>CM043878.1:8997500-11397500 GCA_023846275.1 Vanilla planifolia | reverse complement strand
ACAGCCTATGGTTCCCAAGGACCTATTATTTATTTCTATTGGAAGAATAGTTGTCAAACCTTACTTCTTTCTTATTCCTCCCAAAAACTAGAGAGAAGCTCCTTTATGACACTAAGTAGCCTTCAAGGCCTTGAACTTTTTGATGGAGACAATGGTGAAGGGGAGATGCTTATGGGAACTATGAAATTTCGAGAGGGAAGGATTAGATGGAGTTTTGGTTTTAGAAGTAGAATTAACTCAATTCAAGAAAGCTCTTTTTTCATTAATCTCATCATATGTGTTTACAAACATGGGCAATTATGCGGACAAAAAATGCATTGTTCTAACAATTAGATCATATTGACTAACTTATGAACATCTAATAAGAGAAGGAAAACCTTTTGTCAACCTAGCTTAATTTTACCATAGTTGTAGTTCTTATAAATCTCTCCATGGATAATGTGATTTGTTATGACATTATATTTTTGTGTTGTATGACAATAACCTATTTCAGCAAATTTAGTTGTTCATATTTGGCTTGTTTAACTAATGGTCTTTACAAACTCATACAAGCCAAGAATCACTCATGCTTTTTGAACAGTTATGCGGACACAAATGCATCAATCCTATAATTAACTCATTTTAACTAATCTTTAAACAGCTAAAAAGAGATGGAAATTCTTGTCAACATGGTCTAATTCTCCCTTTACCATAGTCTAGTTCTTAGCAATCTCCATATATGATGGGATTGGTTACAATGTGTTATATAATAATGACCTTTCGGATTGAAATTAGGTTCTTGTTCATGCTTGGCTTGTTTATCGAATGATACATACAAACTCATGCAAGTTATGATACACTAATACTTTTTTAAGATATATCTATGTTCTCATAGATTCTTGCCCAATAAATATAATAGAATCGTATTTTTTTAGTGGAGGAAATTTTATGCATTAGTATGGTGTGATATATCAATGCTTATGAATTTGTTAACCTTCATGCATGAGCATCAATGGAGAAAATTTGTTCACTCTACTTCAATGCATTTTGTCATTTCTTGAAAATATCGTTTCTTGCAATATAAATGACTATCTGATTATCACATTTAAGAATCATCAATTGAGTAATAGGAGAAACAAATTATTTCATGACATTTTTTACCTGCGTTATTCAGGTGAAATGCACTATTGCTTTGTGTTTTAGCTTAAACATTTGATCTAGCAGTAATCTTTTGTTTTTTGCTTCTTTGTGATACAATTTTTCTCTCAAACAAATAGTACACTGAAGTAAACTGTTGATGTTAAATATATCTTAAATGTTAGCATCATAATTGTGAATTTGATAATCAAGACCGTTGAGACTTCTTGATGTATCTTAAGTTTCTTAAACTAGTGTCTCAATGTTTCTTCATTGCATTTTAGTCTGATTTGCATGCTTTGTTACTACATACATTTCATCCTCTTATTATTAGAGCAAAAAGACACATTCTTTTATCATTTGTTAAAACGTAGTGTTGAGCAAGATAGGAGGAAGGAAAATTAAATGGATCGTAACTATTAAGCACATGTTGAAAGTATTGTGTGGTCTCCATCTAGTTGATCTTGTATTATCCTCCCTTATGATTCCATGGTTGAATTACTTCATGGTGTTAAAGAAGAATTTGCCATTCAAATCTTCCTGTTGGAGTATATTAACATTTGATTTAATTTGCACATCAAGCTCTTTCTTCTTGATTTAAGGCAAGTGGATTAGGATCTCTTTTAGTTTGAATGCCATCCTAACAATTAGTCAAGAAATACCATGGTCCTTGCATAGGATTTTCTTAAGAAATCCAATTCCAAAGTAACTCATTGGATTTTGTACACTTTTTTCTATTTATCATTATAATGCAGATGTTGAAATTCACCTTATTTTTGAAATAAACAACTCACACACACCCTTCTACCAAAAAAATCAATACACCCAACTTTTTACTCAGATTTGTTGGATTTGTTGCTAAAATATTGGTATTCAACTCTCAACTCTCAACTCTCAACAGAGAACTAGTGTCGTAAAAAAACAAAATAATTGATTATTATTTTCATGTATTCTCCTCTTATATCTTTAAGTCTTATATATAAGACTAAGAAATATAAAATCTGATTTTAGCTTTAACAATTTTCATGATAAACAAAGAAGGGCCTATAGATAGACTTGTTTTTAAAGTTTCCGTAGTTATAATGTTAGGGGAATGATTTGGAACTCTAGGCTACTGAAATTAGCATAGAAAGAAAATACTGCTCAACTCAAGAGCCATTGACATGAGCTCAATCCAATTTAGACAATTAGCAGCTTTATTCAACCAAATAAAAACAGTCCCTATCATAGAGAAATCATCAAATCTTGCGTGGAGAATAGCCATGTTGAATTAATGAAGGTTTGCACAATTTGCATGGTGCCCATTACACTTCTCCAATCATTTATGCAACAATTTAAATCCTTGTAACGATCCAATACTCAACAATGCAATCAGAAAGGGTTACAAAGATCTAGCCATAATAACGTTCTACCAGCAGCTTCATTTGAGGCAGTGTATAAGGAAAGCAGCAATGAATTAAGATGGTATTATCACCCTTAATCATCAAATGGACTAGTTGTTGAGTAGCAGCTACCTTCACCAGATAAATAATCAAACCCCATTTTATCATGATTGGGTCTCCACTGTGGTTCAAGTTATGGGAGCAACCTTCGTTATCATACAATCTGAAGTTCCACTGTCCATGTCTTATGTTTATGTAAAGAGAATTGATCTTATGACTTATACTAGATTTAGTCTTCTGTGAAAAGCATAGGCTACTTGGCTAGGCTTGGGCCTTGATATAATATAGCTCGTAGACAACTGATGTCCATTTTTAACTACTGACCATATTATCTAGTATCTATGAAACTCTTTGGCATATATCATGTTTTAGTGCAATGATTGATTCTTATTGGAAGTTCTACTTTGCTTTCCAACCTTATGCAACTCTTTTCTAGTGGTGATATCTGAATTTTACAAGGCAATTTTTCTTGTTTTTGTTTCAGTGAATCTCCAAAAGGAGCAAATGATGCTTCCACATACCAAAAAAAGGTAATTTTTTTGTTTATTTTTTTCGTCCTTTTAAAATCTAGCAAGAGGAACTTCATTTTAGCAGCAAATTTCTATATTTATGTTTTGCAATGTTGTAATTTATAAGTAGAAAACAATCTGTTATTTGTTAATTTTTTATCTGCAAATTATTGATAAAACTTCTTTTTAACTTCGTAATTATTCTGTGTTGATAAATTTGAAATTAACCTCTGAATTTTGAAACTTGAAGCTCCATGTTTTCTTCCTCCAACTAATAGAGTTATTATCTTCCATTGCACCTCAACAATGAAGTTGCTACTTGGTTAAAATTTTGATTTTTACTTAGGTATAAAGTAAAATTTAGATGGTAAAAATCTTGTATGTTATGAAGAACTTTGAGTTCAAAAATCTTATTCACATGCTACGGATAGTTTACCTTATGGTTTATAAAATATAATTTTGATGGTTAGTAAATGTTTAGTTACGAAATATGTATGATCTTTGGAATTCACATTCTTGTTTCAGAACATTTGGAAGTCATAGTTCTGTTTTGGAACATAAGATTCACCATATTTGATGGAATTCTTTTTTTATTGCTTTCATAGTTTTTGTTATTATTATCTTTTCATGTTTTTATTTTTCAATCTCTTTCTTGCGTTTTGGTAGGATTTTGCATTTAAGTACTACAATTGAGTAGTTTCTCATACCAACAAAGGTTGCATTTATCATGGATGCATGACACAAGGTTGGGTGATTAGCCAAAGCCTATCATTCCACATTGTCAACGAAAATATTGTTAATTAATGTGGTTCACATTATTAATAATTTTGATGAATGTGTATATATATATATAATAGAAGTCTTATTCAACTTTTTGACCCTCAACTTTTTGCCCCTCCTAAGTTGGGTCAAAATCAAGTGCATGACACTCAAATAAGACAAGGAGTCACCAGTGGCTCCTTGGTGTGTGGATTTCTCTCCTAAATTTATGAAATTACTTTCAACATTAGTGTTAATTATTACAAAATTTTTGTTGTCACTAATAGAGTTAGGGAGATCAATCTTAAGATAGTTAGTGTATGTAATTTGGTTATATCATTTCGTAAACACTCATAAATGATCTCATATTTATTTTCTTGTTGTGGCAAAATCACGACAAAATTGTAGAGTAATTCGAGTCGTGGTTTAATCCTTTGGACTTAAATAAAGATTAATTCATGAATCCTTTGATAGGCTTGGCATTAAATTACATATCAATTGAGACATACTTGAACTACAAGCTTTAGCTTAGCAAAAGGCACATTGCAAACTTGAAGCATGTCGTGCCATTCAAATGGTGGTCCAAGTCAACTTCATTATAAGGTTAGGAGTCAAGATTCCCATCAACGCTAAGAGCTCCTGCCATAAACAATCCTTATAATTCTTTTGTCGAGGTCCACAATTGCATGTGGATTATGAACTAGGGATCTACACAAGGTAATGAGCATGACGAAGCATAGGAGTACATGTTCTTTTGTTGGAGCCCTAGGTGTTATGTCTCTAAGGTGGGTTACCCCTATAGTTAAGTCACGTAATATGCTATATTGTTAGGTCAATTAAACCAAAATGATGGCCAATGTATCTTTCATCCATGAGTCTCACATCCAAAATACACAAAGTCCAACACAAAATACTTTCTCCTAGAGTGATAAAGAATATATAATGTGAACAAAAGTTTAAAGAACTAAACTACTTAGTGCTATGAGTAGGTAAAAGAAATGCATGCAAGAATTTTTGATGGCATGCAATATGATGCCATAAAAATATCCACTTCGTTCTTGCAAACTAAGGCAAAAATATTAAACCTGTTTAATAGCCAAACATCATTTGTAAAGCTGTAGATGAGTGACAATGAGGCTTTAGGTGCCATTGCATCAAACCCTTCTCTTAAAGGCACTCACCATTGGTTGAAGAGGTACACCAAGGAGTAGGTGTGGCATCCTTCAAAGTGTAAACTACCATAAATATGCAGTCTTTTTTTCATCATCCAACATGATAATGGGAATGAAGTAGTTTTATATAATCATGAAGAAATTTGAAGTAGAATCTACATAAGAACATATTGCAATTGGTCATGAAATCTTAATGCTCTTAGATAGGGTAAGCTAGATTGAAATAATGTGTTTGGATTCAATAATGAAGTTATGGTTGTCTTGTTAACCTTTGGTCCATGGATAGGATGGGTAAGCAAAGTAAGTAAAAGAGGTTTATGAGAACAGATGAGGGAGATGGTGGAGATGGTTAGGTCAATTCTGGTGAGATGATGAATTTGGTGAACTCATGTGGCATGAGGGTAGTAAGCTCATTTTTTGGAGATATAATTAGTGCCTTTATGGATGTGAAGACAAATGGGCATGATAATATTGGGAGTAAGTTAAGTTTGCTAGATGATAGTATGCTTGTTTGATCACATGGGAAATATAGGGTAAGACATCATCCCATGATCTCTTTCAATGGTATTACTGACGATAAAGTCATCAATGATAGTAACATACTCTACAGATTTAGGTTTAGCAATGCAGAAACTGAATTGAAAGATTATCAATGTCTCCATGGAGGTGGCAATAGGATTATGCATAAGGTTTAGCAATCCTAAAACGGAATTGAAAGATTATCAATGTCTCTATGGAAGTGGCAATAGGATTATGCATATATAAAGAGCTAGAACAAGACAATTCATTTGAAGGGTTAGGGAAAGAAGTACAAAATATATTGGTTAAGGTAGAGGATTGTAATAAAGGTTGTGGTTTTGGCTTTGATTTGAAGATAAGGGTTTAGTTGTGGGCTTTAGGTTAAGGTTTTGTGGTGGAGGTTAATTAGTATGGAGGTGATTGGTTTAGGACAAGAAGATTAAGTGGAGTTGAGTGTCAACTTATGTTGATTGGGTAATGTAAAGGGAGATGGGGCTGTCTAAACATTATGTAAGAGGTAAGTGCAACATATATATGCTTAAATTTGCAATAAGAGAAAATGCATTATATACCTAAGTTTGAATTAAAAAATATCAATGGTAGATATAGCCACAATATCATAATATGCATAAACATAATAACCATCTTATGAAAATGATAGTAAACCATTATAAGGAAACTCAACATGATGTTCATCATGTAAATGAATAATGTAAGATTATGGGTATGGAAGTGGCTGAAGATGTAAGGAATATAAAGTATGCCACGAGGTGATAGATGTCATTTTGCTATAATTAGCAAAAGACTTAACACGATTAACATTATCTTAAGAGAGATGCTCATCATAAATAAACTGTATGGAGTTTAAATGTTTATGAGGGAGAGCTTTCTCCATCTTGCATGAATAAAATCCATGCAATTTTCAGAGATTGAATACTTAATAAATGACATCATATTCTTGTGGCTGCAAAGGTCTAATGGGTCTATAATTTTTAATAGAAAGGAAGATAATTGAAATGTTTGTAGTTGGAATAAGTCCTTAAGCTACAAAACAAGTGTTATATCAAAATTGAATCATAATAAAAAAATTTCAAGCAATCTTATAACTTCCCTTGTTTGCTAGTTAGTGCAATGTATTAGAACACCAATGAGGCTTCTATTTGTGAACTCCAAGAGTATTATGTAGGGTTAGTGCAATGATAGAACAAAAAGCAACATCAAGCACAATCTCCAAACAACAAGTTAAGGACCCCTAAAATAAAGTCCATCTCCTTTGAAATCATGCAATTATATAAATGCAAAACAAAATCCATCCTACAACGAAGAGCCAAGAACAAGGAGTCACAATGATGAAGGAAAGAGGTAGACAATACTATGGTGGTATTTTGAAACAAGGATCATTGGTAGTTAAATAATAATGTTGAACCTTGCTTTGCTACTAATTTGATGCGAATAGTTGAGAGATAGTGGGATTAATCTTCATTTTAACTGGTGCAAAGATCATTAGTAGAAGCACAACATGAAAACATAAAATTTGGACAAAATGGTTGAATTATTTAAATAAGAGCATAGTAGAAATGAAGAAATATTAGAATATTAAGAATATCAAAGTTATAAGTATAGATGTCTTCTAAGACCCCTGAAAATTTCAAAGTGATTTTTTGGTTGAGGGAATGGATCAATGAAATTTCTTCAATACACTTAATTCTTTAGGTTATCTGATTGAGGACTCTTTAATGACATTTTTAGAGACTTTTTAATGACATGCTTAGAGAACTCATTAGAAGAAATTGAAACCATTGGAGTTATTCAGGATTTCTTAGATCATTGCCGTTGTAAAATTTCTTTCAATTTGAAAATTTGCGAGATATAGAAAAACATGAAAATATAGAGAAGCAAAGGAATGGTGATTTTATGGCAAATTTTAGAAAGAGGTAATTTTTTGGTACAATGGGTTATGGAAAGTTGTGAATTTTGTTGGAGAATGATAAAAATATTTAGAGGACAGTGCAAAAATTCAGTAGAAGGAATAAATGTTTTCTTAAACCCCAAAAATGACCAGCATCTTGATTATACATGTGTATAGTGTTGCAATTCAATGACACAATTATGTGTTTTGAAGATTGATATCACAACTAGTATATCTTTCCCAACTGATAACACATGTAATAATGATACTTGTGTTTAATCAAATTATAGTAGCAATATCGAGAACACAACTCCACATTAAACGAGAGTGATAATAAAACTAAATTAAAAATTATTTCTTGTAAGATAAACAACTATATATCACATGCATACTTATTACAACTAAACTTAGCATCATTGTTTCATATACAAATTAAAAATATACAAAATATACAGAATACAATGTTTACGACCTCTAAAAAAAAGTCTTTCAATTCACATGTCACATTGATCATCCTTTCTCTATATATTTGTGACATGATGAATAATATAAGTATAGAAATAAGCTTAGCAAAACTCGGCAGTTGAATTTTATATATAACAAAATCTTAACATCAAATGATAATAATGAGCAATAAAAAATGTTAGTAATAAAACATGATGTCTCTGTAGTATATTGGCAATAAATAAGAAAATATTATACTCATTGATTTTTGGTACACAAAGTATCAAAATGATCATTTGGCTTGGATTATAATGATACTTTGCTTTCAAAGAGCGATGAGTATATATGTCATTATTTCACCAATTGGATTCCTTGGAAGTTGTCAGGATGCCAAGTTGTTGCATTAAAGGGAGGATCAATCCTTATAAAAATGGGAAGAAATAAAGAGGATGGGCTGGTGTTGATGATGTAAACTTTCTTACAAAAGAATATTAGGTTATGTAAAGAGTTGCATCCTCGTGTTAAGGAGTGAAAAAAAGATGTCTAATTACTATAGTGTCACTCAGTAATCAAACTTCAGATATTTGATGATTTTAGATGCACTCCTAACATTATTTTTTTTTTCCTTTTGTTATGTGGCTTTTCCACATTAATATCTGTCACTGAATATTGTGAATGCTATTCTTTGAATGTGATCTAAACCTTTCATTTCTTGCCTATAATCAAAAGATAGGTGATTGAAGATTGCTTTTCACGTGAACTGTTATGTTTTCAGATTTTATCAAAATAATTCATAAAGTGGAAAGGATAGATAGCCTTCAAGAAAAAGAGCTCATAGGATGGATGAGTATAGGGAAATAATGATCAAATAACTTGAGAAAAATCTCTGACAACATTGCAATGACATTCCACTGAATTAGATCGATCCCAAACAGCCTTGAATCATAGGGAATTACTCCCATCTAAAACCTATACTATAAGCATGGTGGCTACGCTACGACCATGATACTAGCTTTCTCGTTGTCATTTAAGCATTCAGCACTTCTCATGTCTGGCGGTGCATAGGTATTTATAAATCCCAATAGATTGTTCATCATGGAAACAGCAAAAAAGGCCAAATTTTCCACTAGGAAAAGAAGTTTTTTATGCTTTTTTTTGTCAGTTTATCATTTTCCAGTATCTTATTTGCAAGTGTGGTTTTACTCCAATTTGAAGCTATTGCAGCTTGCAGTGGAGTGTATTTTTTGTTCTGCTTGCATCCGCTTCGTTGAGTGTTGCCCGCAAGAGGGAATCACAGGTTCTTCATGCATCTATAAATGTCTTTTCTTATGGTATTGATATTGGATCTACTATATCATCTGTTTTTCTGTTTTACATCGTTTCTTTTTGATTTTTCAGAAAAACTTTGGTCTGGCCTGGAAAATTTTGTATTTGATTGGTTGATCAATGCAGACAGGTGAGGCTTTTAACTTTGATTTATTTGTAGTTCATTGGATATTTTACGGTCTCTTGAATTTGGGATCAAATCAGTGGTATAACCATGGATTTTAGCTATTTTTGTAGCAACATTATTTTATTTTACTGAAATTAACATTCATGTCTAAACAAAGGTTAGTGATCAAGCCTTACAAACTTAAGATGGTCAAGATCTTATGTGCAGTTTCACAATGAAAACTCTGGCAGTCACCTTGCACACAAAGTTAAATGGACTGAAATCGCTAATCTAACAAGTCAAAATTAACTTGCTTGCTTAACTGTAAAACATTTGCATATATTTGTCAATATCTAAGCACAGGTTAAGCTGTTAGTTTAACCAGGAAAAAACTATGCTTGGTAGCAGTGCCCTTGTTTGTGGGTACTACTATATTCATTTCATAGACAACTGACATAAAAAAATTTTACTCAAATTTCTTTTCTTTATTTGTCATCTTAATACGCATATGCATACCTGTGTATATTCAAGTTGCCGTTAATGCACTAAACTAGTTTTTTAGTGATTCACTGCAACAAGCAATAAAACATTTGTTGCAACCTGATTTTGCATAAAAGAAATTCCCTTTTGTATGCCTGAATATTAGTTTATTCGAACAATAACTTCCAATTTTGTCTATGATAGGAATTACTTTGTTTAGGTTTGTGTTTCCAATTTGTGAATCTGATTTTAGGAAGTTCAGTTCTTGGTTCAATTGAGATTTGTAAGTTACCTTTTCTTATACCTCTGGGGAAGAACAAGATTTCCTTTATCTTCTCTGTTGTTCTGTGAGACTTCTACTAGCATCAAGGGAACTGAACTTTTTCCTTACGGAAAATGACGTTTACTATTTTAGGAAGAAAAACTTATCTTGTAGAACAGGGCAATGCATGGAATAATTTCTGTCATACCTGGAGAAAATAGATGATTCGCCAAGTAAACACTTTGTTCATTAGTTATTGTTGTTTTGCTGCTGTCTTGTGGAGATTCTTCAAATCTGTTCTTACAAAGAGGGACTGCTATTTGGTACTTGAGGTTTTTACAGTGGAATTTATAGCAAATAATGCAGGTTTTGGTTTGTAATTGCTTAGCGGGTAGCATTGTGATATGCTGGTTTTCAAAAAGGATATTAGGAACTCTTCATTTTAGTTCAAGTTTTCCTCCATTTTATTTGTATTGCAATTGTGTATTTTATAAAATTAAATTATTACTTGATTGATGAAGATATTAAATTGTTCAACAAGTATGTTGTGGATAGGTTAAGTGCTATTTAGTGCTGCACATGTCATATCAAGTGTCCATTGTGCACTTCATTTATAAATTAACATGTTTCTATTTTCTTTTAACAATACAAGATGTTAATTGTAACATATGGAACCTTAATACCATGGTCTTTTGGCTTCTAGAGTGCTCATAGGAAAAGATGTCAATAGAACTAGTAGAGGATGATGAACAATACAAGTTAATAAATGGCAGAAGTTTTTGATGCCAATATCTTTTTCTCCATTAATGGAACTCCCATGAGTTTTTTGGTGGAATTTTATCCAGAAATTAATCTTTTTAAGGAAAGCTATTATAGCACAGCAAATTAGTAAATTACATAAAAAAAATTTAAGCAAAAGGGTTTGCTGTTAAATAAGAAAAACTTCATTTGTTTTTGTTACTCTAGGGTCCTAAAGATATTCTTTGTCAAAAATGGTCTTCATATTTGTAAGTTAAAAGATGGTGAGAAAAAACCTCTTGAAGAACCATTAAGAGGAGTTTAAGCATTGGGTCAAAACCATGATGCTATTCAGGACTTGGATTATTTGGGAATTAATTGTTTTCTTGGTCTGTGTTGTGCAATACCGTTCAACTGATAGGTGGGCATTAATCATAATTATTGGAATTGCAGGATTTGTTTTTGAACTTGGATTTTGTGTTGATGTGTTCATGGCATGAACTACAAAGACAAGTATTGGGGTTTGCTTTAGGAAGCGTATCATGTCAAAGCATTCTATCTTTCAATAGATACAAGCAAAACATTTTTTTTTCTAATTGTCGTGCAATGTTTTTCCCCCTTCTTTAATTTACAAGATAAAATTCTTCGTACTAATGATACAAAACGATAAAGATAAAGCATAAGTAATCTTTTAGTAGTAGTTGTATGATTCACAGCTTTAATGATCAGTTGTTGGAGAGTACTAAACGTGGGATAGTTCCCGTCAGTTTAGTGAAACTTCTAAACCGTTTCATCTAATAGATGCTGCTTGTGTCTTGTTATTTAATATTTCTTCTAAGCGATGTTGTTCTGCTTGTAGGGTTGTCAGCCAAGTTGAGTATCCTTCATTAGTTGACTTAAGAGGGCTTCTTTTGGACCTTGTTGCTCAGCTTTTAGGTGCTTTATCAAGGATCAGGTATGTGAAGATTTCCTTGTTTAATAATAAATTTTTGCAAAATACAGATTTAAATTTTATGCTAAATGTATGTGAAAAATGTAAATCACTTAATTCTTTAATTTCCTGGTTGTGTAGTTAAGTATTTAATTTTTGTAATTTAAAATGCCTGTTTTAAATCCATATTCTAATTATTTAAACCTGTTATATGGAGACACAATTTGGTTTTTTTCAATGTTGTTAAAATTTCATATGCTAGTGTTGGATGGTTTGTTTAATGAATGCCGTGAATAAAAATATATAAAAATCAAAGTCTTAAAAGTTTAAAAGTTGTAGTTTATTTGAAGTAATGGTTATTGATTTATAATTGAAAATTAAGTGTCTTAGTTTTAATCCCTAACTACAATTTATGGTAATTAATGTATGCACTTAAAACATTGAGAAAATTCAGTATTTAGCTTTAAAATTGTTATTGATTAGATTATGCTGGTCGGGCCTTAATCTCTTATGATAGCCAGCACACACTTTTATTATGTTAGTTTACCTAGTAGAACAGTTTAAGAATGAAGGGGCTTTCTCCAAGGTCAGCTTTGAATGGACAAGAGACGATTTGAGAACTTTGTGTATTTTTGATGAAACAGAGCCGTAATAGTAGGTCCACTGTGATTGAAAATATTCAAAGCCACAAAATACTGATTCCTCATGTTGGTTTACTTTAAAAGTAATAAAAATAAATTTAATAAATCTGTTTTAACTTGATTTTGATGGTTCACTTTGATTCCAAAATATCTTACTTTTGAATGAAACTGGAATAGACCAACTTGGGAAGCCAGAAATCAAAGCCCAAATATCAATATTGTGGTGGTTTAGTTATGCTTTGTGTTTTATGAAGGCTATATTGTTTTGTTTGCTTTACATTGGTTAGGTTTGGTTTGCTTGCAAATTGATATTATTGGTTGGATTGGTTTGATTTAGTAAGAATTTAAAGGTAAAGTACATGATGACGGGTTGGGAGCTTAGAAAGGAGATTTGAAAAGGAAACTTTTAGAATTATGTGAGATAAAATGAAGTTTTGATGAGAATTATTTGATAGAAATGGAGTTGGGAAAAGTACTTTAATTAAACCAAGTTTAAAACTCTGTTTTCAAATGGGCGTATGATCAATTTTTTACTTTGAATGGATTTTACTTCTAATTGAATGGTTTGAGGTCCGTTTTCTATATTGCAGTTTGTTTTGGCTATATTGTGTTTTGCAAAATTGCAAATCGACTGCCAGCGGCATAAGGCTGATGTGGTGGCATTTAAACCACTAAACATAAATCACAGATCAAACTAAGCTGATTACTTTTCCTGCTTTTTGTAATACTTTTCTATTTGTTTGCTCCTCTTGTACAAACCTATTTTAAGGTAAAAGTTGGCAATTAATCTTTTGTATGTATTAGTAATTTTATAATAGTTAGTGAGTATTTGCACTTAGTGGGTATTCTAGGTCTGCTGTAGACTAATAAAAACTGTTTGTGCTTTGTAATGAAAGTATTGATGTTAGCTTGCAATATAAGTCAACAATATTGTGTTATTACCTGTTATATGTCCAATATGCAGAGATATGATTATAATTTCTTTTTTATTTTTCTTATAAAAATAAGGAGATGCACATTGAATCCTGTTGAAATTTTCAGATTCAATATATTATTATTTAGAAGATGTTATGGCAATAACATATGAATGCTTCCAGTCTATGCTAGTTATTGTTTCTAGGCTATGCAGGCACTTCCACCATGTACAGTTTTCTCTAGAATTTTGAAACTAGTTGGAAGGCAGTTCTTGCCTATTCATTATAATGTGCTACAACAGATTTTAAGAACTTGTTAATTTCTATTTCTCTCCTATCAAATCTCTTGCCATTACACCACATGCTGTAATATACTTTTTCACAATTATTGGTCTTTATTGACTTGATATTAACACTTTCTATGTGTATCCAATTTCAGATAATAGTTTAATGCTTTATGTGTCCTAAATCCTCAATTTACTAAGTAAATGAAAGTTGTTCTTTTGTATTTTGTAGGTTTAGTTCGGTAACCGAACGGTTTTTTATGGAATTGAATACTCGACGAATTGATACTAGCGTTGCAAGAAGTGAGACACTTAGTATAATCAATGGGATGCGTTACTTGAAATTGGGGGTGAGAACTATTTACCTTCCCTTTCAAGAAAGCCTCAACTTTTTAGTGTGAATTTCCAGATTTCTTTTAGAGCTATCAATAAGCTCATTGAATAAGATTTTTTTGATTACATTTATTCTGGCATTTTATAGTTTCTTTAAACATTCATTGTATCAAGGGAATTATGCTATTGCAATTTTGGAAAAATATTTGATGAATGTTACAAAAGCTCATATATGTGCAATGGATATAGAAGTGTTAGATCAAAAGGTTTATTCTACATAATTTTATTCTACAATTTCTTATTTCTTCCTTGCACCTTGTGCCATAAAGACTAGAGTACCTTAGGATGGTCCTTTATATTTTCTTTTGTCCTTATGTTCCATCATTTTTTTTATGGTAAGTATAGAACAAAATTAGAAAATTTTTTATTTTGATTTTGATTTCAACAATTTACATGGTTAGAAATATTGAGCAACAAAACTAAAAAAGAATCAATTTTATGAAAAAGAAAACTCTCTAATAGTAATAGAAAAAAACTAGATAAAGTGATTAGGAATAAAAAAAGTACGGCTTGTCGAACTCTTGAATTGAGGAATTAAAAATTGTAAAATATGGTCATATAGTTCGAGAAAATAAATCAGTATAGAATAATTTTTCAATTGTTGCAGTTCCATGCTCTATCTTATGCAGAGTTTAAAATGTTATCCACCCAAGCTTGAAACTTATGTTTTCAAAGCTTTTGCTCATTGGTACATTGGCTAGGATATTCTTGAAGATATGTTAATGTGTAAAGAAACCTAATAATTCGTTTAATTTTTTTCCTGTTGAAGTCAATTCTTGATTCTTCATTATGAAAAATATTTTTCATAGTTGATTGCAAGTCTTAAAGCATCTCTGTTTGATCCTCTTGTTTGATGTCAGATTCTATAGGTTATCATTTTATCCAAAGTTCATCAAAATTGTAATTGACCCATCAATAATTACATTGCATTTGGAGATGATTACTTTCTTCTCCATGTGACAAGATTTCCTCATGAATAAGTCCAGTACCTCGATGTAGGCCTTTGATTAGTGACTAGACTTGCCCAATTTGTATGGTTGTATATTTTTGCATTTCTTTGGATCTGTTAACTACTAAATAGATGCCTCTTAGGTGTCAAGTTTAGATATCTCTAGATTTTGTGAATTACATCATGTTCTTTTTTAAAATTGCTCATGTATTAGTTAACCATATTGACTGAGAACTTGATTCACATCTAGTATAAGATAGATATATGAACTTGCAAACTAATTTTAGACAATGAGCCTTATCAAATTGGGTGCCTCTTTTTTCCATGGGGGTGTTGGTAAATTTACAACATAATACTTCACGCTTCTTTCGATGATCTATATCATAGTTGTGTATAGGGACTTGGATGTCTCTCCTTGATCTAGAAACTTATGTACCTAAAACCTTTCGAAGTTTTCTTAGGTCCGTAACTTCATATTGTTTGGCATGGTTTCTTGATATAATTAATTTCATCAAAATCTCCTACGACAACTTTATTATGAACATCCATGACCAAGATATAGATTTTGTGTTCATAAGTTTTTTCCACAAAGTAGTGCATTCAACTTGATAGTTAGAATGTCCATATAGTTTTATTATCTTTATAAATTTCTTGAATTATTACGACTATATAATGTCCTTTTCAACTTGTAGACTTCATTTATTGTTGGTCTCAAATCATTGAGGGATCTTTATTTGTATGTTTTCTTTTGTGTTTTTTTAAGATGGATTTCTTTTTTTCCAACTAAAATAATTGGCAATCTAAATTAGCTGCCAAAGATAGGAGCACTCAAATGGTATTGAGTTTGCTATAGTCAACAAGATTTTTTTGATAGTCAATACTTTCTAATTGTATAGATCCTTTTGTTATTATGTAGGATTTATATCTATTAATGCTTCCTCTGTCCATATATTTGGTCATGAAAATCCATTTGTAGCCAACATGATTTTTTCTTCTGAGAAAATTTCTAATTTCTTGTGTATGATTCTTTTTCAATGTTCTGTTTTCTTCTAGTGCTACAACTTTTCCTATAGGATCTTAATCTTAAATGCTAGCCAAAACATGAGTTGTATATAGATTAGAAACAAAAGCTCAATAGCTAGATGACAGATCCTTAGATGAAACATACTTTTGAATATGATGTTGCATGCATGATTGTACTCCTTTTCTTCGCTCTTTGGAAAATATAAATCATTGTTATGTATGCTATTGTGACTTTTTTAAAATGAATGCTATTGTTCTTCCTCCTTTTATGAACCATCTCCTTTATTAGGCAAAAAGTTCACTATTTGTTGTTGGACATTTTATAATGTTCGCGATCAAAGAGGGTGGATAGTTAGGTTTCGTGAGATTTGTACTTGAAGAATTGTCCTTTAGGGACTCCTAGAAGGTTTCTAGGTGAAGAAATATAGGGATAAATAATCTGACGTCAATTGTGGAAGGAATGATTCTAAAGTTAATATCCGAGATTTTAGTATTAAGATGTCGAGACTTTTTTTGAGGGAAAAACTGACTTTGATTTTTATGGTCCACAACCGAAGTGGATAATACCTTGACATTGTGAGATTGGGTTGTGACAATTTAGTGTTAGAGCAATAGCTCTTGTAATCTGATGTGGTTTGAGGATGATCTAAGTGTAAGTTAGTAGGTCTTTAATTCTTGGAATGGAAAAAGATTGTGAGTTTGCCTTTGAGAGGTTTGACTTAGGAAAAGTGAGATTGAGGGGCTCCTGACATGCTTTTAGGTGAAGGTGGTATAGGGACGAGTAATCCCACATTGGTTATGAAAAGAATAATTATAGGGCTTATATGTGAGACTATGGTCTTACAACGTTAATATGCCTTTTGAGCTTTTTGAGGACAAAACCTACTTTGGTCAGTATGGGATAACAAAAAAGGACGGTATTTTGTTATAGTGGGTTGGATCATGACAAACTTATTTTGATTTCTTGTAAATAAGAAATTTTTAGGAAATATGATGTATAAAGATGCATTGAGATCAATGGGAGTTGGAATGACAAAATTTTCAACATTCCAAAATTGATAGCCACCTATGCATTTGTTCTCCTAAATGTGAGTTTTTAAATGCAATGATTGATTCTTAAAAAATTTTCAACCATTATAATAATTACTTCCTTTTATTTGTAAAGAAATTCTACTATACTTGATTTGGTGAATAACTTAATATAATTTTCCAACATTTGATTTAATTTTCCATGATTTTGAAGATAAATATGGACAAAATTTAAAAACTTGAATGGTTTGAGTGGTATAATGGGAACTGCCAAGAAAGTGGATGAGATTTTAAGAAAGTTTAAAGAGGAGTTTGAAATTTGAGAACTCTGGAAGGTTTGAGTGGTTTATGGTCTTTTTTTTTATGAGGATTACATTCCTTAAAACATGTTGGGTATAATGGTTGGGATCTTGTGAGAATATCCAACCTTTGGGAGAGGTCTAATTTTTCTTTTTTACTTTACCTTTTTTTGGGGGTGTATCATATCATTAAGAATTTTAGTGGACAATTCTTTACGTTGAATGATAATCATTAATGATTTATGTAAAATATTCTTTTATATTATCAATTTTTAATGTTTATATTTTTTAGTTTGAACTAAGTTTGAATCATGTTATTAAAGTTTTTGAACATTTGAAAACCAATATTCTTTTGGTTTGATCATCGATGAATTAAACAAACCAATGTGTATCTATAATTTGTTTTATTTAAAGTGGTCTCTATACATTAACACAAAACAGTGCAAAAGGGCATGATTTACGTAGGTGATTATGGAAAGAACTGCTAGCATGTTTTGAAGGATGGCACCTTACTCATTGAAACAAATATGAATATATTTTTTTAAATAATTATGGGAATAATTTCTCAAGGTAGATGAATTTGGATGTCTAATCTATATTTTCAAAGTATGATTTGATTTTTGTGTATAAGAGGAGAATTAATAAGAGAAAAAATTTTAGAAGATTATCTTGAAACAGAATTATCAATTTTGTGAACTTGTCCAATTGGAGAGCCATCGCCTTCAAGGAAGCACCAATCATCCTATATTTCAAGCCCCATAATTCACTCATATTTTTTATGAATAATACAATTGGACTCAAATGGAGAACAAATAAATCTAAGTTGAGAGTTAAGTTCTTGGGTAATGCTACTGATCCCATTCCTGCAACATGGGATTGAGTACATTAGTATCTTAGAGTTTACTTCTTAACGTACGGAGTGAAGTTGGTGGATATTCTTGAATCTCTCATCATTTCAAGTGAGGCTCTTGAATCTCTCATCAATATTGAATATTCCCTAGTTTTTGTAGAATAATTCCATAGCTATTTATTTCTAGGCATTAGTCATTTTATTCTTCATGGTGATTTGATTCTTTTATCCTTTGTTGGTAGACATGTCAGCCTTGGTACGTCAAAAGGTCAATTGCACGAAACAAAATTATAATTACAGAGAGAATACTTATATTTCCTATTTATTTACATGAATTTGAATATTGAGCAGGAAATTAGTATTTTATCAGCTTGATAAAATGATTTTTGAAATTTTGTGCTTGCCATGATCTAAACAAATAAGATGATGGAATCATAACTTATTGAACAACCTGAATATTTTAGTTTTTGTGATCTTTACACATTCAAAAGTTATCCTTGTATAAGAAATGTATTTTTTGGAATAAATAAGTTATTATTTCCACATAACATTATACCTAATACAAACAGAAAGTCTTATTATTGAACAAATCAGCATTGTTTCAAACTTGATCAGAGAACAATTATTTTCTTACCTTGCAAAGGCATTCATCTCCCTTTTGCTAATCTTTTCATCCCCTTCATGTCATTGAACACTCTTGTGACCCATTCCATCTCTTCCAAGGGCTCCCACCACCTACAAACCCCCCACAATTTTACCCTTTCCCTCTCCTTTGGTATCCCACCCTCCGCCAACCACTATTGATCATGCGCTTTTCTTTGTTACCTATCGTCCCTCTAATCACTTCCTTCTTATTCATGATTTTTAATTGTACCTATTCTTGTGTAGGGTGTTGATATGCATTTTTACTCCAAACTCGATTCTATTTTTCTTCCATATGGCATAAATACCTTTCTTTTTTGGTAGACATTAAATTGCTACATGGATACTCGTCTTCTTTTCAACAAATTAAAACAATCTTATACTATTGATATCACTTTCAATTTCAATACTACTAAATACTTCGTACAATCATTGGCATCTCGATTTTTTTTTGGCTTACATTAGGTGCTCCATTACTATAATGATTCCCCTTAGGATATGCATTACTATCAAATGCAATGCCTATAATCATTCAATTTTGCTATTCTCACCAACTCCTTAATAGCCTCTTCCATTGCTTCCATTTCCTTGTTTCACAAGATTTCCAAGTTTCCATTGCCATGTTTCATAAGACAACCAAGGTGATTTGCCACTTCCTTCAATCTACTCATTTCCAAGAAAACAACACTGCACGCATCTGCATTGGTCTGATCTATCTACATCATTGGCATGATGATCCAAGAGTTCCAAAAAAATTCATCACATCAAATGGGTTGAACTTCTTCAATGCAAACTTTTTATTGCTATCCAATTGTTTGATAGTGACAACTTGAGGAATTTAATGTCTCTATCTTTCACTAGTCTTTTTGAACCGTCCAATCTCATTTTATGTTTGATTCTACTATTTTTAACTGTTTTTGCATTCTTATAATGCCATGTTACTAGTTGCTAAGTTTCTCCAATATCAAATTTGGATCTAAGTTGTTGGCTCTCTTAGTGGGTATTGCTTGTGGACTATTTGTTGGCCCTTTTAGTGGGATAACAATCGTGGACGAGGTGGCCACATTGACTATAGTCATGTATGTGGCTGCTAGCTATTTTCTTCATGTATCCTCTATGTTAGAACCAATTATTTTTTGAATTGTTGTAAAAATTATGGCTATCTTCCTTCTATACAACTTGACTTTACTACATATTTCACTTCTCTCACTCCTTTAGCTCTTTTGGTTTGGTCTCCATGCATTAATGGAATCATGAACACCTTTTCCAACATTTTGTGATGTTGATCTCTGCTTGACATTGTACCACCAAAAATGAGTTTGGTGATACCGTTCTTGCTTCTCATGGTATGTCTTGAATTTTATAGTTGCGTGATCTTGCTCACATATGATAGGTAATAACCATTTATTGTTTTCCTTATGACATGAAACCTCTTCTCTCACTCATTTGCCCATTCTTGGGAAGGATATTTTACTACATTGCCATTGATAATGTTCTTTATGTTTCCAATTTTTCCATGAATTCTTATATCATTCACTACCTTAATAAATCATAAAATAATTATCAATGATATTCATTTTTTAATATTGTCTTTTTATAGATCTCCATGAAAAAGATAATTGGTGGTAGTATTGAAGCATGAGGACTTATTATTTGGGTATGGGTTCATGCTCCACCAATGCGTCTTCGGGACTGTCTCCACCCCTTCTTTGTCTTGATTAAATCCAACTATAATTTTTGCATCAGGTGAGCTTTCATCCTCCCATTATTGTTTTTCTTTTAAGTTAATCTATTTAAACATATGAGGTTATAATCTAGCTCATACTAATAATATAGGTAATTTGTTTCTTTTATTGACGATGCTTCCATACATTTTTGTTTATCTTCTTAATCATGTATTTTGTGTCCTATCTATTTTTCAAAGTTTTTATTAGGAAATAGAGACACATTTTTTCACTAATTTAAATTTCTTAGTATTACCAATGTTTTTGAATTTGTTCAACCTTAATTTTGATCATTTTTCATCACCAATGGCATCATTGATCACGTTTTTTGATTATATACATCTCAACAAAATGACATTGTTGAACGGAAGCATCTTCATTTTCTTGATTTTGCTCGAACTCTTATTTTTCATTTGAATTTTTCTTGTAAGGTCTAGGATGCCTCAGTGTTAAATGCATGCTACCTAATTGATTATTTTTCATCTATCGCGGGAGATATCACCCCATTTCTGTTATATGGTAACATAGCTCCATTATGTTTTATACTTGGAACTCTTTCGAGTATTTTTCGATGTTCATTCCACTCATACTAACGCTAAGCTTCTTCCGTTGGCCATAAAACATGTACATCTCTGTTGATATCAGCTTTTTCTAGGTATTTCCTTAACTACTATTGCATTATGGCCTTTACCTCCATTGAGTTATCAGCTTTTTCTAGGTATTTCCTTAACTACTATTGCATTATGGCCTTTACCTCCATTGAGTTCTCCTTCCAGTAGCTTCTTTGAGTAGCCTCACCTCCTTTATGTGCAAAGGTATCACTCTTGTGCTACAACTTCCTCCATTATGCTTCCTTCCAATATTGAAGGTCTGGATCTTCATCTTCCGAGCACATTCTTAAATGAAAGAAGCTCCAAAATTATCTGATTCAGTTCCATATGTAATATTCTCAACTTTCTACAAGCCATTGTCTCTTTGCTTTCTCTTTATTACTTATTCTAGTACCCATATGTCTGATTTAGTTCCCTACGAAGATTTTATAATTTCAATGAAAACAGACAGTGAGCATTGAAATGTTTGCTCTCCAAGATTGACGTACGTGGGACTTGGTTACTCGATTTGGCATTGAATCCATTCCTTGTTGTTGGATTTAAATTTAAAGTTATGTCCTGGTGGCATTATTGAAGGATGTAAAGCTTGCCTTTGTGCCAATGGATTTACCCAGGTTCACGGTTTTGACTATTTGATACCTTGTCAATTTTTACCTGGTTCAGTACAATTCGAATTCTTCTATCACTTGTCATTAGCTGGGATGCTTTTTTACTTTAGATGGATGCTCTTAATATTTTTTAATAGAGATTTTCATGAAACAGTTTACATAGGGCAATCACCATGCTCTGTTACTCTTGGATAGACTACAGATTTGCAAATTTAGAGAAGCTATATATGGATTCAGACAACTTCCGAAAGCATGGTTTGACAAAATCTACATGGTTTTACTTGGAATAGGTGTATACAATAGCAAAGCTGGTTATTTTATCATAGTTAACCTCACGTCAATTGTACTTATGATCTTGGAAGTCTATTGATAACATTTTTTTTACTTGAAGCGATCATTTAGGAATTTCTTTTGTGGTGCATTATCTTCAAAAATGCTTGCTTATAAAAGATCTTGTTTGTCCTAAATATTTGTTTAGGATTGAATTTCCCTACAACAGAAGTGAGTTGTTCCTATCCTTAATAAATTATGCTACTGATCTACTTGAGGAATCAACACTTCTTTGGTGCAAAATTTGGTGACTCCCCTATAGATGTTAAAGCCATAGAAGATCAAGAGGAACCTTTGGAAGAAACCTCCATGTATTGGCAGATTTTTAGAAAACTCATGTCTCATAGTCACCAATTGTATTAATGGTAATATTTTTTTTTTTTTGATTTGGGTCAACGAGAAGAATAAAAGCATTGTTTATGTGATTCTGTAGATTTAAATTTTTAGGTTTAAAAAAGGGATGTAATTGTATTAATAGCCATTATGAGAGCAAAGCAGGTTGCAACACAAGATACAAGTATCATATTGCTTTTTGTTTTGGGTCAACGAGAAGAATGAAAGGATTGTTTATGTGATACTGTAGATTTAAATTTTGAGGTTTAAAAAAGTGATGTAATTGTAATAATAGCCATTATTAGAGCAAAACAGGTTGTAACACAAAATACAATTGCCAAAATAGCACCAAAGATATGGATGCGGGAAAGGTAAAACTTGGAGGTGCGAAACCAATAATACACTATTTTCATCCAAAATGGTGATAGAGACTTGTGTAACATGATTGGCTTAACTACCATAAGGTCTTCGAGAACCAAACGAACAAGTTAATGACAAACAGAGACACTATCAAAGAATGATGATATCAAATGTAATAGTGCATGGTAGGGAATATGAAGAAGCTGTTTTACCTTTGAAAATTCTGTTGTTTCACTCTATCCAGTGGTGATATATCAAGGAATTTAGAACTAGCTTGTTCATCCTAGAAACAATATGTAAACACTAGTATCTACTAAAAATTTGAGTCAATTAGCAATTAAGATAAGTAACCCATGGGCAGTAAATCGAGTAATATGCTATAGCTGTATTGACACTCGAAAAAGATGTAGTTGTGGGTTTCCAGACCGAGATCACAAAAGGGACAAGAAGAGGTCGCTCTAAGGCAATGCTTACTATAGCATCAAATAGCTTTTTTTTTCCTTTTTAAGAAAGCCATCTAAGTGAATGCACAATATCTAAGCCCACTTTTCTTAAATCAAATACAATCAATGAAATATGATGGCTTGAGATTGTCGAACAATCCTTCACGCAAAGAATTAAATCTAACATCATAAAGGGTTAAGAACTATAGTCTTGCTGGCAAAAAGAGGTTTCTAATATGCCATCACAAATATCCCAAAAATGCTATAGATATTCACATTAGACAAATATTTTGTGCTCCATAATCATTTGTATATAATAAGTGATAGGAACCCTTGTGAAGATGAGCTTGGTTTTTGAAAAATAGGGATATCGTCTCAACTAATGATAGTCCATCTCTTGTCCAAATGACCATGTATAATGAAACGAGTACATATTTTATTAATCTTTTTGAGGGCCACTTTGGAATTACAAGAGTTTGACACTAGAAGTTGAGCATGCCTGAAACAATAGTTTTTACTCATTAGAGCTTATCACCTAAGGATAACAATATATATCCCTGTCACCACATTTTGTGAACTTTGGATGATATTGAAGAGTCTCTTTTGTTAAGCTTCTTTAAGGATAGTGATAAATGAAAGCATTTTGGAGGAAGATCACTAGTTGGAAAGTCGGTGCGCTTTGCAAGTTTCTTCCACTCTATCACACCTCTTGACAAAACTATAGACTTTTCAATTTATTAGTAGATAAGACAATGTAAAGTCTGTCTAAAACATGTTAGATAGGGAATTGTTTGTCGCACTATTTTCCAAAAAATAATTATATTGTTGGCAAATGTGTGATGAGCGAATGGGAAGCTTCTTGAATTGGTAATCTTGAAATTCTTATCCTTGCATGGTTCATCCCAGTTGTATGCAATAATATCCATGATGATATTGTTGACAAAGGACACCCGTGATGCAAGTCCCTAGAAGAATTGAAATATCCTCTCAGTAGGGCCATTAAATAGGATGGATAAGTTGACTTTAAAATTTTACATAGTGACCCATATGATAAAATTAAGAGGAAAACTTTTGACATCATACCTGTGATATAAAGCTTCTTTCTCTATAATGTCAAAGGTCTTGGGAGATTTATATTTTTGAGCAAAATGTCTTCTTGAATGTGTTAACATTAAATCTAAGGGCAAGTTTGATTGCAAGAAGAATAGTGTTAGTGATGTTCCTCTCTTGAATGAAAGTAGCCTAAGCCAAGTGAAAGATTATTTGCATACCAAAGGCAATAGGCCTAAAGCCCTCGAGGATTGGGGAAATGTATCATTTCACAATGGGTGCTCAGCTTGAAGATGTGAGCAAATCAGATTTGCACATCATGCAAGACATTCATACAAGATGTGGTGCTCTCTTTCTTTTCTTTATTTTTGTTGAATGGAATGGTACTCATCTACTATGGAGTTGATAGAAGAAAGGGAGTACCTTTTCTATGCTTCATGCTTCCTTGAATATATTTGTAAGTGCTTTGGCTATAGTCTTATAGGTGAACTTATACAAAGATATTGTTTTGTGATCTATGAGATAGAGAAAGTATTTTAATTTTATAGAATTAGGTTGGTAGCAGTAGCTTTGGAAGTTTTTGGAGGGGAGCAAGTAGCAAAAGTGTGTATAGCCTTTGTGAATTTTAGACTAACAATGTTCTAGTTGTTAGTGAAGAACTCAGCCAAGTATTCAACAACTCTTAGAGATTTGTTCTTGGAAGAGGCTTTGATTACATCTATCTTAAATATCTTAATTTTATGGTTGAAGAATTTGTCTTCTTCAGGTGAGATGGTTGTGTTGATATCTAGTCAATGTCATCAAAGGTATTCTCCTATTGTGGAGCTTAATAAAATAGTTTACAATTTTTGCTAAATTGTTGTGATCAGAAATATGAGTACCTTATGTTGACCCTTTTATGTTTAAGCATTTTTTTATTGGCTCTTTGTTATGCCCAAGAGCAATTGAACTTTTTGAGATAATTCAAGTTTTTCTCTACACCTGTTTTGGTCATAAAGCTAGTTTGGGTCAAAGGGTTTTTGAAATATGGAGCTACGGAATCTTGTATATTGTTTTTGGCTATCTTTGAAGGTTTTCCTAAATCAATGTGCACTTCTTCACCTCTAATTATGGAGAGCAACTTTAATACTTTAAAGCATGCTTAAAAAGATATACATAAGATTCCCAGTTGATGTCTTGACAAAGCAACAATAACCAAAATTTTGTATTTTGGCATGGATATCAAAAAGTTTTTAAAATGGAAATATATTTTATCTTGCAATTTCTAGGAAGAAATGATGCAATACAAATGATTAGAGAGTGGATTTGATACATAGGATGAGAATTATAGTACAAGAGAATTATAATACAAGAATAGCCAATCTTCATTGCACTTGGCTTTGTCCAAATTAGAGTGTAATTAGTTCCCCTTGTTGCTCTAAGTAGGCCCATGTGATGCCAAAACATCAAATTTGATTTCCATAATTGGATTGTTGAAGTGTCAGATATGAGTTCAACTAAGCTTTACCCATCTATATAGTGATTGCAAATACAATGGAAATCTCCTAAAATAAGGTAAGGCAGATCTTTGATGTAAATAACGCAAAATTCTTTTCCAAAGAATTGCTTTGAAAATTTTGTCATTTAAAGCATTAGTATCAAATAAAAGGGATTGTTGGTGGTTGTCTAAGCAAGATTGAATAATCTAGGGTGATAAGTATATTATAGAGAGATAACATTTGAACTCCAAAGCATGGGAATTTGGCCCATGATGTGGGAATCAAAGTTGTGAATTCTATATTCTTTAGAAAAGAGTTGATATTTGCTAGCACTATAGGATGTTTTGCTTCTATTCAATTTTGTTTACATTAGAAAAATTATATCACAATGATGATGTAAGATCAAATGGTGGCATTCAGGTATCTTTTTGGAGTATATCATTCGAAGGTAAGAGGTTTAATTCCTTTAAAAGGGGTATTGTGTTTAGGTCCCTTGATTCATTGGGGCATTTTTTATCTAGGAAAAATTTTCATATTGAGTATTCTTTGACTCCAGAATCTTCATTGATTATGGCCTATGTCTCACAAACTTGATTTGTAAAAAGGGTTTTGTTTTGGGGAAATGAGACCATTAATGTTGCAAGATCAAAAATTTTTATTCTTTTTTTTGTCTTAAATAGAGGAGAATATTAAGAAAATGGAACCCAAAACATGGAAGAAATTATTCTTTTCATAGGGAAGTTAAGCTTGCCAATTGATAAGAGGATTGGTGTGGCTTCTTACTTGATGCCTTTATGTAGCAAATTCATCTTGATCCACCAAATTTGTTGGGATTTTTTTTCTAGTCTTGAGGACTATCCTTGGGAGTAGGTGGACTTGCATATGCTTAATAAGCAAACGTGTTATAGTGTTTACACGTGTTTGACATCCAATCATAAGGTACTTCAACCTTAAGCTAAGGAGAAATTGGAATTAAGTTCGGAAGTGTAGTTGGTTGGAGTAAGCGTTACTTGGGTTGAGAGGAGACGATGAAGGTTTTGTCGCAATGAATTGAATGATGGTGATTAAGGATTAGGATAGTCAGCAACTAAAGGTCGTGGGATAGGGATGCAAGGGTGTGCTGTAGATTGACGACTCAACAAAGGGTTGGTGTCAGGGCTGGTGATAGGAAAAGGAGTATGAATGATAGGCTTGTTGAGAGGGTCCAGCAAAGCCTATCCAAGAAGGTCTCTACGAGTGAAGGTTGTACTAGTAATGGTTATGTGAGGAATGGTCGTTCCTTGTATTCTTAGCATTATTAATTTGTAATTGTAAACTTTAAAGCAAAAGCATTAGTCTGTTGTCTTAATGGCTCTGGGTTATGTTAAGATAGTACATAAAAAATGTTATTCTTTTTATAAGATATAGTTATTTTATTATGGAATCTTATTTAGATGTAGATTATCTTTAATGGATGATTAGATACTAAATTTTTGTATGCAAAAATCTTTGGGAATTGAAAAGTAAGAATCATACTGCCATTGCTAGAAGTAGTTGAATATAAGGATATGACTCATGTTCTTTATGAAATGATGTTAAAAACATCCTTGAAAGATCTTGGACTTTGGTATCTAATACTATGTCATTGTTTGGTGACAATAGAGTTCTTATTTGTATTGCTAATGATCATTGTTTTCATGAAAAGATCAAATGTATTGAAGATGGTTGTCATTTTATTAGAAATGTAATGATTTTTAGGAAAATTTTTGGGACATCTCATCTTTTTTATGTTTTGTGACAAATTTGATCTAGCTGATATCTTTGTTCCAATGAAAGAGGGGATATCAAATAAGTTATTAGTCCTATATCATCTATTCATATTGCATATATGTTGCTTGTTAATAAAGATAGGAAGCATTAACTTCTAAATAAAAACGCCAACAATTTCTAATAATATTTTATACAATTGTTCAATGTATTGGAGTTCTTTAAGCCAATTTAATCTAAAAATGGACCTGGCAAAATTTTTTTGTTTGCAATGTTATATATGTATTTTAGTTTAATCTCATGGGTTGTTCTATTGGAAACATTTTGAAGGAGGCTTTTATAAAGCTTTTTAAGGTATCATATTTTGTAGATTTGTGGTGATGGCTGTGTTAGAGAGATTTGTGATGATTAATAGGAATCTAAGATTTTTGGGTTTTTTTTTTGAATTATGATGATTAAGTTGCAAGTTGCAATATAACCTAACCAAAATATGTTGAAACACCATTCTAATGCTTTTGATTATGGTTTGAATGTCCCCAAGGTTGTTCCTTGTGTAGCTAGTTGTTGTTGCTTTATTTTTTACTCTCATTTCTAAAGATTTTCTTACTCCCCAAGTTTAGTGGTAGGAGCCTTCTCCTAGTCTTTATTTTGTTCTAGATCATCATGATGAATGAGCTAGTTTGACTTTGAGTTGTAATTGGAAACAACCCATGCTTAATTGTTATCGGGTATAGTATGTCCATGGTTAACTCTTGATTTTGGACACCTCATCTATTGGAAATCCAAGTGTTGTGGCTTTCTAAAATTTGGTGGCATATTTTTGTACAATTTGTCTCTATTGATGTTCCAAGTTATGCTTACTTATCTCCTTTTCTCGATATAACCCATATGATAGAATTCTTGTTATAACATTATGTTAAAAGTTTCTCCACAACACTTCATCAATTGTTTTTTTGATTTTGGAGATGAGTCTTCAACAATGCTAAAGCATGTCTTGTGAGTTTCAAGTTTAACAAAGGAGACTTTCTCACTCTATGAGTGCTTTTTTTTGGAGAGGTATGTTTAAAGTTGATTGATCAATGCAACCAATTTCTTGATATTCACTTTTTTTTCATAAGGCTCTAGATTGATTTTTTGCCTCTATTTTGAAGTTCCTTGGTTGTCTTCAACTTGCTAGGGTTCTAGGTTAACATCATATCATTGACTTTCTCTTAGTTTGTTTCATTAGGTTTTTATTATTTTAACCTTCCCCATGAAATGTTGATTGTACTGAACCTTAATGGTGAAATACATCCTTGGGTTGGTTGGTTGCAATTTGGACTGTTTCTTTATAATTATGTGTGCCAAGACCTAACAAGTTTGTGCTTATTGCACAACTTGTTGCTCTAATGATTAGTTGAAATTTTTGTTATGTGCCATCGATTCAGCTTCTCTCGTATCCTCATTGGGTTGGTTTCTTTCCTTTTTGATCTTATTCTCGACCATATAATATCAAGATTGCTCTAATACCACATGATTTGGCCATGGTTTGTAATATTGTGACTCAATCAAACATGTGTACTGTCGTAGGATCTTTGCTATTCTTAATAAAGATTACCAAAGAAGAGAAAAAAAACAAAGAGAATGGAAACATAAGATCTACAAATTATAAACTTGCTTCCTTTATTGTATTACTTGGTTCTCAAGAGTAAAAGCATCTGCATAGTCTTGTCTTTACAAGATAGTTTGATTGGTTTTTATAATTGAACCTTACTAACTTTATAAAGAAAGAATTTGAATTGAAGATGGTTAAATTTCTTATTTGGGTATCTTATTCTATCATGTGGTCACTATTCTTTCATTTTGTTTGTAAATGGTGCAATCCATATGTGATTTTTCATAATTGCATCTTCTTTAGGAGAATATCTGCAATGAATCTTTTTTTTTTCGTACTTAGAGATTTCCTCAAGGGTTTCTCCTCTACAAGGGAATGCAAAGTGTTCGAGATCTTCTTCCTTCTTAGAATGGCTTTTAGAGTGTTTGTATATCTTGGAACATGGTGTTTGAGACTTATTCCTATTGAAGTTGGTTATGATCTTTGATTTACCTCTTGAGACCTATCCCTTTTTGAGTCGAACTTCTTGAGATTTGATTGGGCTGATTGTGGCATCTCCTTAAGGTTTGGTATTTGCTCAAAAGTGGTTCTGAAATCGTTCTTGAAATCCATCAATGAGATTCGAGGCCTTTCCTTCCTTTGTGACTTCTCGATTGTGATTTGCCTTCATTTCAATGGCTGATATGATAATATAGTCTTGTTATCCTTCCTTGAGTGCTATTGAATCTTGAGGGGTTCTTGTAACTTTTTGAGGGCATGTCTTATTTGTCTTTTGGAAGGCTATTCTCCTCGTCATTAACACATTTTCACATGCCTATCTCCTTAGCTCCTTATCTCTAAAATTCTTGATTGTATTGCCTTTACCCGCAACCATCACCTCCAAGGGAGAAAATTTGATCTTAAGCCAAAAAATGTGTATTTATATGTTATTCACCCATCCAAAAGGGTTCCAATTGTTATTTCTTGCCATGCAACTATTCTTTCTCCATGGATGTGTCATTTGTCAGTGAATGACCATTCTATCGCCATGTTTCTCTTTAGGGAGAGAATCCTAATTGAGATAATCTTAGGGATCCTTTTATATTGATACGTATCTCTCACCCATCCCACTAACATTCTTTTGAAATTCCTTCAAAATATTTCAATCCAAAATGAGACAAAGCCATTGAGAGAACTTAAGATAAAATACAAATTATGATTTATTTCTGAAACCTGGACCTCTTCCACTTGTTAGATGTTCATCAAAGTTCACAAGGGTTGGAGCTGTGTCAGCTAAATCTCTATCAGAACTAGTGCTTAATCTATTTAGTGAGCAGGTGGGAATGATAGACCATTAAACAGTTTGAGGGAGTGGCGAGAAGCTGAAAATTAAATCTCAGTTTTTTTTGCGATAACCAATATCAAATCCTAGATTCTCTGTAACTACCAAAAGTAATCTCAGATTACTCTGGGAATGGCTTACTATCTTTTATTCACCTAGGTTCATTTTTATTTTTGAATTGAATAATGCAAATTTGAATTGGTTTCTTTCATTGTCTGTTAGCATTTTTGTGTTTCTTTTATTGGGGCCTTCTGAGTAACGTACTTTTTTTTATCATGATATACCAATAATAACTGTTTTCATCATCTACGTCTTTTTTTAATCTATTTATGGTTTAACTAAACCTTAGAATCCTTTGAGACTCCAAAAATTCATCCTTCTAGCACATAACCAATTTAACTTACTTTCAGGATAAATTGGAAGTGCTGTTTTTGTGGTAATGATGTATAAAGCAAGATAATTAAGATATAAGTTGCAAAATTGTTAAATCGTTAGCTTAATTTCAGCATTTCAAAAAAATTATTAATTGCACATGTATTTCTGTTGATTATGCGAGCTAAAAGAAAAATACTCATCTTGTTGAATAAATATGGCTCAAAAACATGTACCCTAAAAATCACAGTTACATGCATCTTCTTCTGTTGAAACCTCTGCATAAATAGTAACTCAGTGCCCCTCATTTTGAAATTGCACCTTACAATTCTAGGGCAAACAAGTCATCATGACGCCCCAGATATGGATGCATAAAATCCTATTTGCGGGAATTGTACAAAGGCATAGCATCAAAAATATTATGACTAATTATGTTGATTGCCAGAAGTTGGGATCTTTGAAGTTCATGATTTGTGTGAATTTCTTGTTGTAATAGTGCTAGAATGTTAACAAAATTATTACAATGCTGTCATGCCAAAAAGCCATCATAATCATCTTACCAAAGATATATTTTGGTTATTAGTTGGGGTGCCCACCACGAGTATCATCTTTTCTATGATGGTCATTTTCAAGACGGTTGCTGCTTTGTACTGAACACCATTCCTATTTTGTAATTTTTTTCCCACTAGGGAATGATGATGAACTATCTTTTGGAGTAATGAATTCTTGGTTTGCCTAACATTGTTTCTTTCTTGGCAGTTTAGAACAGAAGGAGGGCTGAATGCTTCAGCATCCTTTGTGGCGAAAGCGAACCCCTTAAATCGAATTGCCCATAAAAGAAAAAGTGAACTCCATCATGCCTTGTGCAATATGCTTTCAAGCATATTAGTACCTCTTGCTGAGGGTGGTAAAATTAATTGGCCTCCTTCAGGAGTGGATCCTGCTCTTACTTTGTGGTATGAAGCTGTCACTCGTATTAGAGTTCAACTTATGCATTGGATGGATAAACAGAGCAAACACATAACGGTACATATGACTTTGTTTTATCTAGTTTATGCCGCTCCCTAAATGTCTCCTTGCTTCATATTAGACGTTTAGTTAGTGTACTACAACTTACATGTCATCTATGGCTTTTTGTATCCTTGTGGTGTTTTTACTATAGAATTGATGTAGAGTAGATTGTGATTCCAACATTTCCTATTTTTGGCAAAGTTATTGCAGGTATGCATTTCTCTGGGATATATATTATTCAAAGTATTTTCATTGGATGGATATTGACATAGATATTTTGAGTTCTATAAATTATAAAGTAAATTACAACTAGGTCTTTTTAGTTTAGTCCTTAATCCAATTGGGTCTCTTAAATTTACAAAATGGGCATTAACATTCCCTTCAGTTTACCGATAGAGGCAACTAGGACCATACTGTCTAGATGACATTGTCTGGTGATTGCATTGATATACCCTCATTGTTAATCACTTTTATGTAAGCCTCTTAACTCGTCCTTTTTGTGGACACCATAACCCTAGTCTCTAACAACCTGTTGTGAACGAAGATGAACTCAATGGGATGCAATGCAGACAAAGCTCTAAAAGGATCCAATGTAGACCCCTCGCTTTTTTCCTTCCTTTGATTGCCCCTAAAAGTAATGTCTCTTTTTCTGTGATGAACCATGATGAAAGTGAAAGGGGTGCAGTGCCTAGCATAGTGAAGGTTACCCAAACAATCAACTTTTGATTTGGTTCACATTTATGGCTTTTGATGATTAGAAGCATGGTAAGCTCGATGTGCATGCAGGAGGCTAGAATGAGTGCGGTTGGTGGTGAACAAAATAGAAGGAATGAAGTTGTAGTTAATTAAAACACAAAAGAGGCTTAATACTGGATAGTTTGGGGATGGTTTTAATAAAGCAAATGTTTAGATGTAAGTTAATTGGAATAATCATCAATTTTGGTGGTAATTGTTAATAGATGGACGTTGGATGACCAACATGCCTATTTTGTAACTTTGAAGAACTAGTTGTTATAAGGATCAAACTAGAGGAACTAATTACCATTTATCCTATACTATATGAGAAGTTAAGCTTCCTGTATGAAGTCATTTTCTTACATTTTTCATTACTCTTTGGCATAATCTTTTATATTTTAATGTTACAGCAGTTAACTTTGTGCTTCTCTTTGTTTTGATGTTCATTTCTCAGGTTGGTTTTCCTCTTGTAACACTTCTTCTTTGTCTGGGAGATCCACAAACATTCAATAGTAATTTTGGGCCCCATATGGAGCTTCTGTATAAGCATCTACGAGTGAGACTTTATGTTGTCCTGATCAAGTTCATTTTTTTGTCATTTTATGGAAGCCGGAGTTTTTATGGACCTTTAACTGGTTTCGCACTTTATGAAAGTCTAGTATTTATGAAACTTCTTATTCTATGCAGGATAAGAATCATCGGTCAATGGCATTAGAATGTCTCCATCGTGTAGTTAAGTTTTACCTAAGTGTGTATGCTAATTATCAGCCAAAAAATCGTGTCTGGGACTATCTTGACAGTGTCACTTCACAGTTGCTGACTGCTTTGAAGAAAGGCTTGTTAACCCAGGATTCCCAACATGATAAGCTTGTCGAATTCTGTGTGACTATAGCTGAAAGTAACCTGGACTTCTCCATGAACCATATGATATTGGAATTGTTGAGACCAGATGGTTCAAGCGAGGCAAAGGTTATTGGTCTGAGAGCTTTGCTTGCTATTGCCATGTCCTCAAGTAAGCGACCTGGCTTGGAAATTTTTCTAGGTGCCACATCCTCAGAAATTTCTTAGATTCTTTTTGTTTTTGTTATCTTTTTTTTGTTTTATATCCACTTTAGTGCAAACTCAGATCATGATATTGCACATCACATCCCAAAAGTGAAGTCAGCAATTGAGTCAATCTTGAGGGCTTGCAACAGAACATACAATTTAGCTCTTCTTACTTCGTCAAAGACTACAATTGGTATTTATTTTTCTGAACTGTCTTTATTTTCATTTGCATATAAGTTAAATTCTTGTCAATCTGCAGGTTATTGGATTAGTTATTTTAATTTTTTTTTCATGGACATGATTTACAATTTTTGTGCTAAAATCATTTCTGCATGTTGGTTGACATAGAATTAATCTGTAACATGTAGATGATGTTCTTCATTATGATGGATACCAAGAATTTCTATTGAAGATAAATATCTCTAAATAGACAATCAATAATTCTATAGACTGGAAAGGAAAAATAACATTGGTGTAATAGTAACATGAGTTGTCGTTAGATGTTTTGATGAAGCTTTGAGTGGGACCATACCAATGAAATATTAGCCATCTTTGGTTAGTTCTTATTATGCACAAACCTAGTTTTAGTGGAAAATCTAGAACCTATGTCAATTTGATTAGTGTTTTCTCTGTTTTTCACATCAAGTATTTGGTTTAATTTTTTTCTTTTGAATAAGTTTGGCAAGGGGCATCATTGACCTTTATTTCTTTATAGGAAAAGGAGAAACTATTATTAATTTTTTGAAAATTTCCAAGAAAACAATTTCAATATAATATTTCAATTTCATATTTAAGAATATTTTAAGTTTTATGAATACTAACTCCTACTTCTCATGGAAATGATATTTCTTGCATGTTCATGGTTGGTGGCTTTGTAGGTTTGCATGCTCCCTAATTACTTGTGACTATTTTGTGACAGTTGTGATGTGTTCATTAATAGACTTGTCACCCATGATCTTTCTCTCCCTATCCACTTTGAGCTCTCTCTTTTTTCTTGCTTTTTTTATTTACCATTTTTATACTTCCCCATGTCCTAGGGTTATGCCATGCTAAAGAAAGGCATGACAAGTTTACCTTTCCCTCTTCCTCCTCCATTGTGATTCCTTCGTCACCTCATGTGACCCGATGATGAGGAGCTTCTCTCGTGGTGAAGTCAGGGATGGTGTTTCTAACCTGAACGTGCCATCTCGTGACCTTGACATTTGTTCTATTGTGCCCATCCTTTAATAACATATGGAATGACACTCACCCACCTAGAAGTGCAAGTCTTACCCCACTTGATGGTACCATTTTTTTCTTGTTTATAAGGCTTTCATTAGTTAACATTTATATGTCCAAATTGCTTTGTAGCTGAGCTAAACTGTGTAAATCAAGCTCAAGGGGATTATTTTAGACCATAAAATTCTTTGGATTTTTCATATCTTGTTCATTTTTTCAAAGCGTTATGGGATCTTTAGGTACACTCCTTGATTTATGGAAACATTGTTTACAACCATTTGATGTAATTCTAGTCATGATTACGAGGCAAGGACTATTATTTAATTTAAGTTTACCATAGATGCAAATATTTCCTCATAATGCATTCCATAAGTTTGAATAAAGCTTTATGAAACTAATTGCGCTTTTTTTAACTTTTCACTGTGACCATTAGAATCATACTTCAAATTATTTATTTAGTAACGCTTTCATTTCTTTTAATGTCATTACTTTCCATTTCCGATCATACATTATACTTTGGATATGTTTAGGAATCTTGAAGTTGTCAATCCTTGAAGTAAAGCTGTATACACTTGAGAAAATTGCAGTAATAAAGGTGATTCAAAATGGGAAGTTGTGTGCAAGATCCTGTTCCTTTTTTGATAGCAATGGGAAAATCAAGATCATCAACTATCATGTTCCGTCATTGCTTGTGTTTTGAGGGATTTATCTGCGTTATGATTAGCTTTGAGGTGGGACCTATGGCTTGCTTCAATTTGGGCTTGTTTGTTTATTTCCCTTGTCCACATTCTGTAACAAAATCTTTTTTCCAAGTATAATTGTGGAGAAGAAAATGGTACTATTAGTCACATGGTTAACAAACATTAGAGATTGGGGAACTTAAAGGTGTTGTCCCTTTTCATTGCAGTTTATATGCTGGTGAACATGGTGCCTATTTTCAACAGCATAGTTAGCAAGCCAGTTTTTGAAGTTCTCTTCATTATCAATGTGGAGAATGTGAATGGAAAATTGGAAGATATCAGTGTCAATTTTATTTAATTTACTTAAAACTTATTTTTGATTTGTTTTTCATAAATAAACCAAATAGGTTCAAGTTAGAAATGCAAGCTTATTCTCAAATGTTTCCATGAATAAAGTGGAATGTTTTGGGCGCCTGATTAGAATGGATGGGATGACTTTGGCGTGGTTGTAATGCATAGATACAGTATTCATATAAAAAAGAAGAAAATCTTTATTAATAAACGAGTTACAAATGTTTCAGACTAAGGGAAGCTAGAATGTACTAAAGAATTTTGTGAAAGTATCGCATCAACTTGCAATAGTTCAATGCTGTGACAATCTTTGATGATTTTGGTCTTTAAGCCATTGTGTTCTTAGCCAATGCAACCATCTTCTCCAAAGACAATTCATGAAAAGCACAATGGGATGTGATGAAACTTACTGCACATTTGAGATCTTTAGTTGTTTCACTGATATAGAAAAGGTTATTCTCAAGGTTCGGAATGTTGAGAACTAAGTTTAAGGCTAAGTTACAAATATTTATGTTCCTTTTGTCCACAACTGCAGGAAGATTACTATCAACAACTACAAACATTATCTCATTAACAAATTCTTCATGGGTATGCATTTAAGGAACTGGTCATTAGATGCTACAATATCATCTATCCAATCTGTAACTTCTTCTGATAAGAAATATAATTACGTATTTCCTTGCTATATTGCAAATGAGATTAATGTTTGGGTTACTTTTGGCACAAACAATGCATTAGGGGGTTTCATTGGGTCAGGTGTTGTCTGGAAGAGCTCACCTTGCTCTGATACTACAAAACAGGAAAGAATTGGAAGAATTCGTCCTTTAATTTTTTTTTTTTATTAAGGAGCCGTCTAAAATATAGTGGAAAATATTTCGATGATTTAATCATAGGAAGAAAATTGTTGTGTTATGATCCTTTGTACTGGTAACCATGTTTCTAGATATTACAATTTGGAAACAGCCAAGTATAGAAAGAGAAAATATGAAATTAATTCCAAAACCATTCAATTTCTGCTTATAACTTTCTTGAAATCTGCTGCCTTAATTGCAAGTGCTTATGTTATCCTTAATAGCAGAAATTTATCATAGCTGTCCATAATTATTGAAATATTTATTTCAGATGTCCTTAATTGTAGAAAGCTTGATTATTGTTGTTTGTAATCAGTGAATACTCCAATCAGTGGTGTGCATTTTCTTCATGTGTTACAGTGAATTGGGCTGCTTATTGTAAAATTTTTTTTTTTTTTTTTGTTTTTTGAACTTCCTGAAAAATTGTTATTGCAGGTTACCTAGTTCTATTTTTTGATGAGTTATCATCTTATATCCTCTGCAAAAACGTCAATTCATTTCCTAATATATTACTCGAATTAGGTGACACTAATTTTTTCATTTGCTTGCAACATAAAGTTCGGAACCTTTAGTGTTGCAGATAGGTAAATCTTCCTATGGATCTGCAAAAACCTCAATTCAATTCCTAATATATTACATGAATTTGCTTACGTTAATTAATTCATATGCTTGCACCACCAAGTTTGGAACCTTTAGTGTTGCACATTGTTATATCTTGCAAAGGATGTAGCTTTTTCCTGAATGAACTATTTCAGTTAATACCTTGTTCATTTGTACTTTTTCCAAGTCAAAGGATATTTTCTTGATTATCTGAACTATTCTTGCCATCATTGTTGAGTTTTATTAATTTTTCCTCATCAATTAAAATTTATTCCCATGCTCTTTCTTATTAAAACATCTGGCATTAACTTCAGTAATGCCTGTTCAATTCTGCTTCTTACCTGCATTGTAATTATTTTATTTCGCAGTCAAAGTTTGGCGGCATATTTTTTATAAGTCCCTTCTTATCATTAAAGTCATGAATGACATGCAAGTTATTTTATTTCCAATATCATAGATTTTTTATTTTTTATTTTTTATTTTTTATTTTTTTTGTTTTGGGGTCGTCAGTGATGGTAATTGTTTTTGCTTGAACTTGGGTGCGTCATCTCAATGGTGACCCAATAATCCTCATTCCATGTTCCAGTGTTTGAGCATATGGTGGTATCCTTTCTTATAAATTAGAAACACGTCATTAGGACTACAGGTTTTTGTTTTTGAAAATCACCTAGAAGTCGACTTTTGGTTTCTTCCATGGGTGCTAGTTCAATGTATTGAAGTAATGTTATTCTGTTATATTATTATTTTTTTTGCTATTTTAAATCAGTTATCTGAATTTTTTTCAATTATAAGTTGGTCTTTTTATTGAGTTTCATAACAGTATATTACCTTTCAGATGCCATGCCAAAAGAGAAGTCACAAGGATCTCTTTTCAAGTCTGTCCTTAAGTGCATACCTTATCTGATAGAAGAAGTTGGGAGAAGTGATAAAATAACTGATATAATTCCTCAACATGGCATAAGCATTGATCCTGGTGTACGCGAAGAGGCAGTACAGGTGCTAAACCGGATTGTCCGCAATATCCCTGACCGTCGTTTTGCTGTGATGAAGGGTATGGCTAACTTTATACTTAAGCTTCCAGATGAGTTTCCACTTCTTATCCAAACTCAGCTAGGTCGTCTTGTGGAATACATGCGTTTGTGGAGAGCTTGTTTATCTGAAGAAGTAATGATCGATGATGTTCAAATTACAAAGCCACAGGCACTTGGAGGTGATAAAGTTCACAAGTCTTCCTCTCATCAAACAGGTGGCAGTTCTTATGAATTTCAAGCATCAGAAATGGATGCACTTGGGCTTGTTTTTCTCAGTTCTGTTGATGTTCAAATAAGGCACATTGCTTTCGAGTTATTACGTTGTGTTCGTGCACTGAGAAATGATTTGAAAAGTGTTTCATCATTGAAGGAGCATTTTGAGCACAAGTTAAAATATGAAGCTGAACCAATCTTTGCAATTGATGTACTGGAAGAAAATGGGGTTAGCTTCTTTATCATTTTGCTTTATTTTAGATATTTGTTATATGCTAATATTTGATGTCTCTAGACCTTTTGGGTTATTAGAACGAGGGAAGATGAGATGAATTCAGAGCATTGGTGAGAAAGAAAGAAAGAGGAGTTGTGCAAATAGATGGTGATGGGCATGGAATCTGTGAGTTTGCATAAAAATCTAGACAATTTTATATAAGATGGCAACTTAGTGATACGCCTTCAATGCAAAAGCAAGATTGATCAGAAAAATAGTAGTGATTTATGTGAACTTTGAATCCACATTAAAGGTTATTTGGGAGCATACCTAGAAAAGTGACATGAATAACTTTATTTCATCTCATAATTGTTATCTTCATGAATTTCAATGAAATTCTATTATAAATGTAGATTACCAATTGATCTAATAAAAATGATAAACTAAACTCTAACTGGACAACAAAATTTCAAGCTTGAAAGCAAATTTAAATTTTTTTTAATTTAAATTTAAAGAAACCTGATGAGAACATTCTAATAATAGAGCTATACAAAAATGTGCATTTACAAATCAGCATTGTGAAATCAAGTTCAAGTAAGTGTAATGTAACGAAGCTTTTAATTTAATTTTTTATTTCTAAAATGAGAGCATGTAGGCATATAACATAATAGCATATCTATTCCTAGATGGTATTGGTTAACTTAGATCCTCTTTTTTATCCCTAGAGGACTCAAGGATATGCTAGTTTCTAACATAACTATTGTTTTTGTAGGATGAAATTGTTCAAAGCTGCTATTGGGATTCTACACGTTATTATGATTTGAAACGCGAGTTTGATCCAGTTCCAGCTGATGTGACTCTTAATACTATCCTTGAAAGCCCAGATAAGAATAGATGGGCTAACTGTCTTAGTGAGATTGTAAAATATGCTGGCGACCTGTGCCCAATTGCTGTGCGGGAAGCAAGGCAAATTTTTCTTGTCTTTTTCATTATTTTCTTATTTAAAAAAATCCTTGTTAAACTGTAAATTGGAGTAAATGGAAGGAATAAAACAACAGTAATTCATATCTTTATTAAAACTAAACCTGTTATATATCTTTTGAATAGAAAATTTATATGGATCTAATTTATGCCAAACTGGGTGTCATTTTTTTTGTCCTGCGTTGCAAGTATTTGTATTTACATTAATCTTTTAGTCGTGCTATGCTAGTCTTAAGCTAATTAGTTTCTCTTTCCTATCATTGCTTTTTAACATTCATGGCCAATTCTTTTTACTTCTTTATTCAGTTCATTGGAATACAAGCACTAAATAGTTTATTTTGCGGTCATTTTTTAGCGTCTTCTGATTACATGTGATTTTATATTTGAAGTGTCAAGCAAGATTGCTCTCCGTTTTAACCATCTTTTCATCTTACTATTGGCTTTCAACTTGTTTAACTTTTTCATTTACTCACGTAGGTATGCTCTTTCTAAGGTAAGGTGCAGGTAGCCCATTTGCTGCAATTAGGTCCATAGATTTTTCAAAATAAGGAAATTGGTCCCATAGTTTGTCAATAGCTGCAAGTAGTTTGCCATGTAGACATTCTAATTTGCACTTGTAATGTCATGTTCCACCTGTAATGCTTATTTTTCTTGATGTCTTCTTTGCTCAATTGGACAATGCCCTCATTTATGTAATCTTAAAATCTTTGGCTACTTTAGCCTTTGATTTCTAATGGTGCCCACAACGCCTTAGGTTAAAAAATCTAATGAAGTGGCATGCTAACAAAGCTTCTTTGACAAAGTGTTCATAGCTTCCCTTGCTTCTCATCATCAACTTGGCTCTGATTGACAACGATGTTCTAATGGGTATTGTTGAACCTTTTTGCTGCATATATTGACCTTTTCATTTCTTGTATGATGTAAATCTTCCTTTATGATTTGATTAGTTCAAATGGCCAACCTGAGTATTTACAGCTTTAAAATCATTATAATGGTGTAAATGAGTATTCTAATGTTTATATCAAGTTTTATTCTTGGTTAGACCATTTGAGGAACTTACATTGATTATTGCTAAGGTTGGAAACCCTCTTGTGAAACATATTCATAGCTAGAGCATCTAGTGGAATGGAAAAGCTTGAAATGTCCAAGAAAATGGTAATAAGGAATACATTGGTATGTTTGTTTTTCTTAATGATGACTTTATGGATTTGTATATGTATGGAAATTAATTTTTACTGGAATGCTCTTCCATAAATAACTTTTAAGCAATTGTTAATTGAAGAAGCTAAAAGAGGATGAAGTAGTCAGTGATGACAATGAAGAAACTATTGGTGAAAGTGATTTCGGTTTGGATGAGTTTAATAAGGCTCATCAAAAGGTAGAGAAGCTTGTAATGTTCATGTTGTTTGTATGGAATGTTCAAAAGTTGGCACATTTTAATTTGACAACATAGTAAATGAGGTTTTATACATTAGTACCGTGGACGAAATGGACATTGTACTAGAGCATTTTGTATTTGACTTGACTTTATTTTGCAATTGATGCTTTTATTCCTTGTTAGATGTACAATCCATCTTCCTTTTTTGATTTGATCAGTCCAATTGCCCAAACAGAGTGTGTACAAATTTAGGTTTCATTGTAATGGTGTTGTATGTGTATTAAAATGTTTATCTTGATTTATATTCTTGTTTAGATATTGAGGTTCTTCTATTAATTATTATAAAGGGTGCAAAACCCTATAATGAAATGTCTGGATAGCTAGAGCATCTAATGGAATAAAGCAGCACAAAATGTTCAAATAAATGGTAATTGTGACTAGTTTGATATGCTTGCTTCTTTTGAGGATGAGTTTATCCATTTGTATGAGAATTCTTGTTTTTTTTTTTTTTTGGAAGAATGCTCTTCTGTTCATTAGGTAATTATTAATGAAGAAGCTGAAGAGGTGAAGCAAGATGTGGTGATGATGAAGTAGTTGGTGATGTAATTGAAGAAACAATTAATGAAAGTGATTTTGATTAGGATGACTCCATCGAGGGGTCATCAAAAGGGAGAGAAGGTTATAAAGTTGTTAATTTCATTTTATTTACATAGAATGTGCAAAAGGTGTCACATTAACGTTTTGACAATGAAATGTATGAGAAGGACATTTACATTGGTAGTAAGATTAATGGACAAAGAATATTTTGTATCTAACACACTTAATGGTTTACTCATTGTGCCAACAAATGAGTCGACAGTTATAGAAAATGTAGCTCTTAAGAATCGTTGTTGCAGCATTGGTTAGTAAGACTTGTTGATGAAATAGTTCTCATTCTCATCATTTAAACTCATCTTAAATTTTTGGAATAGAATATCTGCATATGCAAACTCCATCCATTTTTGATCAGGTATAGGACCCACTAATGCTCTTACAACCAACAAAAACAGTTTTATAAGATTTTGTCACCATCTAAGTCTTCATGTTATTTTAGTATATAATTTGGATGAGTTGAAAATCTACCTCTATGTTTGAAAGTGATGTAGCCTTTATATGTAAAGCTCTTGAGAGACAATTAATAGTCTGATATATTTTGTTGCTTCATCATCAAATAAATATACAAGCATATGAGGTTGTTATTTTTTCAACTAATTAAGAAACAATATCTTAGAATGTATGATAATTTTGTAAAATAGGAAAAAAAACTCTTAAAGATATAATATGTATGCCACTAATTAAAAAAATTAGGAGATATAAAAAATAAAGGGCATAAAAACAACCAATGAAAGTAAAAAATAGTAGATTTGATACATTACCCAAAATAGATTAGAAATCAACCAAAAAAAATCATGCATTCCAACAATATGCAACTTCAGGTTACTTGATGACAGTTTTGAATCCCATGCATTTCAAGGTTGCCTCATTGTATTGGTGGCATACGTGATAAAGAATTGGGCGAATTATTTTGATCATTGGTGCCCTTTCTTTAATAATGATTTATTCAATCTTCTATTACATTTTTCCCAATAATGCCTTAGAGTCTATTGAAAAGCTTATTATGTCCTTTGAATGGAGTGCTAACCTTAGCTAGTGCATCATTCATTATGTAGCTTTGCTACAAATGTGCAAATTGAATGATATAAGGCTTGGTATTTATAACTTGAAGCTTTGAAATTTGAAATTATAACTTAAAAGCTTTGGTAATAAGTTGAACATGTTGCCATTTGCCTTGGGTCAAAACAAAGTTTGTAGATGTTTTGCTTTGTAGTGATATCCATTTGTGTTTACCCTTCTCAAGTAAGTGGGAGATTCCTTGGTTTGGAAAGTTGTGCATGGGTGATTGTTTTTTTTAGATTTGTGGCCATAGCTTTTATTAAAGTCAATTAATATGATTCTTATAGGTAATCTAACAGAAGGATAGGCATAAGTTCCGATAGGAGGGACATACCACGAATTCACCTAAAATCAGAAGAAACAGTTGTTTTGGCAATTCTGGCAACCATAGAGTTAACCTCATACAAAATATGTGTGGTCCTAATTTCTCTAAAACAGCAAATCTTTGACCATGCTAGCGAAAAGGATCACTGTCGACAAAATGAAGGGACGTCCTACACCAGTGAGAAGAGATGGCCTGATGAAAATTTGATTCAATCGATGACCCATTTGAGCATGGAAAGTGATAAGTTACATGTGAAATAATCAAAAAAATTGCATGCTCTTTCATGGCCCTTACAACCTTAAGGAATCGTGTGCAACCTTCCATCAGGAGTGGTCTCCCCTTGCGTTCTTTGACAATAAAACTAATGTTGTCAATGCCATGGCACAGAATAGCCACATTACAGTTAAACTTAATCTAATATGGGAGTGAGGGAACTAGTGAGAGGAGGGTAACGTAGGGGTCGAAGGCCCCAACTAGTCCCAGGTGTCCAGTACTGGGAAAGAAATTGTCCAGCAAATTGAAAGATCTACTGGTAGACTATGGTGATAGTGGAGACAGCTTGGCTTGTATTTTGTGATTAAGGTTATTCCATATGAGGTAAATTTTGGAAGTTTGCAATGGAGACATTATGCGAGTCATGAGAGTGATGAAATGAATGTTACATTTAGTCCAATAGTTCCTTTAGGGAAGTGGATCTGTATAACTTATCATGCAAATGGTAAAAGTGTTCTTAGATCTGGCAAATAGCTAGAAGCTCTATAAAGCATACACAAGATCCTTATCAGATGACACCATAGGCAAGTAGTTGAGCATCCCATCTCCTACGCAATAAGTAATGTATGAGTGGGAGTTGTAGCTTGACAAAACCTCCAGATAAATGCTTATACCTTCGGCTGAGCTTGAGTCCTCCATGCTTATGCACCCAAGGTCAGCCTTTCCTACCCAATATCAATGCACAAAAGATAAAATCCTGCACTACACAACTTTGTGCACTCTGAAGATTGCCATACTAGTATGTCACTAGATCCAAGAGGTGTCGAAGGCATAGAGTTAGACGATCAATATCTCACTCTCCACTGGGATCCAAGAATCTCATTGTGTAGTGGAAGAGGTATCCAGAGTATGGTAGACTAATCCATAATAGCCCCAAGGCCTATTCAGTTATCTTAAAGGGTGTAATATCTTTTGCTATCATCGATACGCTACACAATGTTGGTGTGAGTGAAATCACCAGCCTAACACATAAGCCTCCAGATCATGCACTCTCCTCTATGAACCTCAAAAGCACTAAATCAATTGTCGTACTTGGAGTGGAGAGATACAATCTAGAAAGATTCACCTCTAGCAAGGAAAGCATCGGCATGACATCCCACCAGAGCTTTGCCAAGGAATTAGTTGGTGGATCCCAATCTCCTGAATCTTTAAGCCTGTTGACAATATCCTAGTCAACGTAATGGATGGAACAACGAATATGTGATTCACCGCATATGTATTCTCAATCTCCTAGATAATTTGCATCGGCATAACATGTGATAAGGTAAACATAGGTAATGTAGATGGCACAAGTTAGTGAAAAATACTTGGCCTGCAAGTGATATGTGATGAGTACCTCTGGATAGAATCCGAGTAGAGACTATGTGTATAAGGTGCATGAAGTCGGAAGTTCAAAGACACTTTGCTCTCATTGGAATACCCAAGTATCTGATATTAGCGGAGTGCTTCATCCTAAACTTGCTAGCAATCCACTTCTTCCTCTTGTGAGCTATCCCTTTGCTAAATAACATGGTTTACCATAGTTGATTTGAAGACTAGATTCCTAACAATAAAGAGCAAGGACATTTCAAAGTGCAACCATGAAAGCCTAAGTGGTTGGATGGTAAATGATGATGTCATTAGCATAAAGTAAACGGGTGATAGTTGGCATGGTGGGTAAATGCTAATGCGTGTGAAATTAGATGAGATCTTCATGTTGTGGGTAGCCATGTGGTGAAAATATGAGGCAACGACGAACAAATAGGGGAAAGAGGGCACCCCTTACAAAGCCCTCGAGTAGTAGATATCTAGGGTATTCTCTTCTCGTTCAAGAGAATTCCATACCGAGGTCCATAAATGCATGCTCACATCCATGCACACCATATATTCAAGAATCTCAAGTGCTGGAGCATGAAGAGAATAAAGTCCTAATTGATTCAATCATATGTCTAAACAATGTCTATATTTTTGCCTTCTAAAATAACATCTATGTTTTTATCCAACTATGTTAGATAAATGTAGAACTTGGTTTACCAATGCATGAAGTGGTTGTAAATGGCCATAAATAGCTTTTTTGATATTTGCAAAGGTTTTATCAAATTTCTCGAGTTGAATTCAATTGGGAATTCTTAAACTGCATTTAGAAAAGGCATGTGCAGGGCTCCATTATGGTTGTATTAATTGGTAGTTTGCTAATCAAATTAAAGAGTTTAATTAATAGCATATTAGTTTACTTGAAGGGGTTAGAAATCTTAATTAAGGAAAATGAAAATGAAAATGAGGCATCCTCAATTACTATCACTTTATTTACTAATTAATAGCTTTATGTGATTTGATATTTCCACTTATTGCATTTTCCCAATTTTAGAAGTTGTGGCTTTTTCAATGGCAATGCATGATTTTATGTTTTTTTGCTAACCTGTTGTTGAGTCAAATATTGAAATAAACCATTTTCTTATCCCTAGCACTCTCGAAGGCTTTACATGTTGCAGATAATGTCCCTGAACAACCAACCACCTGAAAGATTTGAATAGATCATTTTCTTATCTCTAGCACTCTCTAAAGCTGTACATGTTGTAGATGTCAGTGTCCTTCGACGACCACTTGAAAGGTTTGATTCTATGAAGTTGAGATCATGGCTTAGGAATCGTCACTCTTTCATAACTTTAATGGGACAGATAGGATAATCTTTTCTCTAGTGGCAAATAGACAGCCATATCTGTGGCCCATTAATTAGCTTGTGGTCCAGATTGTTAAAGAATGTAATAACAGTATTGCTTAACATGTTACGTTCCAAGTTGATTATTTTGATGCTTAACATGGATGACATTTAGTATTATCAAAATAATTGCTACTTTAGCTCTGAAATTGGTTTTGTGTATTCCTTCTTTTATGATAAATTTACTCAATGATTATATTATTAAGTCTATTGAATTTAAAAATAGTCAGACATGTTGATAATGTCTCATCTCTTTTTTTCTCAAATCACGCTTATAATGAATTTCTTGTGCAATTGTAAAACTATAGAGAACTATTTGGTTACTTTTTGAATGGTTGTGAAAAATTGGCTTTACGACCTAATTGCACTATTTATGAACCTTGTGTATTTGCTAAACCAATGGAAATTGCTCAATTACAGAAAGTTAATGACATATCTATACATTTTTGTATGAGTACTTTGAAAGCACTATTGTTGAACTATGTTATGGTTTTAAAATTTTGGTTTAAATATATTTATTTGATTTTGACTTTTAATTGGTGTCGTATTTCGGGCCGGATTTTAAATATCATCACATTGTGTTACTCTAAGTGAATGTTTGATGCATCATGTGGAACTTTTTTCCAAATATTTTTATCCATATTTTTTACTAATAATTTTCTCTGCTATGTCATGGTTACCTTTGAAAATGTATCAACGTGCTTAATCTGTCGAATGGTATAAATATTATGGGCAAAAAGTGCGTACTTGTTTGATTGTAAAACTATAGAGTAGGCAAACATTGAATATCTTGAAGACTTTTGTAGTGTCGGTTGTTTTGGTGTATTTCAGGTTCTTAAACGGTTGAATTATCTAAGCTGGATTGTTTTATATTTTATCTGCTACATTATACATGCCGCTACACATGATTCACGTTCTTGGAAATTGCTGTTTTTAAATCAGATCTAGTACCACTTTGTTTGAGGAGCTCACTGCAGAGTTGCAACTTTATTTTACAGGTTAGAGGTTATGCAAAGGCTTGCAATCATCACACCTATTGAGTTAGGAGGGAAGGCCCATCAATCCCAAGAAATAGAAAGTAAACTTGATCAATGGCTTATGTATGCAATGTTTGCCTGCTCCTGCCCTCCGGATGCTAGAGAAGATGGTGGCTTATCAACAGCAAAAGATCTTTTTCATCTTATATTTCCATCTTTAAGGCATGGATCTGAAGCAATTGCTGTAAGTATAAGAATTCTGATAGGTTTTATAAACACTGTAGAAATTTTATTAGTTTAGATGAAAAATTTTACTAGAAAATTGTTTTTTTATTTTCAACCTTTGAACCAATTACAGAGTAACTGTAGTTGGCAGTTGCCTGTGATTTATAGTCTAAACTCAATGTGAAATCCAGGTTTGGCCCATGAGGTACTAAAAATCTATTTTAGATTGTTATAATAAATATGCTTCGTTCCTATCATGAACTAGATATTGATGGATGTGGGTTCTTCTGATTGATGCTCCAGAATTTACAACTCGCCTAACTTCTTCTATAAATGGCCTTGTTTTTTTTGTTAAACTTGATGCTTTAATGTGTTCAGAATTCTGATGTTACATCTTTGATCTATCTTTGGATAACGTGTGATGAAAAGATAATCTTCACTTAAATCGTTTGTTTATGTTGCAGCTATGAAAGGTGCCTTAGATTCAATTCTTATTTTTTCTTCCCCAGAAGTCTTGTCTTCAATGATTTGTAACTTTTGAAAATTGATATGGTTGCTTTTGGGATTTTCGCTATCCTTCATGCTCCATTTTCTCTATTTAAGTGAAGCTTGATCCATAAGGTTGATCCGTTGTGTTAGTTCGTGTGTTCATCCCCTCGTTATTTTTCTTTTTTTTTGCTCTGATTCCAATTTTTTTTTGTGGACGATGAATTGTAATTCTGCTATAATGGAAACCTTTAAGAAGCAAAAAAGGAGTGAGGGGAGGAGAAACCCAACCTTATGAGTTAGAGGACAATCAAGGTGGCCGTGAGGAATGTATTAATGATCCATTCATATAATTTTATTTGCTCCATTCTGTTGTAGGGAATACGTGAGGAATGTATTAATGGTATAAAAAAAACTCTAAAAGATGCACGTGTTGAATGAAGGATGCCTTTGACTTCAAAATTTAATCTGACAATTAGACCATTAATACTTCTCCTAACAGTTAATTTTTTTTCTTTTTTAGCTTGCTGCTACCAATGCTCTTGGTCATTCACATCTTGGATTATGTGAAGTCATGTTCGGAGAGCTTTCATCTTTTGTTGAAGAAATTTCTTCCGAATCGGAGGGGAAACAGAAATGGAAGGTAGGACACATGAATAACTATCAGTAGTTTTTTATTTTTCTTATGCGCTGTTTATAAAATTTTCAATTTGCATTGTTTATTTTTATGAATGCTTTTGTCTTTACAGAATCAGAAATTTCGCCGCGAAGAATTGCGTGTTCACATTTCAAACATTCATTGTATGGTTGCAGAAAAGATTTGGCCTGGAATTTTGAGTCGTAAAACTGTTCTGCGGTTGCATTTCTTTAAGTTTGTTGAAGAAACATATCGCCATTTACAAATGTCACCTTCGGACAGCTTTCCAGATCTGCAGCCTCTTCGCTATGCATTAGCTTCTGTTATAAGATATCTTGCTCCAGAATTTGTGGACTCGAAGTCCGAGAGGTTTGATGTTAGAAATCGTAAGAAACTTTTCGAACTGATAATGACGTGGTGTGATGACTCTGGAAGCACATGGGGGCAAGAAGGTATCAGTGATTACCGTCGAGAAGTAGAACGGTACAAATCTGGCCAACATAGTCGATCTAGGGAATCAATAGATAAATTTGCATTTGACAAGGAGGTGATTGAACAGATAGAAGCTGTTCAATGGGCTTCATTGAACGCCATAGCATCTCTATTGTATGGCCCCTGTTTTGATGATAATGCTAGAAAGCTAACTGGAAGGGTGATATCATGGATCAATAATTTATTTCTTGATTCTGCTCCAAGAGCTCCTTTTGGATATTCACCTGCAGATCCACGCACTCCATCATATTCTAAATATATGGGAGATGGTGGACGTACTGCGGTCGCACGAGATAAACAAAAGGGGGCACATCTTCGTGTGCCATTAGCCAAAACAGCTCTACAAAATCTCATTCAAACCAATTTAGATCTTTTTCCAACCTGCATTGATCAGGTATTTATTTTCTTTTTCCCCTTTCTTTTTTGTTGTTTTGCTCTAAAAATTTCTTAATGCACAATTGGTTTAGCCTGCTTGCATTCAAACAAAGTTCATCTGTGTGAAGTTGGAAGTAGGTTGCTCTAAAAATTTCTCTCTCCAGTTAGTTCCAACTAAAAACTTTACTGCTTGGAAGTAAACATGTAGTCTTTCCAGTTAGTCCATATCTATAGTACAATAGATTGATATTTAACCCTGGAAATTTTTTTCTGCTTATAAATTTTGCAGGTAAACCATCTATCATTCGGTTTTCATAAATCAAAGGACTATTTTTTCTGTTTCTCTTTGATGGGAATAAATTCAAACCATTCTAACTAAAACTCTTTCATTCTTTGCAAGCCATCTAATAGAAACCTCATAGCTTATATAGTCTTTTCTCCTTCACAGTGCTACTCTCCAGAGCCTCACTTAGCTGATGGTTACTTCAGTGTCCTGGCTGAGGTTTACATGAGAAGAGAGATTCCAAAGTGCGAGGTGCAGAGGCTTCTTAGCCTCATTCTCTACAAGGTTGTTGACCCTTCTAGGCAAATTCGTGATGATGCACTTCAAATGCTGGAAACGCTCTCTGTTCGTGAGTGGGCCGAGGACGACACCGAGAGCACTGGCCGCTATCGAGCTTCAGTTGTTGGCAACCTCCCTGACTCTTATCAGCAGTTTCAATACAAATTGTCTGCTAAACTTGCCAAAGATCACCCAGAGCTGAGTGAACTATTATGTGAAGAAATAATGCAGCGCCAACTTGATGCGGTGGACATAATTGCTCAACATCAAGTCCTCACTTGTATGGCTCCTTGGATCGAGAACTTGAATTTCTCGAAACTCTACGAATCCGGTTGGAGTGATAGACTGCTCAAGAGTCTTTACTATGTCACTTGGAAGCATGGTGATCAGTTTCCTGATGAGATAGAAAAATTGTGGAGCACTATTGCAAGTAACACCCGCAATATCATCCCGGTTTTGAATTTCTTGATTACCAAAGGCATTGAAGATTGTGATTCCAATCCATCTGCAGAAATTAGCGGGGCTTTTGCTACGTATTTCTCAGTTGCCAAACGTGTGAGTTTGTATCTTGCACGCATCTGCCCCCAACAAACCATAGACCACTTGGTGTGTGAGTTATCTCAAAGGATGCTGGAGGACAGTGACGATCCTGTTAGGCCTGCAAAGGTTGATCCTGTTGCAAATATTGTTCTGGAATTCTCACAAGGACCCACAATGGCACAGCTTGCGACTGTCGTAGACAGCCAACCTCACATGTCGCCTCTTCTTGTTCGAGGGTCTCTTGATGGCCCTCTAAAAAATGCTAGTGGGAATCTGAGCTGGAGGACTTCAACGGTGACCGGCCGAAGCATCTCAGGTCCATTAAGCCCTATGCCTCCTGAGGTTAACATTGTTGCTGCTTCTGCTGGAAGATCAGGTCAGTTGCTTCCATCTCTGATGAATATGTCAGGACCTCTGATGGGTGTTCGTGGCTCAACTGGTAATCTGCGGAGCCGTCACGTTTCAAGGGACAGTGGAGATATCTTTATCGATACCCCAAACTCTGGCGAAGACATATTGCACCAAGCAAGTGCAGCATTACATGGCATCAATGCTAGTGAGCTACAGTCAGCCCTGCGGGGACATCAACACTTGTTGTCTCGTGCTGACATTGCATTGATACTTCTTGCCGAAATTGCGTATGAGAATGATGAAGATTTTCGTGAGAACTTGCCCCTGCTCTTCCATGTCACTTGCGTTTCCATGGATAGCTCAGAGGATATTGTGCTAGAGCATTGTAAGAACTTGCTGGTTAATTTGCTTTATTCTCTTGCCGGTCGTCATTTGGAGCTATATGGGATAGAAAACAGTGAAGGTGAAAACAAGCATAAAGTAGAAAGCCTTATAAAGTACATTCAATCTAAGCGTGCCTGCTTAATGTGGGAGAATGAAGATCCAACCCTTGTTCGAAATGAACTGCCAAGTTCTGCATTGTTATCCGCACTTGTATTAGACATGGTCGATGCTATATTTTTCCAAGGCGATCTTCGTGAGACATGGGGAACCGAGGCTCTTAAATGGGCTATGGAGTGCACATCCAGGCACCTTGCTTGTCGTTCCCACCAGATATATCGAGCTCTCAAGCCGACGGTCAAGAGTGATAACTGTGTATTGCTACTTCGTTGTCTGCACAGATGCTTGGGAAATCCTGTACCAGCAGTTCTAGGCTTTGTTATGGAAATCCTATTGACACTACAGGTGATGGTTGAGAACCTGGAGCCTGAGAAAGTGATTCTCTATCCACAGCTTTTCTGGGGTTGCGTCGCAATGATGCATACAGATTTTGTCCATGTATACTGTCAGGTACTCGAGCTGTTTTCCCGAGTGATCGATCGGCTGTCATTTCACGATAGAACGACCGAGAATGTGCTCTTATCAAGCATGCCGAGAGACGAGTTGGACACAAATGGTTCTGATGCTTCTGAGCTTCACAGGGAAGAATCACGCTCAGGCACAGAACCTTTACCATCCGGTGGAAAGGTGCCAATTTTCGAAGGAGTTCAACCACTAGTCCTCAAAGGTCTGATGTCCACCATTAGCCATGGATCAGCAATAGAGGTGTTGTCTCAAATAACCATCCCAAGCTGTGATTCAATATTTGGGAACCCAGAGACACGGCTCTTAATGCACATCACTGGCCTATTGCCTTGGTTAGGATTGCAACTGATCAAGGACCTTCCTATTGTTGCCCCAGCATCACCTCTCCAACAGATGTACCAAAAGGCTTGTTTTGTTGCTTCGAACATCGCATTCTGGTGCCGATCAAAGGCCCTCGATGATCTTGCAGAAGTATTCTTAGCTTATTCGCAAGGCGAGATAGCTTCTACCGAGGAGCTGTTTACCCGTGCCGCGCCAGCCATTTGTACAGAATGGTTTCCAAAACATTCCTCTTTGGCATTGGGTCATCTTCTGAGGCTTCTGGAGCGAGGTCCAGTTGATTACCAGCGTGTGATACTCTTGTTGCTCAAAGCACTCCTCCATCAAACTCCAGTGGATGCAGCGCAGAGCCCTCATGTGTACAGCATCGTATCGCAGCTTGTCGAGAGTACTTTGTGCTGGGAGGCACTGAGTGTGCTGGAGGCACTTTTGCAGAGCTGCAGTTCCCTTACGGGTGGCGTCGTCGATGACTTTGGCACGGCAGAAAATGGGTATGGTGCAAGCGAGAAGACATTGCAGAGTTTGCTTGTGCCACAAAGCTCGTTCAAGGCGAGGAGTGGCCAACTGTACTATGTTGCAGGGTCTGGGTTTGGGGCAGGATCTGCTGCACAAGGAGCTGCAGAAGGTGGGTTGACACAAAGGGAGATCTCACTGCAGAATACTCGCTTGATCCTTGGTCGTGTTCTTGATACGTGTGCACTTAGCCGAAAGAGGGACTACAAACGACTTGTGCCTTTTGTTGTTAATGCTGTTTGAACTATGAATGGTGGAATGCAAACGACTTGAGCCTTGTATTTTGTTATTATGGAAAGAATGGATGAGTATATATTACTTGCAAAGGTTTTGAAGCTCTCAATGAAGTTGATGTGCTTCCTCTCGCCTCATTGCTCTTGGGTCACTCAAAGAGGTGGCTTCATACTTGGAGTGATGTCAGATTGTTATGATGGTGAAGATTAGGACTATCTTTTGTTTTAATTTTTCTTATCTTGATGTGAGAAGACTTTCTAAAACCTAACCATTGATTTCTACTTCATACGTATATAAGTAGAGAAAGGCATCTTCTCATGTAATCACACAGCTACCATATGCAAGTCTTGTTTGGGAGTACATATCAACATAGACTTGTAAAGATAGTTATGTTTTGTAATCTATACATCTCAATGCTCTAAACATGAGAGGGGAAAATACATTTGGCAAAAATGCAAAGGCTTGACAGGTGAGTTCTCATTATTTGACAAAAAGCATTGAACAATATTAGAAGCTGCATCACATGTTTTATACAATATTTACAGATACCAAAATGACCAACTTCACTACCTCTCCAAGGTACGTTTTATTGAATCTTTTTTGGCCATCCAGATTCTGATGGTACGATCATCACTAGCAGAGGCTAACATGTTCGGCCGCCTTGGATTCCAGCTCACGCAGTTAACAGTCAATGAATGGCCAGACAATACTTGTATTGGCATCGTACTATGCCGCTGCCAAATATAGACCTGCAATTTTCGAAGGACTTTTATAACAACAACAACAATGATGATGATGATCATTTTTAATTCGAATAAAGGGGTTTTGATTGAATATTATTTAGATAATATTAACATCAACATATCAATGTTTTCAAAATGTCTAAGTTATTCATGTTGTTTAGTTCAATACTATCTAAATGATGTTTAGATTTTATTTTTTATATCAAGATGATCAGTCTTTGGATATCATCTAAATGTTTTGATTGAGTGTTATTTATTTAAAGATGAAATACAATCAAATAATCAAAATATTTAAATAACTTTATATAACATGATAATATTGCTAAACCAGATAACTTCCCTAAATATGAGGCATTATACAAAAATAATCTTTTTGTATAGTGTTTAGATTGATTGGTTTTTTTCACTAACATAAAATAAAATGTCTTGTAATTTCTCATTACTAATTTCTCATCATTTTTTGAAAAAACATTGTTGACAAGCAAGCTTTTAGATTGAAGAAGCATGTAAAAGGATGGGAATAAAAGTTCATCAGCATTCTTTTGCACAAAGAAAAGGAACAACTAAGAACAAAAAAAAAGTAACAAAAGGTGGAGCATATGAATACAGTGAGATAAATTCCTATCAGTAAAGGTCTGCATTGATGAGCTAAGTGGGTCTCCTACAACATAAAGCATGGTTGTGATGCCTGTGGTGGGCCAATGGTTAGGGCAATTAAAGGTTAAAACACATGGAAGCGTCTTATTGAAGAGGACAAAGGCTATGTGAGTGTGGTTTGAGAGGAATGGTGATGATTTTTTTTATGTGTGAAGGTAAGCCTATGGAAGCAGATTTTGGGGGAATTTCATCAAAAAGCATTTCCTTCAGAGTTTGCATCCTTTATACTCCTAGTAAAAAGACCAAGACCAATCTGGATATCAATCTATAGCACCATATCACAAGTTCAAGTTGATTAAATTCACTATCAAAACTAGTAAGTTACAGCAACAAAGGTCCCTGATATGATATTTTAAACCAACATGGACAAACAGATTATGCATAATGTTGATGCATGATTCTGTATCCTTTCAGAATTTGAATGGTACGAGACTTCGAAGAGTAAACAAAGATTTACTTTGTACTGTTTGAAGTTAGGGGACTTGGTAGAAGAAGAAAACATATATGGAAAGAAGCATGAGGAAAGTACACAGGAATTTTATGTTAACTCTGAAAATACGGGAAAAACCAAATGTGCACAACAACAGAGAAGTCCACTGTTTTCCTGTTGATTACAAGCAGAAGTCTAGAGGTTTATACTTGGAAAGGAAGCCTCATGAGGTGGTGCCAAGTACCTTATAAGAGGAGCACTCAATTGGAGTCCATGTTCATTTAGGAGCTAGCACGATGTGATGATTCGATGATCTGACAAAGGACGATGTGGTTCTACTAAGAACCCAACAACAATGTAGGGTAATTCTGGATTATCATCATGAGTAGTTCTTTATTGTCCTATAAAAACGTTGTGATGGATTTCAAATAGTTAAAAAGACTACAAAAGGCTTGAACCACTCTGCCTAAGCACAAGACTAATTAGTGATCTCTAGGAGCACAAGTCATCTAATAAGTTGAACAAAGGGACACGCAGCCAGTACCAAAGAGATTTGGGAGGCACTGGTATATCTTTTGGCATTTTATCTGCTGGATTTCATTTGTATGGATATTTGGCAAAGTCAACAGCTATCGTGTCACCTTGAGCCAACTAACTTGAAGCTGACATGACAAAGAACTTGCATGAAATCTTGGTCAACACTTATATATTATAGCTTGCTCACAAATTAAGCTCAAAGATGTGGTAAAAAAAATGCTAGAAGAACCAAGCAGATAAATAAACAGGAAGGGCCAAATATGAGCTACAACATCCCTCATGTATTTTAGCTTTCTCACAAAGATGTGTTAAAAAAGGCTAGGAGAACCAGGTTGATGAATAAACAGAAAGTACAAAATATAAGCTACAACATCCCTCATGACATGAATACCAACTCGTTAGATCACCAGGTAGATAAATAAACAGAAAATACCAAATATAAGCTACAACATCCCTCATGAATACCAAATCTTTTGATCACCATCATTACCATGAATATTGAGCTTTAGACCTTATTTTGTTATCTCAATATTTTACAAAATGTTTGTCAGAATGGATTTCATAGAATTTCACACAACTAAAGCAAGATAGAACCCTCGATCCAACAAGATTGAACACTCACAGCACTCTTCATATCGAGACAACTTAGAGATTTCAAAGACTTTGGATGGAGGAGAAGAGATTTAGAGAACCCAAACTTCTATTAAAAAAACAAATCAAACAAATAACTTGTCTCAAAGCTTTAAGGGATCCTGTTTCAGAAGAATATATAACTCCGTGGAGATGCCCCTCCAACCCCTCAGGACACCTTTTTATAGCTGAAGGGAAATCAAATCTAAAATAAGATAAGTTTAGGTCCAAGGATAAGCATGGACTTATATAATTTGCAACTGATTTAAAACCTGGATTACAATCTTTTGCTGCGCAATCAACTGTAGAATATAATGTAAGATAATTCCCAAAGCTTTTTGAATCATATTTGATTCGACTAAGGTCATAACGAAATTTGGCTTACTAAATTTGGGAAAAATTAGATCATGTTGTTCTTGATAGACCAGATAGTTCAATTAATCAATTCAAACCACCGGTCAAGTAATATGGGTTAAATTACCTCCATCCAATACGTTTAATAACCCCATGCCAAACAATAGCATAATCCAATCATTAGGATTTGAAGTTTGATTTTACTATCGTTCATGTATTTGACAATCTTGACTTTGTCACCATCATTTGAATGGTGCCCATTCAAATTGTGTGATAAGGGATTGAATTGACTAATGTTGGATCAATTTGCAATAGAGATTTTTTCCTGGGATTGTCGACTTTTCTATAACTGTGATCATGAAATGATTACGAAAGAGAAGGAAGCAAAACAACCTCTATGGTACATTTTCACTCTGAATTGAATGTAGTTCATTCAAGATAAACTAGAAAATTATGGAACTTCTTCTCAGTTTTCTAATGCAAGAATCATTGAATGAAACATTATGGCCTAAATGCAGAGAATTATATAGGAGGCTAGAACCAAATTGAACAGCCCGATTAGTTGTCGAATTTTGCTATCAGATGGTCCATTTAGGCAAAACAGTTAGATCTGAATCTAGTTTGTAAATGGCAAAAAGTAGTCAATGAGGGGAGAAGCCAAGATATTTCAAGAGAAAAAGTTTGGTATTGCATCTAAAGATGAGAAAACAAGGGAGAAAGAAGAATGTTGACAATGAAAACAAGGACACAAATCACCCATGATCTATCATCGATGATGAAGGAGAGAAATAACTCAATGAAGATCAAGAGGCCCAATTGCTAAGGTTAAGAAGAGACATGCTTGGTTGTTTTGTAGGATAAAGGAGTTTCTTAATTGAATATCATGGGTGTTACAGAATGAACAACAAGTGGAGGTTGTCGACATGGATAGGCCACATTTTGAGGTGGATTATAAATAAACCATTGTTTTTCCATTGGAGTATCTAAAGCAGATGGAAAGAAACATCAAAAGAAGGTGGATATTGAGAAAAAGAATGAGGATATTGTGGGCACTTTGAAATCCTTGACCATGACCATAATAACTCACAAGAGTGAGACCCTTCTTTTAAAGGAGCGACGTTTGATCAGGAGGCCAAACCCGATTATAGAAAGAAGGGCAAAAGTATCTCATGGAGACCCAAGAAAGTCAGACAATGAATGTGCACAATTTTCAACCCTGGATTCTTTCGTTTCTTATCTAGGAAATTCAGCAAGAGAGGACTGAGATTTGAAATGGAAAGACTGGAATTTGACAACAAAGAAACCTTTGTGAGGTCTAGGATTGAAATTTTTGCCGAGAAAGGGAGAGGGATCTACAGAACCAATATTATGAGAATCTAAGAGAAGATTTTTGGAGTATTTTGTGAGGTTAAGTTCTGGTTTAGGATTTAGGCTGGCAAGGGTGTTTTGTTATTAAAGTATGTATGGCTTTAGACTCCTTGTATTCTTGTGAGTCAATGAAGGTTTTCTCCAGAAAAAATATTTTTTCTTGCATGGGTTTCTTTACATTTGATTTATCCGCCCAAACTGTTTTCTTCATTTGTCTTCCATTGTGTCCACTTTGATACTGATCAATCTTCTCTGTGGATCGATTTTTCTGATTTTCTTAAAGGTCATGACACCACATGACATATGGTTGATCCCTTGATTGATGGCTCAGACTTTGAGAACAAAATCTACAATAGGGGGTGTATGCATGAGAAGCATTTAGAGTTTGACATAATAAAAGTGCTTGACATTTTGAAAACTTAAATAGAATTTAAGAAAATCACATTGAGAAAAGAAAATGTAAGTAAAGCAAGCTAGAAATGTTCAAAAACACATTTTAGGTTGTTCATATAAATCAGTCAATGCCTGTCCACAAGATACTCTTGCTAGAGTTTCATTAATTACAATTTTAGCACAACACAAGGGACAAGATTCCACCAAACATTTCTCTTCAAGCAAGACCAAGTTTTAATAAACTCCTTACAAAGCTAGGATACAGTCCCCAAACTGTAATACGTGGTTAGTATAAGAATTAAGAAAAGAAAAATAATGAAGTGCAGTTCCACAATGATCCAAATGGATTAGGTCAGCCTAACACATCCCATCATATTGAGCTGATGGTTAAGATTAACATAGCTTTGCTATTAAATAACATGTTAGCTTTGCTATTAAATAATATGCTTTGGCTAACAAGGGATTGGAGCCCAAATTCTAAAAAATGGCCTACTGTAAGTCTATCGGTCAATGCAAGCATGTTTAAAGGATTTTGCTGATCAAGAAATACAACAAAAGATCATGTGATACAATGCCTAATAAGAGCATGATCTGACCAACAACTTGTATCAATGATAGCAAATGAAACAACAAATGCTCGAAAAGTTAATGCAATAAACATGTGATCCACTTAGTAGGGTGTAATTCAAAGTCCATATAGAATTCAAATCCATGAAGTCACTGATACTAAAATGCAATTCCATGCTATGTTGTTTGGTTGAATCTATTTATTATAGAACATTGAAATTTAATATTTAATATATGTTATATTCAAAATTTATTTTTCGAAACATAAATTTTCTAGTGGTGACATGTTGGTAGATGGCAATAATGGGACCATGGTAATAAAGGTTGAAGAACAAATAGAGATCAAAGGTAGTATGTGGGCAGTAAAGTTCAAAATGTAACATACTGGTCAATAGCCTTGACATCCAATTATCAAAAGTTTTCGAGATTTAAGAAATCAAAACTTTTAACATTTTCTTCCTTTTAAGATTGTGCTCGTTTGATGAGCTCTCAATATATAAGAAATTTATAGCCTTCTTTGATTTTCTTGTAATAAATCTTTGTCTAATCAATAAAAAAATGGATTACTCCCATGGATGCCACTACCATCATCCATAGGATAGTTCTATGTTCATTTTAAGCATGGAATTGTGGGCACAAGACCCATCTCCTGCATAGAATTGTTTTTAGATAGCAATCCCTTGGAAAAAGTATTGATAATTTTTCTTTATTTATCTTAATAATTAAATTGTTTTTGCAAGTTATTATTTTCTTGATTGCATTTTTTTTCTACATTTTTCATGCATTTCATCTTGTTTTCATCAAATGCATTCTTTCCTAAATATTCTACAATTGTCATAATTTTCCTATGGTGCATATCATATTGTACAATAGTCATCTCCACAAATCAAATGCAAATTCACAATTTTCCTACTCATTTTACCTTCCAACAAAACTAATGCATCAGTACTACTACATAAGTTTGTGATCAAAGGATCTGACTAGATAATGGAATACTAGGAACAATCCACGATTGATAAAGCAATAACCTGTGAGTAATAGTTTTGCCTAGATTTCATTAGAATTTGCTCAAGTACTAAACAAGAAAGTTGTGGAGCATCTTCTCAACTTTATAACACAATAAGAGTCATTAAATTCTAAAATTAAGATAAAAAGTATAGTCAAAATATGGAGAGCTGTCTGAGAGGCCAAACCTGATTAAATAGTCTCTAATCTCATGATTGGATAACTCAATCGGGCATCTAATTTTGCAATCAGATAATCCGATAAAGGTGAAACAAACAGATTTCCATCCAAATATTGAATATCACTGACTTAGATGTTCTTAAATATTCAAAACTCAATTTTAGAGGCTGATTTTGTGGATAAAAGTGAACCTAATCAATGGATATTTATTAGATTTGAGGTATTTGCTCTTGTTAAGATAAATTTGTATATTTTTCAAAATTATAAATGGTTCCATGAGAATATAAAGGGGACCTTATGGTGATGGTTTCATCTTATCTCATCTTGGTTCATCTAAGAAATTTAAAATGACATGGCTAAGATCTGACAAAAAGGGACCAAGAATCCAACCTGAGAGATCCATTTAACTTACAAAATTGAGATTTCTACAAAAACCTAGAGTGACCTTGAGAGCCAACATAATGAGATTTTAAGAGGACACTCTAGGAGCACTTTGGGAAGTCAAGTTATAACATAGGTCTTGGTCTTAAGAGTATGAACAGGTAAAAGTGCTTGTGGCCGAAGTGTGCACTATTCTATACTCTTATATTCTTGAGTGTTGATGAAAGTTTTATCTGAAAAAAATATAATTTTTTCTTTTTTTTCGTGTTCTAGTTTATTCTATATACCTATTTGTCTTCTTTATGAGAAGAAAGCATCCCAACCTATTTTTCAATACATCCACTCTATTGATATAGATATGGATCAATATTTTAATATCAAATCTTAGATCTTGCCTACATGGGGATCTATGATTTTAGTAGTTCATTAATTTATCCCTACATAAGAGAATTGAAAGAGTGAAGATTGTAACTTGTATAGTACAATTAAGAAGTGGAAGAGAAATCGAACAATACATACAATGACGTTATCTCATTCAATATCTCTTCAACTTCTTAATTGTACTATATAAAGCTGCAATCTTCACTCTCTTAATTTCCTTATACAATGATAAATTGATGCAATGACACTATCTCGTTTGGTATCACTTTCATTAATTATATTATACAATGTTGCAATCTTCACTCTCTTAATTCTCTTATTCAAAGACAAATTAATAGACTATTAAAATCGTAGATCTCCACGTAGATAAGATCTATGATATGACATCAAAATATTGTCTTTTCGAAGACATCTAATAAAATTGGAACATTGTATGAGAAGATATAACTCAAGAAGGGGAATGATCTTTATGTGTTTGATACAAGTAGCTTTTTTTTAAGGAAAAGCCCAATTTCTTATTAAGATAGTGATGGAATCAGTGAAGGTTTTTATTTTAGATTAGTAATAGGTTAAGGATAATTCAACTTGGCAAGGAGGAAGGATAATGGCAAAGGGCAAAAGAAAACAACGAGTAGTTGTTGGTGAGAACCACAACCACTTAACAATTCTAGATGGCAATAGAAAATCAAAGGCCATTAGGGCAAAGAGGAAACCAAATGATGAAGGGTTTCAAAAGAACAAGGAGAAGAAGAAATCTAACAATAGAGCTAGTTCAATATTCTCTTTTCAATCAAATTCTTTGTTATGCTAGTATTACAAGTGACTAAGACATTTCAAGAGCAAATGTTGGGCAATGCATTAAGAGATGGTGAAGCAAAGAAGCAAGAAGAAAATTGACAAGGAAAAAAAAGGATTGTATTGCTATTGTAGTTTGTGACAACGGTCCTTGGAGGAGTACATAAGTAAGGCATCAGAGATCTTCGAGGACATAAGGAATAGTCTTGACGATATCGAAAGACACAACCTTATACAGTTAAGTGGGGGTATGCTTGTTCATTTTGCAAGTAAAAGAGATACCTTGTTCGACATCATGAAGGGAAATGAAGCACAAACAATAATAGCAAGTTGAAGCAATCTAGTTAGAGATATAGCATTTTGGAGGAGGTAGTCAATCTTAGCCCATAATTTCTTTATTAGAAGAAAAGCTTCTAAAGTAGATGACATACCAGAAGAAAGTGGATATTGAAGGAAAAGGCCAAAGTGCTGCAAACAGTTAGGCTTTCCTAGCCGTAAGAATGGTAGATAACAAGAGTGACTCCCCTGTCTTAAAGGAGGCACCTACAATGAAAGGATCATTACTAATCATCAAAGTAAATGATGTAAAAGAAGGCCAGGAAAGATGAATGAAGCAACAATTCATAATAATATTTTGACTTGATTCAATTAGATACTTATCAAGCATGAAATAAAAAAAAATTGTAGAGCATCTTCATGGCTTAACAACGCATCAAGAATAATCAAATTCAAATGTTGAGATGAAAACTTATGATCAAAATAGAGCTAAGTAACTTGAATATGATCACATTATCTGATTTTGTGATCAAACAATTAACCGTGCATCTATTTGTAGCAAAATGATCCAATCATGATGAAACAAATAGATTTTATTCCAAATTTGGTATACTATTGACTTGGGTTTTATTGATGATTCAAAACTCAACTTTAGGGCCTGATTTTAAGGATAACTTTGAATAAAACCATTGGGATTAAATTTAACGAGTTTTTTCTTTCTCGATGAGATTTGCATCTTTTTTAATTTTATAAAAGTTCCTTTGCGATTATAAAAGGGCCTTAAGATGATTTCATCTCATCTTGGCTCAATCAAGAAATCCAATAAGAAAGGGATAAGATCGAGCAAATTGAACCTAGGATCTAATGAACGAGAGAAAGAGAGATCTTTCTAAAGATTGGAAAAGGATTTTTATAGAAAGAGAGTGAGAGAAAGAAAGAGATAGAGAGACATCTTGAGAACCAGAATTATGAGTCTATGAGCACTTTGGGAGGTCAAGTTCTAGTAGAGTTTGGGCTTAAGAGCTCAAAGAGGCAAAGCTTTTTACTAACAAAGTGTGTGCTATCTGGATTCATGTATTTTAAAAGTTGATAAAGCTTTTCACTAATAAAAAGAATTGTTTCCATATTTTTCTATGTTTCTCTACATTATGGTTTATTCTTTCTATTTTGATCATTCTCTTTGTGATAAAAAAAGAGAACAACCCAAACTATTTTTTGTTGTATCCATTATGTTATTTTGTATACAAACCAATAATTGCAATCAAAGATACAACAAGGAACAAGTTTTGAAAGCAAGAAAAAACATATGAGAACTCAAAACTATTTCTTTAACAATTACTAATCTTAATTGATTAAATTAAGCAACATCTACAATAATAACACTACACATTAACACTAACAATTTAAAAAGAAAGCAACTACAATTGAAACAGGGTTTTCATATCTCTCTCCACTCATATAGTAAAAACAATATCACTTTTATTCCCTGGGCAAAGAGCTGTATAGAAAATCAACTCTTAAGATTACGGAAATATCAGTCAAAGATCCCTCATTTACTTGCAACTACAGCATTTATAGCCATCCTACACTTTCCAACTGCATAACTCACCAATACCCATTATCTTCATTTCAGAGCATATATTTTTGTGTGGAACCTATAGCCTTGATTTAAGGCATTAAACCCACAACAATTGACACCATTCAACCCATTAACCCAGAATTTCCTAGTTAACATAGTGCATACACAACACATAAATCTCATGAAAGTAATCAGCAAATGGCCAAATAAAATAAAATAGGACTTAAATACATGAGTGTAAGTGATCACAATGATGCAACTTGAACATCAATGAAACCATAATAATTTGAAAAGGATTTAATATATGTGGTCATAATTGTTTGATTTTTCACATATGCATCATAGTTTAGACCTACATAAGGTACACTAAATTAATGTATGGTCCATTATAAGGGAGAAATCATATGCTATAATATCCTTGCACTTACCGATAAAAAGTACAACAATATTCCTAAGCTATCATGCATTTCATAAACCCATAATAAATAATCTAAAATAGTAGATAAAAAATTCAAAGAGTTGAAATGCACAACAAGGAAGTTGGTTTGGCTTTGCAAAGCTAACTTGGGAAGAAAATGGAAAGCAACAACTACCACTAACATTAAAACTTTCCCTTATATGACTCCCTCAGAGTTCCATAGCATTTCATAGCATGTTAATAAAAAAAAGAATGCATCAAGAAGTTCAATGCACTGCTTAGCATTTCAAATCACATTTAAACTCAATTTGGAACTCAACCAAAGCCCAAATATATAAAAGCTGCCTTTAAAACATGATTAATAGTTTTAAATCACTTACTAACTCAATTTGGATTTTAACAAGTTAATAATAAAATCTATTATAATTTTAAAATGTCATCTTCGTAATTCAAAATTATCTATATTTGTCTTTTGTGGGATGAGTAGTAACTATGTCAAATTGAAAAAAATCAAGATTTATGAGATCAAAACAAGATTTAAAGAATTCAAATTTAAGATTTCAAGATTCTTTAAATTTAAAAATTAAAGATATATTCATATATTTTTCTTTTTTCAAATTTAAGTTTAAATAATGTTTACTATGATTTGAATTAATCTTAAATTGATCATGTTTATCTTTCATTTAATCTTTTATATATCTCCTTAATTTACAAAGATAGACATAAAGTTGTAAAAGCTATTCAAAGTTCTTATTAAATGTATATTGGGCAGTTGCTTTTGGATTTGTGAAACATGAAAACCTGTCCAAGTTAATCTGTTGGCATACACTAGAGAACTTACCTAAAAAGCATAAGCTACCCATCCTTTTATTTCAATCCCAATCCTCATCTTGAAGATCATTGATTACCACCTTTTGATGTCATTTCTTGATCACAATTGTCCCATCTACCCAATCTCTCTACTTAAGTTTTGAGCCACACTTCAATCCAACCGTTGCCAGCACACATCACCTCCTCCCACACCTTGATCTTACTACTGCTGCCAATCAAATCTGCAACCACTTAACTCATCCACGCTTATCGACTATACACCGATGTCGAGCGCTACCTCCCGTTAATCCCAATCACTATAGTCCCGACTGAGTGGACCTGTCTCTCCTTTGCCCAAGTCTAAAATCTATCAGCGTTCACCATGACCTCCTCCTGCTCTAAGCCAAAGCCTACCATTGCCTCCCATCAATCCCTCCACTAAAACCCCAGCAAAGCTCACCACTTGTCTTCCACCTACAAGGTCTTTGCATGATCATGGCTGTCACTTCCTCTAGCTTTGTGTTGACACTGTCCAAATTGTAGCCACAGCTAGAACCATCTATTGCTTCAACCTGAGCCAATGCACCTTGACTTTCTTGAGGGCATACCAACACCATCACTTTGTGGTATTAGAGCATCCATCAATTGCCTCTTAGGTATCATGATTGAGCAAGGATGCTCTAATACCAATTATATAACACAAGTGTGGATGCTTAGATAAGTGGCAGCATTGTTGAGGATGTCCAGCAAGCCCGAGGAAAGGTAATGGACAGTGAGACGAGATCGAGGGGGTTAGTTGGCACCAACAATGGTATGCACAGATCAACATCGTTAGCATGATCAAAGGCAACCGTTGTGGGGAAACAAAGGAGGGTGAAGCTAATGTCAGTGAAATCGAAGGTTGCATTGGCAACATAGGGACACAAGAGGTCGATGGTGAGGAAGTGTTGGGCTTGTAAGAAAGGTAGTGAATCGGCATCTGGACAAGGGAGTAGTACTAATCGAGCATATGCAGATGTAGAGTTGTGTAGTGGCTAAAGCAGTGTTGGCATAGCCAAGCTTGAAAGTTGCATCTAATGCACTCTAAAATTTTCAAGCACAATTACATCAAGCAAAACATACATGGAAAAATTTTGAAATGCATGGACAAATTTTAATTTTGTTGGTGAAGCTAAAAAAGGGAATTTCAATAAAAACAAAAGAGCTTGTAGCTATATACCTTTGAATCCTCGCTACCACTGGCAATGAACATGCTGTTTGATCCACCAAAACATGACCGAATCACATACTTCTTCTGCTTGTGACCTACGAATTTGCCTGGTACGTTGGAGTTTTCTGGAACATTCCAGAGATGGATCTCTTCACTATTTAAGTTAACAATAAATGATTTTCCATCCCTTGAAAGAGAAAGCGATGCAATTGAATAGTCTTCATGTATAAGCCACCTTTTTCCCCTGGGAAATTCGCATATCCATATTTCTCTGTTGGAACAAATGCTTATTAGATACTGTCCATCAGGTGTCATAGCAAGGTCAGAGACCTTGGGCATTCGTTCCCCTTCCCAAACTTCCAATTCATTACCTGCAAGATCACATGTGTATATCCTATTATCTGGATCATTACTGCCACAAACAATTTTCCTAGAATCAGGAAACCATGCACAAGAATTGACAAGGCAATTCACAGAAGTGTTGAATGTGTGCCTGCACTTTCCTGAATCCACGTCCCACAATTTTAAAACTTCCCTATTGCCACATGTAAGCAACATCGAGTCATCTGGACTCCATGCCATGATAGAAATGGGTTTCGTATGGCCCTCCAAAATGTGCCTTAGAAACAAAGTGTCATCTGCATTTACCTAAAATTAGAGAAATAAAATGAAAAGCGTCAATTATTAAAACAAAAATTAATCAAAGTTAGTTTCTTCTCTATAAGACAAAGTGTGCTAAACAGGATTTCTTATATACATCAAAATTAGAAAACAATAACATTGATAGTCACATGAATAAAAAACTTTTTACAAGATTTTAATCACATTCATAGTAAATAAAATAAAAGGTATCAACGTCTAGTCCAAAATGATAGCTCAACCCCAACACATTTAGAGGATTGGTTTTTGAAAAAATAAAATAAATCTGTTATTCGAACCAACAAAATTAAGTACCGATGATTCACAAAGCATTGCATTGTAGAAAAACCAACCATCTAATGCATAGAAAGCAAGCATGGGTTATCTCAAATATTTGAATAGTACTAATCCATGCATAATTTAATAGGTTGCATGCATTTAATTATTGAAGGGCTCCCCAAATTTCACAACATTAGCATAAGGCATAGATTTAAGACGGGATTTGGGTTTCCACAATTGCCACTAGGCATTTCCAAAACAAAGTTAACTTCTAACATTCTTCATAACTCTACAACCTATACTTGATCCCATGACACTTCATTCACCGTCGTAATTGACTTTCATCCTTCACATCATTTCTACTCTTTTGAGATTTGTAAAGGAGGAGGCTAGAGGCGCATCAATAATTCCATCACATAAAGGAGGAAGAATTGAGCCATCAACCATGTGACTATTATGAGCAACTCTTCCATCAGTTTTTTCACTTTTGTGTGATGAAAACTATTAAAAATACTGTAGTTCTAGATGAACTTTGAAATTTTTGGTGTAAATATTTGACAAATGTTAGTGTTGAAGAGAAATCATATAACAAGCATGTTGCAAGATTAGTCAAACAAGTCCAAATCAATTGTCTTACAATAAGATCCTGAAAATATATACAATGCGAGGTTGTAAACTACATAACATATATCAAATGAAACAATGCTAGATGCCAAAAACTTAAACTTTAACATGGAGGTTTCCTAGTTCTACAACCTAGATTAAACCTGTATCAACATAAACTCCAAAAGCACAATTCTTGATGGCCCTAAATACATATTAAAGTGGCCATATTAATTTAATACAACACATTTTAAGCACATGCATTGTTCTCCCATTCATCCTTCAAAGAAAAATTCATCCTCTAATTTTACTGAATTTATGATGGGTAATATGTCTGAAACCCCTATCGAATTATCACAAATATCATATTATCTTTAGTTTGTGATACTTAATAATGGTAGTCAATTGGAAATTAAAATTCTTCACAATTGTCTAATGGTATAAAAAAACCTAAACAATCCAAATCACTTAAACCAAATTAAGCTAAACCAAGTGTCATATTATCTCCAACTAATCATCATCCACCACCAACCCCTCTTTCTCGATTAATTATGTCACACTGCCTCTTTCTCACAATCTCTCTCCCCCACTTCCTCATAGGTACTCTCATTGTCTATTATCTCCCTTGTAATCTCTCCCTTTAATGTCATTGTCATCAAACTTTTTTGAGATCTTCGTGCAAAACACCATTGAGGCTGCCACCACAAACCTTTTCACCTCCTCCTTTGTTACCTCTCCCTAAATGAATTATCAGAATTTCACCATCAACAGTTGAGATTGTGGTTGTTGAACATTGCTAAGATCTCGCATTTCCTTTCACCTATCCCAACGACTTCATTTTCTTCCTATATTCTGTCATTGCTTATTGTAGCTTGCATATCCTTCACAATAAACATAATCCTTTCATAGAATTTTGTTGGAATTTGGAGTAAATCTTTAAAATCAGGAAACAATATTTCTATTTTATTTCTTATTCTTATTTTATTTACCTAGTATAAGATATTCTTTGAACTCACTTATGTAGTTTTCCAAGTATTGCATGTTATTTTTATTTTCTTATCATTTTTTCTAACATAGGATATTCTATTTATTTCCGATTCTAAGTAGCAAAACTTCCTTTTTGTATATATACATGAGGCAAGTATTAAAAAACAACATAGAGAGCTAAAGTTCGTAATCACTCTTGTTCGTAATATCTAAGTCATGAATCTTCTTTTTGGTGTATAAGCTCTCCTTCAGCTACTTCTTCTAACAATACCATTTTCTCTTCCTCACGTGGCCTAGAGCTCATATAACTTGCCTAATTTCATTCTCCTCGCTCAACGACACCAAGTCTTCTATCTTCTTCGTTGTCAACTCTCTTCCTTGAAAGCACCTCTTCCTCCAATCTTTCTATAACCCCCTTCATCCATTGCTTGCAATAGTTTAATCCTACTCAATAATAACCAATCCTTCTAACAAGTCATCATCCTCTTATGACAAAATGGCCGATCTAATCTCCTCCACATAGATGAACCTTCAATCCAATCTATATTTTCAAAACCTTTATATGATAATATAAACTTAATAAAACCCATTTCCATGAATAGTTCTAATTGATCATGCTTCTTAAGAAAGGTAAAGGAAAAACTGAATAGCTCATGGAAGCTTCTTCGAAAACATCTAAAACATCAAAAAAACTACATGTGGGAAGCTTAAAGTTTCCTTATCATGTAGTTCATCAATTCGATGGAAATCGGCCAATTATAACAATTCTATGCAACAAAAAAAATGGACTTAGGATACAATTCAAGAAATTTACTCGAAACTCAACTCTACTTTCTAGTAGCTTCATCTTATGATCAATCCAACAAGATATAGTATCTGTCACTGGGTACTATTATTTTTCCAAATTTGAATGGATTTATTTGTGAAGTTTGCACTCATTCAAAGGAGGTCCCAAGAAATAAGAGAACTAAATTTATAGCTTTCTTCAATTTATTTGTGATCTTTGTGTACTCATACATTTCTAGATTGCTCTTATGGATGCTACTACCATTTTCTAGAATTTTCCTAAATCCATTTTAAGTGTGGAATTATAGGGTACAACCCATCTCATGTATAAGATCATTGTTTAGTAGCCAACCCTTGAGAAAAGGATTGTTAAAATTTCTTTATTTATGTTAGTTGTTATATCATTCTTGCAAGTTATTTTCTTGATCAGTTTCTTCATTTTGTGCACATCTCACCTTCTTGTCTCCATCAAACACATTCTTTTTGCAATATTTTGTAGTTATCTTTTCTTTTCATTGGTTTACATCATATTGTATACCAGTTCTCTCCACAAATTTAATGCAACTTCACTATTTTCTACACATTTTATATCCAGCTTTACATCTATTGCTTGCACATTTTCAATTTTGTGATCTGGTCATCCACTAAATTGGAATCAGAACATGCATCATACCATTCCATTCACCAAAACATTGCACCACTCAAACTTTGGAGCATAATAATGCATTTTGTGTTTTCTCTTTGATCTATGTAAATCCATGACTTCATCTCCACTCATAACAAAACCACACCAAAACCCCATTGCTTCCTTTATTTAGTGACACTAATCCATATCCCTCCCTTGAACCCCATTAGAATGTAAGCATCACATCAACTAAAGTCAAAGACAGTAGGCTTAAGATGCAGAATAATGGAAATGAAGAAAACTTCTACACATGTAAGAATAAACAAGATTTACAATACAATTTGGGCATAGAGTCAATCCCAACTGACTTCTATTTGGCTTCATGATTAGCAATATTCCATTGTGGTTCACAAGTCACTTGTGTCAGTTTCCAATAGTTTTTGTTTTCTACTTCAATTAGTTTCAATTTTTTCAAACCAAATTAAGTCAATTATATTATGCATTTATCATAGAATTGACGCCCTTTGATACCTTGAGATATGTGAAAATTGAATTACTAGTCATTTGGGTCATTTGGACATTTTTTTGTTTGGGTAAGATTGTACATCGAGTCAACAAACATGTGAACCTATTGACAAGTTGCTAACCTACAAAACTACTTAGGGTAGTTCCTTGACTATCAAGGCATTTAGTTTAGACTAGCAAGGGTCCAATGCAGTCTATCAATCATCTAGAGTGTTTCTTACAGTAGTTTTTTATTTTGGTTTATGTTTTCTTTGAGGTAATTATGCATGATTAATATAACTTTAAATTACCCTAAAAATGATTGCATATAATGTTATGATAATGCATGACATTATTGATATCATTTTAGCCTTTGAAGTGAAAAATATCCCAAGTATAATCCTCTTTCAATCTTCTATCCTAGAAAATCCTTAATAGTAAATCAAGAGATGTTAATGGCTTACAATCTTTAATGGCAACAAAGATCCATAAGTGCATTGCTTAATGTTATCATTATTGTCTTCTTAGGTCAATTCCATCTTTTACATCTCATCTTTTGATGTTTGCTAGTTGTACTTGTCTCGATTTGTACAAAGCAATTTTTTTACTGAAATTTCAACTTCCTATTTTGAAAACACTCTTTGATTAACTTCCAATTGTTAATTTGCACTAAATCTTAACACTAAATCATATTGAATCTACTAGATCTTCGAAGTGATTACAAACCTAAACAAGATCTCTTGAGAAAGTTATCAAAGCCCAAATATGTAGAAAATTTTTATTTTTTGTGAATTTCATGCATACGCTTTGATTTATTTGTGATCGTTTTTTATTTCCTTGCAAGTTTACAAGCAATTACAAAGACAACGAAAGGCAAGATGGATCAAGGGCTTTGCAAACAACCAGAATCAATTTTTCAAATAAAAGCCTTTTATCCACTTATTAGTGATCTCTGTACATCACACTCTCAATCAATTCCTAGGTGACTCTCATCCCTCCAATGTAAGAAAACCACTATCAAAGGTCACCCCGCTAAAACAAACTCTAATAAAAGCATTAATAAGTACATATGGTTCGACACTTCCGTGTGCAACCATAAGAGGTGTGAAATGGAACATTTCTAGTATTACTAGAAATTAAGCAAATCTTGCATCATTCTTCTAGTCTACATACAAAGCAAGCTGATTACAAGATCGATGATGAAGAAAACTCATCAGCTAAAGTACTAGCTATCCATTAGAAGCTTTTAATCCCTATTTAACTTAATCCAAGCATTAATTCACATATACGACATTGTCCTATTTTGTAAGGTATATGCTTCTCTCATGAAACAAATCTCGCATCAATATTTCAAACATCTATGGGAAAAGCTAAGCAAACCAAAGCTAAGAACTCATTCTCATATGCGTAAGACGTGTTTCACAGAACTCTCCAACTCCCAACCATTTTTTTTATACTATTCTTTCTTATTTTTTCTTTCCTCTGCAAATTAACCTTTTTAACATGTAGTGCAAAACAAGATGCCAAGAAATTAAGTGACACCTCAAGTTGTGCTATTGCTTGAAGCTCCAAGCTCCAAGTGAGCAATATAGATGCTTATGTTTTGATCACATGGAAGGTACCATCTCACATCTCTATTGGCTTATGTCACATTTAACTTTTTTCATACAGTTTAAAATTCTTTGTTAGTAAGCCCTATTATGAACCTCAGTTTAAAATTCCTTCTTATTTTTTCTTGCCTCTGTAAATTAGCAAATACCTCTTTTTTAACAAGATGCCAAGAAATTAAGTGACACCTCAAGTTGTGCTATCGCTTGAAGCTCAAAGCTACCCGTGAGCAATATAGATGCTTATGTTTTGATCACATGAAAGGTACCATCTCACATCTCTATTGGCTTACGTCACATTTAACTTTTTTCGTACAGTTTAAAATTCTTTGTTAGTAAGCCCTATCATGAACCTCAAAGCATCTTCATTAGCTTTATGTAAAAAAAAGTATCACTTGCTAAACCTTTCATCACAAATAGAACACTACAAATTTCAGGCAAAATTACATCTGAACACAATCCTACTAATATGTTTAGGAAAATAAAATAAGCATATATATATATATATTCATGAGCATAATGTTTCATACCTTCCATATGATGGCTGTGCAATCACTAGAAGAAGATGCCAAGTACTCCCCATTGTTTGAGAATTGCACAAACCAGACTTCATTTTTATGGTTGCACAATGTCTGCATAAGAGTTAGTTATCTCAGTTAAATTCAATAAATAATAAATGCACTTCTTACAAAAAAGTAAAAGGTTCAATAACACAAAAATCACAAACCCTCAATAGCAATTCAAGTCATCAAACTTATTGCTTTAACTTTTCCATGATTTGGTTTATTTAAGTGAAATACTAAATCTAGTATTGATCAAGATATGAAATTAAAGTTTGAAAAGAGTTTATCAAATAGTAATCCAAAGAAAGTTTCTAGTAGTCATTGAAATGACAGAGTAGAAAAAATAAGAGCTTTATGTGAGGAGTTATGTAATTAATATGCAGCTCCAAATTCTTTAGCCTTATATGAGGGAATGGTTTTCCCATGCAAAAATCAAGCTAAAAAACTTCCCCTTTGCTGAATCAAGCATCAATTAGTTCCAAACCCTTCCATGTTCTTGTTTTAGCTCAATTTTTTGTTGTACACCCACAATAACACACCAATCTAGCCAACCATCCCTTGTCAGCAAACAACCCACCATCACTAAGGAAAAATATTGACCTTCTCTCCAAGCACCACCTTCCTATTCCCTCACAAAAACCACCCCACCTAATGCCCAGTTGCATCTATTGTCAACCTCCCAATTCATGAAAAGCCAACCGACATGCCACCTTTGCTCATCAACAGAGCCACCAGCCACATTGTGTTGGCCTTCCCCAAAAAATTCCAAGGCAGCCATTGCTCATCCCTTACAAAGTCTAAGTTCTAAAGTTAAGGAAGAATAAGAGCAAACTACATTATTAACTACATAAATGACAACATCAATTTATTTCAAAATCAAGCTACATAACATACTATATCACATGATACCTCAAATCTATTCTACATGAAATTCCACACACCAAAATTTGTTTTCCAGATTTTCAGAATATTCTAGAAAATTGTAGTAATAGAAAATAATGAAAAATTAGAAAACACTTTTAAAAAGTACAAAATGTTGTGAAAAAAATTAATAACTGTTAGATACAATTGCACTAATATATATTTTTTTATTTTATTTTATTTTTTTTTTAAATTTAGATTTATCTTATAAATTTTAAATTAGATTAATAAAATCCAAATTTCACAACATCTATTTTTTTGTCATGAATCACATGATCTATCTTTTATTAGATATGCACATCTATTACATAGATATCACAAGAAGTCTTAACTACTTTTGCTTCTTTTATACTACGAACTTAGAAAAAACATAATTTGTTTATAGATTACATTAGCTATCTTATTGTAGTTATGCGTAGAATATGGTTTGCAATTTTTTTATTTATAAAAAATATTTTAGTTAACTATATAATTAAAATAAATGACAATTGCATGGGAATAGAAATCCAATAAGGAATGTGATTTCTTTAAAAATTAAATCTCAAAAGTACATCTGCCCATATTCTATTACTTTTACAAATGACATTAACATTGATATTAAAATTTGTTTTGTGCCTATAAACTATGAGAGTTATTCAATATATGTTTAGTACAATAATGTGGACATACTCTTTGATGACATTATCATGATCAACCTTTGTTGAATATGTTTGATGCATCCAATGTTTGTGAGGTACTTATGATGTCACCAAATGACTAAGCTATCATATAAATTCATATCCTCTTCATCTATTATCCTTTACACCAAAAAATTATCAAATGAGCTCCTTCCATAAACCTCTAAAAAAATTATCATGCCTAATTTATCCATGGAAATACCACAAGCTACCAATGACAGTTGGCACGCATTGTTCCAACTATTTAATGTCGTTGTTATTAAAGTTCTACCTAAGTTATCAATACTTGATCCTTGTTCTTCTTTACTAAGCCTTTATGAGCCATCTGAGCTTTTTTGTTGCAAGCTTTTCTTGTCATTCATTTGAATTTAGATTCATTTCTAGCAATTTGGATTTAATATAAATTTCATGTTAGAAATTGTACAAAAGCCATTGGGGCAAGTTGAGGCTATCTATTTGTTCCACATGACCCAAAATCATGAGACTTGTAGTTGTTGCTTCTAGATTCATATTCAAGGAGACCTCCAAGTTATAGTTATAAATTTTGTTGAGCTCTCATATCATAATAAGCCTTGAGACAATTTGTTATCGAGTTTACTGAATTATTGGTTGACTATTTAAACTAAGATTTTCTTGAGATAAGCCACTTGATGACTTCTTGTTATTGAGCTCCTACCTAATCAACATAACAATCATTAATTACTAAAGAGGTTCTACCTAATCAAGCCACCAAATGGGTTGACAATGTTTCTAGAACTTTGTAAGAACCATGCCTTTTAGTCTACTTAGCAAATTCAATGATGAGTTCTTTTTCAAGAAAGGTTTGATGTAAGTCGATGTAGCAAAAGTGCTTACAATCATCTCACATAGACGAGACCTCAAGAGAAGTGAATGAGTAAATATCTTAGGCATTGCATCTCCCTATGGATGTGTGACCCTCAAGCCATCTTGAAGCCACGAAGGGCACTCAAGGCCATCCGATTTCTAAACAAATACATAGATAGGGAGGACACCTCCAAACATTACAAGGGAAGCAGATTACCCCTTATATACAATAGACAAGATCCTATGTTATCCCTTGATTTGCATGTGGTGCAATCATGTGAGTCGACAATAGAATCATCCATTTACACCGAAGAATATAATAAGGAACTTCGTATATTCACCATGCAAACAAGAACTTTATTCAAATATCATGACATCATATAAGTTCACTAATCAAAACCTGAAGGTAAGAACTCAACAAATAGCAAATTTCATCTTAACATAGTAATTTAATAGAATGCAAGAAAAAAAAATAGATGCTAACTTTTTCAATCCAGATGAAAGCTACTCTTACGTTCCTATAAGCAAATGCATCCTCCTTTTCAATTTTTGGTTAATACATGATATTAGAAAATGCTACAAGTCAGGCTATGACAATTCATCCTTAATATGGAATCATAGTGTGCATATGCATAAGCTGAAAGGCAATCCTTCAACCTTCCAACATATACACCTCTTGCCATAGCCAAACAATAGTTGAATATCAAATTCTTCTAAGAAGGTCAAGTCAAGATCAACATAAGCAATAAAATTATGAACTTTTGTTAAATTCATGAAAATGAGATTTTCATAGGCCTTTGGATTCTTAATCCATAGAAGTAAAGAAAGCCTTAAGTGTTGTCAACTATGGGTGAAGGAAAGTTTCCTTTGAACTTGAGATTCATCATCTCTTCCATCCTATTGTAATTATGCTTCATTTTGAGAGGGAAGGTGAAGAAGAGAGAGAGAGAGAGAGAGAGAAACACACACACAAAAAACATAGAACCTATACGTCAACCAAGCAAAGTTTATTTCATTGATTTTGTAAGAAAAAACTACAAGATAAACCTGAATTATTACATTACCTTGTGAAGCTACCAAAAAAAAAATATGCCATTTAAGTGCAACTCACTTGGTTTAATGATATCCTAGATCAGAAATTCTAGTCAGTTCAAGCAAAAAATAGATAATAATTGAACATAAAATGAAGGGGCAAAAGATACTAATTTTTCTAATCATTATAGGAGTGGATCAGGGTCAGCTAAATTGTACTCATAGCTCACTTATTAGGCATTAAAAGACATTTGGACAAAACTCAGCTTTGATTTAGTTTTTTTATTATAAATTCAAACTAACTAAATACAGTGCAACTGCTAAAAATTTAAGACTTGGTTCAGATTGGTTGATCCAGTGACCTGATTTTAGACCTACTAGAGTCAAAAATAAATTATCTGGTTTTCCAAATACCAAATTGGATCCAAAATCCTATCCGATAAATGAGGTTCAATTTGGCATAACAGAACTGAATTAATTGAATAAATGTTTTCTTTGATTTTAGTTTAGTTTATAGCAATTTGAATGCTAACTTAAATGGATCGAAACCAATCTGCATTACTAATCCAGCCAAATTCTGGTCTTACAAAAAACAGTAATAAGCAATATCCATAGTTAATAACAGAATTAAAGAATGATGCACCTAAAACAATGCAATCAATCGGATTTCAAAAAAAAAAAATAATAATAATAATAACATAAATCTTGATAATTAGGAATCTAGGTAATCAAGTTGACAATCTTGAAGAAAAGTGAAGGAAATGGCTCCTACTATTTCCAGAAATACAAGTTCAGAAACTTCTGAAATCTTGTTGGAAGTAAAAACTTAGCAAAAAGATGAGAACTTAAGGGATGCCCAAATTAAATCAGAAAGAGTAAAAAAACACAGACATTTGTACATGTATGTCATCACCTAGCAAGTTAAGATAGAAGCTCGGCTCATGATTCTATAGCAGCAGAAGAAAACTATAACTGACCTGGCTGCACTTACAAGGAATATGTTCCAGGCTACACTTGTGATCCTCAAACAAGGTGACCTCCTCTGGCGAATTATGATACAAGCATGATTCCACCTGCTTCAACACGGCTGTCTCAACCAAATGCTCCAACCTCCCACTAGGAACCTTAATCCACGGCGGAAGCACCTCCACCAGATCCATAAGCAAGCCAATCCTCCTTCGAAACCTGTCCTCCAGAGTCACCTTCTCCTCCAGCGAAACAATAGCCCGCGCCAGTCGGTGCACACTACTTCGATCAAGCTCCAGCGGCGAGATGCGCTTCTGGAGAACATCAATCGCCAGCAGCAGCATATTGCCGGAGCTCACCAGCTCCAGGAAATGCTCCCGAAATACAAGGAAGGCAGCGGCGGTTCGCTTCCTAGCGTCGAGGTCGTCAATTGAGTCGATGGTACAAATGCAATCATCCCACCGCCCTGACAGAATTTGGGTGAGGAGGGAGCTGTACTCCATCGAGTCGAGGGGAATTCCGGACTCGAGCTCTAACGACAAGGCTGCCCTCCGGTAACCGAGAGAGTAGAGAGAGGAGAGGATAAGTCTTACAAACTCAGAATGGTTGATGGGGAGCCTGCAACCCAGGGTTTTGCAGGGATCGGGAGTGGAAGTTGGAATCGATTTGGAGGGCATCTTCTTCCCAGAACAAGCCAGCTTGGACTGGCAAGTCTCCTTCTTTGGGTTGTTATCACCGGCTGCAAGTTATTGGCGTCTCGGCGAGTAGGGTTTCCGGTGAGGAAGAGAGCCAACTAGACAGGATGGATGGATAAAAGAAGTCTGCACACTTAACGGTCGCCGCATGTTACAGAAAACGACCACTTTGGGCATTAGCGAGTTCTCCACATGATCGACTATAGAAGCTACTAGTGAAGACAACTTCAAACAAACCATTCTTCAAGGAGATATATCTATTAGTAGTTCTTTATTGTTCTTATTGTACTTAATATGTTGTTTTTTTTTAAATTAATTATTCATGATTCTCTTGTAGATTTTGCTTTGATATAAAAGTGAATTTTTTTATAAATATTTTTTCATTAATTTTGAAAGGTCAAAAATGAAAGAAAAATTGAACAATAAATTATCATAGAAGTGAATTTCCAAATGAGATTTCTAAAAATTTTTATTAAATACAATAAATTAGATACAATTTTTAATCCACGTGCACACTAACAAAATTATAAAATTAAATGAGCACAATTTAACTAAATACTTATCAAAGATAAGCTTTTTCTATCATGAACTTAATCAAGATATGGTCTATAAAAATTTATAACATTGTGAGATAAAAAATTCTAACATATAATAATTTTATTTGTTTAAATATAAATACTATATTAAATAATGATAAAAATCATATCATAGTTTTACTTCAAAAAATTGAGAAATTAAAATGTTGAAAAAGACAAAAAAAAGTCTAACAAAATAAAAACATTGAGATTAAATTTAGGAAATAAACACAAAAATTAATAATTAAAATATAAACCTTGAAATCATAAAACCATACTTCACCTTTAATCCTTTTTGCCAAGTATCAAAACAATCTTAAGCTCCCTTTAAGACTTCTATCTCACCACATGAGAGCCTTTGCGTTAATACAAAATCATTTTACGTCCTCATAGAATCAAAACATATCCTCTCGAGACCTTCCTTGAGAATTTTCATAAGATAAGATCATAAATTATATACAAATAAATGTGATTAAAGTAAACATATATGAGTTTCCTCTTACTCATGATAAAGCCTAGAAGAATACCTATGCTAATTCATACATCAAAATCATTCTCAAACCTTCCTAATTTTTCAGAAGACCACACATTTATTCTCCAAACAACACTTTTAACCATACATAGACAACACGAGAAACAAATATACAATACATACCACATAACACATAGATATTAGAACAATTAATTCCCTTCATGACACAATATTTGTCACAACTATGTTATAGTTTTGGAACCAACTTGTCGCAACCTTCGACAACAATAGGCAATTTCATGCAATGAGATAATGTAGCAACGAGCCTTTTGATATCATTTGTAGTATGAGCTGCACTGAGTGTTATTCTTAACCTACAAAGCAAAAGAACTTATAAAAAAAATGTTATATAAATGTAACAAATGTTAGATAACTATCTTAATCAAACTCTAATATTCAAAAAAAAAAAATAAAAGATAGAGAATGAGAGAATATGAGTATAAAAAATGATCTCATAATTGCAATTTTTGAGACCAAAAGTACCATGTGCAGCTATCTTTAACAACCTCAAGAGTAAGGTCTCAAACAACAATTTGGTCCCTCGAGATTTGAGTGTGAAGATATGACTATAATGTTCATATACATATGAATTGGGCTATAAAATTGTTTAGCCTATTAATAAATCAAAAATTATAATAATATTCAAATAAATATAATTAAGGAGATAAAATTAGAACAACAAAAAGTGAATGTACACGAAGATTTTCAAGTGTTATGAATAATAAAAAAATTATATCATCTTCAAGCACTATGCTTGAGCACTGCAATCCAAATAGGGATCATTAACAATCTCTCTAACGTTAGGCTTAAGAGAGTAAGAAAACATAGAACCTTTAAATAAGAACTCGTAAATATTATTAACACAAGACCTAGGTGAAAAAGTACTCTCCTTTGCTATAGTAACTATTTTAGATGGCTACATCTTGTTTATAACTAAGCCAAGGGGTCATCATCTCAACACAACAAATATAATAAATGATTGAAGTACAAAATTTAAAAATGAAAATATAAAATGAAATACTATTGAAACGAAAGAGAAATTAAATTACTATAGAACCTGTAGAAGCATAAGAAAGGATAATACAAAAAAAGTTGTCTCTTCTTGAATATACAAAGATCTATTATAGAATATTTTTTTAAATCTTAAGCACACTTAAAATCCTCAAAAAAAAGAATTTTATTAAATAATTTACGACTATGGATGTAACGCATTTTAAGCCAACAAAATGTTCGAGAATTGAGCATAAAACGACATCGTCTAATTACTTGGTCAAATTAATCATTAATGTTTTTTTTCTATCCCAGACAACATAAACCACCCACATGTATCATACCTTGATCTTTAAAGAAAAAAGGCATTTTTTTCACACATCTTATGTTGACCATGTCCTATGTACGTCCAAAAAATAAATTTTTAAAAAATTATAAAAATAAAATGCATATATAAATATATATATATATATATATATATATATATATACATAAAATAAAATTATGAAATTTTTATATGTTTTAACACATACAATATCAAGTTATAAAACAAGTCTTGGAAAAAAAAATATTTCTAACAAGTATTTTATTAATTTGAAAATAAGATATCATTTTGAAACTCAAAAATCGTAAAACATTGAATATGGATCCAAAAATAACAAAATTACATATGCACATATATTTTGACATAATTTAGATATTTCAAGTTGAATATCTTAATTTTCAAAGTCAATATTATGAATGTATGGCATTGGATTCATTTAGGTCAAAATCATCCATTTCTAACCCAATCCACTTTAAGTATCCATTTTAATGAAATGTTATCTAAATGATGAGATCTAAAACATAGCAAGAAATAATATTTTACACATTTTCTATGAAAAACTTAAGTCAAATGTTTAATAAGATATCAATGTGTCAATAATACACAATAATCATAATCTAACCAAACAAAGATATAATTCCAAATGGGCAGGTTAATATCCAAGTGACGCAATGGCTTTGGAGCTTAACCATTACTCTTTACGAGTTCCATGGATGATATCAAAAATCTAGAGTGTCAGAGATTTTGACAAGATATTTTTTTGTATTTCTTTCCATAGTTGTCTTATATTTGTATAAATAAAATATAACTATATGTTAATTGTGCACCCTACATCACTTTAGAACTTGACTATTAGGTATAATAAGATATCTATGTAACAAAAACTTAAGTCACATGTAAAATAAGATATTAATGTGTCAATAACACATAGTAGCCATAATCTAACCAAACAAAAACATAGTTCCAAATAAGCAGGTTAATATCCAAGTGATGCAATGGCTTTGGAGCCTAACCATTACTATTTAGGAGTTTCATAGATGATATCAAGAATCTAGAGTGTCAGACATTTTTGACATGATATTTTTATATTTCTTTCAATAGTTGTCTTATATTTGTATAAATGAAATGTAACTATATGCTAATAGTACACCTTACATCACTTTAGAACTTGACTAGCTGGTATAATAAGATATCAATGTAAGAAAAACTATAGTTGCATGTACAATAAGACATTAATGTGTTAATAACACACAATAGCCATAATCTAACCAAACAAAAACATAGTTCCAAATAGGCAGGTTAATATCCAAGTGATGCAATGGTTTTGGAGCCTAACCATTACTGTTTAGGAGTTCTATGGATGATATCAAGAATCTAAAGTATCAGAGATTTTTGACAAGATATTTTTGTATTTCTTTCAATATTTGTCTTATATTTGTATAAATGAAATATAATTATATGCTAATTGTGCACCCTACATCGCTTTAGAACTTGACTAACGGTTAACATGCAATTGTACAATATTTTAGATTCCTTTGGTGTGTTCTTGGTCACTCTAGTTGTGTTTTTGCATTATTTAGGGTTTTCAAGTTTTTGGATTTATGCAAATGACTTGAGACAATCCCCACACAACCTTGAGAGGCTTGGGCAATAAACATGACAAATCCAAAATCCTTATTAGAAGCTAGCATGAACTAATTGCCCTATGCAATGAAAAACCTCCCTTGGTGGTCAGGCCAAGCCCTCCTTGCTCTCTTAAGTCGTTGGCTAATTGCCCCAAGGCAATCCAAATAATTTTTTAGGTTGAATCAAGTTTACTCATTTATAAGGGCTTATCAATGGGCATGTAAGAGTATCATTTGAGGGATTTTTTTTTTTGAATCCAAAAAAAAATGATCAAAAGAAAACCAAGGTCATATAAGACAAACAAAAAAAATAATTTTACAACCCTCATGAGAGCCATAAGGATTGACAAAGTATAGATTGTCTCACATATTTGGTTTTCTCTCATGCCTTGTAACTTGTATAAACTACCTCTCTTTCCACCACCACCTTTGGATAGTCGTTAGCATCTCTATCAACATACCTTATACCTAACCCCTTCACCAATGGTCAAGACAATTAAATTTGAAATTGGTGAATTAAATAATCAATTAGCTATCATGGAGGATGAGTTCTTATCCATTCAATGGATAAAACAATCTCAAGAAAATGATGATGGTAGAACGAAATTCATAGAACTAAAAAAATAAATGAGTGAAAGAAACTGAGCTCAAGACATAAGACAAACCAAAAAAATGAGCATGCAACCCTTGCTGAGAGTCACATGGAAAGGATTGAGAAGGTATAGCCCACCTAGCTTGTTTATTTTTTTTATGTCTTGCAACTTAAGACAAATGCTGACCTAGTTTTCCTTCTTTGTGGAAAGCAAAGAAAAGAGAAAAAGATTGCAATCTAACTTCAAAGTAGAGATAGAGAAAGCGAGGATGGAATTTAGTAATCCCTCAGTACCTTATGACTAGCCAATTGCCTCTCTCAAGGATATCTTTGCAACCTCTAAGAAATTATACTTATATGGATGCTGGCACAAGGGATTTAAAGCAGTAATAAATTTGCTGAAGAAGGTTGAGAAGGTGTCAAACACAAAATCAACAGAGATAAAGCAAAAAACGAGACTTCTCAATCCCCTGAAGAAAATGCCTCATGGTCAAACTCGGAAAAACTCTGAAAAACCTCGGGAAAATATCTGAAACGATGTAACCTTTGTAATCCAAAGACTAAAACCACGTCAAGCCTTTTCAATGCAATCTGTAGAATTCAGTAAGTAATTGCCTGCAAGGCAGTTGTTCTTGCATTCGTTTTAAATCGGTCAAATAATATGATGCTAAGATAAGTTTTCAGATGAATAAAAGAATATGAAGGAATTAATTTCATCTAAACTGATTAACTAAGACAAAATGTTAATCAAGTAATAAAATAACTTAGCATTTCCTTGTAAATTTGTGGTTCCCAAGCATTAGAGTAGGTATAAATTATTTGAGTATGATAATAATAAATCAAATGTAATCCCAATAATAAGCAAATTTCTCAAGGGGACTTCCAAGGAAGTTAACTGGATTGAGTGTGACTATTTTAAGCTTTAATGATTAAGATTACAATCATAGTCCATTTTGGGTTTTTCAAGAGATCTAGCATTGATAAAAAAACTCAGTTGATGCATAAAGCAACACAACACATGATTTGTCTTGTGTAATAAATGATTTAGAGACATGACGATACAATGCATTAAGTGACCTCACAAGCTAGCACTTCCAAGAATTTCCTTCATGAAAGGCATACCTCAAGTCTCTTTCAAGATGAAATCAAATTCCAGATTCCTCTACAATGCACTTTGAACCGAGTCGTACATCATCTCAACCTTCATCATTTGTGAGAGCACAAAGAATTGATTATTGCTTCTCCCTGGCAACTAATTTCACACTTGTGTTCATCAATTCCTTCTTGAGATTCTAGTTCCCAGAACTAAGGTGTTCATTATGATTAATTAGGGTCACAAGGCTCGAATCAATCATCTCCAATTGAGCTTTAATCAGTTTATGATTAACTAACCTATCTGTGCTAACAATCATAAAATCTGGAGCAGTTCTCTTCAACTTGATGAATGGCTCTTTGATGATGCCTCAAGACTTCACGAAATTTCTATCTCCTGAGATCTTTATTATTCAACAAAAGGCAAGATGATGTATAACGTTCTCAGTAGTATTTCTCTAATCTAAGTGACTCAACAATGGACGCTTGACAAGGGAGCCTCAATTGCTAGTTCGGCTTCAACAGCAACATGATGGGAACATTCATCAATTTCCAAGATTTTTTTTTTTCCTTCAGTAGCAATCTTAGCAAATTTCCTAGTTCCAATTCTAATGGGCAAATTTTGCAAACGATTTCAACTCCATTAAGGAAATTTTGTGCAAATAGTTCCAAAGCAGGTTGTGTGCTTTCAAATGCTTCAGTCCTTTCTTCTAGAAGTCTTAATTCAAGAACAGAATAGGCTAAAGGAATGAAGTAATCAACAAAGTCTACTGCTTTTTTCCTAAATCTTGCCAATGTGGTCAAATCTTTTGGCAAAGATGGTTGTTCTTCTGCAATGGTGATTTGCCCTCATCAAATAGAGAATTAGGCACAAAGTACTTTGACAAAGCATAGATGGGGAAAGAGTTTTAAGGAAGGTCAATTCTCTGTTCCTTGGGATGTAGATCTTTTTCTGTAAAACCACCACTCAGTTTCTTGTGAATTTTTGGAACCTTTGCAGAGAACACTTCTAGAGTGTTAACATGAAGTTTATTCTCTCCATCACATATGCTGAAAAGAGCAATTGACCCCACTAATTTTGGAAAATTTTCCAGTAAGGGTTTCTCAAGACCTTGAACAATGCTCATCATAAGGACAAGGGCTCTTCATATGCTATCTCGTTTTGCATAAATGACGTGATGAAATGTTCAAAGGATAAATGGAGATGTAAAACAATTCTGACTTGATCTCAACATTAAATCAACAAAAAGAATTTCACTATGCCCAATCACCCCACGTGGGAGTCAGGCATGCACACCTAGCCTTCGAGACTTATGATCAAGCTTGCAAGGGTAATTAGTAGCAGCCTAAAACCCTTGAGAGCTCTTTATGCCATGTGAATAGATGCATAAGGTCGGTCTGAAGAGCATTTGCCACACCAAGTTTAAATTCAACAAACATGCAGGGTTCGATGAATTCCTCTAGCTTGCATTCATTAGATCAGCTAAACATCAAGATGTCTATACTACTATAACCAATTCTACATCAGTTGATGTCCAAGTATGCCTTTGATGTATAACCATGTGCCAAGTGTACTTGTGCATGGGAGATGACATCATCTACTTCTTTATCTATAAATAGAGCCCTTGTGCTACAAATTATGGGGCAATTTGAGGAAATTTTTCAAAAAATCTTGACTCAATTCTTATCCTCTGAATCCCAAGAACAAGCCTTTTTTCTTCCCTTAGCTAAATTAAGCATGTGAACTTAACCAACCAACATTTTCCTTCCATATCTTCAATATATGGTTCTCATAAAGTAAATCCCTAATTTCATCCCTAGCCAAAAATTTCACCAACAATTGCCAAGCATTTGTCGTCACTTCGATATCTATATGGATGAAATTCTCCTCATCAAAGCTCAGTTCTTTAATGAAGGATTTAAGCACACTTCACATCTTGAAATTACAAGTGATTCCTAAATACACTTTATTTATCCTATCCCAGTAATGTACATCATTTATATTCCTTGTAAATGTAAGGCTAAGAACGCTAAGGCTGCAAGGAGGCTCTTGCAAAAGATGGTGATCTACTTCCCAATTGATACTAGTATCACAGTAATGTCAGAGTTCTCCAATATCTCATGATAACTGGACAGAATACAGTTTTATTGTGAATCGAATTTGTCAATTTATGCACACTCCTTCCATCACATATTGTACTGCTGTTAAATGGATACTTAGATATCTTAAGCATACTTCTACCTTTGTTTATCACTTCTGTGATCCTCGTTTTTTCAGCTTCACGCCTATTTGAATGCTGATTGGCCAGTTATACTGATAATCAGTTCTCTACCATCAGCTTTGCTATTTTTCTTTAACAGAAAAATCTTGCAATCAAAAAAAAATCTTGCAATCCACCGAGTCAGAACAGCACTCTCACTCCTGCAAATCATCCTCACACGGATTTGCTCTCTTTAACCTGACCACAGCTTTCCTCCATCTCCTATTCTCTGATGTAACAATGTTGGCCTCACTTGTCTCACTGTGAAACCATTGTTAAATGCATGGACTAAACAAATTGAGATTGACTTTTCATTTTGTCCAAAATGGCATCACTAACAAAGAATTGTAGGTATCATTTATTTCTTCCAAGGATCAAATTGCTTACAATTTTGCCAAAGCTTCACCTATAACTGGTTTGAATGGGTTAAACTTCATGTCGACCCTACTTTCATAGAGAAAAACTATCAATAACAACCAGCAGAATATACTAAAACAGTAATTAATTAAGCTGCAACTAACTAGTTCTGCAATACCTTGCAACAAATCCTGCAATTAGTAAGGCTATTGGTTCTAAAAGCTTCTACATTTTCCTTGAAGCTAACTTTCTGCCTATAAATAAGAAAAACAAAAATAAATTTCTTAGTGCAAAATGATTGCTGTTATAAATTTCAATCATTTGCATATGACAAAAAACTTGGAAATTGCCATTCAATTTCAACTAGGGCCTATTTGATTGGTTGAAACATCAAAAAAATGTTCTAGAAAATGATAATTTCTCCTAAATTCTTTTGCTTGATTGGTTGAATTTAAAAACATATGTCAAGTTTAAACCTTAAAAGAAAGGTTTTGGTTTTCAAGCAAAACGTGTAAAAGTCAAATCTTGATTTGACTTACACAATGCACTCCAACTCATTCGTCATCTCCCCCACCCCACCACCTCTCCCTTTTTCTCCTACCTCATCTCCCCCTCTCTATCTCCCCTCCTCTTATATGACTCTTTAAAGTATAAATAGTCAAATAATAACTTTTGTTTTTATAATATGAATAAATTATATTAAAAAACAAAATATTCAGATTCATGAATTAAAGTTACATCAATTCTAATTTTATAATGATGTTCAATTACATCTACTCAAATAATTACACTTACCTGCATAAATTAGAAGGAACTGCAGGAGGCCTTATGGCGCTAATATGGAAGCCTGACATCAACATATGCCTGTAGATTGAATAAAGGAACGAAATTAACAGGCATTTAAATAACAATGCAGTCAGATTGGATTGATCAACAGAAGGATTAACAGAAGTTATAAAAACATGTTTACCATGCATTGAAACTTACAAGTGAGTATGCACAAATTGATCAAATCATAAAAGGATTCCATGGTTAAGTGTTTCTTTGACCCACGAGGAGAAGTGGTCATCCAGCTTTGGCTATGTTTGTAAATGGCTTATAAGTTATAAGTTTAGAATGGAGGTTTGAAAGAGTTTTTGAAACAAGAGTTTTACATGAATAAAAATGAAAATTTGATGAAAAATATTTGTGAAGATTTTTTTGCTTTTGAGTTTGAAAAAAAAAAAAAAGTTTTACAAATCTGGTTTAATATTCAATTTGCAAACAAGGCCTTACAGAATTAAGCTAGAAAGGGTGGCAAACCTGCTCGCCAACAGTGCAGATTCTGCACTTCCAAGGACGATAGATATTATAGGACTGGTGACTGCAAATCCGGTTAGAGAGCGGAACTCATGCACCCTATCCCATATGGCTCTTCTACGCCAACTTTCCTTTCTAGCCACGCGGAGAGCAGCTGTAAATTGAGAAGTCATTATTGAAGCATTGATATGTAAAGCTTCAGCAATCGTGCATGGCCTTTGGAATCATAAAAATGCAACTGAGTTAATCTGTTTAGCCTTGAATCTGCCTATATAAAAGTTATCATCACTAGTTGTGCAATGCAGCTGCTATATAAGTGATCTTCATTATTGAAGCATTGATATGTAAATCTTCAGCAATCGTGCATGGCCTTTGGATTCATAAAAATGCAACTGAGTTGATCTGTTTAGCCTTGAATCTTCCTACATAAGTTAACGTCACTAGTTGTGCAATGCAGCTGCTATCTGAATACCTAGCTTGACAAGATATAACAAACTAAAAATCTGTATGAAGATTTTGCTATACATAAAGAATAGAATGAGAGACTAGGCGTTAGTTTATTGCCATGCGAATTGCAGAAAAAACCTCTTACAAAATAAAAGATAGTCACAATATTAGAGCTTGACCCTTCTGACCTTATGCAAGAAGTTTTGTGGTATCACACTACACCTTTTTTTGCATGTAATTAACGAAAAATACCTTGCCTAAAAAAAAATAAAAATAATCTTGAAAGAAACATACCATAGGAAGCAGCAGCAACTGGGATTGGAAGTGCTGTTGAAAATATGAAAGAGCGACCCCTTGATTGTATAAGCTGTTTCCAGTTTTTGCTGTTATACAAGTCTAGAAATTAATGACAAGAAATCTATAAAATATCGCACAATCCAATAACATAAGATAGAAGTGCTTAACTAATGAACTTTTGTCTGATTAGTTAAATAATAACACGACCATTTTATTTGTGATTTAACATTTTCCTATTAAGTATTTAAGATCATGTTTATTAAATTTGGTGAAACATTCAAAGGTGATGTAATGGTTATCCAAACAAAAGAAATTAGAGCATTGGCTTGCAACTCAAACAACTCATTGACAAAATGTTCGGAGAGAATATAATTAGCTCTAAAATAAAAATTTGAGTAAATTTGGCAATGCAATTAAGATGATATAATGGTCAACCGAGTGCATTTGTTGAAATCATCTTTATTTGGTTTTGATTATAAACCTATAATAATAATTGCAAGCCACTAGAAACTAAATAAGTGAGATCATGTGTGTGTAAAATTCACATTAAAAGTTTTCTAAAATATTCTTAATACAACAAAAAATTTCTCATGCCTAATATTTTATAGTTAATTGTATTCACAAACTTATCTTCATCTGAATTAGAATGCAATAGAATTTAAGAAGTTTGAAGTTATAGATTATATGTCTTTAAAATCCCTAAAATTAATCTTAATATATGGTACCTGAGTACCATGTATCGTACATGGAAGCTTGTGTACAAAATACATTGGTAAATGTTGTCCAAATTCACTCAAGTTGATGAATTGCATATGATAAATAACCTCCATTTGACATGCTTATTTAAGGATTAGCTTTGGCATGTTTCAATCACAAATTGTTAGACAACGTCCTTTAATCTTCTATTATTAACATCATCATCAATTTCACTATCATTTTAATATATAAACTTGAGAAATAAAATATCTCATTCTTCAATATTTCAAGATTTCCAAATATAATCACTACATTTGTACTCCTAATCTCACAAGACTGGCATTTCATACATTGTTTTGGAACTACTATGAAAACAATTCCATGAATTCCAAAGCCATTCTCCATTGATCTAGTTAACTTTAGCTCATTTTTTAGTTTTATCGACAAGTACAATATAATCAACCTCAAGCATACAACATAGCACTTCACCTTGAATTTGAATAATGAGCATTCATAATTAAAGCAAAAGAAGAAAAGCTTGATGAAGTTCAAGTGTACTAAGAGAATTTTAGTTATTCATCCATGAATGCAAACATGCAATTGTTCCATCATACATGTCCTTAACATCTTCAATATATGCAATACCTACCCCTATTTCACCAAGATCTTCCAAAACGCTTCTCTTGGTGCTCAATCATATATCTTCTTTGCTTCCCATAAATTTCTCATTCAAACCTCTCCAACAAGTCTACAACCTCAATGACAGATATTCTTAATATAAAACTAAATTAATGCTAAGATATGTTGATCTCACATCATAAACTATACTTGATCATTCTCTTAGAGTTTCAAAGTATAGCTCATAAATATAATTTCTCTAATTAACACAGACCAAAATTGTTATAATAAATAAATGAGTGATTAAAGATCGCGATAAAATGAATTGCAAAAAGTGAATGAAAAAATTGAAAAGTTAAAAAATAAGAATCTATCGTAACCAAGTAAACTAAAAAAAAAATTAGCTAACTAACCAAAGAAATAGAGAGCAAAAAAGATGTCGTAAAGTTTACTGAATTAAGAGAACATGAAGCATATAAGGCCCCAACAAAAAAAATAATAACTATGAAGTTGCATGTGAATGATTATTATTTTGTGATTGTGGTATATATAATATATTATTATTTAACCACTATGATGAAGATCTTGAATACTTATTTCTTTTTTCCTTAATCTATATAATGAAAAGCTTGAATGAGACATGACCTAAATGCTATATTACTTTGTATGTGATGATCATATTATATTTATCTTAGTGAGCTTGTGATGATAACTCAAACTACTTTGGCACTAACACTTTAGATGCCCCCAAGGTTTTCAACATAAGGTAAAAGAAAACAACAATAGAACACAAAGCTAACCATTCATGTAAATGCTAGCATTGTACAGAAAACATAAAACCATTGTTGTAGCCTTCAAATTTCCACTGAAGCAAATATTCATATGGATCATATAATATATTTGTGCAATTTGTACAATAGATAACTGTATGAAATATTGTAGATAACTATATGAGATTTATATAGATTGTGATATATATGAGATTGAGTATATACATATGAAACAAAAACTAAATATACAGGAAATTTCTATTTAAAAGTTGAAATTTGAAGAAAATGATATCAAATAATTTTAAGATCAAATATTTAAGTCTAAGTTTGTGATGGGTGAAAGAACATAATTGTATAATTATGAATATCCTATTTATTCTTCAATTTCAATTTAAGAAATACATTAATAAATGAAATTTAGACTATTTTTTCAAACAACAAAGCTCCTCGAAACTAATAATCTTATCAAAGTCTTTATCAAAAAATTAATTAAAATAACTTATCCATATAAATTTAATATCCCATATATCTGATCATCATTCTTGATATATTTACTTGATTTAAATCTTTAATTTTTTTTCATCTTTTGTTTAGCAAGTTCATATATTCATTTTCCTCTTTAGTATTCAATCCCTACATAAATCATCAAATGCCAACTTTTTGTTATAACTATTATTTTAGTAACCCATCATGCTAATTTATCCATCCCAAATCTTAACAATCTAACAATTACTTTATAGCAAATTTTTTCTCTTTAAATTCTCTATTTTCCTACAGGCTTTTTTATTAGATTTAGAACATATCTTTTACTTTGTTACATTATAAATATAATTAGCAATACTACATTGCATAGGATTTTTTCCTTAAATTATACCCCAAAGGTATAGCTTTCATACTCCATTCTTGAAAAAATTTCTATCTTCATGTTTAACATTTCACCACATAATTCTAGAACATTGCATTAACTTGTTTTTTCAACTAATTTTCAAGTGCAAATTAAGATCATTACATGATTTTGGGTGATCAAACATTATTTGGGTATGTACTTAAATCTTCACCAACAACTCTTTTTTAAATATAAGAAAATAACCAATTTGTGCTTGGGAAGGGGGCTCTTATAAGAATCAAATACTCTTCTATTTTCTTACAATATATAGTCAATTTTTTACCAATTTCTTTGACTTTCTCTGTTGCCCACTTGTTTTGTATAATACATACAACATCTATCTTCTTATAAATCATGACATTTACCAATTTTATCAACTTGTCAATGAAAGAACCAGAATTCCAAGTTTCTATCTTAATAATATTGTTTTGGAATTGCTTCTTTAATACCACTAGTCCATCAAAACTTAAAAGCCCCTGCTCATTTAACAGTACACCTAGGCGAAGTTAGGACAACCTTTGCTCATTTGTCATGATGCAAACTATCATTTGTAGGAATGCCAAGCATTATATTTTTTTGACTGGTTTAACACTTCAAGGCGACTTTCATAATCATAAATAAAAAATAATTTAAAGCAGGAACTTCATTAAATTAATGCAGATTCCCAATTAATAACATGACCAGAAACAATAGTGGCACATTTGGCAATAGGACAGACATGTTATCTGGCATTTCATTGCTTAATTTAGTTTTTGTCATGTGGTGAGAATGATTACCTGCAAGCAATAAAACCACCTAGGCAACCTACAGCTTTGCTCAGAGAACCAATACATATATCAACATCACTTTCACAATTGAACATTTCCGCAGCACCACCACCATTTTGTCCACATACAAGGGTCGCATGAGCCTGCAAACACTAGAAACTGTAGTGGCAACTGTTCATATGAAAATTGGAGATTTAATAAAGCTGGAATTTACATCATCAATAACAAGTAAAAACCCATGTTTTCTGCGAAGTTGAACAAGTTCTACTAATGGAACGAAGTCACCATCCATACTGAAGAGGCTGCATTACAAATAAAGTGAGTTCATATATTGGATTGGCTAATGAAAATCATTTGATTCATTTTTACACCAAAACCCATGTAGAATCTTTATCTAAGCAACAAAATGATCTAAAAAAGCTTACCTATCTGTTATGACAGATTTCTTGCTTGTTTTGCAGGACGATCTATAAGATAACATACACCGAAAGTCATAAAAAAGTAAAAAAATTGTACAAGACATATTTATAAAAAAATATATATAAAACATACAACAGTGTATTCAGGTGATCCATGTCACAATGTCTGTATATGAAAACTTCTATTTCACCCAGCCGTTCAGCAAGGCGAATACCATCAATTATTGATGCATGGTTCAATGCATCAGAAAAAACAGCAACTTTTTCTGCTTTAGATGGTTTTCTACCATCAACTGAGAGAGAGCTAATGCTTCCTAAAGCTGACATAAAAGCCATGTTTGCAGCAAATCCTGTGGGGCAAAGAAGACAATCCTGCAAATATCCTAGCAATGTAGTTGTTTAACTAAACTAGATGATTCAGAAATAACAGATTAAGTGGATCTGATAGAAAGCTACTAACAAGAAGATCATGGCAATACTTGAGCCAACCTTCACAAGTAAATAGTAACATAATGTCAGCAAAATATTAAAAGGCCAAAAATAGACAGCCATCGGCCTATATAAAGAATAGAGGTCCATCTGTAATGGTTGGCTAAGGGCATGTGAAAACGTTTATTCAGTTCTGTGGTGAAATCCATCATGATGAACTTATCATTGTATCAGCTTGACCTTGCAGGTTACTTGAGATTATTTAAATGGTAGAATAGCTAAGGCAAAGCCATCATACCAACTAAAAAACTGGGAAATAATAACAAAGTGATGAAAGGCCTTAGTTATGCCATAGAATAACAAGAATGTAAAAATAAATTGGTTACTTATCAAGACAATACATGAATTGAGCATTTCAATGAAACTGGCTGTATTTAACAAATATATAAGATAATTTATTCGACAAGATGACCAAAACCAGAATGCACAAAATAAAAGAAACATACCATTAAAAAGCAATGAAAAGGAGGTATATCATTTATAAATTTATTAGAAACGAAATCAAATCCTGCAATAGATTGGTAAAATCTGAAAAAAATGCAAAACATTATGTTAATGTATGCTAAAAATTGGGATTTATTACTATTCCTCAAGGGAGAGATCACTATCAATATAAAGGTGAAGCTCTCAACTCAGTGCTCAGTAGAAAGAGAAAGCAGTCCATATCTCTCTGACAACCCATAAGGTGATAAATTCTGTGCCAACAGGTATCTGCCATGGGTAAACTTGAACAAAGGTGTGCTGAATAATATACCATAAATCTGAATAATCTTTTTTAAACAAGTCACATGAAGAAGACAAAAAAATCTTGTGAAGAACATTATGTAGAAATTGTAGAAAAAGAGCTAAAACTCAAAAGGCAAAAACTTTCAAAACAACTTTCAATAACTAGAAAAGTCAAGAGCATGATCTCACCAAAATAATCAAGACCCACAATAAAAAAAAAAATTGGGGATCCTGTTCCCAAAAAAAAAAAGGATAATCACCACAATCTCCTTCCCCAATATAAAGACTCACCCCATACTAGTGAAAATTCTAGCAATCTCACCAAACCCAATTTTGAAAACTAGATCTTAGCTTCTCTCTTGGATCAATCTTTGCATCTCTACTCAATATGCCTTTGTCCTTTGGTGCCTTTATTGCTTTCAAGGCCTTAAGATTACAATTTTGAGTAATACTCTCAATTCTCAAAATTAATCCCAATCTAGTAAGAAAGTGAAGTCACAAATTCTGATCCAAACTCCTCTACAATGCTCCAACAACTTCTTGGATAAGCTTGCATCAAATCTTAACAACCTTCTTTTCAATTTGATATTTGAAAATGACTTGGCAAAGTTAAGCTTTTGCAAATGTCTTAGAACCACTTGTTGCCAAACTTCAAATGATCTGATTAAACAATCTGACGGTTCAATCAGTTTTAATGTTCCATGTTTGATTCTACAACTCTTCAATCAACATCGAACGATTGAAATGATCAAATGGTTCATTTAGTTTAATCAGATATGCACCAAAACCTACACACATTATTCCTAGTCATATGCATATAAAAACAGTACCTATGCCCAAATTTAATGTGCATGATTCCACAGCATACGCATACAAAATTTGCTTTGCACTACAAATTTGTACTCACATTATTACCAATATACGCATATTAATTCTACAACTTTTTCCAATCTCTACATGCAATTTTCCATTTTATATGAACTTGTGCAACTTGCATGCACATTTAATTACTCAACACAAATCACATATCTTACATAGCTCTTAGGGTGAAGATTGCAAACATAAAGAGAGGTCAAATGCCCTTTGGAATTCTAAGGCAAGAGAACTTTCCACTCAAGTGGTTGTGAAGAAGATGAAGTAGAAGACAAGAAAAAAATGTAGAATAAGTATAAAGGTGTCTAAAAGATCTAAAATAGTGATGAAAAGATCTGAAAAAATGGCATTGTCTATATGAAAAAAAAATTAGATTAAAAAATCAAATTAGGTTCAAGAAAAAGGCTTTTCCAAAGCAAAAATATTGTCGAATCATGGTGATCAACACTAGAAATTAGATCAATTCCTCCTTTATAGTTCTCTAACAAAAAAATCCTATTGAATCCTTTCTTTGCCTTTTCAACAATTCATAGAAGCATTTCTCAAAATCATCTCTACTCACTCATCTAATTCGATAATCAATTGAAATCTAAATTCAATAAAATTTGTAGATCCTCAATAATCAGCACTTATTGATCCTAATAAATTCAATCATCAACCTACAGCTTCTCAACCGATAACATCTTCTCTTCTTGTTCCTACCAAAACGGGCTAATAGCCTCCATCAATTAAAACTCTAATGGAAGTACCCCACAAGTTTGCACTCATGCTATCTAATCTAAATTCAAACCTTCGTTTGAATTCTTCACAATTGATTACTATTTTCATATTAGCCAAATTTGCCTCATTTCTCCTCAAATCCACCATTGATCAACAGCAAGAGCACCACAAGCTTCAGCTCTATCTTGTTAAGCTTGAGTTCCTATACCTTCCATCCTAAAGAAATCTACCAGTAAATGGTTTTGTTATTTCCCATAATTCTATAATCAATTTTCAGCAGCCAAAATAGTTCTTTGCTTCCCCATTTGCTATGTGAAAAGGATAAAAAATTGAAAAAAAGTTAGTTATATCTCAAGCAAAATATAAGCAGAAGCCTTAGTTCCAACCTCGAATGATTTAGTGATGTATTATTAGAAGTTGAAAACGAGGATTTCCATTCAACTAAAGTGCTCTCATTAGAACATTTCAGCCGAGTGATTTTGAAAAGTTCATGTGTTGCTTCCCTCATTCCTTGCAAAAGATCTTTGGCAGATTTGATGTTACGTTTATGAGGTACAAATTTCAGTTTCAAAAACTATTAGTTCAAGGTGGAAGGAGTCTGCAAAGCCTATATTTCTCAAAAACCAAGGTACTTCAACCAAGGAATCAATCATAAGAAATACAATCATCTTTGTCATCAACTAACACAGAGATTGTATCTAGAGACACCTCTAAATGCTCCTCACAATGACATTCTAGCAATCAAAAAGGACTATCTAAAAAGCCTTGATCAAAGATTATGACATATAGCCATAAGTCTAAGTTTAGTAAATTTCATGAAGATCATGATCACGCTACCTCAAAATTTAGTGCATTGAAATCATCAAATGGAATGCCACTTAATAAAGATATCCAGTAAAAGCATCAGGCTAAGAAAGAAGAGTCATTTGCTATGCAAATTCAAAGAGTATTTATGACAAAATTCTTGGAACTTTATGAGACATCATCTTAAATAAAAAGTTCTTCCAATTCATACCATGGATAATAATTTGAAGCCCCCTTGGATCCACACCAAGTCTAAGTTGGTGTGGCATCCATCTCTGGTGGTGAATCTGACAATGCCAGAAAGGTATCTCCTCACCATTTCATCTCTACCATTATCTTCAAGCTCCTATTTAGTTTAGAAGATATCTCTTCATGTATATCATAACTTCATAAAATACTAAAGAATATCTTTCTTCTCTTTTATTATAATCTTATAGTTCCTCAAGTCTAAAACTTACTCCCACCAACAACTATTAAATTTTGCTTTTCATTTGCATGTAAAGAACTTTGTTTTTTAAACCCATCAAAAGTTGTATTTCTATTACAAAAATAAGTATTTTTCTCATACCAATTGGCCTCCAAATCCAATGAAGTTTCAAAACATAATAGTTGGACAATTTACCTATTACTTTCATATTTTGAATCTTCGAGATGAGGATAATAGCTTTGTCATTTGAGAGCCTAAGCTAAGGCGTTCACATAATGACGACTTTTAGTGCAGGCATATAATTGGAATGCTTTCCCACATAAAAAAAAAACTCCAATGGTCTTAAAATCTTGTATGTTATTAAACCTCTTGTGGATCTATAACTTTCATGCCTATGGCATTTTGAGATTTCCTCTCCTCATCCTCATATTTTACGCATTTCATTTTCTCCAATTTTTTAGACCTTTTCCAGATTTTTTAACATTTTTGTTATGCTTCCCTTGTAATTTCGTCCTCTCCATCCCATCACCTTTCACAACAATCTTCTGAAGCCCTACATGTTCCATCCTACTCCAAATTGGTATCAAAACAAGTTGTATAGTAGTTTCTTAGGTAACAATAATCCATTACTGATTACTTCTTTACAATAGCTACTAGTTCCCCTCCTATTATGCATCTCTTTCCACTTGAGCTCATCTTCACTAGAGTTAGTTTGCTACAAGTTCCTTGCAAAACTACAAGAGCAACATCTACAAGAGCACAAACACCTTGTGAAATCTCAAAAGATGCTTGGTTAAGTTATGTGCAAATAAACAATGAACTACATCTACAACAACCTTGAGTACCAGGCAAGTTTACATGGCAATTTGGAGACTCCTACAACAACGTACTAAGTGTGGTGATGAGAGATGCTAGGAAAAAGTTCTAGCCCCTCCACTCAGATCCTTGTTGTACCCAATTATGAGTTATTTCAAGAGGAATGATCTGACGTGACAATATCAAAAACATTATCAACATTCTTTGAACTATAACAGATGCCATCATGCCATCAAAGGATAACTCACATTCTGATTGTAAATTTTTTTAGTATACAAATTAATGCATGTTTGTATATAACACCTGTATTTTTAAACTATATATCACAACAAAATTTAGGACTAAGTATAGTAATGCTTGTGGTATTATACAAGATATTTTGAATCGATTTCCAATCATCCAATCTTTGTCTAATAGTAATATGAATTTTCCTTGGTGAAAAGTTTTACCTAGATCACCCTGAATGAAAAACACTAAAATGAAAAATATCTTTATCCGTATGGATGGTAGGATAAGTTCCAACCAAGTGAAGCATTCGTTGGTTTTTCCTGGAATATACCATGTATATACATACCCCTTTTGGTGGATTGTAAAGAGGATTTTTGGCTATGGTTGCTTTGAGCTTTTGGTCAAGGATTGAATCCCTTGAATGTGGAAGGCAACCTTGGTGAGCTTATCCAAAGATGTTGAGAACATGCAAGGGAGATGAGACACATTCTTGGATCCCCACCATGGTCACCTAGATGTGATATCTAGCTCCAATGATGAATTGAAAAAGTGCCATCTAAGTATCTCCACTCCATTGCATCTTCACCTCTCATCTTCAAGCTCTTCTTTAGCTTTGAAAAAATCTTTAGGTAGTCTTCTAGGACTAAAGGTTAAAACTATCTGCATAGGTTGTGCAACTACCACATGCAATCAAAAAATTATCCAAGGATTTAGCTCAGCATTTCACTTTCAAGGATTGTTTTGAAGGCACATCGACATAGTCTATCAATCCCACCTTAGAGCATCGTATCAATCTTCAAACATCTTCCTCTCGTCATGTTAACCAAAACTTGAGTTTTCTTTAAATTAATTCTTATAAGTTGTATCCATTACTAGTTGTATCAACATGTAAAGAAATTGATGTCAATACATTTTGTCAATTTGCTCGCATACAAAAAGGTCCTCAAAATTTGGTGGTCATGCATCAGTTCTCAAGTCTAGCATAGTCTGAGCATTAATAAGGCTCTTTCTTCTTCATGCTTCCTTAGCAATGTTTGTCTTGTGGACTTCAACTATATTTCCACTCTCCTTTTGAGACCATTTTTTCTATATATTCAAATTAAAATAGATCTTGTATTTTCCACTCCTATTAAGCTAGTTTACTAATTAAGATATTAACATATGTCATAGACAAATTTGCAAATATGAAAAATAACCTTGAATATTTATTTTTTAAACTCAAATCCGACAATGGAAACAACTATAAAAAAGCAATAGCAAAATAATACCTCCTTTCTCTTCAACTCAGCCAATGAAGTTTCAAGCAGGCGATGGTAATTGGTATAGCCACAGACCAGAAAGGAGCCCCTCGTACCCATGCCGTGTTCTGTGGCAGCCTTTAGTAGAAAAAATAACTTCAACGGAGATTCTGAACATCAAATGGCCGATTGATGTAAACTAACCTTTGCTGCTGACGTTCGGACCTCCGGATGAGTGCTTAAACCAAGATAATCGTTTCCCGAGAAAAGAAGCATCCCCTTACAAAGGCTCTCAGCATCGTCGGTATTCTGGCCCCCTCCTCCAATCGGCAGAAGAAAGAATGAAGCTACGCAAAACGATTCAGAGGAATGCTAGAGCATTGAACTAGGAATAAACAAACCTGGAGGGAGTGGTAGATCTCTGAGCCATTGACGGAAAGTTTCCTGTTCGAGGCGGACCTCCACAGACGCCCGGTCCCAGCATCCGGGACCGTCAAAAGTTTTACACTCCCCGGAGGTGTCGAAGGAGATAGGCAGGGCAAGTGGCCTGGAGTAGCGTACAAGTTTCATCGCGTTGAGAGAAGCGAGCGCCTCGCCGATCCATTTCTCCCAGTGATCCATCAGCGACTGACGGTGGGACGATTTGAACGGAAGGGAAACGGGCACTTTTGATTTCTATGTATAGGACCAAGACAACGGGAACGCTAACACGCCTCCCAAAGCTGTTTTTGAAATCACGTGCACGGTTCGATGGCGCGGAGACAAATGTATCAGGTATGTCTTCTCTCTAGAGTAAACTATATCCACAAAATATAAAATATCATTATTTACATAAATTATTTCTTAAAAATCTTTCTTATAAAACTCTTTATAAAAATATATTTTAAATTACAATAACTATTATGCAAATAAGCTCTTTATTTGAAAATACAAATTTTGTTTTTTTTAATCTTAATTATTGATGTAGATTTTATTATCTAATATTTAAATTATTACTTAAAATATCTATATCTTTTATCTAATAAAAATAATCTTTAATTAATGCTTGAAACTCAAAGAATTGTATTGAATATTTTTTTCTCTCATAACATAAAATGTCTATACAAGTTTTAATAGCATTTTTATCATTTTAAATTTTAATGGCTTTCATAATTCTTTAATATTTTTTCTTTACATTGTTATTCATTTTTGTGAAGTATCTATAGGCAATACTTTTGCACACACTAACACTTATTAAGCTTTAAAATACTTTTCTAACAACGAAATTACTTTATAGTCCAACCAAAATAATTTGTGAAGTGTTTAATAAAAGAAGACACGATGACTAAATATAAGAAATTGACATTGGTTTACTTTTTAAACAAAAAGAAAGAATCTCAAATGTTTGCCAATTTTTTTTATCTAATATATATATAGTTGTTCTTTCGAAGGTTTTTATTTAGGAGTACAAGTCAAGACTCATGATTTTCGAATGTGGAATGCTTTCTTTTAAGAATTTCATACTAGAAAAGCCAAAATTTGACAGGAGTTACTTTATTACATAACCTCCATAAGAAGGCTCAACATGACTAGACTGGAACCTTTCAAATCCATGTGCCAAGGAGGTGATTACATCACTATTAATCCTTCTATAATAGATGGCTATATAGTAATACAACATTGGACTTTCTTTATTCAAAATTATGCCACACAAGTTGATACTATTCAATATGCATGATTTATTTATTATAAATTATTTGCTTCAAAAGTTTAACTCCAAATGCATTTTGAAGCTTCTCCAACCTCCAATAACTAATGGCATCCAAAAATGGACTAATCTCAAGTTGCACATTCACATTGTCATTAACATAAGTCAACCACTTAGACATTAAAATTGGTCCAATCCATTTATCATTCATCAATGAAAACTTTCTATCATTCCCTATTCTCCATAACACTTGCTCCATGACCAATCAAAAGGTTATGCAAATCAATTTTTAAGTGTTTCCATTGGCATGTCTTTTGTCTCAAACCATACTTTGCATTAAATGATTGCATCCATAAAGTATCATTGAGTGCCATGATGGCTAACTAGTGATGCTTATCATAATTAAACTTTGTGAATCCAAGGCCCCCCAAGTCCTTAAGTAAAGTGACATTGTCCTAGTTGACATAATAGATAACTTTATGGAATGTGATGCAACTCATAAGAAATGTCTCAATTTTTGCTCCATATGTGATATAATGTTGATTGTCACCATGAAATGACTCAACCAATATATAAGAATTACTATAAGCATTGCATTAATCATGATAATTCTTTCAACAAAGGGAAAAAATTGATCAACCAAGAATTATTTATGTCAGTAAGCTTATGAATAAGGAATGCAAAATCACATGATTTAAGCTTACTTCCAAAGAGGGAAATATCAATGTACATTAACATGAAACTTCTTAGTTATCATCTTCCTCCCCTTCTTATCCATACCCTTACTAAAGAGAACCATAGGTTTATCATAATTAACAATTTGCACAAATTGTAATCCATAAGTACACAACTACTTTCTTAATAAAGGTAATCATCAAGTAAGTTGTTGGTTCAAGTAACTTGCCTTTTTTTTTCTTCAGCATTGTGAGTTGTGAGTCTCTTTAGAACCTTAATTTTCTCTTTGCCATTATTTTATCAACAAGAAGATCAAGGATGAGAGAGAAAAGTGAGAAACAAGGGAAATAAGGGCTTAAAAAGAAGAAAAGATGTAAAAGAAGTAAGAAAAAGAGGGAAAAAAGAGAACAATAAACAAATGACTTATGAAAGTGAAAGAGAACAAAGAAAACAAAAAGGAAGAGGCAAAAGTGCTCCTTTCACCAACGTGGTGATTTCAAAAGTCTTCAAAACTCTGGAAATTATCTTTTGCTTGTGTTATTAGATCTCCTTGTTTGACCATGAGATCCATAGGTTCTAAGTATAATAAGATCATCACCTCTCCGTTATGTTGACCTAAAGAGAAAAGGCAAGTTAGTGATAATTTGTTGTACTTAGGGAATGAAAATTAAGGGACAAAAAAGAAAACCTACAAGGAATAATAAGGTTGATAATGAATAATGTATGGAATGATGTGATATATGAATTGCATGTGACATTTATAAATTGCATAAGAATGATTAATGATTATATGTTATGTCTAAGTATGCATACCATCATTCATTGTATTACTTGTATGAGTATGAGTTTGTATGCCATGACTTGAGCATATGTAACAACTTATATTCTTAATGTAAATAATGTGTTTTGTACTATTGAAATCACAGTAGAAAGATGCATGATTACTTGTGAGCCATGTGAATTCAAAGACTAAACAATGCCACTAGAATTACTAAAAAAGTTGGAAATTGCTCTAATAAATAAATTAGTGATTAAATACAATAATGAAATAATTAGAAAAATGTGCATGAAAGAATGCAAAGCTAAAAAATGAAACTTCGATTGTTACTAAGTGAACTAAAAATAAAAAATTAACTATATACCTTGAGAAGAACATAGTTGCTATGAGGTTTACTTAAGAGAAAGTAAAGTTTATAAATAAGTCCATAATAAAAAATTATGATTTTAAAGTTCATGTGAATGTTCATTTTTTCATGTTTTTTTGTATATATAACATGTTATTATTTAATAAATATGATGAAGAACTTGAATAATTTTTTCTTTCTTGCTTAATCTATATGATGAAGACTTTGTAATAGACCTGAGCCAAATAATGTACTTCTTTGCATGTGATGATTGAGTTTGTTTTATCTTACTAAACTTGTGATGGTAGCTTGGCCTACTTTGATATAAATATTTCAAATGCATTAGAGTCATAACATAGGGTAGAAAGAAGGTAACAATAGAATGCAAAGGTAACTATTCTATTTAAATATTGACATTGATTGTAACATTGAACTTTGTGCTACATGAGTTTTATGCTTTAACTATGTCAGATATTATAGATATTTACGTGGTGGTTTGCATAAGAGATAATAGCATGAAATATTGTAGATAATTGCAAGGGATGTATACAAATTCTGAAACATATAAGATTGATGCATATACACATGAAGAAAATGAAATCTAAGGGAGATTTTGTCTATATAATATCTAAAATTTTGAGAAAATAATATTAAATAATTTTAACATAAGAAATTTTAAGTCCTAAGTTCATGACAAAAAAGAGAACATCATAACATCATTCGTTCTTGTAAATGGATGTTTAAATGCATTTAATCAACTCTTTCAACATTTTTTTGGTCTTCAAAATGATGTTGAACATCAAAAGCCAAGAGATAATTCATTTTCTTAATTATTTCTTAACATCTACAAGAATGACATCTAATCTTGTTTTTTTCATATTTTATTTTCTTTGATAGATTTAATATCTTGATAATACATTTGATCATCATTATTGATGATTTTACTTGATTTAAATTTCCTTTCTTTGGCAAGTTTATGTATTCGTTTTCATCTTTATCATTCAATCCCTTCATAAATCATTAACTATCACCTTTGTGGTAGAACCAACCACTATTTAAGCCTCCCATCATACTAATTTATCCATCTCAATTCTTAGTAATCAAATAATTGCTTTATAGGAATTATTTTCTCTAAATCTTTTATTTACTCTAAGCCTTAGATCAACCTCCAATGATTTAGAGGTGCATTAGTAGAAGTTGAGAATGAGGATTTCCATTTGATTAGAGCACTATCATTAAATCATTTCTACCATGTGAGTTTGAAAAGTTCATGCTTTGCACCCCTCATTCTTTGTCAAAGATCTTGGACAAAACTCGATGTTACATATATAGAAATTTTAGTTTCAAAAGCTATTAGTTCAACGTGGAAGAAAGAGGCCACAAAGCTCACAATTGTTAAGAAATTGAGATGCTTGAACTAAGGATTCAATCATTAGATGCACGATCATCCTTAAAGAGATCATTGAACAACTCTGAGACTACATCTAGAGACACCTTTGAAAGTTCCAAAGATGTTCTAGTGGCAATAAAAAAGGACCACCCAAGAAGCCTTGACCAATAATCATGCTAGATAAAAATAAGCCTAAATTTTGCAAATTTCTATTAAAGAAAGGTCTACACTAGACACATGAAGCCAAGAAAGAAGAGTAATTTGCAATTGCGAATTCAAAGAGTATTTATGACAAGGTTCGTGAAACTTTATGAGATATATCCTCTTAAATAAAAAGTTCTTCCACAAAGACCAATCAATAACAATTAAGTCATATTTAGAGATTGCCAAACTTATTCCTATATGACCACTCTTAACTCTCTTGATCTAATTTCATAGCTACAAAGTTGATACCAAAAAAAAGTAGAACACTTGTTAAATCTTTTTTGAAACTAAGGATTGGCCACCATTTGGCAAATCTTTAAGATGATGCAATTATCATTGTGGATTTCATAACAAACATTGAAGTTTGTCATATACTCATAGATGCCAGTAACCCAATATACTTTTTATTGGATGCTTTTGATCAAAGGATTACACATAGTCAAAGATAAAAGATATAAAAGAGTTGTTTTGAGGCCAAAAATTGCATATAATAGAATACTAAGTGTGACAATGAGAGATCCCTTATAATCACTCCAGCGTTTATCCCATGAATCCTTGTTAATGAATGATTTCTAGATGGGGATTAGATGTGACGGAGGCAAAAGACATTGTCGACATGCTTTGAACTACTATAGATGATATCAAGACATAAGAGAGATTCATATTTATTTGTAAATTTGTTTGTAAGTATGGTTATGTGAAGCCTTATTGGATCTTCACCATGCTCAGTTGGTGTGAAATCCATCTCTAGTCATGAATTCAACGATGCCACAAGCTCTTGTTTAGTTTAAAAAAGATTTCTTAATAAATCTCATAACTTCATTTACATAAAATACTAAAAAAATATCTATTTCCCACAAAGAACTATTAATTTTCCTTTTCATTTGCTTGTAAAGAACTTTGTTTTCCAAGTCATCAAAAGTTACATTTCTACTACAAAAACAAGTACTTTTCCCCTAACAAATGCTCTCCAAATCTAATGAAGTTTTGAAATATAGTAGTTAGACAGTTTGCCAACCATTTACACATTTTGAACTTTCCAAGATGAAGATTGTTGCATTGTTGTTTAAGAGCACAAGCTAAGGCGTCCACATCACGAAGGTTTTTAGCACAAGCTTATTGTTGGAATGTTTTGTCTACAAAAACCAACTCAATTGACCTTGAAATTTTGCTAAGTTGTTAGATCATGTTTTAATAACCTCTTTATTTGTCTAATTTCTTATACATATTTCCCTAATTTCTATTATTTTCAATTGTTATGTTTCCTAATTATGTCCTCAACATCCCATCACATTTCACAATGACCATTTCAAGCCCCCCATGCTTCATCCTATTCCAAATTAGTATCAAAGCAAGTTGATTACTAGTTCATTAGCTAACTACTATCCATTCTTATGGTCACTTCTTCCTTACAATAGCCACCTCTTATCATTGTGCATCTCTTCCTTTCTTGAGCTCACCTTCACTAGAGTTAGTTTGTTGTGAATTCCTTGCAAAACTACAAGAACATAAATACCTTGTGAACTTTCGAAAGATGGTTGGCCACTATGTGCTAAAAAAAGTACACTACAAGTACCAAGTATGCTTTCATCGTATCATCGAGACTCTTTTGTAACAACATATTAAGTGCGATGATGAGAGATGCCCAACAAAAGTTCCATCACCTCTCCTCAAATCCACACTCAATGACAAGTTATTCCAAGAGAAAGGATTTGACATGACAACATCAAATGCATCATCAACATTCTCCAAACTATGATAAATGACATCAAAAGAAAACAATAATACAAATAACAATTCTTTCTCACATGAACAATCTTCTCTAAGCTCATGTCATTTGCAAATAAAAATAGACAAAAACATTTACAATCTTTAAACCAAAGAAGTCTATACATCAAAACAAACAAGTCCTACACCCTTTGATCAAAAGAATCTTTCCTTTGCATCCTGAGAATCTTCATACAATTCTAATCAGAGGTGAAGTACATACTTTGGCATCAATAAAACATCTCAAGCCAATTACTTTGTCATGAACATAACACGAGACATAACCCAACAACAAACAAAAGCCAATATTGAAGTACAACACACTTCAATTTCTTCTCATGATACTCATCCCTTCAATCTGCTCCATTATTTTGACCACTTTCCTCATGTGAGGTACTCATCTCCAAATGATGCATGTAAACTCTATCATATGCTTCAATATTTAACCCTGAAGCCAAGAAAAGCTCTAGTTCATCAATGAAGCGTGCTGTTCTTCCATCAAGAAATGGACAAGCAGCATCTGAAAGCAGAGCTCTGAACTCTTTGCGTCTCTCCTCAGGGGTGATCTTCAAGTAGTAATCATCATTTCTGCAAATAAAATATGATGAGAGATTGTGATTGAACAATGAAATTAACAATATAGAAAGAAATGTTTTTAAGTTTCAAATTGAACACTAAATGCCTCTTCGTTTAAGCTTTAGCATGAATTTATTAGTTTTATCAGGTTTTCTTTTAAAACATCAAATTAAAAAATAATAATCTTTATTGAAACATCCTTATCATGTTAATTTTGAAGGAGCTGAAAGACGAAAAACACAACCTGATACACACAAGAAACACATTTTCAAATTTCAAGCAAGAACTATAGTTGGGAGAACTGTTGCAAAAAATTAAGCCAAGATACAAATTGCCAAAACACAAATCCAAATATATAACACATTAAGCTACCCATTTTAATCACACTTCGTAGAGTTGGCTACATAAAATCCTTGTCAAGCATTTATCAAAAGAACATACAAGCTCTAATTAACCAAGGTACTTCCTAGTAATAGACCATATTTTCTTTCAATCTTTCTCTTATCATGTTACTTTAGCAAATTCAAATCATCTTATTCTCTTTAGTCAAGATCCAATGCTAGTGGACCCCACTGGGAGAAGATGAAGTATTGTCTCCCCATGCCATTAGAGCTTAATGTATAAATAAGTTGTTGCGGGGATCCTTGCCATTTATTTTTTATGTTATGCTTGTTGGCCTTCTCGAGTTATCAGCATACACTTGCTAACTTTCCTACTTTACAAGGTTGGATGGATGGAGAACTTTTATAACCATGCTTTCTTCTAGATGTCCACAATGACGAGCAAAGACATCTGATAGAGCACAGCCCTAAGAGTTTACTAAGTAGTTTGATGATAAATAACTTTCGAATAAAATCGCCAAAGATGACTTAGTGATTGTGGAGCTCAGAGGATAATCTATATTCACTAAGAAGAGCTCAAGTTAAATAGTCTAAGCAAAGCACAAGAATGTTAAGATTACCTGAGAAGATCTGCAAAAAAGGAAAACAAAGTTTCCTAGAATCAGAAAGATAGACCAAAGTTTAAGGCATTGTTTAAGTCTTTTAAATATGCTAAAAATTTTATAAGATCAAATTAAATATTTTGAATTTATCATTATATAATATGCCCATAGTTTATTATGTTAGAAAATCATTTCATACCTTTCTAAAACACACTTAAATCAGCTGCTAAAGACATGGCAAAAATCTAGTGATTTAGTAATAATCATATGATACAAACAATATAATTTGAGGATGATCTGTATAACCAGCTTATAAAAGAAAATATAGCAACCAATTTCCAGCATTTTGTTTTATGCATGCATAAGAGCATAAAATAATGTGTTCATCTAAGAAAATACATGTGCATGATTTCATCAACGGGAAGACAAAGAAACATTATAAGTGCAAAATTTATTCAATGTGTATAAAAAATGCATAAAAATAAAATCATTTGTGCAAAACATATACCACATAAGTGTGAATAGCATTGTCCAACAAAAAATCCATATGCACATAATGAGAAAAGCATGCACAGAAATTTCCAAGTGCATACAGCTATAGCCCAATCTATATGTGCATAATGCTTATAACCTACTTACAATTAACGCGTGTATAAATAAAACAATGCACATAAAAATTCGTAATTGCAAACAACAGCAATACAATCCTGAGTGTTTGTGCTTAACAAAGGGTCAAATTTATTAATCAGTTTAGTGGTTCAATGCACATTTGAAGGCATAAATAATTATAAATCAACAAGAAATGACAATTTTCTAAAATTGTTCGTAGAATAATTACAATTGACAAAACCTAACAATAGAGCACTAAGTCATCGATCTGAGGTATACAAAATGAATCATGGGGCAAGATTAACTGATATTAGTGAAATAAACACATCCTCTGCTTCCTATAACATTTTTTTAACCAACAACATATTAGCTGACTAATCGAAATAACGTAACTGACAAATTGAACCCACCTCAAAAAGTTTGTAAATCTAAGATTTAATAATTTCTTATTTATTAAGATAGATAAGCCACTTCCATTCCCAAATACAAGTAAATTCTTTCTTAGCATCGAGTTGATGCTCAAACATTTCAAAATTTACTCTATTCATATTGGAGGGAAACTAAGCCACATCAATATACTTTTCCAAAACTCTAAGGTGGTAACCCTTCCATTTTCATTTAGCTCAAAAAATGTTGCTTTTCTTGCATTAACAAGGTCAATGAGTAAAATGATTATATCAACAACTAGGTGAGCTAGACCATGCCCAACCTTAACTAAATGCCTAGTAATACCTCTAACAATTTCATTATGGATATGAATTAGAGTTTTAATGTAGCTAGAGAACGTTGTCCACTTAACCAGAAGATGAATAACGAAAGACCAACTCCTAATTATTTTCAAACCAATTATCTTGGTAATCTAACCCAAAAATGTTTCCAAAATTCAAAATTCAAATAGACAGAATCTCTCTTAAAAAAATCAATATTTTCCCTTGTACAAATAATAACATTTCACCACAATTCCTTAACTAAATACATATAACATCCATGTCCAACACAACTTAATATTCCAAATCACAATATAAGAAATCACTTTATAGATCAATTATAAAAAGGCATCAAAACATACAACAATAAATACCTCCAATACAAGCCATATCTAATCCATCTGAGACAACATCACAATATCCACAATCCACAAATCTCTCTCTATCCACTCTCAGGTGCTTATGCCATGCAACCTACTTAAGAACTTGAGGACAAATAATACCAAATTTTTCTTACCTTACGGTTCCCATACAATTTAAATGATACATAATTAGTCACATTACGCATATTTCTTCTTTCAACCATACATAAAAATGCTCAATTATTATATATAATCTTCTTTGAACAAAAAACGACAATGCCAAACATTTTCATTGTTGGCATTTCCAAAATCTCATTGCACGAGGAGGTAGCCTTCACAAAAAGATGTCTTCAACATGATTGACCCCCATTATGTCGAGAACAAGTGGTGGCATCAAGCCTCATGGCATAACTAGATGATCAAGGGATCAATCATGGGAGCACAAAGCATCAATCCTAATATGACAATTCTTAATTTTGTGGCCCAGGTTCAGCACAAAAATCCCACAAAAATTCTTACTAAGTTCAGGCCTGCATAACATGCATACAAGCGGCAATTCTAACAAGACGCCCACAAAAATTCTTGCAAAGCTGCTCGAGTCCATAAAATATGCATATAAGCAGCAATACCATACAAGTAATAACTGTATGCAAAAGTACATCAAAATAAAAAAGAGTTTGGTGTTGACAAGCATGTATTAAGTGTGCAATGTGTCTAGAACATATACAATGTGCATACAAATATGGTATAAGAGAATACAGTGTGTGCACTGTTCAACCAAGCATGCATATGCCAAGAGCAAAGAAGTAATTCCATAGGCATACACATGGTTAATATGTGCATGCAGTTCAAAGAAAAAAACTGGTATCAAACGTTTTAACATGTGAAGAACTTTTCTCCTCGTTCAACTAGACTAAACACTGTACAATAGATTTTTATAACACATTCTGCCACTTAAATTTTACTTGATAAAAGTAAATTTTAATGCTAAGATCATAGGTTGGCCCAATTAAATGCTAAGAGTTTGAACATTCCTTATTATGGACATAATCAAGATACTCTTTTAAAAATTCCATGTTTAGCACTTGTTTTCAAGTATGGCATGAGCTAACAAGGTTATATCGAGTGAATAGACACAAGTTGATAAAAAAGAGAAGTAGAAGAAGAGGAAGAGAAGAAACAAGGAGAAAAGGAGTGCCAGCACGATGGAGCCAACCCCCTAGCTTGATGGTTTAAGCTCATAGTTTTGATTCTTCCCATGAAGAGGTAGAACCAAATCAAGTATCCTATAATGAACTTTGAGAAACTTTTGGTGAACTAGCTTATTTTTAAAGAATCAGAAGCTAAATATTCTTTTTTGAGTAGATTATAAAAGAAAAATGAATCGCTTTACAATGATGCTAATCTTGAGTTTGATATATAGTAAACTGATGACACTTTTCATGATTCTTCTTTGCTTGTAGTTAAAAATGAAGATGAAAATTTGAGTAAACAAATTTCAACTTATGTCACTTCTAGAGTCATTGAAAAAAAAATTATTCATTAAACACTAAAAACAATTCTTTTGAAAATAAAATCTTGTTCTATACTTGAAAGAAAAAAGTTATATCTTACAAGCCAAGCTTTTAAATGCATGCTCTTATTTCTCAACATATAACCATTTGAACAAAAAATAGCAATACTTTATGCATAGTTGGTATATATATTTTGAATAGATAATACGGATGCTTGCAATGTTTACAAAAATTATTGTAACCATTTCTAATTCTGATTTTTAAATCAATATAACACAAGTAATTTCTTTACACTATGAATTTTGTGGCATTAATTACCTGTGGAAATAGTTCATTAAATGAACTTAAGAGAAACTCACTAGACAATGACCAAGAAGGTATGTGAAAATAACTTGGGATGAAGATAAAGAAAATAACTAATAAGTTTCATTAGAGCATCCAACCTATGGCAAAAACTTGGTCACAAGATCATTTTTAATTCATTTGTTGACACGAATAACTAATTCAAATGGTATGACATTAAATGGATGTTAAGAAAATGAAATCTACATAAGTAAAGCTAACATGACAAGCGAAAGTCTTTTGGGTAAAAAGAAGCGCATATAAGGACAGTTTATAACAAGCTCTTATTGTTAGGGAATAAATAAACACATTTGTAAGGAAGTAGTACATTCAAGTGAAGTATAAACATTTGATATCAAATAAATTAATATTGCAAGGTATAGCATTGGATCAATGGCCAAATATATGAAATCCTTAAATTATTGACTGTATGTGAAATATGTTACTCGAGAATTAACTTTATTCAAGAAGAGCTTCATAGATATATACATAATCTTAACAAAACCTCAACTATTGTTCTTGATAGTGAAGCCTAATTGAAGGCTTTAGAGGTAAGTTTAGCTATGATGTCAACAAGACTAAACCTATAAGATAAAAAGTGCAAAGCCTCAAATAAAAACCACATCCATTGTTAACACAAGATGTATGGAAGATAAGAGTAAGGAGCTAATGGGTACTATTGTGGAAACGATACCATAATCCAAGGTGTAATGTTTCATCTGTCAGTATTTTGGGCATACATAAATTCCCAAAAGAAAATAATTATGTTAATTGAGGTTGAATGTAATGAACTTAATCAGTAGGAGTAGTTGAACTTCATTGTTTTTCCCATATCAAGCCACCAATGATTGAAGTGATAAAAAGGGGATAACATCTAAGTGTCATAAGATCCATCATATCCACATCTCAAGTGTCTAATGATTGGTTTAAACTTACATTTTTCATACTTTTACGCATGGAGATAGGTCTTGTAAGCCAAAAAATAATAGTTGTAGCTATATCAATGAGGTTTGATGGGAGATGTATGCCACAATGCAAAAACATTTGGCAAGAACCATGGATGGTTGGTTAAATAATAGATTATATATATATATATATATATATATATATATATAGATATAGGTATGGTGGCTAATACCAACACAAATATTAAAAGAAAATCTAAGCATCCATATTGTAATGATTGCTAATGCTGCAAAATATGAACCTTCTCCCTATATTCAATGCATATAATTCCCACCAATACCAAAAATGAAATACTAGCTTAAACTAGACAAGTTCAAGCCAAAGAATTCACAAGGCAAGTCAATAATGAAGAAATATAGTCTACACCACTCAATCTAAGCATCCACTTTTACGTTCTTAAAGTTGTTAATTTTGGAGCAACTAGTTGTGTGGATACAGTTTTTTATTTAAGATAATCAGGCCTTCAAACTTTCAATACGTTTTTATTGATTTGCATCAAGATCTATTACATATAGTCTAAGCTAACAACCTTCTCTATATAATAATCGTTATACATTATCTGATTTAGGCAAAAGTGAATAATAATTAAAAAAATAAAACTTAAACAACAAAATCGAAGCATAAATTTCAATACTAAAAAAAATACACAACAAATAGCAAAATAATTTGTATCAAACTACTTGTCATCATGTACTTGGATCTCCAATTTTTTGAAATGCTCCAAATTCAACTTGAGCACCAAAATCTGAATCAATATCAACAAAAACATCCCTGAACAAACTTTTGTTACAGTGCCAAATGATTAAAATTCTAATATAAAATATCCATAATAAATAACTAATAAATTGATACAAAGTCAAATTTAAATTAATTTGACAATATATCTAAAAAGAATTTCAAATATTCATATATGCAAATAAATTTATATTTAAATTAAATTTATATTCAAAGTAAATTTAAAGAATTGATGTCATGTCATATTATCTACAAAATGATTTTATTTAAAAAGCATATCTAACCAAAAAAATATTTAAATGTTCAAACAAAAATACAAATTGAATAGAATATATATATATATATATATATAAACACTAGTATATTCTATATTAACAAGTGTAGACACTAGTCTTCAATATATCTTAAAAAATTTTAATACTACAAACTTTGCAAGGTATCTAAAAAAACTTTAGGTCAAGTATTTTAACTCATGTTTTCCTTGATTTTGGACAAAGCCAAAATTGGATGAGTCTATGTGCAAAAATTGAATATCACGAGCTACTTTAATTCATCCCAAATGAATGATTATAAAATGAGGTAGCAAGTTTGTCAAAAAACCCAAGGAAGACCAGCCCAAGTGGCTATTATTGATTTAAATTTTTGGAAAAAAATTAAGGACCTTTTATATTTGAAAAACAAACAAGGAAAAAAAAAAGGTTTTCACCTAATAACCAAATGATTATATTAGTAACAGTAGGGTACTCTCTTGCACTCAGTCTTCAAGTAATGTTAGACTGAAAAAAAAAAAGCATACAAATCTCAAAATGTTAAGATATGACAATACCATCAGCTTCCTACAATAAAGTATTTATAGCTATCTAAAAATAGTTGAGGTAATACCACCCCCTATAGTCATCAAAGTTTGCAAGTGTTTCAATAGTTACATGGTAGTGGACTCTTTGACATGGCTGTTAATGAGATAAACTGGAGGCCTCATCTAGAAATGGTTCCTAGAAACTGCCAATTGAAAAAACAAGAAGAAGACTGGTAGGAAATAGCTAAAAATCTATTAAAAAGAGCTTGTATGCCATCCAAGAATCGAACACGATTTGGTCAAGAAGCAGTTAGTTGAACTCAGAATGGGTAGCTCTAATGGACACATCTTATACATCTAAGCATCTTTGGGGAGATTAACAACTACTATTGCGGCAAGTCAAAATTCGCATCTTCAATAACATTGGCAGTACTCAAATAGCATACATGATATCCAAAGCATTTTATAGATGCTCATAAGCAAACAACAATAATTTTCAACACAAGATAGATGGTTTAGCTTTTAATTTTAATTTTCTTTTTGTCATTATCATATCCTTTATGGCTCTTCTACTTGCAATTAATATATTTTTAGTTACCTTGAACTTACCAAAATGGTCATAAATCATTCTATGGATTTTTTGGCCATGTATGTCATACAGAAATTTTTTTCACTATATGAATTGGAAATTGTGACATGCCATAATATTCATGTTCCAAAAGGTTTGTGCAATCATATAGCTTTATTGGATAAAAAGATAGATTGCTAATCATGTGAATACAAAATTACAGGCTAATTGACAATCAAAACCATAAATTACTCATTATACGGTTCCTTAGAATTTAGCAAAACATAAAGACAATCTACCCATGATTTATACAATGTGTCCTTGATCTATGCAATCCTAGCTATATTATTATTAACTAAACAATTCTTGAATATTTTCAATAGAGCATAACTAAAACAATATCTACCAACTAATTTTAATACCCAAAAATTAGAGAAAAACTTAAGAAGCACCAAGCCATCATTTAGATGTACATAAGAAAAATTTTCATAGCTTGCACATGAGTTAAAACTAGAAACAAACAAAAGGAGATCTACTAGATGTCAAATCTTCATAAGATTGTGCAAGGGAAACAAAACTAGACATTAAATCAAACATCTAATGGAAGCATGATTAAGTTGATTTTGTCAACAAAATTTGCCAAATACCTTCTAAATATGGCTTGAATCACACCATCAAGATGATGGACAATTATGCCTACATCTTCTTCCTGTGCCAACATTGGTGCAAATGATTCATTTCCAATTAGCACATTATTCAATGATCCCACTAGGCATTCACAAAGAAATAAGAAATAAACGCACAGGAAGATGTTCACAAGCATACTAAGAGTACAACAACAAGAACATATAATCTCACTCGATGTCGATTACCTAAATCCTCTAACAATATTAAGTTTAATCCATTAACAACTCTTCAGTAATATTAAAAAATGATAAGAATTTTCTACTAATCTCTTGTCATGTCATTTTAGGTCTACTTCTTTTTCCATTAATCAAAAAAACATTTAAAAAATTTGACTAGTTCAATGGCTGCATTAAGTTGAAGAACATGCATGTAAAATTTCATCATATTCCAAATTGTATTGATGATGTGGCGATTTAAAGATTGCCCACATACCATGAACTTGTAAGAACTTACAACTATATAAAAAATTGTTAAAATTTTAAAAACTTAACTATAGATTCATTTGTATTCTTTTTGGGTACTTTTTTTTTGAATTACAGGTAATGCCCATATATCCATTAATTGTGATTAAATTACAAAATTGGTGTCCTCACTATGGATGGCCACAAAGTCATCTAGGAGGATATTACCCAATTCCATGAATTATGAAAACACACCATTTTGCAAAACAAAAGATGGCTACATAATCACAAACCCTATTAACAAAGCAAGCTTTAATAGCTCTAAATACAAACACATCAGAAAGTTTCTACAAATTATCATTCAAGGAAAAAGATATTCTAAAGATGATTTTGAAGGACCCCCTCGTTGAACTAAGATAAGTAAATTGTTGTATTTTGTTCCTCATCACTAAGCCCAAAACCTGATATCCCCAAGCCTCTCTCAAAATATTCCAAGGTTTTTGATCCAAGCCCTCTCAAGACCTCATGACCATCTATCTTCAAATCTCTCTTAGACCTTAGCTCTCAATTAGAAAACACATTCTAGATGATTTCTTCCCTCAAGGGTCCCGTTCGCAATTCGTTGCCCCTTTTACATATTTTGTAAAAAATACAAATCTTCAGATTTAAATAGCCTCCATCAATTTTATCCAATCCCCATGATTAAATTCTAATCTAACCCCAAAACTGACCTATGAAATCAAGATTTGAATAACAAACTCACTCTAAGATAATGGCCTACAAAATCGTGAAACAGTCCCTTCTTGCAATTACCATCTCCAGCAAATTTTTTTTGCTTATCAATTATACTATAAAAGGTTATAATTTCTCGTTCTCAATTCTCACACACAAGAAGGAATTTGTTTAATACAAAAAATTCTATAATTTTCATAGGCAAGGCTTATGTTATTATACAAAAATCTTAATCTGTGTCTGGCCATGATCCCCTAAAATAGAATGAACCTCAAGCTGAAAAGAGTTGACAAACAAATAGAAAAGACAAGTGAAGGAAACTCTTGCAACCACTAAGAATAAGGATACCTCAACCTTAAGCACATAGGATTTGACACATTCTCTTCGCCCTCTTATCAAAAGAAAAAAAAATAAAACAAAGGTAACATAAAAACAGTGTAGAAAAAAAGTTACATAGGAAAACAACATACAAAAAAGCTAACATTTATTAGAAATATTAGAAAAATAGAACATAAATGCAATAAACCATTGTTATCTTAAAAATCATCTAAAACAACCCTTCCTCCTTCAAAGCAAACACCTTTGTCCCCTCAAAACCTTCAAGCATAATCCTAGTCCAAAACTTTGAAATCTCCAAAGAATGCATACAAAGCCATCCCTCTTTCTCTTTCTCTTTGAGATGATCTCTATTATATAAGATGCTCTCTTTGCTAGAATGAGAGGCATTCTACCCATTCCAACACCCATGACAATACATTTCACAATCAATAATGCCATTGTTACAAAATTTGATAAAATATCCAAACCTTCCATTTAGACAACATTCAATCTCATCTAGCACCAATGGATTTAAACAAAGATTTATCTCAAAACTACCTTCATAATTTGTATTAGATCCTATCAATGAAAAAACAATTGCTTGAATCACACTTTTATGACCTAATCAGACGATCACATCAAGCCTACCACACAAACCTTTAGAGAAGTCCCTCTTGCACCATTGTCCATTTTGTCTAATTAGACGACTCAATCAGAGGATGCGATAAAGATAAAAAAAAACCGTACTTGTTTTTTGGTATACTTTAGCCTGCTTCTTGTTTTGCAACTATCCTAGGATTCAATTTAGCATCATTCCATCTCCACATTAAGCATGATTGTTTTATCAAAAGGAGATGCCAATAACTTCAATTAAAAGTCCATTAATGAGAAAGAGAGAAGAAAAGGTACTATGTTTAAAATTTCATCAATGAAAGAGAACAAAAAAAAACACGACTCAAGGAAAAGAGGAACAAAAACATTTCAATGATTTATATCTCCAACATTTAAAATGAACTATCAATCATGCAACAAATTGATGTACTTTATCTTTCGCTAATGTGGTTGAGCATTCTCATATTCTTCTATCAACAGAACAAGTATAAAATCTTATCAACAAACAATATCATAAGTATAGTTAGCCTACAAAACTATGACCATGAAAATAAAAAGAAAAGAATTTTGCTTAATACCTGAGTAAGAGTTTGAATCTCCCTTCTCAACCACATTTGCAACCAAAGGTTCTTTTGACGATATCTGTGGTACTTCCAATAATGCTCAACGTTGAATAGGCTGCCTTCAATTTATGTGGCACATCATGAATTATACTAAAAATCATAAAATAACAAAAAAAAAACTAGAAAGATAGTGATTACCTGTATCAATGTTGTAGCATTGTGATCTTAGCCAATGACCACTTGTTAAAAAGCTTCACCAAAGGTAGCCATTACATCAATTAGGCAGGCACTTACAGAAAAACTGACGTGATAAAGGCATAAGCCATAACAAAATAAGCAGCTTGGGAAAGGACAAAAGTATTAAGAAAAACCTAGTTTGAGTATCCCCGTTAACATAATATCTTTGAAAAGATTTTCCATCAAAACTATGAATAATGGAAAGATTTTCAACCTGCATAAACATAAAACTTGTAAGAAGTTCTGCACTTGCATGCACAGTATGCTTTTAGAAAATCAATACTTTGAAACCTATTAATTAACCACTTGAAAAAGGATGCACTTAAAAAAGATAAAATCGGTAAACCAATGAAAGAGAAAAGACCTTGGTTTGGTTAAGAGTCATATCTTTAAACTCAGATCGGTTAAGTCTTCCTTGAGTCAAAGATAAACTCATAATAAGTTAATATGGTAGAGTCTTTGAATGCTTAGCTCAAGAGTGGTAAAAGAGTATTTTCCTTAGGGTCAATTGTCTAAAAGTACCATGTTCCCTAATATTATAACCAGATCCTTCCTATCTTAATATTAGTCCAAAATGTCCTTATAGTTATGTAAATGCACCAACCAAATCCCTAACTTTTTTTTTCAAACCATCCTTCAAAAATGGCTATATAAGTACATATAGTTTGTAGAATTATGCAAGTGGTCATATATAGTGCAATAATCTAAGAGGGGAAATGATTAAAGAACTTGTGGTCAAATTTGCAAAATGGACTTAACTAGCTATTATTGAAACCCAAAGAACCTACTAGCACAATGAGACAATATTGAAAAACCAATACAAAATCCTTTTTCTTGTTTTTTTTTTAGAAAGGTTGAGAAAGTTGCCAAATTTTTTATTAGTTGTAAGTATTTACAAGGAATATAAAACTAAAAAGGGGTGAAAGAGCTGGCTTGGATTGGGACAACATAATTTATGGAATTATAGTTCTCACAACAAGAACAGTCTTATTGTATATTCATTGCCAACATGCCTACACTACTTTGGGATTGGTATTCCTAGATTCAACCCAAAAGCATACAAACCATATGACTTTCTTGTAATTGAATGCTATTCCATTAAATTGCTTGTGATATTGTGGTCCTTTCACATGTAAGAGCTCCTATTGTTGTAGTTTTCCATTTATAATTATCATTATTGTAAGTTGTATCTATCTACCCAATACTATTCTATAAAATTGCACCTTCCATTGATAAAGTGAATCATTCTCATTGAATAAGCTTTTGGCAAAGCTGTTAATGGATTCATTGCCTCTTGAGCAATACACTTATAACTCTTCTAAGCATGGAATATTGAGGAAAACATGACAAACATGCATATAGCCTTTACCTAATGCTTTTTCTAATAAAACACGTTTATAGGTTGATAGCTTTATGAATTTAATCATAATTTTTAAGACTACTACGATAAACTAACAGTTGTCATACAAAGAAGAATTTTAAAAGGTTTAACCTAGATCAATCATGGGTACAAGTACATCGATGATCTTCAATGCATAGCATAATTATTCGAGTTTAGGTGATCAAGCAAGACAAGGAAAAAGATAAGAATTGAAGTTGATCAACTATTTGAACAAACAGATGAGTTCATCATATGATGGCAATAATGAAAATGAATACTTTGATCTAACACATGCAAAGCCAAAGCAAACCATCCAATAAGATGTCAATCTTGCAATCCTTGGGATCAAATAATGGTAGTGCTCAAATGTTCAGGTATCAAAAGGAATTAGCCTAATCGAGGAATCCAATATTTCAAATGAATAATTCAGGCATAATAAGGACTGATGCATGAGGGTTGGTTGGTACAATTCAGATTCTTTTTTTTTTTTATTTTCTTCAAGATGGTATCTAATGAGATATGATAGATATCATATCAAGGAAGATTTTTATGTACACATGAGTTGGGAATTCATTGGGATCCATGAATGCTTTTCCTACCAAAGATTAAATTTATTAATTCTTAGAGTTAAACCTCTTGATTTAAATTGTTTGTAGATCTATCTTCTCTGGAACTTTGGACAATATTAGCTTGTTTGGCTTGAAATTAGGTAGTTTACAATAAATCTTACCTTATGCAGGTGGCTAGGGAAACAATCCGCAGGGTAAGTGGGATTAATGAGAATAGTAAGCTAAAGAAGATGGGGCAAGACTAGAGTAAATTGGGTTAAGATGGGATAAGATAGGCTAAAAGAAAATTTTATTTGGTGGGATAGTGTAGAGCAACAAAATCACATGTTTATCACCAAAACAAATGAGGACATTTAGGAGTTAAGGATGATCCAACAACCATTTTGTTCATACACTTAATTACAGGCTAGCTTGTATAATTGGGTGAGGTCATCTTAAAAATTTTCTATCTAGTCCTTACATTTTCTCTACATGCAATTTTCACTATATCTTTTGTTTGGTAGAGATAGCATACTAAGTCTCCTAATACCATGAATTCTACTAGGTTTTCCCATGTGCTTGTTGCGTCTTACCCAACTCAAGCATGATTGTGTCAGACTCAAGGCCGCCCTCTTACACGCGCTCGCCTCTCTTATACCATTGTGTCATCTACTAGGGTCTCACACGCATCGACACTAGCCTCGCCTGCAACATCCCCAAGCACGTTGGCCTCAAGAACACCCTCCCCAAGATCGTCAATGAGCTCACTGACTGCTAAGCTCATCATTGTCCTCTTAACTCACCTTCATGCTCACCTTTGTCGAGTTTTTCACTTCCTGAAGTCTCTATACTCAACCATTTTAACAATTATTGTAGAACTTATTTTTCTCCTTGTGTCAAGACAACAGAAATATATTACTGGAATACTTAGTTTTTTCACCATGTTCAAACGATGGTATCCTTCATCACCATGTCGAACCTAACCTACAAAAGGAACCTCTGTCAATGTTCCCCTCTTACCTTGGAAAAAGTTTTATTGCCGCCACTTCACCCACCCTCCCCACCTTCCTCCTTGCCAAAGAAGACCACCTTCTAAAGAAAAACTCCAAGAAGTTGCCACTAACCAAAGTAAAAGAGTGTGGTTCATGAGGGTAGCGAATTATTTTCACCTTTTAATTCCACAAAACCCTTTAACACGTTATCTTAATGAAGAACAAAGGTTTTCTACCCTCAGACTTTTAGTAGATCATCCCATTGGGTTTGCTTGGGCCAAGATAGATGACCCGATTACAAGGCGAGAGATAGCCAAGCATCAATTCAATATCAAGAATGGATTAGTCCGAATAAAACAAAAGATAATGATTTTCTACCAAGAAAAGCAAGAAACCATCAAGGTCGAATAATACAACCTCCTTTAAATCAAATTAATTTGAGCCATGGAGTACATAGTTTGTCTAGAAAACATAATCTCTATCAAGAAAAGCAATTGGAATTGGCAATGCTAGATCAACTTCACCCAACTAAGAAGCACCTACCCAAAGGACGCTTTCCCCTTACTAAGATCAAATGAGCAAGTAGACAATGGCTGACATCAAGTACTCGAGCTTAATGCTTTATCAATCTAACATCACATTTATATGATATAGTTTGGCAAGAAAAAGATAGATTTGGTAACAAATATGAAACCTTCTACCAAAATGTGAAGCATTTCAATCTTAAATGTGCTCCCTTTGATCATTGGATTAAACATTATCAAGGTTAAAAAGATGCAAAAGACCTCAAAGAGACTTAAAGCATATGATGCAACAATTATAAAAAAAATTTTAATCTTGATTCAATCAAAATTTGTTACAAATATAGGGATAAATTTGAATCTAGTAAGGATGGATTAATTAGATTTGAGTAGGTTTCTCATTTTGTGGCTAGATTTATATCCTTTTTAGAATTTTATAAGGTACCTTTAAAAAGAGAGCATTAAGGATATGTAGATCATCTCATCAAACCTTATCTCATATTGGTTAATTTGAGAAATCTAGAAGTTTGCAATCTATTGAAGAGATATCAAGGTCCAATGAGAGAGAATGAGTCGTACGAAGTTTGGGTTATATCTTCTATTGAGAGAGATATCCTAAGAGCTAATATGACAATTTGTAGGATACCAAGGGTGCCTTGGAGGCCAAATTCTAGTTTTTGGCTAGAGCCAATAAAAGCCTCTACCATAATTGATTATAGATGGAGGATAGTTCACCTTGATAAGAAAAGAGAGATCAAAGATAAGGGCAAAGGAAGGAGTGCAGAGACTACAACTACCTCTTAACTCTAGGTAACAAAAATTGATCAAAACCTTTTACAATAAAGAGGAAGTCAACAAATGGAAACTTCAAAAAGAATAATAAAAATAAAAAAAATATACTAAGAAACTTACTTTTCATTCATCTTTCTAGTAAAAAACTTTATAGTATTGTCATTACAACCAACCAAAATATTTCAACAAAAAACACTTGATATTACAACCAAATATGATGAAGTAAGAGAAAAGGAAGAGTTTGGCAAGGGAAAAAAGAATTCTAATATTGTTGCAAATAGTGATGCTAGTGTTTGGATGACATAGGTTGACCATAATATATCGTCAAGGACCAAAGCAATAATATTTTAAATGAAGATCGAGTTACTTAACCAACTAAAGTTGATTGAACGTGTGTTAGTTCATTTTATAGGCTAAAGGGGATATCTAGACCACCACCTTGGAGTGTGCTAAAATAAGAACAAGTGAAGTCTTCTCACTAGGAGACACCTCCAATGAAGGAGACAAATTATGATCAACCCAATTTTTTTCTATTACAAGAGGTGCCTTTGAAGCAAATGATATAATGCACTTAAAGAAAACTAAAGAAAGAGCTGAAGGAGCTAATATACATTTTGTCTTTCTTGGCTTCAAGTATGATGACTGAAAGGAGTGGGTTCATTCTTTTAAACAAGGGGCACATGATAAGTTATTTACAATTGTCAAGCATAAAACAATATAAAAGAATCTCTAAGAAACATAAATAATAGGATACAACAACTTGTGGACAATGTTTCACCTTAATTCAATCAAAGTTCGTTCAAGCACATCAAAAATTTATATATCTACTTTTTAATGTTCTAAAGAATAAAAAATTATTGAATATTGATATCAAAGTAAAACATTATGGCCAACATTCAAAAGCTGTGCTTAGTACAAAACTAGATCAAATGCCCAATGGATCCATTCAACATGGGGCTGAGAGTTATTTCTAAGCACAAAAGCAGAAGAAAATCGAAGTTTAATCCATTGTGACAATCATTAGATCCATTAAGGTAGAGGCAAGATTTTTCTACCAAGGTACAATTGAAAGTTCGCTTTTCCAAATCTAACAGTTGATGTTGCAATAGGATGATCCAATTAGGCTGAAACATATGTATTCAAATTGAGATTTGAATGTTATCTCCTTGGATATTATTGGGTATTCAAAACTCTATTTTAGAAGTTGATTTTGAAAATAAATTTGAATCTAATCAATGGGTTAGATTTTGCATTGAGGAGATTGCTCTTTTTGGCAAGAATTGTACCAATTTTGAATTTGTTAAAGACACACCAAGATTATAAAAAAAGGTCCTTTGATGATGAGTAGATCGTCTCATTTATTTGCATATTATTTTATCTCATCTTGGTTCATCTAAGAAATTCATAAGAGGGTTGAGAATGAATGGGAAGAGATGGGCATCGACAAGATAATTTCCATAAAGAGAGAGATACAGAGGATGGCATTGACAATATAAAGAACCTATGATGTCTAAGGCTAGGACATCTATAAAGAAAGAGAGATCCATAGATCTTAAGAGACAATATTAGGAGAATCAATGTGGAGAACCTAAGGATGCTTTAGAAGGTCAATTTTCAATCTTTGTTTGGGCTTGATAGTTTAAAGGGACAAGGCTATTCAATCACCAAAGTGCCTACTAGTCTATACTCCAGTGTTCTTAAAACTTGAAGGTTTTCTATAATAAAAATCTAGCTTTTCCAATATTATCCAATATATTTAATCTACATTGTGACTTAATCCATCTATCCAAATTTCCATTCCTGTGAAAAAGGAGCACTTCCCAATTTGTTCTTTGTTATATCCACAAAACTGATCCAAATACAAATCAAGCTCCTTCCCCATAGTCTAATAAGAAGGAATACCACCTAAAAATTGTAGATAATTCTAATCCTTCAATTAATGTTGTGAATCCTACAAACAATGTTAATCCTGCCTTCATTCATAACAATTGCCAATCATGGAGGGTATGGATCATATCTCACCATTTCTGCTGAGTATCATAATTACTGTGTTGAAAACTGGCAACAAATCACTTCCAATCTTATGACAGTGGGTTGTAGTGAACCGGTGTCATGTGAAAATGACAAAGCATTGCCAATAGTACAATTTTCCCAATAAGAGATTTTGAATCATCACATTCCAGGACAAGAATTAGTTCAATATGGCCAACAATAACAATGTATGCATCATACTAATCAAGCAACCCAAATATAACCTTGGTTACAAAATTATTTTTCCTTGAGACTAAAATATCAAATTACCTATATCAATAAAGGGACTATGCCACAGATTGGAACTATGAGTTTTTGAAAGGGATGGTTAAAGTTTTTATTAAAATCAATTAAGATGGTTCATACAAACAATTAGATACAAAGATACGCATAAACGCCGGTGGGAGCACACCCTCAGCCAAACAAAATTCAAAAGAGAACTATTTTGACAACCCACCAATCATAGAGTTAGTCTCATGCAAAACATGTATAACACTAATATCTCTGAAGTAGCAAATATGCAACCAGGTATGACAAAAAGAAGCACTCCAATCAAAATGCAAGGAAGCCGCCACCCGATAGAAAAGATGACTTGACAAGAATCCAATTCAATCCACATCCCCATCGAGCAAGGAAAAAGATAAGCTATGTATGAGATAGCCAAAAGAATCACATGCTCCTCCATAACCTTTGCAACCACAAAAACGTGTGCAACCCTCCATCACGAGACTCTCCCGGTGATCTCTCACAATGAAGTCAATGAAAACAATGTCATGTTCCAGAACAATTGCACCACAGTTAATCTTAATCCAATCCAAGGGAGAAGGGAACCAATGAGAGGAGGGTGATACAAGGGAACCTAACCCCAAGAGTCCCAACAAGGGAAAAGAAACTTCCTAACAAGCTAAACAATCCATTAGTAGAGTATGATGACAATAGAGACAGGATTAACATGCACTTTGTGATTATGGTTCTTCCATATCAAATAAAGACCAAAAGCTACAATGGAGACACAATATGAGACATAAGTTGGTGAAATGCAAGTTGCATCCAATCCAAGAGTTCCTCCAAGATAGTGATTCTGTGTAACCCATCATCCAGATGATATTAAGTATTCCCAAATCTAGCAAACAGTCAGGCCTAAAGCACGACGTCCTCAGCCAATGAGTGGCACCACAAACAAGCAGTGGAAAGGCCCATTCTCCAGGTAACAAACCATGTCCAAGTACGAATAAAGAGCAAAGACTTTCCTCATGGCAACCACAAAAACACCGACATTAAAAACCAAAGACTTTCCTATGGACAACCACAAAAAGCCCAGGTGGCTAGACAGTAAATGAGAATGTCATCAGCATAAAACTAATGGGTAATAGCTGGCACTAATGAACATATGCTGATGCCTCTAGTATCAAATGGGATCCTAATACTATGAATAGCCACGGAGAGGAACTCTAAGCCAATGATGAACAAATAGGCACAAGAGGGCATCCTAATGAAGCCCTCGAGTTGCAAAGATCCAAGGTAGTTTCTTCCCATTCAAGACAATGCCATAACGATGTCCACAGATGCATGCTCTCACCCATGTACATCATATATCCAGTTCAGGAAGCTTAAATGTCATAGCATTAAAAAAACGAAGTCCTAATTGATACAATCATATAGTCCTGTATAGCATCCAGCTTCGAAAATATGAAGTAAACCCTATAGGAGTATAGAGCAAGAAGCTTCTTATTAAAAAATCTTAGAAAATTGACAAAACCAGATCATTTGATCAAGATTATTTGATGGTGAGAAGATGCCATTGGAACTTGTCATGTCGAAAGGCCAACCTATCCAACTAAGTTGATATAATGGGGGTGACATAACCTAATTTCAAGCTTAGTAGCACGACACGACCATATGAACAATTCGGTTTAGGATGATCCAGAAGTTCAATTTTCAATACTTCAAGATTTGAGTTCTTTTTAAATATCCTGAAAATCAAGCTGCATTCTATAATTTCAATGATTAAAAATTAATCATCCAAGGAAGATATATAAGGTTGCATAGTGATAAAGAGATTTGCCATGGGTAAACCAAGAGACATTGAGATACGACTAAGAACAATCAAAGCAGTCAAAGTATAGAAGATTGAAAGAAATAACTCGAAAGATTCAAGCTAATCAATTGTTTTATCAAGAATTAGAAGGAAGAAATAAAGCACTACAACCAAGACCTTATTAAGCTAAGCTTAAGAGGATCAAATTATCTAAAACCCAAACAAACCATTTTATTAAGATGATAAGATAGTGATGACAACAACCACATGTCAAATCAACCTGAGTAGACTACCTAATAAGAAAGCGTAGTAAATGATTAATCTAGAAATTGCAAAACCAACTTAAATATTTTGTATTTCCAAAATCCTTTGAAATAAAAGAAGATGGATGTCGACTTAACATTTTGAATTTGTGTTGATATGCAGGAAGAGGATAAGGCTCATAAAAGTTCCTTTCCTCATAAAGCAAATGAGTTAAAGATGGATATATACATATATATAGATATATAGTTGTTTTCTTCATGTAATCCAATAGAATCTTTGAGAATATAAAAGGAGCCCTAAGAGAAAGAATGGAGGATCTTCTAGAAATTTGATGCCACCTATCCTTATACAATTCTAATACCCCATAAGTAGAGACTACATTAGCAAGATAAGTAGCATTTCTTCTAATTTCTCATCTCTATTAAAAGTTCCAACACAATATTCTGGATTAACGATAATAGCCTTCAAAAAATGAAAGCCTAGCGAGAAGGAAAGAGATTTCATGGATATATCACAATGACATGCAGCAATTACTATTTTTATCGAGATATTCCTTCATCAAACCCTTACTAGCTTGGGTTTTCTCAAAGAAAGTGGTTTAGCCTAGGATTCGAATGAGATAAGATCCAAGAAAGTTGCTTTATTTCGTCACAAGATCTAAAGCATACAAATAAATTTAATCCATAAATTATTGAAGATTGATATAAATCTCTTTAAGATTATTAGACTATAATCTATTGAGATATAATAGTCAAGCAAACCCCAAAATCTCTAATAACTTAGGGGGCACACCAAGCTCGCAATTAAACATATCTAAGATTAGTTGCAACAATAATAACTATCATATTGTCTTAATCATGCCCTTACTCATCACAACTACTCATACTCTCAATCCACTTTGGAAACAAAGGACTCAATTAGCAAACCAAAAAACTATACCACAAAAGAAAAGCTTCCATAACAAACAAATCCACAAAAAAAGTTTCACTGCTTACAACTTAAAGTAAGCTAGTATCTTCTAATAACATCCAATTCATCTAATAGTTGACATTAAGATCCCTTCTAAAAAGATTCAAGGCTTTGGATGTAAATCATTGTAAACTCAATAAAAGCTTTAATAAACTATAGCCTTTAAAATTGCAAACACTACGATAAAGTTATTTTGGGGCAAGTTTATACAAAGATAAAAAATACAATAGCGTTTAATCTAGAACAAAACTTGTAAATGTGATCTCAAAAAATTGGAAAGTTAATTGGTAACAATAATGATGTGAAAATTCATAATATAAAAAATAATTATTAAATATGTTCTTAAAAAGGTAGCAAAAGATTCTCATGAAAGTAAATAAATAAGCAAAAAAATGTTCTCATAGCCAAATCATAATCGATTAACAAGCAACCAAACTAAAGAACTATAATAAAACGTAAAAGCAAGATTGTAGACACGTTATTTTTAAGAGCACAAGACTTGCTCTCACTACTCAAACTACAAAGAAAACCACTAAAATTTAGCATAATAGTTAACCAAAGAATAACGACGACAATACAAAAATAAAACTCAAGCTAGCACTCATATAGAGAAGCATAAAATGAAGCATTAGTAAAGACTAGCTATTTATTTATAATGCAAAATGAATACATGGAGTTTTCTTATATTCATAAAACCATAAATTTGGAACTGAAAAACCCTTGAAAAGGACAAATAAGAAGTCTCACTCTAATAATTGTTGAATGATTGTTTAAATGATGCATGGGTTTGAAATGAAAAAGTTAAGAAACTTATTATTGCAAAAAAAACCCTCCTTTTCAAAGACCTGCTTTCGACCACAACTAAAACTTAATTTTCAAACTACCACCATTGTGCTCAAACCATCCCTTTGTTGTTGTTACTCTATAGCATAGATCATCAATTGCTACTCTAGCAAAGATGGATAAAATACCATGCAAGTATATCATGAATTAATATTCTACGGTATTCTTTACATATAAAACAAAATTGTGAAGCAACAGTTTTCGCAGAAAATGAAGATAAAAAGAAAGCATTGCTAAACAAATCAAGATAAAAAAAATCATAGGAAGGAAGCAATAATCCAAAACACACCTTGCAAAGGGGGCATTTAATTGACGATATAGATGGAGACAATTTCTCTTTAATGAATTTGGACCATTGAACAATGCATTCACAGCAAAATGAATCTGCTAAAAAAAATAGAAGCTACAAATCAATAAATGTGTAACTAAATAAGATTTGAAAAATACATTTAAGAATGCAATTTATTAAGGATGATCAACTAAGATGCATAATAGTACCAAATATAGAGGCCACAAATAAATATCAGTCCAATTAGAGTTTACTTATTGTCAATAGCCTAGGGTGCCTTCTACAAGCAACAAGATTGCCTTCTACTACCAAAAGCGAGTTACTAGTAACAATGTGCAAAATAGCCATCAATAGACCTCATGGAAGAAAGGAGCTGTTGTGGAAGCTAGAATTGAAAAGGAGAGACGATAAGATAACGAATTTACATCAAAACCTCTTGGATGAAAAAAAGCAATGCAAAAGACTAAGAAACTTCATCAAGCATAAACTTTTTTTGCATGCAAGAGTTTGATCGGAGCACTTTTACAATATCAAGGGTGCATTAGATGTATGCAGCACAATAAAGCACGCCTTAGCCTCAAGGTGAACAACAAAGGAGGATGACCCAATAAGGCACAATAGAACTCAATGCCTTCTAGTTGAAGTCCCCACGATGTCATCTTTCCTACATAATGAAGTGATATGCTTTACCACACAACAAATTATTGGGGTCTTGTGCACAAGATGTGTAGACCTTTGGGCATGAGTCACAACACAATTAATACCTTAGACATTCTCGTTAGGTGGTGACCAGTTTTTAGGTTGACAATGTTTTGGCATCGGCCTTCTCCATGGAACCATGGATTGATGATGTGGATTTTTAAATCAACTTAAACAAATCTTTGATAGCTATGAATAAAAACATGGGACAATCAACAAGAGTAAGGCCTCGCTACATCTCTTCCTTATCCCTTATAACATAACAATCCTAAAGTACTTGTTTTCTATAACAAGTTATCTTGGGTTGAGTCACTCCTTAGGTTTGACTATCATATTAGACCTAAAGTTGAATCTTCAACAAACTCATTACAACTAATTTAGACTATATACTTGTAATTAATTTATTGGATAAATATTATTTCCCATACAATAATTACTATTATCATTTAATGGAACGTATTAAAACTTCAAGGATATTAATAACTATTAAATGATTTAATAAGTTTAAGCACATGGCCATTATATATTACATTTGCTTAAATTTTTATTAAAAAAAAACTCAAAATAAGTCAACAATGGCAATTGATGCTTGCACTTAATTAAAAATTATTACTTTACAACTTCTATCAATACTTTCATGAATTTATTAGCTCATATTCATGACTTAGTTTTACCTTCTTTGCATTCACCTCACAAGCTTCAACAACATTTCTATCAATTTAAAATTGATGACCCACATAATCCTTCAATGTCTTGTTCATTTGTGTTGGCTTCCACTTTTGAGAAGTTTGTATAGACTTTTGCACATTCCTCTAACTTCTTATTAAGCTTTAAAGATGCTATTTTAGCCATTCATTATGAATCCAACATTGAAGTCTGCCAAAAAGGTGAAAACTTTTAAGGAACTACTTCGTAATGCAACAACCCAATTGGTTCATAGTCCAAAAACCAAATAACTTATGGAGTACTTAATAAAATAATAAAAGACCCATGATTTTCCAATAGGAAAGTACAATAGCTTGCTTATCCCCAAAAATCAAAAGGAATACACTTCATTACATTATTAAATTCAAGAGTTAGTTTTAAAATGCCATATGTGCCTTAGAAGCGATAAACGAATTCAAGGGTTGTATTTTATTCACTTTACGTCTTAGATTTCTACAAGTTATGTTATAAATTGGTGGAGATATCTCATTCTTCAAGAAATCAATTCATTCAAACCAAACCATAATTCACTTGATAAACTAGCTAAGGAATTGACCTTATTTTAGGTAAATACAATTAAGAAGGCTAACACTATTTTCTTAGCTCAACTTTGCCAACTAGAATCCCATCAAATGTGTTATTAGCAAACTCTTAAAATATACAATCAATTTACTTTGTCATTGAATACAATCAATGTTGGTGAAAAAGTGATGGAATCAACCAATTTTTCACAAACCTACAAAATAGACAACATTGTGCTAAAACCACATTTAAGGAAAACCAATCCATATTACCATATGCTTTAGAAACCTCAAAGCAAAAGTCATCATAATTCATTGAATTATAGCCCCTTCTTTTGTCTTGGGCTGATGACTAAGGGGGAGAACTTCAAAAGAGTGAGAGCAAGGGCTGATGAGGATGAACGACTACTCTAAGGCATGAATGAGAACTAAACAATAAGTGGCAAAGAGGAAGTTCCAAGCGGTTAATGATAGTAGGAGTGTCACATCATTGATGGATTAGAAGTCAAGAGAGGGAGTTTAGATGACAAAGGACGGAAACTCTAACATATAGAACTTAATTTAATCATGCAAAGCAATGGGAAGACCATGGGAGAAGTTATGAAAGGGCCCCTTCTAGAACCACAACCCCATCCACATGAACAAATACTATTCCGATACTCAGCAAAGATGGTGTCCAATAGCTTCAATACCCTTCGGCAGCTGCAAAAATGGAAAAGACTAAGTAAAAAAATCCTCTAATAGACGTAAAGGTTAAGGGGAAGCAAGACAAGAGGAGGGAGAATGGCCGAAAGTGTAACACAAGTCATATAGGTTAGGTAACCGATCATAATCAACATCAATATGCATAAGTCAACTCTGATCCGAATTCTCACCAATATCAACTATCGGGTCCAATATAAGATAATTCATGACAAACGAGTCCATCTGAATGGCGTATCAATTTGTCCTTTGTCATATCTTAGCTACTAGTTTCAAACTACTAAAGGAACTAATTCGCATAGCTAGTACTATTGCACTCATCCAAATCTGATGAAAACTTATTATAATGGTAATTGGACCATTCATTCACAATCACGTGAGAATGAGGATTGAAACTAGGCCTTCCTTTAAGTCATTGGGATGAAAACAACTACTAATCAACTTCTACTTAGACATCAAAAGTTCAAATAGAATGCACTCTATATATATAGCACGAGAATGAATCACCAAAAAGATAAGACAATCAAATTCATCATTCACCAAAAGTAAACTCACAAACACGTCAATAGAAATCGTTCTCTAACTAGTACTTAAGAGCTCAAAGTTTATGTTTCTCATCAAACTAAAGAAAGCAAAGCTCCTCTCTACAATTGTTCACATGGCTTAATCCTTGCAAAGCCTAGCACTCACTACTACCAACTCATAGTAGTGAAGCCCTTTGGAACTACTCCATGGCCATTTTCCTAAATTCCATGATTTTCCAAGTAACAAAAAGTTATATCTCATACTCTTTTCTTAAATCAACTCATAGTCACAAAGTAAATCCTTGCTCTCTTAGTGATGATCCCACACTCAATACAAATCCCTAGAAGATTTGTGCATCAACATTCAACTACCAATGATGATGACAATTAACAAAAGGAATGTGTGAAAGGAGCTCAAACTTATACCACAAACTTGTGGCAGTAGGTTGATCTATCATGATCAATTTACCAACAAAGCTCATGAAATTCAAGAGACAAGTTTGTAACCAAAGATGAAGAGGGTCTCAAAGAACATATCTAGGGTTCATATTCTAAGAACAAGTACAAAAACCCTACTGTCAATACAATGAATGCCCCCTCCAAGTGAGAAACCAAGAAAAACTTCTAGAAGACAAACCCCTATGATATTTAAACACCCCAAATTATCCTGATACTCCAAATTCTTTGACTGACATCCAACACCATAAAATATGATGCTTATTGTCAATATAGTAGCCAAATAAAAAATAAGAGCAATAAGCAACAACAACAAAAGCTTATTTTGCCAAAAAGTTTATAGAACCTTATAAGCATGGAAAAAAATCAAGAAGAGAGAATCAAGTAATCTAGAAGAAGAGGTCCTTCCAAGAAAAATAATCATATGGACAATTTGGAAGTGATGGCAAAAGAAGAAATTGTGGAAAAGTAGGAACATGTCATGCCATAAAATGAAATGATATAGTCAAGCTAAACCACATCAAATCCTAAATGGAAGCAAGGGAGCTAGCAACAATAGGTTTAGGGCCATTTATAACTAATATGGGATACAATGTGCCTCTGCTGTCAAATATGATATGAACCACGCCATCCATATCAAAAGCAATACCGAAAAAATCTTAAGTATCAAAAGCGATTCAGGGAACGTCATCCACATCATGGATGGCCATCATTATATCAAAACAGATACATGACAAAGCTACCTCGATAGGAAAATAAAATAAGAAAAACAAAACTAACATAAGCAGCATATGTTAACATCACCAAAGACTAAATAGGTATGAGCAACCATGACTATATTGCAATTGGCATGGGTAGCCTCATGAGTATCAAGAGCAATATTGGTGATACTTACTCTGACTAAACTAATATAATAAGCTAGGCAATCACTCCTAAAACTAAACCAATAAAGAGGCCATCCTCGTATCTAGACTAACATTGGCAACTAAGACCATGTTAGAAGCAATACATGCAACCACTTACAAACTCAAATCAGTATAGGCAACCATGCCCATAATTAAATTAACAAAAGCAAATATTATTATATCAAAAATGACATTAAATGAAAATTTTGAACCTGTGGATATATGGATATTAATGAGATGAGAAGGCATCCACAAATGATGAGTACTTTGTTGGGGATTCATCATTGTGGATTAAGAATCAAGGCTTGACATGTTTTTCTTTGTAGGAGCTATGCTATGGTCTTCCAATTCCCATTAAGTGTATTATTCTTCTCCAACAGCATCTTTTGAGGGGTGATGCGATACCTCTAGATTTAAAGCTACATTGAAGGTAGGTGGAGTCGAACTCAAAAGTATGCAAGCTTGTAGGAAATTCTGTGTTGGTCAGTTGATATCAGATACTCTAAAGTTAAGAATGATTATGTTGTGTGTTTCATGTGTGTTTCATGTAGATATCAATAAGATAAGGACAAATTTGAGAATCTATTACTTCTAAAGCAAGATTTTTCTTGTTTAGTTATTACCAAAGGACTCCATTAGCATCTTCTTTTTCCTCGGGAAAGCCACTCCTGTCTTTAGTTTCAGGATCTAGCTTGATAATAGTGACAGGCAGGAAGACAAAGTTCTCTATGATAGTTCCATCAAGACTCTCCCATCCATAGATCATGGCCACCATAGTTGCAACCTTCAAATGAAAGGTGATCCCTCCATTAAGGAAGATTTGTTGAGTAAATAGGCAGTCTTTCAGCCGAAGAACTATGATCGGTGTTCACCTTCCTCCAGCATCCTCAAACTAAATCCATGAGAGACTCCCTCGAAGCCAAACCAGAGTCCGTATCCCTCAACACAACCATCTATAGGGATGCTGCGACCAAGACACGTGGTGGATTACGTGGTGTAACATGAGTTACGACAAGACCAAATAATACGATGTTTTTGGGTAATAATGTAACGGATTAGAAGGGATATAACATAGAGTAAAGGTAGTCCGATGCGATCCGGAGGCCAAGCGGAATCAAAAGTCGGTAGAACAATAAAAGCAGGGTGACGAAACCCTAGTAGGGCACCCTTAACAGAAAAATCATCAAAACTACAAAACAGTAACGAAACACAACCAAAATTCGAATAAGAGCAACCTGAAGCCAAGATAGCGATAAGCAGCGAAAATCGAAACCAAAAATAACCATCAAGCAAGAAGCGTAGCTAAGAACTTACGGAAGCAGCGATCTAGGTAAGCTTCTTCTTTTGGGGGATCGAGACAAATAGGACACCTTTCTGCCTTGCTTCTTCCTGCTTCAGAAGCGTTCATCGTTCCATACAGCAACACAGAATCAAGCTGTACGCGCGGGAGTTAACTAATCGCTCCAAAAGCGAAATCAATTCGATTTAGGCTTTTTATACAATTTAATTAAAAAACATTTTTTTTTTACTTTTAAATTATTCTAATAAAAATATATACTTGAAAGCATAATGAAATATATGTCGTTTAAAGTTCAGGCATCCCACATAGTATTATAAAGGATGAACAATTGAGAGAGAACACCCTGAAGGCATGAAATATGGGTAGAAAACTCCCTTTTGATCTCCAAGTACTCATCTTCCCAAAGAGCGTTGTTCATAACCTGCAAACCATTCTGCAGCAATTCCATTCCTGTACAAATTCCTTCAGGAGGCTTTCTTTTCTTTTTCGACAAGCAGATGTGAGGAATGCCACTCTTCGTAGTTTGAGCTCCAGGGGCATCATTAATGCCTCTTGATGCCTTCATCAATCTATCGAGCACCATGCCATCCTTGAAGAGATGACTTAGCTGTTCTTTGCATGTAGAAGCATCACGTAAAGCCGCTTCTTTCTCAAGAAATACCTTTAACTCGGCCATAAAGCTGTCGTACTTTGCTTCATTTCCAGTAGAAACGTCAAAAGAAAGAGCTGCATCAGAAGGAACAAATCTCCAGAGCTGAGTGCAGGAAGTACGTGCTGCGAAGTACCCAAAGGCCGAAATGGCCAAATGAACAAATGCCCAGTGTCTCTCTCTCAGAAGCAGATGGTACAAGTCCCATATTGCATTATAGAGAGGGTTCCCTGCATCCTCTGGTAATTGCATGTGACAAAGACTAGCCAGGAAATTTGCAGTAGAATGGTGGCAATACTGAGATAGCGTTGCATCAGGAACCATAAATAGCCTTTGCAACTCCAAAATGAACTCTCCAAACTCATCCAAGCCATAAAGATGTCTTAAATTTGAGAACAATTCTAATATTGAGCCAAGAAGTTTCGCATAATCTTCCTTGATGACTTCTCCAGCATTTCTATACCCACAAATAACAGTTTTTGCAAACTTCAAGAGCTGGGAGATGATCATGCCATTGAGAACATCTGAGCTTTGAATCTGCCTGCAGCATTAACAACCAAACAATGAAAAAACAAATAGTTATTCCAAGAATATACAACTTTACATGTTTACCGCGAAGATAGGACAGAAGAAAGAGCAATCACAGGTAAGCCAAGCAAGCTAGAGTTGCAAGATACAGCAGAAGAATCCATTCCAAGCTCTTTGGTGTTGCTCTCTAAAAAGCTGACTAAGGCAGAAATAACCTTAGAAGAGGCTCTTGTTTTAAGGTTGTCATCTAAAGAACCCAATGGGAATCCCTCCATCATTAGTGCCACAAATATGATAGATGATAAATCTGAATTTTCTTCCTTCAGAATGGTCGTGTAGACTTGATCCACCATTTCAGATGTTGCACAACATAGCAGGTCGCATATTGATCTGGCCAACTTCCTTAAAGCAGACAACGGCAAAAGGCACGGATCCGAAGATGCAATGGTCATCAAAAGAAGGCAAAGATTTCCGAAAATTTGGCTCACCTTGTCAATTTGAGCATGGCGAACTAGAAAGCTTAACAGTTCCAAAACTATCTCCACACAAAGAAAGTGGGGATGAAAAAGGTTATGGAAGAGGAAGAATTCTATTTCCATCCATGGTAGCTTTGAGGAAGCTGCTACAATCATGAATACCTTCAATGCGTTCAAGACTATAGTAAACATGGGTTGCCATACTACTCCACCATTCGGTCCCAAGGCACCAAAAACAGGTATTTGCAAACCAAGAACAGAACTAAATATAATTGCATTTGTTAATACAAACAGAAGATTATCAAGCTTCCTGGAAATTTCTACCATAACTTCTTCTCTCAATGAGGATGATGTCCTGAGAAAATAAAGAAATAGGAAAACTTTTCCCAGCTGAAGGGATTCGAATTCTTGCAAAGTATCAGAGCTCGCATCAAAAACATCAAGCAAGGAAGCAGACGATGCAGTTATATCAGTATCCCTCAGTGGATCTAATTTGGAAAAACCCACTTCATGTGGAAAGAGACATTCTAACAATTGCAATTTTGAGTCAGAGTTTACTTCAGAGGAATTTATTAGTTGATGCATGAGAAGGAAGGATGTTGGCTCCAGTAACTCTGCCATGGCTTCACTCAAGGATGTGAGATGGGATTCCTTGCATAGCAAAACACGTAGAGATGATATCAAAACCACGCATCTCACTATTTCCTTGTATATGTTCATGGCATTAGATGGATATTCAGAAGAAATCCGGACGGTATTTATCAAATAAAACTTTACAGGGAGGAAAGTTCTTTTTGCTTCAGCCAAGGATACTGTTTCCATCGAGGATGATGACCATACTTCAGCAGCAGACCTCAATGAAGTAACAGATAATGAGATTAAAGTTAGAATAATATCTTCCACGCTTATTTTATCAGACAAGAAACCTTTACTAAACTGCAACAAGCAAACAACACCCTTCCAAGATATGTTCAAGATAACAACTAAGCTTCCACCACCTGAGGCAGCAAATGTTCCAAGTTCATATAAATTTTTTATAGTATATAGAGTCATGTTGATGACATGGTTGACATAATCCTGCGTGTTGACTGTCAGTGAAACTTCTTTTCTTATAACATTCATCTCTGATGAATGACATTTGATCGTTTGACAATATGCTCTGCATATCTTTACTGCAGCATCTAGAACAATTTGCCCCAACTTAAGTACTTCAGAGGCAATCAGATCAATCCTCTGCAAAACAAGTAGTATGTTTTTAATCAACTAAAGGAGTTACGATCAGTTAAAACTTTCATTTCTGGACTCCACAAGATCGTGAATTAAGAGGGTCAATAAATCAAAAGATTAAACAAAATTATTAACATCCTTTCAAATTGTTTCACTTGTTTCATATGGTGATAAAATGATATAAACATCAAACAACATTCCCTATCCTGTAAATTTGGTGGCCCGTTAGCCATCTAGGCATCTAGCTCTTCACGATATTTTAGTGATCAAGCTTCAAAGAGTTTTGTTATTCACTTTGAAACAACAGAAATAGAGCCTACTTGGTTAATGGAAAAACAAACTATGAAGTCAGCTTTAAGGAATGCATCCGTAACAGCTATTTGGTAAAACAATTGAACCATCAATTGAAGCTTAGCTGCAGAAGGATACAACAAATCTTTTTGCAATACTGAAGCTTAGGAAAGTTCATTGGTTAGTTGTATGTCATAAGTAAATTGATTAATTTAGTTACCCCAACTTAATACTCCTACGCATGCAACGCCCTTCACTGAGAAGTAATTTGTGATAACAACTAGGATTAACTTTTGGAGGCAGCAGCATTACCTTAATTTCAACAATCAAAGTCCTTGTAAAGCATAAAGCATCATACATGAAGTTTTGAATTATAAGAGAATTATTCTCGTCCTGAGAAGGAGGACACTTCGTAAGAGCAGAAATGACAACAGAGGAGAAACTTAAAGCATCCACGATAAGCTGCAAAAATACGAGGAAAAGCAGGTAACTATTTTAGGTAGATAACACAAAAGAAAGGAAGGTTTAGTACAAGAACAAAGAATTGTTGAAAATGTATCTCTTGTTAAAAGAAATATACGGGAATGCATTAGAAATAGAAAAAAACTAAATGCCACAATGATAAAGGCCCATAATATAAGTTTGACCTCAACAACAATAGAAAATTAACCAATGATATTGTTGAAGGCCACAAAAAAATTCACGTGACAATAGCAACAAGTTACACTGAGTACTTAATTACCTCTAAACTACATAATTACAGAAAAAAGGCATTCCATCACAAATTGTAGTGATATATCCATATGGGAGGGCGACAACACCATTATATTCCAGATGCTTTGACTCATAACATATTAAATATAAATCCTCTTAGAAGGTCCATTTTAATAAGCTTTAAACTATAAAAACCCATTTTTTTAAATATCAACTGAAATTTTAGATTGTGCAAGTCACTTCAACAAATGTAGTTGATATGTTTGAATAGAATGTGATGTTGTCCTAAAATGTTAAAAATAACCTTATTGGTAACAAACAGCCCACAAACCATATATGTTATATCTATAGCTAATCAATGTGGAACTCTTTAGAAAGCGTTCGGTAACCATGATATTGCTATCATTTCAATGACCAAACCACTTGGGGAAGTTCCCATTTAAGAGCAAAATCCCCAATAGGCTTGAGGGGAAACTAACACACCTTCGAATGGTGTCATGGGTGTCTTAAACAAGTGTCACTTTTATGTTTATTCCTGCCATATTATGCAATTTTGTCTTTTGTTATGTCCCATGTGTCCAAGTTGTACAGAGGAGAAGGACTAGAAAAATAGTTAAATGACAAGCATTAAACATATCATGGTTACCGAAAGAGTGTAATGTGCATTCCTAATCATATGGTATGCTACTTTAGTAACATATTATAAGGAACCTTGCTAGAACCCTTGTAATGAACAATTTAATATATTATAATTGGTACTAAACATATCATATGTCAATCTAATATGCCGTACATAAAAGATTTGAGACACTAGCCTTGTGTGTGAACTTTTGAAAGCCCAAGCATCATTGAGTTGTAATAAAGCAATAACAACATAGATATATTATCAAATTCATGTATGTAGAAGTGGTGATTCATATGCATATGGAAGTCACAATATCACCAACTATATCCAACAATATCTAAAGCACCCATCTTCAAAATAACAACCATAGCCAATTAGAAGGACATTCTTATCCATATGTTCCTTTCATAGAATCATAATTCTAAAATTTTTCTTCAAAATGAGCACAAGTATGACCTTATGCCAATGAAGCAATGTTCAACCAATAATTTAGTTATTTTGTACTTCAATCTGCTTATTCCTTTATACTACTAAACGAGTATCAATACCAGAGCATTAAACATGGATAAGTTTCTTGTGCACTTGTAAGTTGATAAAAATCATGGCCTATTAGCACAGAGAAATTGTATCTGATTCACAACTTCTATTACAACTTCATATAAAGCAACACCTAACATAGGTAAAACTATCAAGGCATGAGTTCTATAATGGCAGATCTACAAGTAGAACACTGAAGGAGAATAAAGTCTAATGATAAATCAGATGTGGATGCTTACAGAAAAAATCCATGTAGGTTCCTAATGAAGAAATTCTTTTGTTCACTCACATGACCATGCTAATCAGCAAGAATATTGTCCTTAACGGTAAAAATTTTATTCACATATTTGCATTCAACATAAAGTTGTGACATAGTATGTTTTGGAAAGCAAAGAATAATTGGAAATTTACCAAAAGAAGTTTAGATGTGGAGTTCTTGATTGATTCTCAAGTGAAATCACCCTACTCAACAACCAACATAAGTCACTATTAATGTGTGAGTTGGAAGCTGGCTAGAATAAGAGATAATTACACAAGAATGTTAGAAAAACACTCCATGCAACTATTCTAGAAGTGCCATCGATGAGTTAATAAAAAGCATATTAAAGTTATTTTAGCAAGAAAACACTCATTAGTTACTTAAAAGAATCGCCGACAAAACATTTTCCCATAACTTAACATCATATGGTAGACAACAATTAGTCACAGTTGCAGATTAATTCATATAACCTCACTTAATCTAGATCCTGCCTACATGAATAATAGAAGTTCCACATAGAAAAACAAACTTTGCATACCTGATAAAACATACTTCTATGTTGTTCTTCTTGTGATCCATCAACAAATGACTGAAAATGCTTTATGCACCATGTGCATGCCTAAGGACCGTTTTCAAATCATTGCAAGTTCAAAGGAAACAAATGAGATTATAGCGCCTTTAGCAATTCATAGAAAAAAAAGGTAGTAGCAAATGTTAATATTCACAAAAAATTTGTACTGGTTTTACCTTTGTTCCAAGAATCGCAAACTGGCTGAGGCAGTTCAAAGTGTCTGATTCCAAGTACTTGATTGCAACATGCAAAACTGTTTTGTACAACAAGCAATTTGACACACCAGCACATGCAGAGTCCCCCCAAAATGTCCACATAATTGTTAAGGTCAACATAACAAATACCAAGGTAGTGGATTGCTTTAAATAGGTAAAATACAAAAAAGCATCATAGTAAACTAATTTTGTTGCAGTTGTTAAATGCATGCAACTACGTAAACTTAGGTATATGTAATATGGTTTTCAGCTAACATCTGATGAAATTGTTGAAGGATACAACCAACCACTGACAAAGAACAATCACATCTAACGTTTCCAACTGATACAAATCCCCGATTTGGTTCAAAAGCGAAATCTGTATCTCAATGTCCTGCAGCAATACCTGGAGTTACTGATTGATGAAGCAGTAATATCACACTTAAACTGGAGAATGTAGGATAATTTATGGATGCAAACTGGTAATGCTAAGAAAAATAGAGATCTAGTCACTTGAACTTAAAACAACATAAGGAAGAAAAGACTTCAAAATAGAGGAACGTTTAACAGAAAGTTTAGCTATAGTTAATAGGTCAAAAAAAGACAAAAACAGAGGAGAAAGGCAAAAATTGCCATCCAAAGGTTATGAGCCAAAGGTTTGAAATGGATCAAACCAAAAGTTCCAAAAACAAGATCCCTAGGGTCTTATTTATAAAAAATAATTGTTTACAAATACAAATATCTATAATGTCAGTTTCCAAATGGAATTTACTTTGATTGGAAACAACGTTATACTTGAACGGAAGAACCAGATTCAAAATATAATAACTTGACATTGAGCTCATCTATTTGTACACATGCATTTAATCCATATTCTAAATTAGCCAGGTTCTTGAGAGCTTACCTAGAGAATTGAACCTTGAGTGTTATTTGGCACTCAAAGAGCTAAGTCTCAAGATGAAATCATTTGCAAAGGACATCTAGGCACAAGTGCCATCTGATAACCAAGGAGGAATACACACATGGGAGTTCTTGAGGAAATAAATGACTTCTCGAGAGCCCTTGAGACCCTGCCCACAACTACTATATTGTTACTTTGAGAAAAGCAAATTTAATACTTTGATACTTAGATATCTAAGTTTAGGTTGCATATAATAAAAATGAAAAATGCATTAATTTAATATACCCTTCATAAGACATATTCCTAAACTATTTGGACTTTCACATTTAAAAATAGCAATTATAATGGCAACAAAAGGCACAACATGAGTTGTGATATTCCATATATTTTGAAAAGTTTTCACATTGTCAATGTCACCGACAAATGAAATCATCTTGGTGTTCAAAGCATCATCTTGGTATCGTCCTCATTACAAGCTTGCGGCCTTCCTAAATGATATAAAAGAAAAAATCTTTGGTATGTCATTAGATTAGGTATTTTCTCTCTTCAATAAATCAATTTAATTGAAGAGAAATTTAGCAGGCTTCTTCAATGGTGAAGATTTATATATACTTTGGGATTTAAGAAAAAAAAATCTTACACATTCTTGTGTGCCATTATTGTGAAATTTTATTATTAGAATATTTTCCTCCTTTATCGTGAACGGAAGCCTCAGTTGTGACCAAACCACATAAATCATTGTACACTTCTTTTGTTCTTGGTCTCTACATATTCCTACTTTACAAGTCATCACATCCAATTGTGTTACTGCTTTTGCATATATGCATCACTTATTGCAATAAAATGGTATCAAAGATTTGGTAAAATGTTGCCAACAACAAAGCATGAGATCAAGAAATTCGATAGCTCAAAGAATGTTAGACTTTAGAGAACTAAGATATGAGAGCTATTTGTCCAACAAAGAGTTGTGAAAGTACTGAAGGGAAAACAAAATATGCTAAAAACCATCAATGAGTTAAATAAGGAGGACATGGACAAAAAAGTACATTTGTCCATTCAATTTTTTTTGAAAAACGAGGTTTTCAAAAGGGCTATAGCAAAAACTATTTTACAAGAGTTATGACACAAGTTAAAATCTTTATGATTAATAGTTAAGAGCCTCTCCAACAATCTTTATTTAAAACAAAAGCTAAAACTTTTACAAATGCAAGAAGGTATGATCATTAAGTATAAGAGTTTAATTTGATCATTTTAGATGTGAAGATAAATAATAAACATCCTGCTTTAATGCTTTTGTGCTCTTTATCTATCTGTCATAAGAATTTCAAAGACATTTTGTTATATAATAAGATATCATAAATTTAAAATTAAAAAAATCACTTTTATCAAGATAAATGAAATCCCAATGTGAGAAAGATGGTGTTAGTATGCATGCAAAAGGATTAGTTGTGAAGGGAAAACCTATTGAGAGGAATTCCAATAATCACTTTAAAAGAAACTAGTCTCATACAAGGTTGAAAAATATTGCTTAACTATAATATAAGAAAAAAAGACTTATTATAAAACATTATAAGGCCTTAAAAGAAAAGAATAATAAGTCCAAAACAACCAAGGAAATTCAATGAATACAAGTATTACAAAAATTTAGATTATGATTCTAATATAGTTTTTTCAATGACTATGATAGAGACATGTAGATATCAATGAATCATAGATTCAACTTATTCATTTCATATGATTTTTTATATAGACTTATTTTTCACTCATAAACCATGTCATGATGACAAGATTTGCACAAAGTACAAGATTATTGAACTTGATATAATATATTTTAAAACTAATGACAGCATGATCAGAACATTAATTGTTGCCAAGTATATTCCAAGTCTAAGAAAGAACCTTGTAGCTTTGAGTGCTTTTTGTCATGATGGATATAGATTTTTTAGAAACAATAAAGTCCTTCGAGTTTGCAAATAAGCATTGATTGTCATGAAGACTCCAAGAGTTGGTGAACCCATTATGTTCCAAAAGATAATTATATGAAAAGTTTCTTCAATTTCAACATCTTTGGATAATTTGAGAAAATAATGTGATTTAGATAAGCATAAAGTTGGTTTTAAAACTACAGTTGGAGTTCATGAGCATTGTGGGACATTTATTAAGAAAAAGGCTTCAAGAGATCATGGTGATAGATCTCAAAGTGTCTTCTTAATTCTAGAACACACCATTGTTGCATTAAGGAGACAACCACTTTTGAAATACGAAAATTTTGTAAAAAGTGCACATCAGTTTTCTACAATTTTATATTGGATTGAAGCATATATACTTAAGATGTTACTCGTTATACCATATCCAGAAGAAATATAAGCTTTATAAGACTATGTGATTTTCAAGCCTTTGAGACTTTGAGAGTTTGTGGTTTGAATTGAAGAGCTCAAAAAAAATGTTGTACAACTAGCTATAACATTAAATCAATTGAAAGAATTATTAAAATATTGTCCCAATACTAATTTATCCAAATATCAAATTTAAGATTATTTTGTTAGGAAACCTTAGTATTTTGAAATTTGCTTTTTGGATGTAAGTTAAAAAAAAACAAAATTGAGAAGTATATTAATTTAATATATCTAAGTTATTCATGACTTTCATATCTATAAATAATAAACATGTAAGTAACAAAATGTACAACATAAGTTGTGGACTTCCATTTATTTCAAAAACTTTTTTGCTTTGCTGATTTCGCTCACAACTTGGGGTTGTCGTCTTGGGACTCGGTGTTTTTTTTTTGATATAGAATCCAAGATCATTTATTTTTCACTATTTTAAAACTTTTTTTTCTCTTTGATCAATCTCTTTGAATAGAGAAAAATCGAAGGACTTCTTCAATAATAAGAATTTGGATGCAATTTGGGATTCAGGAAAAAGAGTTCTTTGTCCTTTATTTTTGCACAACACTAATATGGTTTTTCATTACAAAATATTCTCCTCCTCTCAATGGGCATACAATAATTTGACACAAAACCATATAAATCTTGATGTTTTTCTTTTGTTTTTAATTTCAACAAATTATTACTTCGTTGATCAATGCATCTAATCCTACTAATGCTTCCACGTATATGTGTTACTTGTCCCAACACATACAACGATGAGGTCTTTGACTACAATATATCCCATCCTAAGCAAAGGAAAATGATCCCAAATGGATGGTGAACATTAAGTTTGGAATGTTCGCATCTTAACAAACCAAATGCATACTATTGTTTGTATTATCCATTGCCATCCAAAGAAATCGACATCGATAATAGAGATTAATTTACAATGGCATTAACTCACTTATTGAACCTACAATTTAAGTTTGTTTTCCTTCTAAGATCTCTTCCATGGCATGATATGAACTAAATGTAGAAAGTAACATGCACAATCAACTCTACTTTCATTTCGAACTCTACTTTTATGAAAATGAGGCTTGAAATAAACAAAAAAAAGCTTGCATTTGCATGGATGATTAGAAATTACCAAGAAGAATTGCATTATTATTCAATACGTTTCATTTTCCATAAAAACATAACGATTCCACAGTTTTGCATACAAACAAAGGATAAAATACAAAGATTCCAGTGCAACAAATGATTTCAGACTAAGCCATCAATTTAACACCAACAAGAATGCGAAAACCGCTTCGAGCTATACAACTGTTAAGTGAAAAGTAGAGCAATTAGCATTTATTGCTTTACCTTCTACACTCTATTGTTAGAGAACACATCAAATTAAAAACTAAAATGAGAGCATTATGCAAAATTCAACTCCCATACAACTACAAAAACCATAACTTACATTACATTGTTTAGACAAGCACTCCACCAAGAATCACAGAAGACTAACAAATTTAATATTTAAAGAGGTTAAACTGAACTTGGCTAACACTAAACTTGATAAGGTGAAGGGAAGCCAAGCAAGGAACTCGGAGGAAAACCCGAGCTTACCTCCGTTGTCCTGATTGCATGTAAAAAGCTCTGCAAATCGTTTTTCTTTTCTTCGCTTTCCATGTCTTGAGCAAAGACAACAATTCCAATTTCGCGCCCTAATGGCACGGCCGGCTTATTTTATATAGGCAAACCGGGCCGGCTTAGTTTATATATACGAATCGGGTTAATTTAAGCTCTTACAAAAAAAGGTTATTAATGAAAAATGGCAACTAAAGTTTTGAAGTCAATTTAAATGATACAATATAATATAATTATCAAATTGTGGTGAGCTAAATAGTTAGTAAGATCATTCTCTAGCAATAAATATAGAATCTTAATCTACTATGACAAACTTTAAACCATCAGAACTCGAGTTTTCTTTATAATGAGTTTCTCTGTGTTTATTTTTTATTTATTCAAACACTCAAGAAATCTAAACATACACATGATATATTGTTATATTATTGAATTTTTTTAGAGTCTTAACAATTATAATGAATGCTAACATTTTAATAATTTTTTAATAATTATAAATATCATGTTTTGTGAATTTTTTAAGGAATTTTGGAAGAATATTTTGAGGATTCTCTAAGATATCTACAACTATTTTTGAAAACTAAAATTGTACTTTTTTGATGTGATGAAAGCGATCGTTAATCTAATTATACAACTTTCTACTCTTGGGTCAAACAAATGAAAAGCCAATGTAAAACATCTAATAGGAAGTCAATCATGCAAACTTTGGGCATGGACAATGGTTGTAGAGCACAAACTCTCATTTATTAAAAGAAACAATCTAATTGAGGAATCCCATTTTTATATTAGATGGTTCAATCATAATAAAGATTAACTAATATAAATAGATTGGGACAATTTGCTTTTTTTTTTTTGTTCAATGTGGTGCTTAATGATGTATGATGTATGTCATATCAAAAAAAGGTAGTGATGTACTCAAGATTGGGAATTAGTTGAGGATCCATGAAAGCACGCTTTTTCTATTAAAGATTGAATATATTGATTCTTAGAGGTAAATTTTTCATATTTAAATTGTTCGTATATTTATCTATTGTGAAACTTTGAATAATATGTTATTTAATTTGAAATTAGGTAGTTCATGATACATCTTATCTTAAGGAGGAGGTTGGGGAAAGAATTGTGGGATAAGTGGGATCGATGAGAATAGTATGGAGAAGATGGGGTAAGAATAAGGTAAACAAGAATAAGATGGGATAAGGATAGTTAAGAGAAAATCTTATTTGTAAGGTAAGTTAGCAACAAAGATCATCACATGTTTACCACTAAACCAAATGGGAATATTTATGAGTTATGGAGAGGATAATCCAAGTACCTTTTTGTTCATTTACTTAATTACATGCTAGCTTATATAGATGATTGAGATCTTCATAAAAGTTTTTTAATCTAATTCTTATATTTTCCTTATTTGTAATTCTTTATCTTCTTTTTTCTTATAAATGATATCTCATGCCTCTAAACACCTACCATGAGATATGATTATTTATGAGCTAGAAAATAAACTAGTTGTACTTATTTGGTAGGTTAGATGATATGCTAATGGTCACATTGAATTTGTACAATCTATAAGATCGAATAATATGATTAGTTTAGGATAGTGAGTAATGACTAACTTGACTAGTTTTTAAGAAAATTGATTATAGACATTTGAGAGATGTTTAGAGTCATTGAAGATGTTGCAAATGTCTATATAAAAGGATTCAAATTTAAGAGAATAAGTTAATAATTTACTTGCAAATGCTTGAGAAAATATTCACTCAAAAATCATCTTCTACTTCGAGAAGACTTGGAGAAAGATAAGGATGTGGGTTAAACACCTTCCCTCATCATTTTTATCCATTAATTCATTCTTTTATGAGCAAAGATGCAAGCTATTACATGCTTATTTCTTTAATAAAAATTAAATATTAATTCTTACATTATTTCTATAGATGTAGCATGTCGTTTGCTTAAATTTAACTTGGGTTATAAGGCATTATATTATGGTTTATATTTGGTTTTTTGTGCTATTATTAGAACTTTGCTTTTAATATTTTTTATCTATCTTTTTGGTTGTGTTATAAGGTGTTTTAGCTTGATGACTTGCAAGGTTCCTTAACCTAATGTTATTGGTTCTTTTGGGCTAAAGCTATAAGGCCCTTTGACCCAATGATTATAGGATTTTTGGGTTAATGTTGCAGGGAGTTCTGCCTTGTTGCATGTAAGTCTTTTAGCTCATATGACATTTTCTCCTACACTTTTTTTTAACATTTTTGCCAAGTTTTTTAGTCGATGGTAGATATAGATCCAAATTTAAATCAAACTATCTAAAAATGCTTATATTTTTTTTACATATTTCTCTCATGCAACAAGTTTTTCAGAGCTAAGGATAACTTCTAAACTTATCTATAAGTGCATTAAGATTTGTACGACTTATGTTGCCATATTATTTGAATTTAAAATTTTCTCGAGTTTGTAATTTGTATAATTCATTTATTTTCTTATGAATATCTCATTCTCATATTCTCAACAAATCTTGCATTAATATTTTTATATCTCATTGTATTTTGTTAAAAGAATGTGATAATTTTATGTGATTTTTATTTGAATTTCCAAACTTAATCATGTGATTAAAATTTTTAATGACAAAATGTTTTAAAAAGTTGGTTATGCAAATATAGGTACACAAATACTTGTCATGTTTAATTTTTTATTTACTACATATGGTTGTGAGATAGACCCCACATGCATATGATCCAAATTTGTGTGATGTTATGCATAAAAACCATGTAGTTTTGAATGTTGGGAATACAATAGTTGGCTCAATCTATTTTAGCATGTCTTAATTTTAGGCAACTAATGCAACAAAGCTCCAAGGGAATAGAGTTGAGAAAGGCACTGATTACTTTGGTTTTGTTTTTACTTGGAAGAACAATGTATTAGGATTTTGTTTTAGCAGTGTAATAATATTGTTGTGATAACAAAGGCAAGAGTCTTAATTGTTATGTTTTCATTTAATCTTGTTCAAATATTATAATAAGTGATTTGGACATTCTAATACATAACTCTGATTTGGTAGGATTTATGATTTTTATTTCTTAACATATTGTAACATCTTGCAGTTTTTCTCTGTATAATATTTTAAACATCTTAAGATTTTGTTATTAGAGTTGTCATCATATATATTTTAAAAAAATAAAATTAAATTTCTAAAATATAATATTTATTAATTAAAGTATTATTATATTAGTATTATATTAAGAAGTGTGTTGTAATTTCAAACAAAGTTGTTGAAAATCAACTAGAAAAGCAGAAAAAAGAGAAAGCAAGAAAGTTGAATAAGGTAAGGATTCGATTTGCATTCTTTTATTTTGTTAAATATATTTTAATACAAAATTAAGAGTGGTTAGGTTGTTGCATGAGTCAAAATTTCTTATGAAAATAGTTTAAGAAGATTTAGAAGGGTTTTGGAATAAAATCAAGTGAAGTCAAAAGGAGTACAATCCCACTTGTGTAAGACTATATCGTATATTAGACCATACTTATGTACATTCAAATACAATTACTTCCATAAGTCAAATTGTTAGATTTGAATGAATGATGCATCGGATCCAACATATAGCACATTATCGAGAGTTGGGGTAAGCAAAGGCAGTCCTTTCTTTTAACAAAGAATTCAATGTAAATGAATGTATTAGACAAAAAAATGCATTGCAAGGTTAACAAATGGTATGTTTATTTTAAAATACACTATATTATGTTGAGGACATTTGAGTCTAAGGGAAAGGATGGTACTCCATAATGGATGGTAGAAAGGTTTAGAGACATTGTATAATATAATATACCCTATGTATAATAAGATATGAATTTTCTATAAAAAAACACATCAAACATAGAAGTCAATTGATGATATGTTAATAGAGAAGAAATTGAGTAATAAAAAAAATATGCTTTTGAGAGTTTTTATGATTTATAATATAATCGTTATACATACATATATTAGTAATTTTTGTCCATGCATAATATTATAAAGAATCAAGAGAATAAAGAGTTTTAAAAAGAAAATTTTATCCCAAATTGAGATATATAAACTCGATAATTATGATATAAAAATAATATTAAATTAATATATAATTTATTCTCAAATTTGAGTATTTTTATATGTTATCTCTTATTGTGCATTGTGATACCATGCATGATTGTTAAAATATAATTTATGTGCATCACATTGATTCATATGTTAGATATCATAATAAGCTTTTATTTATCTATTTGGAATACCTTAGACACGAATGAATATGTGTGTGTGTGTGTATATATATATATATATAGAGAGAGAGAGAGAGAGAGAGAGAGAGACTTCTAAATATATGAGAGAAAGCTAATGCTTAACTTGCTTATTAATGTGAAAAAGTTATTCATTGGAATTGTAGATGCATCCTTTGCTTTTCGTGATTTATGATTTTTTTTAAAAGTGAGCCATATAAATAGCCTTCCTAGTTATCTCTCAGCTTGCAAACAATCCTATTGTTGTTCAGATCTAATTCAGATCATCTCTCTCTATGGCACTCTTAAAAATAGAACAACTAATTATCTTAATAGGAATTCATATTTCAATATGTAAGAAATACATTTGGCAAAACTAAATTTTAGATCTTTAAAAATAACTTTAAATTGAATTTGTTCTGTATCAATTACCATGGAATATTAACATTTTTAGGAACATTCTAGATGATAGGATAATGAGCATTACTACTAAGTTTTTTTTGGAGAATTTACTTTGTCAGAGAAATGGACCCAAGTATATTCATCATAAATATTAGTTAAGAACTTAAAGAGACTTGATGCTAAGATTCTACACAAATTACTTTGACCACTCAATAAAGGTGAGTGAATTCACATGGTAGAGGACTAACGAAGTTTTGAAGAGATCTAGTTGCTTTGAATGATCAAAGAGTGAAATCAATCTATAAAACCATCTGATGAGAAAGAGATAAATTTTTAGATAATTTTGAGATATCATAAAAGTTGAAGTTCATCTATCATTCTAAGAAAAACAACGAGGATGCTTAGGATAGTTAAACTTTTTTTTTTTTTACTTCAAAAAGTTTTAAGTTAACCTTTAGATAATTGTACTTATCTTTTGTTAGAACTATTTGATTTGATCCTTGAGACTTGTTCTATAAAAATGAATCACAAGAATTAGCAAAGAGCAATCAATCTGCTTTAGAATTCTAATTGCAAAACTTAGTGCTATAATTGAAAAGCTCTAAATGGTTACAATTGTCTTCCTCTTCGTCTCACTCATCCCTCCACACAAAGCTTCTCACAAATAATAAAATGGCCCCTTTGAAAGGAAGAGAGAGCACTTCCAGGTTCATTGATGACTTCCCTCAAACCCTCATCCATGCAGTCTTATTTCCTAAATGGGTTTTGTGGCTAAGATGGTTTTATTCCATAATGAGTGATCAAACTTCTTCATGAGATGGTACCAATTACACCCTTCATGAAAGGGTGCTTATCCCAGCAGAAATTTATTAGAAATGTGAAGACATCAATTGCCTGTAGAGTCAGATGCCAAAGAGATAGTGCTCACTCTCTTCTTTCCCTTTCTTATCAATACTTAACTTTGAAATCATAGTGCTGTTACCACTATCGCATTAAAAAGTGATAACTGTAAAATAATCATCACCAAATGCCATGCTTCATTTTGTTTTTTAAACTGTGAAGCAGCATATACTTCTTATGCTCCAGAAGAAGGGCAGAAAGAGTACATCAAAAGCTCTTGCAATGGGTTTTTCCACATTCAAGTCTCCTGCTCTTCTCTTCATTGTTATTTCAACAATATTTCTCTCAGTTTCTATTGCAGGTAGCCTTTCTCTAGAGATTGACATTCTTTAGAACACTTAATAAACTTTATTAAACATCTACAATTGTTTTCTTTCATGTTTGTTTGAGGTTTCTTCCATTGTGTATTGTGCAAGTCTTGGGTTGATGTTTGTCTTCCTTTTCCTCTTCAGAAACTCCTGTTGCAGGTGGTAACAGGAAACTTATTGGTGAATCAACAAGTGAATACCGAGTTGTATCAAAGGTATAAGATTAATCAAAATTTATGCATAAAGTTCTTTGATACCAAGTGAATTCAAGTGACCAAGGATTGCATCCTTTTCATTGGCATGTAGAAGGGAGCTTTAGTTGAAGAATCTTCTTATTTTCGTTCAAGGATGCTTGCAGTAAAGACCAACGACTATGGAAGATATGATCCTTCACCTGCCTTTGTTAAGCCACCTTATAAGCTCATACCTAACTAGTGCTGCTATCTTTTGTGTCAGTTTCTGGACCTTCCATTTTAGTTTAAGTTAGCTATAAATACAGATATGAGCACTTGTTATAACCGAATATACCATGGCAAGTACCGTTAACTTGTGTGTCATGTAACAGTAATTTTTCCTTTTAATTTTACTATAAGTGATGAAAAAGCACTTGTTTTTCTCTTTGTTTTTTCTATTGCCTTCACTTTCTAAGACCCAACAACCATGATACTCACTTCAAGCAGAGAAATAGAACTGAATAGATGCTTGATCCCTTGTGATGGAATATTTGATCCATTGAAATTTCAATATGATGGAATTTATCTTCTAACAACTCAAGTGATTGGAAAGAATTGTCAAGAGCTTAAATGCAAGATATGAAACTTTTCAGATTTTGGAGTTAATTTTTATCTAAAGTTCATCTTTAATTTGTAAAGGAGCATCTTCATTATAGTGTTTTATCCACTTTTGCTAGTTTAAATTGAAGTTGTTTCAATGTTGTTTTAATGATGAAATTTAGTTTCTCTACATTTCTTTTTCTTCTTCACAAAATTATCAATGACCTCTGGTGTTATTCCTAGAAAGAGAAGCATCAATGTGCCTTAACTTCACTAGATTTTGAGAAGTCCGTAACAACAACAATAATTCTTGTTTTGCATTTTGTCTTCTCTGATCTCTATCCCCATGGGGTTTCTCCTAAAGAGTTTCATGACAAATAAGAATCATTTGTTGTGTTTCCTCTATAAATTCAAGTACGAAGTCGAAGAAAAAGTCGATGATATGTTCCTTCCCCTTGTAACGAGTGATAATTCAACCTTTCCCCTTGTCTTAGACACACCCATATCTTCAATGATGGGCTCAACAAAAGCTCAAATCCTTAAAAGTGTGTTCCATCCTCACCTTAGGGACAAGAAAGAGAGGCCATGGCCAAAGCAAGACGCTCAGCAAGCTCCAAGATCATAACATCCTCCTTCAGCTACTAAAGGACCTAATCATATGCCTAGCATAGTCTCTTTGCCTTGTCCATTTTCTTAAAAAACTTAAGAAAGATACTTCAATCTTTTGAAACCTCCATGCTTCTCATGGCCTTACACTGTATCACTGTACAGGCATGAGAATATTATTGCAAGATTAGCACGAAAGAATTTCACAAAAAAGGACCATTTTCAATGATTTTTCAAAAGAAGATAAACAGATTTCTATCTTATTTAGAACCTTCAAAAGGAATTTCCATTGCTAAGTATTCAAGGCAAATTTGCTTGCCCAAGAACTTCACCGTTAAGAAGGTTAATTGGAAGAAATGAACAAAAGTAACATGGTACAAGTGAACCACACACAAGAATAGCATGCGGGTATGCAAAAGATTAGTCATCGAGTCTGGAAGATGTTTTGGATCATCTTCCGTTGACAATTCCCTGCTGCAGATTCCAGTTCCAAAATCTCGTCGGAGTTTAGACGCCAACCAAGGGATCCAAGGTTCTCTTCTACCTGAGCAACCGACTTCACCCCAGGAATCGGAATGGTACCTTTGCATATGCACCAGTTTATGGCCACCTGCAAACTGGCAGGATTAGCAAACAACATGATCGATCACACAACCTTCAAGAAAAATGCTTTTAGAAACATAATCAAATGTTTGTGTGACCACATCATCACGTTGTCAAGAACACAACTTTTCAAGTGTTAACAAACACAACCTTATCAATGTTATTGTCATCGTTTGAAATGTTAGCATCTTCCTAAATCAAACTTGAAAAAAAAATGTAGTAAAAGTGATACTTGTGACATGGTCTTATTCCTCCTTTCTGCAACCTCTCTTAGTGAGCTCAACAGTGAACCAATTCCTGGAAGAATTTGGCCAAATAGTATAGCTCTACAAGAATCAATAATATGTATTCAGAATGGAGCTTATTTAGTTCTATGTCAAATGCTTTACCCGAATGATGTATGCAATTTAGTTACCTTGGTCCATTTGGTAGAACAGAAGTTGAATATTTTCCTGTTAGCAAACCCAAACCCAGAGGACTATATGCTATAAGTTGGATACCCAGAGAATCACAAACTGCTTTAAGCTCAGTTTGTTCTTCACCCATGCTAAGCAGTGAATATTGAATCTGAAACTAAGAATTCGTCCATTCAGTTGTACTGAAATAGAAATGAACAGTATTTATTATAACAGCAAAAAAGAGATGTTAAACATGAAATGGCCAACCTGAGCTGAATGTAGAGGAACACCTCTAGCTTTAAGGAAGTCGTGAATTTTGATGAGTTGCTTAGGCCCATAGTTGCTTACACCAACAGCACGAACTAAACCCTGAAGTGTATATATTTCAAGACAACACATTTTGGTATTTCACGTACACAAAGATCATGCAAAACACAAGCCAAAGTGACATAAAATTCATTGTTGAATTTTTGAAGTGATTAGTAAAAAAAACTTGACTGTTTACAAACAAAACTATAACACATCTCATATCTAAAGTTATAGCAGTGCATTAAAAAAAAAAGAGAAATCCCCAAAGAAAATAATCTATGAAACGAATCAGATATCTGATCCTAAAGATCACAAGCTTTGGCCCACAAATCAAATGGGCTGTCCCACATATTGGAAATCTGATTTGGGCAAACGGAAGTGAAAGGCAGCGTGATTTTTCCTGTTGTAATCCATTGGACATCCAACACGCTCATCAAATGTGGGTGACTGAGCGTCATTCTTTGTGTGCATAAACAAAATTGATCGGGTGTTCAATCCATTGTTAGTGATCGTTTGATACATCAAAATTTAGATTTGATAAAACTTTATCCTCTAATAACTTCAATAACTGGATGATTTGCCAAGAGTTTAGGTGCAAGATATGGATTTTTCAAATGTTGATATTCATGTTCATCTCAGATCATCGTTTATTTGCATTTATCTAAAGTTCCAAGAATCCTAATGCATAAATAGGAGCCCCCCAATGATAGATCTATCTGGTCTTACTTATCTAGCTTCATAATGGAACATCCTCATTAGTGTTTATTAGCTAAATTTACTATTTTAAGTAGTTTTAAGCACTAGAATTCAGTTTCTCTATGTCTCGTCTTCTCCAATAAATTCTTTTCAATTTTGAATTATTCCTAGCAAAAGAAGTTTGTATGCCTTAAACTTGTTATATTGAGGAGTTTACAGCAGTAAGAAGAATTCTTGTGCCGAAATTCTTCTATTTCCTTTGAATAAGGATTTAAATCTGCCTTCTTCACTTTGCATGGAGTTTCTCTTCAAAGGATTCAAGACAATAGCATAGATCATTTACCCATGTTTTTTTAATAGTATGTTGTCACCTCCATAAACTCAAGGGTGACATCATGGCAAATGGTGCTTCAACATCTTACCTTGTCATTGACTAATTGCAACTTCAATAATGTGCTTAAGAAATGTGGGAATTCTCAAAGCATGTCCTATCCGCTCCCTAGGGATGAAAGCAAAAGAGACCATAGTCAAAGGATGGAGCTCAGTAAGTTCCACCATGTTGATGCCCTTCATTGGAGCCCCCATCCTCATAGTCCACAACATGGCCCTGTGCTACTATAACCTTCGCCTCATCAATTGGCGCAAAGGAGAGGGGATAGTATTTAAAAAACTATGATTGTTATGTTATTGCAATTAATATAACAATCATAATTCTATTTTATTATTACAATTAACAAAAAACATAATACTATTTTACTATCTTTTCCATAAAAATGTCTTTAGTACATTTTACTATGATTGCTAGGCATCCTCATTTATTATTTTTTTGAAGTTATCAATAACTATCCCTGATTGGTAGTATACAACCTAACCTCCAAAATTTATATCTCTATCACCCTTATCTACAGCTCATTATCTCTCAGTTCTCACTAGAACACAAAACGAACTTAAAAAACCTTTGTTCTCCAAATAATTGCACCTATTCCTCAATACAAGAAAAAAAAACACAAATTAACATACTATGTGGGCCCAAATGCAATTTGTAAAGTGAATGAAAAAACCTTCTCATACATAGCAACAAGTCCACCCCATAAAGCCAACTCCTGCAATGGGGCATAGTTGGCAGTAGACCAATGCAGTTGTCCTATTCCAATCTGCTCAAGCTGCAGGCGTTTCAATGAAAACCTAACAAATAAAGGAGCAGACAGATTGACTATTAGCAAGGTTTTGATAGAGACTGATTCATAAATATTGCTCACATAAAGAGACTTTTAAGGGAATTAACATAAACGAAACTAGTTTTATGCTTTTGGTACAACAATGTTTTAGGATGGAATGATTTGTTAGCATTAAGCGTACATGTGCTCAATCAAAAGACAACTAGGAGATACTTGCAAGCTCTCACAAATTGTGCAGATGTGAGACGCCAAGGATACGCAGCAAACTTTGTAGCAATGACAATGTTTTCTCGAACTTTATCTGATCCTACAGCAAATTCAAAGAATTTCAATAGTTAAAGTTATGCATTAGTGGCAATAATAAAACAACAATATTTACACCAAATTTAGTTAAGTGAGGCCAAATATAATAATCAAGCTTAATCCCAAATTCTTTTAATATCAACTACATCTAATTCCAATTCTCATCAAAATTTATATAAACTAAGATGAAAGATTAAGCTAATAGGATCCTTTATTGTGTATCAAAACTTGAATCCTAATATATAAATTTCTTTGATATACCCATCTAATAATAAGTTTCTTAGACAACAAGGGATAAGTTTCCCATGAATCACAATATTTATTAACTTCATCAACTTTTCACTTGAAGTACTCATATTCCAAACTCCTAACCCAATTATAGTGTCTTAGACTAGTTTTTTTTATCTAAATCCATCCAAAGTGACATATCCCATGACTTTCAAAAAAAGGTCAAGAGTATCAAAAGTATCTCTTATTAAAGCGGCTTGACACTACAAGGACAACATATTTGCCATGATAGGACCCCTCAACAGGACAATACCAATTGTGACATAGAAGCTCTTACTCACTTGTCTCCTTATCCAGGAAGCTCTAACAATAACACAATTTCACAAATGGCTGTGTCAAGTAGATTCCATAAGTTTTACACTAACTTTCTAGTCCTTAATTCAAGCATCCATTTTATATAAATGAACTTGGTGCTAGTTATGGCAGTGTTGACAAGCAAGATGACACAAAACTCAAACAAAAAGATAATGACACAGTTAAATTCGACGTAATAGTAATAAAACAGCTACTTATGAAACGTAGAATATCTATGACAGATGATAAAGCAGCAAATGCTTGCAAACCTTCATAGTCACGAATGAATTTTCCAAGAAGCATCTCACTCCGCCCATTTAGTCTTCCAATCCCATAAGAATCCGCGGTATCAAACAGGTTAATTCCACTTTTTACTGCCAAGTTAAACGCTTTCTGTAGAGAAGAATCCATCTCTTCCTGATACCCCCACAGGAGCTGATTACCCCAAGCCCAAGTTCCGAATCCCATGGGAGAAACGGATAAAGCTCCAACATTGACCTAATGAATAGATATGGAAAATCACAACTGAACACGATATGAAGTCTGGGAATTGACAGGAATTGACAGGAATCGATAAGGAAAAGCTAGAGTTTTTTATGAGAGAGATACACGAAAGATTTACCTTTTCCCAAGGCCAAAAGAGGGGCCCTAGTCGATGAGGAAAGCGGAAAGGCGTTGGGATCTTGTAAGATACCCTGCGGCCTTCTCCATCTTCCCCACCTCCTCCTCCTCCGCCACCGCCGCGGAGGCAGCATAGCGCAAAGGAAGGTGAGAGGGAAGTTGCAGCCATAAGAAGTGGATGAGGCGACGAAGGACAAAGTTGCATTTAAAAATGTGAAATTTCTTAAAAAGAACAAATTTTTCAGAAACTATTTTAAAATATAATAATAATTTATTTTTATGTACCTCTTTTAATTTAAATATAATATTTTTAATATTAAATTATCAAACATTATAATACTTGATCATAAATTCTTGATTCATTCACCTTGTTGTGTTCTTATCTTATTATCTTCTAACATTAATATCTAAATAAAAAAAAAATAAAACTTGTTATATAATGACAAGTTTAAATTGATGGTAAATCGATAAAACATATATCATTTTATAATTGTCATGAGCACAGGCTCAATTTATTTTCGAGTTTTTATAACCTTATTTAAAATTTATCAAAATTTATTTTAATGAAATTTTTGAAATATAATAATAATTTATTTTATATACCTATTTTATTTTAAAAATAATATTTTTAATATTAAATTATCAAACATCATAATGTTTGCTCATAAATTCTTAATTCATTCATCTTGTTGTGTTCTTATCTTATTATCTTCTAACATTAATATCTAAACAAAAAAAAAAAGAAAAGAAAATTAAAACTTGTTATGTAATTTTACAATCATCATATATTTGATGTAATCCAAAGTTCAAATTATGTAGAATCATAATTGATGAAATTACCAATCAATGAAAATTCTCAAATTATAATTAATAAATCAAATTATTGTACACAAAAAAAAAACACTGCAAAACAAGACAACTCATTATTTTTAGTATTGATTAATACTATAAAAAGAGGTTTCTTTGAATTCATTTTGTTCTTTAAATAATTAATCAACTATGCAAGACACTTAATTTAGATAATTTACTAAAATTACAAATAATTAAAATTCATAATAAATCAATAATACAACAAAAACTTCTCTTTTTTCATAAACAAAAAACCATTTTAATAAATCCTTTTCTCATTCTAAACATAAACCAATTGCAAATAAAACATTTGTTAATACAACCATAGACATGTTAACCTGAGCTCTAATAAATCCTTTTTTCATAAACATTTGTTTCTTCAGAGGAAAAGGGAAGAAAATTCAACAAAAAGGCAAATAAACTATCAATCACTCAAAAGGTCAGAATTCCAGCAAAGAATTTCCAGTTAAAATATGAACTTTTAAGGCACAGATGAAGATTTGTTGCGCAAGAATTGAACCTAATCAGCCAATTTACATATGGTATACAACTTTTTACCTATTCTACAGCTGATCTCGTTGAACTTGCAAGAGAAAATATGCCTTCCTGAGGAGCCATTTAACTTGTTCAGCTCATCTGCTGCTGGCTTCAGGAGATTGCTTTCATCACCCAACGCCCATAATAGGGATATGTGAGGCCGTGGATTCTGTCACAAGTAAAGCAAGAAAGCAAACATAATGAAATGCTATCATGAAGTTTGAAGGAGAGAAATGTTAGACTTGTGAATCCATAAAGAAAGGCAAAGCCAAGGTGATGGGTTCTTCATGAATTCATTGTCCACGTTACTCGCATTGGGTTGGATTATTGCTTGTTTGTGTTTTGGAGTAGGAGAACCGTGTCGGAGAACCTCAATATGATCTTCTATCGTGTTGATCAATCATATTTGCTTACCTTCTGGATCAACAAGGGAAAAGAGTGGAGGTTACTTGGGAGAAGACTTTGTTGTTTGTGTATCATTTCTCTAGGAAATGTTGTTCCATGATGAATCCTATCTTAGTGCTAAATATTTCTTCCTCTTGAGCCATCACTTCTCCTTCCCGGGGGGAGGCATTTGTTGCCATGATATGAAAGAAGGTTCTTGATGGGAAAAGAAGCACAAAGGTTTCAAATACTTTGGTTTTACTAACTCTTTCTTCAGAGGCTACTCTTCTGTTGGAGTAAAAGGTTCCCGGCTCTGCAGTGTTTATTCCACAAAATGTTATGAAGTTCTTGCTAAGATCACTGACTGTGTCATATATGATATCCATTTTACAATCTATAAAGAGTTTTGCAAGTTACATATAAATTTCATCTACCCACAAAAAAATCATTTTGTCTTTGTACTTCTCATTGTTGAATCTTTCCAATCGAAAGGGTTTATAATGGTTGGATTTTTCTCTTAAAAGTTTCCACATGTTGTGAAGACAATCATCATAAATTGTAGAAGATGACAAAGAAGATTATACAGAATATATGCACACCTTGTAAAACTCTGGCAGACCATGCAACCTATATATCTCATCAACAACTGAAATCTGCTTACTAATCTGCAAAAATGGCAAAACAAATTTACTTCATATGAATGTTCGAAGATCTTCGAAATATAAGTAAGAAATCAATCTACAAGTTCATTTTATATCAAACAAATAATGAGGTACAATAGAGAAGTGATACGTCTTATAAGCACAAGACTTGACATTAGATATAAATGCTCAAGACAGTTACAAGATGGCATTTCCATCTATCAAACCAGCCTACCTTAGCACATCTGAAAGATGAAGAGAAAACCAACCATGCACCACAGCCTTCATTGTGGCCATAACCTCTGCTTTGGCCTCTATGTGAATATGTTTGCGCCCACCTTGGAAAGACTATAAGATGGGACACAAAAACCCAATACTCAATAGCCCAAGGAGATGGAAACAACAATTCAATGACATGCAAGCATCAATACTCATTTCCCCATCCTTCTTGAGACCTCACCTGTGCAGCCATCTCGTAGGAGTCATTTCTCTACAAGCTCGACTGTGTTCACCCAATTATAAGCAGTTTCTTTGCTTAATGGAATCCTGTGAGAGTTTTCACATAAATTGCTATGTCCCTGTTCTCAATCCCTTACTCTCTAGTACGATAGCAAACTCTTCTATGATGTCTTGTTCCCTTGGTTCTCAGACAAAACTGTCATACTTTGATATGAACTTGGCCACCACATACTGAAAAAGGTACTACCATTTAAGCTTTGCATACCTCCTCTTTGTTGCATATTCATATATTACTAAAGAATAATTCCACGCTCAGGAAAAATATTTTAGGCAACTTAATTATAACCTTAACCCATGAAGTTACATGTTGCAAGGCAGAAACAGATCCTCCATATAACTAATATAGAACGAATGTTTGCTATCAATGCCAGGACAAACTGGGTAACAATTTCATCAGCAAACTGAGTAAAATGAGGTGTTCTGAGAAAATTCTAGAGTTGTGTAAGAAACTTTAAAACAAAGACTACGGATACAAAGAAGCATAACCAATTCGCCATCAAAACCATAGCATCCAAGCTTAATAAACGCCAACGAACAAACAGTTGCTGTGAACATGAAAAACCTAGTAATAAATAAATGGCCAAAGTTATTTAATAACTAGAGTACGTACCTCATTTAAACCTGCTCCAGTAACTTCCAATGAAAGAAAAGACCGTGTAAGCTCATCATTAACAAAGGTATCCCATTTATTGAATTCCATCCAGTACCTAACCATGGCAGCAAGGTAGCACTTGTGATATTCAATGTGGAGACCATGGAAACATAAACAATTATTTTGGAAGCATTTTCAAAATCCTTAAGGCATGCTCAGTTTCTCTTCTTTATGTGTTTTACAGCAGTTTTCCAAAAGAAAAAAAGAAATTTAATGCGTGGAATCCATTTATGTTTCATTTGTGAAGAGAGAAATTGGTAACAATGTTTAATAATTTCCATAACATTTGATTATCTTGCTAATACTTCCAATAATTTTAGGAGCCACAATAACCTTTTCCAGAATAGAGAAAGAAATAGGTGAAACTAACAATGAATTATCTGCATAAAGCCATATGGTGGAAACAAAAAAACCAAAAGTGATTTTAAACAAGGCTATGAAGCGGAGCATATGATTGAATTAACATAATTCTAGTCCAACCACCTTTTTTGAAATTGCAGCCTATGACGAAGCATGGATACAATGGAGTCAATTTGATGAACTTTAATCGGAACAGTTCTTCCCAAACTAATATGGAATTCTCTTCCAAAAAGTACTTGTTCAAGTTTTCCATTGTCTTGGCAAAGCTCACTAAGGGCAACATCTACATCAACAACATAGAGGCTAGCCACGACTGATGAAATCCACTTGATAGATGAAGTAAGCTGTTTCCTTGTTACCGCTGGAATAGTAACTGCATTGAGTAAACAAATAATCTGCTTGACTTCAATTTTTGAAAGGTTATGGTTGCTATGTATATTCCATAACTATTAATCGTTTGAGCAAAAGCATGATAACTTAGATTTAAATAAGCTAAATAAGAATCAAGTGCATATGATGTAAAAAAAAGTACTTCTAAAATAACAAACGTCATGTAATACGTTCTGTTGTGTAACATAGATGATCTAGGGAGCAGATTTTTAAAACATATGCATAAGAATAAATCTTAATCCCATGGTTTATTCGAAGCAGAGCTTAAACTTACAGTTGCAAATGAGGGCAGAAACTTGAAGTTCAATTAACTAAAGAATGCATAGCAGAAAGAACAGTTATTGTATAGATGGAAGAGTTATTCAGTAACTGAGTCGGGGGAGAAAATTGGCGCTTGAAAGTACCTTGTCAGATAAACACCCTACCAGCAATCTCTTGTCCATGAACTTGGTAATTTCTAAGAAGAATGAAATACTCTTAACAGCATGACACACACACAACTGGTTGAAGAATAGGCATGCTGCATCATGAAAGCAACAAGAAAGCTATTGGAAATGTAGCAGAGGAGCAGAAAAGACAGGAATGAAGTTTTCAATGGTAAAAAAAGTGCAAATGTAGTGGTCCTGTCTGTTTCAGAAAAGAACTGCCAGAACACAAAAAGAAACCTTGTACATTCCTAAGTTTCAAATCATTTGTTTCATTCACAAAGAGTCAAATTGTATAACCTTACCAAAAGCACAAAGCAAATAACAAAACTAAACGTAAAAAGAGATGAGCAGCAAAACCTGGTATGAATATATGTAGTGAATAGTTTCCTGCAACATGTGGGAAGCTTCTGACACGGTCTCCTTGAAATATTGAAAGATCTGCACACCATTAACAGTCACAGTCATGCTTCAGCATTCTTAACAAAATAAAACAAACATGGCAGACTAAAGTTGGCAGACTAAAGTAGCTTATTTTTTATAACTAAATTGGTTTTGACTATATCAATGAAATTGTACATAGCCCATGTTATTATGTTAAACTGCTCGTTGGAATGGATACCTCTTCATTTAAAGATAATGCTTCAACTGAAGTACTCATTGGAACCACTCTTCAGCATTCTTAAAAAAATAAAACTAGCATGGCGAACTAAATTAGCTTATTTTATATAAATAAATTAGTTTTGACTTTATCAACGCAAATTTTGCAAAACCCAGTTTACTATGTTAAATTGCTCACTGGAATGGATACCTCTTCATTTTGTATGCATGACACTCCCAAATAGGCTTACACTTAGAGCTTACAAAAATATTAAATATTTAAATAGTTTAGCAGCTATCATCTTAATCTCATACAACTAATGGATTTTGCTCCATGAATTTGACCATTTAGTTTGGACTAAACTATGCATTTTGACTAAGTCCTAAAGTTTAATATTTACTACTATTAAAGATATGAATTTAACACTCCTAACATTTTATGATATAGGAATACATTTGATATCTATTTTCAAAAGTTATCATAAAAATTAGTATTTTTTAATTACAATCACTATAATGCTGGGTTCAGAAAAGAGTAACTTATGTTTATACATAGCAAACATCATAAGATACAGGTTACCTGTTGCACCTTACGATTTGAAGTCAAAGATTCAAGCAACTGCCTACGAAGAATACCATATAGAATAGTTCATTCTAATAAGGCACGTTTTACATATTGTACCTTCCATTTGAAAGTCAAAAATTTGGATGATCTTAGGAATTAACTTTTGCAAGGTATGTTCACCATTATGTACCTTATATAATGTTTTTTATTGTCATATGTTAGCAAGTCAAAGTGTTTGAACCTGTGCACAAGAAGTTTTCTTAACGTCTATTATCATATGTTAGCAAGTCAAAGTGTTTGAACCTATGCACAAGAAGTTTTCGTAACGTCTATTTCCTTATGTCAAATTATATAAAGTGGCTTTTGCAGAGTATATTCCACTCAGACTGGGGGTATTAGCATTCAATTCCATGTACAATGTCGACTTGCATTACATTACTACCAAACAAAGAAGGTAAGCACTAGTCCCAAGCCCAATGAATAACGATGCTCAGTGTTCTTAGTTGCTTTTAGAAGACATTTTTTACTTGTAAATACTTAACATAGTCTGGCCTTAATACGAAATCCCCAACTCAATTCAATAAAAATCTATGAGGAAGTCTCTATATTCTTCGAATCATTTTAAAAAGTGCATTTAATAGATTGCTTAATTACATTCATTATGCATATAACTTCTACTTACATTGTGCAATAACTGTAAACTTATTGTGCCTAAATGATGATTTATTTTTCATTATCGATTTCACCATTGTACCTGCTTATATAGTTATACTCTTATATGGAGTTAGATGTGACTTCCCCAAGGTTTTACATTAGAGAGCTTTCTCTAAGGCCTCATCTTGGAAAGTTCAACCATAGATTAGTGTTTTAGAAATAGTCTCCTATCATTGGTTTGAGAGAAATAGCTTGATCTCTTAGACTTCGTTAAAATGGTATGGACTTAGTATCTTGCCTCAGGAAAAACAGAGCAAAGTTAGAGCAGAAATACTAAAAATTGAAAAAAAAAAATTGGATTTGTCAATTTATATTTTTTTACATTTCACGATTATAAAATTGCATATAAAAATGGGAATCATGAATCTGAGAACTATTGTATCCAAAGTACTAGCTTCAATTTCTATGGGTATGTAACATATAAGAAACCATTAAGAAAATATTGGATCAATACCTGTAGAATTTGGAGGTTGGAGGAGTTCGACCGGAGGTGGGGGAAGAAGGATAGGATCCATATTAGGGTTTGACATAGTGCTAGAAGTTGGAGAACTGTTGATATTGTCATATCCTAGAGAAAAGTCCACTGAGTCCTCTGAGTCAGATCCATAACTAGCCCATAGCGCTTCCATTTGCTATCACTGTTGCCAAATACACTAAACTCTTGGCTCTCTTGCTTTTGTCAACTCCTCCCAAAGAGGTTGTTGGGGGCTTTTTCTAAGTACTGCAAGGTAATGTCCATATTTACGCCAAAATTGCAACTTTGTCGTTCGTAAAGCATATGCCGCTATATTTGAAAATCGAAGTATTGCATATGCACAATAATACAAATGTAAAATTAATAAAAGCATAAAAACAAAACAAAACTTTTAATTTTTCAAAATAGATAAAAAAATATTACATATGTTCACTACACTAGTCAAATCACACAATTTTTAATGGGTTAGATTTTTAAAACAAGAGTTGCATAACTATATAAAAACATACAAATATAAAAAATATAAAAATGATGCAAAATTTTCAATTACCCAAGATAAATAAAAATAAAGATTATTGCATATTTATCAAATTTTTCTTGATGTAATTAAGAGCCTTAATCAGTTTTTCATTGCTTTCAAAAATACAAAAAGGATTTTTGAAGCAATAATACAAAAAAGATTGGAAAAAGTTAAACTCATCTCAAAAAATCAGCTAGATATGATATAATCACTGCAATCATTACAAGTGATCAATATGCAAATAGCATGCATAAGTGATGGGAAAAGTGAGGGTATGTAACAGATGTGTATTGCTATGAACAAGGGTGGGATGCAATATAAGTACAAGATGAAGTAGTATGTACAGAAGGGATTTGCTCTGACTATTGACAAGAACAAAAGATTGGCTTACAACAGTATGGGATATGAAACAGATGGGTTGCAAAAGGGGTAGGTATTGAGGGTGAAAGACTATAATTGAAAAGAACAATAGGCTATTAGGTTATGGAAGGCGTGCAAATAAAGCTTCAAGGCGGGTCATGATGAACGACGCCTTCAAGACAAGATTAAGTTTCCCAAGAACAAGTCTTCGAACACTGAGAGAAAACTTTAGGTTGGAATGATGCATTACAATAGGAAGGGAAGAAACCTACAATGAGATCAAGCTTCTCGAAGCCAAAGAAGTGGTCTTGAAATGACAAAAGGATACAATCTCAAAAGCCTTATGATGAGATAGGATAGGATGTAGTAAGTGGAAGCCTATTTGACAATTGTTAGAAGCCCTCCAAAGATTGCTCATGGATAATTATCGATGTTGGAGATTACTTAAGGACGACTTGCTACTTTAATACCATGAGGAAGTTATGAAGGAAGAATTTAATCCCTTGCCTTTAAAATATAGAATGCATCCCCTTTAAAATATAGAATGCATCCCCTTTTAATGTATGCCATGGAACTTAACTTGATTGAATGTTTTTATAATTATGAAGGGACTGATACATAATATGGACATAACTATGACTTGATTGTGAGATTATTAAATATAAATGAGAATTAAATTAATCTCATATTAGAAGCAAAAAAAAATGTCAGATGTTACAATTAATCTCATGTTCACTTGATAGTGAATTGGGTCCAACCTTATCCTCAGTTGATTTGAACTCCCTTAACCATTGATGTCATGATATACATAATTAGTAAGCATAAGTTTTAATAATTGAAAGGCAAACATTTGATGCATTGCACTTTGTTTGCACAAATATTTTTTTAGATAAATGATCATGCATTTATGTGTGTTATTCATTATTAATATGGAAAAATTATAAAATACTTAAAAGACAAAATTATGCAATATATTCAATAATTTTCAATATGAAAATGGATTCTATGTTAATAGAATATTTGGTATTCATAAACAAGAGCATAATACTGGTACAATTGCTTATAAGGAAAAATTATCATAGGAATAAATAAAATGCATTTGTTGATAATGGCTTAATTTTTAGTTGTGTTATAACATTTCTATATTTAGTTTAATTGTACTTCAATGGAAGAGATTAAACACATTGTGATACAATAGTTTTATAATATTTCATCTTATGTTATTTTGCCTTCTTTTTATATCATGATTATATTCATTGATATTACCTTGTACTTTTTAATGGTTACTCTAATAGTTAGTTTTACTTATTTAATATGTTTTTCATAAAGAACAAATTTTAGTTTTTTATTTTACTTTGAGAAAAAATGTACAACTTCCACTTTTCATATCTCTTATATGCATGTTTGAAGAATGCTGCTTGTTATTTGTCATTTGGTAGATGTTTCTTGCTAGATTTACCCATTTGTGCAATTTTTTAAAAATTTTTCAATCATTGCTATTCTCACTAGATTTACCCATTTGTTTGAAGTTGTCAAAAGTGGTTGAAAATAATAATTTTATACTTAGTTTAGCCCACATTGTTTTCATAAAAGAAGTCATAAACATTAACAACTTTGCTAGAAACTATGGTCCTTGCCTAGCCATGATGCTTCACTATCTCATTAAAGAGAGTGACCATTACTAAAGTATCATTTGCTTTCGTATAAGAAAAATTTTATTTTTAAAAACCTATCTTAAACAAACAATATACAATCACTCCAATTGGAATGAAACCTGAGCCTGCAACAAAGTTGACCTCATCTAGCAAACTCAACATCTTGTTAAAATTTTGATTACATCCTTTATTAGGTCATCAAATCATAACAATAAATGGTTGGTTGTAATATAAATACTTCTACTTGACTTTTTTTTCTATCTAAAACAAGCTAACAAGGATTCTTCCTAGCTTAAGATACCTCCAATTCTTCAGTTGAATGCATCACAAAAAATTTCAAATGCTTTTGCACAATTAAGTAATCTTAAGAATGGTACTTGTCAAAGTAAATACTTGAATTTCTCAATATTTGATTGACAACTTTGCTCCATTTAAAGTCTTCTATTCTTCAAACAAATAGACACTAGAGTTATAGCTATATTAGTATTTGAGTAAGACTTCAATAAAAGTGGGCAAAACATTAAAAACTTGATGCATATTAGTCGAGATGAGCCAATCTTTAATTAAATTAACATTTTCTAGATCTATAGTTATTCAATTTACAAAATCAATATATCTCAGAAGAATTACAATAAGAGTCATGAATATATTTTTCTTCAAATCAATATAGAAATCTCTTCTTAAAACTACCAAAACTTATATCAAATGATCTATATGTTCATCAAAACAATGTAATCAAAATACAAAACAAGAATTACCATACAAATGGTCACAACATATTATTCAATGCAGACACAAACATGCTTAGAGCATTAAACAGATTACATGACAATATTAAACCGTGATCTAATTCCACCTATGTAAAAGAAAAGCCATCTTTTAATGAGCAACTTTATTAAAATTTATAAAACCAAGAAATTTGCTTTAAGTAATGAAATTAGTATAGCTGAAAGCATTTTACTTCTATTTAAAACACATTAGAACCAAGTTTAATATAAAAGTTTGCAACAATAATGTAGAATTTTTCAAGTGCTTTCTAGAAATAAGTTAATGAAACACAATCCATCCAAAGTCATGAGACTTAGTAGATCAAAATAAGTAATCTATGAAATAATTTTTTAGCATAATTTGTTCATGAGATTTCCCCATCCATAAAGCCATTCATCTTTCACAAGCCATCACATCACCTCCAAGATCCATTCCTCATTTTGAAGAACCATGGAAGCATTTTCCAAACTTTTAGGAGATTATTTGTTCTTATGCAATGACTCCATTTCCAGAGTAGACATTGCCTCTTCTTGAGTAGCTTCTTAGCCTTGTTCGGACGATGCAACATTTTCTTTTTGGCTAGGGACTTCTAGTCCTCCGAACTCTCATGCTTCCAAATGTGATTGTAAAAGTCCTCTAAGGATGTTGAGAAATATTAAAAAAAATTTGATAATGTCATCATGCTAAAGGGCGTTTAATAACACCATCTAGATGATTTCAGGTGCAATCAATTCCACATTCTGTAATTTGTCATCAAACTTTCGCTAGAACCTTCTAGACGAATATGGATAGATGTTCGTCAACTTCCACAAGTGTTGATCATTGAAGAATTCAATAGTGAAGGTAATATGAATTTTGTTGAAACTAGGGATAAAACTTACGAAAGTTTCCATAACTAATAATGGGTTGGCGTTTCAAAATAATTTTAAAGGTAAGAAATAAATGACATTAAAGACTGTCTACGTATCCATAACTAATTCAAATTCCTAAAGGAACTCGTTGAGTTATCCTATTCCTTTGAATGTTTTTATGACCAAAACTTCAATCTTCAAGGTTTCCTCTCAAAATATGTTATCAAAAATATGAGAGAGGGCAGCTACACTAATGAGTTAGGGTGCCAAGGTTAGAGCAAACTCCCCTTCTTTCTCCTAGAAGTAGGCAAGGCCCCATGGATGTCTTAAAGTCCAAAGAGTTCTTACATGAAAACACCTCAAAATAAGGAAAAATCGAGACAACGAGACAGGGAAAGCATCCACAAAGTATTGTGGTTCAAAGAGGCCTCATATAGAAATAACAAGAGCATATTCTAAAGGATCAAGCCACAAGATGAAGATTACAAAGAGCTCGAGGAGCAGCAATATGAAAGGCTACGCTGTAATTACGAGGGTTGAATAGTAGACTAGTGGAATTAGAGTTCTCCTATGCCTATGATTACTTTTGATTGTTACGAATCCCCTATCCCCCACCATCGACATGGGGTCCTCCTTATACACCATCATGCGATGAAAAATAGTCCAACCTTGGCAGGATGCTTAACGTGCAAGGCAGCAAAAGCAGGCTGGAAGGTGTGGAGGGCAAACTCAACTCATCTAAGGGCACTTCAATTGTTGAATTGATCATTAATCGATCACATGTCCTCCTCCGAGGATGTCAAATAAGACAATACATTTGCACCAATCAACCAATGGCAGATGATATCAAGGAAAATTCTCTGGCCTCTACACCCTTTGCTAGCTAAACAAAGATAGTTACAACTAAGTTGAGCCAGCTACATGGCAATAGCAGTCAGTAGTTAACCCATTAAGCTTATAATTTCCGCAATGTCATAAATTCCACGCCTCAGATGACTAAATAAAGTGGAAAATTGCATCACTCGGATTAGAATAAACCATACCACCATACTTTACATACAACCATAACCATCGCAAACACAACCCCATCACAACCCGCTCCACCAGCTATGTACCTGACCCAATCAGTCCCAAGCCTTGGATAATAGAGGGAAGCAATACAAAACTGAAAACCATCCATCACAACAAAAGAAACAATCACAAAGAAAGAAAAAATGTTGGGTAATGTTGGGTTCATAACAGCAAACGGTTCACTGAAATAATCTTATGCCAAAACAATTACTTAAGATAATCCTTTACGGTCACACAGAATATATCAAAAGAAGAGTCACACGAAGGAGCAATAAACCCAGCTAAAATAAGAATAATCTGATAATTAAAAAAACAATGGGATAATCTGAAAGGAAGTAGCGGCGAGGAGTAAACCAATCTTACGAGATGGCGAGGGCAAAAGGAATGGCCTCAGCAGCGCGGCCAACGACGGGTCGACGGCAGCACAGGAGCAGAAGGTGCGAGGACAGTGCGGCCGAAAAGGGTGCGAAGGTGGCGCAGCCGAGGGTTCCAGGACGGCGACGTCAACGAAGGTAGCGACAAGGCAACGGTGGCCAGAGCGGCGACGGTGCGAGGGCCTTAAGAGGCTCGGAAAAAAGAAACTGGATTTGAACGCGAATCAGTTTTTTAAAAGTTTATTTAAAACAAAATACTTGTTATTCAAATTTTCTCCATATTCTATATCTCAAAACGTCTTCTTTACAATTTATTTCTACTACTCTATTGCATGTTCTTAATATATTATATTCTAACCAACCACATATTGTTTGAAACTATTTACATCATCATTCTATGTATTTTAAATATAAATGATATGTGAAATAATAATATAAGAATTATAATAATTTAAACTAATATGATACTAAAATATATCAATATCTTAAAAAAAGACACATCAACTAGTTATTTATAACCATCACTCCTTAGTTCTTATGTTGTGTCGATAGTATTCTTGAAATATTGATACTGATAAGTTAAAATAATTAAAATAACTTGGATCATAACACATTAAAGATTATTACTTAATAAATAATTTACACAAACAATACTATTGTATATAACAAGTTTCATATATCTTTTTGTATTTTGTTTCTTTTTTGATCTTATATTATTAAAAAAACTCTTTTAATATTTTATGACATATGCGTGTCCCATGTTAGCTCACAAACACACACGTATTGATATCACATCAGTCTCATTTTAATTCAGAGTCATACTTGAGTCAAATATATTTTGATTAGTCATCTTCATCAATTATAGGGGTCAACCATAACACTCTATTTTTTCTATGATTATCTTTGTTATTTTTACTCTATTTGTACAAGCATGTTTTGTAAATATGTTATCATCAATGTTGGTTCTTGTGCATGCTTAACCCACTATCGCTGGTCATCTCCTATTACTTAGTTGTATACTACTCTCGATCATTGTTGTTTGGTTACCCAACATCATCTGTCAATCATTATCGACAGGTCGCCTTATGCTTCTCGGCTGCCAAACATTGCCTGGTCACTCGTGAGCCACCTGCCCTTTGGTCATCATTGACCATTGTCATCTATCTCGTCCACTGCTAGCATCCTTGTCATATTGTCATCTATGTCCGATTATTATATTGCATATTTTTTCTATCATTGTTTTTTCATATATTTTCATATTTTCATTTAATATGGTTGATCTACTTGAAGTTAATTTTTTGAAATTCTAAAGATTTTATGTATTTTTATATTTCTGTATTCAATTAGGCGACCTACTTGGAGTTAATGTCTTAGAATTATAAATATCTATTTTGGATTTTTCAAGTAATTTAACTTTAAAATTATTTTTTATGGCTATTTATAGTTAATATCTTAGAATTATAAAGATTTCTTTTAAATTCTTATGTAGTTTAACTCAATTTTTTTTTCGTGTTGACTTTTTATTTTTTCATGATTATATATTCCCAAAATACATTTAATTTTTTTTCATGTATAGTTACTAAGCTCTCATTCATTTATAAATAAAAGAGACTCTCTCATTGTAATATTATTATTGATGAATAAATTTTTTCTTGTTATGTGATTCTATTTTTTTATAAGCAAAGAGTGTACGTCCAACTCTAGTTAGAAAAATTCCAACTTCCTTTCCTCTTATGAGAGTCAAAGATTGAATGTAAGAGACCTATTGTTAGGAGAGTCAACAATCAAATAAATTCTCTTTTTTTAGATCCTCAAGTCTTTACCTACATTTTCACTCTCTTGATCGAAACCAACAAATTGTTACCTTTTGCAAAAAGGCTCCTAATTCTAGCCAATCATTTTGTTACCCATTTAGCCAAGCTTCTCCACTAACCCAAACCTTCATATCATCACCCCTTTCCATCTTTGGTACTCAACATGCCAACTTTAAAAGAAATTACAAGATGTCATTACTAAACAGGTTCACTCTTTTAATAATTTTTATTTTTTAAGTAGCAATATAAAATTAGAGTTACTTTTTTCTCTATTAAAATACTCTACGTAGAGTTTATCTTAAATTTTATATTTTATATATATGAAATTAGATGTGATAAAACTATTCAGTAAGACTTTATGTTTAATGTTTAACGTGTAGTCACCTACTTTACTTAATAATCTACAATACGATTTTAGATATTAATATTTGAATAATTATAAATTACTTTACGTCATCTAGTCTCAATTAGTGTATGATATCATTTAATATTTTCTAATAATCTATTAAACATCTTTAGTATTATAGGCTCTAAATTAAACCATATTAAAAATCTAATTTATCATATATCAGAGTATTCTTAAAATTTCATTGACCTCCCTTCATCATAGACATAATCCTAGGCAATTCACTTGGCATTTATTCTTAGAATATTTATTATGTTCTTTTGCTTATATACAATTTTCTTAAGAGATTCACTCGATGTCATAACCTTAGAATGTTCATCGAGTTCTCTTTGTTATACAAATAATTGTAGGCGCTCACTTACTATTGTAATCTCAGGAGGTTCATCGTGCTCTTTTGTTCATACACACATTTCTCTAAGTGACTCACTTAATGATGTAACTTTAAGATGTTCATTAAGTTATTTTACTAATACACACAATCCTAGTGACACACTTAATGTGGTTAGCTTATAATATTTTATTGAGCTCTCTTGGCCACATACATAATTCTAGACAACTCATTTAGGCCAATAATCTTAAGATATTCACTAAGCTTTATTGGCCACACACATAAGTTTAAGTAATTCATGTTGTCATAAGTTTAGAATGTTCATTTATCTTTACTAACCAATCACTAGTTGTCATGTACCAATCCTATATATTTGTATGCATCAATATTATTAAGAAATATAAACAATATAGGTATAATAAGTGAATCAAAATAACTTGATAGCATCATATGAAAATAATATTATACTAACTAAGAACAATACATCACAACACTTGACACATGCATCTTTATAATTTGCTAATATGCTTATACAAGATTATGTTATGAAGCATCAAGGCTATCATGAAATATAGGCAATATAAGCAAAAATGTAAATTAAACAACTACTTAAAGTCATATGCAATATAAATCATATTGACAAATAATAGTATATCATAATATAAAATATAATAAATTATGTTTATCAAACATTAATATACCAAATATATACAAAAATAAACATGTCATATGCTGACATCAAAGCTAGAATAAATATGTAATTTAGGTCATTCTTCTTTCTTTTTATTATTGTGTACTTATATAAGAAATATATATCATAATTCTACCTTGATTTCTAAATATCAATTCAAATATATTAAATATAATTTTGATAATTGATTCTTTTACTTAAAATTTTAACATATAAGCAAATTTTCTCATTTTTTGCTTGAGTTTTGTTCCAAGCTCAACTCTCACATCTTTTCTCATCTTTCACTCTCCACCACTCTCTCTCCTCCAAGGTTCCCCCTCTTCTCAGCCTTTCACTCACTTGGCTTTCCCTTTTTTCCTTTTCTTAATATCAACAATGCCATTAGGCAAGTTTTGATGGAGAATCGAGTTGAAGTAAACTCAATGAAGTTGTCGTCGCTCAGATCTCTACATTGTTGACCAAAAGTTTTGTTGCAACTATTTTGATCTCGATGCTATAGTGCAGAAGTCACTAGAACCTTCCAAATATTGTTGCCACATACTGATAACAACAAGCTTGCGGTCTTTCTCTATGGTCTCACCAGAAATCTACAAGTGGTGAGCAAAAGAGTTCAGTTACATGGTCATGAACTATCGATCATAAATTCTTGATCATAACTAAATGAATAAGTACACATGATATTAAAGCATTTTCTTTATGGTTGTATCACTCATCCTCTAATCAATTTTTTTCCTTAATCACCACATCACACTCAATGGAGGTTTCATAGCTAAACCATGCATCCACTGCTCGAGTGATCCTCTAATGCTTGATTAACTACCATGTGCTATTTAAGGACTTGATTTACTTTATTATGATGTTAAAGTTATCAAATATCTTATTGAGTATCATTGACACTAGAAAAATGTTTGTTAGTTTATCAGGTGCTTAGAAGCAACCCATTATCTACAAAAGTCATGTGACTACCATGAAGCAATCAAAGGGTAACCTAAGTCTCTTAAGTAATTCAAGTATTTTGAGTGGTGTTTGAGATCATGTAGATATCATTATTGCACTTACTATTGAGTGGTCACTTAAAAAATATTAACCTCTCATGATCAATTATAACTATTCTATCTTATTTGTTGGAGATTCAATATCAATTTAATTCTTTAGAAAAATTCATTAGTTGTATCATTTTGTGTTTATATTTTTTAGGCCAATTTTGTCTTATTTTTTTGCTCTTCATTTTTTCTCATATGATCTATGTTTTAGTAAATACATCCTTTTATTTAATTAAATATTATATATGATTATAATCAATCGTCTTCCCTTTATATGACAAGTTTCTTCTTAAATAATGTATTTATCACCATCTTATTCACCTTTTTAAGAATGTCACATATAAAGAATTTTAACAAAAGTTTTTTATTCCCAAATTTAATTGTAAAGAAGCATCCATTTCAATTGAAAAATTAAAAATTAACTTATCACAAAAATTAATTTGTTCAAGATATCATCTAAAAGAAATATCTCTAATTAACAAAATTTTATAAAAGTTTTTTTGATATAAATAAAATAAAACAAGAGTCACACACAAATTAAAAAATAAGATAAAAAAAGGATTAGGGACACCTCTAATAATAACAATGCGAGCATCATTTAAAATGATCCCTTTTTAATAATTATATATTATATAAGTTTTCTTTTAAATTATTTATCAATAAGTTTCTTATATAAATGCCAAGTTTGTTAGATAATTACATTAATTGATTCCTTTTAATCATTAATTTCATTATGTAATAACTCAAACGATTTATGATTTTTAAATTGCTTTAATCTCTTTTATTCACGTGCCATCCATACATGCAACGTATAAAAATATTTAAGAAAACACATGAATATTCACAATTTCCTGAATATATATTATTCTAAATATATAAACCTTATTTTAATATATATTATTTGCTCATAAAGACCTAATTGTTTACTCATATAAATAAAATTAGTAACCATTATAAAATATATGAGATCGTCTCCCTTCCACGTAGCCGAGCGCAGGCGGCTTGCGCACGTTGGTCGCCTGCTCGAAAGCGTAAGCTATCTCGATCAGCACCGGCTCGGAACCCTTCAAGCCTCCGAAGCAGATGCCAAAAGGAGCACCCGCATGCGCGTACCCGGCGGGTACGCTAATACCAGGGTACCCCCCAATAGCCAATACAGAGGAGATGCTGGAATCTGGAGCGACAACCGCATCCAGCCGCTTCTCCTTCATCAGCCTCTCCAGTCCCCAGGCATTCAGTTCGGCCATTCTTTTGATCGCATCTCTCTCGGCTGAACCTATGCCGTCTGTGTTCTCGGCCCGAAGGAAGATGTCCTGTCCATACTCCGCAGTTCGTTCCTGCATTTCAATGGAGATGAGCGAACCATTCGTGTGAGAGGAAGAGAGGAGGTTAGAGTAAAAGCTTACCTCGGCGCTGTGTTTCTTGTTGAATGCTATCACTTGGGCGAGAGATCTCACGGGAGAGGTGAGAAGATCGGAGAGGTAAGCATTGATTGAGAGCTTGAATTCGGCCAGGAGAGCAGTTTCTTCTCCACTAAGAAAGGGGTTAACGATCTCGCTTTCATTTGCTATTTCTAGTTTGTCCATCAGGATTGCTCCCTTTTCCCTGCCGTCGAGAGAAGTAATCATCACTATAAAAGAAACAAGAATGAAGAGATTTGTTGCTTACTGCATGACTCGGAAATGAGCAGCGAAGACTTTCGCCTCAGAGGACCCGTCGGCAAATTGGAAGAAACCCTTGAGTATCCCCAATCGCTTCCCCATCAATCCCTCTTTCTTTAGGAATTGCCGGTACCCACCCACTGGCACGAAGCCTGCAGCCGACGCCGTGGCCTCCGCATCCCTCTTGTCGTAGCCGACGATGGCCTCGAGCACAGCTACGGCGTCGGCCACCGTTCGCCCTATAGGTCCCACCGTGTCCTGCCTCGGTGAGATCGGAATCACCCCGGCCCGGCTGGTGAGTCCCACGGTCGGTTTGATCCCCACCACGGAGTTCGCAGATGCCGGGCAGAGGATAGATCCGTCGGTCTCCGTCCCAAGCGCCACCGCAGCCATCCCTGCTGCGACGGCGATCGCCGACCCGCTGCTTGACCCACACGGATCGGCGGAGGTGTCGTAGGGGTTGAGTCCCTGCCCGCCTCGCGCACACCAACCGCTCGGGGCCGAGGAGGACCAGAAATGGGCCCACTCGCTCATGCTCGCCTTCCCAAGGATCACGACGCCGGCATCGCGGAGAAAACGCGCGACGCCGGCGTCGCGGGGCGCGACAGCTCCCAGAAGGGCAAAAGAACCGGCGGTTGTGTTGAGGCGGTCGCTGGTGGCAATGTTGTCCTTTAGGAGGATGGGAATACCATTAAGTAGCCCGGGGTGTTCATGGCCAAAGCGTCGATTCCGGTCAGCTCGCTCGGCTTCGTGAAGGGCGTCAGGGTTGGCTTCAATGACGGCGTGGAGATAGTGGTTGAGGTTGTCGATTCGGGTCAAGTAATATTGAGTGAGCTGCAGAGATGTGAGGCTGCCGTTGGCGAATGCGGATTGGACGTCGGCGATAGACGCTCCCGCATAGTCGAAGGTCATGTTTACGGATTTGCTGTCCATTAGGGCAATGAGGAGGAAGACGAAGCAAGCGAGAAGAGAAACGCGAGCCATTTCGGTAGAAAGTCTCTAAAGATAAGGATTGGTCGTCGGCAAGTCTTTTAACTTGAATTTCCTCTCACGTATAGAAGTTTTATAATGCCCATTTCTTATAGGTGTAGGTATGGTGTAGAAGGTTTAGAATAATATTTTTTTAAAGGATTTTGGAAGGATAATAGATTAAAAAAATAAAAGTTTTGGAATGTTGTTGATGATAAATGACAAAAATAAAATAAAATAAAATAATAAAGCATCTTCATGTACATATTGAACATGGGTTTTTTTTTTGATAATTTCTTATTTAATAACAACCTTATCTTCTAATCTTTCTTTGGCTTAATTTATTGTATTTTGAATTGATTTTTAATGCAATCTTAAGAAAAACTAATTGGTTGTACTCATTGGATCTAATTAATCTTTTATTGTTATTTTACTTTAGGTAAGTTTAAATCCTCCTCAATTATTGAATTCTATGTGGTGTATACAATACTCTTTGGACCACTTGTATTTAGCTTTAAATTAATGCTTATGTGACCCATTGTTTTATATAAGTGTAATTTGATTGTTTGTGATTAATTTTTTTTTATTAAATCATAGTAATTAGTATTTTATTATTTAAGTTTTGTTAAATATTTACCCAAAATTAATGTAATCAATCAAACAATATAATAAATGTTTTAAAAATGATGAGTTAAAATTCACAAATTTTGAATTTTAAAAAAAATTGAATAAAATGATAAGAGATGGATGTTAGCATAAAAAATACTTAATATTTTACTATTTATTTTATTTTCTTAACTAAGTTTATTCATTTTAAACATGTGAATATAAATAAAATAAAAAAGTAAACATAAAATTTATCATAAAAAGTTTACTAAATGTTAGAATCATGTTTGATGATATTTTCAGGAATAAGGATTATTTTTTTGACATACTATAAAGCAATTGAGGAATTTTCACAAATAAAATATACGAAAATAAAATGAAGATAATGATTATGCCAACTAAAAGGGTTAAACCATTGAACATCTTAGTTTGTCAATGATTTGAGAAAATGAGTTCTATGTAGGACTTACCTGTAGAGTTATCAAACTTGGTATATCAATAAGTTATTTCCCTAATTGATAAGTATATTAACATTCTTCATGAATATTTCCTTAATGAACTGCTTTAATTATAGGCTCATTTTGTCAAATTTATCACATTATAGAATAATTCGATATAACATATTGAATTAAATGGAAGTGGATTACTTCGTTAGAAAAGAGATTTATTTAGAAAAGTTTATTATCATGATTATGTTTATACTCCTTAAACCTTAAGAAGTGAGTTGATGTATTGTAGGTTGGTACGCCATTAACAAACTACCACATATCATTTTTCTTTCTCCAAAATTGATGTAATGATCGAAATGATGTTTGTTGTCAAAGATTTTTTTAATTTTGATTTTAAAAAAGATTATCATCAAATTAAATTATGAGATGAATATTAATAATATGTATCTGTAAGTGTTGATATTATTTGGTTTTTCTAATAATCAAAACACTTTTATTTGTCACAAATTACAAATTGATAATTTATTGACAAATCTATGGACATTTACTTTGATGTTATTTAGTTCATTGTCAAATTTATGTTCATTTATTTTGATATCTTTCATATGTATAATTGAACTGAGAGTGAATATCATTATCATATTTGATAGCTTTTGTAGTGTTAAGCAAAAGAATTTTTATATATTTTTCAAATATACTTTATGACATATTTTCTTACTTTAGCACTCAGAGCATTAGCAACATCAAGATGCAGAACTTTCATAACTTAGTCTTAATTATTGAAGATTTATTCGTTGTTTCAATATTGTCACTTAATTTAAGTAATTATATAAAGAATGGGGTGTTCAAGTGGAGCAATGGGGTCATAAGAGCATTTGAGTGTATTATAGAATCTCTCAATAAAGCACCATCATTAAAGATGCCCAACTTTTCTCATGCATATGACGTGTTACACATTGCTTTAAGAGTAGAAGTTGGTTAAGTACTTAATTAAGAGAAGCAACTCGTTGCTTACCACAATGATATACTAAGTTGAAATATTCACATCAAACTATGATTTTTATGCAATATTTCACACCTTAAAATAATGGCACAAAAACCTTCTATCCAAGGAGAACATATCAAATAAGTTTATAGAAGCCTTTTATAGAATGTATTTTTTGTTAGGAAAATTATCACTAGAAGTTGTAGGCTTCAAGAAAGTTCCAAAATTGTATCACAATTGCTTGATCTTGTAATATCTATCATGATTTAATGAAATACATATGTGCCAAGGATGCTAATTATAAATAAAAGATAGATATTTGATGGAAAGATCCAAACATTAAGTTTTATAATGACTTATTTGAGAGTTTATTATTAGAAATTACACTTAGAAGATTTACCTAAATTTTGTGTGCAACTTAATGGCTACTTTATTTGATAACATATTTTGTTGGCTAAAGATAAAGAGGGATATTGTAATGATTGGTGATCATTATTATAGTAACAATAAGAGTATAATGTTTTATACATCACTCTTAATATACATCACTCCTAAGATAAAGAGGGCATGAGTATTCATGTTGTCTCATAATTATCATGAATTTCAAAAAGATGTGATTCTATCATGGTAAACATAGAATCATGTCTATTTCAACATGATTCAATTCAATTGATTTAATGTAAAGTTTAAGAAATTAAGATGGATTATCAATATCCAAATCACTTCATATATCTACTGTTTCTTCGAAAATAATAATAATGCCTTAGAGGTCACGTGAACACTTCTTTTTAACTACTAATATCTTTTAGGATTTTATGTACTTATGCCTTTGTATTGTAAGACTGATTATTTTACATTGATATCTTACATTTTTTTGTGTTTGAGCTCATTATGAACTTAATTATATACTTTTTTTTTTTGCTTTTTAAAAAAATTGTATGTATTGGTTGTTCTCATGATTAGTAGAGGATTAATAATTGGATTAATTGAATCAACAATCCACTATAAGTTACCTCGGTTGGATGTCTCGGTCTTGACAAGCAATTGACTAGGTTTTGTTATCGTGTGCCTCTTCACCTACTTGCTTTGCTAGCAATCTCCATAGCCATGTAACCTTTTAGCCAATAGATGGATGAAAGAAAATTATTCTATCACACTTTTAGATATTAGTTTTTAGTTTTAGGTTTAGAAATTATCACCACAGATTCTAATTTGTCGTTTTGCTCTTATTTAGAAGTTGTGATCAAGGTACAAATTCTTTAGTATCCTTTTATTAAATAAGGGCATTACATTTTTCTCTTCTTTACAATAAAATGTGAGTGCTCATCTAGCATCTTCTGGCTAAATCTTACAATGAAACTTATACTTATTGTTGCTTTTCATTGTTCTTGCACATTGTGAAATCTATCAACAAAGTGTTTTAGTTTTCTTTAGAGATTTTTTGCAACAAGGTCAAACTCAAGTTATAATGATACTTAGAAACTTAACTCATATCATTATAGTTCCCATAATCATGTCACATGTACCAAAGTTTGCAAAGATATAAATGAAAATCTTAAAATAAACATTATTATCACAAATTCTAACCATAAAAAATAATTGTTTTAAAACCCTAGCTTTTGAACTATTTAACCTCAAAGTTATTTGTTGAAAAAGAACACTTTTTTGCACCTTAAATAGCTCCATCTTTGCTTTATTTTAAATTTAAAGACATAAAATATCAATTTTGGAAATCTTTTATTGCCCATTTATTCTACAATTTTATTGTTACAACACAAAATCATGCGAACAAAATGCAAGTTGTTAGAAAACATTAAATTGAGCATTTTAAAACCTAATTATCTTGTTGGGATGAAGGAATAAGGATTTGTCTATCAAACGACCATCGTTGCCATCATGCCAACATGCAATGCTCATCGCACATGCCAACCAATTGTTCTCCCAACTAATTTCTAAGAGTTATGAGCACCAATTGCTTGTGACACTGATGATTGATACATGCACTATGGTACTAGCTCAATACCATACAAGTCTTTGTGTTTGATAATAGCCCTTGTTGATGACATGGATGTTGAAGATAAACAACCTGCTTCACGATCTTGTCAAAACCCCTAATGCATACAACTCAAGAAATGATATCATATAACATAGAAAACAACATCATATACATATATATATACATACATACATACATACATATATATATATATATATATATATATATATATATATATATATATATATATATATATATATATATATATATATATATATCACGTGCATTTCATTTTCATCCTAATTATCTATCATTTAAGATAATACGATCAGAGAACCATGTGATTTGTGTAATAATTATGTCTTCACTTATTTTAATAAAAAACATATTATCATCTTCCATACATGGATGCAATTTTATAGAGAATAAAATATTTTAAAACATAATCAACACTCCCTTTGTCAATTTTTCAAAATCTATATCATTTTAGAAGTAAAAACATTAGAAATATAAAAACAAAAGAAAAAACATTCACATTACAATCAATAACAATATGAGGTATTGAAAAATATGTCGACACAAACATTTTGACAATTTTTTAACTGATATTTATTTTTAAAATTTTACCCAACAATTTATCTCTTTCCCAAAGAAACTTACAAGAAAAACAAGCTACGCTAAGCATAAATCCAACAAGGGTAATGCCAAATTAATCTTTGTCAAGTGCCCATTAATTATTTTCTCTTTTAATCACAAAAAAATTATAAAACATTAAACTATAGTAGCATCCCTAATATATTTTATTAAAATAGCATGCCAACTATACCTTCAATCATTTACTAAATGAAATAATTGCAAGCCATCACTGTAGATGATTCTCTGGCAAATGCAGGATTATTTTAAATAACAGTTCATAGTAGTCCATACCTCAATTGTCTTTATCAGTATAAGTAATTCAAAATACGTGCTATAATACAAAAATAACGACAATGTGGGGATTATTAGCACAACACTTAACCAAATCACACAAAACTAGAGAAATAATTTCTTAGCAAAAGCTTAAAAACAAGACAAACGACAACAAACATTTACCCTAAAAAAAAAGCACATAACAGTAAGGTTCAAGCATGCAAACATTTGTAATAGTTCTTCTCTTGTTTTCTGTTGGGTTCAATGGAAGTGAGGAAAGGTTTGACATGACGTTTTGATAGGTTTTATAAGATACTTAAGGTGCATCAACAATGAACATTTCATCATAGCTTTCCCTATATACAGCAATATACAACAGCCATGTATCAGGGAAAAAAACAAGCTAAAAAGGATGATTCAATCATTCATGAAGCAAAACTCAAATGCATGACAGTTAAACAGAGCCAACGTTGAAAGCATTAATAAAGGCATACATGTAGACTAAGCTACATTTATCAACAGGTTAAACTAGAATGACTGGCATCTTTAACAGTGTTGTTCATTTATTTCAATACATGTAATGAATTGTTCATGAGTACATTCTGAGGCAAATAAAAGTTATCATCACAAAATTGTCAGTTCACAAGAGTATGATCAAGAGTTGAGACTAATGGGGAATCAGATTATATAGTTAAAAATTTATTAACAAGTGTAACACATAACATTTCAAACTGATCAAATAGGCAAAACATTTCATATATATTGGAAAGGAGTCACAAGGCAAATAGGTGTGGGGTAGTTACCCAATTAAACCAATTGCAAGAGCAAATCTCTGAGCGAATCATATGTTACATCCGATGAGGCACCATCGAGAAGATAGCTATAGTGTCAATTTCCCAACCCATTCGTCCACAACCCCATAATCTATGCTCAGCTCTCTCAAAGGAGGTATATTCTCCATTGCAAAAACCATACAATGGGGGTATGAAACGTTATAGTGATCATACAAAACGAACTGTACAAAAACGTTTGGGCTACAACTGTGGCTTAGGTAACAGGCAACATTTCTTGCCCTCGAAACATCAATGGAGAAGCTCAATTCTGGCAAATATGGGTATCTGGGTGGAAGGTAGTCTTGAAAAACGTCGGATATATCTCCCCATTCGGTCCATCTCCCTGGAAAGCGATTGGGATACACCAAACTCTCACCAGCTTGAGAAAGTAGTTCTGTTTGCTGCTTTGTTAGGACTAATCCACTGAACTCACAGATGAAAGAACCAGCTCGAATCAAATCAATCGAACGAACACCCCACCCAGTCTCCTTCGATCTGAACACCTCCAAGCATTGCCTAATTCCCTTCTGGCTCACCCTGTTTGGACAAGTCGGTGGACATTGGCATGCTGTCCCACACTCATAAATCAAGGGCTTTCCTCTCACAAGAACTCCACTCCCATCATAAGCAAACTCACCTCCATTGAGAGTTGCACAATAACAATCGACCGAGCAATTTGTTTTGCATTCACAGCCACCGGTTCCCTCGCCATGGAACTTGTCCTGGATAGCAGAAGGGTAAATTGGGCGAGCAAGGTACTCATAGTGCAAAGGATCCTGATCATCGTCTAAGTCATTGTAAAGGGAAATAGGAAAGTTTTCCCTCCCCCTTGAGATGTCTTTGGAGAAGAAGCCACTGCTCCTTACACTTAGGGAATTCGTTCTCAAGCCTACTGCCAACTTAAGCATTGCAGTGCCCATCTCTTCTTGCCCCTCAATTCTTATCAGCTTGTACTTGTAAACACCAAAACCAGACTTTCCAACATCCAACCAGCAATCGACAACCTTGTAAAGCCCATCATAGACATAAACCCTTCCTGTTGGGCTCTGATCAAACTTAACTCCCCGGACAACTCTTATCTCAATTCCATACTTCATGCTTCTCTCAAGAGCAAGGTTCCCTCCCTCGAGTTTCTGGCTAGTGCACATCTTGTGCAGATTTCGGTCCCTACCGCCATGGCCGGTGTATATAAGAACATCACCACTGTCGTCGTCATCCTCGTAACCACCAGAGACAATAATGCTGGTGGCGATGGGTTCTCCACTGCTGCTCCTGCTTGCTGGGACATAGTCGATCCCGGCCTGCACCTGGCCATGCAAACCAATGACGCAGAGCTCCATTCTAAAGAAGTAGATATCTCCCACAAAAATCCCTGGGATAGAGCCAATGATCCGCTTGTCCCGGTTAAGCCAGAGACCACGATTGGTCATGAAAGCTGCAGCCTTTAGGTCGGCGCGGCTTCTTCTGCCAAAAACCCCCATGCCCTCACCCCTCACTTCGTCTCGTATTATGAGAACCCTAAGCGATTCGAACGTGATCCTCGCCCGGCGAACTAGGTCGCGGAAGTAAATCTGATCATGCTCGCTAAGGGAAGAGACACGAACCATCTCGGAAGATCGTGCCTTACGTTTCTTTGTAACGATCACTGCGGACGATGCCATTGTGGGCGCCTGGGCGGAATTAGGACTTGGAGCTGCGACGATGGAGGTTACGGCGGAAGCCGCCGAGGTATCTCCGGCAGCGGAAGCGGAGATTCTTTCGGAATATGAGGCCATAAAGAGGCGAGCCAGGCGGTAGTACTCGGCGAAGAGGGCTTCCTCGTCTGTGTAATGAGAAAGCTGCTGCAGCGGGTAAGAGAAGTCGTTGGCGGGAACGATGGAGAGTAAATTGCGTGCGGTGCCGCTAGGGTTTATGCTTTGGGAGATCGGCCCGATGCCAGACTCGACTTCGAGGGGCTCCATTTTGGGCTCGATCTTGGGGGCAAGAGCGAGGTTGAGGTTGAGGTTAAGGTCCAACGAAGAAGCAGGGAAAGCCATGGCCCCGAGGACGACACCAACAACACGAAACTCGAGGTAATTTTCAAGAACCAAAAGATGGAGCAGTGATCGGATTGAAGTAGGTGGAGGAAGGCAGTGAGCACGCTGACGACGGCTTGCCCGAAGAGAGAGAGAAAGAGTAGAAAGAGAGCGAGAGATAGAGATAGATAGATAGATAGAGAGAGAGAGAGAGAGTACGGACGTCGAATAGCGTTATGAGTAATGATTTTTTTTGTGGGAGCACAAATGAGAAGGCCAGATTGGGAAAACAATTTTGTGTCGTTTGCTCCACTTATAAGTTTTCTTTATTTGGGAATACTTTTGTTGAGATCTTATTTTTTTTATTAACTTTTTATTTTCATGATAATATCATATCACATGAATTATTATTTATTACAAATTATAAAACTATTTTTTAAACATGAACAAAACATTATAATAATAATAATAAAGAGTTTTATATTTTTTAGAAAAACTATATTTCACAAAATTTTTTAATTTTTTTTAAAGAAACTATAACATAGTTTTTAGTATAATTAGTGCAATTGTGACAATTTGGATATCTTTTACCTATGAGTTTCATATCTTATCTTTTATAAATATCAATATTATATTTTACTTTTTAATTTTTTTTTATATTTATGTTTTTTTTTTCATTACACCATTGCACATTCATTCTATCTTTAATTCATAAATGAGATGGTGTAAATAGGATTACTTGAGTCGCCCCAATATTATCCGTCATCATTAGTTACCTAAACTCGTTATGTTATTATATACTTTGCTTCTTGACTACTTTAACTATATTTTCTTGTATAAAATTTTAGAGACTCAAGTTGTGGTGACATTTTGAACTCGACAGCTTTTCACCCCTCGGCTCAAAACACTTTCATAGCTCTCGATGAAAAACAGTTGAGCTCTTCTAAGCTCACACGCTCATTAGCTATCCTTAATGCCCTATCATCTTTTTCTTGACTCTCAACTTGAAGTCCTTACATCTCTTCTCAAGTAGACACATTTTTAACTTGTCTAACTAGCTTATTACTTTACTCAATGACTATCGTAAAGTTTTTTATATTTACCAAGTGTCAACTAACAATGCATAATATATGTTGCATGTTAAGACTATCTTTTTTAAGAATCTTTGTTTTCTTTTAACTTTTTTTATAAGATGAAGTAATGTAAAACATCCAATCCATTGTGACACCAAAGTTTCATTGTTTTGAAGTTCATTTAGATTTATTTTGATACACTTGTGTATTATATTCTCATGGGAAACAAAATAGACATATTGATCCAAACTCGAGGAGATTAACATACATTTGCTTCAAAATATTAATCATTATTATACGTTGTTATTCCAGGTTTCATTTTTAACGATGTTGGCAAACCTTTTCTGCTTTCTCCTATGGGAAGCTCTTTGTGATGCCCAAAGGAAGTTATCAAGGCTCATTCCATCATATGAGTATTAACTAAGACATTAAGATGTATGGTTAAAGGTCATGTAGGTTTGCCCATTCTTGACTTGTATTATTTCATTTTCATCTTCTAGTTAGATTGTAGTTTTTCTTAGCATGACAAGACCATTTCCTAAACCTTTTTTATGTTTAATACAACTCATCATTCCATTTTGGCATAATAGCTTCATTTGATTTGAGCTTGGTGTGTAAGTAGCAAATTATTTGTGTATTTTGTATTTTATAACTTTATGGTAACTAGGATACGTCCAATTACAACACTGGTTGTTTATGTGTTTTCAATTGAGTATAGAGTTATTATGTTTTTGAGATCACTCGAGCAAATGAACATCTACATTGGGTTACTAGTCAAAATCCAATGAATTAGGCTGTCTATCTTTGGAGTTTTGAGGGAAAGTAAACCACCCTAGCAAATAAATTGAGTATTATAAATAGTTTATATAAATTGCACAATGCTATGATCAAATAGTACAAGATATTCTAACTAAATTATCATAGATAGCCAATTAATTTTCTGATTATGTTACTATCACATGATGCTACTTGGGAAGATGAGTCATCCCTCATGATTTATCAAGAATAATTGTTCATTAACATTATCCAAAATTATTTACCTCCTAAATTTAATGATTTGATAGGTCCAAAATAGCTTATATGAATTTCAAATAACCAACTTATTAAATTTAGATTAAATTATTTAAAACATTCTTTAATTTAGTTATCAGATTCTCAAATTTCATTTAAACGTTTATGACATAATCACGAATATCTGATTTGTGAAATCAAGCATTTTAAATTATTATTTTAATAGTATTTAAATAAACTTTATATAATATATATTTTCTAAATAAAAAAAATAAAATAAAATTTCATTATCTTGAATGACCTCACATTTGGTTAAGACAATTATTTTTAAATTTGTTATCAAACAATTGTAAAATGATTACTAAATTATAACTTAAACCATAAATACATAAAACTTTATTAATAACTATTTTAAGTGAATTAAAAGCAATATAAATTCCTATATTCTTCTTTATATTATTATTTCTAAATATTACATATCTATTATTAAAGAAGTTGTCAATTTCATCCTATTTCTAGTAATATATTTGGAGCATCCTTTATTTAAGTGTCACATGCCTATGCTTGCCCTCATGTAGAAAGACACTTAACAAATTTATTTTAATGTTTTTAATGCACCCAAATATAATTAGAGCTAAAGTTAGGATGTGTAACGTTTATATTATTATTATGTTTAAATACCCATTTATATATTGAAGTATTATTTAATATCATCTTTCTAATTGTATGTCAACCTAAAAGACAACTCCATTGCAAAAGAAAAGGAATTCATCCTTAGTAGAATTGTAGAAAAACAAAAACACTTTGATAAAATTAATAAGATGAATGCAAACAATTATATGTGGGTGTTTGATAACTATAATAGATTGTTGTGGAGGGTAGCAAAAACCTTAGATAAAATTGAATTAAATTATTATAAATATTTAAAACTATATATTTTGATATTTAAGGATGCCTATTATCTCACAAGAAATAATTAAAGTTTTTACAGGATTAAATAAAATGTAATGCTCAACATAATGATTATGTCACAAAAAAGAAATCATTGTGATAAAATAATTAATATTTGTGTAATAAAAAACAATTTGAAACATTTTAAAAAATTTAAAATGACAAAAAAGCACTTGTATTAATAAGTTTGCATTATTTGCAAGCCATCTAGACTTAACTTTCAAACATTCATGCAACAATTTTGAATTGCTCTACTAGTATTGAAATAATAGAAAATAAATTAGTTATAATAAAAATCCCTAATAGGGTTATTTTCATCAAAATGAATATATGATGCATTATTTTTCATTTTTTTTAATATTTTAATTCTCTAACAAGTTTCTTATCATATATAACATCAAGTTTTAGTCACACCACAAGCAAACACTTGTTAGCACAAAATTAATAGTCTAGAATTAGTACATAACATAGAATCAAAGAATCTCATAACAAGTGATTTTTTTGAGGTTTGAAGTTGAATTGAACATATTTTCTCTCTTCAATGTATAGATTGACAAAATGTTATGCAATAATGGTATATGTATTGAATTGGGCATTAAATTCATGTTAATGATCCTAAAATATAAAATTCATTTAGTCTAATAACATTCCAAAGTTCTCCCTTGCAATCTTTAGTAAATATAATATTTTTCGTTCTCTATTAAAGTCGGAACTTCTAGTTGATAAGAGACAATTGGCTTAGATATTTTTCAAAGACATGACATTTGCATTACTTTCTTCTAACACCATTTATCATTATCGTGCCTTTTTGAAAGTTCATTTGAGGTTTCATTGATGCCATAGCTTGAGCCGATGAAGTGCGATTCATGAAGAGGAATTGATGATAAAATTTCAACCACCAATATAATATATCCTCAATGAACATATAAATAATAGGAGAATATATTAAAGAGTAAAATGTCATAAAGTAAGGTGTAAACAAGATATTTACTATAATGTTAATACTATTTATTCTTTAATTTTTAACAATTCAAAATATTATCACACAAATAAAGAAAAGTACTTAGTGATGTAACCTAAAACAATTATGAAATTCTATCACAAGAAATTGTATTGTGAATATGCTCTTAAATTGTACAAAACACATTGATATTAGATAGTTTCTTAATAGATTTCAAGCTAAATATGTTAAATACAATTTTAGTCTAAACAAAAGAATGATTAACACACCAAATTCACCATCCAACTATAATTAAAAATATAAAAATATTAAAATATATGAACTTTTATTATCACTAAATAATACACCAAAACGATGACAAATAAGATGTGGACATTAATATTAACATTAAACAAAGTCTATATGAATAAAGATAACATTATCAAAGTTATAGTAAGATTAAAAATGTCATCAAATATGCAATGTTGATTTGTTTATTTAAATATACAAATAAAATAAAATTTTAAATAATATAGATATTGCAATGAAAATAAACATATACTAGAAAGAACATGATTTAAAATACGTGTAATTTAAAAAAAAAAGTTTTAGTGATGGGAAGTCAACTTAAGCAATTTGAGCACGTAAATGTTACATAGATAATGTCATGCTATGAAACATAATTTAGTAGTATTACATCCTATGAATAGAGGAGACTAACACTAAAAGACAAGACAAATGACTATTAAATAGGTAAACATGTATTGATATTATAACTATTCAATTAATAAATAGAACATAACAACATCAAAAAATTCATATAACCTACTCTACCTAATAAGATCAATGATTTTTATTATAATTCACTCTAACAAAGATAATATTGACCATGAAACCAATAGAAGTAACAATACAAGTAAAAACCAAACTACAAATTTTAACAAATTTATTTAAATATGTCACCAAATTAACTATCTAAAGTTTTTAAAATATCATTTGTCACCCAATACTATTAAGAAATGAGGATACACTAACAAATTAGACATTGTTGAATTTGTTTAAAACAAAAAGATATATATTATTGGAGAAAAAATGCAGATGAATAAAAGTTGTAATTTTTTTCAATTTGATTCTTACTTACCAAATTGAACCTGAAGTCGACTGCACTTCCCTTGGGTTGTCTGAGGAATTATTGTTTTGCTTTGCAGACAACACCATGTCCAAGGTCTCATCAGGAACCTTGATCCCAGTGTTCTCCATTTCAGCAACAATGGCAATAGCTGCATCCAGTTCTCCAAGATCCAGAGACAAAGAGATGATCTCAACATACAATGGGCTGATGAACAACAGAGAAGGAATTAAAGAACTTGATGCAACACATGTGAAAGAGCCAAAGCAAGAATGCTCAAATGGCAAGAGGGCATCAAACATATAAATAGTGATTGAAGAATTAAAAGTAGTCATAAAGCAAAATAAGTAAATATGATCCTCAACTGAAGTAGAATTCTCTAAAAATTTCAAATATTTTAGCAAAATTACTTATATTTTCGTCTATTTTAGCAAAATTACTTTTAGCTTTTGTCTTAATGGAACATAACACATGAAAATTTTCTACATAGGATCTCAAGTTTTATTTGATAATGTAATATAAATTTATGAATCAGCAAAATGTTTCAACACAAATGCCCTTGGTTTCGAGAGTGCTAACATTAGGTACGATAGAACATGGAAGATGCTGATCCCCACGATCAAACTTCAGGGTCCTTATAGGATCGACAAGGTCTTTGAATCCCAATCGTTAGCAGGTCAACACATCAGGTCAACCCATGTCAAGTAATTTTGAGCTTCTCCAGCATGACAAAACTGTTGAAGCTCAAATGCAGTTTCATATTCAACTAAGCCACATCTGCAATTTATTTTCTCATTAAGTAATAAAGGGTGTGGTTTGAATCATACTAAATGAGCAGTATAAATACATAAGAGATGCAATGATATTGATGTTAGCGCTACCATGACATGCAATTTTAATAGATGGTGAGGCCATAGCATCTTCAAAGGGGAAGGCTCTCATGCAATGCCAGATATGTATGAGACATTCACAATAAATTGATCTTGCCGACACGGAAAATGGCTAGAAATCTCAATTTATGGATCAATTCGACATTGCGGAGAAGGCAACCAAACAGAACAAGAGCTGTCTATGAATGCAAGGGCAAAGTGAACAAGAGCTCATATGGGACAGAGGAAAGAAGCTGGAGTAAGCAAGTATGAGAATAGACAGGAAAAGATGACCGAAAATAGAGCTTCTAGGAAACTTTCTATAGGAAGTTCAATTTCTCCTCAAGCTAAGAAAAATATTGCTGATACAGGCGAGTGAAAAGAACATGAAGGAGGAAGCTGAACCATGACACACTCCAGATGGTATCATGTAGACTAAACCACTCTTGGTTCCGCTTAAAAAGATGTTCATTCAAGAAACAAAACTGCTGTTGAAGGGCTTGCCAAACCTCATGGGATGATTTCATTTTACCTGTCATTCAGCCCAATTAGATGAAGCTAATAGAAGAGAAAAAGAGCTAGGCAAACTAAATGTTTAGTTGATACCTTTGAGAAAACAACACAAAAGGAACTATTCATTCAAAGGAGCACAAGATGATACGACCATCGCTCCTATGAATGTTATAATTCATGAAGAACTTCGCGACAGAATGAGGCAATTGTGACGAACAACTGAGCAGATTCTACTTATCCCTCAAGAGGGGACTAATATAGGGAAAGATCAATGACGAAAAAAAATACAACAAGAATAATGAAAATTTATAAAGGGTAACCTAAGAGGTTGACGTATTCCACAAGAAAGACAAAGGATCTCCTGGTTAAAATTGGAACTTCTAACTGCAATATTAGCTCTTATAGTAACAGAATTAGTGGTCAGCAAAGGGCTATTAGTGATTACTGCTTTGATTTTACTTGAAATATCAAGAAACAGAAGATGAACTCTTTCTAAAGAGATGGATGATGATGAGCATATAAACATCTACCCAGTAATCTAGGGCAGGTAGGTACTTGGTACTTAATGTTTCATCATTTCCTTTCTTCATACAATCTTTTATCTTCTTTCCTTCCTCGATTGAAAAGTGTTTTTGATGAGGAGCAAAGTGAAGGTATTAGAGAAAGAAGTAAGACAAGGTGATTGGATGATAGATGACAAAGGGAATTTACATGCTTCAAAATCATGCCTAAGTCCCATAGTTGACAAGGTAAGATACTATAAAAAATCACTAGAGACGAATATAACTCGTAAAGATTTCCTCCCTTTGGCTTATTAGATCAATACCATGTAGTTCATGCTGGTTTAACCAAATGGACTTGAGGCCAACTCGAGTTTGATTTGAACCATTTAGATTATCTTCAATAACTGGGCCATGTTTGAATAACTCAGTAGTTCTTTTTCCCCCTAGCTGAATATTGTGAGTGGTTTCCCCCCAAGTGAATGAGCCAAAACTATTGCCAAGTTAGCACCAGCTGTTCCAAACTTCAAGATATGAATTCTTGACTTTCATAGAAAAAGGTACTACTCTTGCACAAGGAATCAGAATATCAGCAGTACCATCTTGTAAAGGAGAATCTTCAGTCCCAGGAAAATCAGAAATAATTATTACTGGAGATCTATCAAAAAAGTTTCCACTAAATCTTCTACATCAGATATAGAATTATAAATGATTAAATGGTTTATGATTGCTTGTGAATCGAATTTTTTCCTTTTTCCTCAATATATTCCACTGCAAAAAGGATCAAGAAAATAAGTAGCTGCTAAGACTTGGCTAAGGGCATTGCATCAAGGATCCTAGATGAGATTAATTCACCTCAACAGAACTAGCAAAACATCGCATTCACCTTCTTCACCTCCCTTCCCTCATTTCCAAGGGCTAACTCCAATGCCAATGGTCCCCACAAGATTCTCTTCAATATCTGAAGTCTCAAGGTGCACCTCATAAACACCAAGAGATCAGTAAACACGTTCTTGTTGTCATGCAACCATTGTTTTCCTCCTTTCATCCTTTCCCTAATATTCTTTCTCTAGCTGTTACCATCAATAGCCCCCCAGCTACGAACGCTGAGTAAGTCCAAGGTTACCTCCCATCTCAAATCTTCATCCTCCCAAACCAGGCCAGTCTACTGTGCCCGAGCCTTCATTTCAAGTTGAATGCTACAGCTTGAATAGCATTATGAAGAGAAGTTTTGGGCTAGGGTGATGTAAACTATTGCAGCCTGTATTCTAGGTAGTTTGAAACTTAAATGCAATTTCATCTTCTCCAAAGATCACTCAGAACAAACACCACATCTTGCCCAAACGTGTACACGTCAAGCCAATCATCCTATGTAACCTATCTTCATAAAATCCTGTAAGAACACTAGGTAAAACCCTTTCAATATCGCAAAGATCCCCTAATAAAATTTTTATAGTCGAAACAAAAATATCTGATGGAGAGCTCATGGGGTGAACAACAATTCGCTCACTTATAGAAAAATATCTATTTTTGAACGAGGGTTTTGATTGTTTGCAAGTTTCACTAATTCAACACAGCTAGTATAATCTCAAGGAATCTTATGGCAATTGTTTTTCATCAAACATAGAGTTACAAGATTAGTCTAAAAAGAAACAGATAGCTTTCGTGCAACATCTCAATTTCAGCTAGTTAAAGCACATCGACTTCGTTCAAGATTATTTTTCTGCACAAAAAAAATTATAGGGTATTACTTTCAGAATATAATTCCTAGACTTCTATTAATAGGAGAGACTGCACCAAAATGAAGCCCAACTCATCAAGCCTTAGCAAAAAATTGATAAACCATTCCTTTCAAATGAATAGCTACATATTGAACATGATGACTAACATCAATAAAAAAGGCATCCTTCAGACATATTCTGCAGAAAGAAGACGTTTGTTACCTCCCAAAAATATAGCCCAGTTTATGAGCTTCTCGTAAAATTGTCAAGAATGCAGCTGGAAGAGGAGCTCTTATAGCTGCACGCAATATCATAGCACAATCTCCAATTGTTGGTTTTCCACCCAATTTAATCACCTGAAATTTCATCCAGCATATAGCGTATTTAGAAAACAACTTCTTTCAAATAGAAAACAGTTACATATTCTGCATTACATTGAAACAATTGTAATCGGTATAGGTAGAGAGAAAATGCTTGACTCCCAATTTTATAGAATCAGCATGTCTGTAAGAATGAGATAACTCTTGGATTATTCCATAACATATTTCCCAATAATTAAGTTAAGAGTTCACAAATAGTCACAATTCTTTTATATTTAGCCCTATCAATGAGAAAATGGTAGAATTTCCATCAAAACCTTTATTTCATGGTGTCCAGTTCTCAAATGGACACAAACATTAAAGACTAAGGTGCTTGACATATAAATAATAGCTGGAATTCCACCTACTCCAACATTGGTTAAATCTTCTATCACGATTTCTGTCACAAGTGTACCATTGATCCCATCCATCACAGTTAGCCATCGTCGATCCCAGCAGATTACACAGCATAAGCAGAATGGAACAAAATTCAAGAATAATCCCAATCAGTTATGCTGTTCTTTGAAGATAGAGGAAAAGAAGGATACCTATAAGGAGAAACTCCAATCCTCAAGTCACAGCAATTAACTACAGAACGTCAAAAGTAGCGAATTTAATCATGATAGAATGGCATGGATCCAAAAAAATATAAATAACACATCTATTCTACAAGACAAACCAGCAGATTTGGAAAGCTATGCAAGAAATTTACTTAAATCAAGAGAATAAAACTTTTTGCTTCAAAATCATGTCCAAAATTTGGACAGTTTGATAATGTAAGACGAAGCTGTTGCAGGAGAAAATCATAAAGGAGGCTGGATGGTTCCAAGACTCTTCAGGTTATTTCAGAATCAATTGCTGAAGTAGAGGGGAGTAAGAACAAAGTGGTACTTGACTTTGAACTCAAACTCAAAAAAGGACACCCTAAAACTCTGATCTTGCTAATACAGAAGTTAATACTGAACTTCTTCGAATTCTAACTTAAACAAGTATACACTAAAACTAAGATCTTGCTGATATAACACAAGAAGGTACATCAGCTTTGTCCTTATATCACTGAGCAACAGAAAAGCCATGCGATGATCATGGTAATAAGCCATACAACAAAGGGAGACATACTGGAAAATACATAACAAACAATGAAACTTGTAGTAAAAAAATATAAGAGATAACTGTAGAACTCCTAGAACAAACTGAAAATGAAAAATAAACTTATTTGAATTTGACAGCAGAGAACAACTTGAACTCTTTCATCAACATCCACATCATATCAAGTTATCCAATAGAATTAATAAAAGTTGCATGCACCGGGACGAGAGTTCATTGCTCCAAAAAAGCAATTTGACACTATCAAAAAAACATGCATAAAATTGTTGTATATTGGACCAAGGGGCACTTGACCACATGATCTGCCCTGACTTAATGAGATATATGATAGTGATATCAATGATATAAACATCTCAATGGTAGATGGTAAAATGTCTCCCAAAATTGGGCAAGGAAGTGTAATCCACCATATGTTTACAAGTAATTAAAGGTAAGACTTATGCTGTGACATTTTTTTCTTCTCACATAAAATTTGAGAACCTCTCTTCACAAAAAATGAATGACACTAAAGAGGAAAAGAATGGTATTTATCATTAAAAAAATAATATTTCCCCTCAAACACAAATGTCAATGTTGATTATGGATCTAAAAGATGTAGCAAAACTTATTTTATTGAGAACTTAAAAAGAGAACTATAGAGTAGAAGGAGAGAGAGTGAGTGAGAGAGAGAAAAAAAAGAGTTTAGAATTTTCATAATTTAAGGATGATAAAATAAAAGAGAAGAAAAACAACAAGAGAAATAGCTCTGTAAATGAGAGAAAAACCTGCTTGCAAGTGATTCTTTTTGTTGAATTTGAATTAGACTAATAGGAATCTATTTATAAGTAACAAAATATATAATGTAAGTTCAGGTCCATGCGTACAAAATTATAGATGCTATTCCTTTATTCAATCGCCATGACGTAATCGTCTTGAGCAAATGTGTGCATCTTATTGATGCGGCCAAGTTAATTATAATCGTCATACGAGAGCTTCAATCATTAATAACGTGACAGTAACTAGCAGATAAAAACTTAGTTAACGTGACAATTAATTACAACCAACAAGTAAGAGCTATGCTATTGATGATGAAGAATCAATTATGACCACTTAGTAAAAACTTTGTTATTAACGTGACAATCAATATTGTCAAATAAGTACAACTTGAACTGATGAATCTAAATCCCACATATGCAATGCCTATCTAAATAAGTTGGATCAAATCTAATGAGTGTGGACTTGAAAAATGGTATTTGAGGAACCACCTTAAAAGTCTAGTCTTGAAGACCAGCTTCTAAAGATCTAACCATAAATGATTGGCCTTGAGAGTATAAAATTACCTCAAGGGATCTTAAATTGAAACCATTGATATTCACAACGTGGTTGTGATACAAACTAATGGCTAAGATTCAATTACTGAATTTTTGCATCTTCAATAAGTCACTTAAATTGACATTTATTTTGTCACTTCCTAATATAATATTATGCTACAACATAAATGTAGGACATCCAAGTTCTTTTCTTAAAAAACTTGTATCATCTTTTCTTCATTTAGTAAAAAGTTTAATTTTTTGTGAGCACAAAATCCTTGCAAAACACCTCAAAAATATCCTAGCATGTGTCTCTAAAAACTGTTCATACCATGCAATTTGGTTTGTAATTTATTTGATTCTAAAAAAAATATCTAACTTAAAGTAACATCCCCACATTCATCAACTTCATAGCGACAAAATGAAGGCCAAGAAAATCAAGTAAATAAAATTTGAATTTGAAATTAAAAGTAGCATAATATCAAATTATTTTTTAAGAATGGAGATAAGGAGTAAAACAAAGGCCATGCTTATAAATACCAAACTAAAAATAAGAGCAATATCATCCAAACTTTTAGCATTAACATCCTAAACTGCTCTATCTTTCATGCTCCAACAACAACAAATAATGAATGTTCAATCATTATAAGCCTTTCTACTATGATTATCAAACAGTTTTTTTTAATACTTGTAATATTGGAAAGGAGTTCATTTGATGACACTCTATGTAAGATTGATACACTGTAACACATTGGACCAAAAAAGACAGGGAATAATTGTTGAGTGATGTATCAAAAAAGAGAATCATAAGGCAAGGAATGATACTTAATAAAAATTTCTAGGTGGAGGAATATAAAAAGGAATAAGTCCTACATCAATTATAAAAGAGAAGATTTTAAGTTAAAGTCATAAGGTTTGAATTGGTCAGACATCTTGTGGGAGTAAACTTGTGCAGAATCTCAAGAGAACTTCATAGATAAGCATTCCTAAGGTAGAATAATTTTGGGATGGGTCACCAAGAGAAGGAGAAAAACCCTTGTGTGAAGGACAACTTCTACTTAGATTAAAACAATACCTCGCTAAGAAGATTTGGATATTACAATCTGATATTAAAGCAATACTTTTTGTAGTCCAATGTGATAAGAGGACAAACTAAATGGAAAATAATGGGCCCGTAGCACTTGAGACCAAAAAGGGGAGTGATCGCCAGGAAATGTTCTAGACAGAAGAATCATTAGGCAAGAAGAGACTCCTGATAAGTTTCTAAACTGAGAGATATATCGATGAATAAGTCTCACATCGACTATAGGAAAACAGAACCTCAATTATATAAGTAAAACCATAAACCTTGAATTTGCAAGGCATCTTTTGTGGGCAAGTCTATATGAGATCCAAAGAGAACTCCATAGTAAAGCATGTTAGAAATATAATAGAATGAAGGGAAACTAATTCACTCCAAATTAGACAAGGCCATGTGCAATGAAGATTAGCTATGCTTGCATCTTGATTCTCATACATCCTTTATTTGATACTGTCATCACTAGTCCAAACCACAAATAATAAAAAATTTTATTTTGGTTTAAAAACTTTTGGAATCCAACACAAAATGCAAAGCTCTAGTCATTGTTACTTGGTTGGAACATCAAATTGGGACAAAAAATACAAAGCTTTGGTCATTGTTATTTTGTTAGAACATCAAACTATGAACAAAATACAAAGCCCTAGTCATTGTTCCTTCAACCTAAACTTGTTTAACTATGAAATTCTCATTGGATATAATGAGGGTTTGCTCTCAAAAAGTACCTCGACATCTTAAGACTATAGTATCTCATATAAAGACCAGGATCTCCCTCTTGATGTAGGACAATTCATCCTTAGACTCATGAAAGCCTTGCATAAGAACCGCTCATTGTATAATGATAACTTTCACATGACACGCTCGATGACCACACCCCACCCTCTAAAATCTAACTTTTTTTAATCCTTTTCTTGTTCTTAAATCCTATTTCAAAAGTTTTCACACATACATATTCAACAATTTCCACAATAAAATATCAATTGCTTAATAAATATGCATGTGCATATTGTGCCAACATCCTCACTTATAGAACCGACACATTTATCAATATTGAAATTTAATAAGACCTTATCATCCCCTACGTGTCCTTAATGTTGATAATACATATACGATAATGATAATGGGGTTATATCAAAGCGTAACGGCAATAATGAGGACACAAATATAACTCATATGAAAATAACAAATAAAACTAAGTTATAAACCATGGTTAGACCATTTCTATAAGATATACTATAACAAAATCTCAGATGTATATTTATTATGCTAAACTCAGCATTATTGTCTCCAACATAAATCACGATATACTAGATTTAATGCCATAAAAAACGATATACAATATTCCCAAAATATCTCGTAAGTACTTTCTCTTCGCATATCTGTGACATGACCTATAATATAAGTAAAGAAATAACTTTTTACAAAACTTAGCAGGTAAATTGTATATACAACAAAATCTCAATATCAAATGATAATATAAGCAACAAGAATAATAAATAATAAGGCCAACAACATGGCACTTATACAATATGATAACAATAAGCCATGAGTGATATACTCAACATCATACATGTGCATAAATAGATCTTCCATCCATCACATATATATTATATATCTTTTCACATTCATACTTTATTCATTTCTTTTCATCTCTATCTCATTTCTTTTCACTTTTTTATAGCTTTTTTCCACATGAACATTATCCTACAATCATAATCACATCTCATTTCATTTTTATGAAATATTTTATTATATTATATCTAGACGTTAGCCTTAGATATTATAACTGGATAACAATCTCAATTATATCATCCTTGCATATCATCGTCCTACACAAAATACTAACAATAATGGAGTCTACTTATCATTGTCTTATACATAATATTAGTAACAATAGAGAATAAGAAGTGATAGCAACTCGCACATTAAGCCTTAGTACTAAGTGCTAGTGATAGTAGTCTCATCTCATCATATTAGGAAGTGATGAGATAATATCATAGAAAATGTAATATTCCTTTTTTTTCTTTCCATATCATGGTATTTAATCGTATCATATCATAGCACTGTTATAGATGCAACTCAAGAGGCTTATATAGCTTACTTCTAATTCACTTTTCCTTTTATGTTGTAATTATTCGCTTTTTTGATATTCTCATAGTTTGATCACATAGAATATATCACATACATATATATATATACATTTTTTATGATTATAACACATATCATAACATATCATATTAATTGCATTTCATAATCATTATCAGAATATAGACATAAATAAAGAATCTCATGTTAGAATGCTCAAATAATATCACATGCATTATCGTTTATTTGGATTCACCTATCTGAGTTTTCGATAATTGTATTGATTCCATTCTTCTTTTTTCTTTCCTTTCATAACCCAATTCTAGGACAACTTTAAATCCTATCTCCAGATTTTTCCAATTTGTAATTCTTTCTTTCGAGCTGCAGCCTCTATCTTCTTACTTCGCTTCGTTCCACAATTGAATCTCATCTCATTCTTTGAATTGCAATAGAAACAACACCTTTATTTCCTCCTCCAATGATGAGCTTTGCTGCTCCACCACTTTGTTGCATTCATAGCAACCATGCTACAAGCTTCACTAAGTCTCTCCTCATCCCCCACTTCCTCTGGTTTCGGTTTGCTAAAGTCACGCAAGCTGGAGCCTCTTTTGCTCCAAGCTTCCCTTTGCTGAAATCACAGCTTTCAAGATCTTCCTTCCAACTATGAGTAGCTTCCCTTCCTCTCTTCTTCTTCTATTATCTTCCTTTCCCTCCTAAAAAATTCCTTTTTTTTGAGTCTTCCCCTGCCTCCTGTAGCTCAAACAAGCTTATCCTAATAGCTTTAGGCAATTGGGGTGCAAATTTTTCAAACAACCCATTTGATTTCACATGTTTCTAACTGTTTAAAAAAATAATTATTTTATATTTTGAAACCTCTAAAATTCATATTAAATCCGATAAAATTCCAAAAATTATAAAAATTCTTTACACCTATGTGTGCAAACTCTGATCTTCTTAAAGGAAATTTCAGCCCAAAGAATACTGAATATGGAAACCTGCCCATAAAGTCTCTTAATGTTGCTGCGGCTCCTTAAACAATATACAAGAGTTGTTTGATGGAAAAAGGCCACTCATGTCAACAAAGTACACCTCATAAAAATCCTCAGTAATAATTAAACATATAGGATTTCCTTGGCAGTGAAAATAAATTCTTGAGCGATAAAGTTAAACTAAAACGAGTAAAGTGGTATAACTAGTGCAGAAGTAGAGCAGAAGAGAGAAGTAAACACCAAGGAAGGCATCAGATTCGTGCTCGAGATATGAAGTTAGACATGGCTAATATTAGGCCAGTAACAGCAAACTTTCATAACATCACAAGATCTAGCTCATGTATATCAGTTCAGAGTCATCATAGAACTTTGAAATGAACTTTCATTGCCATTTTTGAGTTAAGAAGAGCAACTCACAAGATACAAGCCAATTACCATGTCATCCTAAAAGTCTATTAACTTTTATGTAAGTCAAAGAATTGTCATAATAAATATTTCCCTACAACTTTTCATGGGACATCATATTCACCATCATGCACATGTCTATGCAAACAGAAAGTAACTAAGAATAACAAACTTGCCTTCTGAAAGATTTTAACTCCCAGATCAGCTTCCCATTCCTGGGACCATTTCGGAGGTTTTCTTGTTTTAAATTCTCTTTCCCAGGTCCAGCCCCAAGCATCTGCGATGGTATACATATCTGATACCTCAAAGATTTTCCTCTCTCTTATTTCTCTAAATGCCTCATGTAAATCCTCTGGGAACCAATCATCATCTTCATGATCATCATGCTTCAACGATAAGAGCAATAATCAAGATCAAGGTTTATTAAAATAAAGATCACAATTTGGCATTTAAATTTTCCTAGTGGCTAATTACAACTTCAAAAATTAAAAATAGATAAATATAAATATGCAATCTAGGACTAACTCTTCTGATGTTGCTGAGTGCCAAAACAAAAATATTGCCAAAATGAGCACACAAGGGGATGCAATATTATTCCATGTACAAACAGGTTCAAAATCAGAAATTATTAGGACAGCAAAAAAAACATCAGATCCTTGCAAAGCAAATCAAGAGCATGAACAGAAACGCAAAATATACAGTGAAGAATGTTCACCAATGCCAACTACTTTAGGATTAAAAATGCATCAACTACTAAGTAGCTGGACTTGAGCAGCTACATACCACCTTTCAATCAATTTGGAGTTGAATAAAATAATGAAGACAAGGACAAGATTTTATCTTCTGAATGCAATTAAGCTATTATTGAAGTACATTTAGATGGTTCCGATGCTCGTGGTTGACGAAAGAAGACAACAATTTTCACCTTCTGAATGTGACAAAGCAATGACTAAAGTGCATTTAGATGGTTCCAATGCCATAGGCTCACAAGAATAAAATAGCGATTCCAATGGTTAAAATCTTGCTTGAAAACAAAAAAGAGCACAATAAAAACAAAGAACTTAAGTCTGGCTGAGCATCAACCACAGGCTAGTTAAACTTAAACAGCCACATGCCACCGTTCTATCTATTTGGAGTAAATATCAAAAAAATTACAACAGGCAAGGATAATATCTTATTTTCTTATTAAAGATCACTGAGATGGTTCCAATATTTTTGTTAATAGGATTAAAAATTAATAATTCCACAGGTCAAAAATTCACAATAAATAAACAAAAAAGTGGTGTTAAAAATTAAGAACTACGGTAAATTGCAAACATGCAAAATATAATGAAACTATGAAATGTACGGCCAATTATATGATTACAAGGAAGCATGCTTTAATTTCCAAAGTTTTAACAAACAATTTTGCATCCATTAGTACTACAGATGGAGTAGATCCCTTGTGGATTTATGATTACTGCTGAATTGCAGTGCTATACCTCAAAGACATTTTTGACAAGAAGCACAGCAAGGAGCTATTCTTAGTCTTAAATATAGAACAAAGACAACCTATGAAATTCAAAACAGCTACCTATTTTAAGTAACCACAAAAGTCAGAATACACAAGCAGTTTCACAATCTGATCAAGACTTGAAAACACATTTCAAGAAAGTAGGTGAAACACTACAAAAAAGGGGCCAAAAAGATAATTCTATGACAAAACCTCAACAGCTACCTGGGCAGGTTTCCTTCGTGATTTTTTTGCCCTTGTAGACGTTACTTCTGAATCTTTCAACAACTGAACACCAATCATTTGAGGAACCTTGGTTCTTTCAACTTTCTTGGGCTTTGCCAGATCTGCTTGATTTTCTGTTTGTTCAACTCCATCATCCTCTTCATCCACCTCCCCATCTTCTGATTCTTTCATAGCATCCTCAATAGGATCACCATCATCCTCTTCATCTGCTTTGTCATCTTTATTTTCTTCATCAACATCATCATCTTTATCATCAATATCCTTAAAACCTTCTCCAAGAAAGCGATGTTTCCAGAACTCTGTATTTCCATCTTCAAGTTTGATACGTGATATTAGCTCTTCTAAGTCTTCATCGACCTAGTATAAACAAAACCAAGAAAAACATTTACAATTCCACTTGCCATGGAGCTGTTGATGAATAGTGAATATGTAACTCCACAGCATCTTTAATGTGAATTTATTTCCAAGAAAATCTCAGTAATCCATAAGCATGCATAGATGGTGCAACATACCTCTTCTTCCTCCTCCTCAATAGGAGGAACCCACAAGGGACGACCACGAGAGAGATTAATTCTTCTAGCTTTTTGCACTCGCTGATAGAGAACCGGTCTAGTACCATCTATAGGCAAACCTTGTCCTTCCAACTCTTCCTTTAACTCCGATACTATCATCTTACTTGCAGCTTTTGGCTTTAAAATTCCTTTTACAGGACCCTTGATGATTTTCCTAAGTCTTTCTACCACCCTAAGATAATCTGCGTCAGATGCCTTACCTAGAGCTTTAGGTCCTTCATTCTTCAAAGTTTCCAGAAGCTTTTGGTGGTAGATCTTTGATTCTTCAAGGCACCGTTGCTTGAAAGAGGTTTCAATAGAATTGGAATATGCAAAACCTTGAGCATCAGGATCTAAAGGGATTTTTCCACTGCGAGGAACCCAACGTTTGCGTTCTCCTGTAAGACCTCCTTCAGCAATGTACCTTGAATTAAGAGGCATAATTTCAGAGAAAAACTAATACAGAGGACGGTGGCATTACTAACATCAATTCCCCAGGAAAAACTCGGAATGTTGATGCATTAGATGCATCAACAAAAAAATATGTAAATCACTTGAGCTTTGTACACAACAGAAAGAATAAGTGAGAAGCAAGATTTGTAAAACTAATTTAGGATAAGGACTGGTTGTTATTTGTTAACAAAATTAGTACAATTGAAACAACTAAAGAAATTTATTGTTTTGCAGAATAGTCAACTACATAAAAATATCACCTTCATTACTTGGACAATATTTTGAGTCAACTAACAATCTGTCATGATATGTAGTATCAAGTATTCAGATTTTACAAGTTTCTCTTGCCATTGAATCAAGATCAATCGTTATTGACCAAATTGGTTATACCACTCCTTGTAATTTCATGTCTATGAAGAATGCATTTCAGTTCATCATGGTTCTCTTAACTGTGTCAATTTTATGGCGTCTTGAGACTATGCCCGTTATAATGGTTGGCATTCATGATAGAGAAACCTTTATATTACATTGTTCAAGAACTAATTATCTTACTTCCGTATTCAACTTCACATTCATGGCATCTTAGGTAGTCCAATAATCAATAAATGATTAGAGCATTTTCACAAATGAAGATTTGATCCACCAACCAACTTAGACAGTCTATAGTTGCCAGCCTGGATTGGTTTGGATATTAAAAAAATGCAGTTTAGTATCTAACCTCCACTTTATGAAGCCAAGATAAGAGTTTCCCTTCGGCAGTTTGGGAATGAAGTGTAGCCGATAGTTTTAGGAAGAAGAATTGAATACTTGATGGCATTAGAGAGCGAAAGATGGAGAGAATTTGTGGAGGAATTACATGATTAAGGCACGCCCTCTCTTTGAATTTGAAAAAAAAAACTACCACTTTCATTCCCCCTTGGATAGGCCTCAAAGCCAACATGATAATCAAATTAATTATTGGCTTAGTATTATATCAAACTAATTGTTGGCTAGCCTACCATATCTGAAAAATAAATTCCGTTTCATGAATATCCAATGGCACAACATACGTCAAACCTGACCTCCCAAAGCACTGATTGATGATATGATACCACTGCAAGTTGTCTTGAAGAGTTGTCTCCAACTGCATGACCTGTGAATCATGAAAGTTGGGGGGGCACTTGATCAAAAGATCTACTGCCTTATCATCAACTACAATGATCTCTTGTTGGTGATTCGATGCCCAAAGCAAGATGTCGGTTCCCTAATAATCCAATAATCAAGTCCAATCCCCGATCTCAGATTGGTGGTATAATTATCATGAACAGATGCTAGGATCATGGTACATTATAAAGAAGGATTTTTTAGATACTCCTACAAAGTATAGCTTCCTATAGAAGCCACCATAATCCTACCATTGAATCTTCTTCAACCCAAACCCCATCAACCATAATAGCACAAGAATTGACCAACTGGCAAGACTGTCACGCTGTCACCTATACAAAGAAAATGTTCAATTCAGCCACCAAACTGAGGGCAGAGAGCAGTCATCAGCTTTCTAGTCAAGCATTGAAGCACCAATAACGATTTGGCTTTCACCACCAATTCCATTCCGACTCAAAAAGCTTCCCTTGACAACATGGTTAGCACTAAATTTTAGAGAGAGAGAGAGGTGTGTGTGGTGAGGGTACATCTGCTACCAATTGTTATGTGATTCTAGGTGATTAAGTGGAAGTCCTAAATTTTGATTTCTTTTTCCCATCCTTTCTGCTATTCTTTATTGCTGTCTTTGACCTAGTTAAGATTCTGTTTGAGTTTCTTCGATTACTGCTTTCAAAAGATGCCTTTCCATATTTAGCACAAGCTTTGCTTTTCCTCTTAACTCTACTACTTTTACATCCCTAATGGACACACGATTTTTTTTTAAATATGGATAGATGTTTGACAACATTTTTGAGAAATAGTAGGACATATTTTTGGCAACATGTGGCATATCAATTCATTGTGCTAAACCAACTAGATCACAATGAACCCTTCAGAATCAAACCATGTCCACATCAACCTAGAGAGTCAGTCTAGTCACCTATTGAAAGTCTATGATTAAGGAAGACTAACATTTTTCTTTAAAGGTCACTGACTGAACTTCATATTGAATCAACAGAAAAATGTGCACTGGATAGTCAGCAGTCAACAACTCAGAGGCAAAAATATCACAAGAAACGCAACAATGCCAGTTAATTAAAACCCAAAGGAAAAAAAGGCCGATCATGCATACTCCTCATAAAGCAAAACGGAGCACCAAAAGACTGAGGATGTGGTGGCATGGCAGTGATACAATCTTCAACTGCAGTGACAAATCGAAGAAATTGTATAGCAAGATGACCTGGTCAAAAATACTAGTTCAAGAGTTACGACCCAGAGCAGCAAAGCACTCAAAAACAACAGGAACGAGCCGAAGAAAATGAAGGTAAGGACAAGCTTGTTTAGAGAGCTTGGCTGAAAATCAAGGCCAGGAGGTTGAGTCCAGAATGGTCAACGGAGACAATCTTTTTTTGTAAACTCTTTTACAGAAGAGTGGAAGGCCCATGCATGTGATTGACAGATGTTCAAGTGTGAAATGAACGATAACGGTAAGCTTGGGTGACTAGGATGCATTGTTGAAAACTAAAAAGGAGTTCATAATCAGATTTTTATCCATACCACATTGGGCAAAAGGCACTTGCAGCATGGATTTTAGTGAGCTAATAGTGCCAAGCTTCGCTCCACAAAAAATAATAAGATCTTCAGCAAAAGCCAATTGGGTAAGAGATGGTGTTTCCTTGTAAAAGAAGTTGTGATCTAGGTTGCAAAAAGAGCACATCACAATTCTACAAGGGGTGGTGAACATAAACATTCTTGTCTAAGGCACAAGGATGCCAATCTACCCTCAAGACACCCATTTATGAGGACAGAAAAATGGATATCATGGGAGAAATTTTTGATTCACTTTACAAGGCAACGGGAAAAACCTTTATCAAATAGTGTACTTGAAGTTCACACTCTGGGATCAGAAAATCAAATTCTTTGGATATATAAATTCTTGCACACAAAAAATTTAAGAGAAGATTTAGAACTTAACTTGGGGACCAACTTATTGGCTTAATGAACATTATTGTTGATTAATCTGTCCTTAATGAAAGATACCCAGGCATTGTGAACAATGGAAGAGAGCATTTGGAGAGGATTAGTGAGAATTTTTCATATGACAATGTACATGAAATTCTCATCTTGAAAATGTTCTGCAAGCTGACATTTGAACCCCGAATGGTGGCACCCTCACCTTAAGAAGATGGCTCCCAATATTTTGTTTGACAAAAATGGCTTTAATTGCATCTTATTATGGACAAAATTCAAAGATCTTCCTCTTTATCTTAAGTCTACTTTATGCCACTATAAGATTACAAGTTTTGTAGTCAAACTCATCATTGATAACACCAAACTCACCTTTGCATTGAGATCAACTCAGACTAATCATTAATTCAATCCCACGGTCATGAATGGTATCCTTTCTCATGTAAAAGTGGTCTATACTTGGACTCTCAACCCACATCACGATTGCAACATCTTTTAACATTATCATCCTTCTTATCAAGAAAGCACGTCCCTCACCTATGAGGCACAATGTTCTCAAAAAGCTCCACCAAACCGCGCAACTGCCCTCGATTCCTAGCCCAAGCAAGCATTAACCCCTCAAGATTGGCTTCCTCCTTCTCGAAGGTCTATTCATGGTTGCCCACAAGTTTTTGCATTTATCCTTAAGAAGTGCATTTGCCACTCATCTTACCCTATTATCGCCTTCTAGAATAAATTATCTTCTCTAATGGCTGTTTAGTCGGTCCTGCACCTACAACTCTCTTAGAGCTAAATTGTCAATCCCATCGTCATCTTCTAATCAGCTAGTATTCACCCCTGGCTCTACTCTCCCTTCGAGTTATTTTCCTAAAAGATGGCAAAAGGCATTACACTTGATTAGTGTTCTAGTTGCTTGCCTAATAGATGCTTCTTTTTCGTTTTGATCTAATAGCCATTGATTCTTTCAATCTTATCAGTTTTTAGGTTTTATACTTAGTGTTCTCTTTTATTTTCCTAGTACAGCATTTTATCCTATAAGAATTTAACCTCATGAGATGCCTAAATTCTAGCTTATTCGTTTATAACCTTCTTTTATAGTAATAAACTAAGGCTATGCCCTCAATATTTTCAAAAAAAAAGAACATTTAAGTTACATATGATTTTTGAAGCAATTTTGCTTTTGAGAATGAAGACAATAACAAACACCCTAAACAAACAAGGGTTTTAAAGATTGCAAAGGAGTAGGAGAGTGCTTCAAAAAGCTTACCCCAATGATGTCTTAGTAGTTCAAGAAGAACATAGTAATGAATACATTAAGGCTAACATATTTGTTCTTTAGAGAGAGAACCACATTCAAAATTACTTTCTCAAGAATAAGAAGGGAGAGACACTAATATGCTTCTATGATAAAGTCTAGTTCACCAAGCAAATCTAGCCCCCAACACCCTAAGTATTACGCAATTTGTTAAACACTGATTCAAGGTGTTCCATGGTGACAATAGCTTCCTCAACATGGAAGCAATGAGGTAAGATTGATTTCTTGAAGTTCGAGTAAATTGCAGGCTTTTTTAGTCCTCATTTTATCGCATAAGAACTTAATGTTGTTATTGCTCCCTTTTATCCCTTGACCTTAGTTGTTCGGAGAATCCATAAAAGAATAAGCCTTTCAAGTTATAGGATTCAACTACAACAAATAGTCTCCCTAGAAGTAAGTGGCTTATCAAAAGGGTACAAATTTAGTAATTGTGAAATTCCCTACCCTTTTGATAAGGAAGGTTTTGAACCAAAGACGAAATACCCTTCCATTGTTAAAATGCTTCATTGAGATTGTCCAATTCTTGAGGAACATTATCAAATCCACTATCATTAGAGAGACCTAGAACATGGAGAGTATATACTTAAAACTTACTATGCATGTCATTAGTTCTTAAACCTGAATAGTTAACTATGATCCCTTGAATGGTTTTTTTGTATTAAATAGTAAGAGTGGTCAAATTGAGGGTTAAAAATGAAAACTACTAAAATGTCTAGAAATTAATCCATCCAGTTGACATTAGCCTAGGCCTTATGTAGTTACCACATGACATTATTCATAGATCTGTTAGTTGAGCAGGTTAAAGAGTAGCCAGAAAAAAGAATGCCATCCACTCCCATGTCAAAATTGTCATTGAATCTTCTGATGTGGACCTGAAAAGCAAGATTTCTACTACAGTGCCCATCTTGGCTCCTGATAAGCCAAGGAATACCATTGGAATAGAGTTCACAAAGCTCCCTCTCACGCATTCCTTTAGTTATTAAAGCATAGAGCATTGAGAATAAACAAATATTTTTGGGCTAAAGGATGAATAGAGGTACGAGTAAGCTTTCTGCTATTTCAAAAAATAATAATTTTGTCACTAGAGTAAATGTTAAACTTATCAATATGATCCTCTTCTTGAAAGATCTTGCATCACCACTAGTGATAGTTGAATTGCATTGGATGGATTTTTGTCTCCACTAGACAATGAGGCCGAGGTTAAAAGATCACCAAAGTTCACCATACTCAAGGCTGGATGCAGGTTTGCTGTAGGAAAGGACTTGAAATGGAAAGCTACTTTGGGTACTTCTAGACCAAAAACAACCAATAATGATTGTTATTAAGTGCTACTAAACATATCATTTTATACCTGGTAGTCTAAAAAGGCATCTTGCTAATGGATATGTGGATCTTGATTTATGAACGACAATAAAAACCATAAGTTCTCCTGTTAGTCCGTTGATAAATACATAGACATAGAAAATGACTAGAATGATTTCTTGTTCATACACTGTCTTAATTGCTCCCAAGGTTGACAGTGACTCAAAGAGTATAAATATCCCACATTCAAATTCAGATATGACTCCCACACCCATCACTTTTCTTAACAAAAAAATTAAAATAATCATTTGTTTTGCATCCGATAGAGTACAAAAGATTCCATACATGATGCACTTAACGATAGCTAATTGAAAGTTATTTTGAAAGCAACCATGGAGACTAACAATTTGAAATTGAAGTTTATCTTCAATCCAATAATGCAGAAAAAATTGAGTCGACAACACACCTGTCTTTCACTCAAACGAGCATTATAGCCATGAAGCATGCACATACTAGTGAAGAGGATCTCTAAACAAATGTGACACTCCAACTCAAAAATTATCAGCAAAATCTTGCTTACGGATTAAGAGGTGAGTCAAATAAATACAGATATTTTCAATACATATCTTAGATAATCAAAATCCACCATTTGAAAGCATCAAGCATAATGTCCACCAAATCCACATGGAACATCCTTTGTCAATCTTGTATATTGTACAATAATCCTACAAGTATCATAGCATGTTTAGCTAAGAGTCAAGTTGTTAAATTGGTGAAGAAGGCTTCATTTTGAAAGGATTGCAATTGATTAAGTCCTATAATTCTCACCCAAAAGGACAAAGATTGATCATAGACATAGGAAAATAATAAAACCACATGTTCTAGAAATCACTAGCACAACAAAATACAATTGGATAACTTTTCAAGCCAAAACACTATCGCCACCATATCAGTCTATGGCATGCATTAGAGGTCAACTTATCCCTCACGTTTCATTTCATCAAACATAAAAAACCAGGGTTGCATACTTTCACTCAAAGGAAAAATAAACCCTAAGAATCCGAGACATCCTAAAGCAATATCGAATTGGACAGTGTGAATAAAATGAAATTAACTAAATCAAAAAAACCGTTCGACATGATTCTCTGATGGCGCTTATGGAACGAAACCTCAAGAAATGTCCTTTCCTTAATACTTATGTTTATAGAATATATCATAAAAAAATAAAATACATTCTAACTTCATAACACCAAAAGCAACATTCTAATAAATGATAATTTGGTCAAAAGATTAACAATATAATGAATATAAAACTTTAATGGATAAATCCAAAATAAATGTAGAAATTTATAATGACAAATCAAACCTTGCCACGTAATCAATTTCAAATCCAACATCGGCTTCTTCATGCAAAGGTTCTATCCAGGAACTCACTAATGTCCGGTATTTTCTATTTAAGATCATTGCCCTTGGAGCAATCGGCTGATTATCTTTGGACATTGCCTCTAAAGCTTCAAACAACTCTGCTGCCCGTCCTGATCCAAAACATATCTACTCAGAAGTGTATGGACCAGGTAGAAAAAAGGATACTAATAAAAAGAATAGTAACTTTAAAAACAAGCTTTTATCAATCAATTAATGGCACCAAAATTTTTGGAATAGTAAATGCACAATGTGACCTTATAAAAATAATTCTACCACTAGGTTCATTATCTTAACATATAAGTAAACAATCAAAACTTCAAGTTTTAATAGATGTTTGGATGAAATGAAAGAAAATGGAGATATATACAATAATGTTATGCAAACAAATCATTACACAAACCTATGTTAGTAATGCAATGTGTTAATTATGGAATGATTACAAAACAATATTAACTAGGCTGACCACAAAAATTCAATCCAACGTCCCCAAGGGGATAACAAAAATCTCAAAAAATTACAACAAACAATATAGTGGGGGAAAATAATTGTTTAATTGAAAATATATCAACTGGTTAAACGTCATAAAACCACAAAAGGTCAGATGGACTAATTGTTAATTGGATAACATCATAAGTAAAAGCTCATCTAAACATATTAAAGTGTGCTACTGTTGCCAATGTCCAATAGAAAATGGTAAATAATATGAAAAATGATTAGACAATCAAATCAATTTATCAGAAGTCCAATACCTGGCTCAAAGTACCCAACAAAGCACTAGGATTAACATGATGCAAAGAAAATGCTGGAATAGTTCTAAGGAGCATTACAGCAAAATCAAGAGATCAAGAAGAAGAAGACTATGAGTGATTATCAACTCAAGATGCAAATGTTTGTATTGATTTGCACTAATAGGCTTTTCAAATGAATGTTCTTCCTACTGAATAGTCTTTTGTTTCTTTCCTTCACATACCGTAGGCTACATAAATCAAATGAGGCTTGTTTCCCTAGAGTCACCACAAGAATTGATCAACTAATTGATCATTTGACACAAGGAAAGGGTTTGATAAATGCAAGGGATACTCAAAATAACTTTCTGGATAGTAGTTTTCAAGTAAATTTGCCCAAAGAAGAGGTGATCATGAGAATCAACGATGGACCTACAAATAAAGTGATGCATGGTAGCACAAAACACTAGTGTAAAACAATTGTCAAAAGTTTTAAACCTTTTATGGCTAGCAAAAAACCAAGTAATATCATTACTCAAGGTTAGTTAACATGAATGCTAGCAAAGTGAGGAAGAAAAGCTTTTCTAACACACAAATAACTATCAATCCCAAAATTAAACAATGCTTATCTACAGTTACAAATCAATGAAATAGAAATTGAGCGAAAAAATCTCCTTGATACTCCGATAGAAGAAAGAGAACGCATAACCTTCATCAAAACAATACTAACATTTGGCCTTGAGCACCAAATTGACAATAAGAATGGCCTTCTATTAAACACAACACATCCCGTGGGTAAATTCTAACTGCAAGTTCATCACAAAGCCCAAAAAACTATTACAAAGGAGCCCCAACGAAGCTACCACTAAGGGGTAAGCATGACTAATTAGAGAGCATCAAGAGTGCACCAACTATCACAGTTCTCAGTAAAAAACATACCAATCTAAACAAGCATGATTCATTTCCTCTCCATCATGCCACAAAGGATGAAGTAAGAGGAGATATCATTAATCTTCATACCACATTCAGGATAGTACAAGCTTGATATAAAAAGTAAAACAACCCTATCTTCATCAATTGAAGCCTTGATGCTAAGGAAAGACAAGAAGCAATCTATTCCGCCACTTTTTTGTGAAGCTTTTGAAGGAAATGAGTGGAATTGCAACCTTGATCCTCTGTGCAGAGAGACTAACCAGGATACTTAAATTACAAAAACAATGTCAGCTTTGCCTTCTCCCATGAGAATAGAATTGCTAAAATACTATGAACATAATTATACATGAAAACAATGCTTTTGAAAGCATACCAAGAGCAGACATCCGTCTAATCTTCACTTTTGTACAGAATGAATGATTTAGGCCATGGACCTCAACAGTAGCCATTTTATGTATCACATTTTGGAGAAAACAATTGAGCAATTATACTTGTCAACCACTAGAACAAAGTCATCACAAAACCTACTCGAACAAAGTCAATAAAACAACTTTTCAAAAGACAATAAGATCATCGGCAAAGATAAGATATGTAAACATTTTTGGGTTTTATTGTCATGAAGTTGTTTCCCTCCGCCAAACCGTAGGAAATGCAATCCATTACATGCTAAATAAGAAAATATAAAGGAGGCATCCCTAAGTGATACACCTAGAAGAGTTCAAGGAACCAATAGATCCATCAATAACAGCAAACAATTTTATAATACATGCCCACATCTTTATCTAATCATTGAAATTTAGCAAGTCATTTAAACAACTTATGATCCAATAGTTTATTATTGGTACATTTATTAATCTTAGTACAAAAGACTTTCTAGGAAGATATAGCATATGATTGTAATAGCCAGAAGCATTATCATGGAGATGCCAAAACTTCAAGAAAGTTGTTGGAGCCACATAAATGATATTTATGTGGAATGAGCTGAAGTCTATTAGATAGAATATTTGTAGCGGTCATAAACATGATGTTACAGACAAATATAGGCATATAATGGACAATTTATAGAGTATTGTTGGTTTTACAAATGAGAGCATCAAGTATATTGCACAAACACAACTACAGAGGTTACTAAAGGCAAGGACATAAATTATTACTTCTATAAAATCATTGTCAATAATATTCCCAATAATCCAATAAAATTTAGTAGTTAAACCATTTGGACTCGAAGACTTATCTGTGAAAGAACACTTCACAACCAATAAAAAATCATTAGAGTAAACATCTTTAGAAAGCTCTATACTATCTTGCAAAGGAAATGACAAAACAAATGGGCATTGACAAAGCATATAAGCAAACTGAGTTTATTGGTTAAAATAGTAACCAACAATGACGCCAAACAAGCAACCATGCTCCAATACAAGAGTTTGACTGTCACCAGGGAAGCTTCTACCAAACATGTTCCCTATAAAGATAAAACTCTACACGACATCTACCAAACATTCTTTGGCTTCTACCAAACATGTTTTATTCAATAATCAAAATCAATTCCACATAAAGACTTTTACATGGGCATTTAAATCAAGACAATAAAAAATAAAAAAAGTGATAATAATAAAGACAATGGTAGCAAACAATTTCATTAAATTTTTTGAGTCACACAAAGTCATACCTTCACGGCATAATGCTCGCAGATAAAGAGATAGCGGATCACCAAAATTCCCATCATTGTATAAAACCATTGTGCCGCCAGAAAAATTCTTAAGAGCACGAAAATGTCGAATTGCTTCCCCCACAATACAATATTTTGTGAAGCATTCAACAAGCAACCTAGGTGATATTACGAATCACTATGATTCAAAATTAATCACATTTCAAATTGAAATTTGAAGCAAATATGAGATAAAACCAAGGAACAACATTCCAATAAATATAACCAATTACGCAAACAAATGAACTAAACTATCACACCAATCTATAAAACATCTAGAAAGTTTCTACACAACAATACATTGGATTGATATGTTTGAGCAAGTGTTTAACATCCTAGCTAGCCTAGATACCTTTCCAATAGATTGCTGAAAAGTATAAAAAAAGAAGCTATTGCTTGGTTTAAAAATTATTTAATATCATTGTAAAATGTCAGATTCGCAGATAAGTATTGCGATGCAGATTCAGAATAACAAAAAAGAGATGCTCAAATTAGAGGGGAAATAAATTATTGCACCACATCAAAACTCAAGGAGAATGATGAAACATAAATTAAGATATAAAACCAATTAAACTATGAAATCGAATAAGTTCTCTAAAGAAGTCTACAATAGAGAGTATTGATGATAAGAGAGTTAATAAATATTTGCGAGAAATTAAAACAATTTATCACTTGAGTATAATTGGTTATAAAAATTCATATGATAGAGTTTAAAGAAAAGTACTTTGAAAGGTATTAAACTCTATTTGAATACATACTATGCAGTAAGAATGGCCATTTGAGACAAATTAGTGAAATAATGGAAAAAGCTTTTTTTTCTTTTTTTTTTTTCTTTTTTTTTTTTTTTTTTTTTTGTAAATAGGAAACGAGTTATGGGAATTATTTATCGAGCTTTGGATGCTTTGAAATTGAAAAAGAAAAGTACAAACACATTTCAAATTCTATACACAAATTATTCTTTCGTTTACAAGAAAGATATTTCATTGTATGCTCATGCAAAATGAACTAACGATTTTCCTATTAGCATTGTAAAGATTTTCCAATTACTATTGGGTTTCAATAAAGTATTTCCTAAAATAAATGATGGTACTTAAAATAATATAGATAGAGATAAGTGGATATCAAGAGAGATAGAATAACATTGATTAAGAATAAATTCAAAAAGTAGGCTTTTATGATTTTGACATAATACAGAACATTTCATACTCTTATAATAAGAATTAAGTTCAAAATTCTCCAATGCACATAGAAGAAAAGGAAAGAAGAATACCAAAGGCAATGCTAAAGACTATTAGAAAAGACATCCAATACTTGGATCATACTGAAGATTGCACTAGTATCAGGGGATATATTGATTGCAACTAGTAGAGGTTTGTTTTTGTTGTATAATTGTTTTTCTAAAACTGTTGCTCTCTATTCTAAGATAGATATCATAGCTAAGATTTAATATAATATTTCACTATGCTAGATTTCATTAATATGGCATTTACAGAGGATTACTTTTACTAAATAAATTATATTAAAAGTATATATCCTAGTTCTTATTTTGGTCAAAAGAGGTAGGACATGACCACTACTCATGCTTTCATTGACCATTCAAAGTATAGCTAAGGACATTCAAAGTATAGCTTTCTTAGCAATCCTAACTGTAAAAGTTTCTGATTGGAAGTAATGTAATTACATGGCTCTAGCTTAATTATAAGATTTATATCATAGATAATCTTGCCAGTGACCTTTAATCTGGGAACAATCATTCATTTTCTTTACTTTTGTAATTACTGAAAAAAAAAATTATGAGTACAATTGAGTCTTAAGCAACAAGAAAGATAACCATACAATAAAAACAACAGGGGTATGACAACCTTTTATTTGTTTTGAAATACAACCACTTAAAATAAAATGCTAGACAATTGTCTGCAAGTTGCAATTCAGGTGTTTTAATTGCCTCATAAATATGCAAGACAGAGATATGAAGGGCATTTTCGACGCAACTTCGAATTTGAATTTGAGCCAGGTACAACAAAACAAATAGAAAGAAATGGAAATTCAAAAATCATTCTATCACTTTTGGGCAGTGAATATGCGAAGCATGCCTGTGGCAAAACTTGAGATGGAGCAAACTGCATTCAGTTCTAAAGAAGATCATGCATAGACAAGTATGAAATACAACAAGATTCTTTGAATTCCACTGACAGTACCTTCAGCATATAAGAGAATTAAGTGTGTTTTATGACCGTTTACAACCTCCTTGGACAAAGTATTTGTCAGCTACACACTAGTGCTGATGCTTTATTAGATTATTATACACCAAATTCTTCAGCCGAAAAGATGGAATAAATATAACTCTAAATTTAGCTTTTCAAATCTGGAAGGCTGGATTTAGACAATCCTATTCGAATCCATGACCACTACCCTAACATAAATTGCAATGATCTTAAACTGAACCACAGTAAAGAGAGTATTTTCCTAATTTGAAACCAAAGAAAACACGAGATTATGATTATGACACATAGGGATGGCCCAATAATGATAGATATGAAGTGCATCAAAAGATCCACGGCATCAAAAATTATAAAACTTAGAATATGACCCGTAGAAGTAATCCGTGAGTAAGAAAATCTTTGCAAAAACAAATTCACTCAGAATTGCAAGAGAATTCATGCAATAAGCTTTTCTAGAACAGAAACATGTATATGTCTTCAAAATAAGTTCATACGCATGGGTCTTAACATTTGGCTGCAATCTCTGATGATCTTCGACCATCACACCCAACAACTCAGCAACATCCTGAACCCTACATGTTATTGACAAAAGAATGTGTGCATAAAATCATAATCAGATCACAAAAAAATATCTACAAATTCTTGCGCAAATCTAACTGGCCTGTATTTAAAAGAAATAAGGTTTAGGAAAGAAACTACAATGAAAGTTAAATAATGCCTGTAACCAGCATCAAACACTTTAGAACCCAAATAATGATTAATTGACACAGTGCACTCCATTTTGCAGCAATACTATTATTGCACTTGATTTCCTTTCTCTATATTTCCATTTCATGTACATTTTAGCCGTATTCATGTGCAAATGATGTTCTATAATATGTGTTTGTGTTGTCTTAGAACTTTTGAACAGGCATCATTTGTCTTAAACTCACTTTGATAAGTGATAGTTTCCAGTAAATTGTGGTTTGATTTTATTGATTAGAAGAGATTTTGACCTATTTGGAAACAAGTTGAGGTTTCTTCAAATCATCTTGGGTCATCCATGAGTTGCCATGAAAGATCATGCAGGACAAAATTCGCCACTTAATCTTGGATACTTCCACCAAAAATTAACCTCAACAATCCATGGTCATCCCAAATGACCAGCCGATTGCCCCAGACAATCTTTGACAAAAAAAATTTCGAGTTAGCTTGTTTTTTGAGCCCTATGCTCCTATGTAAACCCATGGATGAATGCCCTATTGTATGTTTATTATTTTGAAATGAAGATAGCTGCTATGCAGCTCATTTAGGGGAGAAACCTATAGGAAAATTATCAGAAAATAGGAACAAACTAAATTTTGTAGCTACCTTGTTTGAGTGTTTCTGCTGTTAATGCAGTTCCACATGGGAAACTAGGAATATGTGCAACTTAATACTTTCCAATGGAAAGTAAACCATGCTCATATAAATTCAGTAGATTCAATTGAATAAAGATCTACCATTTTCCATCTCAAATAGTGACAAGATATCATAGTCCCAGAGACAAAGAACCTAGGAGCTTTTTTCAGCCATAATCAACATGACAATTCATTTTGACATTGATTGCTGATTGAAAAATTCGTAGAGCGTGTGACTCGAATTCCAGAGGTAACCACCCATGAGTGTTCATGTTTCTAACCCCAAAATAAGATAATAACAAGAAAAAAATGGTCACCAACTATCCACAATCTAAGAATTATTGTTCAAAAAAAATATTGGGGGAGGGAATACTACAAGCAACACATCCAATGTAAACTTCTAAAAGCCACGTACTTGTCCTTCCTCATTTCTAAATAAATCTTAAAGCATCAAAAACTCTTGAACATGCCTCATTTTCACATTCATGGTCAAGAAAAGTTGGATCCAAGAGCTACAGCGATCATCTTTTTGAGATACTCTACAACAGAAAAAATAAAAGTGCACCAATCAAACAATTAACAAAAATTTTTCATCTCCACAATTCACTTTTGCTAAAATAGACCCATATATCACTAAGCCAATCTTAGAAGGGAGAAAATTGTAGAAAATATTTTTTTTCCTTCTAAAACTCCTCACAACTTCACTTCAAACAAGGTCAAGGCCGTCTATAAAACTACAAAATTCAAGCTCTCAGAATCTAAAACTGCATCACAATCCAAGTCACAAAAAGATAGAAGCAACGATATTCATATTTAAAACTGATTCTCTCAGGCCAACTCAAGAAAGAAAGATCTAGTTCTAGATAAACTAAAGGATCGAGCAATCCTGGAAATGAAGGGAAAAATGAAATAACCTTTAGTCTACCTAAATTGGTTCCACAACAAACATTGAGTTACACATTGCAATAAGAAAGCCAATATGAGAAGGTACTAAATATCAGTGACATCCTATCTTAGCTGTTATATCATCCAAAAGAAATTCATCACATCAAAGGACCATCCTTGCAAACCTAAACACAAGTTGATTGCCACGACACTATCTAAAGCGTTAAGGGAAGAAGAAAGCATTAAATCCTATCTCCAGCCCTCTTCAACCCCCTTCAAAATAGATCCCCCCAACTTCCAGCTAGATCAAGATGAATTGCGATGCTGTCCTTGCATTGAAATTATCATTCGAGATAGCTCTTGGGGCCTCATTATTGCCAAAGGCTAGGGGGCCACCTTCACTGCTCCCCTTGTGACAATGGTGTGAGCTCCATGAGGTTATTGCCCTCATTAGCTCCCTTCTGCCTTGCTTCCAAATTATGGTTCGAGAGTGCACTTTTTCCACCATCCAGTGTTTCAGTGGCTACTTCCTAGGGGTAGACTAGTTAGCTTCCTACCCATGTTCTCCATCATCCAACATTCCTAGGATTATAAAATTACACATGTAGAAATAAGAGAATAAATTAATTGACTAGATGACCAGATTGTTTTTTGAGTCAAATGCATGCATGTGGATTTAAGGTATATCCCTACCTACATATCAGTTTGTCATCATAGAAGAAGATGCTATGTATCAACCACCCTGAACCAATCATAATATAGGATGCAATCATAATTTCAAAAAACAACTACTACAAATGTTGAAATACAAGCTTTGAATAAAAAGAATACAAGAGAAATGAGAGATCTACAAAAAAGAGCCCATAAGATGCAAATGCATTTTTAAAAGTGAAGCTTAAAGCACATGGTTCAATAGAGGTATACAAAGCAAGTCTAGCAGACAAGGAATATCTATAAACATATGCACACAAAAAATTGCCACGAGATATTTACACTCATAAAAAATATGAGCATAATAAAAACACTTTTATATTCTCATTTATCCATAATGATAAGTCACTAACCCAGTTTGATATAAGAATGCCTTCCTACATAAAAATCTTAAGAAGAGGACGAATGCCCAAGTCTTACTAGGCTATAAATAGTGGTTAGTCGTCAATAAGTTATATAAAAAAGGAATTGCATCCACTAGAGCAATCACCAAGAATGTTGGATGATGGAGCCATTAAAGCTATAATGGCTATGGGATACAAAAAAAAAACCAAGACCATCATCCATTGTTCACCAAAACAACAAATTTCTAAAGAAATCATTATACTTACTAAGTATGTGGATGACATTGCTTTGAACAAACTGAACATGATGGGAAAAAAAATCCAATAAAAGTTCGAGACAAAACAACAAGGGAATCCAAACTGTTCTCCAAAAATTGAGGCAGCATTTTTAAAACAAGAGATCATCATTTCTCAATAAAAAAACATTGCAAGCCTCTTAAAAGATATTGGAAATCTGAATGCAAACCAATTAACAAACCAATGAACCCAAACAACAAACTTGGAGTTGAAATCTACCAAAGAATAATTGTTCAGATATTTTATCTCTACACAAATGACTAGACATTATCAATGCAATCATTATTCTAAATTGTAACATGATTTGAAAAAAAGATCCTAAATTAGTCCTATTCAATTGAATCGGACCAGATTAAACTAAATTAGTCCTATCACATTGTATTTAATTATTCTTATTTTATTTAATTGTGATTCTTTATATAACTTTAGCTATTTGGTTCATTAATTATTAACATTCTTCAGAAAACAAATGAGAATAAAACTTATCATTTTCAAAATTTCGTATTTTCATCCAAGATCTAAATTGCTTTGATTAATCATTCGATTAAGTATAACAATTAATTTAACACTTGATGTTGAATAATTAAGTAATGTTATTTTTGTGTAAAATGCTTGTTAAGTTAAATATTGTATTCATTGATTACAAATCAAGGGACCCTATGGATCTTAGAGATTGGATCCAACTCATGTTTTCAAAGAAATGGCTCATGTTAGAGATAAACATACATTTTGTTGTTAGGAGCTCATATTAACTATTGATTAAAGTGAGTCATTTCTATATTTTATACATGCATGCTAAATATTATTGGTTTCATACTTTATTCTTTTTAATCATTTATCTTAAGCATGTTGCTGTAGAATAAGATAGATATACCTATAATTTGCTTAATTCTTGTAGTTGTCGTATAATCTAGATAAGATATTAAATAGCATACTATAAAATGTGAATTGCAAATTTAAGATATTCATATGAGATTAATTGAATATATTTATATTGCTAAACATGATGATTATCAGTTATTGATATTAATGACTCATATGAGACTCATTCATACGAAAACCTAATTTCTCTTACGCTCTGTCTGCCACGATGTTTGCCAACTTTCAGTTGGTCTGTGAAAGAGAACGAGGTGTCTGACCCTCTCGTCCAACAGTGGAGACGCACAGTTTTTCACGAAACTTTGTTTCAGCCTCACATTTTGCCAACTATTTTGTTGTTTATTGAGACTACAAACTGAGGAGAAAATCCAGAGAGGCTTAACAACATTCTCCTTAATATTTGGGGAAAATAACAACCTAAGTAAAGAAAAAAAAAGAAAATTCTTAAGAGGAAAGTGTCGACACTTTGTTGTTGAAGTCTCGCTGCTATGTGCTGCAAGTTGCGATGGTTGACCCTTCCTCTTCAGTCTCCGTTCCATCCCCTTTAGTCGTTGTCTTGTTTTCTACGGCTTCTGTTTCTACATTGGTTTCTACTCCTCTGCCTTTGACTGCTGCAGCAATATCTTCCGCTCAGGTAGTTAAAAGTGTTACGGTCCCATCTTCTTCTCTGACTGCAGCCAATTACAATCTTGACAAGGGCTCTATAGCAAGTTCAAGACAATCCTTTATGGACATCGTCCAGTTGCACTCCAAGTTTTCTACCCCTAAGGATCTTATCGACATCCATCGCATCTTCATCATTTGATCAACCAACTATTGTAAGGGACGCCACCACTTACAAAAAAAACACACTTCTTTTCTCTGATGAGAATGTGAATTAGCTTTCCAACTATTTCAGGTTTGCTTTCATCGAAAAATTCTCTTCGAACTACCCTAACATGGAGTCTTTGTGAAAAGGTTTTAAGTAAATTGGGATAACGAGTAATTTCTCAATTGGACACTTAGGCCTACATATATTTTAATTCGATTTGAACGAGAAAAGGATTTCCTCAGGTGTTGGTTGTCTGGAAGTTGGAACTTTCGAAACTCCCCCATAAGAACAATCAAGAGGTCCCTTTTTTCCTCACTTAGTTCAAGTCTCCAATTGTGCTTATTTGGATCTTGCTTCCTCATTTTGCTAGTACGCTTCTTCAATGATCCCTTTTTTCTCTATAAGTTGACTTATTGAAAACTTCTTAAGATTGATACAACAATTATTTCCTTTGCACGACCTGATGTTGCAAAGATATGCGTGAAAATAAATTTTCTAAATGAATTGTTAAATAAAATATAAATAGATAATACTCTAGTTGATTTTTGACAGAATGTGGAATACAAAAATCTCTTTGATTTATGTTCTCTCTACTGCGTGCTCAACTACAATGAACCAACTTGTCGTCTAAACTCCGAGCAAGTTCATAGGAATCAACATCCCAATGTGAATTACAAGAAAAAAAATAAGAAAATTTCAAAACAGAAACCCCAACCCTAACAATCATAAGCAAAACGAGCATATTTACAACCAAGTTCATCTAATATTGCTACTCGTCTATTCTGCTTAGGGTACCACTATTGTAATCTCAACTCAACTGTGGGTATCTCTATTGATCGAATCATTGCATTTAATACCTCCTAAACCGATTAATACCAAGCCCAACAACTCAAATCTTATTTCCATTGCATTGAACTCCTAATCGAAGTAGTTCTATTAAAAAGCATATAGTATAAGTACTTCATTTGAGCCTTGCCATAGTTTTATCATGTTTGCAAGAAATGCAAAACTACTGATCACAATAAAGAGATCAAAGAATTCAAAAACTTCAATAAAGAATGTCTTTAGATTACTTTACTCCAATTAGAGTGATCAAAGATCTTCCAATTTATAAATACAAGTGCAAGGGAAAAAAAAAGCCTTGCAAGACTTATCTCTAATTCTTACTGTCTTTTATTAATGTTTCGATAAATTGTCTATTCTAAATGTTATAGTTTTAACTTATTTATGTATCAGGTATAAAATCACTTGTACTTTATTAAATGCAAAATAAAATTAACCTTTTAGATAATACATATGTATGAGTAATAATTTTATATTGCACATGATAATCAATGATACTCTTCTACTATATGATTGGCTAATCAAGTTAATGAACCCTTTCAATAAAAACACTTTGGTTTCGAGTTAATGATACCTTTCTTTCTATTTTAAGTTAGCAATAGCCCTCATGTTTCAAGATAACTATGATATACTTACAAAATAATTATATTATATATAAGTTGTGAAAAGTGGAAGATTACATATGCTTATGTGTATGCATTGCAGGAAATGTCTTCAAAGACACCGTTAATTGCAAAGGCCAAGTTAGATCTATCAAGGTAGAAGCCAAAATTGAATTGCCAACCTATGATTGGGAGGTCAATGCTAAGAAATTAGATTTCTAGATTAATCACTTGGAAACTAGTTTCTCTTTAGATGGATAATCCAATTAAGAAAAGGTTGTCGTTGCATGCCTTAACCATAGTAATAATGCTTTTAGTAAGATGGAATGCCTTAATAACCTCTAGAGTCATAGATGGGCATAGTTGGAGTATTTCAGAATGCCAATGAGTAACGAATTCTGCTCCACTAGATTTAAAAAATGCACAAGATGGCATAATTTGAAGCAAAGACAAAGGCTGACAAATTAGGAGCACACTATGGAGTTTCACAAACAAGGAGCAATGCATGGCATGGATCTCAATGAAAAATCTAAGCTAGAAAAATATCTTTTCAAATTGCAAGCACACCTAGCTATAAAATATAACTTCTATTCACAACAATTGGGTAAGCCAGTTTGTTTGTCATTAAAATTGAGAAAGAGAAAAACAAAACAAAAAACAAACTAACCAAAAGGATGGAACAATAACAATCTAGAATTCTACCAATTTAACTTAATTTACAATTAGATAGGTACAATTTAATGCTTTTTCTATCTTTGAAAAACAAGTCATCATCAAAATATCTATTATAAGCTAATTCACAAAATTTATTCAATAGAATGAGCAACAATTGAGAATTGAGAGTGTATGTTGCACCTATCATATGACTCTGCACGAGTGTAAGCCTGGATCACCCAATTATAGCTCTCAACATCAGGCTTCATATAATCTACAAAAAATAAAAAACAATTTGGATAAATGTTTAAATAACATAAATTTAGGCAACAAAGTCAAACACACATCAACCACAATTTTGAAGCTACAAAACTTAAAAATAACGTCTATTGCATTATGATGTCTATTTCAACGTTATAATAAACAACAATTTCTCTCAAAGGGCAACTTCTCAAGCAAAAAATACAACAAAGAAAACAATAAATTCTTTATTGGTATCAACAAAATTAAACATCCCACTATTTTACACAAAACATAGTTCACCACATCTTAATTAAATTAAATAAATATTGCAAGAAGTCTTTTAAAAGTATTTCACATCTGTCGACTTAGGTTTAAGCATTTCCCTTCCGAATTCCATCCATACTCGCTACATTATAGCTCAACAATGTACAAAAACATTGTTAAAAACAATGAAAAAGAAAATTATATGTTGCCTAAATCGTGAGTTTTATAGAAGCAACTATGGAATAAATACATAATAATATTATAAATAAACTAAGTATCAATAATATTAAATTTAATAATTACTATAACAAAAACTCATTCATGGCATACTATTTCATGGTAATTTGTAAATTTTAGTTTCAATTGTCTCATTTAACAAATGTTACTTATGACTAAAATAATCACTCGCATTTTTAAAGAGCCATTTTCTTTTGATATAGATTTGCATATTTTTTTATATTACCACCTTTAAATATCCAAAGGGTTATCATGCAACACAACAATGCCAATATCCAAAATCCATTATTTTTATGATTAGCATATAAGTCAAAAATATTTCAATAGCTCACAATAAAATATCATTGTGGAGTCAAAAAGAAATCTCTTGCATATAATGGCTCTTATTAGGAGCCATCCAAATGAATAACAACCACAACCATTTCACAATAATTATCAATCACATTTCTTGATGAATTGATGCCATTTAAGACTTTGCACGCACATCACAATGATTACACCATACTATCATGTATACTGCAAAATTATAATCACCCTCAATGTTTCTATGTTCCCACAAAAGACAGCTTTTCAAGCAAAAAATTACAACAAAATGAACAATAAATTCATCAATGGCATCAAAATCATCATTAAGCATCCAATTTTTTTGCATCAAACATAATTCACGACATATCAATTCATTTAAATAAATGTTATATAAAATTTTTTAAAAGCATTTCACTCCTATTACCTTAGGTTTATGCAATTTCTTCCCCAATAATGTCCATACTTGATAAATTATAGCCCAATAATATATAAGAAATTCAAAAACATTAGTATATAAGACTATTATAAATAAACCATGTATGAATATGATTAAATTTAGCAATTATTATAACGAAAGCTCGCTCATTACATACTATTTCATAGTAATTTGAAAATTCTCACTTCAATTGTCATATTTGAGTGGTGTTATGACTTCAATAATCACTATAACTTTTAAAGAGGTTATTTTCTTATGTAGATTTTTTATTATTTTTTCACATTAACACATTTAAATACTTACATGGTTGCTATGCAACATGACAATGCCAATATGGAGAATCCACTATTTTTATGGCTAGTATATTAGTTACAAATATTTCAAGAGGCCACAAAAATTGTTGAGTAAAAAAAAATCTTGCATTTAAAGGACTTATCAAGAGTCATCTAAATTAATAACTACTATAACAATTTCATGATAATTATCAACACATTTCTCGATGAACTGATACTTTTTAAAAATTTGTACACAAATTAATCATCAACTTTTGAACAAAGGATAATTGAAATATTCGATGAATAGCCTCACATCCTGTCCAAAAATGTTAAACATAAAATATGAAAAATGATAAAGATAGATAATTCCTTTATATTTTAAAAAGTTGTTCAAATAAAAGGGTATCTGAGAGAAAAATTAAAACATCAAAATAATAGACTAAAATATTAATAAATCCTACAAAAAAACAAATACCATCTCCTATGACCAACAAAGGATTAACCTAATTCCAACTAGCATATTAGATTGATCTTGTAACCAAATCTCCTAAGCATAAAAAATGCAAAATTACAAAATAAATATAATTAATCATAACAAATTAAATGCTTCATGATATTTTATACTCCTACTCAAATTGGGGTGACGATATTACCCCTCCCAAGCTTGGAACTTGGGTCATCGAAGTTTTCAGTGACAATGCCTTACTCAAGATGTCAATGGCATGAGATCTCGTAAGTGTATAGACTAGTTCGATAATGTTGTCTTCTATCTTATTTTTGATGGAGTTCCAATCGATTTCTGTATTATTGGCTCTATTATGATGATTATTATTTCGGCACTATTGATGGTTGATTTGTTATCACAAAAGTGCACCATATAGCCATCTAGCTTTTAACTTTAAGTTCCTCTAGCAACCACCTTGCCCATATTCTTTAACAAATACCATGTGACAGCTTAGATTCTACTTCAAAACTCCAAAAGACTATTGACAATTTTTTGCTACTCAAAGTAGCAAGACTACCACCATACATTCTTCCCATTGGCATTCATAATTTGACACACAACACTAACTAAAAAAGCAATTTCTAGCCTACTTTGTGATAAATAACTTAGTTTACAAAATGGTCATTGCCATCGACCATTATCAACTAGGGCTCCTTCACTAATTCTTCCAAGCTTTGAAATTGTTTTCCATCGAAGTGCCTACTAATTTACAACCAAGCATCTTGCACTCATCAAGAAGATCAAGAACATGCTTTCTCTAAGATGCAAAAAAATCCACTTCTAGATCAAGCCAACTCTATTCCTAAAAGGTACCAAAGATTTTCTAAGTCTTTGATTTCAAATTCACTTGCCAAAATCCTTTTATAAGCAATCATTTTTTTTTTGTAAAATCCTCAATGACAATTAAGTTATCAACATCAAAAATTAAGATGGTTAACTTTCCTTCATGATATCTCTTAACAAAAAGTATATTAACTGGGCATTAGTTGTAGACATGAAGTTTCACAACTTTGATTAATCTTGAACCAAGCTCTTAGAGTTGCTTAAGGCCATATAATGAATTTTCAAATTGAATACTTATTCACTTTGGTTAAAGTTTCAAAACTCAAAAGAATCAAAATGTACACGACTATTCCTCAATCATCATTTTAAGAAATCATTCTTCACATCCAATTGAAAAATAGGCCAATCCTGGTTGGCTACAGAGAACAAAATGACATGAATAGTAATTCCATAATTAAAATGTAGGTTCTTTAGTATCAATGTCATAAGATTAAGTGAAGCCTTTTATAACAATACTAGCTTGCTTCCATTCTCCTTATTTTGATGGTAGAAATCCATTTGAACCCAAAACTTTTTCCCTAAAAGAAACTGTCATTTCCCAAATTTGATTTTTTTAAAGGCACAAATCTCAACCCATCACAATCACTTTCCCAATAGGAGTTTCATCAGCCTCCTAAATAATGGTGAACTACATCTAAATTAGTAACAAATGCTTGAAATATCAATAAGAAAATTCTTGTATAAGATATAAATATGAAGGGCACGTTATGTACATCTAACAACCTTCCTAAGCACAATTAACTAACTCAAAACATCCCTTATATTTTCACTAGAAACATTTTTCAAGAAAAGAAACATTACTATCACTCATTAGATTTAGATTAGATCTAAGTTCAAACATACTCACTACACTTGATTCTTCCCCTTGTTCGGCATACCGTCTCCTTGAGAATATAACATCCACTATATAATAATATTTTTTATGTTTTGAGAGAAATATTTGTATCCCTTCTAAAGTGTTGAATACCCGACAAATATATATTGAGATTGAAAATCGAGTTTTCCACAATTATAAAGGTAAATATGAACAAATATTAATATCCAAAAACTTTGAAAGGAAGTGTCATGCCCTAAGTGTGAAGATGGTTTTTCAAAAGCACTTCCAGGGGAGTTCAAATTTTAAGACTCAAAATGATATAATGATTAATGAAGTAGGTTGTTGCAAGAATAACATCTCTCTAAAAATGTTTGGAAACATTGATGAAGAATTAAAGAGATAGAGCAACTTCGAAAAGGTGATTTTTTTCTTTCAACAATATTATTTTGTAGCGAAGTGTCAACACAAGAGCATTGGCACATAATTCTTCATCTTTAAAAATACTCTCCATAATTGATTTAAAGTAGTCCATGTTCCTTGGCAATACCAATTCTCAAATTTGGATTTTTATGGTGAAGTATGTTTGGATTATGATATTGAAGTTTTCAAAAAATTGATCTACTCCAGATTTTTCTTTTAGAAGGAATGCCCAAGTCCATCTAGCATGATCATCTATAAAGGAAATAAATCCACAAGATCTATAAAAATGTTTGATGTATGAAGGTCTCCACACATCACTATGAATCATGGCAAAAAAGGACAAGATGGTTCGTGTAACAGATTTTGAAATGAATTTGACTTGTTTTACAAACTAACACACTTCACATTGAAACAATCACGAGCTCTTATTTTTAAATAATGATGGGAATAAATTTTCAAGATAAACAAAATTTAGATGCCTAATAAAAAATGCCAAAACATGATTTGATTTTTGAAAATAAAAGCATTGAACGAGGAAGTCTAACAACTTGAACTATCAACTTATTAAACTTGTCAAATTAGAGAGTTGCTAACCTATGAACAAGAATAACCCCAAATACTACCTAGTAGTACAAATAATCGTCTCCAAACCGAAATTCTAAAATTCACATCAAGTTTTGAAAAAACTAGTAAGATAACTAAAATCCAGAGTAATTTTACTAATAAGCAAGTTACAATCTAAATTAAAAAAAACACATAGTTGAGTACCAAATTTTGAGTTAATTCTTCTGCTCATATTCCTACAACTTGTGATTGTGTCCCATCAACAATGTGCACGACCCAAGTGTCAAAATTAAATAATAGACTTGAATCTCCATTCATGTGATTAGCTATCCTAGAGTTTAAAATTTATACATTTTTCTTGTCTCAATTAAGAGCATATAGAGTATTTATTTTATGTACTACGTTCTAATGGCAATAATGGAGGATAAGAAGGGACTACTTTAAAGCTGGTCAAACATTTTGTGTAGAAAATTCATTTGCACTTTGTCAACAAGAAGGGGCAGGCTTATTTTTGTTTTTGGTGTTTGTTGCATTTCCCTTGAACTCTTTCAGCTTCAAGGATCTACAATTACCTAGTTTACCATGAAGGTTCCATCACTTGTCTTTTGTGTGACCTAACTTGTGCCAATGGTCACACCTTACTCCTTTGTCATTATTTGAAGACGATTCACTTCCCAAGCAGCAAAAACAACAATCTCAGAATTGTTAGATAGATTTTGGGTCCCCAAAATGATTTTCTTTTGGCTCTCTTCTCGGCTCACCTTGGCAAACCCTTCAACAGACTTTGTGTCGACACAATAGGTAAAACTCTCCCTCAAACATCAATCAAGTTTTTATTAAGACCAATTAAGAACATAAGCCGTTTTTGTTCGATGAGCATCATCCAGGGTCTCACAGATCTCAGCTTTACAAAATAATGAATACATTATAAGTAAAATGTTTAAGTTGCAAAATGTCAAAATGACATGAAACTTAAAAAGTACAATAAAGATTCTAATAAAACATACTTAAATAATTATTTGTACCTTCCCCCCCATATTCCATGTTTTCGAATGTGGCAAAAGCTATTTCTGGTATTCCACAAGTGGCCTACAAGATAATCAAAATTGGTCAAGTGGAAGTTGTACAACTATATAATAAAATTCTAAACTCACTACATATTTTATTCCTATTAAAAACTAGAACAATTTATTTGTTAAAAACAAGTAATATAAAAATGAAACAAAGTAACATAGTATATGAATGATAACCCAACTAATGTGGCATGGCTGGGAGAGTATATAGTCCAAACTTTTAATACTATCAGGGGTTGCAAAAGTGAAGAAAAAGGGGAGACAATGGAAGAAAACAAAGAAGAGAAAAATTAAGAGAAAACTGGAAAAAAGTTATGATCAAAACTAAAGAAAACTGAACATCAGAAAACTTTCAAAATAAAGTTATAAATCTTGAAAAAAAAAATCTAAAAAACCTAAAATTTTCAAGTGATTAATTTTGAGGTTGTGAGAAAATAATAAGCTTGGACAAAAAAAATCTGAGATTTCAGAAAATTTTCAGTTGAAGGTATTAAAAATTCAAGTACAAATACTTTTCAAAGAAAAAATTGAACAAAGAAAATTGTAAAGGAAACACTCAACCATTATGCTGAAAAGTTTCATTAGATTTAGAACACCTTAGATAAGATAAAACATTAAAAAACAGATACTTGCAGGAATAATAGTCTTTTGACAAATTTTAGACAAGAAAGTTCCAAGTCAAAGAAATCTGGATATTAGAAAACAAGAACAAACTTGAAGCATAGAAGATCAAGCTTATAAAATATAAAGGTTATGTTTTCAAAATGTTTTGAAAGTGGCCATGAATACGGCATGAAAAAAAATTTAAAAATAAGAAGACGATTGTGCGTTTATTTGAAAATGAGATGAAAGATTAAAGGACAAAGGAGGTAGCTTGGTAGAAGTGCCATGAAAATCTACCAGAGCAAAAGAGTCATACCTTTGTAAACACAAAGAAGTTTTACAGGATGTCACATCACTCTCAAGCACCCCAATCTTTGGATGTGTAGTCCAAATTTTCTTTCATTTATTAAAACATTCAAGATGCCAAACATGCTTCAAATATGATGCTTAAAGTCCTAATGCACTGCCCCAACATCCCCTTACATTGAGGTGAAAGAGGATTCGGCAATAAGGCATGGATGCAACACAAAATAGACTGCCATAACACAACAATTTGGGTAGGTTTGACATCCCCAGCTACAAACAAAACAGGGGAATAAATCACAGAAAATTGTCTATCATTTTGTACCAATATATAAATGCTTCAATGCAATTATATTCTATCCATTAACAAGTCCTACTTAATATACAAGCACATTTTGTGCTTTTAAGTAGTCGTTTTTCATGAATTTTTTGCATGCTATTTTCTAACTTTTAACAAAACCATTAAGTAGTCTAAGTTTAATACATTTTAACCATCTAATTTTATTTTCTCCAACCATGTCCCCAATCTGTGCTGCACCTTCCAAATAAACTTATTTTTAATCATATACCTTCAATCATAACATTAATCCATTTCAACATTCTCATTGTGTAACGCTCATTCTATTTGTTTATTTAGACTTCACTGATCAGCATTTTTAATAGGCTCTTTTTTAATTATGAACTACAAAAATTGTTAGATGTTTAGGTGTGAACATTGTCCATATAAATGCATATGATGCAATAAATCATTAAAACAATACATTTTTTTAGAATAACTTCAACATACGCACTACTGCATTGTTATCAAAATATAAAAAGCAGGAAATCTCTAAAGAAGATCATTGTTTAATCTTTCATTATATATAATCACTCCCTCACATAAGGCATGATCACAACCAATCTCTAAAGAGGTCACCTATCAACATTCCCATTGATAACATGAGATATTGAAATGGTCAAGTTCTCTATGAAATTTTTTATGGAGGAGCTCGGCTATGTCTCCATCAACAACAATGTTCTTTTCAGATGCTATCTCCAACAATAAACAAAGTCATTCAAGAGAACAAAGAAAATGTGGGTAAAAATGAGGAACAAGAAAGCTTGAACATGCGCAGTACAAATGAATGTGAAAAATAAAAGTTTATAATAAAACTTTGAAACAAATTACGATAACTCAATCTTTTAAAGGCACTAATGATCTTGACCATTCATGTCTTGAGATGGTGAAACGGACAACATATGCCCTCATTGCCATGTCCATAAACAAATAAAAATAAAGCATCTAAAAAGACGTAAAGCATATCCAATGTGACAAAACTTACATATTATTCATCATTACATCTCAAAAAGATTACAGAAAATAACACAACCAAATTCAAAAATTAAAAAATTACCTCAAGCTAGAGAACAAAAGACATATGTTTTCCAATAACTTTCATCATCGACTTCATACCTCAAATTCCCTAAATAAATTAGCCAAGCCTAAAATGTGCATAGATAGTTGTTCCTCTTAAGGAGAAGTTTACACAACCGCCTCTGAAGATGAATCTTAGATAGTTCCTAAACTCAATTGAAGATGTTGTAGGTAGGCTCAAAAGATGATTCACTTAGTTGTCATGGGAGTATTGCCATTAAGTTTTCCAAAGTAATGACAATGATTATATATTTTTTTCCATCTCAAATAGTAAAGGCACTAAGATAGCAAATACTAAAATTTCAAACTAGAATTCTTTCAATGAAGAAAGCTTGGCTACTTTAAAAACGGGCATCAAATCGATAAAATTTCTGTTAATTTATATTTCATATTCTTACTACAATATTTAAAATTATATAACATAAACTACATCATTTTGTCGAATGCCGTTTTGTACAGACAAAAATACAAGAAACTCTTCATACACTAAAAAAACCAAAAGATAAAGAGATCGACGACCAACACATACACAAAGGTTTACAATGCAATTTTCACTGTAGATAGCAATACTAATTTCAAGGCACATAATAGTGTTACATGGGAGTTGAATTCACTGTTCATTACCTACAGGCCACAAGTCATCAAACTTGACAAAATACTTCATCTCAATTGACACTCCTCTATCGAGGGAAATGGCTGGAGACGACTATTTATGTCAAGATAACAAGATTCATGCCAATATTCATCCATAACCATAGACATTTTTGAGACCATGAGGGGATCTATCACATTAGTTGCAACATCAATTTATTATAGTGGCACTTGACACATCAATTAGAGAACACAAGCTCCTTTGGAACATCATAAAAAACTATGAAGTGTCATTTCACATGAAAGCTGACATCAGCTCTCCCTCAATTGACCTCCTGGTCTATCAAATAAGGTCTACAAGAATAATGCAAAAGACCACCATCTTCCATTTTTTAGACACCATTATTAAATTTGATTATGATTTGAATCTAGCCATTTTCTACATTAGATTAAGCTCATCTTTGCTGTTATCTTTTTAATTCTCTCTAACAAATTTCTTAATCTTGTATTGCTTCTAAGGGAAGAAGAACTCTCTCCCTCCCTCTTTATCTCTAAGTGTCAATGTAATTTTCTTTACATTTCACAATTTTAGATTAATTCTTGAATAAGATATATGTTCTAATTCAACCACACTAAATATTGCACAATGACTTCACAAATATGTATTTGTTTTCAATCAAATTTAAACCATTCCCAAAAAGAATTGACTTGGTAAAATTAAAACAAGATACTTAATAAGTTAGACAATTGTTCTTCTTTAAAAACACTTCATAAGCTCGTAGGGTTGATACTATAAAACAGTTATCTTCCACTTAAACTACTTTTCTAGTGGCTCCTACCACATTTCTTTTGAATACTTCTGTGGACAAGAAGAGAGACAATGGAGAAAGAGAAAAATTATTTGAATTCCAATCAGCTAGAAATAAAATTATCTAACAAGCACCATCATATTTCAATACTTCCCTGAAATTGCATGGGCTATCAAGTGTTTCGCATTAACTATAACTTTCATGAATGACTCATCTTCGTATCCAATGTAGTAATTAATGAATTAGATGTGTTAGTTGATAGTTCACAATAAAGAACTAAGAGAAAACAGTTCAGAGAACATAAAAGTTTGATATTCACTAATTTTGAAAGTTAACAGCTTCCAACTAGAAGCTTAACTGGATAAAAAAATTGGTGCTTTGGAATGACCAAAATTTCTAGACTAGTAGAAAGATTAATCATGTTGTTATAATAGCTTATTTTAATTTAAATACCAGATGATTAATTACTTCTAACAACTTAGTTGTAAATGTGAATTTCTTGTTTGCATCATCTTATTTCTCTACTCTGCACGAGAGTGGAACATATCCTTCTGATCCATATGGTGTTACTCCAATTGCTGCTCACAAAGATTTGATCAAACATGTTGGCACCATGATTTAATTATTATTTCATTTCATTGCATGAGGTTGCTACCATGTATTTGTTCTTATGTTGGCAATCAGCTATTTCTTTGTCGATAATGTACAGCCATCATGTTGGATTAATTGCTTCTCTACAACAACATGCAGAGTTAAAGTTTAGTTCAGTTTCTTTAAGGGTTGATTCTAGCATATGAACTAGCATGCCAACAGTAAGGTGGATTGCTATGATGAATGAATACTCTGTTGGTGGTACAAAAGAACAGCCTAATTGTTGCACTTTCTAGGCCCTTTTTGTTTAGGATGTTAAACCACAATATTTTGACCTCTTAGCATTGCATTGGAATGCAGTTATACTTAGCGGCTACATTGTAATTTCATGTGATGGATCCCATTTCAGACATTGCACTAAAATTTTTACAAATGCTCTCGACATTTTTCTTTGCAGAATAATCGGACACTTTTGTCTTATCTTCAAAAATCGAAGAATAATGTGATCTTTATATAATAAGTTTGTTTCTAATATCGCATTGTCACTAAAGTTTATGGAACATCATTCCATTTCAATCCCACATTCTCACCTCAAGAACCTCACTGCATTTTCACTTCATTGTCTTAAACATAACCACTGAACCAAATGAAACCACAACGATGTACTTGTGGTACAAGAAATGCATCAAGTTTTTATGCCAACTTGATTCCTCATCAAGTTTATCTCCTGCACTTATCAAAATCAAGCTTTGTTATTTAGAGTGAAATTTTAGAATGAATATCGAAAGTCGATTAAGGATTGATTTGAATTTTTGCTCAAATCACATGCAATCCAAAGTGCCTGGGCCACAGCTCACAATGCAGATCATCCTAATGTAAATCTGATTTTGAGCTTAGGTAAAATCACCCCAACCTGCTCGCATTAGGATCAATTTTTTAATTAATATAATGTAATACACATTTTGTATGTGCTGAATTATATAACGTGCATACAATTCAATTTATGTGCTTTTAAATATTCATTCTTGCGTAAATAATAAACATGACCACACAAACATAAAATTATATACTCACAACTTAAATAGTAAAGTATAACTAAATTAAGTGTATTTAAATTAGAAGATGCATATATAATTAATGTGTGCATAATTGAAATCATCTATTAAATTATATCTACATAAATAAAATAAAGCATGTGTAATATTAGCATAAATTAAAACTTGTATATAACTTTACAAACGTCTATCAAACAAATGTGAACAAAAATTTAATGTTGCATTATAATTTTATATTTAAAAACTAGCAAATACAAGCACTACTGAGTTTAAATGCCCAAAAATTGAACAATATATATATAATATTTATAAAAGAGGGTTAAACCAAGTTGGCTTGGCTTTGTGAACCAGCTTGTCATTGAATAAAATCTGTCCAAAGCCAGCATTGAAATGATCCACAAGTTGAAATGGTCCAAAAAAAATAGGCAGTCTGACCTCGATCTAATGGTGACTTGGCTCAAGATCACAATTCAATATCTGCCCTATTTGTAATTTTTTGGAGATTCAATATAGGGTCATCCCTTCATCTTGATCAGAAAAGACAATTTATTAATAACGGTTCCAAATCCATATTAATACCTATATTTGGAATCATGGTTGTCAATAGTGAGTATTTTTGGTGCTTTGAGATCTGTGTATACACATATATACATGGACAAAAAAATGGTCAGTCAACTTAGTTGTGCATTTTCAACCTGCAACATACCATACATTAAACAAAAAAAGCATCAACATTCTTAACAATATGACTTACTAATTGTCCAATTAGTCATACTAGTTATTTCTTTAAATATATGACGTTTATACATTTTGTGCGTTGCCTAAAACCATGACTCATATAGTTTAGGAAACACAATCAGTCAAGTTAAAAAAACCATACAAGAGAGTCAAAACAAACCTTGGAATGTTTAGTCAGTCAAACCTAACTCTCGGCAGCTGAATTGACTACTCTAATAGTTTTGTATGAGTCTTTTTAGTGGGTTTTAATCTTTTTTATGTAATACTAATGTTCTGACCTTTATCTGAAGAGCTTCTATCTAGTATTTGGAGCATGATAATTGATTAACTGTGTTCCCCAATTTCTTCTCTAACCAGTGTAGCTTAAAGTAAAGTTGTCAAGGCTGCATCTTCCATTATGAATCCTTAGCCTTAATAAAACTATAAGTTAGCTTCAACCAACTCCCCATCACAATCAGTTTTAACCTATAACAGTCTCAAGCAATTCCAACCTCAAAACTTCCAAACCTATAAATTACGTTATTAAAAACTTTACAGGCAAGAGGTGCAACTTAATTGACATGTGTTCCTCTCTGGTTTTCATCCCCAAGGGCTCTAATACTGACAAACTAAAATCTGTAAAAACAAACAGGAATGTCCAGAACCATGGTAGGACCCATCAAACGAAAAATGAATGAACCAAGGGTCAATATCAAACTAGCCAGACATTGGACAACAAACATAATTACAAGTGGTACCAAAATACAAACTCAGCAGACATTAAAAGACCAAAATTACCAACTTTTCCCCTCACAAAAGGTTTACTTATGTTCAGCCTCCATGCTTTCAGGCACTAAAATTTATACAATTGAAAATTGTTCAACTCAACAGTTTCCTTTCCCTCAATCCTCAGATGCAGCTCTGTGCCAAAAATGGTGTGCTCTCAGCCTTCAGGCATAACCACTTAACTACATATAGTTCATGCACTTATTGTATCCCCTTTCAAGCATCTGAATATGAATTTTTTGGTATAAACTGACAACAGGTTCATCAACTATACTCCTATGCATGAATATATCCCTTCCGTTTCAAAAATAATCAAATAGATTCCTATAGTTTGTTATGATAACAACAAGGTCCCGCACCTTTTTTTCCATAAAATATCTTTCAAACAAAAACTATACAAGTCCCGATTGTTAAGATAATTGTGCAAATAAATCCTTATAAGAAAGAGAAATCTAGGAACAAAAAGTCCAAGGACATATATCTTATGTGATTCAAATTATGGGGACCTATTTGACTATTTTGAAAAATTGAAGGAGCTATCCAACATAGAACAAAAGATATACTGCAATCAAATTGATGTTAACAACATCTACAACTGCACTTATAAAATGATGCTATGATACCCATTTTTAGCGTAAACTAAGAAAGTAAGCACAAAGAAGAGTCCATGCACTTCATTGTTCTAACATTTGCAAACAATGAAGTTGGCAAGTAAAAAAACAAAGGATATGTCACACGTATATTGCACCATTTGGCTAACTAGAAAGATTCACATTAAAATATCACAAATGAATCAATATTTGCTCAGAGCAAGCCCTTACTTGTACACTGAGCAGACAATTAAAATGGAAGGTGGTTGCCATTCTTCCTGCAGCCTCCATCTCATATGCTATGGTCAAAGCATTCGAATGGTCCCCAGCTTTACAATCTTCTTCAATTAAGCGGTCATAGAGTTCATCAGTAGCTCTCAAACCTCCCTTTAGTCCCTCCAAAAACACAGCATTGGCATCATCCAGATGATGGTTCTTGACTAGTTCCTCTGCATTTAGAAGGTATCCTCAATCAAATTGAAGCACATAATGTCACGATATGGATTAGCACAAAGGCAAATACCAACTAGACACAACCAAGCCTTGCGTATATCAAAATTCAACTTCTCCATTGCGGCAAGCACCTCCAAGCCCCTGTTTGGATGGCCTTGAGAACCAAACAAACGAACCATAGCAACAAAGGTTTCATGCAAAGGACATAGACCTATGCTCAGTTCCCTTCTTAGTGACTGTGTCTGCATCATTTAACTGAATGCACGTCAAAATATAATTTTCTAGATCAAAGATGGGAAGAAAATCTGAAATTTATGGTCATAAGAATGAGCAAAAAACCATAAATCCCACTGCAAAAAATTCATCATATTAATATAGAATTAACTGTTTGAAAGGCATGTGGTAGGGAAGAAAACTTTACTAATGGTGGAGATAATAACCTAAATTGTGAAAGAAGAAGACAAATAGAGAGCAAAGGTAATAATACAAAGAACATTGTGGATTAGGCCCAATATCTTAAAAAGATAATACAAGATGTGCAAAAGGATGACTTTGGCTGGCTGAGATATGATTTTGATGTAGGGATCAATTAAAGAAAAAACATATACAAAGATAAAATTTAGTATATTTTAAGAATAACCTTGGCTTTAAAATTTCTTATGAACAAAATGATTGAGTAATACTTTTAAAGATTTGAGAAGAAATTTTAAGAAGTTTGGAAGTGATGAACATGACTTTGAAGAAAATTTTGACTTAAGAAATAATAGACTAGTTTAAGGCTCGATTTAAGAAGATATCTTGGGAAAGGAGATGAGGAAGGGCTTGGATTGGTATGCAATTAAGGTCCAAAGTATGAGGAAAGCTAGACAAGTTAGTTTGACAACACTGGATTAGTAAGAGAAACTTCAGGTTTAAAAAGTACTAGAGAAAGAAGATCAGTAGAGGCAATAGATTGACAATTGAGTCAAAGTAATTTAGTTAGGTTTTGAAGCTCTTTTTGAGTTATTCTGTGCAGGAATATGGGCTAATCTTATTTGGAGAGAGACATTATCACAAATAGAACAAAATCAGTAAAAAAAATGACCTCTTGCTAGTGTTAGAAAGAAAAAAAAGAGATATGCAAGACAACAAATTTGCATCCAAAATCAATTACATTTCATTCCATCACTTTGATTTAAAAACACATGCTCATGAAGAAGAAAATTCAAAATAATTCAAATTTGTCCACAAAAGAATGATGACTCAACATAATGTTAACAAACTTATTCAAATTCAAATAGAGTACATGCCAATTTTTATGTGATGACATCTAACCAATTCTAAAAAGGTGGCAATATCTTCAAAGCATCTAAGGCTTCTAATGCCTCTAAAAAGTCTCATAAATGACCACAATGACCTATATTAGACCCAATAAGTAACTGAGAACCCATTAAACAAATTTTTGGAGGCAATTTTTCATTAATTTAACTCTAATTTGACTTAAATTTTATTTGGATCATATTTGGCATGTAGAGTCATGCTATCTTCCCAATAATGCAACATATTTTGCATCAATCCACCACACTACAAAAAACAATATCCCACAGAATTATATATCTTATCAAACTTGATACAAATCTCTCCAAATCCTTAGTGAGCAAAACAGCACATGAGAGATGGTTCTTTTAATGCTTCTGAAATTTGATAATAACAAAATATATTACAAGAATAAAGTCAAATAAAAAGCAGTGATTAAAATAATTAGATAAAAAAACATCAAAAAATGTTTATCAAATTTTTAACTAACAAAGTATATCCACAATTATTTTTTATGTATTAATCTTCTACAAAGTGAAAAAAAATTTAAACATTAAAGATATTTCTAAAAAATAGATATCATAATAAATTTAAAACAAAATATCAATCTTAATATTCTTACATAACTCAAAAGTCTTAGCATAAAATTTTTCAAATAATAAAAGGTAATATATATTTTGATAAATATATATTAACTTATTATCTCTATCCAATTTTTTAAGAGACCCACTTTAATTGACTAACTCAACACACTAAAAATTGTTAGATCTAAAACGTTGCTTAGTTAAATTAAGCATATAGAGAAAAAAAAATTTAGATTTATATACAAAAGAAAAAAAAACATAAAAAGATTTCTATAAAATATCTTCGGGGTTTCTTAAAGCTTTTGTTATGTGGTACTCCAATATTTTTAAAACAATTTTCATATTGTTCACTTTTTTGTATTTATCAAAAAAGGAAATCTCTTCTTTTTCTAACATAAGGATAAGATGATGAAAGTTACTTTTAGTTCATCCTTAAACAAAAAAGTTACAAAAAAAACTTGATATGCATCGACGAATTTGTGACTACGAATATAACCAATATTGAAAGAGATCGTGGCTTCAAATGATCTTGTGAAGCTAACAAATTTGTAGCATTTCTAATGCTAAACCTATAAATATCTTAATAATTCCTATTAGGATATGTAAAACAACACTTATCCACAAAAACTCTTTTAATTGTAATAAGTAAAAACTTTGCTGTCCAACAATTATTCTATATCTAAAGTATTTAGTTAATTTTTTTGACATGTTTTTAAACTACATAATTTACTTTGTAATAGCCATCTATGTCATAATAGTTAAAAAAGCAATCCATTTGAATTAACCAATCGCAATGCACACCATCAAACGTGAGTGTCAATATCAATAACATTTTTATGTAAGTCATAATGATGGTCTCTATGATTTCGATGAATGGATGATGTAAATGCTTTACTCATTTGATCTATCAAACTTTTTTTATAGAACAAACAAACTAAGAACAATAACAAGGCATTAATACAATCACCAAATAGTTCTTCATAAAAATTCATATCAACTATCAAAGTAATGTTATTTAAATGGACTAAAAAATTAAGATGAAACTCTTTAATAGTTACTCAGAAGTTTCATGATCAAATTGCCCAAGATTTATGACTTGGTTTGCAAATTGAGTAAAATCTAATGAGTAACACAATCATTATTTATAGATTTACAATCTAATAAATTAATCTCAAATTTCAAATAATTTTATTACAATAAAAAAATAATGCACTTACAAAAATTTTAAAGTTATCACCCCTATAATCATATTAACTACCAAAGCCTTTATGTCACTCACCTAGTATTTAAAAATAGCATTTTGTTAAAACATTAGAAATCTTCAGACATCTTGAGGGATTTTCTAGGATCATCTAAAATCATTAGGATGTCTAGTGATCTTCAAAGATCGTTGATGTTCTTTAAGGTTCTTTAGGGATCTTCAATCTTAAGTAATCTTAAGAAAATTTAAGAGGTCTTCAAGGCTCCTAATAATCTCATAATCTTCACTTTAATAACAAAAAGTGATAAACATATCATGGGGAAGATAATGTCACAAATGGAGGAAGTAATGAACCAAATTTTGAAAGAAGAAAATAGGATAGAAAGAGAAAATGACAATATCAAGAAGCTTGTGGATTTTGACCAAGATCTTCAAGAAAGAATATGTAGTGTGTGACAAGATAACTTGAGTGGGAAAAGATATAATTTTTATAGAGTTTGAAGTCAATAAAAGAGAGAAAATTTAGTAATTCTTAATAATAAGCTTGTTTTAGAATTTCATATGTGAAAGATGACTAGGCTGGGCTTTTAATGAAGTAAGGAGAAGGTTTAGAAATGTTGGGAGTGACGATAAAGGGATTTAGTTGAGGAGACTATAAGACGAATCAATTATGTGTGAAATGGCAAATACCTAAGATTTGATAAAACACTCCTAATATGGTTAACCTTATATCCTACACTAGGCTACTCAAGAATGGGGTAGTGCTAAGATTGCCCTTCAATCCAAGAAATCCTTCAAGCATTCCTTTGTCCACTACATTCAATGGTTGCAAAGCAACTTAAAGAAGGGGATAGCAATTGGAACGAAGCACTCACACACCCTACAACAAATCTGAGGCTTTTGAGACACCTCAAGCCCTCAAACAAACAAATCACAGATCTTCTCTTAAAGAGCAGTACTGTGGAATAAAGATCTCATAGATCATCCTTCTTAGTTCGATGGACACTATATTGTGTTCCATGAAATTGGAAGTTATCACCTCAACTGAAAATCATCTAAAATAATATTATAATTGTTTCCAACATCTCAATGTAGAGTGGCTTCTACTTTGATGATTATAGCTAACTATTAGCTAACATTCCAAGTGGAGCATGATATTATCAAACCAAAGCGGCTCTACACTATCTCGATCATCCATAAAACAAGTTGTAAGGCCACTATTTAAAGGATGTAGATTCCACCTCTAATCTTCTGATTGTAACCAAATACTTGATTATTTCTAGTATTCTCTCCTAGACTAAGTTTTTCTTCTCCTTTCACCCTAGCTCTCTATTCTAAGAACATGGCACCAGTTCTACATTGCTCAACTAAAATAAGGAAAAGGAGTATGCACTTTTTCCTTTACATCTAGTTCTTACTTTCCCTACCAATATCGGCATGACATTAGCCAATTCTAATGAATCATTTTAAAATTTACACTCAGACATGCCACTTGTCTCAAAGTACATCAGAGATGCAAATAACAAATGGCATTTGTTCTTGTCAACCTTTCGTGATAATGTGATAGAAATATCATCCTGACAGCTATTTTTACAGTAGAATGTTACTGATTGCACCATTATCACATGCTTTCAAACCGAATATTAATAATAATAATAATACTTTTTAATTAGAGCACTATTTTCTAACCAACTAGATTTCTTTTAAATAATGGTCCAAGCCAAGATCTCTGTAACCTAGGACTCCAATAGAAAATAAGCATAACCGCATCACTACTCCGATTCCATACCATACTTCCCGGACTAGAAAGCAAACAAAAGGCTGTCGAATAACACATTATAAAATATGCATAAGACGCATTGGATTAATTTCCAAACAAATGAACACAAACAGAATTACGAATAAATCGTGAAGAAAAGTACAGCGCCATCGACGTCTCCACTTAGGGCGTACGAGACGACAAGTCCATGGAAGGAACGTGGGCCGGGGTTGAGCCCAGCAGCGACCATGTCAGAGATGACTTGCGATACCCCATGGGAATCGTGGCACCGCGCACGATCCATCAGCTCCTCCATGAAGGTGAACCTAAGAGCCTTCTCCACCTTCGAGGTGGAAGAAGGGTCCTCATCCCTCGTCTTCCTTGCACTTCTCCGTTCCTTTCTCCCAACAACAGCAGCAGATGAGTTTACGGCGGTAGGCCGCCGGCCATTGATGAACTTAGGAGGCAGGAAACGGAATTGGGAAGACGAGGAACAGGACAACGCCATTCGCTTCTTCTCCTACTCCATCGTTGCAACAACTGGGTGTGGAGTTGATTTAGATAAGAGAGGCGGGCTTTTTCGTACGGTCCAAAAATAAAAATGCTCATTTTAAAATATTTTCGCTATGTCTATTGTTGTTAAAAATAATATTTATAAATTACAACGGCATATATTACAAATAATTCCCTTAATTTTCTTTTTCAAAAATAATATTTATAAATTGCTTTCAATTTTTTTCTATTTGAACTTTTTGAACACATGATGTATCTAACACAATATGTTCCTTTTTGTTTTGAAATAATTTTATTTAATATTAATTAACTCATTTTGACATATGTGAAAGCTTAAAAAGAGCATAGAATAACTCAATCTTGTCTCTCTTAATGAAATAAAGTTCAAATTAATGATTAATTTCATTCTTCGTTGTTTCAACAAAGACACCATTTGCTTCTTAATCTTAGGACATTATTTTTATTTATAAATTATCATTTTTCCTTAATTTTCCATAATAACTATAATCGTAAGTGTTATTCATTCTTATGGCTCTTAAGTCTATAATGCACCTCCAGACTTCTATTCTAATTTAGCTAATTAGGTTTTTAAAAGTTCAATTAATTGTTTGAATCTAACCTATGAAAAATGAACACTTTGTTTTTAGTATTTAGTTAACTTATGCAAACAAAAATAATCAAATTTGATGTTAATCTCCCAAAGATGATATATATCCTTCAAATTATTTGCATCTTGAAATCACAACAAAATAACATGTTAATGAAACAATGTTTGGAGCATGGCTTCAATTCTAATAAGCTCCATAGGAAGACATTTTTGAGATGTAAGGAGAGTTGGAATAAGTTTATTGAAATGATATGCATAGAATAAGACACTAAGAGGATACAAATATTATACATGAGACTTAAGTACAAGTTCTTTGATTGAGTTTTATATGATTTAGGTTAACAAATTTTAAGAAACATTGGCTAATAAGTTGTATGGATTAAAAGTCACTTTATAGTAAACAAAACATAGTCATAGTATTGAATTTAAAAAAAACAATGATTTTTATCAAATTTTAAGAATTTAATTATTTTATATTAAAAATAAACAATATATCCATGATAATGAAACTTTCAAAGCCGTTTGATAGATCAATTAATTAACTAATAAAATCCTAAATTTTGATAAAAGTGATCAAATAATGATTCTTATACCAAAATGTTGTAGGGATAATAAATTAAAAAAATACATTAAAGAAATGAAATCAAGTAAAACTTCAATGAAACTAAAATAAAATAGTTCACCATTGAATCTTTATTAAAACATAATATTAGTAGCCTTTTGATTGATCAACTAATCATAAAAAAATTCAACAATAAGACAAGAGACAGTGGCTCCACTAATGCTTTTAGTATCTCGAAGGTTATATAAGCATTGTACTCATATTTAGCTATTTAAGCTTTAAATATAAAACGTGGTTTCGACTATAGGAAAAGATAATAAAAACGATCACATAATTGTGCATCAATCATTACTCACTACAGGAATATGTTATTCTTTCGTGCACCCTTTGACCTAATTCACTGAAAATAATAAGACACAAAAGACGTGTATATGATAGACCTAATCATCAAAGAGTATCCTTCTTATGAAGGAATCAAACAATATCATGAGTGGGTCATGAAGATCTAAAGGCATTGCTTTGTTGCCTCCATCGTCCAAGGCATTGGTGCATAAAAAATGTCTTTTTTATGGAGTTGGTGGATAGTGTGCAATTTGAACAAATAATTGAGCCACAATGAACCTGAGAACTTAGTGAGAAAGGACTATGTGTGATGGGGGCTTTTCATTGCGTCGACAAGGGATGCTAGAGATGTTATAGGTCATAATGAAGGTAGCATGTTGGAATGCATCATAGAGACAGTGTTGTTATTGAGCTCTACTTCTTTTTTCTTGTGAAAGCCAATAAAGATGGTAAGGGATGATCCATTAAACATTACAAATAATATGTCTATTGTTACTCATTGTTCTAATCTTAGTGATGATGATGGCTAGTAGTTTTGTTTTGCCTAAGTGTTGTATTGTGTACCCATCTCCATGCATGTACTTGATAATTGGCAAAATAGGCTACTCAAAATTAGACCATATTGGTCAAGTAAATGTGTTGGTATCTTAAAGTTTTAGATACAAATTATGCCCCTTTGAAAGTACTATAAGCTTAACATCAAATATTTTATCAAGTAAAATAAAATAAACATAAATTTTCATTGTATGTGACCATTTTTTTGAGCCCTTGATCCACTTAGTTAATGTACACCATGCATGGCCTTTTATAGTTAATAAGACTCAATTTCTAATAAATTTCCTTAATCTAAATGCTGAGAATGTTGGTCATTTAATCTTTCTTACCTTATATAAGACTTTTGATGAAGCCACTTGGTCACCCTTCTTGAGCAGTGACCCATTAGAATATGATGGCTCCTATAGAATTCACTTCTTATGAAAGTTTGATAAAGATAGTAAGGAGAATCAAGAAAGACCATGCAACCAAAAAAGTAAGAATGATAGGTAATTAATAAGAAGAGGCACCTTCTTCACTAGAAAGAAATATAACAAGACTATGCCTTTTTGGCTGTGGGTTTGAAGTTATAAGAGCTAAAATTATAAAAATACCTAAATGTCATACATGCAATAAAATTCATAAAGGAAAATGCATAAGGATGGTTGTCAAGTGTTTTTATAATGTCCTTAATTTTAAATATGTTAATTTGTGTACATGAATTATGATATTGGTATTAGTTGTATACATAGTTATTTTTGAGAAATTATTAACATTGGGTACATTGCAAAGTACTTGTCAAGTTAAAAATATCTTAGACTTGTGGCATTAGCATATCATCAAAGAGAGCTCTGTATGAGGAAGATATTGGTATGAAGTTTATAATCTTTAAAAAAGTTAATTAAATTTTGTAGACTTTTTAAAGATTAAAATTTTTATTAGATTTAAATAATATATTTATCATTTTTTTATTATAAAAATGTATTTTTTAAATACTTCTTTGATAAAATTGCTAATTACCTTAAGGAATACTTGAGAAGCCTTTGGAAGGAGTTAAAGCTCATGAGCGAGAGAACAATCAACTTAGAGAATCTTACGAAAGGAATTAGGAAGGCTTAAAGTAAACAAAAGTTATGTATGAGAGCCACTACAATTGAAAGCCCTTGAATTTTGAAGAGAAAGGAGTTTAAGAAAACCTAAAATCTATTTACAATGATGTGAGCATATTTGCATGACAACTATTATTTGTGCACATATATTATAATCATAGATATAACATATTATCATGGGTTTCCTATGAGTACACTGTAATATATATATATTAGAACATGATATGAAAATGTGAAAGTTAAATAAAATGAAAATAAATAAATAAAGTATATTACATATACTATATAATATATATGATCATACAATGTGGAATGATAAGAATTATTGTGATCTTTTATCTATTATATTATGTTGTAGTTTTCCAACGTAATGAAATCAATTATGTTATCATTAACACTTTTTGTACGATGATGATAACAATAGATATCGATATTAGTAATATTTTTGTGTAGGATAATGATTGATGTAAACGTTATGCTTAAGATGATATGACACTTTATTTTTATTGCCTTTAATATTATGTGCAAAGTAATGATAATAGAGACCCCACTATCACCAGTACTTTATGAAGATCTATGAAAAATGGTGGTGATGTGATTTGGTGGCTTGTCCAGTTGTTTTTGGAAGCTTAAAGATATGATAATATCATAGATATATGATATGATATATGATCTTATTAAGTGAAGATAATAATCATTAAAAAAATTAGGATCCTTAATCATTGAAAGGAGAAAAATATGAGAAAAGTATTAATATATAAAAAGAATAAGAAAATAAATATATGATATAAGGAGAAGCGCTATATAATATGAGTACAATATACCATGAGTAATACAAGATATGAGTTTATACGTACATAGGTTATAGCACATATGAGTATACTTGTATTTATTTTAAATATTTTTAAGATATTATGCATACTTGATATTATTCATATTCCTCATTTATATGTTTCTTATTACATTTCATACTATTTTAATATATGATATTATCTATTTATTTATTGAGCTTTTTATGCCCATCACTTACATTATATCTCAAACTTTAGATGTAATATCTCAGCCATCTTAATTTTGTTTTAAGCTATTTAAGTTTTATTCTTATTTAGGGGGTCCTTACTTTATTAGTCACACATCACAAGCCTTTCCAATCCTAATGTGCTTAACCATGAGATTATCATGGAATCTAAGTCTAGGTTTCTCTTAAAAGGTACTTCACTAATTCGATATTTATAGGTTATAAAACTTCATATGTACCCTCTTATAATTGATGTAAGACATTATTTTATTCATACAAACTCTACCTAAAAGCTTGTTAAGAGCTTTGCTTTGTTCATTGATGTTATATACTTACTGGGCCCGATTCCCTTCTGAATCATCATCCTCTGGATCCAATCATCATATCAAATGACCTTCAGCCGGCATCCATCCAGTACATAACACTAGGCAGATATCTGATCCGAAGACCGATACCCTGCGATCTCATCCGCTAGGCCTAGTGCCACCAGGCAGGTATAGTACTGATACCCTGCGATCACATCCGCTAGGCCTGGTGTCATCAATATATACGAAGGTCATGGTACACATACACACTAGGCAGATATCTGATCCGAAGATCGATACCCTGCGATCTCATCCGCTAGGCCTAGTGGTGAGGATAATGTCTCCAGGAATCCAATTTTCGATTTTTATTTTCCAACCATGTCACACATGTGATAAATATGCCAAAACCATATCAATATGTCCAACCAATTATATTTTATCTCATATTATGCTTTTTGTTTCAATTTCCTTTTTGTCATCTTTTATGCTTTCAGTTCAATCAGAAAATAACACCATAAAACATATATCAAGCAATGAGATAAAAGTCATGTAAAGAAAAACTGTAATGCAGCCCATAAGAAACCATGTATCAAAATATAAATAAATACTATTGTGCTTTATCACAGGTTACGAATTTATCTACCTGGATCTATTATTGCAAGACCTCTATTCTCAATTTCTGGAGTCCCTACAAGGTCACATGTGCAAAATAATTAAAATAAATAAAAAGGTTTTAAGTCACAAAAACAGCTTTCTAAAAGCTTTCCCAAACACACCCAAAAATAATCCCAAAAATGGGCTTACGCGGCACTGAACCGCCCGCTGAACCTCCCGCGCACGCTCGGCGCTTTCTAAAAGCTTTTCCAAACCGCATTTTTCCCAAAATTTCTTTTCGCGGTGCTGGATCGCCCGCTCCCAGCGCGCTGGACCACGCGCTCCGCTGAACCAGCCTGCGGTTCAGCTCCGCGGTTCAGCCGACTGAACCGCGCCCCTCTCTCCCTCTCTCTCTCCTCTGCCTCAGCCCGAACCCGGTCTCTCTCTCCTCCGCCTCAGCCCGAACCGGGCGCCTTCCGGTTCGGTTAACCCGAACCGGTTCAAACAGGATCATCCCTGTTTCTCACCTGACGCTGCTTCCCTCTCTCCTCGCCGCCGCTCGCGTCCGGCGGCTTCTAGCAGCTTCCATGGTAATTTCTCGTTTCCCCGAATCCCTCTCCGGGAAATACCAAGCTCCTCTCGACTTCTTTCGCACTCCTTGACGACCAGTTTGCCGGAAAAACATTCCGCATCTCGCGGCCGACAACTCCGGCCACTCCTTCGGCAACCCAATACGTCTCCGGCCGAAAATAAACATTCGGCCGGCCTCTCTTACTCTCCCCCCACTCAACAGAACCCCAATACAGCAAAATAAAACGAACCATCTTACCTTGCCGCAGTTTCTCCGGCGAGCTTCCCAGCTTCCGTTAAATTTCCGGCAACTTTTCGCAATCGCTCAAAATTTTTCCAAACAGCTTCTGTGCTTAAGAGAATTAACTCACCCGGGCTGATATCCTCGCCCGGGTGGACACGTATGTGTTAATTTTGCCTTGTACCGACACGTTCGTGATTTTTTTGCAGAACACCCCCTAAACTTTTCCAAATTACAAATCTACCCTGGCCTGGCCGACAATTCCATATTTACAAATTTACATTCCGCCATCCGATTTTAAACTAAATCGGAAATCCTAAATTGCAGATATATCCCGGATCTGAAATCCTGAAATTACAAATATATCCAAAACTTTAAAAATTCATAACTAATTATCCAAAAGTCCAAAAATTACAAACTTACCACCGTTGGACTCGTCTCAAACAGCTCTTTCTATAAAAAATATAAAAATACAAATAAGAGAAAATTAGGGCTGTTACAATTGATCATCTATTGAAACATCACATAATGATTATTCTCATCAAGAAGATCTCTCTATCCCAAAACCTCTCTAACTTTAATAGGTCTAACCACGAGGACATTAATATTATTAAAATCTAAGTTACACCCAAAAGACGTCTCACTAATTTAAGATTTATGACTATACTTATAGAGCTTACGAACTATCACCTTATATCTAAAACAAAAATATTTATCCTTGTATTCCTCCACTTAAATTTTTATCAAGAGTCTCTCGTATCTAATGATTCATTTAGACATCATTCAATAATCACCCCCAAATATTTTGTAATCTCTGATGTTATGTGCCTCTAAGTTTTTATTATCAAACTATATTGAATTAAAGGAGATTTACTATAATATCATATATTAATATCTCAGCCTTCTTTATGAGTTGTTATCCTAAACTAATTGAGTTTTGTTCATATATAAATGGTCTTTTTTGTTTAGTCACTGATATTAGAACTACTTAAACTCTAATATTCTTAACCATAGAGTTTCATGATATTTAAGTGTAACAACCCTAATTTTCTCTTATTTGTACTTTTATATTTTTTATAGAAAGAGCTCTTTGAGACGAGTCCAACGGTGGTAAGTTTGTAATTTTTGGAATTTTGGATAATTAGTTATGAATTTTTAAAGTTTTGGATATATTTGTAATTTCAGGATTTCAGATCCGGGATATATCTGCAATTTAGGATTTCCGATTTAGTTTAAAATCGGATGGCGGAAGGTAGATTTGTAATTTGGAAAAGTTCAGGGGGTGTTCTGCAAAAAAATCACGAACGTGTCGGTACAAGGCGAAATCAACACATACGTGTCCAGTCCGGGTGAATTAATCCCCTTAAATACAGAAGCGGTTTGGAAAAGTTTTAGCGATTGCGAAAAGCTGCCGGAAATTTAACGGAAGCTCGGAAGCTCGTCGGAAAAACTGCGGCAAGGTAAGATGGTTCGTTTTATTTTGCTGTATTAGGGTTCTGTTGAGTGGGGGGAGAGTAAGAGAGGCCGGCCGAATGTTTATTTTCGGCCGGAGACGTAGTGGGTTGCCGAAGGAGTGGCCGGAGTTGTCGGCCGCGAGATGCGGAATATTTTTCCGGCAAATTGGTCGTCGAGGAGTGCGAAAGAAGTCGAAAGGAGCTTGGTAATTCCGGAGAGGGATTCGGGGAAAAGAGAAATTTACCGTGGAAGCGGCTAGAAGCCGCTGGACGCGAGCGGCGGCGAGGAGAGAGGGAAGCAGCGACGGGTGAGAAACAGGGATGATCCTGTTTGAACCGATTCGGGTTAACCGAACCGGAAGGCGCCCGGTTCGGGCTGAGGCGGAGGAGAGAGAGAGGGAGAGAGGAGCGGTTCAGTCGGCTGAACCGCGGAGCTGAACCGCAGGCCGGTTCAGCGGAGGCGCGGTCCAGGCGCGGCGAGAAACAAGAGAAAAATTAGGATTTTTGGGGATTTCGGGAAGTGTTTGGCGGGGCTTTTAGAAAGCTTTTCTGCGCGCGCGCGGTCGAGCGGGCGGTCCAGCGGGCGGTTCAGTGCCGCGTAAGCCTATTTTTTTGATTATTTTGGGGTGTGTTTGGGAAAGCTTTAAGAAAGCTGTTTTTGTGACTTAAAACCTTTTTATTTATTTTAATTATTTTGCACATGTGACCTTGTAGGGACTCCAGAAATTGAGAATAGAGGTCCTGCAATAATAGATCCAGGTAGATAAATTCGTAACCTGTGATATAGCACAATAGTATTTATTTATATTTCGATACATGGTTTCTTACGGGCTGCATTACAGTTTTTCTTTACATGATTTTTATCTCATGGCTTGATATATGTTTTATGGTGTTATTCTCTGATTGAACTGAAAGCATAAAAGATGACAAAAAGGAAATTGAAACAAAAAGCATAATATGAGATAAAATATAATTGGTTGGACATATTGATATGGTTTTGGCATATTTATCACATGTGTGACATGGTTGGAAAATAAAAATCGAAAATTGGATTCCTGGAGACATTATCCTCACCACTAGGCCTAGCGGATGAGATCGCAGGGTATCGATCTTCGGATCAGATATCTGCCTAGTGTGTATGTGTACCATGACCTCCATATATATTGATGACACCAGGCCTAGCGGATGTGATCGCAGGGTATCAGTACTATACCTGCCTGGTGGCACTAGGCCTAGCGGATGAGATCGCAGGGTATCGGTCTTCGGATCAGATATCTGCCTAGTGTTATGTACTGGATGGATGCCGGCTGGAGGGTCATTTGATATGATGATTGGATCCAGAGGATAATGATTCAGAAGGGAATCGGGCCCAGTAAGTATATAACATATAAAATAATGGAAATGGAAATTGATATACATGTTTATCTGGTTTACATTTGATACTGCATGACATTTGATAAGAAGGTATTCATATGGTTTATTTTTCACCGCTTATGAGATGGATTTTGTTTTATCATGTTTCACGGCTTGTCTTTTATATCTGGAGATTTATTTTACTTGGTTACATAATGGATTTATCTGCTGAGATATATATGTCTCATTAGTGCTTTATCACAGGTCATGTATCCACTACACCGAGAGCTGGGGATTATAATAGTACAGGAGAGGACTATACTCCTGACATGTGAGAGGGGATAGATTTATGGTGGGAGTGGATTTGGTTTCATTTTGGTACTTCAGTTTTGTGGTTTATTGTATATATATATACAGTTTAATATACACATGTTTTCATTTCAGCTCCATGGTATGGATATGGTTAAAATGTTTTAAAAAAAATATACCAGATTGGTTCGAGGGTTAGAATTGTCTCACCGTCGGGTCCCCACCTAGGCATGGTTTGTCCTCACTCGAGATTATTTCTTATGCAGCATCCTTAATTTACTGTAGTTGGTAAGGTGGGGTGCCTGACATTAAGACTAACTTATCCAACAAGTATCTCACCAATTCAATGCGCATAATTTTTTTTATAAAACTTAAGATTTATTATTTTATAATTGATGTAAGACTTTTCATTCATACACCATTTACTTAGAAGCCTATCAAAAGTTGTCTTTATTCGACAATTTTTTTATTGAATAACACTCGACGATGACTACTCACTGTCTTAATATGTGTATTATAGGCTTATTAGAGGAAATTATTAAATAAGGAGTAGCTATTTGAAAGCTTTTTTAGTTAATTCTATATTATTCATATCTTTAGAATTTTCATAATATTTTTTCTTAAAATTTTAATAAAATTTTCATTTTGTAAAACCACCATATAATATAATTAAACAAATTATACAATATAATAAAATATAAAGTTAAATTGGATAAGTTAGAGGGGTTCATACATTAAAAAATAAAATATCTTATTTGTTTAATTAAATACTATATAAGTGTAATATCTTGATTTTATTATGTTAAGATATTAATCTCTTAGGTTATCTTATATTAATCCAAACGAGTTTTATTCTTTAAATATGTTTTAATAACTAAAGAACAGGACATCTTTATAAACACCATAATCACTCCCAAGATAATCAATATAGAATAATTCATTCATATATCCTTTTACCTAAAAATATACTAGAAATTACTTATTATTTATTGATTATATTTTTAAGACATCACTTGTCATTTACTTTTTACTTTCTTTAATCTTATTTATCACTAGCCTCTACTTCGCTAATCCTTAAATCATATTTGACAAGTATATGGTTGACTTCGATACCAACTATGACATATGACTCTCACATGTTAAAGTATTATTCTCTCGAGTTATCACTTGTTAAAGTATTATTCAATTAGATTATCCTATACTAACCTAAGTGAGTTTTACTCACAAAAGATACATTAATATCTTAAAATCATAATATCTCGCATAAATATCGAATTCATTATCCAGTGCTTTACATGAGGTAATTCATTAATGTCCTCCTTTATCTAGACACATACAATAAGTTATTATTTGTTTAATGATTATCTTCTTAGATTTAAAAGCAATACAAGTCATAAACGAATAATTTTTAAGACAAAAGAAATTAGATCTTAATTGAACCATTTAGCAAAATATCTCTTGCATAATTCTTGTGTGATGCAACATTTAGTTACATTTTATACGATTAACCAGAGGAAATTATAACATTGATAACCTTATCTTTTTTCAAAGCTAATTTAAGATTTTAAATAAGAATACTAATTACGTTTAAATGCTTTATAAACAATGAAAACATGCATGCATAAGTGTGAGTGCAGATATATAAATAGCTCTTCTTTAAACCAAAGTTTAATTCATTTGATAAGTTTATCGAAACTTTGGAAATTGACTTGATCATGAACTTATGTTTCATCTTATTTTGAATTATGCATAATTTGTTTTACATATTTGAGTTAATTGATGCATCACTTGAATGTTGTGCTTAAGTTATTCTTTATTTTAGAAGTTGCAAATGATTTTCTTTTATTTATTATAATTGTAAATCAAAATTAAAATACCAAATAATATATATATATATATATATATATATATATATATATATATATATATATATATATATCTATATATCATCACAAAAATAATTTAAATATTTTTTTAACATCAAAATCACAAATAATTATTTGGGATCAATAGTAAAATTAAAAAAACACAAAATATCAAAAAGAAGTATTATGACTTGAAGCATAAAAAATATAATTAAAACAAAATAATTTTTAAATATTAAAAGCGAAAAATTTTATAATATTATTAAAGATGGTCAATGAGTTTTTAGAGATAATTTGAATAAAAAATATATGAAATACAATAAGGACTAAGATTTTAATAAAAATCTAAACTAATTTCTAAAGTTTTTTTTCTTAAAAGTTGGAGCTATTTCCATTAAAGCAAAACTAATGGTGGCTTGGCTTGCTATTCTTAGGATAAGAGTTATATTGTTTATTTTTCTTTGTTTTTAGTTTGATTTTTAATGCATATTTTTTTATAAGCAAAATTGCGATGAAATCATTCCAAAATTGTTCATGCTCAAAGTTTTAAATAATGTATTTGGAAGAGAATAGTGTAGGACATTTTCCTTACTTTTTAGCCATATGCCTCCTTTTGAACTCCTTATCATAAGATTTTCATGTCTCGATATTGTTTATGTACAATTAGGTTATAAATCACTTAAAAGTCATATATAAAATATTGTCAAATGTTATCTTTGTATGAGGGTAAGCATCATAACTATTTAATTAGTGATTTAAATATTTTTTTATTATTAATGTTATTTTATTATCTTAATTTTATTAATCCTTTTAAATGTCTAATCATAAGAGTCTTACATCAAAGTCCATATCTTATATCACCCATAGTCTTCTTATTCAAAACATTTAAAAATTAACATAATCTTGATAAAATGTTTTCGCAAAATTATATTATGTTATTTTAGTTTTTGAATACTTCTATGCTAATAATAAGTATTATAATATTTTTCAAATTTTCATATCTCATCTCATATTTGGTTTTGAGAGATTTTTTTGACATATTGATATACCACTTATTCTTGAAGGAAAAATAACACTACTATTTCTATGACATGTTTGATTTACTAATAAAAGTGATGATGAAAAAATAAAAGCTATTTTTAAATGATGATAATGATGTTTCACCACTATATATTTGCGATACAATAATTGAAATGTTTTATGCTATGTATGGTCCCTTGTAATTGACAGTGAGAGTGATTGATCGCAAAAGATGATGGCGAAGCTGATCAAGCCAAACATTATCGTGGAATGCTTGTGGACTTATTGATGAAGATTTTGATTGTTTATCTCTAATTATGACTAATAATTGCGATTGATGATTAATTATTATAATTATTGATAATGTTATGTATAGAGGATGAGGGAGACAAGAAATTTTGAAAATTTAGAAAAATAATTATTTTTATTAGACAAATTAAACTCGTGTTATTATGAGCAAAATATTCAAAAACATTAAGAGTAATTGTCTTTTTTTTTTAATATGCATGTTTTGTTAGTAAAAAACAATATGCTCATTTGAAAATAGTTATAATGATTTAAAAATTATTTTTATAAAGAATTTTCAAAGGCAAACATTTTTAAAAATAATGTATAGTAATATAATATGTGTTGTTTGACTTTTTTTTTTTGTATGATAAAATAAATTTCACATAAAATAACTTTTGAAGACATGGTCCCGATGTATATTGCGACATGGTGCCGTATGAACTGACATAATCTACTACCGAAGGGGACTGCCACCATACTCTTGCGTCTCTAATTTCGAAAGGCTCTGTATAAGAGATCCATTGAGCATAAAATTTACCATTCATGCCCTTGGTTTTTTTGTGGCTTCTTTACGGCGTCGTGCATATTCGATTCACGCACCCTAGGGTTCTCGCAGATGGTTGGCGCCTCTGCATCTTCTTCCCACGCGCAACATCTTAAGTTTCTTGCAAGGGCTCCTTCGGACGCCGATTTGATTTCTCGCGAGGGCTCGTTGGGACCCCGCCTTGGTTTGTCGCAAGTGCCCGTTTGACCGACGTCCGGGGTTGCACTTCCTCGCTCTTATCATCTGCTTTGTACTTTCTCTTTCGGTTGCTAGTGACGGAGGACTTCACCGAACCCGTAGGTTTCTCCTTCTCCCGCGACCGTCGTTGCCTCTCCTCTTACGGCTACTGTACGCCGCGGTTGACTTGTGAGTTTCTCATCCCCTTGTTTCTGCTCGTATTCGTCCTTCTTTTGTCAGTAAATAGAGCGGAATGAAAACCAGTTAAAAAATCAATTGTACAGACACTCTGCCAGCTTCTGAAGATTAGACGTACTTTTATTAACTTATTTGTCTAACTGTAGTCAATTTTGATAAACTAGAGTGTTTCCTGTTGTATGGATCCAATTTGATATCATATAGTAAAACTTAGATGTGCAAAAATTTGCTTGCGAGTACTAAGAGGTACACAATTTACCTCCAAAAAGAGAAGCAAATATTGAGATTCCAACATTAAAGAAAGAAAAGGGAAGTTCAGTGAAAGTTGCCTTGCAAAGCTTTGTTTGACCAGCTCCAGTGGATCACTGCATAGCTGCTGAAATTGGTTTGAGCAGAGGATAATGTTGTGCAAGGTTTTAAGCTACCATGATTTTATAAAGATATTGAGTACCCAACATAATTTAGATACATGGCCTAGTTTTTTAGCCACAGACATGTGATAGAGCGATCTACCAAAATAAATGGGAGTTCACGAATCACTACATGTTTTTTTGAAATCTAGTAAACCATAAAAGAGATGTAAGAGAGTGGAAAACAGAAAAGTGAGGGACATCTAGAAGAGGAGGCAAACTGAGAAATGCTGTCACCTGCAATATAGAGATTGAAAAAGGCAAGGTTTTTGTCTTGTTAGCTTTGTTGTTGATGTTATCAAGTCCTCATAAATAAATGGTGTATATATGTTTGAACGTGTGCATTCCCATTGTCTGGGTATCATAGATTGGAGGGGGACTTGAGTGAGAGGAGAGGATAATGGTAGTAAAAGGACAATATTTATCATAAAAATAATATTACTTGAAGCTTGATAAGTTAGCAATTGATCTACTTATTGTGGCAAATTTTTTTCTAATTTTATTTCAAAGCAGTGATAGGATAAATTAGAGCAAAATTTACAGTTGGTTAGTACATATTAGAGTGTTAAATATGCTATTTGAATTTATTTAAAATTCGTTTTGAAGACCATTTATATTTTTAATAATAAAGTAAATTCTTTCAAATGTTTTAGGCTCTTGGGTCACTTTGATATTGGTTTAAGAAAGTTTTGGCAATCATTTGCACTAAACATTGCAAGAAATACAAACCTTCATAAGGATTTTATCACAAGGGATATTCAATCCATCAAAAAAGATATTTATCAAATGGGGTTCTTGGTCATGTCCTTGTATTATGTGGCCCATAGCCATTATATCTTTTACATAAAATTTGATAAAAAAAAGGCTCTGAAGTTGGTAGTGGATGTAATGAAGTGCTAGGTTTTCATCGCTCTCCTTGAAAATGTGTTGTTTGAATGGATGGTGGTTGGCTATGGTGTTCATTGAATAAAAGAAATAACCCTCCTAAATCCTTAGACCTTATGTATTGTTATTGTGACTTTAAATGAATTTGAATGACCAATTTAATGCATCAATATATACCAATAAACTGTAAATTTTTGTCGTGCTTTAACTGTTTAAAAATTAGAATTTATAAACAATTTTGATGTAATAAATGCATAAACTCCACGTTTATCATGTTACAATTTTGCATTGTTAATTTTTGATTATCAGCATTATTAATTTACTGGGATTTTTCTCTCTTCTCTCCCCATTTCCCACTTCTCTGTGAAACCTAAACATTGCTAGAGCTTATGCGTACATGTGTAATCCTATTTATTCATAGGATTGCCATAAACATTAGCAACTATGCTAAAGAGTAAAATGTTTTATCATTAAGAAAAAAAGGAATAAAATATTTTAACCTTTATTATTCTCTGGTTAAAGCTAATGTCATTGCTAATTTTTCTTCCTTTTAGAGGGGTGCCTTCTTCTATACTCTTGTTCTCGTTCTCTCTCTCTCTCTCTATCTCTCTCTCTCCTAGATATCTTCTAGGGTTTACAAATTCTCAAAAATAATCTGTAAAGCCATCAAACATAATTTATAAGGTTTGCAGGTTGGAACCCTGGGCAATGTTTTCATGTTTGGGTGAAACCTCTTTCTCTATATACCTTCCGTGTGAGGTGCCACTGCATCCCTTGCATACCTTTAAGTCACTTGATTCAAACTTGCTTCATGAACCCTAAGTTGCCCCTCTAGAGTTTGTGGTATAACTCTTGGTGGGGTTACTTGTTTGAAACCTTTTTTGTATTCCTTTTTCTTTTTTTTGGTTAACTTCCTCTCTTTATGCTTTGCATTTTACCATTTACTTCTATTTGTGGAGTTGAATTGGTTGGTTCTTTGGGATTTCTTGTAGCTTTTTTGGATATCCTTTATGGCATTTGAACCCTAAGTACTTTGATAGTGATACAAAATTGGTTCTGTGCAATAGTAAAATTAGCATATTATTGACATTGATCTATAGTTAAAATGGATAAGTTATTTGAAGCTTTTACTTGTTTTACTTGTCAGATGATCAGGTACTAATCTGTGCCATCTTTGTAAGTTGGAGTGTTGGTTATATTGTTTTCTCATCATTGGGTTATTTGTTGACCAAAAAGGGAAGAATACTGCTGTGAAAAATTCTGTTAAGTAGGGACATTTGATCTGCCTTTTATTGTAGTCATAATGTTTTGTTGAGAACTAGGAAATATTTGAAGGTGCTGTAATGGATAACATGTCTTTAGTGCTGTTTGCTGAGGTGCTTTCATATTTTTTTTTCAGGTTTATTTTTAGAAGCATTAGCAATGGCGCCTGTGCCTCTGGTAACAGTGATGGTGTTGGATACTGTATACTAACTACTGTAGGTAAACATGCAGCGGTATATGGCTGTGAGTGGTGGTGCTGGGGTCAATAACAGTACGGCTGGTGGGGTATCTGCCAGGGAAAATGCTAGGACAGATCCTTCTTTTTCAACATCAAATTTCTCCCTGAATTCAAGGTTAGTTTTAATCTGCACATTTTTGTTTATTCCGCTAAATTTATGAGTTTAAGATATTTGCTCTGTTTTTGTGTTTTTACTCTTAGGAATGGTATGTTTGCTTGATCATGTTTCATGATTTTGGTGCAGTCACATGTTTTATCGGTTTGAAAATGTTTCCCTTTAGTAGTACTAAATACATATCTTGCTATCCTTATATTTTGTTTGTTTAATATTTTTATTGTTTTGGATATGTTGCTTGCAGATGAAAATAAGCAGAAATCATTCCAATCTTGGTCATATTTAATATTGTTAAGCCCAATAATGTAATTACCTTAAAAGAATGAAAATCTTGAAGAAACCACAAGGAATTGTGTTATTATCATGAGATGCTTGCATTTTTTAGGTTGGCTTTTGACACCAAGCTCGCTAACTCAGAATTAATGGTTTTAGTTGCTTAGGCTAGGTTTACTTTGTTTGGGTCATTTGAAGTTAGGCCCTGTTTGCTTCTGCTTTCCAAATTCTGTCTAAAAAATTTCTCCCTTCCAAATTCCTTTTTAAGCAAATATTTTGTTTTAACAAAGATTATATTTCCATTCACATAAAATATTTTTTCAAAATTCAAACTGTCTATCTAAGCACACAAGCCACTATCAAACAAAGCCTCAATTTGCAAAATTTTTTTTTGCAGGTGGGGAATTTAGAGCAATGCAATTTTGGTCATGTGGGGTTGTTCCATTTTAAATGTCTGCTTGACTCAAGTATCTGAGCTGGGAGAACTTGTGTTCTGTATAGTTCTAGGAAATGTTTTTTATGCATTTTTGTATGATAATTCTGAAAAAGCCAACTAATAGTACAAATCATATGTACTAATGCAATCCAAATTTTATCTTTCTCTATGTGATAAATTCACCATTAATCATATGTCAATTCAAAAAGTAACAAATGCATACTAAACTCTACCAATTGTTCCATAAATTGTTCGAAATTGTACTGGAAAAGAAGCACTTTTGAATAGCACTCACCAATCTTGCATCATAAACATTTACTAAGATGATTACATATATTCCATAGCCCATCCGAAAGCTGTACAGGCTCGGCTAGTTTTTTGTATAATCCTGCAAATTAAAAACAAATGCAAAACACGTGGTTTCTAACTTGCAATAGAAGTAAGCAAAGAGGGTTTAATTAGCTATATTATTATATAATCCTGCAAATTATTGACAAATGCAGCACACGTGGTTTCTAACTCGTAATTGAAGCAAAGAGGGATTAATTTTTGCTTTTATACTATTAGCTGTATGTGATAACCAAAAGGGGCTATGTATGGTTACCTAGCAGTCATACTCAATGGAAAACTTTAGGCTGAAGGAAATGCAGACAAACTTAACAGCCTTCTGAGTCATTGCTGAGTTCTTCCATGGTGTTGTCTTTGGGTCATTGTTAATGGTGTAGAATGCGCAATGCAAATTGATGGATGAGGATCTCTTTGAGTAAAATCAGTGGAGTGAGAGATCAATGAAATTGTTTTGATTTCTATAACTTATTTTGCAATTAAGATGGCTACGTGCTACGACATAAGAAGAGGAATTAGTTGGGGTGGGGGTTAGGGCATCACAACCATTCACATTTTGTTGGACTATTGAAGTATAAATAGATTGTGTTTGCATGACATGTTTGACTAATTTGTATTGTTTGGTCATTGAGCTTATTAGTTCACTTGCATCCCAATGTGTAAATATCCCATTACTATATTTTGTTCTATGTTACTTGATTGTAAGAATTGATAGTTGATCTGTCTATATTGATTATGCCTATTTTCAGGACATAATACGGTTCATAGTCATAAGAATTTACATGAATTTGTTCGGTTAGTTTTTGTGATTTTTTGGGAGAGAAATACTTTTGATTTTTATTTTGGATGGAAGCATTACATTAAATTTTGTAATACAATATAAATAATCCTCTAATGAAAAATCTAACATTAAAAAATAAGAAATAAATAATGGCTTTTAAATGCATATAATTACACCTAATATGATCAACCACAAATGGAATAGAGTCCCTTAAAATAGGAAAGGAAAAAATTTGATTGCCATCACTTGAAATTCAAATTAATAAATGCAAATTTAAAAGATTTGTAGGAATCAACCTAAAATTGGAATAAATCTATACTTTTCTTTATATGGAAAAAATTGCTCATCCCAAGCTTGAAACTTAAGTCAAAGATTTGTGACAAAGCATTAGTTAGAGTGTCTCTAAGTGAGGTTGTTGTTTGCATGTATGATATTCTCTTCAACTATTTTTTTAATTGATAAAGTGATTATCAACTTAAACAGGCTGGAATTTGTTGTGGTGCATGAGGTTTTTGGCAATCCTGATAGACGATTCATTATCATAAAAAGAGTATTATAAGGCCTTTGATTTTGATCTCTTTAGGTGATGTTACTTTTGAGGTTATGCAAAGCTTGGTTAGCGATGCAATGCCCCAAAATTAATCTCTTCTGAAAATTGATTTATAAAAGACTTTTATTGTAGTTTTTTAGTTGAGGGATGGGGATATATTTGTATGACTTTTTCCTTGAAACTAGGGATTGTTGGTATGAAGAGAATAAAACAACAATAATTGCAAGAGAACGTGAAACATAGAATGAAGTAGAATTTTATGCTTACTTGCTTTTATTGCTAGTGTTACAAAATAATGGAACATAGATTATTCCATTATTTCTTCATCACATGCATTACTTAGTAAGAATTCTCATTATGGATTTTATATCACAACTTATACTAGATATACATATGGAAATAAACCATAATGGTCCTAAACACCCTACTAAAATCCCGGGGTATCTCGTAGTTGTCGGGATCTCCTTTTATACTTGAGGGGTCTTCAAGTGGGCTTCTTTTTTTTTTTAGCAAGCTTGTTGGAGTGTATAACTACCTCGAGATATTATGCTCAATGCATGATTTAGCTTTTTCTCAAAGGCTTCCTCCTTGAGTTCCATTCTACTCTTGTTGAGCTAATCAAGACTCATAGAATTGTCTTCAAGTTGTAAAAGATTGTTCTTGAGGTACATAGATGGTACTCAAGACCAGTTACGTTTCCTTCTTGAGTTTAATCACACTTCTTTCCTTGAGCTCTAATTCTAATTGAATAGTATTTTTTTTTATCTTCTTGGAGGGCTATTACCTCCAAGGAGCCTAGGTATATCTTCATTCATCTTTGATCCTTTTACAAGACAGCATAACTATCAAGTGGCGTTGAATGACATTTCTCATGATTGAATTCTCCTTGATGGGTTAATTTATTCTGAGCTCAAGACCCTTGAAATGAAGCTCGAAAGTTGACTAGTCTTTTTGAGTCTTCCTTTACTAAGGATAATCTTTGATTGTATGCTTATTTTCTTGAGGATTCAATTTTGATGAAATCTCTTTTAATTAGAAGAGGATTAGCTTGAGAGTTTTTTATTCTTGTTTAAGTTGTGGAAGTAAGATGGGACAACTTGAATTTTGCTTGCCCTATATTGTACCACTTAATTGCTATTGGCTTTTATTCCTTTTGATATGGATTTTATTTCGTGCATTGTTTGTCTTCATTTTGAGAACAAGGTCTTTTGAGAGAGATTACTCGTTGCCTATCACAAAATCATCAATAAGTGGTATCTCATGAGGTTCTTCATCATTCATGAATGTTTCAAATGATTTCAAGTTCTTGATATTCGTTACTAAGTGGATCCTCAAGTAGGGTGATAGATTTAGTAGGTAGGCATTATCATTTATTTGTTTTTATTACTCAAAACAAACTATTCTTAATTGGTTTCAATTTCTTCTTTCACCCTTTAGGGATTGCTTCCTTATTTGTAGGCATACTGGATCTCCAACTAGAATGTAATGTGGTCCTTCATAGGACGCAATATCGTAGGCAATAGTATCATATGATGTTTTTTTTTTCATCATGGATGACTCAAATGGTTTCAAGTTTTCAACATTCACCTTTGAGTAAATCTCCATATAAAGTGGTAGACGTAGTTGATAGGCGCTATCATTTATCTTCTTCATTACTTAGAACATATTATACTTATTTGGTTTTGGTTGCTTCACCTTGTAGGCTTCCTTTCTTGAGATGTAATGTTACTAGTTTTCAACTTGCATCCCCTTCTTGGCATAGTGCTTATCTTGCCTTTATTTGTTCTTTTTTTATGAGTGTTCCAACTAGTTCATGAGGGTAATATGCATGCTTCATATTCTTTCAACAAACACAGTTTACGTTGTGTGATTTCGTTGACTACCTTAGAAGTGTTGACTTAAAATTCTTAATTAAATGGTCTTTGCACTCGATAATCTAGATTTACTTCACATGGACTTTGGCCGATGGAACTATGAACAAGTTAATTTTAGACAAATTGGATGCATGTTAAACTCTTAACCCATATCTTTGGATGATATGAATTGTACTATCTCGTCTTGATTTTGTTAATAACCTTTGTCAGGCTATCCATTTATTGATTGAAGGTAGTATCCTTTATAGTGTTGTATCTAACATCAACTAGAGCGTTTGTTATAATCTTCTTAAGAAATAGGTAGCTTGATCATAGATGATGCTTTGTTAGCACTTTATGATGTTCCCATACCTTCACAAAGAATTGTTGAGTTGGTTCTTCACTCTTGATCTCTTGCTGACTTGGTAGAAACTGTACCATCTTATAGAATGTCTTCAACAGCAAACCACTGGCTAAGATCTTGTCTTGTTGTTAGTAGACCTCCCAGAAAATCCTTTGAAATATTTTCCCATGGTTGACTAAGTGTTGAAAGAGGCATGCATTGGCAATACATCTTGTTGCTTTATTTGGTTGTAGTACAGAATATGCAACCTCGAATGAACTTCTTCATTTAACTTCATCTTGGGCTAGTATATCAATGCAAATTAAAAACTATTTTGGTAACATTGAAGTGTTTGGTTACCTTTGATGTATAAGCTTCTTGGATTCATTTCAATTTATCTCCATTTTGTGTTGTATGAAGTTGATGGCCATGATAGAGTAGCTTATCTCTTAAAGTGAATTTTTAAGGTTTCTCATTGTGTGTTTTGCCTTCCTCAAGACCTAATACCTCATGAAGAACCTCAATATATCATCATTTACCTTCATCAATTCTTTAATGATGCTGCTTGTTTATCGAGTAGTGTTAAAAGATGTGGGCTTAGCTTTTCTTCCTTTGAAATCCCTTCCAATGAGATGTGATGGTTGACAGAACCTCTCGAGACTTCCTAACTTGACTAAGGTCAATATCTTATCTCAAAATTTGTAGGGTAATTCATATGGTGCTTTAGATCTTGGTTCCAAATGCTTCTGTTCTACTTTCCTATTGTAAAACATGTCTTCAAAGCTCATCTTTTTTTGAAGCGTGATTGATGTTCATTCCATGGACGTATCTTACCTTGACTCATCATGAAAAATTTACTTGCAGAGTAGTGAACCGTGGTCTTTTTTCCTACAACAATGCACAAGATAGTACAGTGTTGTTAAATATGCCTTAGGCTTCATTTGTTAATTCTTTTTTCTTTTGCTTGTTATTATGAGATATTGGAAACTTTACTATTCAAGATTGTGAAGTTGTGGAGAGCATGCATGGCCAAAACATGATTGTGTTTTATGTTGCACAAACTTATCATGCTGTCAGTTCAGAAGTTTTGAAACATTAATGTACTAGTAATACACTTAACTATCCTTCTGATCACAAAGAATAAATAGTTACCTCCCATTGGTTCGTATGTATTGGATTGAAATTTGCTGGCCACCATATCCTTCTCAACCTTTTGATGGGTTGGTTGGTGGATGAGGTTATTAGTTTGAGGTGCATTTGTTCTTCATTTGTCCAAATTGCTGTGACATAGATTGGTGAACTAGTGTAGAAATAGATCATTGTTGATTTATGGCTTCTGAGTTATTTAAATAATGAGAGGTTTTTTCAATATGTTAATCATGATGTTACCTTCATCTTTCGTTTATTCAGCAGTACAACGTTACAAGCATGTTTATGCAGCATTGTAGCCTTTTTCTGTTATTTGTTTTTGTTTTCAATATTTAAATCTCGTGGAATCTTGAAGTTATGAAGTCTTTCTTTCAGAACAAATCAGAGGGCTTGATCTTCACAACAGCAGTATTTTACAGCAGCGAGTACTTTCTATTATACCAGATTGCTGTAGGAAAGAAACAAGTGTTAATATCTGTTGTGGGAGAGAGAGAGAGAGAGAGAGAGAGAGAGAGAGAGAGATGTTTGCATTTTCATATTTTTGATGCCATGTTTTCAAGTCAATGATAGTATTTGAGGTCTTCTTTTTTTATATTTGATAATTGTTGTAACAATGATGCCACTAAATGTCTATAGCTGGTTACGTTATTTTCTTTGTCAATGATGATTAATCAAGGCACTCTCTTTTTTTTTTTTTGCTTTTTGTTGCAGACGTCCATCACCTTTACACCCATACAAGTTAAAGTATGACAAGGAACCTCTTAATTTCAGGTATATTTACTCAGAAACTAATAAAAATGTTGAACTTTTTTTCAGTGAAGCAAATGTCATCTTTTATGATATTTTGTAATGTGGCCCCAAATAGTTGCTCATTTTGACCATTTGAGTTGTCTTCATCCATCTAGATGCACTTGCAAGATTAAGCTTATTCAGTGGTACTTGTAAATTGTACTTTTATTAAAAATATCTTTCTTTGATGCTACCTGCCTTCATTAATCCTTAATCCCTAGTCCTAAATAGTTGCTCAGTTTGACCATTTGAGTTGTCTTCATCCATCTGGATGCACTTGGAAGATAAAGCTTATTCATTGGTACTTGTAAATTGTACTTTCATTAAAAATATCTTTCTTTGATGTTACCTTCCTTCTCTCAATTATTGTTCACCCTAACCTATTATGTTCTCGAGGTAGGGACAAGCCTTTTAGGCTTGTAAGATGATTCTATTTGTTTTCCTATTTTGACGTGATTCATATGCATGATCACTTTCAAACTTAAGGGATGGAAGTTCTCTTATTCTGTGTAATTTTTAAACCATTCCTAAAGATATGCAAACTTGCTTGAAGAAGCCTATGGTGTTAGAACCAAACATTGTTAGTTTGCTGTGTAAGATATTTGAGCAATCTATAATTTGAAGATTTTAGATCTACTATATTATTATTTTTCAAAACCATGCAGGAAAACATTTTTTATCTTTAGTTATATTGCATATTGAATCAAAGATAATCATAAAAATACTATTATAAATTTGGTTAATGTTTAAAACTTGAATTTTAGACCTTCAACTAGTAAGGCCTATTTAATGGAGACATAGAATTTACATTTTCTATGCCAATGACCTTTTTGAACTGTTACCAAAAGTAACCACTTCTCTATTGCTTGGTTCGATGAATGTAAATTGAATTCTCTCACTGGTTATATGTCATGAGTGTTCACAATTTAGGTAACCTCCTTTGATCTTTGATAAAGAATCATGCCTACATAGAAAACTAATAAATTTCCATCCCTCCAAATCACTTTACTTCTACTTTGATTTCTTTGGGTTCTCTTTTTTTTTTTTTTTATATACTTGGGGATGCTCTGTCCTGATGTGGTCGAGCTTCTTACATTCATGTTAAATGATTTCTACCTTCGGTTTTTTTACCACTTACCTACACATATCTCTCATTGCTGCTCTTCCTGCAAGTTTTTTCCTAAAATATTTGCCGAAATTCTTTGATATAGAAGCTGCCTCATTATAGTCAGTAGAAGGCTTCTTTTTGCATGAATTTGAATGCAGCTAGCCTTTTTTCTTTTTTGTTCTATCATTGCTCGTCTTCTGCTCTCCTTATCACCTCCATCTTCTTGGTCAAAAAAATCACGAAGGAGCTCATCCAAGGATAGTGATGTTATGCCTTTTGTTGCTTTGGTTGTTTGGACTAGTGGATCATATGTTTCTGGGCAACTTGTAGATTTTTTTTTGATGAGATACGCACTTCAAAATCAATGCCAAGTTTTGTTAAACTATTGATTATATTTGTGAAACAAACATAGATTTGATATTTTTACCTAGGGACATCTAAGTTAATTAATAATTGTGTAAGCTTGCTTATTTTGTTTTCTTTTACTAGGGATTTCCCTTGACATTTAATGATTTTATTCCAAAGTATGAAATCCACAATCTATAATATTTAAAGTTCATAAATTAAATTTTGCTAAGTAATTGCTGCAGTTGTCATCTTGTAGGGTGAATTTGCACATGTTATATTCTAATCTTTTTCATCAGGAATTGTTTGGGTTTCTCTACTATTCTTATAGCTGAGGTCTATGCTTTGAAAGTGGATCCTCATCCAACTCTTTTAATAAAGTTAGAGCTTTAAAAAATGGCTAAAAATTTGAGGACATTCCTCATTGAGAGTGGTGGTATTATCTACCATTTAGTGTGCCATGATGTGGATCTTCTCTCCAGGTGTTACTCTTCACTAGTACCTTGGCTTAGTACCAATTGAAAAGCCTATGGCATGCAGAAAAGGGATTCAAACATTGTTTAGGTTTAGAACTTGAGAGAAGCTTGCAAGGAAACATAGTAGAATCAAGAGACCACACTTAAATTTTTAGGTAGTTTAGTCAAACAATTGGTATATGTGCATCCTCAACCAAATGTCATTTCTTTTTTAAAGATTAATCCTCTTCGTTTTGTAGATTGCCAACCTGGGTTGTTTTGTAGATTGCCAACCTGTGTTGTTTGATCAGTATGGAGCTGTTCAAGGCATTTTTGGCATAGTTTAAGTCCCAATGACTGCACAATCCAATCTCTTGTCCCAATGACTGCACAATCCAATCTCTTGTCCCTGATGAGCAGATTTTTTATTGTCGTTCCCATGATCTGATCTCATTGATATATTCATTTGATATGCTTATTGCTTTTTGGGGAATCAAGCATTCAATCGATTTGGTGGACGTGTCAAATAATTTGATCTGCACCATGAAAATTTTGAAGTTTTTAAAGTTTGGAATAGGAATAATAAACATTTTCATAAGATGTAAGAATAGAAATTGACAGAAGTTGTAGAATTTGATACAATTCACACAGTTTTTTGAAAATATGAATTATTTTGAAAATTTTAGATTTTATAATAATGTTTTAAATTATTTTAACTTATTTTTTAAATTTTTAACCTATTTGAATTTGAACTGGATGCATTGCTATTTATTTTCCTTCAAATCTTATATAGTAATCAGAACGATCTAAAAACCAATGTCATTCGTGTCTTGGTGAATATGAATTGTCGTTTGAGCTCCACAAATGTTAAGTGTTCTTCTTCCATCTATGATCCATCTTAGCCAAATGTGAATATCTCAAAACACTTGGCATGTTCCTAACAGTCTTATTTTGAAGTTTGTTATTATCAAACATCATAGTGGGCTTATGGGGCTAACATGTATGTTTGCATACTAGAGATCCCTTGGCCCCCCAACTATTGGGTTGCGTATGTGGAAGCCTTTTTATATGGCCTATTTGGAAGCTTTTGGAGCATTGAGCCAACCTTTTACCCTTTTTTTTATCATTTGTATGTGGAAATTTTCATATCCATTTCATTTTTTTTGTTATTTATTAGCTGTCCAGCAACTATAATTCGGAAACAAAGATCATTGATTTTCATACCTTTCAAGAAGACTTGTGGACAAAATTTCATCACTACCTTTACATTTGTTTTAGTTAAAAAATACTGCTTAGTCAAAACCAATGTAATAAAATATTTGTTGAATACACCATTTATTTTAGTTGATGATATGCGATATGTGGAGAAAGCTTTTTTTTAAATCTTAGTCAAAACCAATGTAATAAAACATTTGTTGAATACACCATTTATATTAGTTGTTGATATGTGACATTTGGAGAAAGCTTTTTTAGTGAATGTTGAAGGCAATAAATAAGTTGAGGGCAAAGTTCAAAGTTTGTGTGATTGCATTTAAATATAGGATCTTGTTAATAACTGTAAAGATTTTTACGAATTAAGCTAGTTGATAATTACATGGAAAACATTTTAATGTGTTAATGGAATAATGGATTATCCCCTATTTATTTGGTTGTATGCTTGATGGATTTCCCAAAGTAATGCAGAGTCTAATAAATTTTAATCAACATTTTAGAAAGTGCAGTAGTTTTGATTCGATCTATTTCAAAACCAATGGATTGGTGTAGTGTTTTGTGCCAGAAGATTGGACTGGAAACGTATCTCTCTTTCTTTTAGTCTATCTATTAATGTGTTTATGTATTTATGTAAATATTGATGTGTATTTGTGTTTATATTTGTTTTACTTTCTTTGAAAGCAATTTGTATGTTTATATATATATGATTTTTCACTCACATCATTTTGATCTTCTGCATTGTTTTAGGCTTGGACCACCTGACTTCTATCCACAGACTCCAAATTGCCCGGAAGAGACTTTAACAAAAGAATATTTGCAATCCGGCTACAAAGAGACGGTTGATGGAATTGAGGTGTGTTTTGTGTAATTATCTGTTATCCTTTCTTTGTTATTATTTTTTGACTGTTACACAAGCTTCCTTGTGCTAGATGTTCGTTGTTAGGCTGTTGTTTCTTGCCTTTTATCTGATGTATAATATAGCCCCTGTGATGTTTTTCTCTAATATATAATTTACTTGTCATGACTGTAAAATGCCTAAGGAGTTGGAGTTCTATCATTTTTTTAGAGGCTGTTTATGTGCTTTATTCTGTCATAATGGAATCTGGTGATGTACTTCATGTGATTACATAATAACTGGTGTATGCTTTTTGTTTTAGTACATGCCACTTTGCTAAAAGCGAAGGATTTAAATCCAAATTTTGAAACCTTATGTACTCTTTATGTCGGTTCAATTTTTTTGAACTATATCTATAACATGCACTATGTGAATCACGGATGTTTGTATCAATAATGAAGTTATCTTCCTCGCCAGTTGAAATGGAGTCATTTATGAATATAGTGTCTTTAGAATAAAATGAAATAAATTCAGGACTTCTGTTTTTTTCATGCATTGCAACTTATGAACATAATTTAGATTTAAAAATAAACTTAAATAGCGAGTTAAGTTAGGTGATTCAAACATGTAAACCATGTAAAACAACGATTGAGATGCTTCAGTTTGAAGAGTGGATTTGGTGAAACTTTTTTGTTTAATTAGGAGAAGAGAAAGAGAAGAGGCCAACACTAGACGATATTAGGAAGGGCCTTGTGGAGCTTCTCAACTGTTGCTATTTGACAGAGTGCAATAGAGAAGCAAGATTCGGTTAGTTCTAGTGATGGAGATAGGGATGAAGTTCTTAGCACGCATTTTAGTTTACATATGTTTTACTTGGTTTGGCATCTGGATTGCGAACTGCTTGATATTTTTTATCACACCTCTTGCTTCTTCTGATCGATAAACTGCTGCTTTTCTTTCTTAGAAGTGATCTTTGACCATTTATTTCCTTAAAGAACAACGGAGAATTTTGTTGGTGGCAAGAATCTAAACTTACTTTAAGTGATTCTTTTGTTGCAAAGTCTCTTGTATGCTTGAAATGGGCATATCCGTGGTCTTCCTGGCGACCTCACATCCCTTGAAATGATCCCTAGGATCCTTTTGAATGTTATTGTCAAACTGCGCTGGTCATGTCCACCATTTTGTTGACGCTGGTTTCCCTCTCTATCTCGCCACCCACAGCCAAAGGAGAATATGGACAGGCACCACTGTGTAGCAGTTCCTTACTATCAGCAATTTCTTCTATGCATTCACCAACATGCACAATGAATATAGACTCCCTGTCGTCAGAATACACCCACTTTGTTCCTGTGGAAGGAACAGTGACATCAGCCGTCACACTGCATTCCAGGATGCCATTTACGGGATTAACAGGAACAACAGAATGCATAGTTGCATCAGCGGAGTCTCCGGTGTCACTTGACGATCCAACAAAGTGAATGGTCTAGCAAGCATAATCTGCAATCCTTCCAGCAAAATCTGTAGGTATCCCACCTCTACCCAGCACTAAGTGTTGAGCGTCGGCTGCGAAATCCAGAGTGGTTACACAACCACCTGCCCTGCCAACATCTTCTTTTGTTCCTGCAAAATGAATAAGACGCTGCACTGCCCATGATTGCTGCTGCATCTGCAGTATGAACTTGACCAGCCATCAAGCTTCTTATTCCTTCAATTCCTTTGCAGAAGAACAGTACTTCTCTCGCACCATCATCCAAAGGGGCAAAAGAAATAGTGCCCCATGCCCCATCCACTTGGCCAACCACCCTTTGCACATGGCATCCCCTTGCAAGATCTACAGTCCTCATCACCAACCTAGTCTTTGCAAACTCCACGATATCTCAGCCCGTACACTTTCGCTCTAGGCATGAAGGATTTTATTGCATTTAATAACTTTGGGAATTGTATTATTGTCACTCAATAAGATGCTGTTGTTGTTACAACCAAATTTTGATTTGCAGTAAGTGAAGTATTTGCTTTAAGTTCTTGAAATTAATTGTGGACGTCATGTTTTTCTGTGCATGTCCTATTCAAGTTCTTGATATGTTTTATTGAAATTTTTGTCTAGGCTAACTATGCATTTGGATATGTACCACTTCGTGTTCTTTCATTCCTTTTTTCCTGTAGCTAAAATGATCATGTCTGGGTGGTTTATCTTTTTGATGCATTTACAATGCTACTTGGGAAGTGACACAACGGATAGGGCATGGTTTATATTTTTCTTAACATTTTGGTTGGCATGACAGGAAGCTCGAGAGATTGCACTTAGTCAGATCATGTATTTTTCAAAACCCGAAGTCATCTTGAAATGCAAAGAGGTGATTTTTATTTGTTTTTTCTTGTTGTTAACTTTAGGTCATCTAATATTCAATCCAGGACCTTTTCTTCACCTGTGCTGAGCACCTTTTTCTAATTTGATCAACATGAATGTTTTGTAAGTTAATTATTTTTATTGATTTCTGTTTTTCTTTGTAATGCTGTCAGGAAGGTTGAAACACCAATGAAAACTTAATTTGAAAGGAAATGTACAAGTTCAGATCATGCTTAATTTCTACTCTATCCTCTTGAGCCATGAATAATTTACCAACCCAATCAAAAGCTATAATTGTGCAGCCTGTATAATTGCATTCGAAGTCATGTTATGAGGAGTTGAGTAGAAGCCAATGTCAAACTTTTCAAATATAGTTTCCAGTAAAAGCACTTTAGTGATATGCTTGTGAATAACCTATAAGATGAACAGCATGCAAACGGCTTTGTATGGAGATGTCTTGCAAATGGTCCTGGAATTGTAGACAACACAGTTTACTAGTTTAGGATGGAAGTAAACAATACTTATTACCTTTTTCAACTTAGCATTTACTATTATACAAGGAAAGAAATGCAAGATATATACCTTCCAATATTTTTAGAGACCGAAAATTACTTCTTGACTGACTTATGCTGCTTTTTTTTTTCTAAGGCAATAAGAAGGCGCTTTAGAGCAATCAATGAATCTCGTGCACAGAAGAGGAAGGTATAGTGTGTTATTTAACTTGCTATGTTATTGTTTGTTTGTTAGTTTAGAAGATCATCATTTTTTTTTAGTATTTTCTTTCACGGAGCTGTCGAACAATTAATTGCAATTCTGAGCTCTAACAATGAATTTTCTGATGACAATAGGCCGGTCAAGTTTATGGAGTTCCTCTCAATGGACATCTGTTGCTAAAATCAGGATCTTTTCCTGAGCAAAGACCTTCAAATGAAGAATTTCGCAAAAAATGGATAGAGGTTTGATACCGTGGCTCATTTTAGCTTCTTTATTCTTGATATCAGAAAACTTAATGATTTATCTATAATTTGAGTAGTTTATGCTTTATTTTATGGACAATTCTTTTTCAAATAGCACATGGTTTTCTTTATGTAAAAAGCATCATTTAATCTTTAGCAGTTCATTTTGTCCTTTTTTTATTTTGGAAGTCAAACATTTTTGTATAGGTTTGGGTTGTGTAGCCATTAGTGCTTTATTTTGAGTTGTATTACGGGATGCTAGAAGATTAAATGATATATTGTTTGCTCTGGATCCATCTTTAGATTAATTGACATATGAAATAGCTTTGCAGATTAAATGGAGAAATGCCTAGGAATTACTGTGCAACAAGAGAATATAATTTAAACTGGGAGGTGACTTTTATACAGATGTTATTCAGACTAGCGTAATTACATGAATTGAAATGTCGGATAAAAGGTCATTTGGGGTATAACGAATGTGGATGATGGACTCAAATGAAGTTTGAAAGGTATGATAACAAAATTATTGTTCAAGAAAGGGAAAAGTTTACCTAGTTGTTTCAGTGTTGAATATTGGAGGGTAGATGTAGTAACAAGATGAGAATTAATCAATTTTCATTTAATAAGAACAAAAACTGGATGGTTGGAATGTAACGTGGATAGACATTTTTCTGTAAAAAGACTTTGCATGAACTAGAGTTAACATCTCATGGCTTGTAATGGTTAGGAATAAATCTAACAGATATCTTGGATGGACAAATATTGTTATAAATTCACAGTTTTTTAATGGATCATTTATTTAGTGATGTAATAGGTCATGGTGATGAGGGATGTGAAATTATTAGCGTTCCTCTTCTTGTTTGGTCTTTTGACAGAGCCATAAAGTTAATTCTTCTTATATTTCAAGTTAATTTTTTTCATTTGATCTTAGTATTATATTCTGTTTTTGGCTTGTCTCTGTGTTAATAACTAAGTTTTTTGAAACAGGCTTTATCATTGCATAATAAACGACTGAGGTCCTTAGCTGATCATGTTCCGCATGGCTACCGAAGAAAATCACTGTTTGAAGTTCTTATTAGTCATAATATTCCATTCCTAAGAGCAACGTGGTTTATTAAAGTTACTTATCTCAATCAGGTATGCAGATTTCATGAAAATCTGGCAGTAAGTTTGGCATGTTCTTGCATAAAAGGGCCTGTAGCTGTAGTAAATATGAACACTAATGTTAGCATCATTATTATTACTACATTATAGGTTCGTCCAGTCTCTAGTAGCGTTTCATCTAGTACTCAAGATAAAGCTCAATTTAGCCGAACTGAACTGTGGACTAAGGATATTGTTGAATATCTGCAACAACTCATGGATGAATATTTCTCAAAAGATGGTTCTGTTGCTCCTGTTTCCATCAGGGATCAACCATCACCAAGTCTTTTATCCAGTTCAGCACACAAAATTGACTCTGGTGTGCTGACTTCTGATATGGAGGACCCTTGTTTGCATTCTAAATGGTGGTATATGGTGCATCTTTTGCACTGGAACTACTCAGAAGGGCTTCTGCTTCCATCTGTCGTCATTGAGTGGGTGCTTAGTCAACTTCAGGTAATTCCTCGAACGATAATCAGAGCCTTCCTTCAAATTATTTAAATCCTGACAAGCCTTCATCATGCAAGTAGGAGAAGGATTCGGTTGAAGCTCTTGAGATGCTGTTGCCTATTGTGTTTGAGGTCATTGAGGTCATTGCACTCTCGCAAACATATACACGTGGATTGGTTGATGTATCTGTTCGATATATAAATGATCTTTCTTATGGTGTTTCAAGGTCTACTGAAACGTCAAAGAAGCCATCCCTTTTAGCTGCTTTTATTGAAGTGCTTCGATACCTGATACTCACCGCTCCAGATATTTTTGTTGCTTTGGACTGCTTTCCTCTGCCTGCTTGTGTGCTTCCTGATATATATTCTGCTCACAAAAGTTTAAAGTTGCCTGATGACATGAATCATCTTCAAACTGGTAATCAAGAGGCCTATCTTACATACATGTCGTTTGGACATGTTGCATGCTGTATTCAGAGACGTTCCTCTAACCTTGCAAATATAGCAAATCCTGGTTTCCAAGGTCGTGGTTCAGCTAAAGTTGTCCAGCTCTTGGATAAAGCTTTCAGTGTTGGTGATGCAAGGTTAGCATATAGTGCTCTCTTTGAAGAATTTTCTGATTCGGTAATTGAAGAAAAATGGATGGCAGAGGTCAGTCCGTCATTGCGCTCATCTCTTAAATGGATTGGTAATGTTGAAGTATCACTTATTTGTTCTGTCTTTTTCCTTTGTGAGTGGGCAACTTGTGAATATAGGGATCATCGAATAGCCATTCCAGAGAATCATAAGTTTACTGGAGTGACAGATTTTTCAAAATTATATGCAGCTGTATTTTTGCTAAAGCTTAAGATGGAACAAATGTTTGTGCCGTTTGATTCTAGAAAAGGCAATCTATTGGGTTCAACTGGAAATACTGTTCTTCCTCAGGACACTCTTTTGGCACCTTTAGAAAATTCTTTTATTCGAAACAAAATCAAAAGCATGAATCGCAAAAGGACTGGAATGGATGTTTTTCAAAGTCCCGGCCCACTGCATGATATAGTTGTTTGTTGGTTAGATCAGCATGAGATTGGAAAAGGTAGGGGCTTTAAGCATCTTCAAGTTTTCATCATGGAACTTATTAGAATTGGCTTATTTTATCCAACAGCGTACGTGCGGCAACTAATTGTCAGTGGAATAGTGGATAAAAATGAAACCACTTTTGATTTAGAAAGAAGAAAAAGACATCATAAACTTTTGAAGCAGCTACCTAGCACATGTTTGTTTGATGTCTTAGACGAGGCAAAAATTATAGAGCCTGCATTCCTGAATGAAGTTGTTCAGGTTTACTCCAATGAGCGTCGGCTTCTTCTTCATGGATCTTTCTCTAGTCATTCAAGTCGATTGGTCAAGCAAAATGGCTCTTATGGCCCTTTTTCTCTTCCAAATCAGAAAGACCATCCATCTGCTTCTAAGGAAGGTTCCTCGACTGTGCTAATGGAGAGCAGTAGGAACTCTAATGTAACACTATGTACTACACCACCTATCAATGCTAAGGTGAAAGATCAGTTTGAGGAGATAAAGGTCTTGATTTCCACCCTACTACGTTTTCCATATACATGCTCTTCACAAATTGAAACACAAGTTGATGAATCTCCAGGAAGTCTTAAGAAAATCATGGGGTCATCTGGTATCAGATATGATTCCTCTGAAGCGTTGCCTAGTTGTGAGGATTTTCGGGAATCCAAGAAGCAAAAGATTAGTGATGAAAGGAGTTTGTCTCAACAAGCCTTTCCTTCAAATCATTCAGATGATGAGGACCCCTGGTGGGTGAGAAAGGGTCCTAAATCCTTTGAATCCATGAAAGTTGAGCAATCTCAGAAGTTAACTAAACATGTTTCTAGAGGCAGGCAAAAGTCAGTGAGAAAGATGCAGAGCCTTTCACAGTTAGCAGCAGCCAGGATAGAGGGTAGCCAGGGTGCATCTAGTAGTCATGTATGCGATAACAGGTTGAACTGTCTGCATCATAGATCATTTGTTGAAGGCAAAGTCCCAAGAGAAGCAGCAAGGTTGAAGGCAATGCATCTTAGTGACATTGGGAAGTCTATAAAGCAACTTAGGTTGCTGGAGAGACGATCCATCTCGATATGGCTGTCAACATCAATAAAGCAATTGATTGATAGAAATGAAAAGGATGTTTCCAAACCTAACAATGTTAATGGATCCTTTTCCTCAGCAGTTGATAGGACAACTAGGTGGAAACTAGGTGAAGAGGAACTGTCTACGATATTGTATGTCTTTGATATTTCTTCAGATTTACTGTTGGCTGTGAGGTTGCTTTTATGGCTCTTACCAAAGACATTGGGTTGGCCAAGCAGTAATGGTCATGTTGGGAGAAATTTTTTGATGCTTACAAAAAATAGGGAAAATCATGTTATTCAAGTCGGAGAAGCATTCTTGCTGTCATCCCTTCAGAGGTATTATGATCCTTTTTGTTTTTTTCTTGTACAACATGGATTTATTGCCTTTTTTTTCGTACATGTTTGGATATTGATTAATTGATTTTATTACCCTGCATTCTCAAATCTTTCGCTATTTTTCCATTAGAAGATGATGTTTATAGTTTATTGAATGAGTGCTGCATTTACATTCTTGATTCTCTTTGGCATATATGTGTGCCTTTCTAGTTTGAGATACAGTTCCTGCTATTTTGAAGAGATAGTTGCATGTTTGTTTTGTTTCATGTAATGTTAGCAGCCTGCTTCAATTTCTTTTCATTATTTGTTCTTGCATTGCCATGTTTTTTGGATGGTACTAATGTTCCATTACTTTATGAGTTGAACAAATTTTGGAATTAAATTCTAGAGCATTCTTATCTGTAGCGTGCATGTGTTTATATCAGTAAAATATCCATCATTCTCCAAGTTGATTAATTTATTGGTCTTCAAAATGATGAAAAAAGGATTCTTTGGCAAAGAAAATGCTAGCCTTTCAAATTGGTTTCTTGAACCATGGAAATTTAAATGACTAAGCTTCTGTCACGAAAATTGAATCTGACTGGCTGGCTGAAAATCTGCTTGTTTACTATTGGAAAAATGACATAGGCATAGCTTTTGTAGCTGTTTTATGTGCTTGAAATAATGGGCACCTGAATAGCTTGTTTGTCTTTGAGTCCTATGTGCCTTGTTCAATGATGATCATGTAAATTTTTTAGTGATCTATTTTATGGAAGGGTTAAGGGTATTGAGAAGGGAAAAGAAAGGAGTAATGGATCATGTAACTGATGAAGCTTGGTTGTTTCCTACAATATATTGTTGATTGGCGCCTCTTACAACTTTGTGGTGCTGAATGGTAAAATTAAGTGGTGCTTGTCATTATCTCTTTATTTGCAATGTGTTTTGAGTGATTTTTGTGTTCTTCCTTGTAGCTTGGCCAATTTCTAAGTACTTGCATTTTGGGTTGGAAGGGTGTATTGATGGAATGCAATAAAAAATTTAATTGGTATTTGGTTTTTTTTTATTTTGATGTTATATTTGTTGACAAAAATTAGGAAGGACTAAAGCCAGTCAGGAATTGTGGACAACAACCTTGAATTTTAGGAGATTTTGTTTTTGTATGTTTAAAACTGAATATATATAATATAAGTTGTCTTTATATAAGTACAGATTACAGATTATAATTGATGATAAATAATATTGAATAATGTGAAATTTTATTATTTTAGGACTATATTTCAATGTGATAGAGAAATTTATCGTGTATCAATAGTGTGATCCAAACAAGTTTGATTGATATGGAGTTCCTTTGATCTCATAGTAGTTAAGATTAAATGTTTGTTTTATAATAATATAGCACAAACAACAATATTTTATGGTGAATGCGTTAAGTGCAAGCATATAGGCATAAGAAGGTAATGTATTCCAAATAGGAGTGTGGTAAGATGAATGAGTGAATGTGTTTGAAGGGATAAGATTTGAAATGATTGTATGTGGTAGATTGTTTTTGTGACATTGATTGAGAAAAAGCTTTAAGAGGGTTGACTTAGATGATTTTGACATATTGAACATAAGTCATTTATTGTCTCCATTGGGTGATGTGTGTTGTAAGAATTTTTTTTTGTAAACGAGGGAAAAGATAAAATAAAAGAGATATAAGAAGTTATTAGAAAAGATTTGATGCTTAAATATTAAAGAAAAATTGTGAAGGGATAAATTATAATGGTATTATAGATTCTTGTTCTCAATTGCATTGTTTTTATAACTTCGATTGGTATTTAAATTTTGAAATGTTAAAAAAAAAGGTTACAAATGTTGTTGATCCAAAATTTGATTTACCTATCATAATTGTGTGTTGCGTGATCATGTTTCTAAATCTTATCTTTTAACCTACCAATGTTTTTAGTAAGTATTATTATATGTTACTAAGCTTTATCCCTTATAAAGCTGATCGGTCTCAAGAAAAACAACTATATCGAGTCTTATCTGTTTTTTAGCATGTCATCTTCTTTCTTCTTACATCGTTCTCCTAATCCATTATCCTAATCCCATAAAGTGTGCCTTGGGATTGTGCATTATTGTAATTTATTCATTCCATATTTGAATGGCATGCGACTATAACGAAGCACGTATTACTCATCTATTTGTTGTCTTGTTGGAGCATGACCTCCTCTACCTCATCTGTTTCTCATTTTTTAATTAGAGAAACGGATAGAGAATCATAGGTTTGGCCCTTAAACCACCCTACAAGCTCTCTTCTTCTAGAAAAGGATGAAAAAACCCTACCTTTTCAACAACTACCCTTCTTGAGTCCTTTATTGGTAGTGTTCTTGGTTCATCCTCCAATTGTAGGTATTGGACAAAGCTTTTCTCCTTGTGTTATTGGGGGTTCTATCACTTTTTTGTCCCTTCCATTTCTTTTTAGAAGTTTAGAGGAAGAAGCATGCAATGACAAGGATAAATGGGGGTTTGAGCATAATTTCATTTTTTTTATCTCGTATGTCATTGGAGCAAACTTCTTTAAAACTCCTTTAGAATTCATCACCTAAGTACATTTTATCGCCTCTTTCTTTAACAAATTTTTTGAAACCCAGTGCACATTTGCTTGCCCATTGTGACCCAGTGATAAGTGATCATCGTTTTGCCCTCTTTGGTAGGCTACATCAGGTTGCTTTTAGGCTTTGTCGCTTTACCATTCAATTTTACCATCCATGACACTTTTAGTGATTTGTGTTAAGGAACTATTTGTGGCCTAGTAGTTGTCTTCCTTTAACACCGCATTGTTGGTGGTGGCACACAAAAACTGTTGTTATTTTCAGATCTAATGATACCCTGTCAACTATTGTTGCCTAAGTGATACCAAGCAGTCTCTCGCTTACTCTTAGCCTTGTTTTGAGCACAGATTGTCAGCTATTATGTAACAGTTCAGATGGCCTACTATATCCACTATTGACAATTTTTGTTATCCTATCATTGTAGTAGTAGTGATGCATGGGACCGCCTATCTACCACCATTTGGGAATCAATGCAATGAAGTTTCTTGGATGGGAAATAGGAAGAGTGTGATTCACAAGTAATTTGGTTTCAATGGAAATATTCTTTATGACTTTGTTTTGTGAGTTTGCATCAACAATGATTCACTCATTGTCAACTTTCGTATCACTAAATGCTAACTTTGTAATAAACTAGAAAAATTATTTTTAAAGTTTTTGGGGAACCAATATATAAGTTCTTTGTTTTATCAGTTGAATTTCATCAAATCAAAAGGCGTATGAGATTATATAAAACTGACGCTAAATAATAACTTGTTTTGAGCTTAAAGTTTCACTTTTAATTATGAAATTCTAATAGGCTTTCAAGAGTTGTAGCATATTTACGATATAAAAGAAGAATATATTCTTTGTGAACACTATTATTTTATTTTGGACTCTTAAAGATTGGAAGAGGGTTATAGCTGTATGTGATGTGATTTAAATGGCTTTAATGAGCGACTTGTATCTTAGGAGCCTTATCAAGTTCTTCTCGCTCTAACCCTCGACGACTGTAAAGGACATCCAATATCATATCTATATGTTTGTGATATCCAAGAGGTCTATGAAAGGCCCTCTTGAAGAGGAAGAGGATTCATGTACTACATGATCTTGAAAGCTTAGCATTAAGAAATCTAATTTCTTCCTCCAATAAAAATATCATTGAAAAACAACCTGATCTATAGGTCATTCACTTTATCCTTTGACTCTAACCTTTGACTTCTATAAAGGACATCCAATATCTATATGTTTGTGATATCCAAGAGATCTATGAAAAGGCCCTCTCGAAGAGGAAGAGGATTCATATACTACATGAGTTTGAAAAGTTTAGCATCAAGAAATTTAATTTCTTCCTCCACTAATAGTATCATTGAAAAACAATCCGAACTATAGGTCTTTCAATGGCTTTAGTTGTTGCCATTCATCACAGGAATAATTTCTAGCAACAATTTAGGAGGAAATTCTAACGACCATTGAGGAGGGCTATTTTTGTGTCCCTCGATCCCACAACAAAGAAGACAATTGGGCTTAGGGCTGGCCCTTTAACCATTATCACACTCGTGTAAAGTATTAGCCCAAACTCGATTTTCCACTTTGTGACAACTTGAGAAGTGCGTTGTATCTTTGGTATTGCCAACCCCACCTGCCCACCTTCCTCTTTTGCAATTGTAGATCTGTTTTCTTTGTTGAACTCTTATGATGACACAATCATTATCATTGCTTGGATTTCTAATATAGAGGTGTGACACATCTTGGTTAGCAGTTATAGATCTTCATTATTATCTACCATTAAAATGATGGGCATTGATTGGGATGTTTTGACCACCTTTAGTGGAGCACTTATTGAACTCTTTGGGAGAATCATGTTTTTCTCAACCTTAGAAAGTTTGGAGGGATATGTGATGAGGATGATGAATTTCTTGATACTTTGTCAAGTTCTACAAACAATATTATCCTTGGGTTAACCATTATTAAAAGGTTTTGAGCTATTTCTTCCATGATATTTTTCAGAAGGTTTTAAGTATCTTGTAAGCAATTTTATCTAGGGTTGAGGGTAACAATATTGTTGGAACAGAAGAGGTTTTCATTGGTAATTCCTCTTCACATACTTTCGCTCTTAGGCCTTATAGTTGGTTGCTAGAGAATTCTTCTTCCTAAATAGGGTAGCCTTATCTTTTCTCGTGTCACAAAGAAATCTGGAAATGACTTTTTCTGAATTGATAGTAGGATTTGTAACAATTGTTGAAGGAGGGAAGAAGATGCAGTTGCATCCCATTTCTTGGCTTCCTTTTTTTGATAATAAAAAATTAGTTCAATCTCTTCAACTTTTCCATCTTAGAAATCAGTACACAAAGGAGTAGAAGCTAGGAAAGAAAGGATCAAACACCAACAGACTCCAAAAGTGAGAGATGATGATGGTTGTGATAAACAACTTAACTAGATAGTGGAGAGGCTAACCATCACTTTACCTCACAAAGAATTAAGCATGGCTTTTAAATTTTTAAAGTTGATTCTCTAGGTCAATGCAGATTGACAGTCAAATTTTGGTGCTTTGGTAGCCTACATGGGATCAGGTCAACGAGGTGAAGTGAAGAATGATAACTTCAAATTTGGTATAGCCACTTGTTGAACTTGATTTTTTTTATCAAGACTAGATAGACCCCATAGGAGCTGATAGGACTTGCTAGTCCTTGGGTCACTTATAGAATAGAGTATTCCTGTACCTGATGTTCTTCACAATTAACTAGCTTGGCACATCATAAATTTACAACTTGGATATTCAACCACAATGGCTCACAATTCAATGACCCAATGTCATTGCTACTCCTTGCCATCCGCAATCTCATATGCATTCCCCTATCCATTGGAGCATCAGAGATAATCAAAGACTTGTTGAATTTGCCATGACCAGATTGGAGCTCAAGATCATTTTGGTATTCATGGATCATGACTTGATGGTTACCCTTACTTTTACCATGCGATTGTCCCACTCCATCAATAGGCAGTTCCCTCCCCTCCCAAGTGGAGGAGTTCTTGCCATGAATCTGGCTGTAAATGGTGATCTTGGATTGCAAAGGATATCATTGGATTCTAATGATCAAATATTCCTTGGCACTTTTAGGGAAAGGCTTCCTCGTGCCCCTTAAAATCTGCAAGTTGCTTCTCTTAATGCTCATTGCAACCAGATTTTTGTAAATGATAGTGAAATTGACGGATTGGCATGAAAGGATTCTAAGCAAATTAAGATACAATTGAGGATTTTTTATATTGTAATGTGTGATTCAAAGTTCTACTCAAGTTTCTATGTTTTATTTGAGTGTAGTGAAAATGAAAATATTTTATAAAGTTGAATGTCAGGCAATGAAATACAACAAACTTGCATGTATTATAAGTATTTCATGATTGAGATTCCTAAGATAGATTATGCTTGTATTGAAAATGACATGAACAAAAATGAATGCATATAGAAAAAGGTTAATATGATGTTAATTTAGTTTAGCTTATGATGGATGACTTAGATAGTTTGGACAAGTTTACGTTGACCATTTAATACTCTTGTTAAGAGACCAGAGAGATTAGAACTTTTTCTTATGAATAGGGAAGTGGAGAATCTAAAAGTATGTAGGAAGAGATGATAAGGACTTATCATTTTGGGACCTTAGAGTTGAGCTATTAATATATAAAATGCAAATTGTGTCATTGTTGTAGCTTTTATTAAGCTTCTGTATAAAAATTATCATGTGGCTTGGTTAAGTCTCTTCGATGCAGGTTTGTGAGTCAGACTATTACGGGATTAGCATTTGTTGTCTTCTTTTGTATGTTTTCTTAAGATTGATGCTTATCTATTTGTTCTTACATATACAATATTTTGTTAATTGCTGCCTTGAATGATTTAGGTATGAGAATGTACTTGTGGCAGCTGATCTTTTGCCTGAACTCCTGAGTGCTGTAATGCAGCGAACAACGTCTGCTCTCACATCCAATGGGAGGCCATCATTTCCAAGTACTTTTGCTTATGCTAGAAATTTGCTGAAGAAATACAGAGATGTTGCTAGTGTAATTAGATGGGAAAAAACTTTTAGAGATACTGGTGATCGGAGGCTCCTTTTAGAACTTGATAGCAGTCGTGCAGCTGATGGAGAAAGTGGATTTTCTTCTGCAGTTCCTGGTGGATATGGCGATTTAGACGAATATGTCCGCCAGAAGATTGCTGGGAGATTTTCTCGACCTGCTCCAAGCATGAAAGAAATAGTGCAAAGGCATGTTGAGGAAGCTATGCACTACTTCTATGGTAAAGAGAGAAAGCCTTTTTCTGCAGCTAATTCGAAAAATTCTACTGAAAAATGGGATGATGCTTATCAAGTAGCACATGAAATTGTTACTGGATTGAGTGATTGCATTCGTCAAAATGGTGGTACTGCTTTGGAAGGTGATCCAGCTATAGTTGCTTCTGCTGTTTCAGCAATAGTTGGTAATGTTGGTCCAGCTGTAGTTAAGGTACCTGATTTTACAAGCTGCAACTACCAAAGTCTTTCATCCGTGGTTACCTCATTGAATTGTGTTCGTTATATTTTATATATTCATATAATCTCCCTTTGTTTGTTTAAAGAAAGTCTTGGTGAACGTCTTGGTCAGATGTTTGAGGTGGCTTTGGCAGCAGAGGCTTCTTCTGCTATTTCTGGATCTTTTTCTTCAGTGAAGTCTCATCGAAATGCATACCAATTATCTCCAGAAAGCCATGAGATAAATTCTACCCATTCCAATGACGTAATGAATAATTCTGCTAACATCTTTGGTGCAAGGGCCGTGAAGGCCATAGCTGCTATTTCTGCACTTGTTGTGGGTGTTATTGTTCACGGTGCTTCTAGCTTAGAGAGGATGGTCACTGTTTTTAAATTGAGGGAAGGTCTTGATGTTCTTCAATTCATTAGAAGTTCTAGATCGAGTTCAAATGGTATATCCCGGCCTGTTAGCAATTTCAAACTGGAACATAGTGCTGAAGTATTTGCACATTGGTTTCGTCTGCTTGTAGGGAACTGTGGAACACTTTGTGATGGGTTAGTTTTTGAGATCCTTGGAGAGTCATATATTATTGCACTTTCCAGGATGCAGAGGATGCTTCCTCTAAATTTGGTTCTTCCTCCAGCATACTCCATGTTTGCTATGGTCATCTGGAGACCTTATATCTTCAACAGTAATGTTGCACCTCGTGAGGACATTCACCTCTATCAGTGCCTATCATCAGCCATTAGTGAAGTCATCCAGCACCAACCATTTCGTGATTTATGCTTTCAGAATACCCATACCTTGTATGATCTTTTAGTCAATGATGTTGGTGATTATGAGTTTGCAGCTATGCTTGAGCTGCATAATCCAGATAAACAGTTGAAAATTAGGGCCTTTGTTCCTCTTAGAGCAAGACTTTTTCTAAATGCTCTTGTTGACGGTAAAATGCCTCCTAGTACTCTGACTCTGGAGGATGGGTCATTGGTTTCTGTGTCAAATGAAGCAATAACCTTTTCCGAGATGGAGCAAAGCCTGTTGAATCAGCTTGTGCATGTATTGGACACCTTGCAACCTGCAAAATTTCATTGGCAATGGCTTGAATTAAGACTTCTTTTAAATGAGCAAGCTCTTCTTGAGAAAATAGACACTAAGGACATGTCGCTCGTGGAGGCCATTCGATTACTTTCACCAACTGCTGAGAATTTTGCAGTTTCCGAAAGTGACAAGTTTTTGTCTGAAATTATCCTGACTAGAATTCTTGCTCGACCTGATGCAGCAGCTCTTTATGCTGAAATTGTGCATCTTCTTGGAAGATCATTGGAGGAATCACTGGTGATGGACATCAAGTGGATTCTAGCTGGAAGTGATGTCTTGTCAGGGCGGAAATCTATCAGGCAGCAGCTTGTTTCTGTTGCTCAGAGGAAGTGCCTCTCGGTGAAAGCTCTTTTCTGGAAACCTTGGGGCTGGTCGAATTCCCTTGCTGATGCAGCATGTAATAGAGGAGAAAGAACCAAGTTGGAAACAACTAATGTCGAAGAAGGTGAAGTCGTTGACGATAGTATTGATCCCAAAAGGTCTAGCAAAATAAACTTTGCATCAAGTGATGTTGATAGCATCACCTCCAGTCAGCAGTTTCTGACTGAGAAAGCTCTTGCTGAATTAATATTGCCATGCATAGACCGGAGTTCAACAGATCTGCGTAATTTATTTGCAGTGGAGTTGATAAAACAAATGAATATGATCGATCAGCAAATAAATGTTTTCACTCGTAGTGGTAATAAACAAGCAGGTTTGGGCCCTTCCACAGCCGAAGTTACTTCAAACAAGGGTAACAGTCGCAAAAGTATGCGTGGCGGGAGCCCGGGTTTGAATAGGAGGGTTACAACTGCAGCAGATGCCTCTCCCCCATCTGCTGTGGCACTCAAAGCGTCCATATGGTTAAGATTGCAATTTCTAGTGAGATTGCTACCTATTGTTTTTGCAGATAGGTGAATTGATGCCTTTTTATTTGGTTTTAGTATGTTTTCTTTTCAAATACTGATTCTTTTTTTTGTGTGTGTTGTTTCTTTGCCTTTTTATACTTCTATTACTTTCCAATTTTTGGTTTGTTCTGATACTTTGGTGCTTTTGTGCATAGCAAGTTTAGGATGTGCATCACTGTTCACTTTTAGCCAGCCACACATATTATGCCACTCTTTTGTTACATCAGTATTCTGTTAATCTGTCTCACTTTGTTTTATAGCAGATGCTTATAAACATGTTCTATTAATAAAGTGGGAATAGTTCTAATTCGATTAGTAGTAGTCCTTTTTGAGTTGATCATTTCAGTATCTCTTGTAGCATGTTTTAAATTTTATTTTATGAATTCCAAACCATTTCTTTTGTTGTGTTTGTGGTGGTTAATTTTGTAGAAAGTTATTTTTAAAGGCTTCATGAATTTCAATTTTGAAGTTTTATTTGGGCTACATAACTGTTAAAATGCGGAAAAGCTAAATCTCGAAGCTTGATTCTGTTATTATTGGATTAAAATGGATTTGGCTTGGTCGATTACTGTGCTGCTTATATAACCGCCATAATTGCATTGTCTGATCGTTTGGGATTGTATACAACTTGAAAAATTATGTTTTGGACGTTATTTTTTTCAGAAGGCCATGATTTTACTCTTTTAAGTCACATAATTTATTATATTTTCATATTCTTTAACCTAGATTAAGACAACTCTTCACCTATATTTGCCTTTTCTGTGCATATCTATGTTTGCATGAAGAGTTAGTCAATGTTGAAGCAGGAAATGGACGAACTGGCTTGTCTTTTCTTTTGTTTGTGTGTGTGTGTGTGTGTGTGTGTGTGTGTATGATGTTGCACAAAGATGCTATACTTAAAAATTATAGGTGGATCTCTTTTCGCAGAATTTTTTTGGGATATTCTCCATGAAGTTACTTTTGTGCTAAATCAAGTTCTATCTCAAAATGTTTTTCGTTGATACTTTTTTCTAGCTGATATGTTCTTATTTGTGATACTATTTCTCTTTTCTAATTGTTCTTTGAAAGGTTTTTTATTTTATATCATTGCAATTCTTGTTTATCTACAGGAACATGAGACAAATGCTTTCAACTGTAATCCTTCGTTTAGTAGGAACTCGACTATTTCATGAGGATGCAGACTTATCACTTTCTCTTGCCCACATGAGTCCATCAAAGAGAGACGAGTCTTTTGAGGTTTCTTCTACTGTGTTGTTAGAATATCCAGTTGATAGCCTCTTCGACACTTTTTTGTGTGTCCTCCATGGTTTAATGAGCAACTTTAGACCAAGTTGGCTAAGGCCCAAGTCTGTGTCCAAGTCAACTGCCAAATCTCCCCGAGAATTTTCTGCTTTTGATCGAGAAACCGCAGAAGATATGCAGGTTTGCTACTTAATCTTGTTTTTTTTTATTGTATTGTGTTTTATTTGTTATAATTTTATGCTTGCAAAATGCAGTTCATCCATTTTGATCAAGTAAATAGAGTAGACTCATTTGTAAAAGTATCCAAGGGGATATAATACTGCATTGAAGAGCTAAATGAATTCCTGCTAAATTTCTAATAATTTCTAGAGCTGGATTTGTTTCAGGTTAAATAAAAATGTTCATTTGGTTTGTGTTGAGCCCATGTCTTTGTGTGTGGAAGTAGAGAAAAAAAAGGCTGTGATTATAGTTTTTGGTTGATTAAATCAGTGATAAATGAAACGGTTCTTCACATCTTAGTGTTTATTTCCTGCATTTACATTTTCCTTGGTTATAATTGTAGGCCGAGCTCGACCGGATGGAGCTCCCTTCGTCAATTCGACGTCGTCTCCAAGCTGCAATGCCCATTCTTCCTGCTTCCATTTCCATCTCCCTAACTTGCCATCCTCCATTGTTGTCAAATTTGGGATTAGCATCGGCGCAGCAATCGACGACAACCTCAGGCCCCTCCCATAAGTTAATATCTTCGACGCGCCTACCCATCAAAAGCAAGACAGTCTCCTCCCAAGATCTGGAGGGCGAGATTGATCCATGGACACTGCTCGAAGATGGCACGGCCACTTGTGCTGCTTCGAGTTCTGTTGGCAGCGCAGCTGCTGCCATTGGAGAGCAGACGAACACGAAGGCCTGCAGTTGGCTGAAGGGATCTGTGAGGGTGAGAAGAACAGCTCTCAACTATGTGGGATCCTTGGACGAGGATAGCTGACTCATTTTTTTCTTGTATATTATTTGCCGAAGGAGTTCTGAGAGCTACAAGGAATTGATGGCTTGAAACCAGGTACAGTGGTCTTCTTCTTCTTCTTCTTCTTCTTCTTCTTCCTTGTAGGATTAGCTAGCTTTCTCCTTGTTCCCTCATTTGCTGCCATGCCTGTTATTGGTGATTTGTATATATATGTATGAGGTCAGGCTGGCCAGCTTTAACATTTTGCTGATCCCATTTGCTGTGGCAAGTTCTAACACATTTCTCATGGCCCCATCTGCTGCCATGCCTTTGCTTTTTTAGAATGTTTTGGGTCGTGTTCTCTCTGGTCGTTGTCGATGCATTTGCTGTCGAAAATGTGTTCGTTGCATGTTATGTATTAAGATTATGTTAAGCAGATGGTGCTAAGAATGTGAATTGGGTCATTCAGGTTGTTTGGTGAAGCTGTAGAAATGATGGGAAGGGTTAAGGGCTGTTCTGTTTTGGAGAAGTTTTGGTCGTTTCATTGAGTGCACGAAAGTCCTTGAAAACTTTGAGAGGGATTCAAGCTTCAAATGTGATGCATCAAGCCGTGTTGTTTAACCATGACTTCTAGCCACATACGAGAAGAAGAGTCTTTGGTGAACGGTTATGGTTTGAGGAGTATTGATTATTAAGCGAGAATGATCTCCAAAAAAGTATTCTTAAGTTGCTTAGAACTATATTAGCAAATCTTGCAATGTAAATATTTTATAATTTTTATTATATGTAAAAACTAACGTTTTATTTAAGATTTTGAAGTAATCAGTTGAGATATAAATTAACACAAAAGAAATAATGTTTGTTGTTTTATTTAAAAAAAATAAAAAAATTATGATAATAAAGATTTTGATTTGATCTCAGTTCTCTTTAATGGATTGAGAAACTTGTCCTAAGAGTATTTTCTTTTTAACAAATGTATTAATATAAATTATTTGGAAAAATTTGCATTGAAATATTTTTAAAGAACATCACTTTGAAGGCTAAATAATCAAATCTACGTAGTCAATTTGCTAATCTCTTAGGGTACCCATCACATTATTTTCGATCCCTTGCTTCAACAACTCGTTGACTTCCTCCTTTGTTGAATCTCCCTTTTCTTTATAACAATTTAATAAACATTCTTCCTACTTAATTTAATAATTTGACTCCTAACTAAATCTGCCATAGGTATGTTCTTCCATAGGGTCTTCTGAATCATAAGACGAAAGCCACCCATTACAAAGGACTTAAGCTTTTTTTTTTTCATTACGTGCTTTACATTATCACCTTTTCTGTATACAATAAAATAACCGAAGGCCGAAGCTCCTCGGCCCATTTCCAGCTTACATTTCAATTCCCACCTCCGCCGGGAGCCGACGGCGGGACGACCCCTTTCGGCAGAAAAAAACCCAACACCCGCAGATCCTCGCCGTGCCGCCGGTAGACCTCAAGCGCAGCATCGTTGCCCTCTGCCTTGGGCGTTGCCCGAGCATGCGCCATGCTCAAGCCAACGGACAACAAAAGGAGCGCTACGGCTACGAGGAACAACACCCGTCGGCGATGCATCTTCATCTGCAAAACAAACACAAATCGTGTGATTTTTATAGCATCAGCTCAAGGCTTGTGGGAAATCTACTAAGATAGCTTATGTACGAGCACCATATGTGATTATGCGAGACTTGCAGAGAAGAGAAGGATAAAAAAATTGATTGACTTTGAGTACATCTTGGTGCTGATGCAGTGATTCCATTCTTTAGGGCGAATATGACTCAATGTTGCCGAGTCTTGGTTAGGAGAAGTTGACAAATGGCTGAAATCTGCTTGCTTGTAGGAGTTGATGTTATTATTTTAAACACACAAGAGATTCAAACATTATTCCATTGGAAGAGAAACTTCGAACTGGAGCAACTCAGGTTTTGTCGGCAATGCAATTTTCAACTAAGATTAGAATTGTCGGAGCACGTCTGAAAATAGTAAAACAATGGTTTTTTTTTTTGGGTTGTTTCATTATTTTATGAAGACTTTGAGGTAAAAAATAATGGGAGGTCAAAGTATAAGAGTTGTCTTTGGAAGAAGATGCTTATAATGTAGTGTCAAAAAAATGGGGCAAGTATGAGAGTATTGTGTATCTTCAAATGTTACTTTTTGTTAACTATATAAGTGTGTAGTAGACTCAAGCCATGAGAAGGGAAAGAAAGGGGAAGAAGAAACTAAACTAGTTGGAAAAGTTTGGGAGTTTCTTTGTGTAACCTAGAGAGGACAATCGAGAAATTTGATTTGGGTGAAAAAGAAACTTAGAAGTTAAATTGATTAAGATGATATCAATATGATTGAAAAATTGAGATAAATAGGATTTGTCATATATATTTGATGTATTATTGCTTGATGTATAGTACTCTCAAATGGGGATTTAAAATTTTATTTGTAAAAACTCGAGTGATAATTGATTTTATATTATATGATTTGCTTTGTACTACCAATCAATATATATGAGCATGATGTAGAGAAATTTTGTTGAAAATGGTACTATTTTATATCATGTTATAAGACTAAAATATTGAATTGATAATTAAAAAATTATATTATTTTATTTGAAAATAATTTTTTTATAAATAAAATGAGAAGGACAAAAAATAAATGAGTTAAAACCAAAATTTTGTGGTAAGAGAAGGACTATAATTTTATAAGTACAATATAAAGGAAGAAAAATTTAAAGAAATTTATAAGATTTTTTTTAAAAAAAATATTTATTTTGAAAAATTGATGGATGTAATTTGTATATACGTTACATATACTTTACATGTGATGTAATAATATCTATCAAGTATTTGACATGTTCTTAAAGTTGTATTATTTTATATAGATGTTATATAGTCTAGCTATTAAATCAATAATGATTGATTAATCTCATTTTATGGCATAATATTTTTTAAAATAAAAAGACAACACAAGATTTAACAGAATATTAAGGGAAATAATTTCTTTTACTATTATATATAGATGTTTTAGTTTATCAGACGTCTTATTATAAAAACTATTGTATCAATTATTGTCACTTGTATGATTATAGATATACAAAAGTTTTATTTTTTATTATGATAGTAGTTTTCAAGAAATGTGAAAAGTTTTATACGATTGGCTTTAATAAATGTTGAACTTTATCGATTTCTTTCAAATTTTGTTTTAAAAATATGATATGTGATGATTTTTAAAAAAATTTTTAAAAAGAAATTGGGGTATATAAGGGCTTGAAAACATTAGAATAATTGATAAATCATGTGGAATATATAATATTTGAAAATGCTATTTGTATGATTTTTTGAGTAAACCATAGTTTATGGAATCTATGGATTATAATCTATGATTTGTAATAACTTCGATTGTTGTTGATGATTCTCTTAAGATATTCTTGAATTATCTATTTCATCTAATAAGTATTCATTGCTTGATATGACTGAAAGTTTAGAAATTGAAATTCTCGTGATAGTATCATTACGTTTTAGGCATTTAGACTAATCTCTAGATATTATTATTACCCTTTACATATAGATGGACATTTTCTGACTTTGTGGAGCAATTCATATTATTATAATCCTTGTTGACTACATCAATCTTGTCTTTAGATAATTTTGCTTAAGTTTCGTAATCTAGCTAATTTAGTGAGTCCCTATTATGACAATTTTTGAATGCGATAAATTTCTATCTCCTTAGACGCCATTAAATTAAGATAAACTACATCTTTTGTTATGGTAACTTGTTGAAAACTTGATGAAATTTATTGATCATTGCTCTTTTGTTAGCTCAATTTTAGCATTACGTTATGTAAATTCATACATATCTCATGCAAAAAAAAAAATTAATTATATGAAGGAGAATTGTTTGTTTACAAATACCAATGTTCGTTTTCAAAAGACAAATTAGTATGATTAGTGTTAGTTTTGAAAGTTTCCTATAAAATTTTTAAAATAATACTTTAGGAATGTTTGGCTTTTTTAAAACTTTGAGAGATATTGGTCCACACATATATTTCTCAAAAAATATTAGAGGCTTACAACTTTTGTTTTGTTGTTGGTATTATTGATATGATCTCTTATGAGGAGCAAATGATGATTCTTATGAGAGCTTTTAGTTATTTTTCTTTTTGCTTAATAATTGACCTAATGCCTCCAATTTCATTAGCTCTATTATGTGAGCGAAAATAACATATTAATCAAATACTAAATGATCTATCTACATCTATTTAAAATTGAGTTTATTAGAGATATTTGATTCTAAGAATTTTAGACATTTGAGAGAGTTACAAGCATTTTGATTTTATTTATTTAGAGAATTATCATTGTTTATATATTAGTGTACTCTGAGTTAAACTCTTATTTTAAGAGAATCAATGTAAGAATATCATATAACTCTATATATTATTTATTCAACATAACTAATTTAAAATTTAAATCTATTTCATTCATTCTTCATTAAACCGAATATCATGTTATTATCTTCAAACTAGTTATTATCCATATTTATTAATAAATTTTATTTAAATCTTAAAAATTTTAACTTCTAAAATAATAAAGTGGAGCTCCTACATAAATTAAGTAAATTAGATTTAAAATACAATAATAATTGAAACATTAATATGATAATAATAATAATAAAGTAAAATTAAATATAAAATTTTATTTTTAATATATCAAGTATCATTTCAAGCATTTTATTATTTTTTGAATTAAAAAGTATATCAAATCATTTTTTTTAAAAAAAATTGTTCTTTAAATAAGAATTTCTAAAATAGTAAAATAATCTAAAAGTAGATTTAATAATCATAATAATACATAAAAATAGATATTATTTGATAGATAAGCAAAATAATTATTTTAATGATATTTAAATTTAAATTGATATGTGAATAATGTTAAAAAGATTTATAATATATGCTTTTTGTTTACTTGTGTAGAAACCCTAGAATATTATTGGATGAGCATATAATCTTGAAGTATTTTGGTGATCATCGTGCTTAGTTTTCTATTCAGAAGCTTGATTTCTGAAAATAAGCAGGGGAGAGGCGGCGACGGCAATCGTTCAAGATGTCCTACGACGACGTGGAGATTGAGGATATGGAGTGGAGCGAGGAACTTCAGGCATTCACATACCCTTGTCCCTGTGGTGATCTGTTCCAGATCACCAAGGAAGAGCTCCGCGCGGGAGAGGAGATCGCGCGTTGCCCTAGCTGTTCCTTGTACATCACCGTTATCTATAATATGGAAGAGTTTGCTGAATTCTCCAGCGAAAAACCTCCCGGTGGAAATAGGCAACCTATCGTCGTCGCCTGATTGTCTACGATAAGGTTTGTTCTCTGATTAATTAGAAGATTACCTATTTTTGAATTGTATAACCTGGACCTTGTTTGATGAACCTCCCCTTTTTCCTTTTTGTGCTTGACTTCATCATTTACCCAATGGCGTTGCCGTAACGTTCCCTAACATAAGTTGAAATCTCTTGTTTTATGAGCATGATAAGTGCCTAGATCTGATAGGAATATGTCATTTCGTCTATACTCAAAACCTTGAATAAACTTGGGTACGTCTACTACTGAATACTGTCTGTGAATTTTAAACTAAAATATTATTCTGCACGTTTAATGGATAAAGAGAGATGATTTTGTGAAGGTTTTTTGAAGTTGACATGCGGCAAATTGTATGCTAGTTGGCGATTTAGATCTGTACAGTTTTGTGTATCAATATAAATACAAGTATGATTGGTAGGGATAAGTTGTGGTTCAATGATTCTTGTATCTTGTTGCACAGAGTTTATACATCTGAACCAGAATTTGGGTGTTATCTTTTAAGGGTTTGACTGGGTAGCCAGTTACATGGGAATATTTGGTTGACATTTCCTTCTTATATAAGCAATTTGTTCTTTTTTATCATAAAAATTAAGCTGAAAAAATTAGAAACTTTCAATGAATTTTCTTTATTGTTAAATTGAGATCGATAATAATTTAAACCGGGGTGCATAGCGGGATAGAAAATTCACCAAAGTTCCCCACAAAGGGGTTGTGTTATTGGGGTTATTGCTTGCGAGGCTTGGATCTCATTAACATCATTCTCTAGTGTTGGAGACTACAATCAATAAAGTCTCAACAATATTATAACGAAAGAGATGACCAACATCAAATCAAGAAGTTTTGAAGTTGAAGAATTTAGTTACATATGAGCAAGGAAAAATTAAAAGAAGAAATGATGTAGAAGATAATCAAATATGATGCTTTCCATATCCTGAAGAAGTTCAATAACATTTCTTATCAACTCGAGCTATTAGTGTGTTCATTCATGTGGACAGGAGTTTGGGAAGTTCATTTCTTATCAACTCGAGTTGTTAGTGTGTGCATGTGTGCCCGCTTGCCTGTCCACCCGTCGGGAAGCGAAGAAAGTTGGTCTTAGAGATATGACGGTGCTGAGTTAAAAGACCATCACTCAATGGATAATTGGATGGGAAGTGGTGTTTTCAGTAGAATGCATGTAAGCAACACATAAGAACTTGCCCTTGCGAGGAGAATGACAACTAGAAACGGTTGTTAATGTTTGTTTGATTATAACTTCAAAAATTATAACTTTCTCATGTTTATGTTTGACCATCTTATCATGTAATATTTTCTTTGTTTATTTTGTTGATGTCATTTGTGGAAGTGATTGATTATTGTTAGTATGTCATATGTTTAGACTTTATCTTAGAATCACTATATGATCTTTAGATAATTATGTATTTGTTTCTTAATGAAAAACTCCTGAGTGACAGCATTTTTTATAACTATTTTTTAAAATGGTTTGATTTTTTTTATAGCATTTATTAGATTTTTATAAAATTTGAAGTGTAACCAATCTCTTTTTACTTTTGGACGTGTCTAGTGTTGGATTTTAATTTTTGTATATATTTGAAAGTATTCATAGATGCATTTCTATTTGAAGTTTGTATAGTATTTTAGAACCATCAAATATTGATTTGTTCCTTAATACAATCCTTTAATCTGTACTATTTTATTTACCTCCACAAGGTCTATTTTTATTAGAATTTCTTAATCATTTATTCACATGGATTGAGTTTAGCCTTTAAGTTTAATTTGTGTAATAAATTTTGTATTTAGCTACACTTTAACATTTTATTATTTTAACCTTATATTCATGAATTTTTTTAGGGCTTAAGAAAAACTCACGTTCATGTTCACATAAATGTTTTTATTAACTGAAATTTTACTTTTAACTGTTAGCCACATGCACCAAGTGTTCTACATGTTTAACTAGTATGCAAATATGTGGGCACTAATGTAATCATACCCTTTTAAGTTAACATAAGCATGAAAAATTATCTTGTTATAATCTACCTTAGATAAATTAATGTGGTTTATGCCTTTCTTGAGATGTATGATGAATTGTTTTCCCCTTTTTGAGTGATGAATTGTGACCATGTCGAAATTTTCTCTAGTGCCTGACCAAGTTTTGCAAGCGTTTGACACCATGGTATAACCTCATTAAGAGCCCATGCATTGTTATTCACTTGCTTGTCTAATTTTTGGTGCTTTTTATTTGTGATCCTTCTGTTTTCGTGGAGAAGGTTGTGAAGGTGCTAATCTTTTCTCCTTTACCTTCTTTATTATTGTCTTCACATATTGGGGTGTCTTTATCTGTTGTTGGGCTAATTTTTACTGCATAATGTCTCATCTATCTTTCGTTTTCTATCCTTTTAAGTGTCATCCCAACTTAATCATTCACCATATTGCCATTATTCTTCCTGTACACCCAAAAAAAAAACAAAAAAAAAAAAAAAACTAGAAAAGGTCTTTGGACGTGGACTTATAACTGATATCTTTCTCCTTCATAAATGTCAAAAAAAAAAAAAAAAAAAGTGACGGTCCTTTGATAATTGAATAGGAGATGAATCTTATGGAATCGTTGTACGATGTAAAAGTTAGTTCATTCTGTAAACAAAACTTAACCACCCTATGTAGAATATCATATTACTTGGTTAACTAGTTTTTTATCGTAGTAAACTCTCATGTGAGCTCTCTTCTTTCTTTGAGCTTTCTTGTTGTTTTCACCAATGTTTTAACCAACAGTTTCTTCATTTCCAGGTTTGTGCCTTCAGCATTGCAATGATGGTATGCCTGCTTCGAGTTAGATACATGTGCAAACAGATGGCTAAGTCATAGAATCTCATTTCCAACTATTACAAACCTATTTGAGATGTTGCTGTTATATTATAATGTGTCATCTCTGGTCCAGAGATTGATTAACTTTCTTGCCAAATGTTTCTATTTTTCTTAATTTTTAGGTCAATTTTGTAATATCTTTTGAATAATGCCTTAACAGCATTAAATTGTTCATACAGTTTTGCTCCAGTCTATTTTCGCTTAAAAACTTGCAATTTGTTGACAATTTTTGGATGGTTGAAAGGTGATATTAGAGTGAAAATTTGAATTTTTCTTCATTTTAAAAGTGTTATTGGTAATTTTTAACTGAGTGAATCTATCTCTACTTGGAAGCATCATCATCTTTAATGCCAGCCAAAGACTTGAATGATCTCAATTTCTATGTCTGCAAGTTTGAGTGATTGTTTAAGGAAATTCCAAAAGTTCATTTCTAGCTTGTTATATAACCCTCTGTTTATATCAAACTAAATGTTAGGTCTTCTTCTATACCATGGGAGTTCTAACTTGTTATCATCAAAAGTTTCTTCTAATGATGTAAAAGAAAACGGTCAATTATGCATATATAACATTACTTCCTCATCTATTCAACATGGCATTCACAGAAAAGAATGCTTACTTCAAACATGGCATTGAAAGAAAACAACACAAACCCTATTATGATTTCTTCTCGTCCTCTTTATCTGGCTCTGCAAAAACAGGTTTAGGCTGAGTTTCTGCATAAGCAGGAGCAATATAAACTGGATCTTTGGCAGCAACATCTGCATATTTAAGAATGGCCTCTCTTGGGTCTTCTTCCATCCAGGTTTCCTTAATCAACCCACCTTGCTACAACATATTAAATCACATGATTTAACTATCTTAAGGGAAAAGAAAACGATAAGTCAAATACTGGAGATTATAACACAAACCTTCATAAGATACTGAGTTAGTAAGCTGCCTTTTGTTGTACCAACTCTTCCACCAAAACCTGGGCCAGTTACAGGTACTTCAGGTTTATGTGACTTCATAGGATCCGTCAAGATCTTCTCTCTTTGCCGTTTACGGCTAGGTTGGTCTCTAAATAGAGGCAATGCATGTGGGTTGTGAATAACTGGCTGCACCTCATAGTCATCAACAGACTTCTTCCTTGGTGCTCTTGCAGCACATACAAGAGCTCCTCTCTTACTAATAGATGGATCGTAGAGTATATGAGTTTCACCTTCTTTCTTGTCCCCCAGTGTAGCAAAAATCTTATAGAGAAAAGAAAAAGAGAGTGAGATTACATGATATATACAAAAAAGTTTTAGATCTAAACCCAACCTGATTAATTTTTGAATGCCAAGCACAGCGAACCACGCTTTGATGTGGGGAGATAACAATCCTTGATACAAGCTCAAGTTTCCTCCTGTCATAGAAAAAAAGCATGCCTCCACCTGTGTATTCTTTCTCAACAGAGCTTCCAGTAAATATTAATTGCTCATCTGGACTGAAAGAAGCATTTGTTTGGGGATAATGATTAGGAAGGTTATCAAATATTTTGATGGGATTTCTCATTTGACGCAAATCCCAGACCTGTGATTAATACCAATTGCTTTTTAAGTAATTTCACACGTTAAGTATATTAAAAAGGAAAAAAAATAATAAAAATAAAGATGAATAAAAAATGTGTATACATACTTTAAGGGTAGAATCCATGCTTCTTGACAGAAGAATCAAGCCATCGACTGAAAATTTAAGTCCACTGACATCATCTATATGTGCCTTCTCAACATGAAGGTCCGGCCTGCTTCCCCATCCAGGTTTAATGTTCCACAACTGTGGAAATGAAGTCTTAGATACGTGTGCTTATTAAATGCATGTAATGGAATATTAATGGTATTAGAGCAACCTGAATGGAACCATCTCCTGCAGCACCAACAATGCGTTTACCTTCTTGATCCCATGCACACGCTGTGACTGGAATTCTCATTGGCCTTGCAAGCTTAGGTTTGATGACCTAACAAAAGAGAACAAATTGTTAGAGATCTTCTTTCTTCGATGCATTTGGTAGATGGTAAAGTACCAAAACAATCGAAGAAGAAAATGGAATTTGAAGAGACATCAATATGATCTTTAATTAATCTTGTAGTCACCGTTTGTCACAAATCCCATGCTGTATTGTATTATATGTGTGTGCATATGCATATGTGTATTTATATATATATATATATGTGTGTGTGTGCATATGCATGATTAGATGCCCATACTAGTAAAATAAGAGAGAGAACTTTAGAGCAACTACAAGGCAGGTTTTAGAAATTGACAAGCACTGGAAAAGAAAGTATGAAAGGCTAACATCTAATCACCACAAAAGCTTTATGTAAATAAAGCTACAGTTATTTGAAAAACTTTATTTAAAGCTACAGTTATTTGAAAAAAAAAACTAAGGTACCAAGAGCAAAAATATCCAATATAAGAAGTGTTAATATAGAAAATGAATTCAAAAAATTAAACAAAAGTTAACTTATTGGAGAGTCTTTTTAGGTGTCATTATAGAAAAGTGTAAAAGAGTAAGGATGAACTTGGGACCTCACAAGTGAGGTTCAATAAGGAAGAAAAGGAAACTTAAGGGAATAAGCTAAAGGACTCGTCCTTCTTGGGGTAACATTGGTTGTTTGAGTGGATAATTGTTAGCTCTCAACTAGACTTTAGGATTCTTTTTTATAGTTGAGCTTCAGCATGAACAAAAGATGGTCGGATATCATCCTTTTTTTCTTTATGTCTTTATTGCACGTGGTGATGACAATGCATACACTATTAAATTATCTCACACATACAAAGTAAGGCACGTTAGCCATTAAAACAATTGTGATTAGCAACTTTCTTTATTTCAGTCATAGGGAATAAATGTGCTTGCTTTATTGATGTGGCACGATTGATAGTTGTTGATGTTTGCAGTGGCAGAATGACCTAGAAGATTAAGACTCATGAAATTAACATTGAGCAACTGAGCCTCACAGTTCTTGCCAGGAGTAGCTAGAACTTGCGAACCATGACTCGAAGGCTTGGCCTCAAGGGTCTTGTCTTGAACACTCGAGTCTCAATGGCTATGCCTAGAGTGTTGGAGTCTTAAGGGCTTGGCTTTGAGAGTCCTTATGTGTATGCCTGTAACATATCTGTCTTCTGGATTGATGAACCTTTGAATCTTTATTTGATCCTCAAACTCTTCATACTATTATTTATGTTATAATGAAAAATTATGCGAAACATTTTTATTCAAAAACTAACTAACAAAGAGTAACATGTAATTTAAATTCAAAAGAGTGATTAAATTTTCTAATCCATCCATTAGATTATCAAATCAACTAGAGTTTAATCCCCCATTAACTTTACTTCTAATAGGAGTTGTCAATATTGACAACCTCTATGTTATGTTAAATGCTTTGAAAAGTAATCAATCCTTCAAGCAAAAGAGAGACGTGATTGAAGATGTTCCCCAAAAGAAACAAGCGATGATTAGAAATTTCCAAATCAGCACAGAAGTTTGAACAAGAGATATGATCTATGTAGAAGATTCTATTGCAACTTTATGAGTGTAAATTAATTCCTTACCTCCAACGGTCCTCGTGGTATAGATAGAAGTTATTACAAATGCTTTGCTCAAGAAAATTGCTTGAGCATGAAGGCAATGTGTAAGTTAAGTTCATTAAAATAGCCTTGAGTACAAGTCTTGAGCTGGAGAGTTGATAGAAAGAAAATATGACAAGTTCAAATGAATTAAAAATTGAATGTCCCTTGATCCCTAAGTAAAAAGTGATACCATCAAGGATAAGAAAAAGAAGCAAGAGCTTTTGAATATTGGGCGGATTTTTTTTTTTTTTTTTTAATTTCTCTTGGTTCAAGAAAAGCTTCTCCTTTGAATTGATGGATTGCAAATGTTGAATAATGAATGTTGTCCTACAAAATGCACTCATGAGCCAAAGGTGAAGTTTGTAAAGGGCTCCAAGGTTATTGTTAATACAATTAAGGTTGTAAGTTTTGCGACAGCTCTAGAGGTCTCTCATAGTCTGTTTGAACATCTAGAAGGGGTCGAGGAGATCCTACACTTATGACCACTCTTAAGAAGAATTGGTAATGAGAGAAACCTGCTAGACCTTCCATGTTGGAGGAAGTTGCAAAGGAAAATAGGTGGATGTTGCTAAGGAAATGATGCAAATAGTGGGAGAAGTCATAAATGATACAATTACAATATTATCTAAGCCTATTTTCATTTCTACTTCATCTCGAAATACTAAATCATTGATATAATGAGATGACACTCTCAAAAGTGTCTCAGGTCTCAGTCCTTCTCTTTTGTGATTGATAAAAACAAAGGATCTATTAATTTTTTCTACAATATGACATACCATAAACGATGTTTGGACTTAGTTAAGGTACTTGAAAGATTCCAACCATCATACAAATGTCATGTCATGGCTAAGGATAGTGGCATACTGTCTATGACAAAGGACGGCCAGACAAAGGATGTTCGTTTAAATTATGATATTGAGAACTAAAGCTTTATATTGATGTCAATATTGGATCTATAAGAAATTGATGTTTTTTTATCAATTTTAAAGTATACAAGTTTAATGTATCATCAATTCATGCAGCATATATTATGTTATATTAGGTTGTAAACAGGACATTCTCACATACATCAATGACAACATTAGTATTTTCTTACCACATGGTAAACGTTCATAACATAATACAACTCAAAGGATAAATTGAAACTACAACAATGTACACCAGGAGCATTTTAGGAATCTTTTTGTTCATTATTCCAAACTTCGAAAGCATCACCAACAGATAGATATCCGATTCATAAATAAGAACCCCCAAGTGGCATATCACAATAGTATATTTTAATAAATAATTGCATATTGTGTGATTGTTGTCATCAATGCATAAATATTTGGAGTGAGAAATGGTGAATCATTTATAAAAAACCTTTTAATAAATTTTCATTAACAAGAAGCATTAGTTCCAATCAAACCTGCTTTTGACTTTTTAAGTCATTAATATCCCATATGCGCAAAGATCCATCCTCAGAAGATGTTAAAATGGTTTCCTTCGATTTTGGATTCCATTCTCCACCCGTCAAGCCAGATATATGACCCTTGGTGTTCTTTAAGTCCCGTATATACATATCGCCCTTTATAAACTCACCTAAGGTAAGTCCATCTCGATCATAAATCTGCAATTAATTTCCTTCTTAGAAACGATAAATACTTAAATATTTAATTAAATACAATTACTAACATAACTAGTATGATAGTTATAAGAGAAATACGAAATTATAGACACCTTAGCTTGTGCAGAACCTGTTACACATAGAAACCTGTCTGACGTGGGACTCCAACTTAGGCTCCGAACCTGGTGACCCTCATAAGGTTCCAACTGTCTAAATGACTGCAACTTGGAGGTCATGCCATGGAAATCATACATTCTGACAGTGTAATCATAACTTCCAGAAAGCACTCTTGATCCAGAATGATCAACTGCAAGAGCTGAGACAATCTACAAATAATAATAGTGCCACTTTGAGTATATTATAAAAAATAAATGGCCTGCACTAAATAAATCCAATAGCTCAAAAAGATATCTCAAATGAGCTAATTAGCATTATATTACCTCATTCATATAACAAAGATGCTAGATTCGAAAACATTGGAGGCTTGAATGAACAAAGATTTTAAAACAAATCTACGAAATGCCAATATAAGTTGGTGGTTTGGGTTTAAGGCTGTAGATTGCATCAATATAATTGAAAATTGTCATTTGGGATATTTGAAGTAAGCTATGATTAGAAAACTGCACTACAAATCTAAAACAATCATTATTCTAACAAGGATAATTTGAACAAGAAGTGAAAGGCTCAAGGTTTTTAGGTCTTAAAGAACGAAAGAGGAGTATAAGCATATTCAAGCATTTTACAATGCACTTGAAATATAACTAAATTTATGGAACGTAGGAATTCTCAAAAGTAAAGGTCAAAAGAAAATAAATTAGTTCTTAATGAAAGACAAATTGATTAGAAATGGATCTGACCAATAGATTAGAAGTATAGCAAGTTAGAATCTCTTAACCTAAAACTCCTTTTAGAGTTTTTGTGTTATTGTCTAAAATACTAAGTATAAAAGTATCTTCTTTTGACTTACAAGGAAACCACTGCAATCTTATCAAGGTTTTATAAGCCATCTTGCATGGTCGATGTCTAAGTTTCTTTAAAACATATCATCAATGCTCTCAAAGAGACACAATAATAAAGTGCATTGCCTAATTTTGTGAATTATTAATAAATGCATGTAACATGGGGTTTTCCTAGCATGCTTCTCGTGCAAAGAAAAATTTTGATGAATCAGGTTTTCAAAAATAAGGCTAAAGAAAGTTTTTGCAGTAAGAATTTTAAGAATCCAGATACGAAATCATTTTATATGTTTCCTTCAATTCTGACCTAGCTGGTTTTACTATGTTGTGATGTCTGACAGAATAAAGGTTAGCATTTTGTCTAGATCAATCCTAAGAATCCAGATACAAAATTATCTTATATGTTTACTTTAATTCCCAGCTCTGCTGGTTTTGCTAACATAAGACGAACATTCTATCCAAGAAGTATCAACAACCAAGATAGCTCAAGACAAGCAAACCATATCACTGAATTACTATGAGAAAATTCGCCAGATAAGCTACCATTCAAATGATAATGAACTAAATAGTCCGTAAAGCGCAACCTAAAAACCTAACCAAATGCATTAACAATCCCTAGTTACTTCGATTGGTTCAACTGAGCATCCAGCACCTGAATGCAAGATAAATGTACTAGGAGAATCAGGCATCACTTACCCTGGAATGACCCTTGAGAACGATTTCGTTGCTTAGAGGAATTCCAGAACTTTCTTCCATGGGCAGGTCATCCAAATCCGAGTCCGACTCATCATCCAAAGTAGCCTGAAGAGAACGCGGAGGACCAACCATCATCTCCTCACCAGCTTCCTTATCATACTTGCCTGGTAAAGGTGGAAGAGGAAGTGTCGGTCCAATCATTGCATCATCGTCGGACTCGGTCTCCGCTTGAAAAGAATGCGGCCGTGGTGGCCCAATCAATACCCCGGCATCATCTGAAAGAGGTTCTGTGCTATCAATCCCTAAAGGAGTGCCTGGTGGCGACGGTTCAATCACCTCTTTGTCATTGTCCACTTCGCAGGAGGCATCGCTCAACGGAGGATTACGGGAGTTAGGGTTAGGTCTTTTGATCGTTACCATCCATGATGGCTTGGCAGTGGCCAAAGAGGCATTGGATGAAGACGGGATGGAATGGGCGTCTAAGCTGCGCTCCGTGGTTGAGTTCGCGGACTGGCTTTGGGGTTTTGACTGCCGGCCGAAGGAGAGAGGGAAATGTGCTCTCATGGCCTCGTCCATCCCCATTCCGCTGCTTCTCTCCCTCTCCTCCCGCATCTCATACATACATAATATATATATATATATATATATATATATATATCATTTTATTTCAATAATATCTTTTTAACAAATTTTTTCAATAGCACAAGTCAAATAAAAGTTTAAATATAGATGTTTTTACAAATGGAAATGAATTTGTTTTGGATTTGTTTTGAAAAAAATTTAATTCATTAATATAATTTATCCAAAATTGCTATTAAAACTAGAGCTTCATTATTTAGCATATTCTATTTTTGTTTAAGTATTTCTTTTTCATTTGGATATGATTAATAGAATAATTTAGTTGTAATACCTAAGATGATTGAGATCTATCAGGAGAATACCTTAATATCACAAATTAAAAAACTTGTGTATGGTTGTCATTATTTTTTAAGATAGACTTTTCGAGAATCATATAGTTTTGATTGGTTTCTATATTCTAACATAACATGTGAAAATCAAAAGCTTCTTAAAATGCAACATATATATGCAAAATAATGGGTCGAGGTGATCTTGTTGCTTTAAATGGCATTGGATTCTCATTAAGATGGTGTAAGTGGTCTTAGAAAGATTCTATTTTCACCAATATTTTATTCACATATCTCTGGAGGATGTGACCAATTTGATTACCTTAAGACATCATTGATCACGATAAATGGTAAAGGCATTCTTAAGCTTAAAAGCTATGAACCAATAGTAAAATGTGACAATCTATAACAACTTCATCTAATTCATACATTCTAATACCCTAGGAAGACACCGAGAAATTTAATGCACTTCAAACCTGATGTGTCCACTAAATTAGCAATCATTGGAAGCAGATAAAAATCATTACGATATGATGCATTTAAGTGCATAAAAGCCCTTATCATTTTTCATTCACCTTTTTATCATAACAACATTGATGAGCCCTTTTGGGTATTACAAGACATAAGAAGCCTATCTCGAAAAGTTAATCAACCTTGGTTTGTGTAACTTTATTCTCCTATGTGTAAAATAACCTTTTCTTCTATCATATTAAGATTGATATATGCTTCACATTTCTCATTTTATATTAAACATACCACCAAGTTGTTATTTAAACACATCCATTGAGTGTGGACTTGTCTTATTACTACCCTTCTTTACTAGCATTTTAGTTTTCTTCAAACGTAATGCATAATTTTATAAACTAAATCTCATGTTATTAAATTAATACATTTTTGTTGTAGGTTTCATACATCTTAATATAATTTTTTTCTTTAAAACTTTAAGATATTTTTTATTTTTAATTATTTAATTTTTTATTCTTTATAAATAATTTTAAATTTTTTTCTAAAGAAAAAGATGATTTAATTTCCTAAACTACTATTCTCTAAAATCCAAACTGTCATAATTTAGTTTCATTATGCTACATCTTTTTGTTTTCTCATCTAAAAGTAATTTTTTTTTTCAAAAATATGTACTCACATATTAAAACTATAATATCATGTATAAAATTTAAAATCATTCTTTTTATAATTGAAGTGAGGGCTATTCGTCTCTATTTTCTTACAACTAAAAATTTATTAATAGTCACTTATTATTTAGAGGTTTTACTATTGTACATTATTTGACAATAACTCTTTTGTCTTAATTGTTAGAGGTTTATGAGGTTGTAATATTCCAAAATATATTTAAGAATTATTTTATTAAACAAGTAAATAATTATTTTAAAAAATATATTTAATTATTTTATTTAAAAATTTATAAGTGGATTGAGTTCTACAAGGAAGAGAAGAAAAGACAATCACCATCCAAGATATGTAAGTTTATAATTTAAAATTTCATTAAGTGATTGTTATATTTGATTATTTATACATAATAACAAAATTTGAAATAATTGTTTAAAAGAGTTTTCAGTATTAAAATAAGAAATATAAACTTTGAATAGTATAACATATATTATTATGAATTTATGACTTAAGTCTCATGAATTTTAGATTTGAATTGATCATAAAATGAATAGTCAAAATCGTATGATATTTTTGTTTAAGTGAGTTTTTTAAGAGAAGATGATTATTGAAATATTAATGGTTGTTAGAAATTTTGAAAAAACTATAATAAAATATATTTTATTAAGAGTATAATGGTATAACTTTTGTGAAAAGTAGACTTGCATCAATTCTAAAATAAGACACCAAATTCATAGAAAAGTTATATTTCCTTAATAATTATATGATTACTACAAAGGAAAAAAAATTAATAATAACAAACACTGCTAAAAAATTGTGAAAACTTTATGAGTTGTAGATTTTTAAGAGTAGATTAATATGGTTTGGTGGATGGAATTTTGCTTTGGGTGTTTGCCAAAAAATTTTTAGTTTTGAAACTAAAGTTCAAGAAATATGTTTAGACTCAAAGTTTTAATTAAAACTTAATATTAATTTTTATTTCTTCTAAACCTTAAGTACTTAAAATGATGTGGGCAAAGTCAACATATGCCAATGATTGGGGTAATATAACTGGGGGGTGAAGGAGAAGAAACATTGAAAATGAAGTATTATTAAGAGGAAATGGTCTGTATTAATGGAGAAAGGAAAAAAACAAGAAGACATGGTGGGCTTCAAAAGAGAGAAATGAGCCAAAAGGGGAATGCTTAAATAAAAATTTGGAAAATAATTATAAATAATAGCTATGTGAATGTTTGACTTTTTTTTCAGTTAAAGTACTTTACATAAAATTTGTCTTAAATTCTCTATTTTATGTATGAAATTGGATATGATAAAAACTATTTTATAAGATTTTATGTTTAATGTTTAAGATATTACCATCCACTCAAGTTAATAATCTATGTCATAATTTCAGAATATCGATATTTAAATATTCTAAAATATTATACATATCACATAATCTTAATTAGTACATAATATCTTTTAATATTATCTAATAATCTATTAAGTAATTTTAATATTATAGGTTCTAAATTAGAATTAATCGAAGTTTAAATTTATCCTGCATCACCTATATGTGTGTATGTGTGTGTGTTAATATAATAAGAATAGATTTTCACACAATGTGAAAGCTAGTTGGCCTTTAACATCTTATATTTAGGAGGGAAAGGTGTGATCACTAGGTGACTTTTTTAGGAAGATGAATTATTAGATAATGAGCATTTTCTAACAAGTTTCTAGATTGAGAGGTCGAGGGATTATTAGCCTACATCAATTACAAATAAAATATTTTTGATTTTTTATGTGTTGTTATCTTAAGATGTCAATGTGACTTTTAAGAGAAAATCTATTTAGGCCAAGATAAAATGTAACCCAAAGAAATAATATCTTGACATAACAAGATTAGTTCATTCAAATATAATTTATTAAACTGTCTTTAACTAAAAGAAATTATATAAGATTGTTATCACGACTATATAAATTACTAAAGTAGTATATGAAAAAGCAATAATAATAATAAGCATAGTTTAATGTTATTTGAAATTATTAACAAATAAAATTTTTCAACATAAAAATTATGTATTCATCTAAGCCTTTTCTTATTTGATTTTGTCTAACATTTAATACAATTTGGCTCAATCAAAAACATAGTTCACAAAATCCTATGAGATAATGAATGATATTTAAAAAGTAGATATAAAATGTTTAGTTAAAGAAAACTAATTAGTTATGAATATTTAAAATTCAATACAAATTGTTTGACAATTGTTTAGGTAGTTTAATTTTTTTAATAAAAAAATTATTTTATTTCATCTATTTTCATGCTAACTTGAACGCTTAACAAACAATCAAAATGAATTTATGATAAAAACTAAAAGCCATTCATAATATTAATAAAGAAAAGAGAAGATAGACAAGCATTCGCAACCTAGACAGTGACGAATGATTAATTAACAATGAAGTGTGTCAAACGATATGAAAAATATAAATTCCATCTCTTTAAAATGATTTTTATGCTTAAACAATCAAGGACAATTTGGTAATCAAACTACTCGTAATTAGATCTTGTCAAAATGGTCTTGAAACATGGTTCAAAATTATGTGAATGTCATTCATTCAAAACCATAATTATAAAAAAAAAATTAAATAATTAGGAGACACAAACACATCTTAATACACCTTCAAGGAAAAAAATTTGAAAAAATTCCTCTCAAAATTCAACTTTTGGATGCATACAAAATGTTGATGTAAAATTATTTATTAAAAAGAATTACATGTAAATAATTATATATATATATATATACTTAGATAAATCTATTTGATATTGATAAAATCAACTAATAAATCTATTTGATATTTGATATTTGATATTGATAAATCTCTTGATATTGTAAGCAAGATATTTTTATATTTCAATCTTTTTTATTTGATATTGTAAATAATATATTGATATCGATATTACCCGATCACACACGGAGAACTCTTGTCGTCAAGCAGCCGCAGACCATTCGCTGCCGTCTCTCCTACAGCGACATTTAAATCATTAATCACTATTTTTATGAATATTTAATACTATTTATATGCTTAATTATCCTATTATTTCATCTTTTCCCTAACCGCGATGAACTCCAACATCGACGCCGTCACCGTCCTCCTCCTCCTCTTTCTCCTCCACTTAGGCGGTTTCACCCGCCACGCCGCCTCAGAGGACCTCGCTTCTTGCCTCAAGACCTCCGGTGTGCACAATTTCTCGATTGCCTCCTTGGCCGAGAACTTCCCTGTGAACGACCACATCCTTAAGTTCTCCATACAAAACCGGCGCTTTTTCCGTTCCTCTCTTCTCAGCCCAGCCGCTGTAATCCTCCCTCACGACCTCCATTCCCTGCGCTCATCCATTCTCTGTTGTCGCGGCAGCTCCTTCGCCATCCGTCTCCGTAGCGGCGGCCATAGCTACGAGGGCCTCTCCTATGCTTCCTCTGGCGACGGACCCTTCGCCGTCGTGGACCTCATGAACCTCCACAGGATCGATGTTAACACCACCGACCGGACCGCCTGGCTTCAATCCGGCGCGACTCTCGGTCAGCTCTACCATGCCATTTCGACTGCATCAGAAGAAAACCGCCCCCTCGGGTTCTCCGCCGGCTCTTGCCCAACCGTCGGCTCCGGAGGCCACATCGCCGGTGGGGGATTCGGGCTTCTCTCCCGTATGCACGGCCTCGCCGCCGACCACGTCGTGGATGCCGTCATAGTCACCCCAGACGGCCGCGTACTCGACCGGGGGGAAATGGGGGAGGACCTCTTCTGGGCGATACGCGGCGGTGGAGGCGGCACCTGGGGGGCGGTCTACGCCTGGAAGGTCCGGCTGCAAACGGTCCCCCATCGAGTCGCTGCTTTTATAGTGAACCGATCTGGGTCGAACCGGCACATCGCCGAGCTGATCGAAGCGTGGCAGTGGGTCGCCCCGGACCTCCCGGATGAGTTCTACCTGTCCTGCTTCGTGGGCGGGAGCCTACCCGAGTCGGTCCGGACCGGGATGTCGGCCACGTTCAAGGGATTGTACCTCGGTTCGAGCGAAGAAGCGCGGTCCATTTTGTCTGATCAATTCCCGGGTCTAAAACTCCGAGAGGAGGAGGTTAAGGAGATGAGTTGGATTGAGTCGATTGTTTTCTTCTCTGGTATGAAGAAGGGTAGCACGGTCCATGACCTTCTCGATCGGAAGCTCCACGTGAAGACGTTCTTCAAGGCGAAGTCCGATTACGTTCGGGCACGAATCAGTCTACCGGATTTGATCAGGGCCGTGGACTTGCTCTCTACGGAGCCGAAGGCATACCTGATCATCGATCCTTACGGTGGGGCGATGAACCGGAGACGAGCTGACGAAATTCCTTTCCCACACCGGAGCGGGACTCTTTACGGTATACAGCATCTGATCGAGTGGATGGACGATGATGATGAGGGGATTGAGGGGTATATGCAGTGGATCAGAGAGTGGTACGAATTCATGGGTCCGCTGGTGTCGAGCGGACCGAGGGCGGCGTATGTGAACTACATGGATCTGGATTTGGGGAGGAACGGCGATGCGGTGGAGGCGAAGGTTTGGGGGGAGAAGTACTTCTTGGGAAACTATGAGCGTTTGGTTCAGGTGAAGACGGCGGTTGACCCGAACAATGTTTTCCGACATGAGCAGAGCATACCGCCGTTGGCGACGAGCGTTGGCTTCGCCGGATGCAGCAAATTAAATAATTTTCTTTTTTAAATAATCTTAGATACAAAAGATAGAAAAAAATACTTATAATTATAGTTAATATATTATTTTTAATTATTTAAATTAATTTTAAATTGATAAAATCGGTGACAAAAAATTTTCGCAATAATTTATTCTTCATTTGGCTCATCGTTCCTGCATGCGTTCGAGTATCGAGATTCTAACCAAGGAATCAATACGAGCATATACGCACCATATGCTGCCGTCTTTCCTACAGCTACATCTTAACTTACTTATTAAACACCTTTATCCCAAAAAAAAAAAAAAAAATATATATATATATATTTATATATTATTTTTTTTTCTCATGCAGAAAAAAGTATTTAATTTGGAAATTTCCTTGTATCTATTGTCTTTAATTGCTTACATGCTTTAATTTTCAAGTTCATACCAAAGGTTTTACTTTTTTTGTAGTCGTTTTGCTTATTAATTCAAACATAACGTAACGTGTTTTGATTTTTAGTAAAAGATTTGGTATTGTTTTGATTTTTTATTTTTAATTTATTTTTTCTGTATATATATATATATATATATATATATATATATATATATATATACATATATATGCTCTTTTTTTTAATTCTTTTTTATAATTTGATCAATTTTGTTTCATAATTTTTTAATTTAATTCAATTAAAATATGATTTTTAAATCAAAACAAGTTCATTTTTTTTATTCGATTCCATTTCAGAAAGTTTTTTTTTTTTTTTTATTCGATACGATTTTAAATTTCTATCAACTCACTTGGCTGCCTAATCAAATCCGGAACAAAACACTCTACGCGTCGAATATAAAAAACATCTTTTTGTTCAAAGGAGAAGACATCACGGAAGCCGGGCCCAAATTTATATCAAACGCCGGCGAAGGAAGCACACCCAAGCAAGCCTCATCGTTCCAAGCAACCAAGCCAAACCCAGCGTGCAGAAAAATCCCACCGTTAGCTTCGCTTCCGGCATCCCTATTAGGAATCGTACAAGCCAACAACGTCCTTAAGTCTCGACGACCCAAGAGAAACAGCGGAGGAGAGGAAGACAGATGGACGACAAAGGAGAGCGAAGCATGAGCCACTCTCGGAAAGAGAGCTGGGAGGAGGAGACGGAGGAGGAGAGGGGGAAGAGGGCGAGGTACGAGAGCTCCTCGGTGGAGCTTGAGATCAAGTTAGACCGGCCACTGACGGAGCTCGACCCGGCCGGGCTCAAGAGAGAGATCCGCCGTTGGGCGAGAACGGTTGTCCGCTACGCGCGCCAACTCAGCCGCGCGCTTTCCTCCGCCTCGCGCCACAGCTCGTCCGTTTCGTCTTCTTTTCGAGATGGGGAAGAAGTCGACGACTTGGAAGTTGGTTCGTCTTCTCGTCGCTAGAAGGCTTCATCTCTTCGACGACTCGGGTGCTTTCTTCATGCATATTCTCTTTGTTCTTTTGTACATAAGATTATTCCTTGTTTTTTTGAATAAACATTTGGATTTGTATATAAGGGAGGACGAGAGATGATGGCTTCGACTAAAGAGATTAGTTTCTATTGTTACTAACGCAAATCCATGATGATCTTTAAGCTTGTGTTATCATTCTTCATTAAAATCTCGAATATTACATTTCATTACTTAAATGACTAATCAATACTGTCTTTAAGCAAAATCATATTCATATTTTCATATATAACATCAATTACATGCAAAAATGGAGAACAAATTCATTACAAATAACAAATAAAAGAGCTATGTGAAAGAGATGAAACTTTCCCAGGTTTTAAAAACCGATACTACAACTTGATTGCAAAAAGTACAAGCAAAATGCTTGAAGTAACCATAACCATCCTACAACATATTGAAGAAGAACCCAATTTGATTACAAAAAGGAACGACGTTCAACTAAAACAACCACTGCACTATAAACTATAGTCATATGCCAGAGTCTTACTAGAATGAGATAAATGATTTGTTGAGAAAACGATACCTCGAAGAAAGCCAAGCCATTTAGTCAATCTTTACAGATGAGTATATGAGCCTCGTAAACCAGAAGCAGGCATAGAAACCAATCGTACCAGTAAGTACAAAGAAGCCGTAGGAAGCAATCAGCATGTAACCAAAGTATAGAATGCCAGACACAGGCTTAGTGATCTCCAGCTTGGTGAAGAAATAGAAAGCCGCATAGAGAAACAGGTAAAGTGCAGAAGAGCCTGATGTGAGATATGATCTCCACCACCACAAGTAATCTTCACTACAAAGCTGGAAGTAGCAGAGCACAATGGTGATCTCCGCGCATGTGATGATGAGGATTATGAAAACAAGGAATAGGAAACCAAATAGGTAGTAGAACTGCTGAAGCCATATCGAGGTGAGGATGAAGAAGAGCTCGATAAATACAGCACCAAAAGGAAGGATGCCACCGATCAGAATTGAGAAAACTGGGTTCATATACCAGGTTTGTTCGGGGATCTGCCGAGGAATCTTGTTGGTTTTCACAGGGTCTTCAATGGTGGGCTTCTTGAAACCCAGGTAAGCACCCACAAAGACGAGAGGAACCGAGATGCCAAACCATAGAAGTACAAGTGCAAACATGGTTGTGAAGGGGACTGCACCAGATGATTTCTCTCCCCAAATGAGCACGTTCAATACGAAAAAGATGACAAAGATGACACCAGGGAACATAAATGCTGTACGAAGGGCGATTCTCTTCCATTCTGAACCTTTGAACATTTTGTACAGTCTTGCAGAGGAATAACCAGCTAAGATACCCATGAATACCCAGAGAAGAAGCATGGCACTCATTAATCCTCCTCTATTCGACGGTGAGAGGAAACCCAGAACTGCAAATATCATTGTTACAAGTAGCATGCCAAAGAACTGGACTCCCGTTCCGACGTATACACAGAGCAAGTCAGAGTTATTCGGTGGCCTGAAAACATCTCCGTGGACAAGTTTCCATCCTGTCTCCTCCTGAGCTTCTTCTTGAGTTTCTAACTGGTTGTACTTGGAGATATCTCTATAAAGGGTCCTTAGCATGATCATAGCCAACATACCAGAAAGGAAAAGCACAATCATTAAGGAATTGACAATAGAAAACCAGTGGATTTGGTCATCAGTCATCAGAAGGTACGAATCCCATCGAGAAGCCCATTTGATCTCACTCTCCTGCAAGATATAAAAGAAAAAAAAAGTGAGATAAATCACTTGATCAATAAAAAGATTAACTACACCATTGATTTGCAATTTTACTCACCTGAAACTCAACATCATATGTGAATATGATATCTTCTTTTACCTCTACCTCCTGCGGTTTATCAGAGTTAACTACAGTTCGTTTTGCATGAGGGTCACAGCTTGTTAGGCGGGTCTTGTTGCCATTCCAGTCGCCATCATAACCATGTTTAACACTGAAGGGTTTAACCTCAAACCCAACGATCCTTGCATAGTCTGTCTGCTCGTCTTTATGATACTTAACAAGAAAAGATAAATGATTGTGGATGAAATACCTTTCATCCTTGCTCTGCATAAAGATTTTAGGCATAACTAACGATTACTGGGTCTCAATGAAATTTTTTTTAAATGCCAGATCAAGTAAACGTATATTTACCCCAGTATATTGACCTTTAACACCAACATGGAACCCCTGCTGGTAGACTGTTGAATCTTGATTCGGCCTTTTGTTAGGTACAACCAGTGGGAGATTGTCCAGAATCCTGCGTCCAGGATGATGATGATGATGATAAAAGAGAATGCTATAAAACGTCACAAAGACTAATGCAAAATGTTAGGAACTTGCATACATGTTGACCCTGTACTCATCCTCTATCTTTTCCTTGAACTCCTTCGCTTCTTTTTCAGTGGGAGTTAACTTACAGACAATATTACACATCTGTGGCTCCCTCATTGAGAACTGGAGGAAAGAAAACAGGAGAAAAAAAATTGTTTTGCAACAAGAATGGTCATTAAGGAATCAATAATATCTAGTGGCTTGTACAGTTACAAGAATCTTACCACATAAGGGGAGTTTTCAATTCGATCCCCACGAAGAACTTCTCCAAGATTTTCAGCACTATCAACTATAGAATTTGGCTTGCAGTATGGAAGAGAATAATAGGAATACGGCAGTTGGGTTTTTGTAGATGATAGTTTGTTCACTTTCACTTGAAGCAGATCTTTCTGCAATCAAAGATGCAAGCTAGGTGGTTTGTTTTGTAAAGCAACAAATAAGCTAATCAACTTGAACAACAGAATGGCATGAAAGAAATTGAGAAAAAGGTTGACAAAGAACTGAATAAAGCATCAACAGGACCCAAAATTATAATTTTAATAACATACAAGAAAAGAACCATGGCATATTACAAGTGGTAATGACCTAAATAAAACTATTCCGTCAAAGAATATAAGAGTTTATTAACACAAAACCTGTCTTTTAAAGTTGCTTTGGTAGAAAACAATTACAGCTTAAGGGTTTCCCAAAAAATAAAAAAATAAAAAGAACTGATCTATTGCCTACATTCATACGAAATTTACAATTTACATAAAATATACAATAAACAAATCGAACTATATTCCGATCAACCAATTCAGGAACATATAAACAATTCATAACCTTAGAAATTCCTCACATAAGAAACAAAATCTATTAAAAATGACACAATATATGAGAACAAAAAAACCAAATTTTTTTTTTCTACCCTGGCTTATCAATTTACAAGTTTTTCAATACTTGCCCAAGAGCCTTGTAGTATCATCTCAATATCACATATCATGCACAAGCTTCAAATGTCTATCTCAAGCTAACTAAATTTAGTATAATTATTTCAGACAGTTTAGTGTAGGATACTCTTTAGAGTCCAATTTTCCAGGACTAGATGGTATAAGTCAAGTTAGTTTTAGAGGAGATACTTTCCAAGGCAAACTTGCCAACTGTGAAAGCAATCTGCCATTAAAGCAACCAAAGGTATAGACTCGACGAAAGAATAATCAGAATAGTATAAACAAGAAATAAAATGGCCTTTTCTCCTTCTCCCTCGTGGAAAACAAAAACAAATATTTTACTAGTGAAACCCAAGGACTATTTTGCTCCACTGACATAAGCAACAAAAACATTGCATTCAAAACAAAATTATACAAACATATGAAAAAACTAAGATGACTTTTGCTCCTCTCTTCTATCCTAAGTCCCATCTTGAAATGAGTGAGCCCCAGTCAACTCTCCACAAGTACAATTTTTTATGGTTATTGTTTACCACAACGGATCATTAAAAAGCTAAGATACTACGCCAATGTAATTCATATGATTCCAAAGACACAAGCATTCGGCACAAAAGTCCCAGATTCCTAATTATAGAAAACTAGCATAATTAAAGAACTAAGCATTTTTTAGTTTTTGCTCAGAGAAGATAAGGGTCAGATTTTAGTCCAAGGAACTCAAAAGGGAGAGGATTTTGTGAGGTTTCCAGTTCATACCATAAGTGATCAAATTTGACTCATGTTCTAATGTGATTACAAGACCAAAATGAAAGTTGGCACACAACCCCAAGCTTGATTCACCCAAATTGACAGCGAAGAAAAAGGTTTTAAGCACAAGCCATTGGGCAAACACAATCTAGGAAACAAACTATGAGAGGAGATGATTGTTGAACATCGAGACGAACAATCTTGAAGGTCTATGTGGACGAAACCAAAAGCTGCCATTTAGGCATCAAATTGCCGGCCCACAATCTTGAAGATCCGTGTGGAAGAAACCAAAAGCAGTAATTTAGGCATCAAATTGCAAGAGATTCAGGGGAACAAGGTAGCAAAACCAATGCAACATCAGAGGTATGTACGCATTTTTAACCTGATATAGTGGGCCTTGTAACATGAGCTTACAGATGACTCAGGAGTCCTCACCATTTCAGACAATGATTGACAGGTACTGTTTCAACTAAAACATATGCCATCTACGTTAGATCATCACAGTTTGTCTTTGCTGTAGTTCTATGTTTCAATTATAAATGACATCCCTTAGTTTAAATGAGCATTACACATTTAACTTTCATTTGATCTCATTCCAACATGAAGATGTTTAGTAAACCATTAGTTTAAGATGTCCTTAGCTTGCAAAAGAACACTATTCATAGCCATTTATGTCATCTTTTAAATTCATGGTGTTTATTTTCGGTAACAAAATGTATAGAAGAGCCTTTGGTTTGTGGGGGAACTTTGTATCTTATATATGGTGAAATGGTTAAAAGATTGACATGATTACTATTATGGGTTGAAACCTTTCTAATCAGCAAACAGTTTTATCAATAGAAGATAGAACCAAACCATAACTAATGAACATCAAATGGGTTCTTAAAAGAAAGAGTGAGCTATCCAAGGGGTGGGTTCCCCATAATTATCAGATACATAACCAAAAATATATGGAGACTGCTCTAATAATTTCATTTCTTTACATTCTTATTTTCAATTTTTTTTTTCTACTCACAATTACTACTAGTAACTATACTAATACCATAAGAGACCCCTAAGACAAGCCCAAACAATTCAAACCAAAGAGTTCGATTTTAGGCCATCTGGGCATTTTCCCTACAGATATTTATTACTTACATTTTATGAATTATTATGACATATTTCAGATCACTTAGTTTTTTTTTTTTTTTTTTTTTTTTTTGCACATGTAAACCCATGATTTGTATTGTCTTATTTGTTCAATGCTTTATGTCATGTATTTTAACCACATATATACATTTTCATAGATATAATTTACATAATTATCAACATGATTTAAATTACATAATGATTAAAATAAATAGTTCTAGAGGACGAATTATTAATTAGTTTATATTACGTTTTGTCCTATCGGCTATTATGTCATGCCCAACAAGTAAATGCAATTGTTGATTTTTATAAGCTTAGAATAACCTTCAAATGTATAACATCATTTATAATATAAATAACATTAGTTGGCTTGATCACATTTAGACTTCATCAAAAATCTAACTTGATTGAATAATGTGGAAAAACACAATGTAAATTCCCCAATCAGACTATTTTATTCAAATAAAATGATATGGCAAACTAACCAAATAAATTGGAATAGAAATTGGAACTTAAATAATTGAACTAAAAAATTTATTAGATAACATTTTAAGTATCAATCTATGTCAATAGACTAAATTGATACTTAAAATGTCATCTATTCAAATTTTATTTTTATTGCTTTAAAATATTTATGAAAAACTTATCATGTTAGAGAACTTCCCTTATGTAAATAAATAACACCTACATGAATGAAATCAAACAAAGAAAGAAAAATCAGTAGATCAAAGCAATGAAGAGCTCTTCCATCTCTTTTTGTCTCTGACCTCCTTAATCTATCTATTCAAGAAGGGTGGGCAATTCATGGAGAGCACACTAGGAAAGGTGCCCACATCTATTACAATCCCTACATCCCATAATCACCCATATAACATGTCTAATCTCCATAAAGAGATTTATTAGCTAATTTTCAATGCATATGATATGACAATATTGGTAAACCTTTGCAATTAGCATGTCCATTTACAGTGCAAAGTTATAGACTTTCTTCTATTGAGTGTAAGGACCGACAAAATGCATAGTAGTTTGTCAACAACCTACTCAACCATTTCTACAACAACATATCAGATGTTATCAGATCAAATGATACTTTGTAAAGAACAAAAAATGTCAAAATATTTCTCTTAGAACAATGTAATAAGGCAACTTCAACCATCCTTCTCTATCTACTACAATTAGTTAGAGTCAGTAAATAAGGGCATTTTTTACATAATGTAAGGAAATCCCTGCATTAATTTGGAACGAATACAAACTATTTAAGTATGTCATTATTCTCATCCTTCCCTAAGTTGTTGCGAAAGAGACCAAATTAGGTGGGGTGAAAGGCTGAAGGGATGCAAGACAATTTCTTTCAATCTAAACATTGTGAAAAGGTCTGCCTTATCACCTCGACAACTCTCCAATAGCCACAACACAACCAACACTCTCATTACAACCTACCAAATATCTGAATTGATCCTCGTCAAATGCATGTGACAAAGATGTGATCCATTTCACCATCCATTCATTTCATTTTTTAGTGCTTTTCACAGGTTTTGAGAGCTTGAATGTTTTCTCTCAACAATTTCCTATCAGATGAATCCAATGTACTCTATATGGGCTGTCATTTGCACTTTCAATATTTATTTCTGATTTTGGAATGATTCATTGGTTGCTCTCGGAATTTGACCATGCTTGGTTGCACTTGCGTGAGCCAACTCTCTTTAAGCTATTTCACGAGGGATCCCCATCAAAATATGATCATCAACATCTTGACATGCAAAATCAGATAGAATTCTTACAAAAAGATTTCTTCAAATTATCTTCTCCATAGATTGAAAGGTAATGGTTCTAGAGAAGTCATTAATGGATCCTTCAGTTTTTGAAAACCAAAGGGATACTGAAAAGCTACAACAGCACAAGAAAGCGAGAAGAAAGATCAATTAAGGATCCCAATTTAGCAAAAAAAAACGAATTCATGGTGGGATTTTAATCAAAACAAGGGCAAAATGGATAAAGTGCAAAGTAAATGGAAATCAAGCGAAACAAATTTCAATTGTTAGTTTGGATATCTGTTTAATAAATGTCACATTGAAAAAATAGTATCCTGTAATAAAGTTATACATCAAGAAGCAAACATGGATTCAGCGGTAGGTACTAATTCATAATGAAGAACAGTGTTAAAATATTGCTATCAAATATATCTAGTTTACTTGATGAAAAAACCAATTTATTTATCAACTAAGCTAAAAAAAGTATACTGATTACAATTGCTACAGCTTAAGTTCTCAAATAAAATTTATTACAGACATTCAGTATTTGGTTGATAAAATAATCTATGAGATCAAGGTTTCAAGCAAATATATAACAATCCACTAAAGTTTTATTACATTTTTTAGAGCATTTGCATAAAAACTTTTGGATTTGCCTCAATTTGACCTACAAACATTAAGAAAATTTTATAAGAGCACTAACAAAATTGAAAACAAACTCCAAATCTCGGTGATACAAAAAAAAGTTTAATTGCACAATACATATCAAATGCGAGATACCAAATTATAAACACTATTTTTAAGGCTTCACGTCTCAAAGGTATGATGCAGGGACCAAGTTTACCCCCGGGATAAAATAAAAAAGAATACTGTTACTTTCGCCTTGTTGAACGAGAATAAGGTGCTGTTTGTGATTCTCCTGGTAAGTGTACCTCCCAAGCCTTAGATAAGTTAAAAATAAATAATGTGACAAGCACAATGAAGTAAGTTCTGTTGAATATTTCTCTCAGTATCGGATTTCCTTTTAAGCTCTTGCCAGGAACTTTGCACCGACTAGCACGTACATCTCGACTAATCTGTAGTGCATTAAATGTAGAACAAATCTACATGATATTGTCCCTCACGGTAAATCAAACAAGACACACACAAGTAAATTATAAAAACCATAGGGATATTGTTATAACCGAAGTTGATGGGCAGGTTTTGATTATTATAAGCCATAAAAATCCCGGTGTCATTATTACAACAGACGGATCTGATTCACTAAATAACCAACCAGCAGATTGCATCTAAACATAACACGACACAAACTGCTCCAAAGAGAAGGCAGTCAAAATCGCCCATCTCGTAAAACCAGACTATCAACTTGCCCTAGACTCAGAAACCAAAATAATAGCAACACATAGCGCAAAAAGATCTACAAAACCTGGAGATCATACGCACAGCTTCATCGGGCCGCGAAGGAAGTAGATTGTTCCGATACTAACCTTTTGGAAATCCGCCGGCGCAACACCAGGAAGGTAGAAGCCATTACCCCCCACGGCATAGAACAGAAGAACCGAGGCGATCCACAAAAACATCGCCAGACAACGTGACGCCTCCATTGCCGAAGAAGCCACGGAGAGAGAATGGGAGATCTGATATGGGAAGTAGAATCCGGTGAAGACTAATTTTAAGATTTAACCATTTTTCTTCTTCCCACCTCTCCCTTCGATTTGTTTATTTATTTATTTATTTCAATATTCAGCGTCACGGAAGGTGGACGCGAAAAAATTAATGGAGACTTAGATATGACTTTAACGCTAGATAAATGCCCACAGAACTTTCCATGCGTTTGTCCGCATAGAATGCCTATTTCAATGGGGCCCACCACCTCTTGGTTCGATGCTTCTCGAAATGGATTGGCTGGGGATTATTTTCAATTTTTTGCCGTTTTCCGTTAATAAACGAGCGATGCACGAAGCATAGTCCAAAGTATGCGGTCATTGGAGAATAAAAAAATGTAGCTTTGACTGCTTTAAAAGTATAATCATCATAAATATTTATTTTGAGAAATTATTAACAAATTGGTACATTTTAGATAATTTAAAAATAGGATGAATTAATCATTTATTTTGGACGCTAGAGCATCTATTTTTATAATACCTTTATGAAAATACATTCTTTAAAAATAAAAATGATGGATGAACAAATAATATTTTTTTTAGGTATAAAAAAATAGTTAATGTCTTAATTTATTGGTATATATGTTATGTTTTTTATGCATATTATTTAATGAGTATTTGAGCTTTTTTTCAAAATTAAATTGAGTTATTGTCTATTTTTTAATTGTATGATAGCATATGTTATGTAAGGATAAATGCACTTGTGTATGTATAATTGAATTTATTTATATAACATTTAGAGTAGGTAATTCAATTATTTTGTATTTTTTATTTTTTGTATGATTTTTTTCATTGGTTTTAATTAATATATAATCATACAATAGATATGGAAAAATATTTTTTTTATTTTCTTGTTGGTATTGTGATGAAAAACTACATTTATAAGCTTGTTTGTATAAGCAATCTTTGATTTTGTTTTAAACTAAAAAGAAGGTTAATATATTTAAAAAAAAACATAATCACTCACTAGCTTTATATAAAAAATATTTGTTGCTTTCCAAGTCGGCACCGCGGACTTACGTCTTCTTGAGGATTTCGACTGCATTTGGCTACAGCTTTTAAAAAGCTCCATCGCTGAATCGTACATCTGTGCCGAGTCGCCGATCGACGTTGACCTGTGTTGACTCGCTTTGACTCGTCAATCTGAATCGACCGTCGATCTGCAACATCTGTTGTCAGGCACCCCACCTTACCAACTACAGTAAATTAAGGATGCTGCATAAGAAATAATCTCGAGTGAGGACAAACCATGCCTAGGTGGGGACCCGACGGTGAGACAATTCTAACCCTCGAACCAATCTGGTATATTTTTAAAACATTTTAACCAAATCCATACCATGGAGCTGAAATGAAAACATGTGTATATTAAACTGTATATATATACAATAAACCACAAAACTGAAGTACCAAAAAAATACCAAAATGAAACCAAATCCACTCCCACCATAAATCTATCCCCTCTCACATGTCAGGAGTATAGTCCTCTCCTGTACTATTATAATCCCCAGCTCTCGGTGTAGTGGATACATGACCTGTGATGAAGCACTAATGAGACATATATATCTCAGCAGATAAATCCATTATGTAACCAAGTAAAATAAATCTCCAGATATAAAAGACAAGCCGTGAAACATGATAAAACAAAATCCATCTCATAAGCGGTGAAAAATAAACCATATGAATACCTTCTTATCAAATGTCATGCAGTATCAAAAGTAAACCAGATAAACATGTATACCAAATTTCCATTTCCATTATTTTATATGTTATATACTTACTGGGCCCGATTCCCTTTTGAATCATTATCCTCTGGATCCAATCATCATATCAAATGACCTTCAGCCGGCATCCATCCAGTACATAACACTAGGCAGATATCTGATCCGAAGACCGATACCCTGCGATCTCATCCGCTAGGCCTAGTGCCACCAGGCAGGTATAGTACTGATACCCTGCGATCACATCCGCTAGGCCTGGTGTCATCAATATATACGAAGGTCATGGTACACATACACACTAGGCAGATATCTGATCCGAAGATCGATACCCTGCGATCTCATCCGCTAGGCCTAGTGGTGAGGATAATGTCTCCAGGAATCCAATTTTCAATTTTTATTTTCCAACCATGTCACACATGTGATAAATATGCCAAAACCATATTAATATGTCCAACCAATTATATTTTATCTCATATTATGCTTTTTGTTTCAATTTCCTTCTTATCATCTTTTATGCTTTCAGTTCAATCAGAAAATAACACCATAAAACATATATCAAGTCATGAGATAAAAGTCATGTAAAGAAAAACTGTAATGCAGCCCGTAAGAAACCATGTATCGAAATATAAATAAATACTATTGTGCTTTATCACAGGTTACGAATTTATCTACCTGAATCTATTATTGCAGGACCTCTATTCTCAATTTCTGGAGTCCCTACAAGGTCACATGTGCAAAATAATTAAAATAAATAAAAAGGTTTTAAGTCACAAAAACAGCTTTCTAAAAGCCCTGCCAAATACTTCCCGAAATCCCCAAAAAATCCCAATTTTTCTCCTTGTTTCTCGCCGCGCCTGGACCGCGCGTCCGCTGAACCGCCTGCTGGACCGCGCGTGCACGCTCGGCGCTGGACCGCGAGCGCATGCTCGGCGCTGGACCGCCCGCGCACGCTCGGCGCTTTCTAAAAGCTTTTCCAAACAGCATTTTTCCCAAAATTTCTTTTCGCGGTGCTGGACCGCCCGCTCCCAGCGCGCTGGACCGCGCGCTCTCGGCGCTGGACCGGGCGTGCTTGGCGCGCTGGACCGCGCGCGCTCGGCATCCGGTTCAGCGTAACCTGGTCCAAAGCCTGGACCGGTTCACTCCGCCCCTCTTTCTCTCGTGTCCGGCGAAAACGAAAATTTCGCCGGCGAACTTCGAAATTTCTTGCGTCTCTCGCCGGCCAACTGACCGCCGCTCCCCGAAAAACTTATAAAACAACAAAGAAGTTAAAATTCTCACCTTCGTTGGCCGTTGTCGTCGCGTAACGAAAATCACAAAATTTCCTCGCCGCCGTGCCTCGCCCAAGCGTTCGCAGAAACGCGTTCCAAACACGCAAAGTCGGCTTTTATAGCCGCGGCCGAAACCGACTAAGTCGAAGTCGCATTTTGCAGAAAACCCCCTCTAAATTTTATATTTGCAAATATATCCTCCGCCAATCAGATTTGAACTAAGCCGACATTTAAAATTTACAGATCTATCCTCTACGTTACAAATTTATCCCAAATCTTCAAAAATTCATAATTTATTCATTAGAGCTCCGAAAATTACAAATTAAACATCGTTGGATTCGTCTCACATAGCTCTTTCTATAAAAAATATAAAAATACAAATAAGAGAAAACTAGGGTTGTTACATCTGTGCTGACACACATTGATACACGTCGGCCCAAACCAGCCTGTGGATACCGGAGTTAGATTGCACCTTCTTGAGCTGATCTGTGCTAGCGCAAGCTGATGCGAGCTCGCTCAGCCAATTCATCACCGTCCCTCGGCCGATTCATTGCCGCCACCACCAATTCTACACCGATCTTAATCAGTTCACCTTTGATTTTGTCTATTAGTTGCTGATCTGATCAATTCACCACCGATCTAGGCCGATTTGTTATCGTTCTAAGCCAACTCGCATCTAATCAAGGTTGACTCACTGCTGATTTGGTCAAGTCACCTCCGATCTTAGTTAAGTTGTATTCAATCCCAATCGAGTCTCCTTTAATCCCCATCGAGTCGTCTTGAATCCGGGGCAAGTCGCCTCTAATTTCTGGGAAACTTGACTCTAATCCTAGACTAATCACCTCGGATCCTAGCCCGCCTCCAATCTTAGCCAAGTCACATTCAATCCCAATTGATTCACTACCAATCTAGTCCAGTCACCTCTAATCCAACATAATAATTGCCAATCTAGGCTGAGTATTTGTCAAATCCTACCACACCATCTTAACATTAAACACATCTCTTTTTACATCATCGAACATCCTTTGATAATGTCACATACCAGTAAATCAATGCTTCTTTTTTTTGAAAAGGATATATCATTATATCAAAAGTAGCAATGCCACACAGGTTTTATAATAAGATCCTCAAGGGGGATCAAACAAAAAATCAGACAACATGAGTTTGAGAAGAGGCTGGGGAAGAGATCCCCCGGGAACCCAAACAAACTCGTGTTGACAAGCAACACGAGCAACCCAGTCTGCAGGCTCGTTCCTCTCCTTGTGGATGTGAGAGAACTGGAGAGCCTCCATGTCCCTAACATACTAAAGAGTAGCAGCAAACACCCCCTCCCCATTGGGGGCTGGAAACCATGTGCCGAGCCACCTGAAGCGCAGTCATTGAGTTGGACTGGACCTCCACGGCCCGATACTGGGGAAGAGATCCCCTAAGAAGGTCAAATGCCAGAAGAATGGCTTGGACCTCCATCATGTCAGCAGCCACTGAGATCATCCTCTTGCCAGCCACCATGAGAGGTTTACATAAGCAGTCTCTAACAACCACACCAAGATCAGCCATGTAGTCACCAACCGCAGCTTCACAATTGACTTTAATCCATCTTGTTTTGGGGGGGGGGAGCCAGCCATGCGTAACAAGCAAATCCGAAGATCTGCCAAGATTCCCGCTGGACAGGGATGAATAGACAAGATGCCTCCTGAGAGCCGTGCTCACCTCAAACCTGGATCGTCCTTGACAACGAGCAGGGCGTGGGCACATAGCGCTAACTTGTCCTAAATGTGTGCTCCAATATTCTCCCAAACATAGTTTGGGAATTTCGTCTATTCAAGCTTTCTCATCATGACCGTACGTTTTTGTTTAAATTTTTCAAATTTGTTTTCGTATTAACAGAGATGAAATAAAATCAGGCACAAAAGATGCTTTCTTTATTAATTTTCTTTTAAAATAATTTTTTTTTAGTTTATACAAAAATATTTTTTGGAATATTGAATAACAAATACTCTATATTTGTAATATTTATAGATCAAAACCAAGCAATGATAAAAAAGCAAAAGAAATAAAACTCTTTGGCAGAGAGGACATGTGTAACCATTGATTTTACAACACTTTTGATATATAGGAGAATTTAAGTTAAAGATAAAAGAGATGTTAAATATAAGTTTGTTACACAACTAAATGGTTAACAATATTCAATTTTGATTTATTTGATATTGATACATTATCAGTGCAATGCGACAAAAATTAATAGTAGCTTGTGTCATCGAGTATTAAATGATTGTAGCACTTAGTAAAATTACTTTCTAATAATTCAAAAGTTGGTTGCATTATGAACAAAAAAACTAGAGAATAGAAGATTCCAAATATTAAAATAGTATAATAACAAACAACAATTATTAATTATTCAATATTAACATATATTAGTCTATAAATATGCCAAATTATTAATAAAAAGGTGGATATTATTTTTAATGTTTACTTTGAAAATATTTATAAAGATTTAAATAAAAAAAATTGAGATTTATGAGATAATATATTCACTTAGAAAAAGAATACTACGAAAAAGTATGATGGTGATGTTTAAATGTTAGTTACTATTTATGATGCTAACAAATTAGTAAAAAAAAAAAAAAAGAAAGGACTAGTGAGCTCTAAATGAATAGAGATTTTAATTAAGTTTTAAAACTATAATTTGAAAATATACTAATTGAGATTAGAAAACTAATAAATGTAAAAAGAATGTTTAAATTATTATGATGGATGCTTATGGTAATTAGGTTGATAGTACATGTTGTATAGAGAATTAAAACTAAATATAAAAAAACACTTAAACATTTGTTAATGAAAAAAAATATAGAGTATGATTGGAAAGGAGATTGAAGTTAAAAGGGGAAAAATAGACAAAAAAAAAAATTATACACTATCTTAAAAAATAAACTTGAAATTCCTAATTCTTTAAAGATAAAACAAAATATATAAATACCATGACATTATATTAACTTCTTTTGCTAAAACCATTTCCTAATGACATGCACATGTTAAACAAGACAAATAATACACTAATGCATTTGCTTGTTGAATAATACATTTTAATATATTTGTTAGTGTGAGAATATTCAAGAAATAAAAATACATCTTTTTATCTATCTCTAAATTTTAAAATATTAGTTATTTTCTTAACACATGAATAAAAATATAATTGTAAAATTTACTTCAATAAGCTATTTTTTATTATAATATTTCTAAAATATTCTGTAATATCAAATACAACACTATGTTAAACGCTTTGAAATACTAATTGTGATATATTATTTACACTTATTTTTTTCTTCACTTATTTTTTAAATATAATTTGTATTTTCTCCAAGTGACCCTAATCCACTAAGCATGTTTTGTTCTTAATCAATTTGAATAATATTATGTACTAATATTCTTCAATTTACACATGTTTAATACACGATAAAATTTATAATAATCTATTCAATCAAAATTGCTTTGTCCAAATATTATCATTGTTTTGAACACTAAACTCTGCTCATGTATGTTTGTTGTTCTATCATTATAAAAGAATCTTATTATTTTAAATTATAAATTATTATTAGAAAAAAATTGAGAAGTTTTTACTACAATTGGTAATTGGTAAGAGAATATAGTTGAACTTATAATTGAGTTTATGCTATTTTGATCTACTTAATGGATTAAGATAATCTATTTTTAATAGTCAATATACTATTCCTTATCTAAGGATTTAGCTAATATTGTCGTTGTATAAGTCACAACAATGGAGTAACACTTATAATGTTGTGTTATTTTTGTTAAGTTACATTTTAACAATAATTTAAGTGTTTTTTTTTGCTAAATAAGTAATAAAATTATATACTTAAAATAATAACGTTTAAATTACGATTTTTTTTTTTTAAAACGTCTCCGTGTACGTTAGCTTAGTCGCTGGCTACCAGTTGATTATTGAAAGTGTAGGCGAGATGGAAGAAGAAGTTAAAGGTAGTGATTGCTCGAGCTTCGTGGTTGGGCTAATCGAGAACAGAGCAAAAGAGGCAGGAGCATTCTTACATTTCAACTTTTTACTTATCGGCCTGTTTATCAATCCTTCTTAGTTTGGACATCTTGATTTCAATGCCCGATGGTAGATGTCTTCTAGTTAGAATTTACAGATTATTTTGGATAAATGAGTTTTCTATCATTTGATTATGTTCCCTTGGAACTAATGGCATTGTCTGCATTATTTTGGTCATACTGTGCTAATTCCAATATATTCTGGTCAAACTGGTGGTTTCGAAGGTATGTGCTATTGAGTTTTGCTAGTTTTGGATTTAATATGATTAGAATGGAAGAAATCTGTGACGTCTGATCATCGCTGGTCTTGAAGAAAAATGCGCTGATGAATTTTTCTAGGTTTGAACTTAATATGATTATAATGAAAGGAACTTGTGACGTCTGATCATGGCTTGAAACTTGCCAGGGTGCATCAACTTAGTTTATTTTCGTTTTTCTTTTTAGTTTTTTGTTTCTTAAAAGAACTCGGGGTTTTTCCTTCCCCGACATTTGTTCAATACTTTGACTCCTAGTGTATTTGAGTTACAAGATCTAAGGCGATGATTTGTTTTTCTTAATAATCAATAATTGTGCTGTTTTTTTTTTCTTAATCAGGCCCATCTGGATTTCATAATGAGATCTGGATGTTTACGTAATTTTCAACTAAAATGGTTTGTCATAGCAATGTTTGAGTTAGTTATAACTCGAAAGAGTTGGAAACTTGATCTTATTTCGTTTGTTAGATAAGAATTTTCATGTGAGCATGTGGCTATTATCAGCAGAAGCATAAGAATTATTGTCTTATGTTGAAGTACTTGAGTTGAAGGCTTAGCTTGCAGGTGCTCTTCTTTATGTAAAGTTCAATATACAGCAATGATGCATATTATACACTGCACAATGCATTACATGCAATCATTCTTTAGTTGCTATGATGTACCATTCTTAAAATATACATTAAAGTTCAATGGTCCATATTTGATTCTCATACATTACTAGCTCCACTTTTTTTGAAACATTGTACATGCTCCTGATTTTTATAATCTTTTAGATTTTGGTTTGACTTGCTGGAAAATTGCATATCGTTGTGGTGTATGCGTAATTTTTGCTTTTCCATCATGCACAATTGTGCTTGATTTTTTATGTTTCCCTATATTTTAGTAATAACAATTTTTTTTGTTACACTGTGCAACAATGCAGTAGAGGATGCCAAGCTTGAATGTCTTTCCTAATGATAAAATTCTGTTTTAACACTATATTAGTTTGTATGAAGTTTTAAGCATTCAGTTTTATAGATTTTCTTGTTTACATTATGTGTATTGAAATTATCTTTGTAATTCCAGGAAGATGTTGCATTGAAAGTTGTAAGGATAGGTGACAGAGACATAATGTCATGCTCATGTATGGTCACGTCATTAGAATACATCTGTGCTTTATTAATGTGTAGCATGGATGTCTTTAGTGTTTGGATGGTATTGATTTCTTTGTCTGTTTAACATAAGAACAATTATGCCAGAAATTCCCGTAGATGTTGCTAATAGATTTTTCAATTGCTAGTGATAATTAGCAAGGGAGTCAACTCCACTCAGTTGAACCAAAGTAGAATTCAGATTTTTCAAACTTGTCTTGGATCAAACTCAGCTAGAACTCAAAGTTGATTGCAATCATATTGTCTGAACATTAAAATTGACCTTTTTTTGAGTCAATCAATGTGATTCTAAGTTGACTGAAACTTCTTCAATTAAATGAATATAACATGATCGATTGACATGACATACCATATGATAGTTTTAAAGCTTGCTGTTTGCAAAAAAGTTAATCAGATGTTAGGAGATGGGATTGGAGACAAATTTTTCACAATTTCAAGAGTCACCATCCAATACGTCCACATTTCCTAGTGTGAAACAAGCTAATAAGTTTTGAAGTTGGCTTGGAAGAAAATTCTTGTGCATTAAGGCTAAATCTGAAAAAGCTCTCAAAATTTTTATATTTCATAATTGGTTGAAAACCATTCACAAAATAATTATAGTTAATTTCATATTTATTTAATCATTGAGAATTTTTTTGAGCGAGTTTTAATTTTGAATAGTATGGCCATCTCACTGAAAATTATTATCGTCTAGAGTAGTTCAATGCACATCACTTCTTCTCCAAAATTTAAGGTTTTGACTATCAAACTCTTGTTACCCATTTGACTCTTTAGTGGTAATTCAGCCCTTGTAATGTAGCTTACACTTTGCTAAACATGTGAACCATCATGCATTGAATTTTATTTTTGTATGTATGTGTAGGTTCTATTTGGTTTGAGATTGTGGCCTATTCTTTGAGTAAATTATTATTTTGTATGATTAGGTTAGGATTACATGAAATTGTGCTTTGAAATGCAAGTAAGCCATAATTAATTTATATTAACAATGAGAGCAAGCAATCTAAATTACAAATAGGTAAAGTGAATTTTAATGACCAATTCTACAAAGTAAAGAACTATTCTAGCATTCTTTTGGTAAAAATTGAGCAATGTAGTTTTTAAAATGTCACTGAAAATTGTTATTAATGTATCTGACAATAGTTGATTATAACTGTTGGAGAAACATCCTTTTACAAAATATAGCATATTATATAATATTTCATTTGGGTCCAATGCTTACTGCGACTTTGGGAATGCAAGCACTTTGTAACACTGTGTTGTCTTCTATTATTTTGTTATCAATCCGTATTATATTGTCTATCGTCTTTCTAGTTTGGGGTGAGATAAAAATGGAAAATTTGGAGTAACTTATGTAAGATTAGCTGATATTTATAAATCAAATGCCCATTCATTATTCTTTGGGATTCTTCATACATTGACACAATCAATGGTTTAATACAATTGATAGAATTTTTTCCTATCTGCCATATTCGATTTATGACTTAGTCGTTAAAAGGTCATTAGAAGAAGATTGAGCAGTTTTGTTGTTCAACGTTAATGTGCTAGTTGCTTGGAACCACAAGCTTTATTTTTCCTGCAAAGAATAGCATCAGCATTTGCACTTTAGCTTTATATAGTCTATTGATGTGTTCTTTTATAAGAGTGTGACCATAAGTGAATCTCAAGGCCAATTATTTTTTGCATTTTATGAAAGGGGATATTTTAAATTAATGCATTATGGAGTTTGTTAATGCTATGAATTGTTAGATTTTATGTATAAGAATGCATTTATATTACATGAGCTTTGCTAGGGATAACATGTAATTTCATAAAAGTTTAACAAAGTTAGTTCCACTATGATGCATTTATCGGATGAGTTGAATTTGATCAGGTTTGGTCCACGCTGCTGGACACAAGAAGTCTATTGACTCTACAACAATGGTCTCTTTGCAACACCTTAGGGCAAATAGTTCATCAAATTGGTTGGTGTAAGTCTTGGAAACCTTATAATACACCCTTTGGATTTAAGAGAAATTAATCAGATTTCTAGAGCTTTTGGGAGAGCTTAAGTAGAAATTTTTTTTAAGGTTTCAGCACTGCTTTTGAATACCGCAGTTGGAGGGTTTTGTGTGAGCTTATTCAAGAGAAAGGATATTCTCCTTCATTCTCTTAAAGACATCAGCTGATTGGTGATCTTATGTGCAAGACCTCTTGGTGCTAGCTCTTGATTTCTGTGAAGAGCTTCATCGACTCTTTGGTCTTCTGTGAATGTGTGCAATAACTCTTTAACTTGTTGACATAGTCTTACTTATTCTTTCTATAATTTGCTTGAGACTTCAGTTTTGTTACCCATATTTTAATCAAACATAAGTTTGGAGCATTAAATTTTTCTAAACAAATGGTCCAAACATGTCAAATACACATTTTCAAATCACCCCACCTACTGGGCATGCCTGCTGTGCAACATTTTGATCTTTGTTCCTAAATATTTCATATTGTCTCAAGTTTAGTGATTCATGCAAAGGAGATCTAGTGTATGAAAGCTTCCTTTTGCTGAGTTAAGATAAATTTGTACCTGCAGGGTTTTTATATGCAGCCTTTCCTTGTATTTTTTCAACTTGAACCTCCAAATTGTATAAAAGGAGTTAGTATTATTTTACTGCTCCCCTTATGAAGTTTGGTTTTTGTGATAATTATTGGCACAATAACATTATGCAATTCATTTCTATTTCTCTAGCAATGTCCCGATTCTTTTACGCATTGAATCTTAACCAGGTTGGTATGGCTGCATTTGATTTGAGATCCGCATCATTGCATCTTTCTCAGTACATTGAAACAACCCGTTCCTATCAAAACACAAGGACATTGTTGCTATTCTATGATCCTGTAACCATTATTGTTCCCCCTGTTAAGCTGGCTACTGATGGTATGGCTCGGATCTCAGAACTTGTAGATAAGCATTATCCAAGAAGTAGAAAGGTAGATATCTCGTTAATATGATTTATTATTTGAATTACTTTTGATAATTTGGCATTCTTACACAGGTGACAGTGTCCCGTGGCTGTTTTGATGATACCAAGGTGGAAATGCATTGATCCTTTGTCACATTCATGTGCAATTCTAATTTGTATTTTTTTTATTCTTATTTGGTTGTCCATTGATCTATTCATTAGGGCACCGTGTTAGTTAGAAATCTTGCAGCTAAAGAGCCATCTGCCCTTGGTCTTGATATGTATCAGAAGCAATATTATCTTTGCTTGGCTGCTGCTTCTGCTACTATCAATTGGTAAGCCAAAAATTTTATTTCATGACAAATTTTTCAACCATAAGCACCTTTGAACAAATGTGTTTTAGGTTTTCTTGATCTTGACCTCCAAGCCAACGCACCTTTGAACAAATACTATCAGTTATGCATATTCTTGTTGTATTATTATGCACCTTTGGTGCAGGCTTTATCACAACGATAATGTTCAAATATGCAAAGTCTGTAACAAATAGCTAGAAGAATTGACCTGTCATTGCTGTAAGGAGTTTATTTGGTGAACCAACTTATGCTGAAGGAGCATGAACATGTTGTTTTTGCCAAATATTTAAATGATTACTTTTCTTATCTTGTTTTTCCTTTGTTGCTGTAAGATCCATTTATGGGAATTTAAGCATGCCGTAAGTTGTAGAAATGTAATGTTGCGAATTAGGTAATAGAGGATTACCGTGAATTCATTGGCTTTCAATTATTTGACAAGGTGTAAAATGAAAACAATGAAAATTCTTCTATAAAATGTAGTAAATCATAGCTGAATTAGATCGAAGTTGATGAGTACCTAACTATTACTTAACTTGAGTTTTCTACAGATGCTTGTTTTATTATTTGAGTTTTTCCATTATAGCCATTTTGCGTATGAATTATTGTTATAGTGTAGCTCCTATGTAGATGTCGTTTGACTTGGCCCACATCTAATTAGCAATAATTTCCAATTAAGATGACATTTGATTAAACAAACAGATTGCATCAATTACTAAGATATCATGATATTAAAATGTTTGTAAACCAAGCTATGTAATCCTGGTGTACATGGACAAATAAAAGATTACCATTCAGACATAGAAGGTCCAATAGGCACATTTAAAGCTCATGTTTTTCAATTTTCTCTATATTTTTTTTTGTTTCTGAGTATCTTTTCATCATTATCCTTTGTGTTTCTTTAAAGTCAAAAGATATAAACATATGTGCTATCATTATAAGTTTTTACTGATCCTAATAGCTGTTGTTTCTTTTTTCAGATGATTTTTTTGTTATGTGAATTGGCTTGATTGTTTTACAAGCCTTGCATTGATGAGTGTTTGTAAAATAAAGGCGCTGACTATTTCCTGCATACTTTTATTGTGTTTATTAATAGGATTGAAGCAGAGAAAGGTGTTATAGTGACAAATCACTCACTATTGGTATTGTTCACTTTCTTTGCGGTATTTTTATATATTGTTTTTCTTCCTGACAGCACTGCTTATGTTTTGTTTATAGACTAACTCAAGGATTCTTCATTCATCTTTTTTTTTTTTTTTTTTTTTGTATTGGCTGGCTCCCTTTGGCATGCTTAATGGCACATGAATTAACCATTTATAGGCTGTCGGATTGTCTTCATTAGACATGAATTGAAGCCCCTTCGTTTAATCATTTCCCATGTTTTTTTCTTAGATGATTTCATTTTCATTGCAAAACAGCTTTGCTCTTTGATGATTATAAATTGTTGCTGTGGAATACATGAGAAGCATGTGATTGCTAAACAGCAGTCAAAAAATATGCCCATGGCCTTTTCCTTTCTAAATTGTTCTTCCTATTGTATTCGGCCATGAACATTTTTTTTTACTGCTGCTTAGGTGACATCATTTCATGATATGAGTAGAAGTTCTTTAGTTTAAATATGATCACGTATTTGCTTTCAAAAATTTTGCAGCTTGCCAGCGCTATCATTTATCAGATTTTTTGAGTATGTTCATTGCTTGATTTTTAAGTGACATTGATAACTGCTTTCTTCTTTTTGTGTCTTTTTGATTTTTTTAGTATTTTTTTGTGTTTGATTTAAGGCCTAATATGTGAACCAGACCTAAAATGTGAATGTGGTCAGAGTAATGAATTCGGTTAGAGTAATGAATGCAGATCCATTAGAGAAGTATTCACAAACAAGGTTTACTAACTTTTACATGCAAGTCATCGTGACTATCCACATCGTTCATTCTCAAGGCACTATAGTTCCAAAATGCTAGCTAGGCATATGTTTAATTTTAAGAATACGCTTAAATTGCAAAAAAGAAACTTTTAAGTATCTATCTTGTTGCTTGACCTACTTTTGGCATTGAATTTGTTGTCTAACTCACTTCTGAGTAACTGGCTCAACTCGACATGATAAAAACCACCTCTACCTAATATCTGCTCGAAAATATTCCACTATCAAGTGCAAAGAATCCAACTATAGCTGAGCCTCTTGGGTGATTATTGCATGAATATTCACTCAACACATTAGATGCACCATGCTTCAGTTTATCATAACCACTTGTAATCTTAGGCAGAGTGGCTTTGGTATTTCAAAAGTTTTGTAATCATCATTTGCAAAAGGATCACATTTTGTGATGCTTATTTAAGGAGATAAGAAGCTTTCTACAAGGATAATCTAGGATTTCTAAGCATCGTTGCTTAGCTAAAACTAGAACTACATTGTCCTTGGTCAAGGCATTGCATCCTAAGGACCTCAACTTAACTAGAAGTGCAATCCCCTTAAAGCAGTTTAATGGAAGTTTGTAAGCGCCTGTGATAGATAGTTGTCCTTCTTTCCACCTTTCTATGATAATTGTAGCTCTTTTGTACAACGAAGGCCTCACAAACCAGACATTTTTTGAACTTGATCTAACTTGTCATGTGGGTCTTAGCCTTTCGCTCATTGGACGATCATCTCTCCTTGGTAGAAGGTTCATGGAATCCTCAAGTAGGCTTCAACCTATTCATATGTGTTTGCTTTTAGTTCTTTCAGAACTATTTAGAATCTTACGAGCCAACGTTAGGTTTAGTGGCAATATAACTAATGAGGCTAAAGAACTATGCCCATCGACAAACACATCACCTACATTTCTATGTCAACAACACATGTTATGCACACAAACCAATTGATATTCATTCTATAAGTTGTCTTGCAATATGCTTTATTTCAAAGGATCAAAGCAATGGTAACGGAAAAAAAAAGCACATCAACACATGCAAAGCAAGCTATCATTATGATCTTTATCTAAAGGATTTTCATTGTCTAACCATTCTAGCAATTCCTTGTAGCTTTCATGAATGAATGTAAACGATAGGCCTTCCAAGTACTTTGATGGGTCCAAGCAAGTGAACTCTATTGTGTTAGTTACCTGAACTCTATCCTGACTAATTTTCTTTTGGCTTGTTAGATAGGTGTTTGTTGAATCAGCTCCCTCTAGATGACACAAGGCCTTGATTTGTTGAAGGTGCTTGCTTTCTTTCAGCTGCATAAAGAGCTCCTTATCTTCTATCCTCTGCCCTTACTCCAATAATGGGATGAACTACTATGGCTACTTGAGAAGATGCTGCTACTAAGTTTGCTAGCTTCTCTTTCAATACTTCTAACTCCTCCTCAGTGACTTTGAGCTCCTTCCTTTACTCCTTTATCCTTCTTTTCTCCTCATTGTGAGTTTCTTGCATCTTTTGAGCTGCTCCATAGGATTTTTCATTTTCCTTTCCTGCTTTGGGCATCTTGAAGTTAGGCAAGTCCCTGACCAACTTGAATTGTCACCTGGGTGAGTATCTTAAGAACCATTCCAACCTCAAGCAAATCGTTTCCTAGGAATTTTAAGTAAAACCCAGCTTCAACAAGTTGTCAAAGCTCTCTTTGCCCCTCTTGCTGACTTCGACGAGGGATTCAACGTTGTAACTCCTTGTGCTATACGGGCGGGTGACTATGGAGACCTCCATCGATTGATGTGGTGGAAAGTCTTCATTACATGAAGCCAATGGGTTCCCTTCTCTTTAGCATGGGATACATCCTCATTCTCACTTAGCATTGCCCTTGAGTCCTTTGAGCCAATTGCACTGCTTATAAGGGGATAACAAAGCATCACATTGACTTCTGCCTCTTAGATAACCTTATATGCCAAGAATCCTCCTGCTTACTCGCAACTATTATCGAGATGGTGATGGTGAGGTAGCTTACACCATCCCGGCCACTCACTTCGAAGGCATTGTTTTTGTTGGTCTAGTTCTAGAAGATCCTTTTCTTCTTATTGGCATTAAGAATAGAATAAAGTGGTTCTGCTAGGACTCTTTTAGTTGCCATGCAATAGTTGCTTATGAAGCAAATATGACATAATATAAGCATTGTCCTTGGGAAACAATTTTTTTAGTTGTTGGACTTTGGCTTTGTTAGTTCTGGTTATGGAAGTACCTTGGTATTCAGATACTGTGGCCTAGTGAACTCCTTTGCCTATCCTCATATAGAAACTCACCTGTATCTTCAATTTAGAGTAGGTAAGGATGTCAAAAAAAGTTGGCTTAGACTATAATTAGAAGAATACAGTATGTGGCAATTGTCTTAATACAAGTAGTACCAGAACCATTATAAGTTGTATGGGAACAAATTGTCCTTTGGTACTTGAGTGAAGCAAAAGATCATTGTGATAATGTTTGGAGTTTGTTTTGTTAAACTAGCCAATATTGTTCTAGAATCTTATAGAAGATGCCTTGAAATTATCTTTTGTTTGATCCCTCACTCCCCAACACTCCTTTCCTTCCACTTTAAGGCCTTTCTAATCTTATCGCCAAACTTTCGTGTAATATAAAGCCTTGGACAATTGGTGGGACACACAGCTACATTGTTTTTGAAAATGTCATAAAATCCATGAGCATGTCCTTGCAAGTGTTGCATTATATCTTGTTATTCTGTTCTCTAGAACTCTGAATTAGCTTCAATACCTTTTCTGCAACTTTCTTCGTATATCACGACAATTTTTATCTTAGGCCTGGCCTTGTCTAGGACTTGCTTTGGTATCTCATCTTGGATACTCCTTAATTAAGCTCGTTTCAGGCATTTTGGAGCTGTTCTTGCAGGGTTTCATATGTTAATTGGAGAAGGTCAACATTTTCTTGTAGACGTGTTATTTTAGCTAGAGCCTCACTCCTTTAGCACTTTCTCATATTTTTCCAATGTGCATTCTTGACATGTGCATATTCATCCTCCAATGTATTGTGCTTCATCATTTGATCTTCTCGCTTCTTGTATGAATTATTGATCAACTTAATATGCTTCTTTTGTTGTTCAATTGCATTCTTTACACAATGTTTGATAACCATCTTTACTATTGCATGGATGTTCTTTATCCAAAAATCGTGGATGGTGTCTATCTCATCCCTGATCTTCTTCATGATAGTTAATGTCGAACTATGACAATGTCAAAATGCAAGTGTCAAAATGTTGTGTATAATGTCACTTAACTTCAATATGTGGGACATTACCTTGGTGATCATTTTGTAAATCAGCTTGTACCAACTGCCATTTGAACCATATCTTAGATCTAACAAATTCTTGTTGAACTCTTGGCCTTGGCTCAAAGCCTTTGTTGGAGTCTTGAGGTGACCTTGTTCGCCATCATCTTTATGGGACTCTCAGAGTTGCTAAAGACCTCTTACCATATCTTTGTGGATGTAGATCTTCATTATTCTTCAAGTGGCTTTTATTGGCACCACTTTCTTCAACCTTTTTCGGTTTCTTTTTCAATCACCTTAAGATAGTCCCCTAATTTTGCCTTCATCATCTTCTCATACCATTTTGCAAGGTTCTTTGTAGTTGATTACGTCCTTTTTATCTTTAGTGCCACAATTCCTAGTTTTTTTCTCCATACCTCACATGATGGGCAATAGGTTTTGTCTTTTCTTTTTCTTTAATCAAGAAATCAAGATGCACCCTCAAGGAATTAGAAGATGAATGAGAATCTAGGGTTTCACTGCATTCAAATGGTTCCTCCTCAATGCTTACATTTAAATTGCTTTCTTGGACCTTGCAAAACATTCAATTAAAAAATTAAGTTAGCTACATACGAATAAGTTTTCGGTCAAGTTTGAGTCGCTTGAGAGTTAACTCCACTCAATAGCAACTTTCTTTGGTAGTTGTACGAGACTATTTTGCTAGTTGAAGTGCAAAAAGATATCATCTAGCTGTCATTACCCTTCTAGAGCATTAGGAGCACTAAGTTGGGATGATTCACTCAACGCATCAGATGAATTCTGCACTAGCTTAATCATCCTTGGTATAAAGCTCACCCATCATGATGCCTATATGAGGAGATAAAGCTTTCCATGCGAATAATCCCAGACATCCCAGGATCGCTACTTATCTATAAATAGGATAGTATCATCCCCGGTCAAGGAATCTAATCCTCTCAACTCAACTAGAAGTGCAATCCCCCCGAGCAACCTTGCACCCATCATGATGCTCATTTTGGGAGAGAATGATTTGACATGAGGATAATTAGATGCTTCCCAACATTGGTCTCAGCCATAAAGAAGACCACATTGTCTCTTGTCAAGGAATTACGTTCTAAGCCTCTCAACTCAACTATAAGAGCAATACCCTCGAGCAACCTCGTGCAAGTCTCTAAGCCCTCGTGATAGGCAAGTGTCCTTCATTCCAATTTTCTACGATACTTGTAGCCACTTCTTATTCCCACTTGATACTTCTTTCTCTTGTGCTATTTATTGTGGCCTATTTTGTACTAAAAAAAACTATTGAAATATTTTGCGGCTAATTGTTTATGGTTTATCGCCTATTTCTAATGTAGGACATGATGAGCTCTTTGAGAAAGATCATTGGATGTTTGAAATGTTTAAAGACTACGTGAATGATGACTCTCAATTACAAAATAAAAAATTTTATCATAGGCCCATTATATAAACATGCCAAGAAAAACAATCATGGTCAATGGAACTAAGTTGGGCAATCGTGGACTAATTTATTTAAGCACTTTTAGCACCTCATTCTATAGCATTTTTTTGTTTTTTTAGTTTAGATAGCTTCTAGATGTATCATTAATGAGGCGTAGTTGTTAGTTGTTGGTTTATAGTTATTAATTGTTTGTTATATTTATTGGTGTCATATTGTATGCCATATTGTAATCATTTATGAATAGAGATAATTCTGGTATGAAATGAAATTTTTCCTGGTTTTTGGAGCATATTAGCTGTTCTTTTACTTGGTGGCAACAGTTGGGGGCACATGATGGCTAACTTGTCACATTTTGGTGAGTATGATTCTCTTTTCTCTCCTAACCATGCTAACATTTATTGCTTCATTCCTATTCTTCTGTTGAATCCTTAAACATCTAGGTACCCCTCTCCCTTCACCCCATAGCTCTTGGGTTTGGCTCCATACCATCTATTGCCGTCGAATCCAAAGCCATTCCACCTCCATTCTATCTCTAACCCACCAAATCATTCCTAACATCACTTCCTCCCATGTCCTCCAATGCCACCATAGTCAAAGGACGTTTCATCTAACATTAATTCCTAGGTTTTTTCCTGTAAAAGGCTTTGAGTGTTCATTCTTTCTTTTTGTGTGCATTCTTCCCTTATATTTTCTCTTTTCCTTGAGAGTTCTCTTACCTTCAAGGTTATGGAGTAAATCCCTGCGTAAACCTTAAGCCTTATGCTTATAAATTTTTGAAAGTTATTGATTCAGACATCAATGCTAGACTTAAGGTATATGGTAGACACAAAAAACAATGATATGGAGAATTATTAGTGATAGAATCTTGTGAGGTTGGACTTCATGTTGTATTGTACAAACCCATCTATTATGTTTATATTCTGACTGTTGTAAGGAATGATACATTTAACAAGCCTTACCATGTAGCGTATGGTATTATGGACCAGTTAAATTTCACCTCATGATAGCCCAGTCAAACTCAACCCGAACTTAATCTAAAATGCCTTAAATTGACTCAACATTAATTATAAGTTGACACAAAAAAACCAACCTTCTCTTAGTGAAAGTTGAACCTCAATTGTATTTGACATGTTTCTGCATTGCTATTGCTGCAATTATGTAATTAAGCATGATAGATTCTTCTTTATCTTATTTGAAAGCTTTGTAGAAGTTTTTACAAGGAAGTTTAAAATGTTTCATTTCCCATCATTATTTTTATTTTTCTTAAATGATTGTGTGTTATTCCTGTTCAGGTTACTTTTAATGGTTCATTTGATCACATGAATATAGATGCTATGAGGTACTACTTTGTTATCCTATTCTATTCTTTTTTTTTGGGCTTGTGTTTTCTAGCCGAATCCTTACAATTCAAGAAGAAATTTTGTTTTTTTTTGGAGCTTATATATTATTTGTACTTTATTTGAAAGTGTCCAGAACTTAGAAATAATTGATACATTATGCTCTGGTGTTTGGGGCACAAATAACAAGAAAAGAAGTCTCTTTCAAATGTTGAAGACTACCAAAACAATTGGAGGGTATGTATTCTTCTTGATAATATTAAAACCTTTTTTCTGTTGTTCTTTTTTGATGTCTGCTTATAAAAGTTTGGAAACCAAGTACTTGAAATATTGACTCATTATTGATGCTTTTAGACATTTTCTGCGATATTTGATTGGATTACCTTGATGCTGCTATTAATCATACAAACCTAGACTGAATAACACGAATGTCACTTCTTAGATTAATTGCAAATTCGAGAATCTGATTTGCTTTGCTGAAACTCATTAAATTGAACCTTTTTGCTTCAATTCATCTGCACGACCTTCACAACCCTTCACCCAGTACAGGGTATCAAACTAAAATTTTGAGATATTAGCTCCTAAAGTGGAATAAATGTTTGACAAATAGGATTGGTGAAATGTGCAATGTAAGAGTCTTGCAAAATTGAATAGCCTAAGGAATCAAGCGTTGACGCATGACTGTAAGCATGCACCTCAATCGAACTTGATAAGAAGGAAGTTAGCTTGTGAGATTGAACTATCGTGGACTTCTTGAAGTGCAGCATACAATCCTTCGCACTCCCATGATATGGAGTTTTGATGAATATTATCTTAGAAACACCCTCATGAAATTGAGTCTCAATAAACTTTTTCCAAGACCAAAGCTTCATAAAAACCTTAATTAGTATCAAGGAATATTATTCGAGATCAATTCCTCATGAAATCTTTACCATCTCTCAAGGAAGATGTTCAACACTCGAAGATTACTGATGAACTCGTGGAGGGAACAACAATAGGAATCCAAGATGGCAATAAAATTTTCAGCAGGACTTTGAACCAACCCACCAATAATTACGACATTTTGTCAAAGAATCCCAAGAGTCATGGGATAATCTAAATTTTATGCTTGTTATTAGCAGTTATATGTTATCTAGTAGTATATGCTATATAAACTCATTAAATGTGCCATTGGTAGTTATTCCATTTCTGTTGTTTTTGATTCTTGAACTCTGACAGTCTACAAAATTAAAATTACTTTCTTACTTTAATTGTCTTTTGTCCTTTTTTTTGATTGTTAGCTGTTGTTGGAACCTGTCCTGTCCCATGTGCTGGGAAGGTCTTGTAAACCTTCTTTTAACCCCCTATCCAGGAATTAACATGAGTAAGAATAGATTATTTGGTATCAGAGCCTTATTTTGCATGATAGATACTAGGAGATTTTCATGGGAGCAAAATCAAACATCATAGCTTCAATCAAAAGCGAATTTAAGAAATTCACTATCAATGGCCAACGATGGAGAATCCAATTGAACGTTGGAGCAGCATTTGGCACAATTAGCCTAAATGATTCTAGCATTATTAGAAATTCTCATGAGGCAATAGTCTACCGTAGTGGTAGCCCAAGATGACTGAACTTAGGAAGAACATCACATTTGAGAATAAGCATAGCCAAAACGAAAGAGATTGGTTTGGATGATCAACTTATGGAGCCTAAGGTGGAAGTCCATAATGTTGGCATTGCAGCATCGTAGTATGAAGGCCAACATATGTTATTTAGTCGAAGCTAAAGTTCTGTGGTGGTTTTATCACGGAGAGGCGAATGCTAAAACATTGGCATGTGAATATACTGGTTGGAGAGATAACTTCACGTTGTACTAGTGCACTTCCATAAAGAAGATTGCTTTTGCTAGATTGAAGCTCACAAATCATGTGCTGGTTTGTTAGAACATTTTTTTAGGAGGACCCAAAACCAAGAGGTATTGTGAACTAATTTCAAAAGGTTAATTTGGAAGGAGTTTTATCTGATTGGATATATTGAGGAGTGATGATAGAAGTTGTATAGCTTATGATATTGACAAGGACAGACAATGTAGGTTACCATGGCATTTTGATGTCAAATTGTATGCCAACTTGTAACACTAGGAGTTGTTAACAAGTTATTTATCTTGATGAAGTACACAATTGGATCACATTACTCATTTGCAACCAAACTCTAGTATTTTCATTTTTTAACTCTCAACCAAGCTAGCCTGAACATGATGATGATCAAGAAGAAGATTGAGGACAAATAAGAGAAAGCTATAATGGTTGACAATAAGAATTTAGGAAAAACCACAAAGTGATAGAAGTTTAAGGGGATGTAAAAGCCAATATCAAGTTAAGAGGCAACCTCAATGAAATATAAGATAGACTTTGAAATTCTTGTTGCCATTGTTAGAGAAGTGGGCATACAAACAACAAGTGTTGGTGTTTAAACCTTGAGATACATCTAAAAGGAAAGAGCAAAGACTTCAGCAAATGTAGGAGGATCATCAAAGATCATAAGAAAACACTTGATGCTATGCAGATGGGTTATCAAAACCTCACCTTAATGAATAAACCATAGGAACCAGATGAGTACACGAGGAGTGATTTTGAGAGTAGGTTCTTGTGACTACACCTTGTTGTCAACTCTACTCAACCGGATGGATACAATATGATGCTAAGATGAAAATTGAGCAACAATGTTAGGTGAAATTCACCATTGCTTGGGAGTACATCAATAAGATCTTATGTGAACTAGTACCTCTCAGTGCTTGCCAAATTATAATCAGAACCTCTTATCCGTGGGATTGAGATGATTTTATTTTAGACGAGCACAATAGTACCAGTTCACCAACAATAGGAAGTATCTTATCCTGTGAATAAGATTGAGAATTGCAACTAATGGATTTGGTAGTAGGTTAATGACTTGTGAATGCTTGTTGATGTTATGTGCTTCTTGTGGTTAGATTAGAAAAGTCAGATGTCTGAGTTGCATTACTCTTGGAAAAGGAAAAGGAAGGTCATAAGATGAAAGTTCTCATCAAGGGATACCCAATGAGATTTGAAGAACATCAAGGATTTCTCTTAAGAGAAGCATTGAGCATAAGATTACTTTTATGCTAGGCACCTTATTATCAAAATAGGGATGTATCGATGCTTAATCGTAGAGGTTGAAGAAATTAAAAGTCAAGTCAAGAGAATTCTTGATGCAGGAGCATTACAATTGAGTATATATCTTGTTGATTGCCAGTTGTTATGGTATTGAAGAATTATGATGGATAGCTTATGTTTGTCAATTATCTAGTATTTAATGAATTATAGTGAAGAATTGATGCCCACAACCTCATATTGATGAATTTTTAGATCACTTGAAGGATGCATGGGCTTTCATAAAGTTGGTCTTGAAATTTGGGTATTATCAAATGTGGATTCATGAGCAAGATACTTGAAAAGAGGAATTCAAAATTTTACAGAGTTATATGAGTAGTTTGTTATGTCATTACGACTAAACCAACTATTTTCATAGAAATGATAAATGATGTCTTGTGGCCCTATCTCGATGATTTTGTGATAGTATATCTAGATGACATCTTAATCTATAGTTGTGATTTTTATTAGCAAGATAAGTGTAAACGGTCTTGAAACTCCTCTAGGAGAACCTATTAAAGTTGAATCCTAAGATATGTGATTTTGGATAATTGACTTGGGTTTTGAGATTTGAAATGGAGAAATCAAAATCAATGAATCATTGTAACAATTGTTTGGGATTGGTCAAGACTAATGAATGTCATGGAGTTTCAAAGTTTTGTTAGAATATTCCAATATTTTAGAAAGTTCATTAGTGGTCTTTTTAGATAGGGACACCCTTAATCTCACACAAGCAAATAGGAAGTTTGAGTGGAAGGAGGTGCATAAGAGAATGTTCCTCTTATTAAAAATGAAGATTTGTGAAGCTCTTGTATTAGCATTACCTAATCTATGGTAGTCTTTTGTAGTTGAGGCACATGCATTAGAATATGTTATTGTGGCGATGGTTCTCGAGGCCAATGAATCAAATGGCCAACATCCTTAGCTCAGACATTCGATTTTGCCATCAACCACAAGCTTCTATACAGATTTTGTGTAGCTATAAGATTGTGTATTACTTATTTGTTGCTAGAATTGTGTTCTAGGCATTAGTGAAAAGACTCAATGGGCTATGACTTTGTAGCACTTGGTCTGGAATATGAAGAATTTTTTTTTATTGCAAATTCCAGCACTTTTGACTTTTAAATGTCATGTTTTCATTTATCCTTAGTTTTTTTTAATCTATTTATTTAGATTTGTTTAAGTTTGAATTTAAATTTGGAGTTTGGATTTGGTTTTTTTCTTTAGTATGGGTTATTGAGAGGAGTCATTAACTTATGATGAGACTCTGGTTATCATGCTTGGCATTATAATCAGCATATTCTTTTTTGATTCTTATTGAATTATGAATTTTTGTTGTTGCTAATAATAGTTTACTATGGGTGTGCGATTCGCTCCAACCATGCGTAACTTGTACATTATCCTAATTTTCCCCTTCCACTTTCCTGATTTCATCCACTTCACCAATAATCCTTGAAATTTCTTTGTTGCAATGCTTTCACTGTGCCACTATTATTGTGAGTAGTGTAACATGTGTAAGTGAATTGAATACAACAAATATGCGTACAATATGTACCATGCATGATATCTATGAATGAGAATCTTTTTAACTCCACTGTCGCCCTCTTAAAATTAGGTGGTAGATGCCATGAAGAGGGGGCCAGTTGATGGGGACTCTTTGTTTGCCTCTCTAGGTGCAACTTTGTTTATATGCTCATTGACTTTTTAAGTAGTACTAATCTTGTTTGGTAAGACTCATTAGATGTTGGAATCGTTATGGTTGTTCTCACAAACCTTATTATTGATTGGCCATTCTGATAATCTCAAGTTATGAATTGTAAAAAGTACCTCCATTGGCATTGATTGAGAGCCATCCTCATCTTTGAATACTTGAAGTTCCCTTATTTTTACCTCTCAGCAACCCAGTTCTAGTCATTAAGGAGAGGAGAAAAAAATAGGAAAGCTGACTTGTTTTTCTTAGACAAAGAATGCAACAATATTGGAAGGAACACTTACAATAAAGAAAAAGTACTCAGTTTCATGGCTGTTATTACCCATGCATAGTTTCTTATCCTTTCCTTCTTCCCTTGTTGAATAAATGAACCTCTTCCCACGAAGGATTGTAGAGTGCCATATAGGAAACAACTCAAAAAGAGCGATCTAAGCTTTTTAGATTTCTCAACTGTATGATGGCTCTATATTAACTTATTATGTTTCTTTCTTTTTTGATTTCCTTATTGCTTCAAAAGCTACGTATCCTCCTCATTACATTGCATTTGTGCAAGAACTTGTTTTGTGAAGGTTAGCCCTTAAAAATCATTTCTTCACACAATACATGAATGAGACAAGACTTTAAGGACCAATGAAGATATTTTTAAATGCTTTTGGGTCATGAATCTTGAATTACTCCTTGAGATAGTTGACAAATGGCTCTAGAGTTGATGTGATCTCTTGGCATTAGAGGGAAATGCAAATGTTTTGAGTAATCAAAGTATAGCTGTTAACAATTCAATCTCTTGTTGATTTGACCTAGGTTCAATATTGGATCAAAATATTTTTGATTTGATGTTGATATGTTTCATGCTTTGGACTAGAAGGATTTGATTTAAACTTGATTCGAGCTAAGCTTAGCTTATTTCTTATTGGTTTGAGCTTGATCTGGGCTAAAGCTAAGCCATTTTTTTGATTAATTTTTTATTGTTTAGTTGAGTCCTCAAGTAGAAATTAGTTTATATTCACAATATGTTAAAAATACCAATATATGTAATATTTTCATAAATTCATTTCTTTTTCAATCTATGATTTTAAATTTGCTTAAATTGGTGAATACATAGATATATTTATGGGTGCATTATTATTTTGCTTTAATTTTAAGATAGTTATTCTTATTTTGGCTTGGCTCACAATTGGTTTACAACATTTCAATTCAAGCCAAGCTAGGCTCATATTTGCTAGTTGCATTATGATTTGAGATTGATTTGAGTCAAATTTAATCCAAGTTTTAAGCAATCTTTGATTTTCAAACTAATTTAACAACACTAAATCTAGGGGTCAAAGGCACTGGACATCGTGACAAGCCTATCATTCTTGGTTTTATTCAAAGATAGTTATCTTGAGAGTACTATTCACCGTGAGTCAATTCTTGTACCATTATTGAGCACTGCTTTAGCAGAGGCAATTATTCTCATCACTACATTAGTTGTCCCATAAAGGGCTTGCTTCTATGCTAAGCAATCCATAATTCCAATGAGAATGCTAATCAAGTTCATTTTAGTGATCACGATGATTTACAATATATTTGTGGTACTTGTTGTGCCAATTCCTTGAAATATGATAGAGAACCAAGGTGGTTTGTCGAGTTGCCTTGACAACCATATAACCTTTTTATCGAGGCCTAAACCCCCACTAATGCACAATTGATGTCATAACTTTTTGTTTTTTTATCAAAGGAAAATGTCAACTTGTTAAGAAAGCATTATTTGAATATTTACCCTCGCTAAATTACGGATCGTTTTTGTATTTTTCTTGAGAGGGGGTAAAGGGGTCGAGAAGCACTTGCACCATCTACATAATTGTACCATACTTCTTTCTTTGGCACCAAATTTGTTCATGCTTTTAGTATAATACTTCTTGGGATAAAGGAAGAGCTTCCCAACTTGCTTGCATTAATCATAATAACGTTTAACAAGTTCAAGCTTCTGCTCCTTTTCCTTGTGACCAAATCACATGTAAATTATAAGTATTAATTTCATTTAATGCAATATCTTAGCTTATTAGCCTCAAATTTCAAGTCATACCTTTTTAATGGTTTGATCATTGATTTAAGTTTTTATGACAAAATTTTCCTTGAAAAGGAATTTTTTTCCTCATTTTGTTTCTACATCAGCCTTTCTAAAAGAGTTACATCATGCTCATATATATACCCAAAGTGTAAACAAAAGCTACAATTTCAATTTGTTATTAGAGAACTGTTTGCAATCCTATTCTGTCCATTAGGATCTTGCTAAAGTCAGAGGGCTCATGAACATATACTTGGGTCTCCCAATTGAAGAAAAAGTTTGCATGTACTTTGCAATGCTTGTTTATTCTCTTCGTTGATAAAACATTTATATTCATGCATTTTATTACCAGTCATAATACAAAAGTACACCAAATAATGTAGATGCTTATTGCTATAGGCTTCCTTTGTTTACCTGTTGTTAGTTAATTGAATATGTGTTCATGACATAGTTCAGTATTACTTCTTTTCACCTCCCCAGGCAAATACTCCAATTTCCTTTTATTTTGCAATAAGACTCCATAATTAACCACTAGAATTATTTCTAATTCAAAATTGGTGAAAGTTTGTGATATTTTTAGTCTTGAGTCTTTTGTTGATAGTGGACATTTCCATGATAACAATTTTGCACATGTCCTTTTTAGGGCCAGGTTGCTTCGAGCAAACCTATTGCAGCCTTTGAAAGATATTGAAACTATAAATGCTCGTTTAGATTCTTTAGTAAGTTTTCTATCATACCTCATTTTTAATTTATTTCAAATCATTTGTTCTTTCGAATAGACAATATACAAAAAATAACAGCTCTAATGCATTACTTGGATGCCTTGTTTACCATGCATTGACTCCCACTTGTAGCTTACAATTAACTTGAATGAACCTTTCATAAAATACATCCTTCACCGCCAATTAACAAAAGTATAAAGTTAATATTAAATAGAGTTTTTATGCTTTTTTTTTTCCATATGAAGTATGATGAGGCATGCTTGGTTTCTTGCATATTTTAAACATAGTTTGCTAATTGATTAAACGTCCTATAGTCCATTTGATATAATTTAAAATTAGCATAATTTTCAAATCAGATAGATACATGATTATAAGGATTTTACTTTTACAACAAAAAGTAAGTGCATGCAATATTGTAATTATTAATAAAACTATAATTAAAAAGTAGGATTTGTTTTTATAGAAATTATTTTGCAAATATTTATTTTTTAGATTCATTAACAAAATGATTACCTAAAACCTAGAAATACTTCCTTGTGTGCAATCATAAGTGATTAAACGTCCTATAGTCCATTTGATATAATTTAAAATCAGCATAATTTTCAAATCAAATAGATACATGATTATAAGGATTTTACTTTTAAACCAAAAAGTAAGTGCATGCAATATTGTAATTATTAATAAAACTACAATTAAAAAGTAGGATTTGTTTTTATAAAAATTATTTTGCAAATGTTTATTTTTGAGATTCATTAACAAAATGATTACCTAAAACCTAGAAATACTTCCTTGTGTGCAATCATAAGTGTACTTATATCATCATTGATCAAATATGAATAATTTTTTTTCTCTTCAATTTCATGTATTTTTTAATATTCAGGGACAATTTTGCTTTAGTAAGATAGTGACTTATATTCTATTGTTTGACTTATCGTCACTTTAGTGTTGGAATGTACCAATTTTTATTTATGATGATTGGATATTTGGAGAATGGCGTGGTGTGCAATTTGATTTCAAATAAATAGCTTTTCAAGTTTGATCACAATTAATGGGATTAATTTAATTAGCAAACAAAGATAAGTAGAAAGTAAAAGAGATTCTCTATCATCATTGTCATTGGACACAATGAGAAGTTGCTGGTAAATTCAAGATAAACATGCTAATTCGAGGCTTTCACAATTGTTGAAAGATAGTGGCATCACCACAAATGTTGTTATAAAAGAGAATGAATTGTTGTTGAGCCATTAAATAATATACAATTGGAATTTTTGCAATAGATATTTGAACACTTGGGAGTAAAAATCTATCAATAATGCTTCAAAAAATGGTGATAATTAAACATTTAAATGTTAAACAAGTAAAATAAGGTTATTTGATTTAGGGCATTTAATTATAGGGTTATTTGATTTAGGGGCATTTTATTATTTTATTAGAATATTTCTTTATTTCATATGTTTTCATTATGTTATGACGATGTTGTTGTATGCATCAATGATGCAAAAACCCCATCTGAGGTTGTTGATGCCATAGTTTTTTATTTTTTTTGTTTAGACCTTGCAGTCTTCTATTAATAAGCATCTTTATGAGTAACCTTAAATATTTTAATGAATTTATCTTAAGAATATTTGAATTTTAGTTGTTGAATTTGGGAAAGATGGTTGACAGAGACACTATGTCTAAGGCTTTACCTTTTCATGGTTAATGTAAAAAAAATCACAAAGGTTACTTGCATGGTTTCTTTCTTGTGGCAAAAATGATACTACAATCATGTTTTATAACTTGAAAAATTGTTTCTTTTGTTTATAACTAAAAAATCAAAGTACTTGCAGAATGAAATTGAAGTATTTAACAAAATCAATCTTTCAAATCTTTAGTAAGTGGCATATATTCTATTGTTTGACTTGCTATTACTTTAGCGTTGGAATGTACTAATTTTTATTTACAATGATTGGATTTTTGGAGAATGGCAAGGTGTGCAATTTGATCCCAAATAAACAGCTTTCCAAGTTTGATCACAATAAATTGGATTAATTTAATTAGCAAACAAAGATGAGTAGAAAGTAAAAGAGATTCTTTATCATTGCCATGGGACACAATGGGAAGTTGCTGGTAAATTCATGATAAACATCTTAATTTGAGGCTTTCAAATTGTTGCAAGATAGTGGGCATCACCACAAATGTTGCTAGAAAAGGGAACAAATTGTTGTTGAGCCATTAAATAATATACAATTGGAATTTCTGCAGCAGATATTTGAATACTTGGGAGTAAAAATCTATTAATAATGCTTCAAAAAATGGTGATAATTAAGCCTTTAAATGTTAAACAATTAAAATAAGGTTATTTAATTTAGGGTATTTAAAAATAAGATTTTTTGATTTAGAGACATTTTATTACTTTATTAGAATATTTCTTTGTTTCATATATTTTTGTTATGTTATGAGGATGTTGTTGTATGCATCAATGATGCAACCCCATCTAAGGTTGTTGATGTTATAGTCTTTTATTTTCTTTGTTTAGATCTTGCAATCTTCTTTTAATATGCATCTTTATGAGTGACCTTAAATGTTTCAATAAATTTATCATAAAATAATTTGAATTTTAGGTGTTAAATTTGGGGAGGATGATTGATAGAACCACTATGTGTCTAAGGCTCTACCTTTTCATGGTTATTGTAAAACAAAATTATCACAAAGGTTACTTGTATGATTTCTTGTGGCAAAACGGATATTATAATCATGCTTTATAACTTAAAAATTGTTTCTTTTGTTTATTAATAAAAAATCAAAGAACTTGTAAAATGAAATTGAAGTATTTAACAAAATCAATCTTTCAAATCTACCCATCTTTTTTCAATGACACGGTGATATTCCGAATCTATTTGGAATTAATAACATCTCTTGTTTTAGATAGTTCATCACCATCATTTATGTTCTTATATTATTTAGTTATTTCAACTCTTATAATAGGATTCAATGTAAGTGTTAAGAACTCATGATGAGAGTGAATACTTCCATTCTATTATTGGATCAAGTCTAATGGAACAAGGAAATCAAAGTCTATTTTTTGATACTTAACAAACATGGTGGCAAAAAAAATATTGTTGATAAGTTGGAAGCCGCAAGACACCTAATGGTGGTAATTCATGTATCGAAGACCTTCTAAGGTGAAGTTGTGCCTATTATTGCTCATTTGATCTGTTGAATGCCCTTTCATTTACTTTCTTACTTAGTCCTATTCATATTGGATGAATTTCGACCATTCCCATCTAATTCTTTATGTTCATGTCATTCTTCACATGGCAACAACAAATTTGGTCCCAATCCACCAATGCTTATATCTTTGTTATTATTTAAATTAGTTTGGTTGCAAGTGTTATTGTCCATAACATAGAAATTTTACAACTCTATGGATTTTATGATCTTTGACAATTAACTTTAATATACCAAATTCAATATCTAGAAGGAGAATCCTATCATGCTAGAATTTGATATTAGAAAATATCATTCAATCATCATCATCATTGTCTCAAATTTCTCACTTCCTTAAATGTTCCTAATCTAAGTTGCCTCAAAAAAACTCACACCAATTTATTTGTAATTTTTTATATTTTACATAAAATATCACTTAAACAAATTTCTCACATAGTTATTAAAACAGTAGATTTCTCCTACATCGTGGGTGGTGTCAAGATATTGCTTGTTCTTCATGCAATAACTACAATGGACATCACTCAATGATGTAAGCCATAGATGTTTCCTAAAAGGTGGATGGTATCTATCAAGATGTTGCTCTGCTATTGGGTGAGAAAAAACACACATTTTCTTGCATTCCTCTTGCAGCATACGGTGAAATTACTTATCTTAATTTGCTTAGAATGAGAAAACAAAGAAATGACAAGGAAAAGAAGTCATGCTATTAAGTTATGGCTTCAAACATATACCATAGTGCAACGTGAGCAAATTGAAAGTCAAGAACATCTACTCTTGATGATCCATTGATGGACATTAGGCACACTTCTAGAGAATACCATAGGACCAATCCCATCAAGTACAAATATCTACACATCAAGAATATTGAGTTGAATTGTTCACATAAGAATTTTTATACTACAAATTGTGTCTTTTTTGTACCCATTTTGGATTATCTTTTGAGCATGCTTTCATCCCATATTAGATAGAAGAGCCTCTAACTTATAAAGAACTTTTTGATGAGTTAGTTCTATGATTTGCATTTCAAACGAGAGCATTTTTAATCCAAGATTTCATGGAGCATCTCTTGGCTCATAAGGGGGCATTATATATATGTTACATTATTACCTCCATTTTTTTTAATTTTTTTATTTTTTTCCTTACATCTTAGTCCCACATTAGATGGGGAAGCCTCTAATTTGTAGACATTATTTGATGGGTAAATCCATGATTTGCATTTCATAGAAAGTATTTTAGTCTCACATTGCATGGAGCACCTTTTCACTTGCAAGAGGGTGCTATATATATGTGTTGTCTTTTTTCCATTTGGACTATGCTATTTTGCCTACTAACCAAGTCAACTTTTCTATTTTTATTGAGAAACATATCTTTTTTTTTTTTTTTTTTTTTTTTTTGCTTTAGAATTTTCACTTTGCCTTGACTAGCTACCTCCCCCCCTAGACAAAAATTGAAGAGGTTGAGCTAGAGAAGTCTGAGTGGCCAAGCAAAACTTATAAAAATTTTATGGGATTACTTCACTGTTGCTCACCCATGATTATTTATCCTTGTAGGATGGTTCTTACTAGTTCACATTTGATTCAATGTACCCTATAGTACTTGGTTCAAAGCATAAACTAGTGATACTTTCAACTACTAGACACTTGCCATTTGAGGTTTAGCATTCGATGTGTCTCCTAACAACATGCCACTTTGGCTTCTCTTTCACACCCTCATTTTTATGGTCTAGAATGCTCCCATTTTACTCCTCGCTAGTATGGGAGCATTCAAATATTTAAGTATGGTCTAGAATGCTCTCATTTCACTCCTCACTAGTATGGTCTAGAATGCTCCCATTTCACTCCTCACTAGTATGGTCTAGAATCTCTTGCTTACCCACGGATTCAACAATAGTTCAAAAGATTGACCTTTTCAAATATTTAAGGATTATAGAGCTTTAATATTTTTCCAAATGAGCTTTCCTACTGATTCAACAATAGTTCAAAAGATTGACCTTTTCAAAGATCACTGTATTTAGGGATTAGAGAGCTTTAATATTTTCCCAAATGAGCTTACACTTATCATCATCAGCCTTGCTCATGCAACAGATAACATTGTCATGAATTTTTCTATGTATTCTCCAATGATGATTTGTTTCCTAACATCCAATGTCATAGTAAACTATTAAAAATCACTTTTCACATATGTGCATGGATTTTGTTGCTAAAGGCTGCTTTAGAAATGATGTAAAGTATGTCAATCAATGGTTTGCGTTTTGTTGAGTTTGTCAACTGCATTGATTTTTCTCATTTTGTGCAGTTAATTTTGAAGGGCAATGCCAAGGGCAATATGAATTAAGGGATTAATCAAGATAAATATTAATATGGTTGTTAACATAATTTATTTTGATCAATTTGTATTTCAGGATGAATTAATGAACAATGAGGAGTTATTTTTTGGTCTTGTTCAAGTACTTCGTAAATTTCCAAAAGAGACTGGTGGTTATCTTATTTTTATTTATTTATTTTCACTATTGTTTTCTTCATCAAAAGGATTTCTTAAATTTTTGCTTCATGCTATTATGTCTCAGACAGGGTGCTATGCCAATTTTGCTATAAAACAACAAAGGCATCGGGAGAAGCCAAGAAACCTGAAAGTGGTAGGAAAAGTCAAATGATGATATCAAATATTATTATTCTCAAAACCACATTAGATGCTTTGCCACTTCTCTCAGAGGTATTATATGTTCACATGTTTGGATATTGACATCCTGTGTTATAACATGCCTTTAGTAATTGGATCGTAGTTTTAACTGTTTTAAATGATTTTTATGTGTAGAAATATTTTCCTTCCATAATTTGTGAGTTTATTTATTTTTGCATTGCTACATTTAGTTAAAACATGTGAGACAATGAATCTCCTATATTCATGCGTTTTTTTTCTATTTTCCACATCTTGTGCTGGTTATGAAACATGATTTTGATGTGAAACCTGGACTATAAAGTAGGTGCAAATCCTGACTAGCATTATATCACTTTTGTTTTGTCATTACTGTTTGGAATCCTTTATATTGTTTGGACTCTTGGTTTTTAATTCCATTCTGGTTCCTAGTCTTGGCGGAATGCATGGTCTGTTCTATTGAATGCATAATGGAATGCATTGTACACTCTATTGAATGCATGGTATGCTGTATCAAATGCACACTGGCTAAAATTTTAGCTATTCCAACAAAACATAGACCTCTATGACATCCAGGTTGCATTCCACAATCTACATTGCATTAATTTTGTGTATTTGCAAGCTCTATGTAATCACATATTACTTTGCATCCAATTTGCCTTGTTTTTGGCCAAGAACTTAAATCTTCCCTTCATACAATCTGATGCATGGTCAATGTTCCTTTCTTTGTAACTTGGTTAAGGGTTTACCTTATTTGTATTCCGCATGGTATCTGGTCCATGGCAAGTTTGTTATAATGTTTTGATTGGTATGTGGTTTTCCTCCAAATGTTTCACATATTTTGTCTATGTTTTCTTCTAATTATCACATAATTTTGACCTTTCTTTTTCTAATATTTAATCTATTTCTCTTAATTTTTTTTTCTCGTAGTCGGTTTGGGCTAACCATAATCAAGAATAAATTATTTAGTTTATTAAACTTGAATTTTGTTTGTGAATGAGAAATTGTTTGATTTTGAGATATTTTATAGTTTGCTATGTCATCTTCCTCTTCCATTGCGGGATCAATGGTCACTGTGTGAGATCTGAATCTTATATATTCTTCCAAATCTTGTGATAATTGTGCTTAATTTGTTAGTCATTGATGCAACTCTTTTGTCTATTTGTCCTATTATTGTTATACTACAGCTTTCCTTCTTTCTATCAAATATTTTATGCATCATAATCAGGGAAGCTTTTACGAAATCTACTTGTAAAAAGCTTGTATATTTTGGGCAAGCATAAGAAAGCCTGCATTTTCATTTAGTTTTAAGTGTTGTCAATTCGTATTGCATTTTATTGACATTTTCAAGCTTGTCTTGAATGCTTTGCTTTTATACTTCATCCCATAGAATGCTGCAAAATACTATTTTCAGTTTTCTGGATTGAACATATCTCATATTGCTTGAGTTTACTCAAATTATAGGTTCTTAAGAGTGCTAAGAGCTGCCTACTCCAGAACATTTTCAAGTCTGTCTGTGAAAATGAAAAGTACATGCAGATGAGAAAGAGGTAGAAGTCTCAATTTTACTTTTTCTAATGCAGTCCTTCCCCTTCGGTTTTACCTTTGACTAATTCCTGTGTAAAGAACAGAAACTATAGCCTAAAAGGTTCATCTACTCTTGTATTAAGCATAGTTCAAGGATCCAATGTGACTTTTATCCCTTGCTTACAGCACATATGCCCTTGAGTTGTCTCCATGCTTAAGCCGTTTTAGGATTTATAGTTCAAGTACACCGAAGTTAAGGAGGGCATGCTAAAGAAACAAAAATAAAAAAAAACAATATGGAGTTGCACAAAGATGGGGTCTACTTAGGACGCAATCTCTTATCTCCAATACTTGGATAAGATTGTATTCTTTTTACAAAATTTTAGTAATACATAAATGCTCACAAAGAATTAGGTGCAATGAAAGTAGAGAAAAATGGGAGTGAATAACTAGGAAATTGAAATTTTATTCAAAACAGACAATGAAGGAACTAGAAAACCTTGGGGATTGCTTATCATAGAACTAGGGTTATTTGTAATGTGATCCCCATTGACATCTAAGTTATTCTTTTGTACCATAAGGGTTCAATGGATTTACACGAAATTTTTGTCATACAAGTTCAAACTTCAAATTCAAAGGATAAGGAGGGAGACTCTTATCTAATTCTTCTGTAGAATTATTCAAGATTCTTTTGAGATATATTAGTCAATGTTTCAACAATTCAAACTACAATTTGACAATTTATTAAAGGATAAGTATGGCACAACGAATTTTGAAATCATACCATTGATGGTTTTGAATGCACTGATTGTTAGATTAAATAATTTTGATCTGATAAACTTGGTTCTTGACCCTAAAATTTTATTCTTATTAGTGTTCAATTATGTGATAAGATGATCTAATCAAGGTAAGTTGTTATTAGCATAATAAAATAGTTTCTTATTATAACTACCTAATTAATCTTTGAATGATTTAGTTTTTAGATAATACAATTGATAAGATTTAGACAATCCTTTTGATTCTTATTGAGTCTGATCAATCCCCCTTTTCATTTTTGCCACTATTCATTTCTATGATTAGATGATCCCATTAGTTTGGATGGGTTAGTTCCTAAGACTTTTCTTTTGAACTTTGTTTTTGAACTAAGCTAATTAGTAAGAACTATTATATGATCTACGATTGATCATGGGTCCCTCTTTTAGGGAATAGAAACTTTGAATCACTTCATTAAATAAATATTAGTACTTTAACACATTGTTTTCTTGCAAACCATTTTGCCATGAAATTATCCATAGCACCTTGCTCATGGTTAGCTTCTACAAAATAACAATTTTTATAGTAGATGATCATTTTGTAAGTTGAAATCATTCATGGGTGGGACAACTTCTTAAATCTCTTTGTCCAAAATTAATGGCTTAAAAGTACTAAGGTCGTTGACATTTAGTGTCAAGTAGATACTGGTTTACAGAGAAAGTTCTAGTTTATATGTGTTGTGGCCTTTCTTTTGCAAGATCTTCAAGGGCCCACACTAGATTGGCTTCATCTTCTTCTCTTCTCCTTTAGATATCTAGTCAAACCAAGTCTCTCACTTTGAGTCTGTTATTTACTTTATTTTAGCTATGGTTCTTTACAAAGATGGAGTTGTTACCTTTGTGGGGTTGGATATGCTTAAAGGAGATACATGGATATACAAACTGTTGGCTTTGTCACTTGCAAGGGTGAAATTTCTGTTTGTGATTTGAAGGTTTTGAAGTGCTATATAGCTTGCATCCCCTCATGAACCTTGCCACATCTTGCTGTAATCATGACCAATGTCCGTGTTGTTGGTTCAATATGGTATTGAATGCTTGAAGGTGCCATCTTAGATTTTTATGCCTCTCTTATCCATTGAACTCCATCTCCACCTTCAGTAGTCATTGTTCGTTCCTTATCTTTATTCACCTTCCAGTTAAAGTTTGGATTGTCATTGCATAAGAAAGTGAACTCCCACGATGCTAAAACGGCTTGCATACAAGTGTTTTCTACATGCCTATGGTGTAGTAAAGGTGCACTATAAATATCAAAGTGAACTCCCATGGAACATCGGGCAGTTAAACCAAACCTCTTTGAACAGTGAAGAGTATCTTCTGAGTAGCTGATTTAGTTTCATATTTAGATACTTATAGTGTAGTAAAGGTGCAATGACAAGAAGAAAAGTTTTTGGCAGGATTTTATAAGTTTTACCTATCCAACCACCACAATTTTGACCACTGTTGTTGCAGGGTGGTTCTATATCACTTACAATCACCCATCTCTCTAATGTATTGCTGTTGCTTCAAGTGGAAGGTGACCTCTTGATGATATAGATATCGACATCCAAGGATCACCTACCATAGTTTAAATGGTTCCACCTCACACCAAACCTTATCAATATAGTGTTTTTTGGTGGCAAAGTGAAATCTGCATTGGTGCTTTATCTTTTTTCCAACATCCTTGACCCTTCTCAAAGGATAAGGTTGTCAATGTGTTCAAATAATATTTTGTCTTGCTAGAATATTGTCTCCCATTGGTAAGACAAAAATCTATTCTACCTTTGTCTATGTACCACATATGTTTTGTTTAATTCTTGTTGTTGCTTTCAACCAGCCCCATCCTTCGATGTTTTGCCTGATATGTTCGATTCTATGGCTATTTTCTGATCCTTTGTTTGGATGACCTGACTAGTTTTGTTTTTGAGATTCCTTGGCTTTCGATCTCACATTTTAATCCCATATTATTGATTTTTGAGGAACATTACATCACCATAACTTCTTAAAAATGATTATTGTTTATAAGTTTTTCATTAGAGGTACATGTAGGTTATTTGTATTGACATTAACCATATGGCCTAGATTATGCAAAGTAATTCTCTTCTTCAAATTACTTTTATAAACATTTTGACAAATTTAAGTATTATTAGATGGCTATTTTCCTATTGGACATAAGGCGCCCTATTTAATCTTCTATAGTCCTACATATATGAGAGTTGTAGTTTTACTAGTCCATGTTTATTCTAGTCAAAATAATACATATAATCATGTGTATTTTGAATTTTGTTTACCTACATAACACTCATCTTTTGAATTTTGCTCATTTATCAGGTGTCTTAATTTTAATACTTTGTAACTTTAAACTAGTAATACATTTTTGATAATTTTCTTAAACATTGGCAATTGACATCAAAACCAATTTTTCATATTTCTTGTTCACAAATGTAAGAGGATGAAGTCTTTACAATGGTCTCAAAGGAGCCTACACAATCATTGGCCTAAAAAGTTCTGAAGGAGCACTAACTCAAATGAACCTACATACATCCTACTCAGATAAGCTACTAGGAAGTTGGAGGATATACAACACCAATGCCTAGAGAAGGTTAGGGCACTAGACTCAAATATCTTACAATACTTGCTCAAATAAGCTACACAACTCATTTGTACCAAAAGAGAACAAGAAAGACTTAATGAGAAGCATCAAATAAAAATGTAAGTAAATGTTGCAATGAAAACTAATCTATTAATTATTTGGAGAATATTAATGGAATAAGATATGCTGTTGTTGACAATCAATTGTGCAAGGCTCAACAATATTGAATGGATTAGATACAAGGCTTGAAATCTTTCTTGCCATTTGAACGTGTTAAATTTTTTCTTTAACTTCTCAGATCTCTTAATATTTTCAAAATGGTTTTTCATGGCATAAATAAACTTAGGCAACTAAAGGATTCCATAATCCTCTTTTTATAGCTTATTTTGATGACTAGTAATTGGATCAATTTTTTCATTACTTTCATCATGATCCAATTCTTATTAATAGATTGCCTAATCACAATCAAATTGCTTAGTCAATAGGATAGAACCATCCATTACCTTGAACATTGGATAATATAATGTCATATATATTGTGCATACATGATTGGACTATCTAACTATAGTGAATATATCGTATGAGATCATGTTTTCATATCAAGGATATCAAAACATGGATCAAATCATTTGATGTGCCCAATAGATTTGACATTCAACATTTTATACAAATTCAAAGGAATTTAGTCATGAATTATACTAACATCATAGTGAACTTAAATTATTATTTATAGCATGATCATACTCAAAGCAAAATTTTTGAAAATCTAAATTGAATTGGATAAATAACCTCAATAATGAGTTGAATCTTGAAAATCAAGAGGAATTTGTATAGGTGTAGAAAATATGATTTTTTTTGCCACTTGGAAGCCTTACTACGAAGTATGAAAAAATCTTTTTAGAAGTTTTTGTTTTATGTATTTTAGAATAAATGTGATAGAGTATTCAATATTTATTTACAATAAATTTAGTTGAATATTCTAAATTCATTTATAAAAATAGAAAAACCTAGAATTTCTTCATTAACTCATACAAATCTCACTCTCTTTTAACATGGTGCATAGATATTAATCATACTTAACTTTTTTATAATAAGTTCAAAATTAAGCCTAAATAGAAATTTAGTTTCGATGTCAGTTATTTGTTAAATAGTAAAGATAAAAGACATGCAAATAACTTTACAATCAATTATCTCTTTTATGAAATATCTGTCAATCTTCACATGTTTTGTGCAATCTTGTTGAGTTGGATTGATAGTAATTTTATTATTAGAATATGATGTTGTTGGTATGCTTATTGGCATATTCAATTCTTTGAAGATCCTTTCCACTTATAATATTTCACAAGTTTTGTTAGTCATTGCTCTGTATTCTGCTTTTGCACTATTTCTCTCAACTACAATTTGTTTTTTGCTTCTTCATGTAACTTGATTCCTTAAACATAAATAGAATATTTCAACATGAAACTCTTGACAATAGTCGACCTAGCATTAGCTAGATCTGTATATAATTAAATGCTATGCAATGGGATTTTCTAAAAAAGTAGTTCTCTGTTTGGAGCGCTCTTCAAATATTCAAGAACCCAATGAATTGTTTCAAGATGTTTCTCATAAGATAAATATATAAATTGACTTACCAAGTTTACAAAAATTGTAATATTTATTGTGTTTGAGAGAGATAGATCAATTTTTTTATTAGATTTTTTATACCAAGTTGTGTTCTTATGATCACTTTTCTTGTCATTTCTAAGCCTCTAATTAGCATCAATTAGAGTATCTTTGGCCTATAACTACTCATCGCAATCTTCTTAAGAAAATCAAGAACATAATTATGTTAGCTTCTTTTTTTTAGTTTCACAATCGTCATATCAAGGAAATATGTTAAAGATCCTAAATCTTTCATTTCAAGCATTGAAAACAGGAAAGTTTTCAACCAAGTCATCTCAAATATATAATTTCTAGTGAGAATGATATCATCCACATATACAATTAGCACAACTATCTTTCGATCCAATAAATGTCTAATGAACATTGTATAATCAACTTATCCCTACTTTTGACAAATTGATCAAAATTTTCAAATCAAACTCTTAGCTATTACTTCAATCCATATAATGATTTTTTTCAATCTATACACCTTTATTTTGACCTTTTTATCAAATTTTAGGATTGTTTCCATGCACACTTCTTTTTCTAAGATTGTAATGAGAAATGCATTTTTGATATCCATCTTTTGTAGTGGTTAATCAAGATTAATAGCTAGAGATAAGAAAACTCTTACAACATTTAACTTTGCAACTATAGCACACTTTGTTAGTTAGTCATTGCTATAAGTTTGGATGAATCCTTTGGCAAACCAATAATGCTTTGTAATGTTGTAGAGATAGATTTATTCTTGATAATAAACACTCATTTGCATCCTATAGTTGTCTTCCCGTTTGGTGGATTTATTAATTCTTTTGTGTTGTTATTCTTAAGATCTTTTAACTTCTCAAAAATAGTCTCCTTTCACTCAAGAATTTTTAAAGCATCCAACATGCTATTAAGGATCTCCATACGTGCCACTTTTGAGGTGAAAGTATGAAGGGAATGTGCCAAATATTTGTAAGACACATAATGGGATAAAAGATATTGCGTATAGGATTGCACGTCTTTTTAGAATGCAATGGGAAGGTTGCAATAACTTGACTTAAATTTTGTACTTGGCTTAATTTTCTGAATGGAAAACTCAAAACTTGAAGATGGAATAACATGTATATTTTGTGGAGACTCACTAGGGATATCACTTAGAGGAATCATGAGTTTTAGGCAGTGCAAGGGGTTGAAAGGCTTGTTCTTTTGTTCTTTTCTTTGTTTTGAATAAACAATATCAACTGGTTTTATCACTATAATTTTTTGTTAAAAATTGTAGAGTGATAATCGTTTTGAAATAGTATAATAAAAAAAAAGCATTCTTTATACCTAAAACAACTGATCTATGTACTTCTAGTATTAAAAAATTCTAACTTTTTAGGTAGAATGGTGAAAAGTTTTTTGAAGTTTCTTTGGTTTTAAAAATATAATTATGAGATATTGGATCTTTGGCTTGGTTATCTCTTGAGGATGAGGCATGAAATAAAAGTATAGTTTAAAAAAAAACTTAACATCCATGGTAACAAATATTTTTTTGGAAATAGGGTCTTTACTTTTTGTTTTAATTAGGAGCATAGCAAACAAATATACATTTTGTAATTCAATGCCTAAGTTTTTCATGATTATGATTGTAAGTGTGAATAAATGTGATACAATTAAATGTCTCGAAAAGTAAAGCACAAGACAACTTATTTGTTGGATTAAATTAAGAAAGATATCAAGAGTGTATCAAAGTTCAAAATTTTATTATGCAACTTATAAGATATGTAATAATAAGAATTGTTTTTCCAAAAAAAATATTTTGGTATCTTATTGGTTAAAAGTAAATCCTGAGCATACTTATAATAAATGTTTGTTCTTTCTTTTAGTTGAACCATTTATTGTGAAATGTCAATACAACAAATTTGTTGAACCATCAATTTTTCGAGAAAAAAGATTACCTAAAAGCTTCTTGAAATGCTCATGACAATTATGATTCAGTAAAATTTGAATGAATTTTTAAAATTATGTTCATATTATGGTACAAAAATGTTTAAAAATTCTTTCAACTTTCGTTTTTTTCTTTTATCAAATAAACTCAACTTAATCATGTATAATTGTTAATAAATGATATTGAAAATAATCCCAATATATTATTATGAATCATGATAAATAATATGTTTAGTCAACAAGGTTGATAGAAAAAAGATGTACAATGATGCTTAGCAAATTGGCATGCTTCATATTGAAAAAAAATGAAAAATTTATTTTGAAATAAATTTAAAATCAAGTATTTTAAATATTGAATATTAAGATGGCCTAGCTTATAGTACCATAACATAATGTTATAATCTTTAAGAACAAAAGTAGGATTGAGACAAGTATTTTTATACCGTTATTTGAGTCAGATTCATTTTCAAAATGGTTAAATCCATTCTTTTTCTTGTAATATCAATCATCTTTCTCATGATAAATTCTTAAAATTTATTATAAAAGAAGTAAAAATTAACTTAATATTGATGATTAAAGATAACTTTATTGATGGACATTACAAGACATATTAGAGATGTGAAGAACATCATAAAAAATTAATAAGAGTTCAGTTTAACTATTCCAATCTCTACTATAATTGAGAGGGAATCATCAACAATGTTGACCTTTTTATTTCTTATATAAGGACTATAAGATGTGAACAATTTTGAAATAATTAATTATGTGATTAGTTGTAATTAAATAAAAAATCTAGGAATAAATAAGATTATGTGTGACACTCAAATCAAAAATGTTTAGAGAATTAGTCTTCTAAACCAAAGAACAAGATAGGGTTAATGATATTTTAGATATTGAATAGGTTGTACATGTGCTTCAATTTCTCTCTGGTAAAAGGGATTGCTTACAAGTTGATGAAGACTCTTGAGAATTGTCAGTAATGATTTGATAGCCTTGACCATTATGTTTGGATTTTAGCTTCTAATTTGCTTGTTTACCATGCAATTTCTATTAGTCTTTCTTATGCTATAGTTGTTTGCAATGCTTACATTACTTACATCCATCATTTTTAAAATTAGTATGTGTAGACATAATGGTTGAGCTATTAGTACATAGTTTTCCTTTGGCTTCTTCATGTCTCACTTCAAAAAACATTCCCCAAATGGAAGGTAGAAGATTCTTATCAAAAGCAATACCAGATTTCTAAAACCCCAATATAGGCTTTTTAGGAAGCAAGAGATTGGATGTTAGGCATCACATCACCATTAACGATGGTCACTTTACCAAGAAGCTTTGAAAGCTCCCCATCATTCTTCATAGGAAGTTGATGTGCCTGGGAACAATTCTCATATTTTTATTATTTCTTGCTGCATTACCAACCAATTTTGAAACCTTAATCCAACACAATGACAAGGTAGACCCAGCATTGATACCCACTCACTTCGCATACTTTTTTCTTTTGGAAATGGGCTGATCATTCCCTCCAGGAAATGGAGCCTTGCTTTGCTGCTTCTTACATCAAGTGCACCAACCTACTCGGCATACTTACTGGCCTTAATTTGAGCCTCACCTTGCTACTTTGCGAGTTACCTTTCTTGGAAGTGGTGGATTTGATGGCTTTTTCTCTTCTATCCATTTGGAATGAGATCATGACCTTAGCAAAAAAAAAAGGTGTTAACTTTGATACCATGAAGGTTTTGAAATGAGAGACAAATAATAATTTTTTTAGTTATAAAATGTTAGATACAAGAATAGATAATTGAGAAAAACTTACGCAAATAATAATTATCAACTAAATTAATAAATAAATATGATAAAATATTTTAAATTTTTTAAAATAAATTTCACATAATATTTTACATTTATTTATAAAAATTAAAGATCTTCAAATCACCTCATTAACTCCTACAAATCTTACACTCATTTAGACAAAAGGAATTTTCAGGTACTATTAGCAAAAGAATGCAAAAATCTAGAGAATTCATAATTTTTTGTCATAGTTAAAAGAATTCCTAATTTGCCTTAGTTTGTAATTTAGTTAGATCTTCGTATATGTAGCCGAACCTACATGCAGTTCTTTGTGTAAACAAAAAAAGTATTTTCCAATTCATTCTTCATTCTTTTGTTTTTCTTCTCAGCTCTTCATTTTTGCTATGCTCTCTGTTTTTCCAGATCTATTTATATCCTTCCAATTCGATCTCATACAGAATTGGAGATATAATTGACGAGGATGTTGTGCATGCAAGGGCTCCTTTTGTTGCTTGTACACAACAGTGTTTTGCTGTTAAAGCTAAAGTTGATGGGCTCTTAGACGTTGCGAGGCGTTCTTTTTGTGATACCAGTGAAGGTAGTTTGACACTTCATCTGTCTTAAGATGCACTAGCTAATTATTAAATGGTTATTAAATCTTTTTACAGCTATCTATGATCTTGCCAGCACATACCGCGAGGAGTTTAATTTACCTAATTTAAAGATTCGCTACAACACTAGACAAGGCTTTTACTTCAGTATTCCGCAAAGGGACATTCTTGGAAAACTCCCAGAAAAATTTATCCAGGTAAATTCTATGCTATTCTGTTGTCTATTGAGCATAGTTATATTGCACATACTAATTTGCACTTCAGGTCATGAGAAATGGGAAGAACATACATTGCTCAAGTTTTGAGCTTGCTTCTGTAAGTTTTTCTTGAGGTGCATCTCCTTTTAGTTTCATAAAGAGAATTATTTCTTAGAGATAGGACGTTTTTTACTTGTTGGAGCATACTTGTATTAATGTAGTTCAACTTAGCTTGATTTTTTCTTTCATCAAATAATGCCTTAAAACTATGATTTCGGGTTTGAAAGGATGAAAGCTAATTTTATATGGAATAGTGTTGCTAGTTACATTTGAACGATAGATAAGGATGTGTTTAGAAAAATTAAAGGGCATTTTTCAAAGTACCAACAATTATCCTGGTGAAACAAAATGTACAAGATTATTTTAACAAGAACATAGTTTTTTTATAAAACGTAATTTGAACATAAGCACATAAAGGAATGTGTATATTGTACACTCATGTCATGAGAGGCTACTCAAGCTATTTGTGGTACAAAGAAAACAATTTTTCAAAAGTTTTGTAGACAATTAAGATACTTACGTGGAGAAAAACAATTAAATAAATTTGTTGAAGTTAGGTAGGTGAAAACTAAAGGTCTTAAGTAAAATGCATCAAAGCTGATAATTAATCAATAATAAGGATTTTAACTCTAGATTAATGAGTTGTTTTTCTAAGCATTTCAATGAACATTTTTGACAACCTTGTTGACCCTTGTCTTATTATTTAGGAAACTTTAATTAGTCATTTATCATATAGGTAAATTAGACTTCTAATGTAATTTTCAAAAATTATTCTTGAAGTTATGGGCATATGATTGGTTGAAACACATATGATTACTAAACATAAGAATTGTATTTTATGTGTCCTAATTATTTGATGTAGGCGCTCTTGTCATCTGTTTATTTGATTCTTTCGTTGTTTTAAAGAAATGACTTAGTCTCTTGTCAATGCAAAACTCGGATCTTTAAGCATTTGTTGTCGCAAGACTCCTATTCATTAATAGAGACTTACTTCATACTTGTGGCTAGGGTTTTGAGAGCAGAATTGAGAAAAAAAAGCTAAAAGAGAATAACCATGACAAGGTTTTTACGAGGAAATGGGGAAAATTGGTGCCAAGAGAGCTGAAGTTATCCTTATTTGTTTTGGGTATAAGGGACCTTAGAAGCTTTGCATGGGGTTGTGTAGCTTCACGAGTCAAGGAACACTTTCGCACTCAAGTTGTGGGCAAGATAAGGATTAAAGATTAGCGTGAGGAGTCTCAATTTACTTTGAAAGAAACACTCAATTTATTTTGCAAGGCGACAACCTTCCCTGAGGATGTCTTATATTTGAATGTCAGCATTATTCTCTTCCTCTTTCTTTAGTTGAAGCATTAAGTCATTGGTTCACATTGATGTCCCTGTCTCCCCTTTTTCTTTAGTTACTCTTCAATGGTAACATTGGGAGCTTACTCAATATTATTGCTATGCACGTGATGAGATGATGAAAGAGTAGAAACTAGAGCTGCTTCTCAAGGAGGTAAAGACTACTCCAAACGCTTGGTCTTCCTCTATGTGGGTCGTGTTGGTGTCGGATTTTCCTAACAGAATGGGCATTCCCTATAATGGAAATTATATCAACATCTCTAATTTGTCCAATTATACAAAAGCATTCTTAGAGAACTCTATCAATCAAGTGGTTCTTCTTTTAGGATGAATCAAGAATCGTTTGAATGTCCAAAGCATTTTAACTACTGAAGTGAAGAACTTAAGATTGCTAGTTGCTCTAGATTTTGCTGGTTTTTGTACTTTTTTTGCTCAGAATTGAGGGTCTCCCCAAATTTCATATCTTCAATCTCAATTGGTGCATCCAAAATGTCTATAACGAGACACAACACACAACCTCAAAAATCTAAATGAGCCAACACAGTTAGTAGTCAAAATAAGAAAACATAATTGTCATGCCCAAATAAAGATAAACAAGTTTAATTAAAAATAATTTCTAATTATGCATACTTATCTCAATCCATTATTTTTTTATTATTATTAGACATTGATACATATTACACAATAAAATATAAAAACTATAAGTAAACACGCTTATAACAAAAGCATACAACCTATTGTACAATCTATTATATCAGAAGAAACAAGCTAAACATGGTCAAGGTTAGCTCCATGATGGAGCTGCCACATGAAAGTTTTGACATGTGGCTGAACACGAAGTTTCTACACCCACGCACCACAGAAGTCAGCTGACTCACTTAGGTCCAAACATTTTTGATAAAGTCATGGATTATTAGGTTTGTTCTTTTCAGTTTCCCTTTATGACAATTTGTCCCATTATTGAACTGGTGTATAATGGAAACAAGCTATTCGATTAGCAAGGTCTATAGAGGGAAGAAATTTTGAAGAACAATCAATCCATGTGAGCAAATCATTTTGAGATAGCCAATCATACTTCAATTTTTTTCTTGAACCAATTTTGTGGGTGTTGAAATATGCATTTCTTTTATTCTTGTTGCAATTTCCATTTTTTTTTATTTGAGGCATGATATAATTGTCTAATGTAACTATAATCTAAATATTTTCACATCCAGTAGGGTTCTTGCATCCTTACTTGTGCTGAACTTGAGTAAATAAATTAACTTCTTGTCTCGTTTATGCAAAAGTTTTTTTGCAATAATATCTTCCTGGTGTGTTATGTTCTTAAGTTGATATTCGGATATTAGTTTTCTATATTCTTAGGATTGATGAAGATTTTATCACTTATGCAGCTGAACATTAGAAACAAGTCTGCAGCAGCAGAATGTTTTATGCGGACTGAGACGTGCTTGGAAGGTTTATACAATTTATTTTAGTTGATTCTCCTATATCTTCTTATTCATTTTTAGTTCAATCTGTAATAGGAACTACTGTACTATCTTTTCTTTATGGCTGGCAAAATTTCTTTTTTCATTGTCATGTCTGTTGTGAGTTGATGAATCAAAACTATTGATAACATACTTTATCATAATGAGACTGGTTATGATACTTGACCTATAACTTTATTTAAATGTAAGCTGCACATATAGATTTATGCTCATTTTCAAGCTCTTATAATGGTGTCTCAACATTGCTACAGTCATGTATTTTCATGTTGTTTTATGCCAAGAAGCTATGCCATGAGATTCAATTATGCTTTATCCAAATTAAGGTATTATACATATTGAATACCGATATGATTCTTCCACTTAAGTATTAAAAACAATTTTGGCAGATCTTATTAATGTAATAAGAGAGGACATCTCGATCCTGACACTGCTTGCTGAGATTTTATGCCTTCTTGACATGACTGTAAATTCATTTGCAAACATGATATCTACCAAGCCTCTCCAATCTTATTCAAGACCAGAGTTCACTGGTAAGTATAAGCTTTGTCAATTTAGTGTAAGGAAACTAAATGATCATATATCTCAAGTTTTAACAAAAAATGTTGGCAGAAAATGGTCCAATGGCAATTGATGCTGGAAGACATCCTATTTTAGAGAGCGTTCACAAGGAGTTTGTTGTATGATTTTTTATTATACAAATTGCTTGCTTTGCTTTATAAGTTTGACCAAGTATAACCAAAATCTTATGATCCTATTCAAGCAAATTTCTTGTGCAGCCTAACAATCTTTTTCTATCAGAAGCATCAAACATGGTGATAGTTATGGGTCCAAACATGTAAAATTTTCATCTTGAAATTTTTTATCTTTATAAGCTATATTTTTTTTTTCAATCCAACATCTCAATGAAAAAGATATATTTTCAAGTATCAAACTAAGTAATGGACTTAAATTTCATTATTATGTGATCAGGTGCGGGAAAAGTACTTATCTTCAACAAGTCTGTCTTTTGATTATCCTCGCACAAATTGGCTGTTATGTTCCAGCTCGTTTTGCATCTCTACGGGTGGTTGATTGCATATTTACACGTATTGGCTATGGGGACAATGTTGAACATAACTCAAGTACTGTAAGCTCAATAACATATTCTTATGCTTTTTACAGTAGATTCTTAAGCATTTTTTTCCTAGAACTTACATATAAAGTAGATTTTATTGCTAATCTTAAGTTTCTATAGAATGAACTAGACAAAACGAGATAATCTTTTCAGTCTCCAATAATTTTGTCCATTTTGTAAGTGTTTGGACTTTTATTTTACATGCAAACTTATATATTAACTGCTTGGTATGTGACATTTGTTGGCAAAGTACCAAATTAATTTGAACAAAGCTCGCTGTTTTGCTATGTGATCTTTGATGATTGATTCATTTATGCTGATTAGTGTCAAACAATGTAAAGTTTGTTATATAATGACTTTTAAACTATAAAACTTACCTACAAACAAGGCATCATTTTATTCTATTGGTTTAGGACGTGGGAAGGGAGGGAGGAGTGTATTGGGTGCTTAACTCCTTTTGTTTGCAGTCCACAATTTTTATACCCAATGCTAATTTCAAACTGCGGTGATTGGCTCTTATGCCAGCTTACATTCACCCTCAATCTAACTAGACTTGGACCTAGCCTTTCCTTTCATCTATCTTCAAAGCTAGTGGAGAAACCATTACAACTTATCTTCTCTTAGAGGCTAAGACATAACCTTCTCTCTTGAGCTCTTTTAAACTCAGCCTCCATTAATTTTTTCTAAGACTTAAACTTAAACTCTCTTGAGTTTTTTTAAATCTCAAACTCGAATTTTGCAGAGTCTTTGTGAAGGTTCAAACTCAATCTTACCCGAGTTTTTTATAAAGGCTAAGACCGCATATCTCCTGAGTTTTCTTGAGGCTAAAGCTCAACCTCACTTGATTCTTTTCAAGGCTCAAACTTAGGCTCATATATTTCTCAAAAATATGATAAAAAACTCCCAATTCTTTCTTTAGACTAGAATTATAAATTTTTTTAATTTGATCAAATATGACTCATGATGTATCATGAATGTAGAAAAAGAAGTTCTTATAGACTTGAAGCTTAATAGAATGAAGAATTTTTTGAATCCAAAGCTTCTTTTAAGTAGCAGCACAAGGCTCATAAGTCATTTGAAGATTTGCAAGAGTATAACAATTGATGTGAAATGATTGTAGCATATGAATGCTGTGCCAAGGGATTAAGGCCTTATTTATATTGATAATAAGCCGTTAACAACTTCTAAGATTATTTAATTAAGTTTGCCACTTGTCAAAGGCTTTTTAGACCCTTGCTCATTCATAAAGACATTAAAAGGAATTTTTAAAAACAGCTAATTCCTAAAAATAAATTCAGAATTTTAAGAACATCAAGGTCCATCTAAATGCGACTTATCGTATGTGATAAGTCATGTACCTTATGCAAGTCTTCGGTTGAGATTGATTGCCTCTACGTAGCTTTTTCCTTGCCTCACGTACTATGCAAATTCTCTATAATTTATCACACATGTTATTCATATATCATAAGTTAGTTCCTGTCTTGCTACCTTAGTGTCAACATACCATAAGTGTAATAGATGTATCATGTGTATGAACTTTATGTACCATATGTCAAAATTGAAGTATTGTATTTACGTCTTGGGTTGATGCTCACATAGCTTGTATATTGAATGTTTCTAATGACATCATAAAATCATGAATGATGTATTGTATGTGGAAAGGTGACATATCGTACATTCTATACAAAAATTTTGCATTTTGATTTATTGAAAATTTGACTTAGGGCATGAGATGATTTTAATATAGTTGCAAAAACTCATTTTTGATATTTATTAAAACCAATGAATGCATAAATAATACAAAATGCCATATGTAAGATCAATCAGTATACTAATCTCACAATTTTGCCTCAAATTGGTCTTCTTCTCTTTGTTATCTTCAAGCTTTTTCAAGTGTCATCCATACTTTTGTCTTCATGTCGAACATCAATATAGTTTTTTTTAACACCAAGTTGCCTTGAGCTCCTTTCTTAATATATACTCCTTGTAGTTCACTTGAGCTTTTGAAAATACATTTTAAGCTAATAAGCTTCTTGTTTCTTTCTTTGTAAGTTTGCATAAGTCTTTGAAATCTCCTTGAAACTTCTCTTGATCATCCACCTTGTTAAAACTTATGTACATTAGATGATCATATTAAAACTTTAATTAGGTTGTTAGCATCAAAACCTCTTAGAATCATCATAAAAGTATAATTCTAATAGATTCTAGTTAATGGATTCTTTTGTTGGACTTAGAAACATCTTAAAATTAGTATTTTTCTCATAGTGATTAATGCATAATGTTGTCACTCCAAATGTAATAAAAGTTCATTAGTGCGGTCTAGCAACAAAAGACTTGCTTGTTCTTCTTTTCAATAAATACATATTTTATGCTTTGGAAAAGTGCAGATAACAACTTTAACTTATATTTTGTTGATAACAATCATTGTCACAACATATTACTATGCATCAAAGTTTTCTCCATGATAAGTTTCAACTTTTGTGGCCATGATCTACTTTAGCTTTTTTATTCAAATCAAGTTCTCCTTATTATATAGATTGACATGGGATCTTTTATGTCTACATGAGATTCCACTCAATGCTTGTTATACATTTTCTTATACTTCTTTTTGAGTGTTTCTTTCATATTTTATCAAGCAACTTTCTTGCTCTTTGCTAACCATTGACATCTTTAGATTTGTCAATTTGGAACACCTGATTAAATTTTCTCCTATGAGTGAATCTAACGAGACCTTGAGTAAGCTTGAACTTGTACAACCATAGATCGCTCTACAACAAGAAAATTGGATTAAGGGATACTATCTTCCTATGTCTTAAGATGTTGTGAATTATACCATTTAAGTTGTAAGAGAATTCTACTAATGACTTTTGCGAAGCATATTGTACTCTTTTTTAGTGTAATTGAAGTGATAACAAGTGTGCGAATCCTACAAGAAGAGGGTGAATTGTTGGTTTTAAAAAATTTTATTAATTTTAGAATTATACTTATTTTTCAAATATTTTTTATAAAAATAATTTTATTTTTGTAAAAACTTTGATTTATAAATATATTAATTAATAATTTTTATGATTAAGAAAAATAAAAATAAAAGTTGAAATGATACATCGAATTTTTAGGTGGTTTGATTTAAACTAAAACCTATGTCTACCCCCAATCAAGATTAGGAAAAACTTCACTAGCAAAGCAGTCACAACTTGAAATTTTTTCTTATGATTCACCTCCGATCTACTAGTCTTTATAAGTTCAACTATAATTTAAGTTTTACGAGCTCAACATCAACTTGGTTTTTTTCGATATCAAATTGAACTCAGGCTTTCATAAATGGTAGGTCGCCCAACCCAAAAGAAAAAGAAAAATATAACAAAAAATAAATTTTTGTTAAAAAATATAAATTTTTCTATATTTATTAATAAATATAAAAAGACAAATAATTCAAAATTATGAAGAGAATTAAGAAAATGAAAGCTTAGAAGAATTAGGCTTAGTTGGAAGAATTTAGAACTTCAAGTAGTCGTAAGCCGTAGGTGCTGTCAGGAGAAATTTACGCTAGTAAATACGATGCAGCCCTTATTTGAGATGTTAAAATCTTATTCACGTTCATTACTTAGTTCATTTATAATGGTTAGGTATTTATAGAAAAATTTTGATTATAGTCGTTAGAAAGTGAATAAAAAGTTATTTGAAAAGCTATAGCCAAAAAGCTTAAAAAGCTTTTCCAAATAGGTTAATTTTTTTTTTAATGGCTAACGCAACGACTAAAGAATTAGCCGTTAGACAGGATGGACCAAAGACGTTGGATTTGATCAGAGGGAATATAGACTGTTAGATCTAATGTTGTAAAAGCGGATGAGTTATAGACAGTCCGATTAAGATGAATTTGATCTAAGCCATTCGATCGTATCATATGAGATCTGGATTGTTCAATTTAACAACGATAAAGTTGGAGTATATTTCAGTTGTAGGATTTCAATTAGATAATTAGGAGCCGCACGATTCAAGGATAGATATCTCACAAGAAAAACCATTCGATGAAGTCGGACCAGATCACGACTGTCGGATGTCGAGCAAGGATCAATCGCTTTACAACAGATGAAACAATCACCGTTTAATTGAAGATCGGATGGCGAGGAATGTCTCACACTGTAGACGTGAAATGCTGGACACGATCACTGTTGTGCGATCTTGAAAATGCGTTATCGGATGGCAAGCACCAAGGATTAGTCCTACATTTTATCATATACAAAACTTCTGCACTTTATGTGTTTGTGTAAGTGTTATATTCGAGCCTAATTGGTGTTGGCTACCCCTTGTGCACTCGAGATTTCATCACCTGGGTGTACTCAAAACATACAAATTATTTACAAGTCCAATCCGGCTCATAAGTATTCTTGGTTCGAGTGCTACCCAGCTCAATGCAATGCCTTACCCCATCCGGTTTAGGAATTCGCCATCACCAAGATCGGGTTCAACCCAATTTGGTTTCGACTGTGTCCTAACCCAAGGCTTTTGAGTGCCCACTCGAGCTTGCTTGGCTCCAGAGTTTTGCACTTGAGCACAAGTTGGGATGTGGCAGCAATTTTTTTTAATTTTAATTATGAAAAAACTAATAGAATTATTTTTTTTAATTTAATCAAGATTTAGCAATCAATCTAACATGGAATTTGGCAAAGATATATAAGTAGGATATAATCAAGAAAAGGGTTGTGAGATTGAGAAATGAAATTCTGTTCGTTTGCTAAATTGAAAAGATGATTAAACAATTTGATATTTGAATATGATTTGAAATTGAAATGAAAGGAGAGTGTCTTAAAATTAATAAGCTCACATTCTTTTTCATAGTAAAAAAAACTTATCAAAACTAATGCGTATATCTTTAATTCTTGAAGCTTGTTGAACACTCCAAGGTGCTTTGAAGACTACTAATTCACCATCTTCAAAGGTGCTAACTTGTTCATAAAAAACTACACCTGATTCATACTAAACAAGTCCATCAGAACAAAATGTTAAATATTTATGGTTTGTCTCATTAAACACAAGGGTAACCTAATAGTCATATCTACAAGTGATTAGATGGTATATCAAACCCACTTAATAGTCTTGTATTCATGAGAGATTTTCAAATTTTCAATCTAAAATGAACACACATATTGAAAATAATGCAACAACTCAACTTGTTTTTTGCTATGTCCACTTTGTCAATTTGAATATGAATTGTATTGTAGTAACATTTGTTTAATTTCTTCGGTTGTATTCATATGGAATATTTAATTTGTGACAACCTAATGACGATGTTATATAAATTTTTGTGATTAATTCCATTTTGTTAAGTTGACAACAAAAATTGCAAGTTGGAGTAGTTATATATGTTATACAACTATGACAATAAATCATTGTTCTATTAGCATTTTGAGTTGTTTTCTTATGTCATCTGAAGTTTGCTTTACTAGATGCTCTCAACTTGTCCTAGCTATAGTCTTTGAGTATTTTAGCCCCTTTATTGTGTCATGAGACCTTTCATAATGTTTTTATCTTTTCTTGACAAGTACTTTATCACAATCTAACCATCCAACCATTATAATTAGTAGCAGATATCACAATATAAGATAAAAATTGAATATTAAAGTACATACCATTGTATACAATGACTTGATATATTATAATATAATTAGATATAAAATAGATAATGATCATAACATTCTAATTCATCCCTAGATTCTCAAACTTAGTAAACCAAGTGTAATCATACCTTCATATATACTTCATCCTCCATCTCAATGTGATGTAGTTGTATGCCCTATAATCTAAGCATGAAATAAGCCTCCAACTGTATGCCAATTTCGATGTGCTTAGAATTTATGGTACTTTGAAATGTTCTTGTAAGATACTTTGAGATGTTGTAGATAGATGTATCTATTTTACATAATATTTTTTAGTGATGTATATAGATATACATATTTGTACTCAGTTTTTTGACACGAAGTGCATTAGTTGTTATTTTTTTAGTGGATATGATTTACATGGCTTAGTCTGTTTGATGGAACATCTTTAATCTCAAGCCAACTCGACTAGTTGAAGCAGTGATCGGACCATCTGATGGATCCATCTAATCTTGGATAAAAATACACTTTCTACTAAGGCATTTTTCTACTTCCTATTTGTTCCAACATCTTTTCAGCATAAACATATGATTCGGTCATTTACTTATGCATAAACGACTGTTTTGCAACAATTAGCATAACTTCATAACTTTAAGCAAAGCTAAACCTCTCTTATAGCTTAGTTAAGCTTCTCAATTCAAGTTAACCCAAATTCTACATGCTCTACAAGGGCTTCGAATTCAAAATGGAAGTAAAATTATTAACTGTACTTACCTAAATTTTCCTCTTCATCTCTAAAGCTTCTCTCTTAATTTCCAAACTTTCTCTCCTACTCTTCTCTTTCTATCTCTAGCTCAACTCTCTATTTCTCTTTCTCTCTCTATCTCTCTCTATTCCCTTTCTCAGGTGGTTACATAGTAGGATTTACTGGATAAGGGAGCTAAGATGGCAATAAGGCTTGAGGTGATCCCCTTAAGTAAGCTTAATTAGCTTAATTAAGCTTAATCATTTTAATTATTATATTTCCTAATGATTTCTTTTCAAAATTCATAATAAATTCATGTCCTTAAAAAATTATAACTAAATTATCATTGGACTTGTTTTGTTATATTATATCTAAATATATAATTATTTTCAAGGGTCAAAACCTTTTGCAAAATATAGCGTTTTACAAAATATATTACAAAAATCATCATTCACCTCCTTATTTATCATATTTATATAACTTAAACATATCTATATAGATAAACAAATTTTAGGATGTTATAAACTTTCTCTTAAAATGGTTATTGTGTTGACAATATTATTAAGTTAATCCACTTGGTGTTCAATGATCTTGAACAAATCTCTTAATCAATGATTGCTCATAAAAAATGGTAGGTGTGGCTAGTCCCCTAAAGCAATATCTTATAATATTTAGGATCTAATTAACATTCTAACAAATTTCCACATTATAAAGTAGGTGTTTGTTTTGAAATGTTTTTTATTGTTAATTCTAAAATTTTGATAGAGAATATTCCATGAGTAGGAATTCAACTTATATACTAAAAGATACAAAATCTAACTTATAAAATTTTAGCAATTAATCTAGATTTTAGTTACGTGGAAATCATCAATGGTCGATGTTAGACCGTTAAAGCTAGCACTTGAAGCTAGGCCATCAAGGCCATTTCTTCGATGCTAGTTCCTCAAGACCAACCCCTTGAGGCTATTTTGTCAAGTCCAATCCCACAAGTAGGTGTATAAAGATCATTCATTTATCTTTATTTGAGTAACAAATGCAATTTCATTAGTTAATTACTAAACACATGAAGTTTCGTTGAATGTTTAATTATGTCTCTAATAAGTATGACGGTTATAATTAAGTCCACGACATCATCAACAATTAGGTACCTTGCTTTGGCGATTATATCTAATTCAACCATATCTGTAGAAGGCATGTGTCAATTCCAATCAGTTAGGCTATTATGATTGAATCTTAGCCATAATTTCTCATGTGTGAAAATGGGATTCAACATTTGTCAGTGGGTTCTTAGCTATTAATAAATTGTCAGGATTCAATTTAAGGACCTAATCATTGAATTTTTTTATAAGGAGCATAAAGAGAGAAGTAAGGCTTACTCTGTTGAGAGTTTTTTCTTCTTTTTCTTCTTATATTCTTCTCAATGGAGTTTGTCGTCTTTTTTTTTTCTTTACTTTCTTTTTAATCATCTACTTCCTTTAGCTCAAATTATTATATTCATGTGACTCAGTAATTTGCTTCAACATGTTTTGGTTTCTTTTGTAGGAATCAATAGGAAAATTGAAAATGCAATCTAGAGGTATAAAACTTTTTAGTCCAAAGGTTAAATCTCTTGACATCCATGATCAAGAGCGTGTAGAAGCATTAGAGCTGTTGCATCCAACTTTGCCGATTGCCAATCCATCCTTATCATCCTTTGATCCTCTCCGTTTGTTCAAAGAATAGATGGAATGTTTCATGAAAACCCTCTATCCTTTATACTCTTTAATTGTTGAATGGCTCAAATCTAAGCTTGCTCACAAAAAATCTTCAAATAATCATCCAACTTTTGATCCTTCTCTTCTTGCTCTCGAAGCGCAAGCACATCCTCCCTGGTGTCTAACCCATCTCTCTTTGCCTCTTCTTCTACTAGATAAATTCCATCTATCCTTTCTCACAAAGAACTTATTGAACTTTCCTTTAATGCTATTCTTCTTTATGCCTTCCAAATCCAATCAAGTCTCAATCCCCTTCATTTCTTAGTTTAGATTTAATGGTCCTCTAATTCCATTGTCTTGTACATTTGGGCATCTGCTCTATATTCCTCCATATGTGATTCCATTAAGACCTCTTCTACTCAAATGAAGAATTTTATTTCCTGTGGAAATACAAATATGATCTGATGTCGTAAAAGTGGTTTCTCCACTAGTAAATGAGATTATTTCTACTCCTTTATCTCCAAAGTTGCAAATACTATCCTCTTTTGCTATGAAAACTCTAATTGATTTGTTTTCTCCATGAATTTGAAATAGTTGCAAGCCTACATGTTAGCAAAAGTGTTAGTGGTAAATCTTTCTACCTTATTAACGGAATCTATCTCTAAATGGTTTTAAAAGTTGCCTCCCAAATCCATCCATTTAATTAATTTAAGAAAACATTTATCTCTACGTTTGTTATAGTTGTATCAAACCTATAAAGGTATCAAAGTCACTCTTGCATATATGAAAGATTAAAAGTAAATAACTTCTCATCTTTCTTCAATAACTTAAAGATCCTTTTAAAAAAGTAGATCAAGAGGATTCCAGTTGAACTTGTGCAGCTCTTATCAAGTTGTTATGTCTGAATGATTCCCCAAAATCCCTCATTATATGTCTCCCAATGTTGTTGCAAGAAATTTTTGATAGAACTATTTGTTATATAAATGAGAAAATATCTAATTGTGCTACCAAATGCTTAAAGTTCTATATTGGCTTTCCTTGCTGAAATCACTATAGTCGAGGAAACCATTCTCCTTTAGATTCTTAGACTATTCACCTAGAACATTGTCTTATCACATCTCATGAAGTTCTTTCTATCATTAAGCAATATTTATATCACAAATCACAACCTCTTTCATAGAACAATTATAATAAATCAAAATTTTTTAAATTTCATAAAGATCATGACCATACTACTTTTGAATACAAATTACATAATTCTTTTATCAAGAGACTACAGATGGAAGGTCATCTTTAAGAGTATACAACTAAAAGTTTGACCTAGTTGAAACCTCTTTGGGTCCCAAAAAAAGCCAACCCCAAATTGATCACAACGATCAAGATTTTCCCTTGATATTCTGTGATATAAGCAAGGATTTTATGAAGATATTTTATATATAATATCAAGAGGAAATTATGTTTATTTCAAGATATTTATTTTGAAGTCTCTTGAGAAGCCTTTGGTGGCTAATGTAACCACCAAGTGATCAGATCAAGTTTTGATTACCTTTGGACCAAATGATCTGCTACTCTTGGGCCATCCTTACAAAGATGCCATAGTTATTTTAAGATTGATCACGAAAACCCATGTTTGTCAGATACTCATTAACACTGGTAATGTAGCTAATTTTCTCTTTCCTCCTTGCATCACTTCTTTGGAGATTCTACCAAACCAGAAAGGATTATTAGATTGCCTCTAATTGTTGAAACTCCTCTGGATCGATAATGCATATGATTGATTTCCTGGTATAGCTCTTTTTTCCTCTTTTAAAGTCATCCTTGACTGACCAACCATGAATAGGTTTGAAATGGCAATCTCAACACATCACTTGTGAAAATCTTTAGAGATAGCTCTTGCTTTTTTTCCTTCTTATCTTTGTCATTATTCCACCACATTAAGGTTTTGAAAGGTATAGTCCTTCATTTCTCTTCTCCTTTCATCACTACTTCATTGCATGAATGTGTTGAGAGGTATTGTCATTACATCCTCTCTTACTTAATATAGCTTTGTCATTATTCCATCACATAAACTTCAAATATTTAAAATTCCTCTTCCCTAGAGTAATGACTAATGCTCAAGGATTGACCTCTACTATTCCTTCAAGTGTACAACGCAATCAAGGACTAGGATTTTATTGATTTCCCTCAAATAAGTTCATTCAAATAAAGAAAATTACATTATATATTTACATAAAATAGATTGAAGATCAAAATTGTCAATATATTATTATTCAAAAATTAGTCATAACATAGTCCTTAAAAATCTTCTTTAAAGACTTAACATTTTAATTTGGGTTCTTTAATGACTATCTTTGACCACAATGTCGATCCTTCCCTAATATATGGTGTCAACTCCCCCCAATTACAAGCCTCTTGTTTGAGCAAGTTGTTGAAAATGCTTCAAGCCAACACATCATTTGTTGCTTGCCATATAAGTGGGAGCTCTTAAGTCCGCTAAAGATATAGTTTGGTTTGGCTTATCTAGGACTTAAGATCTCCATTGCTTCTATCTTTTTTTTCTATTGTATTTCCATATTTTCCAACTCCTCTTGAATTTTATTAATTTTGACTTCTCTTGCAAGTTTGAGAAAGGTTAACCTTCATTGAAAGTAATCAAAATTTGAGAAATCAAAAAATACATTTTCCTTAAAAAAACATAATAATAACAAAAATGTATAAATTTTGCACAAAAATCGATTTCATTTCTCTTCATCATACCTTATAGAATTACAGTTTAAACGAAAGAAAAATTATGTAAGTATTCTCAAAAAATAACTCAATGGACACTTTTAGATTTGTGGCACTTGATCCTCTCAAGGACATTTCTTGTGTCAACATCTCCAAAAGTGTCTTTCAGGATGAAGAATGGAAGTATCCTTGAGGTAGAGCTCCATCATTGACAAGATATAAAATGCCATCCTCAAGACCTCTTTATCATACTGCAGACCTTGAAAGCCCAGTCAAGAGAATGCACATGCTAACTTCATTAGCTAGCTTCTTGGGATCCAAGGCAATGTTTCCTTTTTTGTCGATATCCTCCATTAAGCATAAGTGATATCTCATGTTGATCTTTCAATAGCTTCTTTCAGCTTCTATTTGGGCAATTCCTTCTTGGTAACAAATTATTTCATTTTCTAAGCTCTTTTTTGATGTTTTGAATGTAGATTTCATCATATTGTTCCTTCATAATCTTCTTCATTTTAGCCTAAATATTATAAAAAAGTTTATGGGAAACTTACCTACGAGCGTTGAAAATCTTAAGATCCCTCGACATCTCTTAGATTTCTTTAGGATTCTATCTTATGGCCTCATTCAACTCATCTAAGATTATAATTGGGTCTTTTTATCACAATTGACAATGAAAGTGTTATCATGCTTGGTAAAACGTTGTTCTCAATAATCTGATTCACATCTTCCTGCCAAAAAATCGGAACCTGAAAAGGCTTTTGTGTTCCTAACTTAAGGAAAACAATAAGTAATTTTGAATGAAGTTTATGACATGCTAATTAATTTAATAAAGTTTAATTGCTCAAATCATAATAAGTAATTTTTTTAACAAATCCATAAAATGGAAGTGAGCCAAGCTTTGAAGATGAAATATGAACAAGGAGTGTGCTTTGATGAAAACCCTCAGGGCATATTAAAGTGTAAGAAGAATGTACTCTTACCATAATATTATTTTCAAACCTAAAGATATGATAGATGCACGAAGGGGAAGTACTTTTATACCTTTTATAGTTAACAAAGAGGGTATACTAAATTATGTTAGTTATAAAGGAATTAAGTTGATGAGACACTTTTCTAAAACTTGGAAGAGAGTCATTGAAAACAAAGGTTATATGTAGTTGATGTATCTGTTATTTATTTGTTGTATTTGGATAAATCTAGAGTGCCAAAGTTATGACACAAGTTTTTCAGCTTTGGGATTCTAGAACTTGCAGTCTAACCAAATCTTGTAGCTTGTCGGTCGAAGGTATGTTTACCCGAATGATTCTTGTTATTATTCTAGACCTAATCCCATTAACTAAACCATATTTTCAACTATTTTAGATAAGGTCATCATTTTTAGGGGATGCCCACCTTCTTAGTCTTTTGCAATTGTATTATAGGTTATACCATATTTTGTGCTTGTGCTCTAGGACTCCAGGTTTATTTGTGGTTTAGATGAGCATCATGTAGTTGCATTTATGAGAGTTATCTCTTAGATTATTAGATTTATTACTTAAATTTATATGCATTTTCTAGTAAAGCTTTAGAATTTACTAAAGTTCAAATCATCAATTGGACCAACTCATCTTGGGCGACCACAAAAGTTTGTGCTACAACCCATGCCAAATGATCAACTCAGTCAAACCAAATGCTCATTGTGGTTCTCTGTGTCACATTGAATAATTCAATGAAACTTCCTAGGCAATTTAGTTCAAGGGGGGAAATTTTGGATTTTTGTGATGTTTTACTTGATGACCAAATTGATCCTACTACTTTATAAAGGCTTTTAATCATGGAATGCAAGTTTTTAGACACATTTTAATGGAAGAATGAAAATGAAATTGAAGCATAGTTTTTCATGTAAGTTAGCCTCTTAATGTAGTTTATAATATATGGAGATTTGTCCAATTCTACCATGAGAAGCTGATATGTTGCCAAAGGTCAGGATCTTGTTATCACAAAGGCTCTCACATTCTTTCACACCAGTTTTGTATTCCTCAAGTTATTTGTCAAATTGTTGAAATTTCAACTCGCTCTATTGTTATAAGCCATTTTTTGAAAACTTATTGTATGTTTTTCAGCATTGCTCCCTTGTCCTTTCAGTGTGGTTCTCCTTAACAAATTTTGTGGAAAACATTTTTTAATTTCTGGTAATTATGGCTTTATGCTTGTCATTTGCAAGTCTTAATATGAACTGTTCAAAAATTCGGATTTTTATCCAGAGTTTTCTACTTGGTTCTAAACCCCTATCAGACTACCTTAGAATGAACTAAAAATTTAGAGAGACTTAGATCCCAGCAAGTTCTTAAAATCTCATGTTCATCATATGTTTAGATTCATTGCTTTCTTTCTCATTATCATTGTCTATTTTTGGTGATAGTTTTCCCAGATTTCACCATTTACTTTTGATTGCATCCATACACTTTCTCTTCACTTCTGCTTGACTATATCTGCAACTGTACGAGCCGAGAAAAACCCTTTACCTTCCAAGCTGCCCCCCTCATCAAGGAAGAAGGGAAGTCTTTGCAAGGGAGAAAGAAAATGGGAAGATTTGTTCCCCACACTACTTCCTGATGAGGAAGGCAAAAGCTTAGTTGCACGAGGTTCATACATGGCAATCCTCTACAAATAGCTAAACCTTTTAGTAATCAAAGTGTACAACATTATCCTTTCTTACCAAGCATTCCTCTTGATTTTGTTAAATCTAGTAAAGTTTGTTCTTATTGAATAGTTTGTATTCTCAGCTCTTAGCACTAAATATCTGAAGGTATAGATAACCTAATCATAAAACCTATTGATCCTGCCAATTCGCTTGTTGTTACTGATTATACATTATGTTAGGGTTGTTTCATGTTTATTGAGTTGTGAAGTATTTTATATTTTTGGTGTATAAATTAGGAAAATGTGGATGTTCTCCATTAATCATTGTTGTCTTTCCTTCTTATTACATCCTGTATAGATCTTGCTATTTATCATTATCTTAATATTATCTTTTGTTAGAAGTATTTTTTCGGTAATATTCTATTATCTGAGAAAACAAGACAAATAATCAGAATAATATGACATCCTAGCTCTAAATGATTGCCAATCTATGGAATGATTAAGATAGCATATTTGATTCTATTACTTGTGCATTTGCTTATCAATACTATAAATCTAACAGTTTCAAAAAATTGAGCGTACAGTTGTGTTCGTCAATAGGCCAGGAAGCTTCATCTAATTACCACAATGCAATCATATTCTTGCATAGTAACTTATTGTATTCTCACATGTACCCTTATACATCATTTTATTACATGCACTGTCACATGTTTCAAGTGTTTTTTGGGAGTAGATCTTAGAAAGGCATGCTGCTCAACTCATTTATGTTGTTTCTTTCTAGCAGTTTATGAATGAAATGAAAGAGACATCTTTCTTAATGCAAAATGTCTCGCCAAGGTTAGTTCATTGCTTGAAGTGCACTGATGCATGGCTCGGAATTTGATTTGCCTGATACTTAGTTGTTCAATTTAGGAGTCTAATTGTCATGGATGAACTTGGAAGGTCTACATCTACCTCTGATGGGTTTGCAATAGCATGGAGCTGTTGTGAACATCTTCTCTCTCTCAAAGCGTAATGATTCTCATGCCTTAACCATTATTCCATTTTTGTGCAGAAAATAATTTTTTTTCAGAAGTTAGAGAAAGAAGTTATGGTAGATACGAGTGTCTTTTTCCATTGCATCCAAGTTAGAAAATGTTTTTTCCATTTTCTTTTATCTCTTTTATGTCATTTTTCTTGATTTTTATTGAGTGCCATTAAATAGCACATCTGATACTGAAGTAAGTTCACTTTGACCATTGTTACCACAGCAAGCAAGGAACTTATTCGTTAGATGAATGGTGGAAGCTACAATTCTGAAGGACTTTAGAATGCCTCTTCCATGAACAACATTGTATATAGAGGGTGATTGACAAAGTTCATCATATTCATCATTTATTGGTTGTCAATCTTAAGAGTCAATGAAAAGTAATGACGCCTTCAAATAACAACATTTGCCGAAAATTTGAGAGCTCCCAACATTGCAGTTAGAAGGTCCCTTGAGAGATTCATCTTTAGAAAGGCTTCAAAGAATAGGGTGGCAATGGAGCTCCCAAAACCCTATTGACTTCTAAATTTGTAATGTCAATAGAGAAGACAATCGCACCATCAAATAAATTTTAGAGAAAACAATCCAAGGGTTTGCTAGATAATTTCCCTAAGAGATAAGTGGTTTCAATTTAATTCAAAAACCTATCAACAGCCCATTATATAAAAAGTGTCATGGACGACAAAGAGTCATGTTTTGTTTTTTAGTAGGCTATTGAATTCATCAATTTGGTAATCTAAGAGCTTCTTTAAAGCCTGTTGGTTGCAATTGAGAAGCTAAGTAGCATTCAAGGCATAATTTGGCATCTGGTTTGTAGGCTTTGTACATTATTCGAGGGACCTTAGCGTGTTGCAAAGTTTGTAGATGAGAGGCTTGGGTTGAAAGTACAGAGGCAGGAAATACATAGAATTGCTCAACTGGTTGGTTTGAAGAGGCATTGTTAGATGGAGATATGGCAATAGTTATAGGGGTTGAAGAGATAATGAACTTAGGCACAAGTTACCAGAGAGAGGGTGGAGTTTAACAAAGGAGAAATGGTTAATTTATATTTGAAGGGAAAAGTATCTTCATCAATATAAACATGATGACAAAAATAAATATGGTGAGAATGTAAATCCAATATAAGGTAATCATAATAATTTGATGGATACATAATGAGAAGAGCAAAATTCTAGTCTTGTTTGCTATAGGGTCATAATTAGGGAAAGCAACGGTTACCAAAAACATTTTAAAAATGGTATTTTATTGTGGAATCATAGAATATGGAGTGAGACATTCATTACGAATGCTTTGGAATCAATGAGAAAAATTATTGTTTCAAACACCTAACTCCAAAAGTGTAAAGTTAAGGATCAGTGGGATAACTTGAGTAGATGAAATTGAATGATTTGGTGATGATGTCGTTCTGTAGGCTCATTTTGTTCAAGTGTATTTGGACAGATGACACGACGAGTAATGCCTATGGCTAAACAATAAGAGCACTATGCTTGAAACTTTGCCACCAAGATTGGTTTGCAGGCTAACCATTTTGTGACCACAATGGTTTTCAACCATTATGTGAAAAATGGTAAAAACAGAGGCAACTTCAAATTTAGTTTTTATGACAGATCACAGTTATAAAAAATCATTTCAAAAAGATAATTATATTTAAAACCTTCATGATAGAGTAAAGGTGTGGGACCTGACACATTATTAGCATGTGCAAGTTGTAGTGATCAGGTACTTGATCCAGTAGCAGGAGGTGAAGGAGAGCTATGAGAATTAGCAATAGAACAGGAAGAACAAATGCCCATTGTTATAGAAGCAGAACTTTCTACTCACCCAGTGTTATCAACATTAGGATAACCCAAACAACAATGCTAAAGAGGAAAGAACACTTTGAAACTCAAAGGAATGCTGTACAACGAGCAGTGGTAGAGTTTGCAATTGGTACCCAGTATAAGCCATCATAAAGAATTTTGACTAGAAGCTGTGACCCCATGATGAGATCTTTAACAACAAAATGATCAAAAAAGAATTCAATGGAGATATTCTTATGCTGTTTTTATTTGGTAAGGGAGAGCAAGTAGCATGAAAATTATGGAGCATGATGGACCTCATTAAGCTTAAGGCTTGTACAATTTGTGAGTAGGAAAGCGAGTCCATGGCTTTAATATTCAATCCTAAGCCATTTCCAATATGGACTGTATCAATTCTATGGTAATCTCAACTTAGAGACAAAAGTCGAGATATCTAGCATCAGGTGATGAGAAGCATTGCAATCAACAAGGCAATCAGGCGAACCAAAGGGGTCAAAATCTCTGAAATATGCACCAGATAGTAGGAGAAAAATTCGTTTCAAACAAATGAAGCGTTCTTTAAGTTGAGAAAAAGTTGCTGAGGAAACAATCTTCCATGAAAGAAAGAAACACTAGTCAAAAGTTCAGTTAGACTAACCCAAAAAGCCAGCCAATGAGGATAAATCCCATGGGCTGAAATAAAAAGCTTACACTGATGCATGTTGTGAAGCTGCATCCGTAGTTTTAGTACTCGGAGTTGGGAGGGGCTAGCATATGCAACCTCAAAAGCAAACCATGCATCATACGTAGTGATGATGACATTGACCTCTTAATGAAAGCAATGCTTAATGATGAAGGCGTGAATCCATGTTAACACTTAGTGATCTCAAATAAACCAAGCAAAACTTGTTAGATTTATGGAAGGAACGAAGTCAGATCCAATTTTAATCATTATTGAGAATGCCAATCTTCCATCTATATGGCCAAACAACCCTTTAGAGTTGAATAGTGGAAAAAGCGTAGTTCTCCAAAGAAGAAAATTAGTGAGGTTGAGTTTTATCGTAAGAAAGTAGGAAATATTGGTCCTCCATTGAAAGGAGTGATGATAGAGGTAGGGTTTTGTTTTAGGAAGACAATACTAGAGTGGGAAGATGGTTATAATAATTGGACCACGTGTTCTACTTGCTCTTACTTCAGCATAATAGAGAACAGGCATTTATTTATAATGAAAACTTTCTGCAATCCAAAATCTTCCTGACCATTATTAGCACAACTACTTACAGGATTACTTATTGACAAACGAACGACAATGATTTATTTACTTTTTTAATGAAAATTTTTCATATTTATCTTTTCAGCTACACTGTATTTGCTACCCACATGGAAGCTTTATCTGAAATGGCAACATTATATCCGAATGTAAAAGTTCTACACTTTGAAGTTGACTTGAGGAACAACCACCTGGATTTTAAGGTAACTTGGTGGTGCTTACATTTTTTTGTGTAGGAGTTCATACCATCCTTGGTATATCTAAATTGCATGTGGTCTTTCAGTTTCATCTTAAAGATGGGCTACGACACGTGCCGCATTATGGCCTTCTACTTGCTTCGGTTGCTGGCCTTCCTAGCTCAGTAATTGAATCAGCAAGAGAAATCACTGCAAGGTTCACCGAGAAGGTAACTCTGTAACAGATTTGTTTGCAATTGTTTTATGCTTATGTGACGCATTATGGGCTACGACATTGTTGTGTTGCAGGATTCAAAAAGGATGAATAGCAACTACGAACAATACGAGTCGTTGCAAGTGGTATACAGGATAGCTCAAAGGTTGATTTGCCTAAAATATTCCAACCAAGGTGAGGATTCTATAAGAATGGCTTTAGACAATCTTAAAGACAGCTATAAGGAAGGTAGAGTTAACTTTTGATTGTTTTTGGAATATGTCAATTGCATGGCTGAAATGTTGCATGTTTTACTCTGCTCTATTAATGAACAATGGCGTTATTTTTCGTCGAATCCCTTGATTTTTGCTCAGTAGTCCAAGATTCAAGTGAATTTTAAAATGACGAAATTATAAATATTTGTGATTTGATCCCATGTTGTTTATTTTCTATTATATGATTGAATGAATTCATTATAATAAAGTGAAGTATATTATTTAATTATTGCATTTGAAATTTCGATTTTTTCAAATCAATCAATTATATCGTTAATAGTTGTTCATTATATAACAATGCTGTTCTCGAAAATTTGTTGGCTGCTTTGATTATACAATCAGTTTGCTAAAATTTTGTTTCAAGTACTTCCTTTGTACAAATTAAAATAGTGAATGAAATAGGATCAATGTGTAATCTTAAAAAGCTTTGATCTATTTAGCATGCCATGTATTAAGTTTCTTCTACTATTTTAGATGTCTTAAGTGTTTAATGATTTGAAAATAGAATAAATGTTTTAGCTGTAGGTAGTGATAATAGTGTTTTAGAGCATGTATTATAACATGACACTCTTTCCATTATGTTAGTTCATAGGATTTCTTCCTTCCATCCCTAACTTTTGAAGCATCACACATCACTTGATCATTGTTTTAAACTCCAGTGATCTTAATATGGCATATTTGTTCTCAATCTTTAAAGCCTTTTCCATGACTTTTTCTTGTCTGAACTTGAACCTTTTTTCATGCACTCATTGGTAGGGGCCATTACCATGCGTAATATCAATAGAAACATAGCAAAAGACGTGATAGAAAAAAAAATGTGGGTTGAGTTCAAATAATTATAATTTCATTAAATTAATTAAATTTGGTAATGTTTTAACATAAATGTTTGAGTTTGTAGTTTAATCAGGTTAGTGTTGAAACATTAGGTAGGTATCCATTGAGTCGTCAGGCTAATGCCTTACTGTAAAGAAAGCAACATAGTTTGAGCAGAGGAAGTTGGACAAACCATGTTTAAATGCTTCCCGCTTGTCTTCCCCTCAAGCGCTTGCCATGGCCGAGGCCGAGTACTGCTTCCCTTCGACTCCCATCTCCTACATTACCGCCGCCGCAGCATGACGCGGTTCTCTCCATCCCTTCCGATTCCCAAACCTTCACCCAACTTCTCATCTCATTATCGAAACTACCCGCTCGCCAACCGTTTGATAGAATTCCTCATAGAGACCAAACATTCAACAACTGCAAACTGATCCATGCCCGTATCCACAGACTCGGATTCCCTCTATCTGGAAAACTTAGTACATCCCTCGTGGTGCTTTACTCTAAGTCTGGAGGTGGCCATTACGCCCAGAGGGCATTCAACCTTATCAAAGAGCCAGATAAGGTATCATGGAATTCTGTTCTTTCTGCCCATTTGTGGGGTGGAAACAATCTCTCTGTCCTCTCTGCACTTTCCTCCATGCAAAGTTCTGGCATGTCACCCGATCAATTTAGCCTTGCAACAGCTCTTTCCGCCTGTGCCAGGTTAAACTTGTTGGAGGAAGGTAGGATGATACATGGGTATATACTCAAAATAGGGTTGAGTTATGTTCCTCACTGCGTGGGGTCGTTGATTGATATGTATGCAAAAGGGGGCCGGCTTTTTGAAGCACGGCAGGTGTTTGATGGAATTCCTGAGCCGGATGTTATATCTTGGACAAACATGATTTCTGGTTATGGAAATTTTGGAATGGCCGAAGAAGCCTTGGAATTGTTTTTGATGATGCGTGAATCAGGAGTCGTGCCGGATCGTGTTACCTTGGTGGCTGCCATGACTGCTTGTTTGAATCTAGGAAGGTTGGAAGCTGCCAAGAGCTTGTTCAGGGAGATCGAGTCACCCAACGTGGTGGCTTGGAATGCCTTGATCTCTGGGCATGCTCAGAATGGCCATGAGAGGGAATCTCTTGGTATATTTAAGGAGATGAGGAGCTTGGGTGTGAGACCTACACGGTCGACAATGGGTACCATTCTTAGTGCTACTGCAAACCTGTGTTTTCTTGACGAGGGCTGTCGAGTTCATTCAGAGGCAATAAAGCTTGGTTTGGATTCAAACGTGTTTTTAGGAACCTCTTTGATTAGTATGTATGCAAAGTGTGATTGCATGGAGGATGCAAGAAGAGTTTTTGCTTCATCAGACGAAAGGAATGTTGTTATGTGGAATGCAATGTTTGGTGGCTTGTTGCTGCATGGGTTGGAAGAAGAAGTGGTAGAACTGTTTCAGGAGTTGAAACGACTTGATTTCGACCCAGATGAAGTTACTTTCCTCAGTATTCTTGGTGCTTGTGCTGGTTTGAAGAATCTAAATTTGGGTAGACAATGCCATTCTCTTGCAATAAAGAGCAATATAGAAGCAGGTATTTGCTTTGCAAATGCTCTTGTTGATATGTATGCCAAGTGTGGGGAGCTATCTGATGCTAAACGATGCTTCAAGTTTGTTCATCTTAGGGATATTGTTTCATGGAACGCTATTATGGTTGGCCATTGTCATAACAATGGAGAAGAGGAAGCTCTAGATATGTTCAGACAGATGAGGTTGGAATGTGTGATACCAGATGAGGTTTCATTTTCAAGTGTTATTAGTGCTTGCTCTAATCTTGGAGAACTAGCTAAAGGCAAGCAGATTCATTGCTTATCAATCAAGTTCAATCTTAGCTCAAATCCTTATGTGGGAAGCTCTCTAGTTGACTTGTACACAAAACTTGCTGTGCCAGAGGATGCAGTACTAGTTTTTTTGCAGTTGGCTGAAAAAACTTTGCCCTCAAGAAATGCTCTTATCAATTGTTATGTTCAAAATAAACAAGAGGAGCAGGCCCTGATGTTGTTTCAGCAAATGCAACTCGATGGAATATGTCCTTCGCAGATCACTTTTGGCAGCATTTTGCCTGCTTTTGGTCCATGGGGACTTGCAATTGGTGAGCAATTTCATTGTTATATGTTGAAATCCAGTGTTCTCCATCATGATGATTTCTTAAAGGCTTCACTAATGGGAATGTACTTAAGATCCAAAGCCTTAGCTGATGCAAATAAGCTTGTCTTTGAGATGCTGGATAGCAAGAACTTGATAATATGGACTATCATTATTTCTGGGTATAGTCAGAATGGTTACCATGAAGAGGCTTTAATGTCATTCCAGAAAATGTCCAGGCATGGATTAAGGTTTGACGAAGCCATTTTTGCTACTACTCTTGGGGCATGTGCTGAATTGGCTGCTCTAGCTTACGGTCGAAAGGTCCATGGCCTCATTATCTCAACTGCCTTCCAGTCTTACAAGTATACAAGCTCTACACTAATTGAAATGTATTCTAAATGTGGGGATGTCGAATCTTCCCTCCAAGTATTCGAAGAAGTACAGCATAAAGATGATCTTATCTTCTGGAATTCCATTATAGCTGGCCTTGCGAAGAATGGCCATGCACATCAAGCACTCGACATGTTCCATGCAATGCAACAATTGCAAGTGAACCCTGATGGCATCACATTCCTAGGTATTCTCACAGCTTGCAGTCATGCAGGATTAATCACCAAAGGATACGAGTTTTTCAAGTCTATGAAAAACAAGCATGAAATAACCCCGCAGGTTACCCATTACGCTTGCATGATCGATCTTCTTGGTCGACGAGGATACCTTGAGGAGGCACAAGATTTGATTGCTGAGATGCCTTTTGAAGCTGAAGGCTTGATTTGGGCAACAATGCTTGCTGCTTGCCATAGGCATAGGGATTCTGAGAGAGCTGGGTTTGCTGCTGAAAAACTAATCAACTTGGAACCTAACAACTCGACTCCCTATGTGCTGCTTTCTGGTATTCATGCTGCTTTAGGTGACTGGGCTGGTGCTCGGAGGATGAGACATGCTATGAGGATGAGGGAAGTGAAGAAGGTACCTGGTTGCAGTTGGATAGAGGTAGGAAACAGAACAAGCTTGTTTATTGCTGGAGATAAGTTTCATCCCTATGCTAATCACATTTATGAAACAGTGGATAATCTTTCAGTGTTAATGAAGGATGATGGTTATGTAGCTGACCTAGTTTCTATTTGGCTGGATGAGGATGAAGCCCCTATGTTTGCCCATTAAGCCCAGACCTCCTTATGAAGAAAAGGAAGTTTAAATCCTAGTCTTTTCACTGTATAGACATGAGCTGCCTGATGTGTGCTTTATATGATTGAAGCTTCCTTCCATCCAGAGGAGAAAACTAGTTCAATATTACATAAGTTACACATATCCTAGGTCAATGTGATCACACAATCTAAAAAGGTTGATGGTGCCCTTATTGATCATTGAAGGTTTATTGACTAATAAACAAAGTATATTATTTATATTAAGACCCATTGAAGAATTATCATTATAAGTAACTCATACATACATATATACACATAAATGTTATATCATCCAATGAGTATCCTATCTCTAAAATCTATATGACATTTACCAGTAACTCCATCCTAATGATCTCTCTTGATAGGATGAACTCCTTCAATAATGTGGCAAACAGAGTTTTGATGACCATTCCGATTTCAAACCGTCGAACCCCTAAACCTTCCCTTCGCAAACATCACAAATGGTATAGCCCAGGCCTTCACAGTATGGACACTTAGCTCCTTCATCGACCCACTCCAAAAACTAAAATGATACGTGAATATTTGAACGAACTTAAGATAACATGAATATTTGTAAGCATGCAACTGCAAGAAGTTTTAGGTTTACCTGAGGTTCAATATTGGGTTCTCCACTACCATCACACTCTGCAGGAAGGATAGAAGAAAACAATTATTTAAAGATATCCTTAACAAAACATGGCAATAACAGTAAACTATATATCAAGTGAACATGAACAAAATGTTTAGCATCAAACTAAAAGAAAGATGAGGCATAAAAATAGGTCTCATATATATACTTGTTGACCATTAGCTAAAATTTATTATATACCTGAGCACATTAATCGCCCTTCTCCACGACAAGTGAGACACTGGTTTCTATTAAGTTTAGCTTTCAACCCTAACCTAGAAGGCTCTTCCCAGCGATTCTCCCCAAGCAAAAATACACGATGTTGAGATACTTCAACCTTTCCTTCATCAGCTTTTTTAATCACCTTCTCTTGTATTTCTGCAAATTCAGTAACTGAAGAAAATGGTGCTCCATTGATGCCACCCTATAATACAAGGCAAGGAAACATTATAAAGAAAAATATGCAAGTTTCAAATTACCTCAAAAAATGCTATAAACTTGAAAATAAAATTACAAAAAAATGTACAAATATCAACCCTAAAAACCCATCAAATTACTCTTCAGATATGAAGTACCCACCACTTTTTCTGCAGATGTAAAATCTCTGTGATCTGTGGTTCCTTTCACCATAGACTTGGTTACATATCGTTCTGCAAACAACTTCTCCAAAAGCTCTTCTGTCATAATACCATCTTCCATTGCTCCAACTGAGGCCTTTATTGCAAACTTTCGAATAAATACAGTCGTATAAAAAAATAGACAAGCTTTCATAGGTAGAAGGTGATTAAAAGCCAGAAGAAGCTCACCTGCCAAGTTTTCACAGCTCTTTCTGTCCCATTGGAGAAGCTAGAGTATTCCATATCTTCTTCACCTGAATAAAAACCAAATGCTTGCAAAGCCTCCTGCATATTAGAAGCTAACCTTTAGATAGCTTTATAAAAGAAATAACCCATCAAATTGAGGAGATCGGTTGATTTACTTTCTCAACTATGAAGACAATATGTGTGCAAAAAGCTTAAACAAATTTCAGTACCTCATCAAATTGTTAGGGATAAGAAGCAATGGCTGTAGTAATAACTTAGAATTTGTAAAAGCTGTGCACATACAACACTAAAATGACCAAAATTTGAATTCCAGAAGAATAACTTTGTATAGAATGGTTAAAAGTCCCCTGCTATCATCTTAAAAAAATGTATTAGACAAAAGCAAACTATACTCTTCAAAAAGCAGTTGACAATTCCTCGAATTAAACATTCATTGGGGTCTATTTGATTGCATACTTTCAAATTTGTACTTAGGAAAACAATGGAATTGATAAAATCCATCATTCGGTTTAATGAATTTTTAAAACCAACTGAATTAAAAATCTACAAGAATAATTAAAATCATGAAATTTGTTTGGCTAAATTGAGTTTGAATTACATTCAACAGATTATGTACCATGTCAACAATTGAAGCATAATAACTTCTTCATCATAACAACAAACCATTTTCTCTTTGTTGGTTCTTAAACTTCAAATTTTGGTTGTGAACTCTCACTCATAATTAAAGTATATCATAAGTACAATTTTGGCCAATTCCTAGCTTTTTCTCATTCAGTGTGCTTGGGTTTCAAAATCCTGTTTTGTAAAACAATGGATATATTATAATATATAAATTTGGTAAGATGAGTTTATAAATTGACAAAAAGTCTAAATCTACACAATATTTAAAGTTATTTTGTTTTATTGAGTAAATGAGACAGAATAAAATAATTTTTAGAAATATGCACAAAACATAATCCTATATTGAAGATTCAACAAGTTGAATTGTTGATATACAAAACAATGATCCAAACCCAACAAATCGAGCTTTTTGGTTCATGAGTGTTGCTTATGTCTTTAGTCTAAATTGGGCTATGATGGTGTCACTCTACAAATGAATAATATCAAAGCAATAAGTAACTCAATTGAGATTAGGTAGTGAGACAAGATTGACAGGGCAATAGAGTTGGTCTAATATGGTTTGACACAGTTGATAATGATAGTTCTTACATAGTCCACATGCAACAAGGTTAATGAGATTATTTTGATTGAGTTGACGATGTGCCACAATCGATATGATGTAATAGATCAAATTTTTGATGAGTCAATAAATACCATCTACGATAATATAACAAAGCCAACAAGCTACAAAACGTTTGGAAAAAAAACCAATGAGGCTTTGTTTCAACAAAGCAGATGAAAAGACAAAATCAATATGATACAACAAAGTTGACAATGCATTCACTGTGTGATTAAAAATATGCTTCCATTGGATGAGTAGAGATATAATGTAGAGAATTCCTCACAACAAAAAGGAGATTTGTTAGGATACATATAAAGAATATTTTCACAATAGATATTTCATAAGTTATACTATTGATATATAAAATAATTGTTTAATTTATATCCTTCTACAACAAATCCCTTCTTCATTATAATAATAAATCATTCTCTCACTATTGATCATCAAATACCAAATTATGTTCATAAATATGCAACCTATAGACTAACAAGTTCTTTCTTTTACTTCTCACCATAACTCTTACTCAAAACTAGAGTATATCATAAGTGCAGTTTTGATAGATTCATAGCCTTAACCCATAATGGTTCCACTAAATATGGCATAATTCATAAGATTGGTTTAAAAATTCACGAAAAATCTAGATCTACAAAGTATGCAATATATTTTTTTTGAATGTCTTTGGTCTAACTTAATCCATCAAGTTGTCACTCCAAATGAACAATATCAATACTAGAATTGACTCGATTGGGATGAAGGGGTGCAACAAGGTTGACAAGGAAATGAAGCAGGTTTAGTGGTAGGAATATCAAGACAACAAAGTCTATTTCGTCCAACAATGTTATCGAAAAAACAATGTTGTCATAGGCAATGGTTTCAACAATGTTAAAAAGCAATAGTTTAAGCATTGTCAATAACATGACAAAACAGATATATCATACTAGGGTTGAATATGACGATTTGGACATATTCAGTAGGAAAGCATACTTGATGAGGATTATTTTGACAAAGCTAAAGTGAGGTAGAGTTGATAGAGTATAATAACAACAATTTACGATAATTTGGTAGAGCCAATGATAGAGCCGATAAGGCATCAAAGTTGATATGATGTGGTGAGATCAACAAGGAGATAAAACATCTAGTGTGAGAATATTGATGGAGTGACTAAACCAATATGGTGTGATAAAATCAAAAGAGAAGTCAATTTGCAACAATATGATAGAGAGCAAATAAGATGGCAAGACTACTGTGATATGATAGAATAGATAACGATAATTTCGACAGAGTCGAGCAGTATCATTCAATAAAAAATAAAATTAAAATTCCAATGTTTATAGCTTCATGAATTTAAAGTTCATTTGGAGATTCAGTTAGTATCAACCAATTGGTCCTTTCCCCTTAGAACATTCTTAGTCCTAACAGATAAGTTTGTGACCATGAAAGGAAAAAGAAGAAGTGTTAGTGACCATGAAATAGTAATTAAAATCACAAAAACAAGAACAAAGTTCAATACAAACACAGCTTAAAAGTTAATCCAACAGCTTAAAAATTAAACAGCCATTGCTAACCTAGGTTTTGTAAATTGATGCAAATGAGGCAAAGAGAATAGTGGAACGATCGAAACCTGCATTTCTAGTACTTCTTCTCCTTCAGATCCCATCCGCAGTGTCTTCCTTTTTGCTTTCATTGCAAGAATCTCCTTCACTTCCTCCGCATCCTCAACCACATCCGGATTCGCTTTAGCAGCGAGAGCGCGTTCACCTGCCGGTACCAGCACCGCATCGACGGCGGCGGCAAGGCCCGCGCCTTCGAGTGCTGCAACGCGGTGCCGTAGGGTAGCCATCTCGCTCAGCAGAGACTCGCGCTCATCTCTCCACCGACGCTCCTCCCGGAGCCAGCGCTGCTCTTCCCGGAGCCACCGCTGCTCCTCGCGGAGCCATCGTTGCTCCTCGTGCTCCCAAGAGAAAGAAGAGGACGGGCCGGCGGCGGCAGCAGAGACACAAGAGAAGGAGTGGCTACGGTTCTGGTTCCGACGGACCTCAAACGTCGCCAGAAAACTGGATTTGACGGAGAAGGTTTGGCTTCCAGAGACGAGAATCAGATGAGGGAGGGGAAGTAGACTGGCGGAGGCCATAAACAAGATATATGGCGGGGAAGCTTACCGATTACAGAACGACACTTCTTGCCGTGGATGAAGCATTTTAAAACTTGTATGCAAATAATAAAACATTTTAACTATATAAAAAAAAAATCTAAAACGCCATAAAAATGTTATAAACCTTTTTTTCATTGTAACAAAATCAAATTAAATAATTTAAAATATTTCTTTGATAAATTAAATCATGCAATATTACATAATACAACTAAGACTAAGGTATCAAATACATACATATTCATCCATATTAACACAAAAATACACACAAATCCATGAAAGCCCAATGAACATTGGCAAACAAGTCATGCATTCAAGGATAACTTACAACAATAGATCAAATTTTATAGATGAATTTCATCTTTATGAACAACAATCTATGTATCACAAGTATTAAGTATGAAGGTTGAATCACATTCCTCGACATCGATCATGCTCGATGTGTACGCTTTGCAACCCGAAGGGCAAGATTAGTATCGATCTTGAGCGAAATATCAAGAGCTTTTACTGAATGAGTCAATGCCCCACTGCAAGATAAAATTTATGAATAAAATCTAATTAAAAATAAAGATTATTAGAATATAAAATTTAACTACAAAATTGTTGGACTCTTTGTAGCATAGATAATATGAAATTAAACAATGAACATGAAGAAAGAGTTGAATCAAGAGTTAAAATGGGTGCTTAGACTAAGGATGTGGGTAAAACTTTGCATATTTCTATAATCTATTTAATCAAATTTCTAACTGATATTTGTGTCATGAAAAGTATTTTTAAAGGATTATTAAGCACATAAAATAGAATAATTGATCACTTTGAAAGCAAGGAAAACCATTGCTACTATTAAGCAATAGTTCTTTAATGTCTCTAATTTATACAAGGACTAGTAAGAGAAATGTCCATACAACCTTATTTATAAAATGGATAACAAGAAATTTTATTAGAAAACATTTTATTTTATCTAATATCCTTGACAAGAAATTTGAACTTGAACTGAAAAAACACTACATTAAATGATTTGAGACTTTGCTTTAGAAAATGAAGGGAAAAAAAGGAATACCTTGAAATGTAGGTTACGCCAGTTTCTCCAATTTTTTTCACAGAATCAAGTGAAACATTTCCAGACGCCTGCAAGCATTGAATGATCAACCTTTGTTTAAAATTATGGCTCTAAAAAATAAATAAATAAAGAAAAAAAATCAACCCATTGAGGATTCATAAGGTAAATGATATGTGACAAATTTTTGCTACATGTTTAAGAATTCAATCCCAAGTAGTAGTTTCACTCAATTTGTCACAAGTCAAAATGTTGAAACCCAAGTCTGCCTGATATGATGGATTCTATCTAAAAATCTTTTTTTGTAAACAACTACAAATTGTGTGCCCTAGAATGTATACCTTAAGAACCAAAATCAAATATGTGAATCAAGAAGCAGAGTTGGTTAAACGATTCAACCTAATCATACTATTAAGAAGATTATTATATTGCAAAGAGTTGTATGAATAGATGATTCATCAAGGAAATTACCATGGTTAACTATGAGGATGAGGAACATAACATCAAATACATGCATAGGTGATTGCATATTTGCATGATCTATTTAGTGTTTTGTCAATGTTTACATCCTTATGACACGGGCCAAGTGTAAAACCATAAAAAAAAAAAAAAAAAAAAATCCTTTCTGTTCATGTTGTATATGACAAATATTAAAAAAAAAACTTTATCTAGCCACACTTATACTAACCTAACATTGACCTAATGCACACCAATTCACTCCATCTACCAAAATGAAGTCATTGCTGTTCTTGTTGTATATGAAAAAAAAAATCTTTATCTAGCCACACTAATACTAACCTAACATTGACCTAATGCACACCAATTCACTCCATCTACCAAATAAAAACATAAACATCATATAGGAGCAGGAAATATCAGGTTCCAAACGATTATTTGTCACTTAAATAAAAAATTACCAAGCTTATATGATATCAATAGATCCATGACAAGGTATAGTTCATCATACACCACAAATTATATTTCAATCATATCTATGTCTTCCAAGACATGCATAGATTTCATCCAGCAATCCAACTCTACAAATTATATAATCGGCACACCCAGCACTAATACATCATAAGAACACAAGGGAGGAGATGAATAATGGTTCAAAATGATACAAAAAAGTGAGCAATATGCAATGCAAGGCAATGGTCACGGTTCACTCAGAGCTTTGCTGTTTACAAAGGCAATCAGAAGTAAAGATTACCACACAAAACTAACAGTGCATGACCACTAATAAAAAAAGAATGTTTTCCTTACATTTTTTTGCTAATTATAAGCAGCAATCATCTATTCTTAGTTATATTCACCAGTTAGCAGATTTCCCCAACAGCAAAAGCACAAAAAAAAAGGACCAGACCAAACAACCACAGCAAAATTGTTGAAAAATGTTTGTTGCTATTTTTATGGAAAACAGGTAGAGCGCATTCAAAAAAACATTCAAATGCATTGTTTGGCTAAAATACAGATACAATGACTTTCTGCAGAATAATTTGAAATTGTTAGAACAAAGATTCTAAAGGAAGGTATATAAAATACTGCAAAGAAGCTGTAAGTCGAAAATAGTCAATTATATAAAGAAGACTTCTCTAACAACATTTTAGTACCTCTGTTTCAAATCTTCCATCAACCATTTTGACAGCTTCCTCAAGCATAGTTACATCAACATCTCCATTTGGTAAGGGAATCACCATGTTATCCAGCATTATTCGTGTCAACGAGGTCTTGTTTTGGTTTGCATAATCAAGAACCTCCTCAACTTCTTCCAATGTCCTAGTTTCAATCTAAACAATACATAACATAGTACAATTCCAATTAGTATTGCCCAAAAAACCATCAGTTTTAGAAACTAAAAGAAAATATGCCACTATAAAAATACTGTGGAAAAATGAAGAAACAACAATATACATACACCAAAGAGCCCAAAAATTGAACATTTAAATAATAAGAAAAATTGAAATGATAATGTTAAGAAGCTTTGCATGTTTTTCAATAAAAATCTAAAAACAAAATTCTGGGAATGACCATGTGTGAAGAAAGTAATGTTTTAGTTATAAGAAAACCGGATCACTAGAATCCTTGCCATATACAGTCAAGCCTAAAATATTACAGTTTGGCCACAGGAAATTTTTATTCATCATAACAGATGGCGAACATATTAAGCAAGCGAGTATTCTGGAATTCAACTGAAGAATACGAAAACAAGTTTCCGTTTCGTAACAATAAAAAATAGAAACAAAATAAGGGATTCTTTTGTAAAAGACTATAAAGAACATACATCACCAAAAAGGTTTTCTAAAGATATACCTCAACTGGCATCTTAAGATTGTTTTGTTCAAAATATGAATCTACTGCTTTAATAGCGTTTGCAACTCCTCCAGATATTGATATATGGTTATCTTTTATCATCACCATGTCAAACAATCCCATTCGATGGTTTTTCCCTCCACCAATTAGTACCTGTTAAGATACAGTTCAGGGAACACGACAGAAGCAAAGAAGGTACGAAAGTAACATGAGCATCTGAGATGATTTGGACCGCCCATTTATCCACCAGACGTAAACCTGGTGCTGTTTTTCTTGTCTCTAAAATGCATGCAGGATGTGCAGCCTCAGCCATGGCCTAAACAAGCAAGGGAAAAATAAGAAAAGGAAGATTTTGAATACATAGTGCAATATGAATGTAATGAAGAATAACAAACAAGGTCAATCATTTTATTTCAAAATATTTCATCTTTTCAGAAAATAACTAGATCTTGATGGTTATTAACTGCTAAAGTAAACCACTTTTCATAAATTAATTTAAAATCATATATTCTGAACTAATTTCAACTGTGCACACAAATTAGTTTTATTTTAGAACTCCAGGAAAAATTGGACAAATCCTCTGCTGCAAGTTGTTTTGAAGCACCGGATTTACACACAATTAGGGTTGTGTTGGGAAAAGGTCATGCCACAAGTTACATGTTAAATTTATTTAATTTATTTTTAAGTATTTTCTTTTCTCTCAACAACACTTAGGGAATTATAATTTATTGATTAATAATTTATCATAAATAATGTTTTTCTCCTGTATGTAACATGATTCAGAATAAATCACAAATGTTTTTCTACTGGAGGTGTTCCTAACACCTTCATGGTAACCGTTAATATCTGCAGGTGCCAGCAGGAGGTATGCTGGTGACAATTGAAGTGGAGCTTCTTATTTCAGTTTTAGTTGCTGTTTTTCTTTTTCCCTACATCTGGAGATGGTAAATTTAACCAAAGGGGAGGAAGATAACAAATTGATCTCAGGCCTCTAGGAATGTCAAAGGTAAATAGAATGATAAGGCAGTCTTGACTCTCCCTCGTAACAGTGCTTTAAAATTGCTTCTGATTACGTGGCTCATATTGAAAGCATTCCTGCTACAACTGCACAAGTAAAATCTATTCTACAAATGGTCTCTACTATTGAGCCTTGCCTCCAGAAATCCCAAAAAGACATTGTGCAACTAATACTGCTTATCACTGCAGCGCTGGCATAGCTAATATTTCCTAGTCTCCATAAGCTCTTATTGAGACATCCCTTCACGTCATTGAACAATGACAACTTATGCAACTAGACGTAAAGTCTATTCTCATTATCCATTGATCCTTCTCCAAAGATTTGAGTTTCATCCTCCTTGTAAATACCATGTTTCCCACTCTTTGGAGCAACTTGAATTCACAAACAACAAAATAGAATCCCTCTCCTAGGCAATTGCTTAGTTAGAACAACATACCAAGAACTTTACCCCTAAAAGATTCTTGGATGCTCATCATATGGTCCAAAAAATATTCGATGGGTGATCCAATAGTCCAATAGAGGATGATCAAGCAGTTTCACAGAGTATAGTGAACCTAGGAGTGATCAAACTGAGCATTGAACGCTCATGGATGGTTCTAGAGATGGTAAATAAACGTTTTGATTTCATCTTGGTTCCAAATCTGGTCACCTAGATTTATATTTAGACATTATTAATCTAAACACCAATTCCAAATGGATGTGTATTACATAGCTCATGAAAATGACAAACAGAAAATACTCGAACTATAATCAAGCTAATTATGTAAAGTTTTACTCAAAGCTTTTCATCTCTTTTCTAGCAAAATATTACAAACAGTGATTGAACATAGTGTAAGACTACTAATGTTCCAGTTGCTAATTTTTATTTACAAATTTTGCAAAAAGGAATTGAATTTCACATTGCATATTAAACATTATTCTACTGTAAAAAGGCTTTGCCGACTTTTGGAAAGTCCTAAATTCAACCAACTACCACAACAATTGGAGAGGATTGATGATGGAAACAAAATGTTTGTGGAACTTCGGAAAAAGAAATGTTTCAATGAAGCTTCAAAGGCTAGCTTGATGAGTTCTTTTACCCTAAAGAAAACAACATTGAAGTCCAAATGTCATCATTTGATAAATTTCATTACCAAGACTTCATTTGCTATAACAATTGCTGAATATTCAGATGAATAAAGCAAATTTAAAAATATTCTTGTTAAATGCCATTGAAAACTTATCTGTTTAGTAATACATTGTTGATAAATAATAAAATATTTTTTATTGTGAATCAAAAAAAGTACTATTTGACTTTTTTTGGTAAAAGAGAGATGAGATTTTTTAATGTCATTTTTTTAGATCAGAAATGTCTTTTGCTCTTATATATCTTTTTGCTTTTTGTAACAATTTGCATTTACAAAAGTTTGCCTAACGTAGACTTAATTTAATTCTATAACATTATTACTCTTTAGAAAATTCTTGATATTTTCTATAGATAAGGATGGATTATATTATCAAAATATTCATAAAAAGTTAAAATTACTTTTCATCGCAAAACAAGATAGATACTATAGCCTCCTAGTTATAGTTAAGGAAGATAAAACATTTGTAGTTAGTGTCCAAAAATTATTCTCATTTTGGTATTTCTCCATTTTCTCATATTTATTATTTTCTTTGTGATTTATTCCTTATTTCTTTCTCAACTTTACTAGTATGTGTACACCCTAAGTTGGAGATAAAATTACTTGAATATCACAAAAAGACATTCAATGATAAGCCGATAGCAACAATCAATATTTCTAATTGTTGACATAGGACATGACAAAAGGTCCAATCAATGATGTTAACAAAATAAAAGGCAAAGCACCTTAGTTAAAGTTGCAATTCCACTCATTCTCTGCATGAAGTTCAATGCAACCCTTTCAGCAATGACAATATTGCATGCGCACCCTTACAAAAAACAAAAAGAAAAACACAATTAAGCGTGTTAAAATCATTCTTCAAAACACAATAAAAATATCAATAATAAGTAAAGAACTTTACCATATACTTTCCCAAGTTGCATTCCTTTATGAATGCAGGTTCCATCACTCACAGACCACTCAACCTATACAAATAAGCTTATTTACTTGGGTAAATTGTAGATAGTTCTCTAATGTTTAGCTTAATTCTCAAATAAGTTTCTCTAGTTTAAAACTAGGTTACATAAAAGCTAAAAAAAAGGACATTTTTTGCCTTAACATTAGTAGAACACAGCTAAAAAGTAAAAATTATCCAGCATGAAAGACATAATTAGGTCATTTGGATGTATAAGTCGGAACTAGGTTCTTTGACCTTAAAATATCTTCATCATGTCTTCTCTACCTCCACAATCATGTGCCATCATTATCGGTACTCTATTGTATCCATCAACTAACTTCACCTTCATTATCTCCCATCTGTTGTCACCACCTCTATTTTTTGCAATTATCACTGCCTTAGTTGTCATCAATCACAACACTTGTCATCATCTCCACTACCATGATCCGTTCTCCACCATGCAATCATTTACCGCTTCAATTCCTCCACATCAACAATCATTAGCCGTCACCACTCTTTATTTAGGTAGCGAAGTATAATTTATAGAAAAAAAATCATGTCAAACAAGCATTCTAGCAATGTTTAATTGCAAGAACTTATTGTACCCTTTATAAACAAAATGACCTTTTTTCCAATTCTCAAACCAAAACTTATTCAAAAAACTAAGCAAAACATCATGGAACTACCAATAATTTACCCTATTCCAATGTATTGATATAATGAGGTGAACATGTCTTTTGCAAAGGTGCGGTTAAGTAATACCTTTAAAGAAGGATCCACCTGATCAAATATCATCTCTGCAAGGGCTAAACCAGCAATCACCCCATCTTCCTTTGCAATGAAGTAGGCGTCCACTTTCATTTCAGGAGGAACAGTAACTAAAGAAGTGACATCACCTTCACATGATCAAGAAAATTAGTTCACTCGTCCGGACGTAAAGAATTAAGTTTATGAGCATATTCTGAAGATATTAAAGAAATAAAAAAAAAAAAACATGAGAAGAAAAAATATTTCAATATATTGCTTAAGCGACGATATTCATTCTTTAATCTCAAACCAACGAATATAATTAAGGAAAGACCGACCTCGGTCACCAGCATCCTCGGCGAGGGCAAGAGCAATGACGGCCTTAATGTCATAGGTCGGGTGAGATGGCGGCATGGCCACCATTGATCCCACGGGGGCTCTCGCGTGGTCAACCTTAGCCATTACCGAAGTAACCCGCCTGAATTTTCCAAAATCGAAGTGATCAACAACGTTGCACCGATCTAAAACAAAATCAGCGACAGTGCCGAACCTTTGTAATACTGGAGAAGAACACGAGTAGATAAGTGAAGAAGAGACTGAATGCTGAAAGAGGTAGGCTCCGGCGGCAGCTGCAGAAGGTCGAAGAGCGCATGCCGAAATCGTCAACATACCCATGGTAGACGCAAAGGCCATTTGCTCGTTACACGCCCGTTGTGAACAATATGTGAGGAATTTTAACATTATATCATACTTCTTTGCATAAATGTTTAAGTTTTAAATACATATTTTTTATGTAAAATAGTAGAGCATTATTAAATTATGTATATATATTATTTTAGAATTTATTACACGTACGTTTTATTATTTATATGCATTTTGCTCTAAGTAATGCTTTATTTTTATATTTTGCATATCGTTTAATATTTTTTAATTTTAAAAAATTTATTTATTGTTATGTTATATATGCAAATCATTCTTAGAGTTTATTATTTTTTAAGTTATGTTTTTTATGTTTTATATCTACATTATCGTTATAATTTATTGCTTTAAAGTTTTAAAATTTTGTACATATTTTTATTCAAAATAATATAGATAATTTTATATTTTACATATAACTATCAGATTAAACAAATTATAATATTATGTTTCTATAAATAAGATATTTCTTTCCTGATTTATAAATTAATATCATTATACTTAATGATAAAAAAACAACATCATTTCCTCAATTTCACATATTTTAAAGTTTTAAAATTTAGTATATACTTTTGTATTCAAAATAATATAAAAAATTTTATATTTTATATACAACTATCAAATGAGACAAATTATAATGTTTTGTTTTTATAAATAAGATATTTCTTTTCATAATTCATAAATTGATATCTTATACCCAATAATAAAAAGGAACATTATTTTCTCAATATCACATACTTTAAAATTTAATACATGCTTTTTTTTTATATTAAAAATAATATAGATAATTTTATATTTTATATACAACTATCAAATAGGACAAGTGACTTATTTTCATAATTCTTAAAATAATATCAGTATATTCGAAGCTAGAAAGGAGCATCATTTTCACAATATTACATACTTTAATATTCTAAAATTAGTATATACTTTTATATTCAAAATAATATAGATCATTTTATATTTTATATACAACTATCAGATAAAACAAATTCTAAAATTGTTTATTTACCAATAAGATATTTTTTTTCATAATTCATACATTAGTATCATTATATTCAATACTAAGAAGTAAAATCACTCTCTCAATATCACATACTTTAAAGTTTTAAAATTTAGTACATATTTTTATATTTAAAAATATATAAATAATTTTATATTTTATATACAACTATCATATAAAAAAATTTATAATGTTATGTCTCTATAAATAAAATAATTTTTTCATAATTCATAAATTGATACCATTATAATTAAAGATAAAAAAACAATATCACTCTATCAATATCACATATTTTGAATTCACTTAGTTCAAGTTGCATCCAATGAAATCTTATATAAGTTCCACAAATCGTAATCTTTCACGGCAAGAACTAAATTGAACATAAGAAGAAACAAAAAAGACCATTCTATCTTCTAAAATAGCTCCATTTTGTAAATTTCTAAGAGCCACTACATAACTAGAATCTCTCAAGTAGTGCTTCATGATATTGAACGTAGAGTATCCATCAGAAGACGAAGTACATAAACAAATGAATTATTCTCAAGCAGTTTACTAATTATTCTTATTAGAAATGCAAGTGAGTGCATAACTATGCTACATATTTGTTGATCTGGAAGCCCTCTTGCAGATGTAATAACATTAGAAGAAGAAGATACAGAATCATAATAGAAGAAGATGGTGAACTCCAGGAGTTCATCTATCAAGCTTTAGGTCATATGATGGCAAAAGGCAAAACTCATGACCTCTATTTTACTTAAGTCTATATTCATTCAATAAGACTATATTGATATAACAAACTAGAAACATGGTCTTTGGATATATAATGACGTGCTTAAGCTTCATTCATCCTCTTCAATATTTGGTAGCTCCGTATTACTGGTATACCTTGAATGGATAGTTGTACCTATCGAAGAAGACGAATACACGAATGGCTTTGGTGGCAATTGCAGAAAATCTGCATCTCCTTCGAGCATTTGCACTACTTGCTCCATTGAAGGTCTATCTGATGGCCGCACTTGGATGCACCATAAACCAATCAAGTAAAGCTTTCGCTCCTCTTCCTCCAACTCAAAACTATAGTTAATGTTCATCTCTTCACTTTCATGCTTGAGCTTATCATATATCAAAGAAGGATAGTAGATCTGGCTTGAACTGCCAGCATTTGGATTATTAACATTCCTTCGTCCCGCTGCCATTTCGATGAGAAGCATCCCAAAACTGTAGACATCTGACTTGTCGGATATGGTTCCAAAGTTCCTTGATACCAACTCTGGAGCTATGTAGCCTATGGTCCCTCTTGCAGCACTAACTGAAACTACGTTGTGTTCCTTTGGGTAAAGCTTAGCGAGGCCGAAATCAGAGACCTTGGGTGTGAAATTTTCATCTAAGAGGATGTTTTGAGGTTTGATGTCAAAATGCAGGATTGTCATGTCACAACCATGGTGCAGGTAATGGATTCCCCTGGCCACACCAATAGCTATCTCTTTAAGCTTCTCCCATGTGAAGCAATGTTTGGGCGTTCCATCAGAGGAGAAGATGTGCTTGTCAAGTGATCCATTTTGCATGTACTCATATATGACAGCTCTTTTTGATCTTTCTGAGCAGTACCCAACAAGCCGAACAACATTCACGTGGCGAATCCTGCCTATGGTGGAGACTTCACTTATGAACTCATCGCCATTGCATTTGGGGTTCGACCCAAGCATCTTGACTGCGACAAAATTGCCTATGGCTACTTCTCCTTTGTACACAGAGCCAAAGCCTCCTTTGCCCAATTGTTCTTTGAAGTGCCTGGTGATAGCAATGATTTCTGAGTATGCATATCTTGTCGGTGTGAGGCTCTGGTGGGCTTGAAGAAATTTCTCCACAGCATCTGTTGATGCCCAGTTGCGCCAAAACTTATGAGCAAGGAAGATGCAGAGAATTAATGGAGCAAAAACAAATCTCCCTAACACAGCCAATACTGGAAAAAGGAAACCACGAGTTATCTATTTGATGAAATATAGGCAGAATGGACTTTGGGTGCAAGTGTTTTGTCCAAGAAACTCACCTGTAATATTCAGAACAATCTCTATTACTATTATCACTGCAATTGTAAGTCCAAAAAGTCGATTCACATAGAATTCAATGAGGCAAACCGGAATGCTCGTCTCAGCGAAAAAAATGGCAGGTATCAGAGAGAAAGTATTGTTTCTTCTAAAATAATAATCAAACGTCCTGTCAACATTCATGGTTAGCCTTTTGAAGCATTAACAAACTAGTCATATTTATGTATATAATATGCAAACTCTGTTGTAGAATGTGACAACTTAAAACCAACTTCAACATTTGCAATAGAAGAAATAAAGGGAACTTGTAATGCAATCGTATGACAATTGTTTTCGTACCTTGGAGGCTATCTCATGGTAAGCTACTTGAGACAGTTTTCAAAGGTACAAAGACCTCTCCCAAGTGATGAGCACTCTTTGGTGAGATCTTCTAGAATTAGCACATTGACGTACAACAAATGCAAAATAGGAAGCAAATAAACATGGAGAAGGGAAATAAGGACCACAAATTGATGGAAGAAATTTTATCTTTGCCTGTATCTAAAAAAATTGTAGTAGTTGTTAGTCAAAGTGGATGATAATCTCCTTCTTTGACAAGTACGAGATTCTATGTTTTGCAACCTAGTGCATTGCTTAATTAGAATAAGCGGAATTGTCTCCTTATAGCATCTCGGAGAAGTATGTTAGGATTTTTTTTGTTCCAATAAAGTAATGCCAAAGGCATAATAAGCGTAGTTGACCTCAACCTCGAAAGGTTGCTAAAAGTCAAGTAAAGCTAATATAAATGTCCCACAAATGGCTATTTTTTAGGAGATAAATGAAATCTCATGTTGTTCTAGCAAAACTTTCGATTGACTCAAGTAAGGTCATGTGATGGGTTAAACGAAAAAGTTTTGGATAATTTTCATAGGTATAAAGGTCTTGACTGCAATGACTTTTGTGGGCCTCTACAATTCATGAAAAGAACTTACATTCTCTTTATTGATCTTGATCTCTCTTTGGATTACCTCAAATCCTATGTATATGAGGGTAATCAACCCAAATTCATGCTTCTTCAAGTTTAGCTCTAACTAGTTTTGTTGGAGTAGATTGAAGACATGCTACACATAACTATGTTGCTTAGAAAATTTCTAAATGTAGATGAGGATGACATCTAGATACATTGATGATATCATTGATATAGATCTTAAGAACACCGTCCATCAACCTCATAAATGTAGTTAAGAATATTGCAAAATAGAATGGCATGGCATGCTACTTGTATAAGATGTAATTTGGTATACACTTGTGTGTGTGATAATTGGTCCAAAAGATTTTTTGTCATTGCAAGTTAATATCGATTCTTAACTTGATCTTAAGACACGGTAATCAATCCAAACCACCATTTGCTCTTCCTTACTTGACTAGGTTGGCACAATTGCAATAACAGCTTATACCTCCTTTCCTTCTTCACCTAATAGTTGAGCTTTTTGACCATCAAGTTTCTCTAGTAAAACTACCAATAGTAAATAACATTCACGAGCATTGACAAATCTATTCACTAGTTCAACAACTTCCAGATAAACCAAGCTATAATATTCTGTCTTTGCAACTCCATCTTTGGTAAATTGGTACCGCTATGCTCGATGATAGAAAGCAGCATCACTATCTCAATCACACTTAATTTGAATTAACTTAGTTCGGCCTTCATGCACATGAAATCCTATATAAATTCCACAAATCTTATTCTTTCACAATGCAAAACTAAAATGAATATAAGAGCAAAAGCAAGCATTCTATCTTATGAAAAAGCACCATTTTCTGCTAAATTTCTAATAGCCACTACATAACTAGAAAAGAGAAAACGGATGAATTCCTTCTCACCATGCAGAATCTCGAAGGCAGTGTTTTATTATTTGAAACGCAGATAATCCGTCAACAGGCCATTGAAGAAGGAAGCCTTCTCTATATGTCTGAAACAAATCTAGCTGATTTGAATAAGTGCTGGTGGGCAGCATATATAGAAAACTGCATGAAGGTGCGAGGTTTGACACGAAATAACCAAAAGAAGCATAAACATATGAATCATTCTTGCTGAGGCACGGAACCAGCTGATAGTCGAAATGCTTAATTTTTCTTGAGCAGTTCACTAAACAAAAGAAACTCCCATATATCAACCGATAATACTCAGATCCGAGTATGGAATTTGGCGAAAAAGATTTTAGGGGAAGACTGCAGCTGTTTCTTAGAAGACCAGCATCAACAACCTGAATAACTCTCAGGTAATAGAAAATTTGTTTAACGAAGTACTCACTTGATTGAAACAGCAAGAATGTTTTGTTAGAACTGCATGTGAGTTCATAATTATGATCACCGCAGTTTGGCGGGTCTCCCTTTAATCGGAATGGATATCGAATCTTAAGACCTCCGCATGTTGAATTGCTGCAGATTTGTTGATCTGAACGCCCTCTTGCAGATGTAATAACGTTGAGGAAGAGAAGAAACAGAATCATAGCAGAAGAAGATGGTGGCTTCCAGGAGTTCATCTATCAAGCTTTAGGACTCCCAAAACTCGTATGACTTAGGGCCAGATTTCTATATCAAATAAATTTGAAGCAAGTTGTTCTTAAAAAGTGATACCAAAGACTTGGAAAAAGCTCGAAGGTGTGAGTCAATTCAGCTGCTCATTTGGTCGATGCGAGACCGACAAGTTTTCTACGCAATTTTGTTTTCATGACGGTGACGACTTTTCCTTCAATTTTTTTTCGAATATATAAAAATTATTGAAAAAAACAAAGTATAGCCAAATCAAATTCTTAGATAATTAAGTTTCTTCATGAATTCATTGAAAACGAAAGACAAACTCGTAATTGTAATGGAAAATTATGCATATTATCATTGCTTTAGTTGTACCACTGCATTCTGCACAAAGCTGCTGAATGATTTGCGAGTTAGATCTTCAAACGGGAATGAAGGAAGCTGGAAAGAATTCAGATGCGCAGCTTGGTTCTGACTACTATTCGTTCAGCTGAGGCAGAAAATGGTAAAATACACAAATCAAACGTTTCTTTCTAAAGCTCTGCAACAAAAACTAATGGCTGATCAATAAGCACTTCTCTGCAAGAAGTTTTTGTGAAGCCAGGGAGATACGAGTGCCTTTGCATTTCAAGCAATTTGAATTTGCCATTCCAAACCTCTGTTCTCTAAAGTACCAAGGAATGGAGAAGGGAACAAGGAGATATTGAGACCAATTCAGGCCTCAGGGAACACCTTCAACACTCGAGTATCACTCTCTACACCTCAAAGAGGATGATAGAAGGGCATAAAAGCTATGAAAGGATGTTAGAGCTTAATTTGAGATGATTCATTATCTCAAGCACGAAGTAAGTTATGTAAGCCAACCTCAAAAATATGACTCAAGAGCCTTTTAAGCCTTTAAGATTCCACACCAATTTTTTCCTCTTCAATCAACTCCGACCACACCTTCAAGAGGCAAGATCCTACAAACACATCAACTCTCTCATCCATAGGAAGACCATATAGAGGAAACATTACTCAACAAAACTCCTACACATTTGCAACAAAATTAAGTAAACCTTCCTCTTTAGAACTTGGCTTGATACAGTTTGAGGTATAGATCAGTGCTTACTTTGACTGTCCTTGAGAAAATACTTTGATCTATTATCATATGAGACCTAGAAGAAGCATTCAAGAACTTCTCAAAACCTCTAAATTGTTCCACAATGTCATGGTCTCTTGTATGTGCTCTAAGAACATCCAAAAACACCTTGAGACATCCTCTTGAGTATGTTCATCGACTTGAATCCAAGGCACATTGCAAATGTCTTGAGCTTGTCCTTTATAACATATAATCCTTCTATTAGTATCTCAAGACACCTCTTTTTGAGACCATAGATCTCCTCCTCAAACCAAAGCCAATGAATCATCTTGCTAATGTCGTGATCTTGTCCTTCAATGCCTTCAATCTTATAGATTTGCATTGTAAGGCCAAAACACGTCTCAAGGTATTCTCTCAAGTCCTTAAACCAGCTAAAGCTAACTTCACATTTGCTTTGAGTCTCCTCTTGAGTGCTTCTCGAGCGAAGCTCCAATCCTCTCAACACCTCTCTCGAAACAAATCAATACCAGTCGAGGCCTCACTCAAGTGCAAAATGCCATGGACCCTCCATCTAAAACTTCATCTTTGATTGGGAGGTCTTGCGTGCAATTTATACTAAACCATTATTTATAGGCCATTGTATCTCTACTCTCACTTTAGGGTCTTCCAACCAACCTTAAGTTGCTTGATCAATTTACTTAGTCCCAACATCTTAGATGAAGTAAAAGATGGAAAGGGTTTTATACTATTTGAGCTTTAATTTACAAGATTTTAAAAAATGTTTAGGTCTTTAATAAGGCATATTAGAACCTCCTTCTGTTAGTTACTCTAGTTTTCAAATTAAGTCTTATTATTTCTTAGTTAAGTTTAAAATGTTGTCAAAAAAATTACTACAATATCTTAATGCTTATTAGTTAAGAAAACGAAGTTTTGATAGGAAATACAATTGTATCTTCTTCATGACAATTAACAAGAAAAAAATATTAAAATGATGATAAAGACTCAAAAAATGAACTCATTAACCCTTACAGATGATTAAGTAAAATAATCACATCACCTTCTATCAAGATAGAAATACTACAACATTCAAACACAAGAAAAAAATTAGTGATGTCTTCATCTTCAAAACCCTTTTATGAGGTGAATTAAGAATGCAATAAGTATTTGTCTCAAAAATGATCTTTACGCAAACCTATTTATGATACATTAAACCATCAACTAAGTAGGGAAAGAAAGACAATACGATCGAAAAATAATGATAAAAATACATAATTAAACCCAACAAAATAAGACAATTGTTCAATAGAAATTGCATTATAATAGTAATTTGTTTAAGTGAATTAGTGAGATTAACTTATGCTCCCTTTAACTTGTTCTTACCGAGCAGCACCAGGCTTCAACGTCTATAACAGAAGAGTAACGTCTTAATTTTTTTTTAACGGTTTTTTTTTTTCTATTTGTAATATATCCATTTAAGGGGCGCAGCAATGTTTCCTCATCTCTTTCTATCCTATAGTTGCCTCGTTTGTTTGGCCATTGGCGATGCAAGCGATCGTCGCAACAATGGCCGCACAGACCGTGCTTGCGGCTGTTGGGGCTCCCCACATCTCGCCAGTTACTGTGCCGCCACCCTCCTCTGCTCGCATCTTCCCCCTGGTTCACCTCTTTGATCAGCCCCTTGGTTTCTCTCTCTTCCAGTCCTCGGCCAGCGGTGGTGCTCCCAAGCCTCTCGCAGTCGTTGCCACAACCAAGAATGCCGTCGCCGTCCTCAAAGGAGAATCCCAGGTCCAAGGTGTCGTCAACCTCCTCCAAGAAAACGGAGGTATAATCTTCTAGAACCCTAATCCATCTCCCTTGCTTGCTTATTTTTTATTTATTTCTAAAACAGTTGAAATTGAGGTGCTTTTCTTTGAATTGGCAGGATTTGTCTCCCAAATGACATGGACAATTTAACGATGAAATAGTTAAAAATGCACTTCGTGTTTCATTTCATGATAAAGAAATGTCTATCCTTGTTCTTAAATAGTTTAGTATATCACTAAAATTTAGTTCACTTGATCTAATGTTGTTGTGGCTTTTGAATGAGAGTTACATTCAGTGATAATTCTTTATTTTTTGTTCTAGAGATATTCCTAAAAATAGATCTTAATAGTACCTATCTTTTGAGATGAACATGCTTTGTGTTTTACATAATACATGGTTGTGATCTTGATATTTGCATGTGAAGATATTTCACTTACATTATGTACTTGTTTTCATCTTTAAGCACTCTATGAACACTTTAATTCATATTCCTAAGGATGGTTTAGATGTATAAAATTTTTTAATATGAAAACACTAGACTAGTTTCCTTGTGATGCTAGTTTGTCATTTATTGTCATCCTAAACCCAAATCCTTGTTTATATCTTTTTCTATTTCCTTTTCTTGCTAGTTTGTCTTATATTTTATTCATTTAACCTTTGAAAATTATTTGATTGTCATGTTATCTTATTTTCACTTTCTCCTAAACACACACATATGTGTTGCATTGCATTTAGAATTAGTACATGGTGACATGGTATGCCAAATTTGGTGGTCAAAACTCTAGATTTGTAAAATTGTTAGATTGTAATTCAGGTGGGAAATGAGAAATGCAAAATATAGACTTGTAATCCTTAATAAAATTTTGAATGGGATTTCTATTCTTATCCCAAGTTATCAACATCCTGCTAAAACCCAAGTTAATGCTTATGGAACACCTTTAGATATATAGTCATATGTTTTTGTTAGCACTTAAATTGATTATCTATTACAACAAGGCAATTCTTGTACTACAAGTTGACTTTTTTGGATTCCACTACCTTGATAGTCATTAATCAATCCTTCTTATGAGATTCCTAGCGCCTATGCAATGATGACATTACCAAGAAGGTAAAAGTAGATGTTCTAACGTTTGATGATCTATTGAACACAAAATTCTTTATAGATTGGCTACTTGACAGTGACAATGACTTCAAATGGCAACTCATACTGGGAAACATCAAAGTTTGATTTGCCAAATTAGAATTACTTGACTAATATTGTACTTATTGAGTGAATATGGAATGACAATTATATTTACACAACAAGAACCTATAAGGAATTAGGATGTGATGAAGTAATTTCTCAAGGAAATGTACCTTCCTCAAACTCAACATGAAAACTCTTAGAAAAGGTGTTTTATATTTGACAAGTTATTTTATCTGTGATAAATTATTTGATTAGTTAATCTTTGTTCATGACTTCTACACAATCTTAAGATGGAGCTTCTTTCTTATAAAGTTTATACCTAAGATGAATTGTTTCAAAGGGCTTTAGCTATTGAACAATATCCTAAATTGAGAAGATTGCTATATATGGGAGACTTCGATTCATCGACATGGAGTAAGCATTGGTACTCAAACCAACAAAAGCCATCTATTGCGCCTCAACACAATAATGGAAAAGTGCTTGTGGGGACGTCAAGTTCAAAGAACGCAAACATACAATGTTAAGTATCACCAGTTGATAAATTTATAAATCTCTTAAGAAAGTGCTTCATGTTAATGTACATGAAGAAGGCAAAGAATTGAAGGAGATAAAGAAGAAGAATCCGACGGAAAGCTTGTCGTAGAGCCTTGTGAAGGCTATAATGATGCCAAAACACAACTAGACAAAGAACCTTTAAATGTTATAAAGTATATTTTATCATCTCCACCAAGAGATAACAATTTTTAATCAATCATGTAAACTCATCATCAATGATGATAGCCGTATGTATGTTCTTTTGAAAGTTGCCTTAGAGAAAATGAAGTTAGAATATAGACAACACTCAAAGCCATACAAATTTTCTTGGGTTAACAACATTGCTATTATTGTTATCACCAATATTGTTGGTATAAATATATCTTGTGATCTATTTAAAATGTATTTAGTGTGATGTGTTATTCATGAATTTTCCTTGTCATTCTAGGTAGTCATTTGATATTTTCATCTATAGTTGATTGAAAAACTACATTTTCAAGCATAAGGAACAAACGATTTTCTTAGTACTTGTAAAATCTAAATTTCTAATTGGTGAGAAACCAATAACTATCTTGGCCAAGTTAATTAAATCTTTGCATATTTTGAACACAACAATTTGAATTGGAAAGTTCTAATTGTAGTATAATTTATGTTTTATATGTTATTAAAACTCAAAATATATGTTCAGAATCTATTATTCTATATGTAGTTTCCTTTATATTGAGTAACATTTTAAGTTTTTCATCTTGATAAATTGTCAAAGAATTTGCTTCCATTATATAATATACAACACAATAGATTTAATTTCATGGTAAATGTTCCCAAATTTGTTGTTATACCTGGTAAAATATTATAGGTTTAATCTTCAATAATTAAATTGTGGCTTGGATGATTTCAGATCGACAGTAGGATGAGCCAGGAGCTCAATTGGAGGCTATTGGAATTTCTGAAATTTTCTAGGGATTTTTCGGAGCACCGAGGAATTTTTAAGTAATTTTCCCTGTTTAATTGGATTTTTGGAAATTCGAAAATCTATTTAAATCGGTCCATTAGACCAGAATTTGGTTTTTACCGCGCGTGAACCGGACCGGAGCGGTTCAGCGAAGGCGGGGGCGGTTCCCCGAGTACGTTTGCGCGTGCTTTTGGATAAGCCGCGGATAAGCGGATCGGACGGACGAGATCAGCGGTGGAGATTAACCGGCTGATCGAAGGTTAAACGGCGTTTTGGCAGGTCAACCGGCGCTTAATGGGTCGTTAACGGGTTATTATCGGTTTAAGCGGGGTATTTAACCCGAACCGTTTCGGCCCTTAGGGTTTCGAACGGCGGCCGGAGACGAGGTGTTCGCGGCGGACGGCGATATTTTCCGGCAGCCTTTCAAGGGGCTTTTTGTACCTGGAGGTTCGCGTGATCGAGGAGAATCGATTGGTACCGGTTTCGTTCGGCGAGGAGCAGCGGTTGGTCGCGTGCGAGCTTCACCGTCGCCACCGTCGCCGGAGAAGAAAGGTAGGAAATTCAGTTTAAATTTCGTTAATTAGCGAATTAAAAATATGGATTATTTTGCAATTAACTACCAGAGCATGTGAATTGTGTTTTTTTGAAAGTGATTAATGCAAATTATTGATTTTAGCATTTTAGGGTTTTCGGAAAAATTATACCGTCAAATTGGAAATTTTACCGAGCAATTGATGATTCTATTATGGGCTTTAATCATGTTAAGATTGTATCAAATGCCGGAAATTTTTTAATTTCATAGATTGTTTGTTTAATTTCATAAATTGTTAAATGAGGATCGGATGAAAACTTTGGCGGGAAATTTGATTGAATCTTAGAAATTAGTGGCATTATTGACAATTTAGGATAGTATGAACATCGGATTTTGCTTCTCCTTGATCTCGGTCGCCGGAAATCGACGGGGAAAACGGAATTTCCCGGAGGAATCGTCGGCTAGGGTTTCGCAGGCGCCGGGCGGAGGAAGGAGATGGATTAGATTAATTTCAGCTTAGTTAATTAAATAATTGTAATTAATTAATAATTAATAATAATTAAATACTAAACGTCGGCTGGAAAATTTGATTTAAAGGTTCGGCCGGTGGGTTCGCGGTTCAGCGCGGGTTTTCCGAACCGGCAGCGAAACCCGGTTCAGCGGAACGCGGGCGCGGACGAACGGCGGAGGAAAAATTTAATTCGGAAATTAATCCGAATTTTCGGAAAATATGTGGAATTTTTTTTTTAATCCGAATTTTCGGAAAATATGTGGAATTTAAATTTTCGGAAATTTATTTCGAATTTTCGGAAAAAGGATATATGTGGAATTTAAATTTTAAATTCGGAAATTTATTCCGAATTTCGGAAAATGGATAAAGGGCAGAAATTGAAGTTGAAATTTAAAATTTCCTGAAACGAGAAAAAGGTGATTTAGGGAAATCACATAGCCAAGTTGAAAGTTACTGTTGGAAATTATCCATAAATTCAGTGCAGTTGGATCAGTTGGAAGGAAGTGTGACACTTGGGTAAGTGTTACCAGAATAGTCAGAATTTTGATACAGTTTGTGTTACTTGGATGGCATTGACATGGATTGAGTCGGTTTACTCAGTGTTGGCATATTTCATGGATTGGCATACTGGACCGGACTACTATAGACCCTGTATGATGTTTTAGGGTAGTTGTGGTAGGTAACTGTGCGGTTCAGACTTAGCTTCCACAGTATATATGTGACTGGTAGGCGCCATGCGTGTTTCGAGTGGGCCATTCCCACTGGCATGCTACCTGGAATCCAGGCTAGGTTGTGATGCATGTTTCGAGCTGGGCGTTTCCCACTGGCATGTTTGCCTAGGCGCCATGCGTGTTTCGAGTGGGCCATTCCCACTGGCATGCTACAGACGCTGCGGTGTCGGGCGCTAGGCGTTGTGATGCGTGCGCAGAGATGGGCGTGTCCCGTTGGCATGCTTTGCCTAGGCGCCATGCGTGCGCAGAGATGGGCGTGTCCCGCTGGCATGCTGCCTGGGAGCACAGAGGAGAGCTACTCTGTTGTGACTGGGGGTGACTGTGGATTGGTTGGAGTCTGGAACTGAGAGTGCCTTCCCACCCTATATTGTTATGCTGTATTCCTATACTCTTGCTATTATCCTTCTTTTGCATGTGAGTTTTTATTAACTGTCTTTCCTACTGGGCGTAGCTCATTCCTTTATTATCTATAATTTTCCAGCGGCTCGGCAGACTTGACGCCACCCAGATTAGGTGGGATCGTGGTCAGCAGGCTAGTGAAGGATATCTGAGCTGTGATTTTCTGAGACATTTTGGTTAGTGTGATTTATACTATTTGATGTATTCAGGGAGACTGTTATTCTCATGTCATGTAATATGTGGGGTGATTCTGACTTATGTATCTAGTGGAATGATATTGTATTTGTTGGACTTGGATCTTATTCTTGAGATGTAATTTCCATTCACTGTTTTACTTTATTGTCTTGGTGATATAGTGTGTGGAGTGCCATATTTTATCTGAGGATGTTATGTATTTTATTTTGATGGTGAGGCCATTACATGACTATGGAACTTAACCTTGGGGGTTCAGACTTCTATTAGACCGGTTCTCCTATCGGTATGGGTTAGGAGTATTGGGTCTAGTGGGAGTAACATTGCGCGAGTTCATCAGTTAATTCAGGAGTCATGAATCCTGACTTGACGGTGCACTCGGGAGATGGGATCCACATTGTTAAGGAAAGTAGGTGTGTAATGATTTGTTATATCCTATGTTTTTCGTAGGCTACTCAGGTTGGTATGGGACGATCTGAGCTGTCTATATGCAAAAAAAAAAAAAAAAAAAATATATGCCAAAAATCAGCCTAGGAAAAATGGGGTGTAACATTTGTCTACCTAATAAATGAATCTAATTGAACATGCTTAGTTAAAGCAACAATTTGATGAGTTGCTAAAGAAGGGGTTCATTTGTGCAAGTTACATGCATCTTGCCTACACTTTTGATGCCTAAATGGATAAAAGTTGACAGACTTGTGTGGATGCACGAGTAATAAAAATTTTATCAAGCATCACTTTCCAATTTCAATTTTGGATGATAAGATAAACTTGATGATGGGGACAATTTTTTTCAAAAGATGATTGAAGAAATATATACCATTAGATTAGAATGTGGGAGGATGATGAATGAAAGACTAAGTGCAGAACAAAATATGGTTCTCATGAATGCCTTGTTATGGCCTTTGTTTCATGAATGTAACAAATGAATTTAGTTATCAAATAAATCATCTATTGCGACGTTTTTATAAGGGGATTTTTGTTGGTATACTTTGATATTTTGATCAATAGTTGCTTGGGAGATGAACATTTAAGCAATTGAGCCAGATGAAAATAGTGTTGCAAAGAGAAATAATACATATAAATTTAAAGAAGTGTGTTGTCGTAGCAACTTCCATAATATTCTTTGGTTTAGTAGTTTGACGTGATTGTATATTGATATATCCTGAAAAGATTAATTTAACTAGAGAGAATTTGTTTCAATAAATATTCATAAAAAAAGAGTTTTCATAAAGGGTCATCTTTTGTTTAGGGATATATTAGAAGAATCGGTACAATTATAACTCTAATAATCAATTGTCTCAATGAAGGAGAATCCAATTAATCCCATTGAGCTTTTAAAAAGATAACAATATCATTAACTCAAGTATTATTTCTAATTGATTTTAATAGTTTTTAAAGTTGTTTGGGATGTGTTAGGCATGAGAATGGAACAATTTTTAATAATAAGGATATATAGTAGCATTCTTTAGTAATAGTTAAATAAGCCAAGCAAAGGTATATGAATACAGCACAAGTCCAAGCAATTTCAAGAATGGGGTTCTATGCAAATGCATGTATAATGTGTGCATAGAAACTTAGATACCATGGTAAAATATATGCAATTAATCCTATGAAATGTAAGTCAAAGCTATGATATTTATGCATTAAGGCTTCACTTTAATTTGGAATTTCATGGAATTTTTATTGTTTGTTTCTAATGATTAAATGCAACTAATGAAGGTACAAAGTTTTGATTTTTATCTATTAAGCAGATCTGTTTGAAGAATAAGTATGAAGACCTTAATCTACTATTATGCAAGCACACAAGCCAATCAAGATTCTTACGAAGCAACTCATTGTTACTTTCACTTATGATAATTCCAATGATATATAAAATTAAAGTCAAATGCAGTGAAATGAAGAACTTTACATGTTTGATTAAACTTAAATAGCAAAATTCATGAAACAATAACTATAATTACTGTTAACAAGTTAATAGCAACACAAACAAGTTATTTTATGGGTTTTTGTAGGATTCACAAGGAAATAAAAAAGATTAAAATGAAAAATAAAACATTAGAGATTTTGTTGTTATAGAGATTTGCAGAAAAAATAAGGAAGAAATGGTGAAAAAATCTGTATATGACAACTATGACATGATATAAGGATCTATTCGTTCCATGTCTCTTGCAAAAATTCAATACTTCCTATTTTTGATATCCAATATCCTCTGAGTATGTTCTAGCAAACAATAGAAAAATCTCATTTATGTAGCTAAAATTTTCTTTTAAAGCCAAAAGTTTAAAGCCCTTGAAGACTCCTCTACATCTATTACTAAGCACCTTATTGATCTTTTATAGTTTTGAAATAAAGAGATATGCTTCCCGTTCATGTATTAGTGGTTGGTGTATTGGTACTCAAATAATTTTAGGCATGAGCTTGGATATGCTTGTGCGTATTTTATTTGTCTATGGCGTAAGAACATTGTGTGTATGGGTGCCAACATTCAAGTTTGACAATATAGCTACAAGTGTTTTGGCATGCATGTACAAATGTAGGAGTAGAGGAGCTATTGTGTTGGTTCAAGCATACAATAAGTCTACAAGTGTAGTTGAACTTGGTAATAGGGCCATGGGTATGCCTAGGTTGATTATATGCATATGTTTATGGAATCAAGCTTGTATGTTTTTGAATTTTATGACTCATTGTACAAGTTGACAATGTTCATTCTTACACAAATAAAATGATAAACAATAAGATTTTATGGTAAAAATTTCCATAAATCATGCTACAATTTTAGCCTATATAAGCATGAGCTTGGGCATGCTTGTGCATATTTTATTTGTCTGGGGTGTAAGGACATCAAGTGTATGGGTTCAAACATTCGAGTTTGAGAATACAGATGCAAGTTTTTTGGCATGGATCTACAAACGTGGGGGTAGAAGAGCTACCATGTTGACTAAGGTCCAACAACAGGTGTATAGGTGGAGTTGGACTTGGTAGTAGGGGAATGGGCATATCTGGGTCGATTATATGGATGTCTAAGGAATCAAGCTTGCATGCGTTACAATTTTGTGACTCATTATACAACTTGACAATGTCCATTCTTATCGAAATGAAATGATAAACTATAAGATATTATGATAGAAATTCCTATAAATCATCCTTTAGCCCATTAGGTATGAGTTTGGACATGTTTGTGCATATTTTATTTGTCTAAGGTGTAAGGACATCTAATGTATGGGTGCAACAAACATTTGGGTTTGATAATACAATTGTAAGTGTTTCAACATGGATGCATAAACGTGTGGTAGAGTAGTTATCATGTTCGCTCAAGTATGTAACAACAATTGTATAGGTAGAATTGGACTTGGTAGTAGAGGCATGTGCATGTCTAGGTTGGTTATATGTATATGTCTATAAAATCATGCTTGTATATTTTGGAATTTTGTGTCTTATTGTACAACTTGACAATGTCCATTCTAACCTAAATAAAATGATAAATTATAAGATATTATAATAGACATTCTCATAAATCATCCTACAATTTTAGCCCATACAATAAAATAAGATATTTTTACCTCTTAAATGTCTCACATCTATAAAATAAGGACTGAATAATGAGAAAATCATGCATGAAAATTCCAATAACTCAGCATTGGAGTAACAAAACTTATAAGAGACATGCCATATCATTTATAATAGGGGGTTGCAATATTCAATGTTTAAAATATTTTTGACATCATGCACTCCCAAAATGATTTATCTTTTACTATGAGCATCAAACTTTTAAATATCTAAATTCTTAGAAGAAGATTAGCAAATGACACATTAAATGAATTGTTTAAACCATATTATACTTTTCTTTTGAAACTTAATGTTGGAACTCAAAATAAACTAAATGGTGCATTAACTTGCATGTCAATTCCATTAAATGAAAGGAGTGCTGAAGTTGTTAGTTTTGATAAGAAGAAATAATTGTATGTGAAGTCCAAGAATTTTAAAGAAATTTACAATGAATATGTTCATGATCATGGATGTTTAAGAGTTCTAGGTTTTGTATTTCAGAGCCTTCCCTACTTGAGTTTTTGATTGAAAAATTTATATTCTAAAAAATAGCAAAACATTTAATAGTAGCATAGCTTTCTTAATGGTTGGAGATAGGTTCCATCAGCCACAACTTAGGAGGATATCAAAATTGTTTGTCATTGTAGTGTTTGTTAGATTGCAAAGGGTGAAAGACTTAATAGGATTGTATTTTGTTTTGTTTATTTCTTATATGTCAAAGGAATTTGTGAGCATAGACTTTAATTTTTACAAGAATAGCTAAACAAAAGGAGTTAGTTTTAGTCATGGTGCATTAAGTTTCTAAGATGACAAACTATTGCTTTTAAGAAGGCCAACTATTGCTTTTAGTCATGGTGCGTTAAGTTTCTAAAATGACAAACTATTGCTTTTAAGAAGGCCAACTTTGCAATGTTGGTGTTTGATTAAGTTATCCTATTGAATGGTCTTCCAAAAATTATTTTATTAGATTATGATGCGAAATTTATGAATTATTTTTCTAAATTTGGTTTGCTTCTTAGGTGGGGATGGGTGAAGGGTTATTTTTTATCATCATTGTGAGGAAAATTTAACAGTTTGTTCTCTCCAACACACTATCCATAGAACAATGGACATATTAAAAACTAGTTTATTAGACTTCAAGGAATCTCATCAAAGTTGTTGTCAATAAAGGAGTTAAGAGGTATCCTCATTCTATGTAAAAATCTAAAATATAATGTTTACAGAAGTTATCAATTTAAACACAACATTCCTTCAATAACAACATTGAAAGCAATTAGACGAAACAAAAAACTTTTGAGATTAAATCTAAAAGTCTTTTGACTTAGAAAAGTTCAACATTCTAACAACTCCTTAGCCTTTTTCTTATTTGTTGAATAATTAAAAGGCTGTTTGATTGTTTTACCACCTTATTCGAACAAAATCTATAACTATGCCATGACAAGGGCCTTTAATCTGTGCCTGTGAGAACATATTCTATTAAAATTTATTATCTGCCAAATCAAAAACAGAAGGCCAGCCATTCAAATTATCTGTAGATTTCAAAATAAAGACAGAAGTTTAGCTATCCAAATTATGCTTCCATTTGAAGGTAAAGACACAAGATTAGCCACCAAATTAGTTGTCAGATGCTACAGCTAAGTGCACTACTACCAAAAACAATTAGCTTCCATTATACACAATTTTGCATATTCAAAACAATTGCAATGGTTGTTCAAAAATTGCAGCTCTGTCTGATTTAGGGACCCAGGAGATCATTAATCCTTCTCCTCATTTGCTATATGAAAATTGTCCGGGAAACTTGTTCTAAACTAAATCGTTTAGAAGCAACCTTTGTGTTTCTTTATGCAGGAGCCACAATACTGAAGGTTCGCGTTACTGGACTTGCTCCTGGACCACATGGTTTCCACCTTGTAATCTCTCTTATTCTTGCTTTCTATTCCTTCCATTGTTAAACTTGTATTATGGGTCATCAAAGAACCATTCTTGTGCTCTCTCTTGTGAAGCATGAGTACGGTGACACAACCAAAGGATGTATATCAACAGGTCAAACTTGCCCATCTTAATTATCTACTACAATGTTAATGCTACCATGGGTTACATCAGAAAGACAATTGTCCACTCTAGACATTTGCTTTCGAAATGAGCTCAAATGGAAGATTACCCTTCTTTCACAGGTGCACATTTCAACCCTAATAACTTGACCCATGGCGGCCCTGAGGATAGCATTCGCCATGCTGGAGACCTAGGAAACATATTTGCTAACTCTGATGGTATATATATTCTGTAACGTGCCCATTTCAGTGTATATGTAATGAGCTTATTAGGCTTGTGTCTTCTTCTCTGGTGGACATAGGAGTCGCTGAGGCAACAATTGTGGATACACAGGTTAAGCTTATCTCTTTTATCTTTTATGCTCTTTCCAGTTGTGTGTGATGGCATACTTAAAACATTTGTAGATTCCATTGAGTGGACCAACTGCAATCATTGGAAGATCCTTTGTAGTTCACGAGCTTGAAGATGATCTGGGAAAGGGTGAGTCCTATTTTGTGAGTTGATCTCAGCTTGGAGTGTCTTCTTTGTAAGGTGTGTTTGATTCTTACTTTGGCCTTTGATACTTAGGTGGAAAAGAGCTTAGCCTTAGCACAGGAAATGCAGGAGGAAGATTGGCTTGTGGTGTGTCTATGACTTGTACATAACCCCCTTTCTTCCAGTTTTTTAACTCTTCTTGTTTCTTTTCTTCAGGTGTGGTTGGCTTAACTCATCTATAGTTGTCATCAATTAGAGGTAATTAATTGTTATTAATTCATAATTAAGAACCATCTTCTTCTGGATTTGTTCATATCCTTCTCCATTTCTAATCTGGAGAAGACAACTTGTGATGTTATTTATTCACTGAAACCAGTTCTGGGTAACACGATAGCATATTTAGGGTCAATGTTCTTATATCTCATGAGGTAGAAAGATAAAAAGTTTATATTATTTGGTCAAAATTAGAATCCAAAGTATTTTAAATTGTATTTATGTTAAATAAGTAAATTTAAAATTTAGAAAGTTTTTTTTTTTTTTTTTGAGATTTTAAAGAAAACTTCATGAAATATTTCTCAAGGAGAATAAGTTCAATATTGGGTTTTTTTTTTAAAATATGCATGTATGGTCCTTTGAGAATACAATGATTTATTTATTTATTTATTAGAAAATCTCAAGCTAAAATACTGATTAATATTTATTTTTCTAATGTGGTTTGTTATTATAGAGTTCAAATCACATGCAAATCATTGAACCGGGCTTACAGTGAGTATACTAAACATTGTAGGTGAGATGTCTTAAATAAATAACCTATGTTACAAGTTAGATATTATAAAAAAAATTAAATAATATTTGTTATTCGGCACATAAATTTAAAAGCAAATTATTTTAAATTGTTTGGGTCAAAGCTTTCAGTTTAAATATTTTTTTATTTTTTTAATGTGAATTTATTTATCTAATTGTCGAAGCACTTGAAAAATAAAATAAAATAAAATAAAAAAAGCTTGTACTGGCTTATGATTGTTTCAGTGGAAATGAAACGCGCGGGAATAGAAAATGATTCGAATGCAGTTAAGGACAAATGGCACCAATTCATTGGTCCCACGGAACAAAAATGCGTGCCGTCCAGCCTGCCGATTCAGATGACAGCTCACCCGTGGACTGTGTGACAACTCAGCTATGGCCCACTCTCACGTTGTGGGACCCTCCATGTGAACTGAAATTGACGTTCCCGCCTTATCCAAAACAAACAAAACAACAATCGGCTGAGGACGTCAGCGTCTGAATCATTACCAATATTACAAAATATAGACATATTAGACTTTCTACAATTGTACATAATTCTAATAAATATACAAATTTAATTAATTTTGGCTAGAATAAAATTAAAAGATTTTTTTCATTAATTTATACTATATTGTCATATTTAAAAATGAATTAAATTAAGTTATTTATGTTGTTTGAGTGAATACAAATTAACAAAAACATGAATTTCATGAATTTTAATATTAATAAATATTAAATCCTAGAGAAAATCTTAGGCATATCCTATGATTCTAATTTGAGCTTATACAGACTCAAAACGTAATAAATAACATCAAATATATATAATGTTTATCTATATTCTCATGAAGGTTAACGCACTTGATCTTGTGTATCGCGACAAAATACGTAAATAATAAGATTTCTTATAATATATCTGTATACATATAATTTGAAAATTAAAGTATATACTTATACAAAATTGGCGATCCTAAATGATCTAATATCATATGATTTAATCTATTAATTATTTATAATAGTCTTAACATTAGCATATCTAGATTCTACCTCTCCTAGTTAGACAAAAAGCCAACAAAAATGCATTGAAATAGCTACATTCATGTTAAGGAATGTAAGCCATTGTATTATGGCATCGACCCAATTGAGCTATTATTCTTAGTAAAATAATCTAGTATATCACCCACTAACCATATAATGTGATATTGGTAAGATCCTTAACAGAGGCAATGAGTCTATAAACAAGCAAATCCCTAAGAAACTTCAAAATGATATTCCTAGTTGCCATATTTGGCTCAAAGATATTGAACTCAAAGTGAATTACAATTTGTCAAAATCCACATTATGTGATTCAAGTTAATATTCTTGTTGAGGTTTGTATCAAGATTCATATTAAGATTCTCTTCATATAGAGGCTTATCTCTACTATTTGATCCTTTTTTTATCCTCGTTTTATGATATAAATTATCTCGATTTGACTTTTTTAACACATGTCATTTATGAATAATTTAATATATTTAAGTGAAATATTTAATTTTTTATGATCTTATTATTAGGTTAATTATTTTTATAATTTTAAAATTTTAACAATAACAAAAATATATTTTCATTAAATAATTCGTGTTAAAAATACAATAAAAATGTAATTGTCATTCATTTTAAAATATGAATAATAAAATAATCATAAAGATATGATAAATAGTTTTTATAGCAAAATTCATAGTGAAATATTTATGACAATGACACTTGAGAAATTTGTGACAAAATATCACAATATATAATTTGTAATAAAATATAGCTTTCTATGAAAGATAAATCCATCATATAACATAAAAATATATGTTCTTTTTTTGTAGCTAAAATGGGACCCATGATTACTCTTGATAGAGGAAAAGAGTTAGCTTGTGGGTTTAACTTAGTTCTGATGAAATAGTTTAATGAGGAGATGAAGGAGGGAATATAATAGTCATGGTTCAAAGAGTAAGTGGGTTTGATTTAGGTGGCACATTGAGGAAATAAGAGGGGAGATGGACTTGGGTAGAAAGAATCAAAAGAAGAAACAAAGTAGAGGAAAAGAGAAAGAAAGAGAAAAGATAAGAAACTATATACAAAGAGGAAGAAAAGTTGAGAATTGTAATTGGTTAAGATTAAGAAGGGCTTCGATATGAAATGTTTATTGTCCACCAATACAAAGGGTTTCAAAAAAGTAGAAATCAATTATGAAGATGATGTGGTAGAAGATCAAGAGAAAAAAATTAGTCATAATAAGTGATAATGAAATAGTACTTTAGCCAATCATAACATTTGCAAGATTTATGTAATAATATTATATAGCACCTAATTTTATTAGCCAACAACCATCATAGATAGCTATTATATAAATTATATCATGATTTTTAATAGAAATCAATATTTTACAACAATTTGTAATAATAGACACGTTTTATAACATGTTATTATAATAATAAAATAAACAATTCAAAGTTGTTTTTAATGTTAGTCACTTAAAACTATATTTTTATATAATATAACATTTATCTCAATATTTTATTAACTAGAATATGATGAAGTGTCGATCAATATAATTGTATGGTACTATAAATGTTATGGTTTGCTCATATTTGAAGTCTCTCTTCTCTACTTTTGAAGACAAACAAATTCTATAATTAATTTAATTTACTCCAAATTAATATACTCTACATTTCCATTCTTATAACACTTATCGATACAATCATGTTATATGTGCACTTGAACAATCAAAAATACGAGTAATATTGCTTTGGTTATAATAGCACTCATTATTAACATTTAAATTAATTTAAAACTTAAGGCTCAAGTTGTAATTATTATAATTACAATATAATAAGGATGAAATATTATAATGCAAATCATTTTTGAAACAATGGCTTCAAAAAACAAAAAAATGTTTAATACAATATATCAAATATTTAAGTTACACCAAATTTGACTCAATTGTTGATAAAGTGAATAGATTTGTAATTTTTGAGAATCTTTTTTTATTCAAAAAATATATTTTTTGATTTCTTTTATCTTTTTTAATTGATTATAATAAGCATGTCAATTCAAACAATATAAAATAAAATCTTAATTTCATTATTTAAATTTTATAGAGATGAAATATATGTAGTTTAATTCATGTCTATTCAATCAAACTTTTTATAAGATTAAAAATGATATTTAAGATAAATAAAATATATTCTTTTGTTTTTTACTTTTTAAACAGGAAATAAATATAAAAGTAATGTATGCAAAATTTAACAACTTACTAAAGAAAGAGAATTATAAAATTTTTCTATAACCTACTAATAAGTGACGTATCACTTATTGTGAAATGTATCTAAAACATAGAATTCGAAGTTCGATAATGGAGACCAAACTCTCTCATCTATATGAAATTGTTTGTTTCGTCTTATGTTAAAGTACAAAGTGAAGAATATGATAAATTATTTTTTATACTTCTGTTGTATGACCATGAATATGAAACTCATTTTGTTTGTGTTAAGTGAAGTGCTATTTTTTATTTTTCTATTTCTAAGAGAAAATTGTCAAATTCATTTCTTTCATCACCTATTGACATCAATGTAGCCAAAATCATACGTATCTCACATGTTGTGATATACCACCTATAACTTCTTTTATTGACTTATCAACATTGGTAAGTAGGCAGTGTCATGATCATATCTATGACCACAAAATTTATCTAATAGTTAAATTATTAGATAGAATATTAATCATTAAACTTAACATTAGTCTTTGATACCAATTGAATTAATCACTTAAACTATTTTATTTATGTAAGAAAAACCAAAATAGTTTTAATTTAAATATCAAGTTTTATTATAATGAAACATAAATAAAGCATGCTTTTATATCAAGTGTTGTAGTGAAAATAAATAAAAATAGTTATAAGAAAACCATGATTGAATTCTTGACAACATATTATTACAATGTTCTCAAATATATTAATACTAATATATTATTGAATTAATGTAGTACCAAAACACTAACAAACCAAAACTAATCACTTTTCAAAGCTCATAAGAGTCTCATGATATGCAATTAAATTATTTGAATGACTAGGCAAAATATAGACTGAGTCAACTCAATAGAAAAGTGTCGAGTAAATATTAGTTGTACATCATTCTAAGACAAAACAATATAATACCAATTCTAATAAGTTAAGATCATTTATTAGATATCATTTCAAACAAAAATTATTTCTTTATTTTATGTTACTAATTTGTTTTGTCATATGATATATATTGAAGATAATTAATATATGTATATGTATTAACCATTAGTATCATGAAAACCATTAATAACATGTAGAAAAAAAAAAAATATATATATATATATATATATATATATATATATATATATATATATATATATATATATATATATATATATATATTAGAAAAAGTATGAGAACTATGTTATCATCCATGCAAATAATAAATGCATATGTACACTTACAAAACAAAAACCAAATACATAATACAATCAAGTAGTACGTTAACCATATATTATTAATATAATAGTCATTCCTTATGAGATTCTTTTTTCTCATTTTTTGAAATTATGTATGTTGTATTATTAGGTTATATCTATGAAACATATTTATAATTGATACCATATTTATTATAATATTTAATGAAATAATTCTCTTATTATATCATTTATTATTCAAGCAAACAATTAATTATTTTGATTATATTATTCAAACCTTCATTTGATTTCTTTCTAAGCTTTTAATGAACCATCTATTATTTTTATTGAACTGTTCGATAAGCATTAGATTGTTCAATCTTTTATTTGATTTCTTTCTTTGATACTAGACTCTTATTAAATAATTTGTTCTCTTTATAGAACTATCCAATAAACATGAGATAAATATTTGAACTATCCAATAAGAATGAGATAATGTAATCTATCCTCTTTACGTATTTCTTATTTTTTACTTTTATTTTTTACATAGAGGATTTGGAGGTATATGACTTCTAATGTTTAAACAAATAAGCATGACTTGTACCATTGTGGAGCACATGTCAACAAAAAAAACTATTTATTTTGTTTGTATTGGAATTGTGAGTTAAGAAATAAATAAATAAAATATATATATATATATATATATATATATATATATATATATATATATATATATATATATATATATTTCAAAAAAAGAAATATTTAGAAAAGGTATTTAAAATAGTCACTATTGTATTAGAAAAGATAACATTTTATTGAGAGGTGTTTATTAGAATTGTCATATTTTTAAAATTAAAAAAATCTTTTTAAAAAAATAAATTAAAACTAACTTTATAAATACTTACATTGTGAAAGATTAATTCGAGAGAAATTATTTTTTATTATTTATTTTCTAAAAAACCTTTTAATAAAATATAAATCTTTTCTCAAAATTTTTAATAATTAAACTCCCAGCAATGCTGTTCCGTGATCTGTCCAGTGCACCGCATTAGTCGAGGTGCGTTCTAGTTTTCGGATGGATGTTATGACGCCACGTCGGCCACCCGTCACGGTCGGTGCCGGGAATTTGGTGGAGCTTTGTCGAAGATGCATCTTCTGGAAAGATCTAATGCTTAAAAAAAATAGTTAATCAGTCATTAATCGTAAGCATTTATTTATTAAATCCTTTTAATTGCCACGTCATTATTGAAAAATGGGTGGCTACATTTCGGGTCCCTCTGTTTGAATAACAAATTGAAGATAACTTTATTTCAAAACCACATTAAAAATTATTTTCTTGTTTCAATGAATATTTCTCAAAAAATTAAATTTTCAATAATATAAAAAGTATTTTGTTTAGAATTATAAGTTAATTACTACTTGGTTCTAAACTAACAATACATAAACTTGCTATACATCCAAACATAATAGCTATTTTGCTATGAAGAATGAAGAGAAGCTCAAAGAAATCATATCATGTTAGATGAAGCTAATTAAGATTAAGATTTTTTTTTAAGAAGTGAAAAAAATTGATTAGATAATCTCTATCGCTCTAATGAGGAATGAACAGATTAATAAGTATATCAATTATTAATATTTGAATGAAAGATGTCCAGGGATACTTACTAAATCAATGATAGATAAATATTTGAAATATTAATTGTTTAAATTCATGAATGAATAAACAAATATAAGTATATTCCATTTTAGATATACATACAAATTTATTGTTATATATTAATGTCATTTTGTTTAAAGAATGTCAAAAAATATATTCAAAATAATTATAACAAAAATATTTTATGATCTCATCCTTAAGCTTGTAAAATGTTATGCAAATGATCATGAGGTGAAGATAATAACTAATATAGTCACTTACAAGGTTTGAGGATAGACTTTGAATACATGAAGAGGCTAAGTCTAAAAACACGAACCTTTTGAAATCTTCTTTTAGAGTTTCCTTTTCTACGCCATGCCACAAAGATAATGAGATATAATCATCCAAACCAAAGCCATGATAGTATTGTCTCTCTTGAAAATGTTATGAGTCATACTCCTTATGTCAATAGTTTAGCATATATTTGATATTTTATATCAGATCTATTAGTGAGATATAAATCATTTTCCATATTAACAAAGATAGATCAAAATTTGACTTATGTTAACTAATGAAAGTGAAATAAATATATTATACTATCTAAGTTGATAGACATGAAATACAATTATTCTCTAAATACACTATTTCTTTATCAAGGACTTTAAAAAGCTTAGATCAAATTAGGTTAGATAGTGTGCCATCTTAGGAATCAAATTAAAAAAACAATCAATAACAAAAATATTAGAATAAGTATTCATTTCATGATTTTGACATATTTACAAGACAAAATTGATTAAAATGTTAAATCCTTAAGAATTATAAAAAAAATTAATCTATTCTTTATAAAAATTCAACACAATTGAACAGACTTATCCTTGAATCCATTCACTTTTGCATTATCAAATCATGAAGTATTTGAGAACATTTTGTTAGATTTGTTATACTTTAATTAATGTCCTTAAATAGTTTAGATCAAATTAATTTAAGTAGAATATCACATAAAGAATAAGTTGGTAGAGTTAATGATGCATTCATTAGTATACTTTTCACCAACTCAACTTGATCACTTAAATGAATAAACATGTTTTTGCCAGCCTTTTAGTCCTCTTATTTGGTCTTAGAAAGAATGAGATTAGTCAACTTGATCAAGATCATTTGATAATCTACTTTGAATTAGATAATTAAGACATATATTTGTACAAATAAATATTTTTTATTTAACATTTTTTCATTGCAATTGAAAAAAGTTTATTAAAATTTTTCAAATTGTTTATGAAAACTATTTTATACACTTAAGAATATTTTTACAATATTTCTTTAAGCATTTTTTTATTTTTTTATATTAAGAACAAAAAAACAAACCGTTAAATAATCCACAATTGATAAAAACCGCAAACGGAGCCAATATGAAAGTGACAAGTAATTACGTAAAGACCCCCCCAATAAAAGTTAAATATATTATTTTTCTAAAAATAAATTATTATTTTTCCGGCCATTTTCAAGTAAAATTCGGATCTGCTTGGCTAGTTCAACAGGCAAAAACAGCCGATAGTGTCCACGTGGCGTAACACCAATAATTCGCTGTCGTGAGCTGTAGCAATTATCCCAGTCGCGGCATTACAGGCGATTTATACTGGAGGGCTTTTTCATTTTTTTTATTAAGATGAAAAATATTAATAAATTTAAATTCGAATACCTTGTCACCTGCTACTCCCTGTTGCCTCAATTATTAGTAGATTTAAATTTGAATGGTTCGTCACCTGCTACTCCCGGTTGCCTCGCTCTTCTACCTCTGTCATTTCCTATATATGACCACAAACTTCCCCTCCGGTAAGCCCAATCAGTGAGTGAGAAAGAGGTTCTGTGATTTGTGTAGCTGATCGTGTGGCTTAGAGTAAGCATGCCGATCTCCCGCATAGCTATCGGAACCCGCGAGGAGGTGGTCCACCCGGGAGCCTTCAAGGCTGCCCTCGCCGAGTTCTTCGCCACTCTTATCTTCGTCTACGCCGGCCAGGGCTCCGGCATCGCCTTCAGTATACTTCTTCTCTTTCTCTCTCTTTTGCTTGCGCGTCTTAGCTGAGAAATTGCATCTTTACTTGTTCGGAACAGGCAAGTTGACCTCGGGAGGCGCAGGCACGCCAGCGGGCCTCGTTGCGGCGGCCTTAGCCCACGGCTTCGGCCTGTTCGCCGCGGTATCAGTCGCTGCGAACATCTCCGGCGGCCACGTGAACCCTGCGGTGACCTTCGGCCTCTTCCTTGGCGGCAACATCACCCTCCTGCGCGGGATCCTCTACTGGATCGCCCAGCTCCTGGGCTCTACCGTTGCCTGCCTCCTCCTCCGCTTCACAACCGGCCTCCCCACCGGGACCTTTGGTCTCACCGGCATCGGCGCGATCAACGGCCTTGTCCTCGAGATCGTCATAACCTTCGGTCTGGTCTACACGGTGTACGCCACCGCTGTGGACCCCAAGAGGGGGAATCTCGGGACCATCGCCCCCATCGCGATCGGCTTCATCGTGGGCGCCAACATCCTCTTTGCTGGTGCGTTCACCGGCGCGTCGATGAACCCTGCGGTGGCCTTCGGCCCGGCACTCGTCAGCTTCGTGTGGACGGACCACTGGATCTACTGGGTCGGCCCACTCATCGGAGGTGGGCTTGCGGGAGTCATCTACGAGCTCTTGTTCATCAGCCACAGCCATGAGCAGCTCCCCACGACGGATTACTGATCGACTGTTGCGTCTCTCACTTGGGATTTTCTTCGGATGCCGCTGTTATCTACCGGTTCTTCGTTGTGTCTGTTGTCTTTGATGCTCATCAACCAGTTCGGCTTCTTGTTAATTACATTTGCATCGATGTATTTGGTTTTGTGTGTACAATTAGACCGGTGGTCTGGCTTGTTAAGAGTTCATTGGGCCAACCTGTTTGTTTCTGATCGTTCTTACGGGTCGGTTCAAAACGTTGTCCAAACCGGGCTGAACCGGGCTTTCAATAAAAACTCTTACCTAACACATTCTAAGTGGCTTGAAGAGACGCGATAGACATACATAAATGGACAATAAATGAAAAAAATTATAAAATATGGTAGGCATGATAAAATAACGCCGTCCATCAACATATGATGTCGTCGACCGTCCCATTCAAGGGTCGACCATTCCGACGTGGCAGCGTAAAGTCGGCTGAATTTAGCATAATCCCTTTTAATCAAGATTATAAAAAAAAGTAAAATATTAAAAAAAAACAGCGCGACGTGCTCACGGATCCTCAGGGGTTGAATTTAAATAAAAAAATGTGATGGGCAATAATGAAATTGTTCATCACCTCGAATATTTTTCTTGGCAAATGTTCAACGAGGTAGCATCAAACCTCGCGCTTGCTGGAACATCATCATCTCTATTAAAGTTTGTTTCTTTCATCATAAATAAAAATAAAAAAATATGTTATTCAACACCTCAATGCTCATGAAAAATGTGTGAAAGAAACGCTGATGTTTTGAATTATTGCCTCAACTAATACTGTACATTAGAGAGATGCTTAATAAAGATGATTAGAAAACTAACATCATACAAGTTCATAAAAATTGAAGTGTTGAAGAGTTGTATAACATGAAAAAAATTACCATGGTCAGCCAGAAGAGTAACGATCAGATAAAGCTTCAGGCATGGCCCAGAAAACAACTTTACTCCATTAAAATGGGCTGAAACATTAAGTCCAATAATAGTTGTGCAGCACAAAGAACTGTAAGACAACCCCACCTGTTTAATATCATCAAAACTTTTCAAACCATCTTCTGACTTTATGACGACCATCATTACTTTCACCTTCGGATTTGCTTGATTGAACAGCAGAAAACTTGGAACGATATCTTTCTATTAGCATGTCCAGTTTGTCTACTTCCTCTGGTTTTGAGGACCCATCCTTTCTCTTTTGTTTCTTATTTGGCTTCACCTTGTTTGGAGCACTTGAAACTTGAAGCTTCCTTTTCCTTGGCACAGCCACGGACTCTTGTTTGGATTTAACATCATGGGTTTCTATTGGAACCTCCTGTGTACCCAACCAAAGAAGGAACAATGAATGCCATTGAAAACCAACTCGTAAAGCACACAAAGGGAAGGGGAACATACCAAAGGACTGATGCTTTTCACTGTTTTTGGTTTCGTATGCTTTGTCTTTGTTCTACCTTCAGTTGGCTTCACCATTGACTTGTCAGCTTTTGTTACAGATGAAGCCACCATTTTCTTTCCCATATGAACTTTGTTCTGTTTTCTGGTTTCCATGCATCCTTTCCTATTGGTCTTTACGTTGTCTTTAAGCATTCCTGTGCCATCTTTAGTATGATCGGTAGTTTGGTATTGTTTATCTTTAATCTCTGAGCTCTGTAATTTTAGCAAGTTCTTTTCCCTTTCATTCACAAAGTTTACAGCTTGAGAAGAGCTTCCATTTAGGTCAAGAATTCTGTCAGAATGTTCTTTCCCCTTCTTTGATGATTCTGATTTAACTTTCTGCAGCCTCAACTTAAGGAGATTCTCAAGAGCAAATTCCACAATTGGACGGCGCTCTGAGCCAAACATCTCTACATGTCAAAGAAATAGAAATTTAGTTACACCAATCTCTTCAAGTGCAATTAAAAAACCTAGTACAACACAGTAATTTTTCTTCAAAAAAAAAAAAAAAATGCATCACTTGTTAGGGTGGGCAACAAACTAAGGTAGTCAAGAGCCAAAATCGTTAACCCAATTGCTAAAAATAAAATAAATACAAAAAAATGATAAAATTCATCAGTTACGGCCCTACCCTAACATACCATTGTGAACAAAATGGTCACTCGCCTTGTTATTAGAGAAAACAAAGTGCTTTCAGGTGTCATGTGATGCAAACCGATGGAAGAAAATGTTCACAAAGAGAGAATGTATCATCCTGATAGCAGCTTCCATGCATTCAGATTTTGGTTTTCCCGATTTGAGAACTATGATGGCAATCAAATAAATTGAAGAAATTTGTTATGAATAGATTAGAGATATCCACATGCACTACATTCCTACACTCCAGGCACACAGCTTACATCTCCCAACTCAGTTTTGCACAGATCCATAACTCATGGATAGAACGGAACCAAGATTCAATCCAATAATATAACTAATCAGATCTCTTAAAGATCTAGCAATCCAACCTATTAAACATTCTTCATTTAAAGTTATTGGATCAGAATTCGGATCAATCCAACCTATTAAACATCCTTTTTCTATATGGATAAAGAAAATTTTGTATGCACCAAATGCGAACAAGATTAAGCAGTTTGTATGTTCATAATGCATGCACAATACATAAATTTGCACTAGAATTTCTTTCATATCCATTCGATGAGTTCATTCCATACTCTCTTTCATTAACTTCAAAACAAAACCCAATTTTCTAATAATTGTAAAGTAATATATTCAGAAAAAATATTAAATTATCTATATGGCTTTTCAATTTTTTTACATGCATTATATCTGTTTGAAACGAGTAAAATGCACTTAACATTGGGCAAGTTGTACGTGCAAAATGAGTGCACAATGCACATTTTGTATGCGCACGCACAAGTCTTGTGCATGCACAAGTTGAACCTGAATATTAATAAAAAGCACAAAAAGGATTCTTCATATCAGAAAAAAGTGGTGATTTTATTTAATTTATGCTTAGATGCCAGTAAACACCAGGACCAACTGAAACACTATAACCTAAAAAGTTAACAAAAAAAAGTCCCTTTAAACTATGGAAAGCTATGTAGAGTACTAAACATCGCATGAAGCAAAAGCAAGTAAGAAAATTCATAAAGACAGATGATGTAAAGTTAATGCAAAATGACTACATTATAGTTATACATTTCAGGAAAGCAACAATGCGTCATGCTAAATGTGAACACTAAACAGTAGCATTTAAGTAAAGCTAATTGTTCCCATTACAAAATTCTAATGAGCATTCTTTTACCTGGATTATTGTTGAGAACTCTTAGAGCTACAAGAGCGTGCTCATGTTCCTTGAAATCAACAAAAGCAACACCACGTGATTGTTTCTTGACCGAAGCTTTCCCCTTTTTAACATCCTTCAAGAGCTTGACCTAGATGCGACAAATGGTGGAGATCCTGATAACCTAAAAGAACTTCATAAATTGCAACGATTCTTTTCTACCATTGCTGTGCACCACATACCTTCAAAACTTCAGGATTTTGCTTGGAAGCCCGAGAAAGAACTGCATCTATGCACATCTTCTTCACTTCTTTCTGTGTCATCACCTTTGGCACATTATATATAATGAGTCTAGTCCTGGATACATGGAACTTTGGAGATTGCAGCATTTCAGCTTTCTTTTTGGCCAACCTACACATTAAGTAGGTTATAAATATTCACGCAAAGGGAATGACAACAAGAAATATTATCACAAAATCATGAAGCCTGAAAAAATAAAACGTTCATCAGATTATGCAAAGCATGTTGGAATTCAAAAAAGAACATTGATACACAATATTTAAGAACTGAACTAGTAATAATGTTTGCACATAACAAACCCAATTCTTCTCAACCAGTAATTGAAGAACACAATGTCATCGCCCCCTTTTCTTCACTTATGTTTCATTTAAAAGAAGTCAACATGGAATCCAAGTGAATCAAGCCCAACAATATGAAGAAAAATTAATTTAGCTATAGAGAAGCGAATGACAAACTGATCAAGCATGTAGAGTATTCTGGGAAGAATGAAAAGGTAAAACGATTCTCCCCAATAACTATGATTGCCAACCAGAATTAATTTGAATAGTTGACAAATTTCCTATATTTCCATCCTTTTGTATAATACAACAAACAAATATAAAATCCAATAACCATGAGCATTACTTGCTCTTCAGGCATTATTGTAACGTTTTCCATTTTTTAAAAACTAAGAACAAATACGAAAAGTTATAAGCTCATGCATTTGAAAATTAAATTAAAAGTTGCTGAATAATTTCTTTAAAGAAACAATGTCGATGATTCTTTCCCATAGGGAAAGATTATGACCATTTCCTAGAATATGTTTTAATTTTGCAGCAAATAAACCTCATATAATTTCCGAAGTTTGTCATATCTGAAAAAAAACTATATTCCCAAATAAGCATACCACTCACGCTTCTCCATGTCGGCTTTTGATACACCTTCAGCAGCTGGGTAATTAGCAAGGATTTCACCTTCCTGTCACAGTAAAATTAAAAAGCTTTCACTTATTTATGCACAAGTAAAAATGCATACCAAGAAAATAAAATACCTTTGCTAAATAAAGATTGCGCCGATCACGAACATCATTTTTAATTTTTTCTACCCCCTTCCTGTAAGCAGCCTCCTTGTCCAAAGCCTTTAATACTCTAAGTTGCCTTCCCTTGAGATTGATCCCAAATCCATGCGCATCATTTGCAGCATTTATTGCAGCATCTGCTGCATCTTCTGTTCCAAATTTAAGAAAAGCAGTGCCTTTTGGTCTCCTGAACCCCGAATCAGAGACAAACAATTGTATATTAAAGTAAACTAATCAACCAATTGTCTAATCAAATAGATGTAGCAATAATAAGTTAAAAAGTAGCTGTGTTAGATATCTATGACTAAAGATCATTACCACCTACTTGGTAAGATGATGAAGGACAGGATTGAAAGCTTGCACTTCACCAAATACAGAAAACTTCCTTTTCACCTCCTCAACATCAATATCAAATGGTATATTGCTTATGAAAATCGTTTTATCCAAATCATCTTTCTTATTGTTTCCTTCAGACATTTCCTGACTTTCCACATCAATATGTTTAGTCGCATCTACAGTTAATCCCAAAGCAGAAACCTTCCTGGTGGAGATAACACCCTTTTCTTTTTCAGCATTACATACCGGCTCCGGGATCCCAACACTTGAACATGATCTGATTAAATTATCAAGAACTTTTCTTGCAACTTCTGCCTCTGACAAAAAATCCACTTCCACAGGAACTGGCAAATTTTCTTTGGATGTATCCTCCTCTATGTCAATGATAAAACTTTTGAAATCTTTTTCTTCAATGGCACTACTGTCAGCATCATTGGGAGTCAAACTACCTTTACTGGCATCATCTTCATTTCCATCAATCAACTTATCTACAACGAGTAAGAACACTTTTGACTAGATTGAAAGTTGAAAAATGAAGGGTATTACATACCACGGCATAAATAACAATGACAGAAAAGAACTACAAAGCAAAACATAAAGCACAATACATTAACTTCTGAACATCCAAAGAAATGATAGAAATATACATAATTACAAAACAGATCCAAAATTTAGATACAAATAATTGTGGGGTAAAACGAAATATGAGCATTACAAGAAACAAGCAGAAAATTCATGTAGCACGGCTGAATTTGGGTGTAATAACAAGATAATTTTTACCATCTGTATCATCCCACGTTAATCTAATACAGTGCTACATGCCAAACTTTAAAGCAATTTTATCAAAGAAACAATTATCACTATTCGATCAAATGAGTTTAATTTACAAAGTTGATGAAATTCCAACCAACAGAAGATCCATGTATCATAAAATGAAACTACACCATCATTGTATTCTGCCACAATGAATGAATCCAACAATCTATGAAATATGACAGCAGGCAAAAGACAATGACAGAACAAAAATGTGATTACACAACATAATACAATGCCTTTGAATAAACTAAGATGCAGACACAGGAAATGCCAACAAAATATTAAAAATAAAGATATGGATATACAATTAATTAATTATAAGGTAGATTGCATATAAGTCCCTGAGGTTAGCTTATTTCTCATGTAGATTCTATTAATTTTAAGAAATAAGAATTCTGAAAATTGATTTGTAAATTTTGAATAGCATACAATTACATAACTCATAAAATTCCTTTCCCTATCCATTGGAGTAGCAAAAGTGGCAGAAGAGTTGCATTGGCTGCCATCATCATCTCTACACCTCTGGCAAAGAATGTGCCACGTATAACCATGAAGGCTTTTGTGCTGGTTGAGAGAGATGCAGGACAATAGTGATGTCTTGGCGATAGCTGCTGACAGGTAAAATGGCCATCTCTGATTTAATGCTAAAGATATGTAACAAAAAATAGAAAAGGTGGCAATGGTTGTGTAGGTTATTTACTGTTGTCACACCTTTGCATCTACCACAGCACCAACTACACCATTGTTTGCCATCGCCATGGCCAACAAGTAAAGAACCTCAAGGAAAAAAATGAAATGGGAACCTACTTGCAAGTTATGCAGAACTCATGGGCAAACCTTCCTATTTTTTTAAAAGGGAAACCTACTCGAGAATTTGTCCAAGCCTCAGGGATCAACCTCATTTTCCCTTAATTACTACTAAACCTTGATAATTTTTAAAAATCAATTATTTGTGTTTCTTACAAAGAGTAAAACTATGATAACACACAAAAGCCTTATGTTACTAAAGGTTGTGATACTGCAAGCTCGTATTTCACTATGTACTATGTTATATTCACAATCATAGATCACCCCAACTATTTCAACTTGCGTCATCATATTAAACTCATGTATCCTTAAAGAAGGTGTTGATTATAAGATCACCTAGATGCTCCTTCCAAAACCTTGAGGTCTTGAATTCAAGCATAAACATCAAACCTGCTTTATATCTTATGATGCAAGGGGCTGATTGTTCTGTGAAGACATACAGATCTTAGATGATTCAGACGTTCCATGCTTTACACTCATAAATAATTTATCTGACAAGATATCCTAGTACCTAACCATACCAATCCGTAATGATTTAAGACCACTTCAGTAATACCAAACAAGACTACAATGCAGGAGATGCAATTTTTGGAGCACCCCAATCATAGTTGTTCATCCTGAAGATAGACACATTGAAGTTGCAGCTCCAAGGAGACCTAATAATTTCACGATAAAGTATGACAACTTCCCAAATAGAATACCACTTTTTGACAACCTCAAGGCCAGTACTCACAATTTCGATACCAGTACCCTAACAACATCTTCCAAATGTTTTACCTAGACCAAAGACTGTCAATTCTAAACAGGATCTGCCAATCAGAATAAGAAACTGTAGCATATGCCATATCGGCAATCCAATCAGCCTGACAATACAGCACCTTAACAACCAATAATCCAAGATTCTTCGACAATGATGCTAGATGTCACCACCCCAAACACCTCAGATGTCTTCTATTATAAATAATCACCCTGTGGAACTATTAAAGATATTTAGATCCTGAACCGTGAATCCAGAGACTAAAAAATGTGAAATATCTTGATGAATATCTCAACATGTATTGATATTATTAGTTTATGTACTTAATTTGTTAATTTCAAAAATTAGGAAGAACCCTTTGGTTTTATTTGTTTATTTGTTTATTTGTTTCCAATTATCAAGAAATTGCACGTAGATTGTTGCATGGCCATTTGGATGTTTGTTTCTTAATTTGTAGTTTCTTATTATAATAGATTTTGGTTCCTTTTTAAAATTCATTATATTTGATTTTCTCACACAATAAACTTCTTTTATTTCAAACTATATATAGTATCAAAACCTCTAAAACACCCTAATATCTTTTATTGCTATCAAGAAGAGTATCATCCCAACCAAGATTTTGTCAAGTTAGAGCAACAATACAGTACCATGGACAGCATGCCCTTTCAAACTCATGTTATTGTATGACTTTTAGATATTGAACTTGATGACTTATTTTTTCTTTGGCTTGATCGTAGTTTTGATAAGGCAGTCATCTTTTTCTTTCTTGCATATAAACATCATAATGTACCGAGTCTTATGCTATTGGTTCTTAAATTAAATTATAATTTATTATCTATTACTAAAGAATTATCACCATACCACTAAATTGTTCAATAATATGTGTGAAATTTAAAACTTGAATTCAAGAAAAGCAAATGGGAGTGCTGAAGAAAATTTGGGTTTGTACCTTCTCAAGTGTGATGCTCCAAGTAGTCAAGTTCACAAGGTGAGCTGTTCTGAGTTAGAAAGTCATCTTACAAAAAGTTTGTTCAATGTCTTGTCCCCAAATAATTATCCAATAATGCCATGACAATTTAAATTAGGACATCCAAGTTTTTGATATCTCAAAAGATTGTGCCCTTCATTATTTAAAAGTGAAGTTCCATAAAATTTTTAATGAGAAATTTATCAATATTCAAATGATTTTAAAGTTCTTTTCAAAGTCAACCTTATAATCCTTCCCATCCTTTCTCAATAATACATAGATGTTTGCAATCCTTCTCAAGTAAAACATGTTTTTGAGTTATCAACCTTATAATCCTTCCCATCCTTTCTCAATAATACATAGATGTTTGCAATCCTTCTCAAGTAAAACATGTTTTTGAGTTATATTAGCATGTTTTCCATTGATAATCATATAAACGTTCATTTGATTATTTCTTATGAAAAAAACCCACAATTAATTACATTTTTGAAAAATTTCACACCATGATTCATAATCAATTTGAAAACAACGCTCAAACTTGTGAGAACCGATAATGAGAAAAAGCATTTCAACTCAATTATTGGGAAATATCTATCAAAATAAAGCATTATACATAAAAGATCATGTTTTGCTATTATACCCAAATAAAATGGGATTCCTAAAAATTGCCATCTCTTGTATGTTGCTAGAATATTTAGGTACATTTCTAGCATTCTTAAACCATTTTTGGGGATAACATACTCACAACTATTTATCTCATAAACCAGATGCCTTATAAATTGCTCAAATTTAAAACCTCATGCCAAATAATGAAAAAATTCTGCACTCGTTCTTGAAGATTTCCTCCGCAACAATAAAAATTTTGGGGCATTCCACCGTTGAAATCCACGAGATTATACTAGGAGTAAAAACTCACATGCCAATAGAATCTACTCAAAAGATTGTAAGATTGGAGGAATCACTTCCTAAAATAAAGGCTGATATCAAAGGCTTGTTGGTAGATTAATCTCTCTCCCATACAAGATTTGATATTATCTTTTCTATTAATGTGATCAACCAAGTTATGAATGACCAAAGGGAGGAGCATATGAGAGTTGTTCATGACTCTAAGGTACTTGAAAGTCACATGAGAAAAATGATTTTTTTCTTAAACACAAGCTTAGATAATATAAGTATTCAATAATGCAAAATAAGTTAGATTAGTTCATGAAAGAAGATCACCTTTCAAACATCACAACTACATTTGGGACAACTAAGTAATCTGGCATGGTAAGAAAGAATCAGTGTTCTCTAAAAGCAATGCTAGACCAAAACACATAGCCTTAGCTCATAGGAGTGGATTAACATGTAAACTAGTATCACGATAAAAAACGTTCACCAAAACAATTCCCCTTACAACTGGCACAACACAAATACCCTACCCAAAGAAGTCCTTGACAGCTAAGATGAGAGGCAACAATTCTAAAATAATAAGACACATGTCAATAAAAGAAATCAAATAATTGCCATATGTTTGTCTCCTAAAAATCCAATCTCATAGCAAGTATCTTTTGCCTCTTTTGAAAAAAAAAAAGTCATTTGAAGATAACATCAAAACTCAACTAACTAGGAAAACGAAACAATTATCATACTTCTCCAAAGTGTTGGTAATGTTCTTGACAATATTAACGGAAGAAAATGAGAATAATATAATGTCTTTAGCATGAGAATATGGGAGGCAAGAGTGCACAACATGGATAAAATGCCACCAAGAGAGGCCCCACATAGTTTTCGCCACTAGTGAAGTAAGGAAAAGAGTGCCAACCAAATAATCAACAAATATGAAGAAACAAGACATCCTTGTCTCAAAACCAATAACAATCACAATATAACAAGGGCAAATCACACAAGCCAAAATCTATCTAAACCATTGATCAAAGAATCCAAGATGATAAAGCATGACCTTGAGCAACTCCTAATGCACCTCATGGTATGTCAACCCCAAGTCAATCTTAACACTTGTTAACTCACTAATAAAACGAGAAGTATGCATCCTCCTAATGATCTTTTGGGCCAGGATATAGTTGACAGATATAAACCAATTTGAGCAAAGCTCCTTAGTCCTCCACAATCTATCGACCATGACCTTGGCCACCACCTTGTACATCATGGTACAAAAAGCTGATAGGTCTAAAGCATTTAGGTTAATCCATACTACAAAACTTGAGAATGAGGAACACCAACATGCCCATCCATCTTCATTTCATCTCCCCAAAATAAAAGAAATGCAATACAAAATTACTAAGGTCAGCAACAACGATCTCCAAATATCACTTAAAAAAGGATGCACTAATATCATTAACACTAGGGAAATACAATACAAGATTAGTAAGGTCAACAACAATGATCTCCAAATATCACTTAAAGGATGCACTAATATCATTAACACTAAGAGCTCAATTGACCCAAAATTTCTCATCCTCAATCACAATTGCCACCAAAGCTACACATACACTTAAGCTAGGGTGACGATATCTCTAGCAGCCTCATAAGTCAAACAAACATCCTTGCCTCTGTCTAAAATCCAACCTAGTCATTGCACAAAGGGGAGGGAAATGGTTGGAGACTTTTTTGCATAGCTAATTGACCTTAGCCATTGGAAACACCATTAATGTAAAACCAATCATTAAAAACAAATACAATCTCTACCACATATAGGACTTCCCCTCTCAACTATTGCACCAAGTAAATAAACCAAAGTAGTAGAGGTTAATTATGACTACAAAAATGAAGTTCCAAAACTCATTTTCAATAAGTTTAAAGTGACCTATCTTATTTCCTGTAACTAAGATTGTAATTGAACTCCCCTCAAACTAGCAAGCACTACAGGCTAAAGTAGTACTCCAAAGGTTCTTCCAAATGTGTTAGTCTCCATTTGCATACGTAGAGCAAAGAAGCCTATGAAAAATCCTATCCAAGACCCAACCTAACTAAAACTACCTCTCTAAGCCCTCCACCTAAAGCTTAACTTAGTGACTAATCAAGGCATGATACCATTAGATACACATAAGACTCAAACACAAACTCCCATTACCTGCAAGCAAGGCAATCCACATTCCAATAGATGAAGGACCCAAGCTTAAGTCTTGAAAAGGAATATCACCAATGGTAAATGATCCCACATTAGCAACTGCAACAATTTGCAAGTGGGGGTGTCCCAAACCTTGTGAATTTCCAAACAATAATGCAAAGCATGAGAGGAAGAAGAAAGGGGAAAAAATGAACAATCAAATAAAGGCTCCTCTCAATGCCACTTCGAAGCATGAGAATCCTATGTCATCTACTCAAGTGCACAAAGGAAAGCTTCTCCTAAATCTGGTTCTTCATCTTGGTGCTAGAATAAATGGGCTCACTTGAGGAAAAGGTATTCCCATTTATATATTTATTGCTCGACAAGACCATCATGACATTACTTAGAGAAGTGAGTTGTTTATCATCCGTGCCAAGATCCAACAAAGGATCATGGGAAGCTCTTGCAATTCTCAAGTCGAGCCTTGCATCCTTATTCCTATGACCACAACGACATGTGGCAAGGGTCATCAACAACCCTAAAGACGCATGTCCTGACAGCTTGTGATAGCCTGATGAATGAACCCTTGCTACAAGACCTACTGCAATTGCATCTACACATGCCAATAGCTGATAAATAACGCTCGGTTACCTACATCTTCTGTGGTTCAACAACACTCCAATGGAGGAGAGTTGCAATTATGCAACGTTGACCGGTACAACAATTGCAACAATGCAATCAAGGTCAATCCACACTGCTTGAAAGGTCAAACAATAAGCTTAATATTGCAAAGGGGAGAATCTAATGACATTTTGGATCCATTCAACTAAGCTACAAGGAATGCCCCTTAACCACCCAAGACTAATAGGGAGGTGCAAGACAACCCATTATACTTACATCATACTATTACAATGCTAAGGATTCAAATTTGGCAGATGATGCAAAATAGTTTCTATTCATTTTAATAATTGAGTAATGTGATTGCTTTATTTTGAGTCAACTTATTAGGTATATAATTGTATACATGTATTTCGCCTATTTGGGTCAAACATGTTATACGAGTTGTTAGTCATGTTATAGAATTTACAAATAAGAGTTATGGCATAAATAATGAGAGTTGTTTGGTTCATAAATGAGTGTTTTAAGGATTTAAGAAGTTTCTTAAAAATGCATCTCAAGATGAACTACAAGGGTTTTATTTAAGTTCTTTACTATTACTATTTTCTTCTCATTCCACCATTTAATACACATAATATTATTCCTTCCCCTTTTCGTTAACCTCCTCAACTTTGCATTTGTTCTCTCATTCCTATGTTCATTATCCTCGCATTTTCAAAAGACCTTATTTTGATTTCATATCATAAGCTCCTTTAATTCTGCACTGAATCAAGGAGATATGGTTGTTGTGACGACCAACCCTTTGAAAAGTAAAACAAATAAGCAAAATGCCCTTGTATTTGATCTTTTAATCAAAATAACCATTCTATTCCTTCACCCAAATGGCAACGTGAAAAGGGTTGCTCATGTCAATCTTGACAACCCACAAAAACACCATTTCTTGTTGCCATCATAAGAATGTTGCTTGGTATTTTACCTTTGTACTCAAAAAATGATTAAGCCCCTTCTAATCTAAGAGGGCATATACATCTTTTCTTGATCCTCACCCATCATTTCTTCCACAATTTTAAAAACTTATTCTCCTAAGTTCATAATTTAAGAACACCTTAATTAAAAGATAATTGGCTCGATCATCTTATGCAAGAACAAACAATTAATAAGTAGAAAAATCTTTCAAATATTAGAGTAACATCTAGATTTTTCAATATAAAAAATTGCTGATTTTCTAAATCAGCTAATCTAAGCTCATGTTGACCATAATAATTGAATTAAAGACTAGTGTTTAATTTTCCGTGAATTCCTACTTGCATAACTTCACTTGGGCTTTTTAAATAATTCCATGGTATGAACTTATTTGAACAATCTATCCATTATAAAGTCTGGGTACAACAACATTGTAGCATTTCCAAAAAAAAGTTGCCATATTATTCAAGATTGTCAAACACAGAACATCAGCAGCTTGACACTGCTAAACCAAACACAAGTGAAGTTGGCTATATGATAAAGTATATCCCAAAGATGAATTATCAAAGCTTTTCATCCATTCAAACAATTTCAGCATAAATATGGCAATGAAAAAAATTCGCAATAAACCATTAGTTTTCCTTATTTGTCTACAATTTTCCTGCCCAGATATCATCCTAATTATTAAAACAATTACAATGCAATCAAGTCCAAAACAACATAATTTATGTTATTAAGAAAATAATTGGTGGAAAAAGAAACAGCAAAATTGCGAATTTGAAATTACCATCAAGTTTAGTAGATGCAGAGCCTGAAAATAACTTCTTAGGAACAGCCCAATCAACTGCAACAGTTCTCCCTGCAATCACTTTCCCATTGATACTTTGGATTGCCTACATGTAAATATCAGCAATCTAGTAGAATCTGATTTGTTTATTTATAATTGGAACAGATAAGAGCTAGCATACCTTCTCTGCATCTTGTTTACAAGTGAAAGAAACAAAAGCAAATCCCTTGGATATCCTGAATCATCAGAGAGACGTGAATATTGAAAAGTCAAAAGAAGATTAAATACAAACCACCACAGCATACCCTTCTGCTCCGTGTGGAATGCACACATCCCATACAAAACCAGCTGTAGCAAAAATATGTTTTACTTCATCAATGGTAACCTGCATTGAACTTTCTCGATTAGTTTGTACTCTACTGCTTCCAAAGAATAGCTTGTCGTCCAAAAAGAAAAGAAGTAAATACCTTGAAAGAAAGATTCCTAACAATTACTCTCCACTTTCTTGGTTTTGATCCCTGATGCAACAGTTAAAATCAGATGGCTAACACAAAATAAGGAAGCACAGAGAACGAAAGCTCCTACCTACACACGGTTCAACTACTCATGGTCTTCAACAACTACTCGCCAAAAAAACAAATAACTGCAAGATAAATATCACCAACAGTTTTTACTTTCCATTTTTACACTTTATCATGTGAGAAATTACCACCACATATTTTATTATCATTTTCTTCTTTATCACAACTACCATATGAACAAACCAGATTTATCATATCACAATCAGGAAGGAAAGGATTACGCTGCTAGATTTTTTGCTTAAGGAACCATCCAACTCTTCAGGCATTTTGTTTAGAAAAGAATGCTCAGCATGAAGTACTATCACTATATATAGAATTCATTCCACTCTACATGCACGACCACCTACTAGAACATGTGTCAATAATTTGAGGACCTCTATGGGTTTCATTTTAAAAAAATTGATAGTTATGAAAGTTTGGAACATTACTGCTACCACTGCTTAGTTTACATAATTTTTAAAAGTTATCATCAACATGCTTACAGCATTGAATATGGTCATCACTACATAATTTTTAAAAGTTATCATCAACATGCTTACAGCATTGAATATGGTCATCACTACCTGTAACTCAATGGTCCAGTCCAAGAGTCATTGGGCATAAATTTCACAAATTCTCATGATCCATGTTACCTAAGATGGATACGAGGAACAACTTATGAACTTTATTTCCAAAAAAAATAGATCAAGGAAGAGTTGCTGAAGGAGTTCTAAAATGTTTCATCTCATCCTCGAGGCAAGCTAAAATTTCATTATCATAAATCCTAAATTCAAAAAAGTAATCATCTAACGACAATGATAGAAGGATCGTTTCAACAATCCCGTGTGGCAGGTCCATGCTGCTGCCAACACCTAAATAACCGTCCATACATACATGTACATAGAACTACCTTTTTAATCAAGTCTAAATTCATATAGAAAAGTAATGATAAAGCATATCAATAGATACAAAGTGATAAATGCACTAAAAAACAAGATAATATTTGTTATCAATTCTTCTCAATAATAGCACTAAGACAACAAATTAAATGTAATTCAGTTTTATAAACATTATTGAAGTTGTGAAAACCATTGATTGCAAACCTTGTAAACTCAAGCTAAGCAAAGTAAATCTCAAGTTCAACCTTCATTTGCAAGGCTCATTTGGTTTCTTGTAAATTTGCGAAAAGGAACATAAATATGGCAAGATTCAATAATTTGATTGAGGGGGATTTGAGCTCAAGATAATTTTTCAAAAATCCACAATCTCAAAAAATTTTAATTTCACAAAATCACATACTAAGCAAAAAAACCAAATCAAACAAAAATTAGCATTAAAAAAATGTTCATCCAAACAAATTAACCTAAATATTCAAATTCATCACGTTGAAAATATTGTTTTCAAAGCACGATGATTTGAAATTCACCCAACCAAATGGGTCATAAGAGTCATTGACTTAAATGAGCACAATTTTACAACCAATTGTAAGCAGAATCTAAAGCCACCAAAATTTTCAATTGAATTGAAAGTAATTTTCTAAGAAACAGAAATTCAATGCTCCTATAGCCTTATTTGTTTTATATTTGACCCCTTTTGGTACCTAATAAAACAATTGAATTCAAACCTCACAACTCTCTTATATTACCACTTGTGTTTTAAATTATATATGCCAACTTCCACTGTTACTTGGAGAGTATTTTGTATGATGTTAAATATCCATTCATCAATATTTCAATAATTAAATAAAATAGTATAAATTTTTACATTCTTTGTTTGGCTTATCTAGATTGCAGCTATTGAGCAAACGTTGAATTAGTAATAGGATGAATTAATAAGTAACTTGAGTTGTGATTGTATGACAAGCATTCCCAATCATTAGTAATTTTAGTATTAAAGGATAAAATGCTTAAGAATACAAAACTGAATAATGTCCACAACTACAAGAAAAGAAGGCACACATCTAGACACTATCACATTTCAGATAAGAACCAGACCCAAAAGCATGAGTAAAATTTACCTCACCACCCAACTGGCGTGCCCAAACACATCCACCTTTTATCTCTTGCTTGTGTAACAATGAAACAGAAAGCCGTGCTGCTTTGACTTTTTTATAAAGTACTGATGCAGCTCCTAGCTGGCAACCATCTCGAGCAAGTCCTTCAAAGATTATAAATGTTTTTGCACCATGAAAATACAGTTACAAACATAACTCTTAGAAAAAACGAAATTAACATTAGCATTAGATATGTTATCAAATTGAGAACAAAATGCAAAAACGTTATAGTGGCTGAATTTCAAATACACTACATTATAAATTAGATTTTGAGAATCACAAATTTAGAAACTCAAAATAAAGAAAAAAGAGATGAAACAAATATCTATTCAAGTATACTCATCCAAAGTGTGTTTACTTTTGGGTAGAAAATGTTGAAAACTATTGCTTGTTTGAACATTTGAACTCATCTTTAGAGGACAACACCAATGTCATACACATTGTAACTCATTGGCAACTTGTCAGAAGCTTTATCGTGTAAGCTCAAAAAAAAAATAGAGTAGAATATATCAATCTGCATGAAATTGCTATGTTTTGTATCATAATGGTTTGTACCTAGGCCCACATAATGATATAGATGTGTCAACTAGCTTCAAGATAATTACCTTAAGATGAATCAATAAATTCAACAATTGTTGAATAAAAAAACCATATTCATAATTTAGTTAGTTATGTAAATGATAGATTTCAACTCATAGATGCAATGACCCAGAGAAAAACTAAAACTGAATATTATCCAAACAAGGCTACACCATGTAATCACAATGACCTCCTTGACACTGCTACTCATATTTGTATAGGGGTGTTGTCCTACATGTTAGATCGAAAGAAATATTGGATAAGGCATCCTTTCCAATTTTATAGGCACCATACCAAATATACATGCAAGCAACTCATCTGAATGAGAACCAACGTAGGTATCTTCACCTACAACAACTAGCAAACTAAGGATGATAAATATCAAGAAGTAAAAAAGATGGAAGAAACTTCATTTGATGGAAAGCACAAATCAAAGATCTTTTGTGACTTATAGGTAATGTATACCACTTGGTATAACAAAAAAATTCTATTGAACAAAACATAGGTTTGGCAAGACTAAGAGAAATGCATAACTATTAAATATTCAATCTCAAGCTAATCCTAACCGAACTCAAAATTGGATCAAAACGTTTTGATTCAACCTCCATTTGATCCAACCTTTAGACGATAGTTGTTTCAAATAATATCTATCAAAGCTATGCCTAACTTGTTAGTTATCAAGTTGAACTTGATCAAGCCAAAAGCAATTTGGCTATTGATTAGCGTGTGAACTTTACGTAATTTTCTTAGGCATTTATGTATTTATACATTTAGTTATCCAAGTTACATAGATATATGCTATTATTATAATAATAATTCATTCATTTATATGCATAACTATGCTTACCGTGTTGAAAACATATGAAGTAAGCAAAAGCATGGTAATTTTAACTCGATTATGAGTAGTTTGATCCTACCAAACTTGGCTGATAATTGAGTAATAGCTCTTTGATCCAAGTGAAGCTTAGCACACAATTCCTTAGTAACATTTCAATCAAAGCCCAATCTGAACCAAAAATCAATTCACTTCTACAATGATTTTCAACTTTGAACTAATTTCACAACCTTAGCTAGATCAACAAGCCGATGTTCAATGAGCTAATCAAGATAGCCTACTACACCAATTAGATCAAAGTCTCATTGTAATGAGGACATGAATGATAGAACTAAAGTAAAATCCTCAATATTTAACAAATGGCCATGAAAAAGATACATCTGGATAACAAAAAATGCCTATAGCCAATTAAATAGAACAACTAGCATAAACATTAGTTTTGCAGATGCCATTGAGGACCAAAAGCTTAGAGTGAAAATGTTGTTGCAATTTGCATGAATGGTAAAATAATAGTGGGCACAACAGCCATTCATCCAGCTGTCAAGTGTTCCATGTGCCATTAATTGGTTCAATTAGCACCCTTGCGGACCTAAAACATTCTTGCAAAAGCAAAAGTATAATATTGATGTAATGGAGATTACCACTAGGATGCTAAGAACATGCTTCTCTGGGCCTACTGTAATAATAACAATGGCATTTGACTCTTTATATATGTTTCATGTGATTGTCATGCCCATTGTACCTGACTTCTCAAAAGCTTAATCAAACCTAATTTCCATTAGAAAAATCATGCAAAAGTTATCAAATCCATCAGTAGTAGCATGAGTGCCACCTCAAAGGCAGTAATGAACAGAATGAACTGGAATGCAAAAGTTCATACCCAAATTTGAATGGTGGCAACGATTGACAAGTATTCCATTGGGTCAACTATAGATGTATTTCCATAAAGATTGCTAGACTGCTACTAATTATGAAAAACATAAAACTTTATATCATATGCCACAATTTGAGCATATTGAGTCCATAACTCACAATTTTGGCTTGAAACTGGGAGTTCAATAGGTTTCAAACAGATTTCAGTTCATATCAATTCTAAAAACAGAAAGAAACCCAGTTTTGCTCAGAATTAATCCAAAACCTAGCTCAACTCTTGGTTTTAATTAAAATAAGGAGTCACAACCAAAAGCAATTCAGGATTTTTATTTTTAATAAATATGTCAAAATTGTTTTGTAATTTTTCAAAATTTTCTTATTTTAAAAATGAAATTAATTTTAAAAAACCCCAAAAAAAACTGAACATATTAAAAAAAAAGAACCAAAACTGGCCTTATAACAAAGAGACCAAAATCAAAACGATTTGAGGGATTTGTTCAATTGTATTGTAGAATATTCTGTTTCTTATTATAGATGTTTGCATTGCATATAAATGGTTCCCAATATAAATTCTAATAGCTTTTACAAGCAATAGAAAAGCTATACTTAAATTCTAACAATTATGTAACCTGGAAATTTGAACTTTGGGGTCGGCCATTAATTTCTTTTTTTTGCTTGTCACCATATTCTTTACTGTAAATTTCCATTAAAGATAGTTTGCTATTTGATCTACGTTAAAAATTCTGAGAATTAGTATTTAAGATAGAAGCAGCATAAATACAAATCATCCTTGTCTTCACTGGCAATCTAACAAAAAAAAGCTTTAAAAATTTGAAAAACAACTCAAATACATTTCTCCGTACACTAGAGAATCTTCTGTGCTGCAACCTCCCTCTTGCAAAAGGAAGAAGGCAATATAAAGCAACTAGTTAGTCCTGCAATATGAATGCTAAAATCTAAATTCTTATTCTAAAACTTAACTTTTAAAATTACTTTCCAGTATGGCCACTACATGAGATAAGTAGCATCCCAAGTACTAAATGAAACCATCAATACCATCACAGAGCTATAAAAGCAATGAAAATGGCATATAATAGATGAGGTCAGATGAATCCGAAAGAAAACAATTTCTAACCATGATGCTCAATGTCTTCTTTTTGAAGAGGATAGACTATTGAAGTAACGTTTCCAACCTCTCCAGCCAAGCGTAATACTTCAGCTGCCATTTCAGAATTAAGGAGACCTCCAAAAATGACAGTCCTGGCTACCCTACAATCAGAAAGATAGTACAATTTAAATGAGCAGTAAATAATATTGAACCATAAACATGATACCAATATGAGTATGAAATATGACAGTTCCACATATATATTAGATTAAGCAAATGACAACAAACATAATGGCCTTCAGTAAGGCTTTTAAGAAAATATCAAAAAACAGCATTTCAAATATTGGAAGTCTCAGAAATTTGTGTAATGCAAAAGCAAATGGAACAAAAAGACAAAGGAACTTATGGTCTCTAATCAGAAAATTTCTCAGATTAAATTCAAAAAACCCATCATCATTTTGCTTCCAGTGACATTTCTTGCCTCAAAAAAAGCCTAAATGTAATCAAAACATGTAACAAGTCATTATGTGGTGTTTGAGGAAGGAATTAGGAGAGCAGCCATTGCATGTAACCATTATTATTAGCATCCAATACTTGCATTTCACTATTTCCTTCTTTATTGAGTTATTTTGGACATGGTAAAAGAGGAACATAAAGTATGAGTTCAAAACTTCAAATAAGCAAAAATGATAAAAATAATAGAAACATAGAGACAGAAAGATTTCTTGTTCAGACAAGTATTAAAGCTTTTTCATTTTTAACTTTCATCTTGAAGAAGAGAGTGGAACTGCCAATAAGTCCAACAAATTCCAAAATTGATAATGTCAAAGCAAACATTTAACTGGATGGCTTTTAAAAGGTTCTTTAACATTCAAAATTTCACACAAGTAATTGGATAGAGACATTCATTTCATGATGAACTTGCCTACAGGAAATACTGTTGTAATATGTCTTCCGCATCCATTCTGTTTTTATTTCCCATGCTTAGGGTTGTTAAAGATCTGAAATTAAATCATATCCAACCTCTCCTCAACATCGGATCAAAACATCTTGATTCAACCTTAGAACCTAACCAAGCTTTTGATGGTGGAAGTTTGATCGAGGATTAATATGGTTAGGCTGTTAGCAATTCCATTTGAGCCAAATACGATCGAATGTTTTACTAAATTTCGATCTTGACCAAAATCTTAAAGAAACAAATTTTTGTGAATTCAACCATGGCAGATTTACCAAACATGCATATATTTTTAATGAATTAACTGATTTATATGCTGAAATATATTTATTTTTTCAATAATTAAGACAAAATTATATAGAAAAACAAAGTTATTACAAGCTGCTTTCAAGATACTTCTACCCAATTCACACTTAACTAATAAGCCAAGCCACTAAAAACGTTGTTCAATCACAAGGCTTTGATTCGAACCATATTCGAGCAAAAGTAAAAGATCAAATTGTTGGAAATCTCTAATCTTTGAGCTAAACTCATTTAGACCTAATCATTTTTTTTTTTGTCTAGTTATTTAAGAGACATGCAACACCATTTTTCTCTATTCTGAAAAATTTGTATATGAAGTATATAAGCAAAAAAAAAGACAAAGAAATCAAAGCCTTTATCTGGCATGATCGTACTATGTTCATGCATACTTCGAAAATTAATTTGTTCAAATAAGCCTTAGCTGTTATATGATGAATACTCTACCGTAAAGAAGATTAGCCAGTTCTAAAGAAGTTTAAGCTGATCTAAAAATTAATAAATTCCAACAATAGGGAATACCTGAGATGCTCTGATATATCTAAAATGCCAACATTGGCAAATCAAACTGTTAACATACCCAAGTACTACAACCACATTCACTGATTACAATTGACAATAGCCAGTCAGATATTTTAATAAGAGACAATAATAAAAAAAAAATTCTCAATATGCAAGCTCATCATATAACATAAACCTTTATAAATAGCTCTAAAAAAGACATCAAGGGTTAAACGTCTCAGTTTTTTGTAAAGCTATCAATATCACAATACATTATGCTGGGAGTCAGAAACAAGCACTGAAACAGTTACTTGGGCTAGAGATAACATCATTTCATACACATCGCTAGCAACTTGTTCCAACAAAACTTAAAAAATTGTTTATTTGGAGAACGTGTGGAATAAAGAAGAACAGAATGGCATTTTTCAGCAATAATTGGCATCTACTTAGAGACATTTGTCCTTCAATAAGTGGCAGTGCTCAAATAATGTATATTCACATACATGCAGTACTACCTTTGCTTTGCTGAACCATCTCCTTTGTCAATAAGAGCACAACTAGAAGCAACAACTTTACTAGGAAGCTTTTCCTCCTTGGAGATATCTAAATTATCATGTAAAAACATTCAATAGGCAGGGAAGAGAGAAAAGGAAACCTCAATCAATACAGTGCAAAAGAACAAATGGTACGCCAACCTGAAATATGTGTCCCTGATGCCTCCATGCTTTTGTTGACTTCCAGTTTTTGTGATCGTGCTTCACTCTTCGCATTAGCTTCAAATAAAAAACAAACCATAAATGTCTTTTTTGCTGTGTAGAATACAAAGAAAGTTTGAAAATGTCAAATCTACCATTGTTTGCTTTTTTTAGGCGAAGTTCCCGAGAAAGACGAGGAACTGCAAGTTCAACCTTTATATTTCGACCATCTATTGCAAAACCACTTTTCATTTGAATGGCACGTTGAGCATCTTCCGTGGCAGCGCTAAGGGAAAAAAATAAAATGAAAAGGACATTATAACTAATAAATGTTCTTACCACAAAAACAGAGCAGGCCAACAATAGTCAAACTAATTTGTGAAGTTTGTAACACTGAAGGAACAGAAGAACAATGTGGACTCAGCATATTCATTAGGTAATTTACAAAATTATATAAGATTAGGAATTCAAAAATATTTAAAAAAACAATTAACCATGATTAAAAAGTGATAAGAGCATTTTCTTATCAAGCAGAAATAGAACAGGTCATAGTAGAATTAAAGAGGCAAAATTCTTAAGTAAAAAAGCAATTTGTCTTCCAAAGAATAAAGCAGTTTAAATTTATGAAAAAACAAGTTTATTTACGATAAGAATATAAATGACATAAAGATCATCATTGATGATTATTAAATATTGAAAAAAATGAGATTTATTTATCTCATGTCTAAATTCCAAACGAATGAAAAAAAATTGATATAGATATGAATAATAGTATCACAAGTTATATGAAATGAATACTTTGTTTTGGGTGAAAAAAATTTAAAAATTAAAAATTAAAGCAAACTTTATGACTACAATTGCACCAAGAATGTTACATCAAACAAAAAGTTACCCTATGAAGTTCCAGCATTCAAATGTAATGTGTTATACAGATGAAAATGTTAAGATAGATAAGTAATTACAATTAAAAAGAAATGATTATAAATGAGTGCATACAAAGAAGACTAGTGTAGCAAAAATTAAGGATATCTTAAGAGCATGTGTTAGATCGTTTAGACATGTTGACATAATCACTTAACACTCCTATCATGAGAAACAAGTTATTGAATTTTCTTTTGTGATTGGAGGAGAGATAACCCAAAACATGCATAGCAATAGACTATAAAGAATGATTTTGCATAATTAGATACCAAGGTAAGGTTATTAATAAGCACAACATAGTAACATCAGAGGATTTATGTAATCAAAGGCACCCCATGCAACTGAAGACTGTTTGAGTTTGTTGAAAAGAAGATGAAATGAAAGAGCATAAATAAATCGCTAATTCTAGAAGCATGTCAAGAATAATATAAAGTAACTTTAGTTACACTGCCTAGAGGAAATGGTAAACATTGAGAAATCAAAGAGAAAACAATTAGTTGATGATACGAAAAAAAGATGCAATCCAACTTTTGCAAACTCAAACATTTATATGTACCTCAATAAGGGTGACTCATACTACTTAATTTTCAATATATGAAATTAAAAATAAAACTGAAAAGATTATTAATTATGACATCCTTGCAACAAAAGAGATGGAGCCAAATTTATTTAGGATATAAAAAAGAATACTGCAGTTCTCACTCAAAGTATTCACTAAAAAAATAGATGCCAACCAAAGAAAACTAAATAAAAAGAATACTGCAAAAGAGGATAATCTAATGAAAAGAAATAAAAGCCTAGCAGTTATCACTCAAAGTCCAAGGCATAATCAACAATGATCTCTACATAATAAGGCAGCATTGCCAAAGTATTTTTTATTCATCTTCAAAAATCATCACCTAAGTTTAGACCTGAATACCTTAAAACTAGGTTAGCATGTCAAAAGCAAAATGACTAAATGAGCATCAAAACACCACAAAATATGAGCCAACAACTGTTGTACCCTGCATGCATAAAATGTAAGGCTCTTTGGTGTTAATTGGTACGTCAGTAATATTAAATCTCATGTCTTCCAATGTTGTCCGAGTCACAAGTTATGTGAGACTAATGATAATAAATAATATGCAGTATATTACAACTTTCCACGGAATTTGCCAAATGTTTTAAGAATCCTGAAAGTCTCAAAATTCAATGATAAGCACTTGTCCATCAATGTCAAAATTGTGAAATCATAATACACTAGGTAAACTTTCATGCAAAAAAAGAAAAAGTAATAGCAGAATGCTAAAACAATGACTTGACTATAGTACCATTTCAACCAAGGGAAACACAAAATCTACAAGAGGAGACCACACTTTCATGATAGAGATAGGATAGAAGAAAGCAAAGTTCACATTTGAAAGAAAACTATAAAGGCAAATGGTTACTAATGTTTCTTATTCTATTTATCCATACTTTCCTCCCTTTTGCAATGAGATCAAGATTTGGATAAGACTGCAGATAGAAAAGCTATCAGGTAAAACTAGATACTAATAAATGATTCAAAAAATTAGAAACAAATTGCAAGAGAAAGCATTTCTCTAATCTAACAAGAAAAAAGATGAGCTATCTATTCATGTTAGAAAAAGTTTCACTGTTAGATTATAAGATTTCAAGCACAAAACAAAGTGATTCTTAGGGATAGCTTCAAGATGAAGGAATGGGTTCAGATAAGGTGAATATATTGGATTGAAAACCATAAATAGCTCAAAAATTGATTCGTCATTGAGACCAAATTGAGAAAAAATTAGGACAACTGCTCCACCATGAGATCCAGCTATTTATATTGAATTTTTTAGATTTGGTCTCAAACCCAAACTAAAATAGATAAAGCCATTGTGACTTAGGGTCACAATTTAGTAGACAAAAAATAATCTAAAAATTCTATATAAACATGGAAATATATAAAAGGCCCATGATCTCATTGCTCCCAATTATTCTTCCTCATTAGTGTCAAAAAAAATTATCATGTCTTTCGCCATGACTGACATATTTACCATCTTGTTCAGTAACCCATGTTTCCTCTATTAAAAAGTTCTAACCCACTACATGATTATGATGAGTTTTCTTTATTAAAATTGTTATAACTTGAAGTTTATCCTTTAAAATATTCACTAATCCTCTTTATTTTATGTAGTTTCATGCCTTTGCCTTCTTTGCAACATTTTCTTAGGGGATTATATCCATAATTCAATGAACAAGGTTTCAGTTCTAGCCATACCCTAGTTTTGGTTTCTATGACCAATTGGACAACCTTTCAGCATGTTTCCTCTTACTTCATTCAATAGTTCCACATTTAATGCCATTCTTTTATTGTGCTCTGATTCTCATCATCTTATTATGCTTGTTTTATACTTCACCAACTCCAAGCTACGGCCATCTTTTTATTTCAAGTTTTTTTCCGGAATGAAGCTAGTAAAAATAACAAGCCAAATTCAATGAACTTAATTCGAGCAGGCAAAATCAAACCACGATTTGATTTCAAGCAATCCATATATGATTCAACCTGATCAATTCATCCAAAGATGCAGATCAAACCAAGATTAGATCGACAATAGCATTTGATGCAATGAGGTCATTTAGGATCAATCCAAAAAGACACATATTTAAGATGACTTTTAAAATCACTACATGGTGAAACTACGAATCTTTAAATTCTCTTGACATAAAAGAGCATCATTCAAGTCAATATAACAGAAGTTGGGCAGTAAATGGATCATGCTAGTGGACCAAAATTAGGTCAAAAAATTCACTCTTCAAATAAATCACCTTTATGTGGTGGGAACCAGGACATTACCTGAATTCCACAAGTCATGTCATGAACAATACCTAAATCTTAATGGACCCAATAGCAATGGCTCAGTTCGGTTCTATTTTTTACAACTTTAATGACTGCAATAACATAAAAGTTGAAAAAGCTGCTTCAGATCTGAGCTATAAAGAGTTGCAGGTGTAAATCTGTGATTTGTTTTTGAACAAGTGCAACATATAACAGAGCTTACAATGAATTTCTTTAGGTGGTGAGGATTAGTATCATCTGCTGCAAATGCTTGCATATTGCTTCTGTGGTTTAAGTTCTAGTTTTGCAAATGACTGTTCTTGCTCACAATTGACTCCTAAGTGGTGATAAATGTGATACTATAACCAAAAGAAGATCCAGTATTTATACATAACTATAAATTAAATAAAAACACTACTTCTCTAGACAAAAAAATATAATTAAATAACTAGTTTAGAATAATTCAGCTACAAAGGTTAAAGTGATATTGTTAACAAAAGAGGTAGATCTCCACTAATGGAAGTGGAATGATAAACCTAGGTTTAAAAAAATTGTCACTTACAATTGCACAAATCCAAATCCAAGGTTTTCTTCAGACCCTGCAGCATTGAGATAAAAAAGAAAATAAGGGGAAGCCATTATCCAATAGTCATAACAAGTTTGATTATAATTGGCAAAAGACATATGTAATGTAAACAAAAAATTAAGAATAAAATCATAAGGTTGAATTTAATGGACATTTACAAGCACGCAAAACTTCTTAAAATAAGCTAGTATAGACAAATACAGGCAACGAAATCCATCTCCACGTGACAGACAAGAATTTAGAATAGTATACCATATGCAAATCAAAGAACAAAAATTGCAATGTTCTGAATGACCCAATCCTAATGTTTTCATTTGTAAGATATGCATGTATCCATATCCAACATACATGTCTACAACAGTTACACTTTTCCTCGTCTACAAGCAAAAAAAAATTATTATCCAAAAACAAAACAAGTTTTATTAATCGATGGCAAATGACTGTCAGATTGTTTCCACTTTTAAGGCAGAATATACATGTAGACAAGACCATTTCAGTGATAATCAACACTAGTCAACATAAACAAAAAACTTGCATCTGACATGGGTAATCTTGGAAATAGTTACAATCTGAAAACAAGAATTATTAGCTAAGAACTCACAGATGACAAGAAAAAAATCCAGCACAACATAAACTTTACAGATACTAAATACATTGCCCACCAACCCTTCTTTGTGACAACAAAGCAACGCCTCACAGGGGCAACCTCGCTAAATGCTTCTTCCAGCTGAATCAAATATCATAAACAGTAACGAATTAGAGGATAAATTTCCAGAGAAGAAAAGAGTATGTATCTAAACTGCAAGGAGTCAATGTTCAGTAGATATGAGTATAACCTGAGAAGACGTATATGAGTAAGGAATATTAGAAACAAATATAGTCGCTGAGCAGCGATCCCCAACCACACCACTGCCAATAATTCTCTTTCTCTTCCCCATATTGATGTCACAAATCATAAATTGCTCTGCAAAAAAAAATGCATATGTTGAAAATAGATGGGTGGGTAATACAAACATATGGCACTTCCTAACAATAATAAGGCTGCTGTCATGTAAAAGTGGAACAAACTGGATTAGCGGACTGGTGGCTTCTAGTTGCATGCAACAATTTAGAGCCTTGAGCAGCAATGTGTTGTATCATGTCACGGATGGAAAGATAACACAATTAAAATGCTTGAACATGACAAAGAACATAGCCATCCCCATATCGTACAAGATGAGAGTCGAGGATAAGTAAAGATGTTCATAAAGTTAAACCAAATTATGGTAAATTTTGTCAAGTGATCATATAAATCTTATTCTCATTAGAAGCAACTGAAAATACTAAAAAGCAACTGGCCTATCTCTTAGTGGGGTAGTAACATCATGTGTGGGATCAACCATCAAAGAATATGAAAATCAACAATTGTCCAAGAACTAGTGCCTCTCATCAATTGGTATAAAATGCTTAATGTGTAGATTTGGGAAGGGACGTGAACAAGAGACATATGGATGACCCTCAAATCCTCACTAAGGACAAACTATGTTCTACCACAACAAGTGCTTTAGAGCTAAGAATTGATGGTTCTATAATGGACTTCGGCATCTTAGCTTCCTCAAGGTGGACATACGCAATGATAAGCTCAAAACAAAAGGTTCCTAGATACGGCGAAAGCCTAATACCCTCAACAAAAGGATCCACAAGATCTGGTCGAGTAAAGAAAATGGAATCCTCATCATAAGTAGTGAGTGGCTAGGTATTAGATAAGCTAAAGGCTATATCTAGACAGTTTGTTCCAAGAAGCCTTCAATTGGAGAGCTTGTAGAAGCTCAAGTTTGGGTGTTATGGTGGCTTCCATCTCTTTGTAGTTAAGGTAATGTTTGTGTGCAAGTTGTGAAAGACGATGGAGTCAAATCAAAGATCACATAGAAGGTAGTATGGAATCACTCTTGTGATAAGCATAGGGTAAGGACAACTCTTCGGCCTAAATTCAATAATGTGGTCAATTTAATGGAATGTGCTCTCATGCTAGCATTTTTCACTTAGATTGAGATGTTTCCCAGTGCTCTTTATGGCTCCAATAACATTGGTGTTTAAATAGTGCTCGATGCCGATCAAAGAGCTAAAGCTTGTTTTAATCTCCTAAAGCTCACGAAAAATGTTCTCAAAATATTGTTAAGAGGAAGCCATAAGATATATTGTGAGCACACAATGTGTAGGCCAAAGAATTTCCTTTGTAGTAAGATGGGAAAGTAGAAATCGCTGCATAAAAATGGTGATGCAAAATCCCGACCTATCGTAGAAAGGCTATGTAACCAACACTACTATGACACTTAGCCAAACGGCTCACAAGAAGGGAGAATAAACTCAAGGTTGCATCACAACCGAGATTATTAATGAACATGTAAAGCACACATCAAATATAGAAGAAGCTTTGTAAGTATAATTATCAAAAATAAAATATTATGAAATTCTATATATTTTATTCTTTAATTTTGATTTGCTATCCCTCTCTCATTGTTTTAAGTTTTGCAAACTATGTATATAAAGCAAAAAAAAATTAAGCAGAGTTTTCTTTTGTTTTAAATTTTGTGAATTTTAAAACTTAAAAAAAGAAGCTTTCCAAAAGAAAACAAAGAAAAAAATTAAAATTTTGCATTGTAGCTTTTTTTTATTAATGTAAATATGAACTAATATTATTTTTTCTTTATAATAACATAAAAACAAAAGTTATTTTGAAAATTTTTCATTTTGTCCATCTTCAATTCTATGGTGAGAAATTTACACTGTATTTTTTTTTTTTCTTTTTAGAGTTTTAACAAATAGAAAAATTCCAAGAAATAAAATTGCATCAAGCAAATAATGAAAATAGGAATGCAAAAAAATTGCAAAATTTAAAGTTGAATTGTAAAAAAAATATTTAAATTTTGTTGTAATACAAATATTTACAAAGAAGAAAAGAAACATAACAAACAATCACAGAATAGGTTGCATGAACACAGCTATGATATAGTTATACTAAGATTGATGCAAGACATTATTACAAGATGCATATTTGAAGCTATTTATATGCAGTGCGGAAGTAACGTTAAGTAATCTATTACCTACACTCACTTTAACGTTAATTCAATATCAAAGGAAGGCAGCAATGCTTGCAAGCCATGTGGTCCATAAATCAAAATAAAATATCAAGTTTCGAACTATTGAAAATAAACTTCGGGAGAGGTACGGTTCACAGCCACAAGTGAGCTATGAAATAAACACGATTCGGGTAGCAGAATAGACAAGCCATTAACAATCTAATTTTGCACAATAAAGTAGAAAATGATCAACGGTTACGCATGCATGAGATTGGATAAAAACCAAGTCAAGTATGACAACAAGCTCATCACAGAGAAATGAAGATGGAAAGCAATACCAACTAAGTACCGAGGCCAATCCCCAATGGAGTACTGATCAAGGTAACCGGGCTTGTCACAGTTTTGCCTAGGCCTTTCTGCCGACGGAAACTGGACAACTCGGACGAGCTGGTAGTGGCGTGTATGTTGGTGGAAGCTGGACTCTCACTAGTGAAAGTGATCAGAAGAACTGGTGCAGGGTTGGGAGGGTCGGGCCAGTTGCCAAGACGATGGTCGAGGAAGCAAGGCGAGTGGGCTGCGGGCCTAGGAGAAGGAGACGGGACCGATGTGTCGAGGAAGGTTGAAGTTGGCGGCGTTCAGGAATTGAAAGTTAAAGCTGCTGGAATGAGGTTGATGAGGCAACGCGGCGGTTAGCGGGATGGGGTTTGGCGACCCACGGCAACGGCTTAGGACTGGATCGGACGCTGAGACAGCTTGGGTCAACGGCCGCGGCAATGGAGGTCCAGTGAAAAGAGGATCTCGGTCGGAGTGTGTTCGCGTCCGTGGTGAAACACTAGCAGAGGAGGGACGGGTCGTCCGATACACGGACGGTTGGGCGCTCCCACATCTAGGGCTAAGGGCGGCGAAGCGAGGATGAATAATGGAAAACTAAAATTTGTGCATGGGCAAAAAAAGGATTTTACCCTTTAGTTTTTAGTTTTTCTTAATATGTTTTTTAAATCCAAAAACAATAAAAGAGATTAAAAGAATTAAATTATCAAATACTAATTAAAAATTAGTATCGTTTAAATTTTAAAATTTTAATTCCACCAAATTATTGTGCATAAGATAAAAATAAATAAATAATATAATAACAAATCAAAAATGATTAAAAAAAAGAATTATCGAACTTAGGGCTTGAGCATCCACCCTCCCAAATGTTGGTTAGAAATTAATATCGACAAGATTTTAAATTTTAATTTGTTGACCTGCCTGAGATAAAAATAAATAAAAGTATGATAAATGAAGACATGAATATTTAATACAAATATCATAATATCATATGTAAATATGTTATCAAAGATTAAATAATAATATTAAAACTATGTAATAAAAACTAAAATAATTTAAAAAAATCATATCTATTGATAATTTGGTCATATGTTGAATACTTTTGATTCATTATATAATAAAATTTCAAAATACATGAGCTATCATAGTACCTAAGTATTATTCTTAATCAATATGTGATGTGAAATATAAAAAAAGAAAGATATAAATGATCATACAATACGACTTGTGCATATTTTTATTTAAAATAAAATTTAATATTACAAATAACTTATCTAAAACATAATATCCATGGATTAGAAAAAAAAACAAAATTATTCATGAGTAGTAAAATTGTTGTCAAAAATGAGAGAAATTTTTTTTACTTTGTTTAATAATCGTATGTTGTACATGAACTCTTAAATAGAATAAGATTTAGAACTTGAATCATGTTTTCTGAATATATTGTTCAATCTTAATATAACTTTTTAGTGTTTTTAATTAATTTTTTAGTTTATTTAAAAAAATAAAAATGATTAAAATAATTAAATTATCAATATTATGATTTGAACATCAATTATTCAAAATACTAAATAGAAATTATGATTTGAACATCAATAATTATATATATAGTTTATATAAATTATTATTGATGTATAATTAATAAAATAAATAAATCTATATTAGAAAATAAATAGTTTATATGAGAGGTTTTGTCAATTTATTTTCTAAAATTTGAATCTCATCTAACTAAATATATGAATTATTAAAAGGTTATGAGATAGCTAATCGTTATTCCCTGCCTGAGTAAATCTTTTTTTGTCCTTTTAACACGTCAACTCTATTTATTTATCAAATATTCATAATTAGAAAATAAAATTAAGAATTAAAATAAAAAATATTTTATATATATTAAAATTTATTTATAAATTGAATAATTTGATTCACTATAAAAGATTAGATATTAGTAATATATAAATTGAAAAATAAAATATTACTTCACTAATATGATGTTTAAGAAAATATTTTGTTTAGTTAATATGTAACTTTCAACAAAATAATATAATGGAACTATAATAAAGTAAAAATGTTGAAAAAAATGTATATTTTGAAGTTACATGATCTGACTTCTACAATACATAAAATTTCTATTTAAGAACATCTTTCTTCATTTAAGAATAATTAAAATAATTTATAAACGTGAAAATCGATATTCAAAATTTAAATATTTTTATTTTATTGGAAATAACATAAATAGACCATAATATTATGTGATATTCATGATATCTATGAGTTAGACAAAGCAAACTATTATTGATGGGCAAAATAAAACCCAACTTATAAAAAACAAAAAACAAAAAATACATTTTTCATAGGAAGCATTCTAAATTTTTTAGTCTTAAATGTTACATGAGTATATCAAATGAAAAAATAATGAGTATTAAGAAAAATAAAAAAGTTTCTTTAATCAAAATAAATCCAATGACAAAAAATAATATTTTTTTTTTAATTTTCTCTATTTTATTGTCCACAAACAACAATAAAGAAAATCAAAATAAAATCCAAATGATAAAAAGATTTTTTTTTTTAACTTTTTCCTTGTCATAACAAAAAAAATATAAAAAATCAAAGCACAAAAATAGAACCATAAACAACTAAAACTCTTTTGCTATGCCTTCTCATTTTCCACCTCTAGGCCATTAATAGATGGAATAGAAGAGCAAAGAAAACTTAATAAAGATAGAATTTGATTAGAAATCCAAAACATCTAGTTCACAAAAAGCTATTTTTTCATTTTTTTTTTCTTGTTTTTGAATAATTACAATATGAAAGAAATAAACATGAATAAAATGATAAAAAATGGAAAAAAAAAAAAAGATTTCAAAATAATATTTTACTATCCTTCATGTCTTGATCATCAAAAAACCATTTTTGATGCAATGTTATCTTATTTTTCTTGTCCTGAATGTTAAGCACGAGTAGATCAAATGAAATATATATATATATATATATATATATATATATATATATATATATATATATATATATATATATATATATATATATATATATATATATATATAAAGATAGAATTATTTTTTCAAATTTAAATAAATCAAAAGAAAGAATTTTTTTTTAGTTTTTCTATTTCATTGTCCAAGCATCACAATAAAAAGATCAAAATAAAACTGAAGTCATAAAAAACACAAATCATAAAAAGAGACAATTTTTATACAATTTTTTCTATTTTTTTTTTTTACTTAAATTTTATGAGTAGATTAAGTAAAAAAAAATCCTAAATCAAAATGAAACCAAAGACAAAAAAAAAATAAATTCTTTTATTTTTCTCAATTTTATTCAAAAAGAATCACAATAAAGAAAATAAAAATCAAACCCAAGTCATAGAAACATTTTTTTTCATTTTCTATTTCTTTTAACAAAAAAAAAAAAGAAATTTAAAAACGTCAAAGTAGTAAAATAAAAACATAAACAATAAAATGCTTTTGTAATGTCTTCTCATTTTTCACCTCTTGACTATTACATGAATAGATAGAACAAAAATAAAAAAAAATAAAAAACTTAATAAAGGTAGATGTTAATTTGACATCCAAATAATCTAGATCACAAAAAAACCCTATTTTATTTTCTCTTTACTTATTTTTTATTAAATATAATGTAAAAAATTAAACATGAACAAATAAAATGATAGAAAATCAAAAAAAAAATACAACATATTTGTAATTCTCTCTATTTTATTATCTAAGAATCACAATAAAAAAATCAAAATAAAACCTGAGTTATATAAAACACAATTTTCCATTTTATCCTTCTATAACCCAAAAAAAAAAAAAAAGTCAAATTGGAGAAATAAAGTCATAAACAACGAAAAAGCATTTGTTAGGCCTTCCAATTTTTCACCTCTTTAAAATGGAATTGAAAACAACATAATATTAATAAAGATATACTTTGATTTGACATCAAAACCATTTTGGTCACAAAAAAAAACATTTTTTATTCTCTTTTTTAATTTCTGAAGAATTAAGGTATAAAAAATAAAAATGAACAAATAAAATGAGAAAAAATAAACCAATTGTTTCAAAATATTATTTTCTCATCTTTCATGTCTTGATCATCATACAAATAGATAGAATTAAAAGACAAAAAAAAAACTTTAATTAAAATAAAAGTTCATTTAACATCTAAACAAAAATAAATTGTTATACTCATCCTCTTATTTATGTAATAATAAAGAGCAGAGGCATGTATTGCATGAGAATATTTAAACGTACGAGAGTAAAAATTGAAAACTAAAAACAAGTTAATATATAACTAATATGATGTTTAAGAAAATATTTTGTTTAGTTAATATATAACTTTCAACAAAATAATATAATGGATTTATGATAAGATAAAAAATATTGATTTTGAATGAATAAACAAAAAAAATTTGAATAAGATAAAATTTCATTTGACATCTAAACAAAACTCAAATCATAAAAAAAAATCATTTTTGATGCTAAGTTTTTCCATTTTTCTTGTCCTAAACGTTACATAAAAGTAGATCTAATTAAAAAAAAAAAAGAATATTAAGAAAAATAGAATTTTTTTCTCAAATTTAAATGAAACCCAATATAAAAAAACATATTTTTAATTTTCTCTATTTTATTATCCAACATCACAATAAAAAACAATCAAAATAAAACCTGAGTCATATATAACACATTTTTCCATTTTATCCTTTATATAACCCAAAAAAAAAAAAAAGTGTAAATCGAGAAATAAAGCCATAAACAACGAAAAAGCATTTGTTAGGCCTTCCAATTTTTCACCTCTTTAAAATGGAATTGAAAACAACATAATCTTAATAAAGATATACTTTGATTTGACATCAAAACCATTTTGGTAAAAAAAAAACATTTTTATTCTCTTTTTTAATTTCTGAAGAATTACGATATAAAAAATAAAAATGGAGAAATAAAATGATAAAAAATAAAACAATTTTTTCAAAATATTGTTTTCTCATCTTTCATGTCTTGATCATCATTCAAATAAATAGAATAAAAAAACAAAAACAAAACTTTAACTAAGATAAAACTTCATTTAACATCTGAACAAAACACAAACTATAAAAAAAACGGAACGGGAGGTGAATTTTAAATTATGGCAAACAAGATGCTTGTCCATATTTTTATTTTTATTTATTTTTAATTAATTGTTTTTTTTTTTTTTAGGTCTGAAGGTTGCTCCTTCTATGTATATATGGGGGTTAAGAAGGATTCAGTTCATTCATTAATGGAGATCAACAGTCAAATGGAAGGGACCATTCAGATGAGCCAGGCGCGTGCTTCCAATGGCTATGAAGAAGAAGAGTCTATGGTCATTAATAAAATCCTGGGTGTTATCGACTCCATGGTCATCAAATGCGCCGTCAAGCTACATGTGTTCGATGCCATCCACCGCCACGGCAGACCCATCTCGTTGGATGATCTCGCCGGTGCCTTACCGGTGCAGTGCAGTCACCCCGCGTCCCTCGGCCGAATCATGCGAAGCCTCGGCCACATGGGCCTCGTTGACATCCAACACCAAGCAGTCGGAGAGGATGGCGAAGAAGAAGAATTTTATACTCTTACGGCAGCCTCGTTTGTCTTCCTCAGAGAAGAATCGGAGCATAGCCTCGCTCCTTACGTCAGGTATTCGCGAAACTTTTAAACGATTGGATTTTTTGATGCGGACATTCGAGCGTTTTGGGTTATGAACGAAACAGGTTTATCTTGGAAGAAGACATGGTCAGCGTCCTTCACGGGCTCGAGACATGCGTCACCGGCGACGGCGACGCCGAAACTCCGGCCATAGAAAGGCTGGGGAGGCCGAAGTTTTATGAGTGGACGACGAGGGAGCCCGGGTTCAGCAAGCTGTTTGACGATGCCATGATTTGCACTACTCGATCCATCGTCAGCGCGGTGGCCAATGGGTGCTCCAAGGTGTTTAACGGGGTGAACACCCTCGTGGACGTAGGTGGTGGATTTGGGTGGATGGCTGCCGCAATTACGACCGCTCATCCGGGGCTAAGATGCATCGTTTATGACCTTCCCCATGTAGTGCAGCAGGCGCCGGCGCGCCAACGCGTAGAGTACCAATCTGGGGACATGTTCGTCTCCGTACCGCGCGCCGACGCCGTTCTCCTCGTGGTGAGAACAACAAATCATTCGTGTGTTCTGTCCATCTGCTCTGCTTTCGACCTCACAACTTGTTTGCTATATCAGCGAATCCTACATAACTGGAACGAAAAAAAGGCATCACAGATCCTGGAGAGATGCAGGGAAGCCATAGCCGAAGACAACGGGAAGCTCATCATAGTTGACTCCGTCATAGACAAGTTACAGAACCGTAATCAACAGCTGTTTGGAACGGTGCTTAATATGGATACGATTATGATGGCATACTACGGTGGCAAAGAGAGAACGGAGAAAGAGTGGAAGATTTTGCTTTCGAAGGCAGGCTTCAATCACTTCAACATAACCGAACTCATGTCTTATGTTCATGTCATCGAAGCTAGCGTATCTCCATAGATTTAGAGCAATCCGCCATTATAGTTCGATAATAAAGCTATCTCTGAACGATTTTGTTCTATTCGAAATAAGTTGAGATGGAAGAGCTTGCTTGTTGAGAAGGTAGAAAAAAATCAAGTGTTCTAGAACATAACAATCCTCTATTATTAGTTCTCACGACAATAATCTACCTTAAATTGCTTTGAAACTTGTACCAAAATGAACATTTGGACAACATTTTTATGATTGTTTATCCTTAAAAAAAGGTGTTTTAACAACAGAAGTATTACAATAATCTTTGCAATATCTGTTGTTAAAATTTCTTTAGCATCTCAATATGTCAGCTAATATCTTGTTCATTTGAATGAAGGATATCACTTGTGGGCTCATTAGGGTGTGGGTTACAAGGACAAGTTCGGGACGATCCTTTTTTTTATTATAAGGTAAGTTGATTATGTGTGTTATCATAACAAAGTGATGAGCCCAGATTCGATTGCTGAACAAGTTGATGCTATGAGTTATGAACATAAAGGCACTGCCCAAGATTCACATGAGTTTAGTAAGGGTCATTGACATGAAGGCACAGGTAAAATGATTGCCAAAGCGGTTTGAGGGCAAAGGTGTTTTCATGGGTTATAGGTATGAAGGTGCTAGCTCAAACAGTACGCACAGAATAAATAATGAAAAAGCAAAATAATATGCATAGGTAAATAGGCAGTTTTTCATCTTAGTGCCTTTTACAACTCAAATAAAATGTTAAAACAACGCTTAAAGCTTCAACTAGATCGTTTGCTTCATGTTAGGTGCAATAAGGTTCTTCAATTACTCCATTGCCCAACACTTATAAGTTCTCTTGTGTCACAAGCAACTATAAATCTAGTTGAAAAAAATACGGGTTGTCCTCTCATACTTAAGTGACCTCTTGATCTTTAAAGACAAGTATGAAACTTAATGCGATTGGAGGGTGAACTAAGTCCCAAACTTTTCTTTTGGAATAGAAGCCAGCATGCATATAACCATCAAATTTGTCTACATGTAGATTGTGTACTTAGAAGTAATGCACACAAATAAAAATTTAGAGTATGGTTCCCAAAGTGCATATAATAGATTCAAATTTCTATTTTTATTCTAACTTGGGTCAGAATATACGCTTCTTGTCTTGTGGATAAAATATGGTTAAGTTTATTCCTTCTTCTTACTCTCTCATTATGTAATTCTTGTCAATTTTCACATATTTCATGAAGTCATGCTAGACAAGGTTGCTGACAATAATAATTAAAAACTTGTTATCGTTGTAAAGAATGATGGTTTTAGTAGCTAGAAGTTGTCAAACTTTAAGAAGTATTTTTAACAACATTAACTTATAGATTTTCTTGGACAATTGCACTATACTTGGCCTTAGCACCACTTTGTGTTACTACTGAATGGTTTTTACTCCTAAGTCACTAGATTCCCTCATACTTTTTAGGGGCTTGCCCAATTTCTATCTATAAAGCCAATAGTACCTCTGTCTTTATTTTTTCTAAATAATTTTTCTTTTGCCTAGAGCCATTATCAATTATCACAGAATGTGGATAGCTTCCTTTAGATCATTATGAGTACTTGAGTACCTAAATTGACTTACAATACTTGTAAATGAGAGATCATATTGCATGACAAACGCAAATTAGTTTTCTCACTAACCTTTGACATCTTCCTTTATTAATTAGAGAATCATCCCCCTTGCTCTTTCTTTTCTATCCATGCTTCAAGAGGTGCTTGTTGCATCCAATTATAAAGTTTCTGTTAGAAGATCTAGGATGCATTTTCCTTGGGAGATATATCTACCTTATTTGTTTCTTACCACCTCTATTCCAAGAAAATATTTCATTATATCTATCTTAATTGTTCCTTACCACCTGATTATGACATCAAATCATTTTTTTTCCTCTATTCTTAGGTTTGAATAATTACAAAGTAAAAAAAGCAATAATAAATAAATAAAATGTTAAGAAAGGAAAATAATTTTTAAAAATACTATTTTCCCATTCTTCATGTTGTGATCATCATATAAATAGAATGGATGAAAAGACAAGAAAATTATAAATAAGGTAAAATTTCATTTAACATCTAAATAAAATTTAAATCATAAAAAATCATTTTTTGCAAAGCTTTTCTATTTTTCTTGTCCTAACCAATACACATGACTAGATCAAATGAAAAAAAAAATATTAAGAAAAAACGAATTTTTGCTTAGATTTAAAAATAACACATGACAAATAAACATTTCTTTTATTTTTTATTTTATTGTCCAATAATCACAATAAAATAAATCAAAATAAAACCCAAATTATGAAAAACAAAAACCACAAAAAAGACATTTTTGATAGGAAGCATTCTAATTTTTTTAGTCTTAAATGTTACATGAGTATATCAAATGAAAAAAAAAGAGTGTTAAGAAAAATAAAAAATTTTCTTTAATCAAAATAAATCCAATGACAAAAAATAATTTTTTTTAATTTTCTATATTTTATTGTCCATTAACCACAATAAAGAAAATCAAAATAAAATCCAAATCATAAAAAGATTTTTTTTTAAATTTTTTCCTTGTCATAACAAAAAAAAATATAAAAAATCAAAGCACAAAAATAGAACCATAAACAACTAAAACTCTTTTGCAATGCCTTCTCATTTTTCACCTCTAGGCCATTAATAGATGGAATAGAAGAGCAAAGAAAACTTTATAAAGATAGAATTTGATTAGACATCCAAAACATCTAGTTCACAAAAAGCTATTTTTTCATTTTTTTTTTTCTTTTCTATTTTTTGAATAATTACAATATGAAAGAAATAAAAATGAAAAAAATGATAAAAAATAGAAAGAAAAAAAAAGATTTCAAAATAATATTTTACCATCTTCATGTCTTAATCATCATAAAAATAGAATGAAAGAAAAAACAAGAAAACCTTAAATAAGATAAAACGACATTTGATATTTAAACAAAACTCAAATTATAAAAAAAAACATTTTGATACAATGTTTTCCTATTATTTTTCTTGTCCTAAATGTTAAGCACGAGTAGATCAAATGAATATATATATATATATATATAAAGTAATAGAATTATTTTCTCAAATTTAAATAAAACACGAGAAATAATTTTTTTTTGTAGTTTTTCTATTTTATTGTCCAAGAATTACAATAAAAAAAATCAAAATAAAACCGAAGCCATAAAAAAACACAAATCATAAAAAAGACTATTTTTATACAAGTTTTTCTATTTTTTTAACTTAAATTTTATGAGTAGATCAAGTAAAAAAAAGAATATTAAAAAAAAATTTCATAAATCGAAATAAAACCAAAGACAAAAAAACAATTTTTTTTTATTTTTCTCAATTTTATTCAGGAAGAATCACAATAAAGAAAATAAAATAAAACCCGTCATAATTTTTTTCTTATTTTTCACTTTCTTATAACAGATAAAAACAATAAAAAAAGTCGAAGTAGAATTTGATTTGACATCCAAAAAATCTTGTTCAGAAAAGGTTATTTTTTCATATTTTTGGCAAACAAGATGCTTGTCCATATTTTTATTTTTATTTAATTTTAATTAATTGTTTTTTTTTTTTTGGTCTAAAGGTTGCTCTTCCTATATATATTGGGGTTAAGTAGGATGCAGTTTATTCATTAATGGTGATCAACAGTCAAATGGAAGGGACCATTCAGATGAGCCAGGCGCGTGCTTCCAATGGCTATGAAGAAGAAGAGTCTATGGTCATTAATAAAATCCTGGGTGTTATCGACTCCATGGTCATCAAATGCGCCGTCAAGCTACAGGTGTTCGATGCCATCCACCGCCACGTAAGACCCATCTCGTTGGATGCTCTCGCCGGTGCCGTACCGGTGCATTGCAGTCACCCCGCGTCCCTCGGCCGAATCATGCGAAGCCTCGGCCACATGGGCCTCGTTGACATCCAACACCAAGCAGTCGGAGAGGATGGCGAAGAAGAAGAATTTTATACTCTTACGGCAGCCTCGTTTGTCTTCCTCAGAGAAGAATCGGAGCATAGCCTCGCTCCTTGTCAGGTATTCGCAAAACTTTTAAACGATTGGATTTTTTGATGCGGACATTCGAGCGTTTTGGGTTATGAACGAAACAGGTTTATCTTGGAAGAAGACATGGTCAGCGTCCTTCACGGGCTCGACACATGCGTCACCGGTGACGGGGACGCCGCAACTCGTGTCTTATGTTCATGTCATCGAATCATTCGTGTGTTCTGTCCATCTGCTCTGCTTTCGACCTCACAACTTGTTTGTTATGTCAGCGAATCCTACATAACTGGAACGAAGAAAAGGCATCAAAGATCCTGGAGAGATGCAGGGAAGCCATAGACGAAGACAACGGGAAGCTCATCATAGTTGACTCCGTCATAGACAAGCTACACAACCGTAATCAACAGCTGTTTGGAACGGTGCTGAATATGGATACGATAATGATGGCATACTACGGGGGCAAAGGGAGAACGGAGAAAGAGTGGAGGATTTTGCTTTCGAAGGCCGGCTTCAATCAGTTCAACATAACTCCCTTCGCCACCGTAGTATGCCATCATTATCGTATCCATATTAACAAATATACAATAAATAATTAAAAAATATAATATGAATACTTTAAAAAATAAATATAATTCATATATAATAACAAATAATTAAAAAATATAATTTTTATTGACTTTATTTTTTAATAATATTTTATTCTTTTTGAAGTTGATTTTACATGATAAAATAATAATATCAAAAATATATCATGAAAATTAAAAAATAAAAAATGTTTATATTTATTAAAAAGAAATTATAATATGAATATTTTAAGTCATTGTGGAAGATTAAATATCAATAATATGTAAATTGACATGAAAAAAATTGGTTAAACTATTATGATGTTCAAAAACATTTTTTTCTTAATTAAGGTGATATTAAGTATCAACAAAATAATATAATCCATCTATAATAAACTAAAGATGTCCAAATATATATATATATATATATATATGTATATATTAAAATTATACTATATCACTTATGCAAGAATCACAAAAAAAAACTTTTTTTTAGTTTTTCTATTTTATTGTCCAAGAATCACAATAAAAAAATAAAAATAAAACCAAAGTCATAAAAACCCCAAATCTTTAAAAAAGACAATTTTTATATAAGTTTTTCCATTTTTCTTGACTTAAAATTTTATGAATAGATGAAGTAAAAAAAATTATATTAAGAAAAATAAAAAATTTTCCTAAATCAAAATTAAACAAAATTACAATTTTTTTTATATTTTCTCTATTTAATTATCCAAGAATCACAATAAAAAAAATCAAATTAAAACTTAAGTGATATATGTCACCTTTTCCATTTTATTTTTCTTCTAACCCAATAAAAACAAAAAAGTCGAGAAATAAAGCCATAAACAACTAAAAAGCATTGGTTATGCCTTCCCATTTTTCACCTCTTTACAAATGGAATTGAAAAACAACATAATATTAATAAATATATACTTTGATTTGACATCAAAACAAGCTAGGTCACAAAAAAAATATTTTTATTTTCTTTTTAAATTTCTGAAGAATTACAACATAAAAAATAAAAATGGACAAATAAAATGATAAAAAATAAAACAATTGTTTTAAAATATTGTTTTCTCATCTTTCATGTCTTGATCATCATACAAATAGATAAGATAAAACAATAAAAATTAATTAAGATAAAACTTAATTTAACATCTAAACAAAATTCAAATCATAAAAAAAACATTTTTTCATACAAAGCCTTTTCATTCTACTCTTCTTCACCAAAATGAGTTTGAATTAACATCTACACAAACCCCAAGTCAACAAAATTATTTTTTTTTTATCTTTAAAAGATAATAATAAAAACTTAAAATAGAGAAATATAATCATGCATGATGTAAAACCTTTTAAAAAACAATATTTTCTCATTGTTTTGTAACCATTCAATCTTAGTTTTTTGTATTTTTTTGTGTTTTTTGTAATTTCAATTAGAGAAATATCATGCATAAAGATATATTATAATAAAAAAAATATTCGATATTTACTTGCATGATCTCTTCTTTAAGTTTATTCTTCAAATAACACCATGAAGATGATCAAATAAATTAATGACATCTAATTTAACTAATTTAAAAAAATACTATTATCTTTTATAATTTTAAATTTCAAAAATATTTTTAAAAACCTTTTTTCATAACTTTTTGAAATATATATATCAATCATTAAATTAACAGATATTATGAGTCTTCTAAACTAAATGTTAGGACAATCATCTCTTTTAATAAGATGATATTTGATGACAATATATGTTTTTTTTTTTATAGTTAATTGAAATTGAATTTTGAGAAACACGTACAACCAATTGAAAGAACAACTAAAAAATTAAAGCAATTAAATTCATAAAAAAATCTTTACAAAAATTTAAATTAAAAATGAATAAAATGTAAATTAAAAAATTTACATTACCCACAACCTAAAGTACATCAATTTGATAACTTTAGGATAGATTAATGCATTTTTGTGTTTCATCAATCTAACCAAGTAACTACCAATAACCCTAATAGCATAATAAAACATGAATGTGAAGTTGATACACCATGACATTCTGCAATATCTTCCTTTGAAAATGCCAAAACGATGAAATTTAACTGTTAGAATGTCCCCAACATCAGTAATCAGCAGCCAAGAACATGATCGAGACACCCCTTCCGGATCAAGATCGAGCTCACCTTCATCAATGGAAGAACCGTCAGAAGAAGGATGCTTTCAAATGTTAACTATCCTTCTAATCTTAAGTGGCGCATAATGTCGAACACCTTGCGTGCAAGGCAACGGGACATCCCTCCCAAATGAATCAAGTGTTAGTACTCGTTAGGCTTCTTTGTAAGACTTCATTGTTATTGAACGAAGAAAGTTTATGAGAAGATTTTCCAGGTGAAATCTCATAAAGAAGAACAAAAATAAATGAACATGAATGGAGAAGACATTTATGCATGATATACAGCTGTGCTTTCGAAAGACATCTAAGAAGAGCACGAAGCAGAGGGAGAGAATTCAGCAACGGTCAGAGCTTTCCCACACCTCAACGGATCTCTCCCCGTTCCTCGCCACCGCCATCCTCTTGCCGCCAAACACCAGCTGCAAAATCCTTGCGCCGCCCATGTCCTTCGCTCGCCCCATCAAATTCCGCCTCATAACCTTCTGCTCGTGATCTGGTGCCACAGTCATTGCTACCTCGCTCCACATCTCCACATCCCCTCCCCTGGTGCAAAATACCTGCTTTCCCTGACTCTCAATCGTGCATCCTCTCCCTCCTTTCTTCTCCCAGCCAATCTCTGCGCTCCACATGCCACCTCCGAGCACCGTCCATGGCTCCCCTACTTTCAACTTCCTCAAATCCGCCATGAAAACATCTCCCGAGTTCACGCCCACTTTGAATATCGCCGATAGCTCATCGGAGACAGTAACGTCTGCAAAACAGTCATCTTTTTCCTGCAAGTCCCAGACAGGATCGCTGCCGGTACGGGCATCCCATAACCGGATGTTGCCCACAACACCTGAAGGCCCCGAATGAGATCCACCTGCCATCAGGAGGTTGAAAGAAGGAACCCATTTGAGCTTGGTAGCCGGGATGGCGGAATCCAGTTCGGCGCCATAGATTTCCCGACGACCGATCTCGTAAACCGAGCGAAATTCGGAGCCGGCACCAAGATCGAAGGCGAGGATTGCGCTGGCGTTGCGGCGGCCGGATTCGTAGCTGGTGAAGAGGAGCTGGCGATCTGACGCGATGCCGACGGCTTGGACTGTCGCACCGGGGGAGGAGACGTGTGGATACCAGTGGAGGGTTTTGCGGAGAGATCCAGAGGCGAGGTCAAGGACTTGCAGGCCTGGGAAGTCGGAGGCACCGGCCACGGCGAGGGAGCAGTCGGGAAGAGAGAGGAGGGAGTCAACGGCGGGAAGCGAGGTGAGAAGGGTCTTTCGGTGACGAAGGGAGAAGTCGAAAGAGGTGATCTTGGAGCCATGGGCGGCTAGGAGCTCGCCTGAAGGGGTTGCAGAAAGGACGGAGACGGGGTCGCGACCAGGGAGAGGAAGGAGTAGCGATCGCCGGAGGGAAAGTGGGGAGAAGTAGGAGGACGAAGAGACGGAGGACCGGAGGAGATGAGGATCTAATCCGTAAAATTCAGCCTCGGCTAAGAGGTCGGATATGTCCGCGGCAGAGGACGGGAGACGGCCCGTGCGTAGGAGGGCAAGGAGGTCAGCGAAGAGGTCCGGATCGCGATCGATGAAAGGAGGAGGGGAGGAAAGGATGGACGATACGCCAGCAGCAGCTAGGGTTTGGGAGGTGGTTTGGAAAACTTGGCCGCCCACGTTCAGGGTGACGATAGCTGGCTCCTGACGCTTGAGGGCGTGGCCCAAACCTCCGGTAGCAACGCCGGCAAAAGGTGGCATCGCTTTTTCCTTCTCTATAGAAATCTGAGGTAGTTGACAGAATTCCATCGGCGAGGAGGCGCTCCCAAATTTATGGCGCGAGGGAGACGGAGAGCGTCAAACGGTCAAAGGGCGTCGGGTCCAATTTGGAGGGCCGGCCGGGCGACCAGAAAGGTAGGTCAAAGCTCCTGATATCCACGTTATTATAAACTAAAAGCATTCAGAGGATATTATGGTCAAAGAAGTTCTAGAATATAATCCATGGAACACACTAGAATTATATATGTTTGAATTATCACATTTTAAATATAGTTTTCAAGCACAAAATAAAATTATAGAAAAACTTTTTAAAACTTAAATTTTCAAAATATCATTAAAATATTTAATAGGTCAATAAAAATCTTAAAATAATCTTTAAAATAACTTTAAAAAATAATATTCATTGACCCTCGTCTTTATCACCAATATTTAAAAGTTATATGATAGACAAAAGTATATGTTGTCATGAAAAAAAAATTATATTTTTTGAGATTAAGGTTAAATTAATTTTGTTTAAAATATGTTTTAAATGATTAGTTGTTAAATAAATTTAGAAATTTAAAACTAAAAGTTTTGAACTTTTAATACATATTCTTTTCTAATTTTTTAGAAAAGACTTTAGGACTTATTTAATTGACCAAAGTTTATTAAAAATTTTAGATTGGATATTTATTTAATCAAATTTTAACTTGCTAAAAATTTTTATGCCTACCAATGACTTCATGTTATGAAATTTGAAATTTTCGTAGAAAAAACAAGATTGTTTAAGTAAGTTCATCGTGTCACCAATTATTCAAAAAAAAAAATCAATCGTTCTATATCATGTCAACATTTTTAATATGAATTTTCATGATCAAATCTTCACCTAAAACTCCACTAAATTGTACAATTGTTCTTCAAATAGTGAGCAAGAAGTAATCTTTTCTTTAATGATTTGATATTATTCATCTTGATCTAAGACTTACTATTTCACAATTACATTTCATTCTTCAAGAATTATATAATTCAGTTCAGAATATAGCAGACTAATTATAAAAAAAAGAAGGAAAGTTTATAAAATGAAGCGAAGAACAAGAAAAAATGCAAGTATTCAGCAGCTAATTAGACTATTTTGCAACACAGGCGTTGATGAATATGAAGATCAATTGAAGTAACACATCTAAAACAAACAAAATGAACTGCTGTAAGACTTCTCACTGATGCATTTTTCTTCACTGCATCAGCTGTATAAAGCATACACTCATTTGATCTTATTTTGCAACACAGGTGTTGATGAATATTGAAGATCAATTGAAGTAACATATCTAAAACAAACAAAATGAACTGCTGTAAGACTCCTCACTGATGCATTTTGCTTCACTGCATCAGCTGTGTAAAGCATACACTCATTTGATCTTATTTTGCAACACAGGTGTTGATGAATATTGAAGATCAATTGAAGTAACACATCTTAAACAAACCAAATGAACAGCCCTAAGACTCCTCACATTCATTTTCTTCACTACGTCAACTGCATAAAGCATACACTCATTCGATCTTATTTTGCAGCACAGGTGTTGATGAACATTGAAGATTAATTGAAGTAACATATCTAAAACAAACCAAAAGAACTGCTGTTAAGACTCCTCACTGATGCATTCACTGCATCATCTGCATAAAGCATACACTCGTTCTTTCCTATTTAGCAGCCCAGGTTTTGAACATTGAAGAACAATTGAAGTAACATATCTAAAACAAACCAAATGAACTGCTATAAGACTCCTCACTGATGTATTTTGCTTCGCTGCAGCTGATGCAGAAAGCATAATACACTCATCCGATCTCATTCCTTCTAATAAGCAATCTATTTGCAACAGTTGCCTTCAGTTTTTTTAGCATTCCTTTCTTCTCATTTATGTCATTTGACAACTTGCAATTTTTTCCAACATTTGTTCTTCTACAGGTATTACAAACATCTCAGCCAAACAATGAAAGCGAAACTTCTCTGGCGAGTTTGAACCACATTGGACGAAACTTCTCTGGCGTGAATCTCCTCTGACGACAACCTCTGAAGACGAAAGGACGACGGCGGCGAAGGTTGTGACTACTTCGCTGCGGTTGTGATTATAGAGCAAAGTGGCATCTTTGGACTGCAACGGCCTGCTGGAATAAATCTCGGGCTTCTGAATAACGGAAAGCGTTAAGGTACCTCACTGGATTTTTTATGCTTAATAAAGTTAGTAGTGGCTGACTGCGGGATATTTGCGGCCTGCCTCGCTCGGTTCAGGGACAACAACTGATCTCCATCCAGTATTCCGGTGATCTCCTCTCCTTGTGAAAACTGAATCATGGCGGGTTCCAAAGGGACGAAAAGCAACAAGAAAACTAGAAATAGTGGAAGCGCTTCTCCTGAAAGGGAATGTGCGGAGATTGCTGCGGGGAGAATCGCTGGTGACAATGAGAAAAATTGTTTGCTTATTGGCATGTCAGTTATAGATGGGAAGGATGGCTACTTATTGCACGAGCTTGAAATATCAAATATCTCTGCTGACTCTACGAGTGCCAACACAGTAAGTCTGGAAGATGGTGCGACCTCTGCTACCCCGCTGCTGCTTTTGAAGCAGGCTGACTACGAGCAGGGAGGGCTGTTACATGACTCCTTGGGCGATACCGGGAACTCTGGAGACAACTTGGTTTGTTCAGCTGGCGGTGTTGCTGATACGTCATGTGGTAATTGCGTCCACAACAGAGGGAATGCGAACATGCCACATGATATAGATACTTCCGAGCAAAGTATGGCTCACGCCTTTGGAATGTACAAGGTGAATTCGGGCAAAGATGCAGATGGCACACTCGAGCGCGGCGGGGCTGCCTTGTTGGATTGCACAGCCCCCCCGATTGTAAACAGCATGGCGGCGCAAGCAACCAGAGTCAGTTTCAAGGAAGTGTTAACTTCTAAGAACATACTGTCAAATGGAGCAGCGACGTCCTACGTTAAGCCGGCTGTCATAGATGTAAAGGCCAGGGCATCAAGCATGGTCGATTATGTTGATAACAATGAGATTGTCGAACGAAGCTTGTCAAATGTGTATTGAGTTCCACAGATACGACCTGGTGAGTCGAATGTATGGAAACATTCTCCTTTTCTTTGTTATTACTTGGGTACTGCAGAGGCGTTGGGGGCATTATAAGAATTTTAGAATCCTGGACATCTCTTCAGGCTGCTTTTGCCTCCACTTCGACTCTATGGAGGACAAGAATGCTGTATGGTTGGGCGGCCCTTGGCAAGTCGCCGGCAGGCTATGGGCTTGGACATGTGGTCTCCTGACTTTCGACCAAATGTAATGACGGTGATATGCGCCCCAGTCTGGGTTCGATTTTCGGCCCTCCCCTTAATATACTGGGATGTTGAGAACATACTAAGAATCGCGAAGTCGATTGGAGAACCAATTCTTATGGATGGGTGGACGGTGGACATGCAACGATCGACCTTCTCCCGAGTGTGCGTTAAGATGGATTTATCCAAGCCTTTAAAACTGGGTATGTGGTTGAGAGGGGCAATGGGAAGATCATTCCAGCCGTTCGAGTATGATGGGTTTCCTAAGATATGTTTTGCGTGCGGCCATGTGGGTCACTTTGCTGAACAGTGCAAGCTTGGGAAGCCGGCTATTGCTGCGCCTACACCTCTTGCAGGGGATGTGAGGACCACGCTATATGACTCCGAAAAGACCTCTACGTCCATGGTGCTGCAAGGCAACTTCGTCATAATCTGCGATCCCAACCTGCACTCGTAGGGATCGCCTGCTGTGGGGCCTGCGCACTCTGGGCAGATCCCGGATGTAGAAATCCATGATGGTCAGACCACTACGGGTGCGGGGATGCCCCATAATACAACGAGGAAAGAATCCACGCTGAATGATGAGGAGAGTATAAAAAAGGAGAACCTTGGCCCCTGGATGTTGGTGCAACCAAGGTGAAGGAAACTGGCTACAATTGCACAGAGGAAGCCTCAGGCAATCGGGTGGATCAGAGTGCACACAATATAGAGAATGAATCGAATAAGGCTAATGGAGGAGGATGCTGAAATGGCCGAAAGAGAAGCATCTCTCTAATAAGGGGGAGGGATCCAAGCAGAAGAGTACGTAGCCCCCATGTGATAGACATTCAGGGGAAGGGGCTGACGCAGGCAAATGATCAGGCCCTGGAGGTCAACACACGTGTTGATGATAATTATCATAGTAAGAGCTAGGAGGATTTCCTCCTCACTGCACATCGTGGAGTGCAGTAAACATCCCAACTCGTTGTGGGGGTTGTGGCTTGCGATCAATTACCACAGGCAGAGTGACATGGAGGTAACTGTATGTATGGGGTGCTGCAATTTGTTGCAGACGGGGTGGCTGGGCATCGTGACACGATGGGGTGTTTGCAATATTCTGATGGGTGACTCATTAGCCAAGACCCTCGAAGGGGGAGGCTGAGGCAAATGTTTCGGTTGTGATGCAACAAATACTTCTTAAATGACCAAAATCGCAGTATGGAACATTAGGGGCATTCGGGGGAAGAAGTCGAGGAGCTACTTGCAGAGATTTGTGAGAGAAAGGAAAATTGAGGTGGTTACCCTGGTGGAGACGAGAGCACAAAGCTTCACAAGAAGGGATGCCGACTGGCTACTAGGCAGAGACTGGAATTATGTGATACAACCTTCGGCAGGGAAGTCTGTAGTCATTGTACTTCTGTGGAAGAGCCGGCTGGACGTTAAACTCATAAGATCATCGATGCATGTGGTGTCGTTCGAGGTCAGCATAAAAGGGGGAGTCATACTCAAGTGTTGTATGGTTTATGACCCGAAGGAGAATCACAAACGAAGGGAGATGTGGGACTTCTTAAGGGAGGAAGCCGTGAGTGCTGGCCCCCTTTTAGTTGCGAACGAGTTTAACCTTATAATGTCGCAAGGCGAGAATGGGGGGAAGGAAATTCCAATATGGCAACGGGCAACATGAATTCGCGGACGTAATACAGGATCTTCAATTGGTAGATCTTATGTTTGTTGGAAATAAGTTTACATGGTGCAATGGAAAAGAGGGCGGTGCAAGGATACTGGAGAGGTTGGACAGGGCACTAATGAACATCACGGGCATGCATGTGTTCCCAAGCTGCTTAGTGATGCACCTGGCGTGGATCGACTCTGACCATTGTCTACTGCTCATCGACATAGATGGTGGGCACAATCCGGGAAGCAAGGGCATAATACAGTTTGAAAGCGTCTGGCTGGAATTTCCAAAGGTAGTTGGGGTGGTGCACCAAGCTTGGAGCAAGAAAACCAAGGGAAATCAAACGGAGGGCTTATCGACCAAGTTCCATAGATCACTTGTGGCACTACGCAAGTGGAGTAAAACAGAAGTGAGGGGACATCATAAGTGGCAATGCTGAATTAGAGCTCAGTATTAACAGTCTGCAAATCAAGGAGTCGCACGAAGGATTGAATGCTGAGGAACATCAGCGCCTTGCCCAACTGATCTTGGACTTCCACCGTGACTGTGCGCTAGAGGAGAGATGGTGGTGGCAAAGAGCAAAAATTCACTGGGCTCAGCTGGGTGACTGCAACACTCACTTTTTCCACGCGGTTTCTGCTGCGCAAACGCGTAATAACCTCATTACCCAGATGAAAGATGGCTCGGGCAGTCTGGTGACCACACATGAAAGCATAAGTGCAATTCTTGAACCTTATTTTCAGAAGAAATGGTGCGGTGTGACCAGGACTGGGAGATTATATCCAAGGATACTGGGAGATTACACATAGTGATATAATACGTGCGGTGCTCTCCTTCTTTGACATGAAGCAGATGCCCAGGACTTGGAAAGACACACTCATTGTCCTCATACCAAAAATCCAAGGTGCCTGTAAGCCAGAACAATACCAGCCAATCAGCTTATGCTACGTTATCTATAAAGTAATTGCGAGGATCTTGGTTGAGAGGCTTAAGTCGTTACTTCCGAATATTATATCCAATGAGCAAGGGGCATTCGTACGGGGAAGAAGCATTGCAGACAATATTTTCATAGCTCAGGAGATGGCCTCGCGCATGCACTCATCCTCCACAAGGGCAGGGCTCATGGCAATCAAAGTGGACATGGAACAGGCATACGATACAGTGAGATGGGACTTTTGTGATGAACGTGCTGAAGCTCATGCATTTTCCATGCATTTGGTGTGATTGGATTGAAGCATGCATCATGTATCTGAGGTATGGCTTTCTGCTCAATAGAACCCGACTACCATGGATCGTGGCTCAGCGTGGCTTGAGTCAGGGATGCTCGCTATCGCCGTATTTGTTCACAATTGCGACAAAGTACCTCTCAATCATCATGCATGAAAATGAAACAAGATCATTGCTTGGATTTCGGTGTGGAATGAATGCACCGCCAATCTCACACTTGCTGTATGCAAATGACATCATTGTGTATGCGCCAGCAACGCGCATTGCTGCGCGTGCGATCAATAAGACAATGCAGGAATTTGGTAAGGCTGCAGGGATGAGGGTTAACTTCGCGAAGTCGAAGGTCTTTTCAGCAAAGCCATGAGTACCAAAAGGAGGAAGGTGGTTGCAAGAAGCTGCGAATGGCTCCGGGGGATAGCCTCTACTATCTCGACGTACCCATCTTGGTGAAAGTGATCAAGAAGGAGGACATCAACCTCATGCTCCAGAAGATCGACGAGCAGATTATGAAATGGCGTATCCGACCATTATCACTTGCTGGGAGAGTCGCTATGATCAAGTGTGTCCTAAATGCTATCCCGAGTCACTTATTGAATCACTGCATCATGTCGAAGCATGCCTTTGATGCGGTGGAGAGGAAGATCAGGAATTTCCTATGGTGCGGTGCAAGCAGCTCAAGAATGATGCATTATGCGAATTGGGATACTGTCAGTCTACCTAAAGAGGTGGGTGGCCTTGGCCTTCTAGACATGTGCATTTGGCAGCGGGTCTTGTCCATGAAGCAGTGTAAAAGATTGATCGGCTGTGAGGAAAACTCCTGGGTACAGATCATGAGAAACAAATACGGTGCAACAGGAAGCTTTGTTAAGGTACCAAGCTGAGCCTCCCATGCATGCAGACTTGTTGCTGCAGCCATGTCGTATGCTTTCGCCAACTTTGTATGGAGAATTGGCGACGACAGAGACATCCTTTTTGCGGAAGACAACTGGCTCGGTGTGCTTCCAATATGCTGGTGGCCCACCTTCATCAACATGGACGACTGTCCAAAACACGTGGGTGAGTGCATTACTGAGATGGGTGTTTGGAATGAGGGCAGGGTCAGAGCTTGGGCCAGCGACTCATTGTATGAACGCATAATGCATCTGCCCTGGGCTCAGAACCACAATCACGACTCCCTCCTGTAAACCTATATGGAATCGGCACGTGTCAACAACTCGAAAATTTACATGTAGCTACGTTGCGGAAGAATTGGAGATTACATGGGGATCCCTAATACGAACTTGGAGCATCTCAAAATGATCTGGAAAGTGAAGGCTCTGCCCAGGGTGTGTTTCTTTCTTTGGCATCTGGTGAGGGACCATCTCCCCACAGCAGTCTGGCTAGCTCGCAGGAGACTCACCACAAGCAGTAACTGCAGATGGTGGTGTAATGCCAAGGAGACGCTGCAACATATAATGTGGGAATGTCTGCGTGTGCCGGAGCTGTGGAGTAATTATCAGCTACGTGGTGCTGTCACCGCGCTTAGCCTCTGTCCTGGTCTGGGTGATGGGATGTCTTTCATGCAGCGGTTCCTTGATTATCTGGCGTCGCCTAAGAGGTGTGACGACGACGACGTGTTGCTTGCAGCAACCATAGCTACGAGGATGTACTACATCTGGGAATTTCGCAAAGCAAAAAGCACAATGACGAAACGCCTAACTACGACAATATTTTGTGAAAGTGGCAGATTGAGATCGCGTTATTCTGTAAAGCTCTCCCATCCATGTCCTGCGGGAACCTGTTCAGTTCACTTGAACTAATAGTAGCCCAAAACTAGGTTACCCCCCACTGGATGTGTAACAGCCCTAGTTTTCTCTTATTTACATTTTTATATTTTTTTTATAGAAAAAGCTCTGTGAGACGAATCCAACGATGTTTAATTTGTAATTTTCGAAGCTCAAATGAATAAATTATGAATTTTTGAAGATTTGTGATAAATTTGTAACGTAGAGGATAGATGTGTAATTTTAAATGTCGGCTTAGTTCAAATCCGATTGGCGGAGGATATATTCGCAAATACCCAAATTAGAAGGGGTTTTCTGCAAAAACGCGGTTCACGAAGCGACGGCTTATGCGTCTATAAAAGCCGACCCAGGTGCGTTTGGAAAAGCACTTCTGCGAAAAACGCCGGCGAAGAGGTTGCAGAGTGCGACGATGAGGTTTTCGACAACTGCTGTTTTTGCGTAGGCGCTATGGTAACATCCAACGAGATTTCCGTGAGCATTGGCACGCGACAGTGACGCCCGACGAGGATTTCTATAAGTTCCGGCACGCGACAGTAACGGCCGGTGAAGGTTTCCATAAGGTAAGAAATAAATTTTTTGTTGTCAGAGTTATGTAAAGTTTTCTGGGGAGCGGGGGAGACCGAGAGGCGGAAGCCGAGCCGGATTCGATCGATTCAGCACGTGAAACGACCAATCCAGCGCCGGCGAAAGATTTTGGTTTCGCCGGACGCGAGAGAGAGAGAGAGAGAGAGAGAGAGAGAGAGAGAGAGAGAGAGAGAGAGAGAGAGAGAGAGAGAGAGAGAGAGAGCGGCGTAAACTGGTCCAGGCTTGGACCGGGTTACGCTGCTGAACCGGATGCCGAGCGCGCGCGGTCCAGCGCGTCGAGCACGCGGTCCAGCGCGTCGAGCACACGCGGTCCAGCGCGCCGAGCACGTGCGGTCCAGCGCTTCGAGCACGCCCGGTCCAGCGTCGAGAGCGCGTGGTTCAGCGCGCCGAGCGGGCGGTCCAGCGCGCCGAAAGGGCGGTCCAGCGACGGCGTAAGGAATTTGGGAATTTAGAAAACGCAGTTTTGGAAAGCTGTTTGGAAAAGCTTTTAGAAAATTTTCTGCGCGGGCGGTTCAGCGACGGGCGCAGGCGGTCCAGCATAGACCGTGGCCTATCCAGCGCCTTTTGGGATTTATTTTGGGGTGTGTTTGGGAAAGCTTTTAGAAAACAATTTTTGACTAATAAGCATATTTAAATTAATTATTTTTGTATTTTACGGGCTTGTAGGACATCAAGAAGAAGCAGAAGTGAGTAAGACAGTTGGTACATCAAATTCAGGTAGATAGATTCCTAACCCTGTGATGTAGCACATTACTATGTATTTGCTTTACATGATTTTCTTTCAGTTACATGGTGTTTGATTGTTCTATATGTTGATGTTTCTTTCATTTGCATGAAAACTGAAAAGAAAGAAATAACATGGTATGACAATGAAATCAAAAGAAAGAAACAATATGGAAAGAAGGTCTTTTGAAATGGCATAATTGTTTGGAATTACGATTGGAAATGATAGTAAAAATGGATTCCCAGAGAACATTATCCTCACCACTAGGCCCAACATGTGTTGCAGGGTATCGATCTTCGGATCAGATATCTGCCTAGTGTTTATACTAGGCCCAGCGTGTGTCGCAGGTATCGATCTTCGGATCAGATATCTGCCTGGTATTATGTGCTATGACTCCATGATGATTTACACCAGGCCCAGCATGTGTTGCAGGGTATGGTACCATACCTGCCTGGTGGCACTAGGCCCAGCATGTGTTGCAAGGTATCGATCTTTGGATCAGATATCTGCCTAGTGTTATGTGTTTGGTTGGATGCCGGCTGGAGGTCATTTATTGATGATGTTTGGATCCAGAGGATAATGCGTCAAAGGGAATTAGGCCCGAAAATAATACACATATAAGGAACTGGCATTTCTTTATGGTTTTCATTTGGCATTACCTTATATATATGACATATGATATGGTTTAGCTTGATGCATATGATTCATCTTTATTGTTTATGGTATTTTGTTATGTTTTTTTTATTTACTTGGTTAACTATGTGGATTTATCTACCGAGATGTGTAAATCTCATTTAGTGCTTACATCACAGGTCATGAAACCACTGCACCGAGAGATGGGAATGGTGCTGCTAGAGAAGAGCCATTTTCAAGAGATGTGTGAGAGTGAGAAAGTTTTAGTGTGATTAAATGTTTTAAAAACATGCCTATATATATACTTTGGATTTTGAGTGTGTGTTTGTCTTATCGTCGAGTCCCCACCTTTGATTTTTGGTTAGTTGTCCTCACTTGATGTAACAGCTAAGCAAAATTTATGATAATATTGTTATATAATGGACTTGGTTAGGTGGGGGCTTGACAGGATGGGTTAAGATCAACTGCGATGCCGCTGTTGGTGATGATATGGCGGGCCTGGGTCTGGTGGTCAGGGATCACATGGGGAAGCCTTTGCTGGTGATCGGGAGGAAAGTTTTCTCTCATGCAAGTATCGCCATGGAAGTTTATGCCATGCTTGAGGCTCTTGAACTGGCGAGGACTGTGCTCTCGGAGTTTCGGGCTATTGAGATCCACACTGATTCAACACCTACGATGCAGGATGTGCACACCACCCTCTCCCAGGTGCCCCTGGGAGGTGTTTTTGCCAAGGCAATCTTGTATGCTCGGGGCCTTGACACGCTCATTATCACGCATATCCAGAGAGACGACAACGTGCCAGCGGATTGGGTTGCGCGTGCTACTTGCCGTTTCGACTTTGCTTGGGGTTGGGGAATGCCCCTCCCTGAGGCCCTCCTGAAGCTGTTGTTGTCTGACTTCCTTTTTGACCCCTCCATAGGGGACGATGCATTTGTTTTTTGCCTCCTTTTGAACGAATGAATGTTTTCAGGGAAATTTGGTTTTCATCTAATAAATGGGTACATAAATAACATTTTGAAGCAAGCCATGTGTCTTCAATATTTGTGTCAAACTTCTTTTTTATATAATTGATCCACTATATTCAACTTTCAAGTAGTTGCTATCCAGGCTATAAACTAATAATTAAGAATAAAAAATATTCTTCAAACAATTTATTTATATTCAATGAATAATTATTTGTATTATTCAAATGCATACTTATAGTTGTTATATATTTGTGATCATTTCTTTTAAATATTCACAATTGCATTTATCAATAATTAATAAACTTCAATACTTATATAACATATTCTAAACACAAGATACATGTTTGAAACACAATTAATTTTCTAACCAAAGATAAAAAAAAAAAGTTTTTTGTATTTTAAAAATTTTATTTTGTGTTTATTATTTATAATTTTTAATCACTATTACTTCAAAAATTAATTTCTTAATTTTGATATATTCTTTCATATTACTTATAGTATTTGAATAATAAAAAAGAGTGATGAAAAAGTAAGAGAAATGGAGTACTTTGAGGGGGAGGATAGAAAGAGTAAAATTTTGTCATGTTTTTTAAGATTGTTAATCTCATTTTGAAATTGGTGCTAATGTCAATAATAAAATCATTTTTTCCAAAAGTCATCAAACATGGACAAGTTGAGCTCATTACTCTCGTGGTCATTAGTATACGACTCCTCACTCTTTCAAGTACAACATTTGTGTTCTCAAGAATGAAATTTGGGTAAATTTTCTTGAATTCTCTTATAATTATCTAAGTAATGTCCTATAATGACATTTCCTTTCAATTGCATCAATAGATAATTTTCATGAGCAATGTTAACATTAATTATAAGATTTTGTGATATTACAAGTATGGACAAGAGGGAATGGTTATTTATAAATAGTTCATGCAAGGTAACAAAATGCAGAGTAGTTGGCACAATGTTTCACCTTTTCTCAACCATTATATATAACATTTAGAAACTACAGAGTTTATGTTTTCTAAACTTTCTCAATGCATCTACACCTTTATTATTTTTTATCAACATCGAGTATATTATGATCGTCGTGCATCTAGCTGTATCTGTTTAAATTATTGTATGTAATTATTATATGTTTTGATATACGACAAAGCATATCAAAGATTTTTTTATAATATGTATTATGTGTCTCGGATGCATTTGAGTATCATTTACGGGTGATATAGAAAAAGAAATCCTTATTGTTGTGGCCTATACTCAACCTGAGCTACCCTGGCCCCATAGGGAATCTCAAATAGGCAAAGCAATTAAGCCACCAGAGTGGTATGAATATTGCATCAAATATCTACATCAACCACCATAGGCGATTTAGGACCACAATCGTGCAACCAACCTATGCAACCACAACCACAACCAATTGGTGGTTGTAAGATTTTATTTCTTTTGAAGTTTTCTCCACCTTTATTTATTTTAAAAACCCTAAAAAGTTATTAATGTTGTATGCTCTTGCTATTATAAACACTTGTTCAATTAGAATTTTAAAAATTGGTATACTATTATTATTAGAGAATGATTTTCATAATGTTTTGAGTGAGCGACTCATTCTTATCTATAGTTCTTCCAAAGGTAACATGTGTTTGTATATCATCTTGTGTTATGGTATTTCTTCGAGCATAATTTTCTATTTTTTAGTGTTTTTTTATTGATCATTTATTATTATGATGCCATTATATTGAATTTCTTTTTTTATCAAATTAGATTCATTCAAATCTTTATTTTTTTTTTTACTATCAATAAAAAAAATCTAATGAAATTTAGTGTTGGTCGACAACGAGAAACCTTTAAAATTTTTATTTGAATTCAACCTTTGATTTTGCATCATTTGATCGTAGAATTCAACCATAAATGTATCTATCTATAAACTAAAATTAACAATCTGACTCGTGAAAGATATAAAACAAATTTTAAAATCAAATAATTTCAAAACTTCAATAAAAATTTAAAAGAATATTTCTAACTTATATAGATACAACTTTGGCATTCAAGACTTTTAAAAATTCCTTTATTTTGATGTTTTAAAATTTTAATAAATTGAGATTATATGTTGGTTCTAAATTGCAAAATATTTTCAAAAAAATACTTGCTTTTTTACCCTCTTGCCTTCACAATGATCTCTCATCATCATCATGCACGCCATCTCGCATCCATCTTATAAAATTAACATCAGAGCTTCTTTAATAGTAGTACACTTTGTTGTTAGAATATTTTTTTTCAAGAACATTTTTTAGGAAATAAATCCATTTAATTTTTTTCTCAAAATCCTATTACAAAAAAATCAAATAAAAATTTATGATGAGCAAATAAAATGATGTTAAGAAATTTCTATTTTAAATTTGATGATATAATTATTATTACCAAAGAATTTTAAAAAACCTAATCATATATAAAAATTTAAAGAGACAAACATTCAATTTACGCATCTAACCTTGAGCAAAAGACATCATCAACATATAATTAGGTGATTTCTACAAGGTAAAGCAATCCACAAGAACAGAAATAGCAACCTCTGTGTCAATAACTCCCATATAAGCCACGTTGTTGGCTCGACCGTGTCCAAAGTCTTGCACATCTACGAGGCTCTCGTTGTCGACACCATTTCGCCCGCCCACGACCACCGGACTCGAACCAATTTGTGCCTTCTTGGCTTGAGCCCCATTGCTATGGCGAACCTTAGCACCACGCTTAAATCCAAGGTCACTCATTGATACAAGCTTAATAATACTCGGTCAAGCTTAAATGAGGAAGAAAGGAAGCCTTGGGGTTGCTTTTATATTTGCTATGTACGTTGAACCGAGACGATAAGGATGAAAATCAAAAAAAAAAAAAAATCAAAACAACGGTCGTTAAATGACGTCAGAGAAGTGACAGATGTTCGAGGAGGATTTGATGACGTTATTCCAAGTATAAAATCTATTGCATGCTCGGCTCAAAACCTGACGTGTGTTTTTTAGTTGTCATATCAATCAACGTATACAGTGCATGTTATCTTTCCGGACGATTCGCTTCAGATGTTACTAAGTTTGATAAAAGTAATTGATAGAGGTAACAAAACAAAACTACAGTTGAAGATGAACATTTGTTGTGAAAGAATTCTCACAAGATGCTAAACTTACAGGAAGACGAAGCTTCGATTAAGTAATCAATAGGACTTTCCACAGTGTATTAAGCTCCCGGCTCCAAGAAAGAGACCAAAAACTGCTGCACTTCCTAAGGTTGTCTGACCTATATGCCGGATCTTCAACAATCCTGGAACCTGAGAAAAACCCTATTCAGATATTGGTAGATGTTTTCTCAATCTGTACAGAAATCAAGAACTCCTCATCAAAGATGACTTCAAAACTTCACAAAACAGAAGGGAGAAGAGTGCAATACATAGAAAAACTGAACTCTATTGAAGAACCTAAGAAAATGTTTCTTTATAATAACTAGGGACATATTCTTTCTGCCATTGGGGGGACAACTTTTGTTTCTTGAAAAGGTGAGAACTAATGCCTCACAAAACTTTCCCTTCAACAAGAAAAATGTATTTTTTGCTTATTGCTCTTCTCAAACTTGTTAATGAACTTGCAAATATGCTTGCAAGCCCCAAGAATACAACGTATCTTTCTTCATCAATCTGGAAGTTCTCCATTTCCAACCTTAAAACCCAAATAGATAATTATCTTTTGAGCAAAAGGGTGCTTCTTCAAGTTCGGTTTCAATTAATTCCTATGAAGAAAACTATTAGGTTATTGATGCTTCTTTATATCTTTGCTATTAATGAAGATATTGACAATATAAAGAATCACAAACTCCTCTAGATATGTTCTCAAGATGTCCATCATTGGACACGAACATCAAGATGTCCATTCCCATAGAGCTTCCCTAAGCTTGAAAGCTATCATCTAAATATCCTCTTCGATGTTTCAAATCCAACTTTATGAAGACCCTTACATGCCTTAATTGTCCTAGAAAATCATTGATCCAACATAAAGGATACATTGCCTTCAAAATAATTTTATGCAAGGCATGCATGTTGGAACACAATCTTTGTCCTACATCCTTCTTTGGCACTAAAACAATAGGTAAACCACATGGAGAACTATTAGGCTTGATAACTCCATGCTTTAACAACTTAGCAATTTGCTTTTTATTCTTTTTGCTATCCATTATCCAACTTCTATGGAGTATTGAATTCAAAAATGGAGAATCAAATAAAAATTGAATCTCATACTCCAAAACATTCTTATTGACTTTCTATAAAGTGTTGAATTCAACAAGGGATAATTAAATAATAACTGAATATTTACTCCAAAAAATACTTATGAGGTATTCTTCGAATCTCTTCAAACAAAAAAAATTGTTATATCTATCTTTTACTTGTTATTTAAGGAAAAAATTCTATTACAAGTTCGATTTAGTTATCTTTTTATATGTGAATATGTCACTAACATAATTTTTGCTTTTGTCTTTATTAACTATATCTTGGTTAGCAATTATAAAGAACAATAAAAAAAAATAAAAAAAAATAAAAAATAAAAAAATGTTGAAATTATAGGAAAAAATTCAAGTACTAATATATGAAGCATAGAAATGAAACAGTGGTAATAAAAATAGAGATTCAAGAACAGGAAGTAAAATTGAACTGAAATTGTAATAATGATATAAAATAAATGAATAATGTTACAATTAAAGGAGATTTAAAACCATAGACCAACTATCAAGCCATGGAACTCAAATGCTTCACTTCCAAGAAGCTCGTTAAAAACCTATTATGGCTATAGCAAATATTTAAGTCAATTACATGAGAGATGACTTAGGAAAATAAGTTCAAACAAAAAGAAAAAAAATTAACAATAAAATCATTAAGAGAAACAAGTCTATGAGAAACAAAAGGTCAATAAAAATACAGCAACTGATGCATGATCCCAACTATTATGTTCTGATACCAACTAATGTCAAACTAAATGCAAGGGTTTATTAGGATGCAATGATGCAGATAAAATTTAATAAAGATCACAATAATCTTATTGTTCATGAAGACTGAGAAAATGAGTGAAAATGGCTAAGTATCAAGCTATGGAGCTCTAATGCTTCACTTCCAAGAAGCCCAGTTTACTACATAAGCCACAGCTGTTAAAAACCAATTATAGCTGTAGCAAAGATTTAATTTGATTCCATGAGAGATCAGTTAGGAAAATATTTTCAAGCAATCAACAAGACTCAAAACTCAGCTCGAAATGCTTTTTATTCAATTCTTTTTCGAGATAAACAGCTGAACGTCAATTTTGATTAAAAAAACACCCCCACTTAAAGATTGGTTTTTCAAAGATCTCCAAAATTTACTCATATCTCCCCTCACTCTCAAACCTAGTTACCAAATACGATTTGGCTTAGAGAAGAAAACTCATAGTCCCATGAATCGGGGTCCAGTCAAGAGTGGTAATCAAACATCAAGGCCAAATGGGATTATGCAATGGATGGTATGCTGATGCCATCACAATGCTCTCATCTTATTGCTTTCAATTGCTACTGCAAAACATCTATTCATGAGATTTATATATCATTGTCATCTAGCTACTGGATGAATTGCAACAAATCAATAAATATGTACTTCATTGACTTTTGTTCGTCAAAAATTTCAAAAGGTCAAGAATTTCTTAAATCATAAAGGTTTCTACTATTCTAAAAAAGGTTTCCAAGAAACTGCAGAAGGATTCTTCCACTTTCTCGAACGCAACAAGGTTTCAAGAAAAGCAAAGAAACATAAAGAGAGAAGATAGAGACACAACTAGCCCAAAAAGACCTCACAAAAATTTTAAAAAATAGAGGTTAAACTTGAATCAAACCAGATCTTAACTAAAAATATCAATCATCTGTAAAAATAGTGGATCAATAGCACATAAAGGCAAAAGGAGAGAAATGTGGTTGCAATTTATGGAGTTTGCTATAGACAGAGTTGATGCTTTTGGACTTTTGGGGTAGCTGTTAGATAGAATGAAGATATATCTGAATGCTCCTGAGCTATGCATGTGGGAAATGGGATCAAATAGAAGTAGTGCACATTGTAAAGAGTCTGAGTGTTGTGTGGTCATGTGCTGACCCGCAAAGCCAGTGCACAGCCAAAAGGAACACCAGTAGATTTACATCTTTCAGAGGAAACTAACTGCAAAGATAAATGGAAGGATTGGAATCATATGTAAGCACAATGAACCTTCATTCAATGGGGAAATTATAGAATTAATTGAACAAAAAAAATTAAACTAAAAATGCAAGACATACTAAGAAAATTCCACTCTAGAAAACAAAATAAAGTTTAGAAATAAAATTTGCCAGCTTTTAAAAAATTGTCGTCTTTAGTGAACTAATTTTCATATTAGAAATTTTTTAAAACATACATGGAGATGAACATGTAGATCCAAAAATGGTTTGCATCAACAAAAGCTTAAGCAAGCTCAACGCAACTGAAACTAAGAAATTCTGAGATATAATGGACCCAAATGCAAGCTCAAAACAAGGTCAAGTCAAGCTTACTCAACTCATAATCAATTTGGGTTTTGATTCAGCTCAAATTCGTTTCAAGTAGGACCCATAACCTGATCCAAGTGCAATCTCATCCTCCAAAAAATGAAATTTCAAAGAAACAAAAAGAATGTTGTAACTAGTCAGATTCAATCAATCTACCAAGCTTTAAAAGAAAGAAGTGAATAATCATACCACCAATATTTATCTACATATGTTTTTTGCATTATTCTTCCATTATCAAGAAAACTCAAAAATATTTAATGGCTACCAACTGAAAAAACTAAATCAACTTTAAAACTATTATAAGGCCAAGATTAAGCCCGAATCATGCTTAAAATCTGAATATATTCAAAACTCAAATTTGTTCCAACCAAATTTTCACATCTAAATCCTCCAAGTCAATTACTAAAATTCACATTTACACAAAAAAAAAAAAAAAAAAAAAAAAATCAAACTGACGAATTTTGTCAAAATATGCAAATGAGACAAGCAAAGCTCAATTATGATGAAGATCTAACTTTGACATGACAAAAACTAGATGACCCCAAAACTCAGGTCATTTGGGTGATCTAAGCATAAACATGTCTCAAGGAACAAATGGAGGTCTGATATCACCCATCAAGCTCATAAAGCAATTAGTAAACACAAGAATAAAGTAGAAGTGAATTAGTGAAGGGCTGAAGAGTTTTTGGCAAGCAACAAGCTTTATTGAAGAAAATGGTACAAATATTTTGGAGGTTAGTCAAGGGATATGAGCCATAGCTCAAGGAAATGTTTGCAAATAGGAGATAGCTAAAGAATTCTAAGGATGGTTGAGGTGGCCAAAAACAAAAAGAACAACAAATCAATAATGTGATTCAATCTCACAAATAGGTGTACTTGAACAACATGTTGCCCTTTATTCGAGGCCACATGCATAATCTAGCCAACAAGCCTAATACAAGGAGCAGGTATGAAAAGATCGTGTCTGAAGGTTAGTGTCATATCCAAGAGACAAAATACAAAAGAGAAATGTGTTACAAGATTTTTTTTAGTTTCTATAAAATTATCTAAAAAAATCCAAAAATGTTGTCAATTTGTAAACCCATGTTAGATCACGATCTTGATAAAAGGAAGTCATTCATGGGGTCAACCAGTAGAGCCATGAAAAATTGAACATGGCTCATCAGAATTAAAGGATTTGCTCACAAGACACCTAATAATCCAAGCTAAAGTTCGACCATCAAATGAATATTTTTCCTTATGTGTTCCTGTCCTATGGAAATCCCAAATATTTAAACTCTGATACTTCAACTCATCATGGACAATACCAGATATTATGAATTATTGTCACTCCGCTCTGACATATTTCTCACTTGTGATAATAGCTTGTGGAACCATATGTGCCAGCAAAGAAGAATGTCAACTACTAGATGCTGCTTTTAAGAGCCAAGGAAATTTTTGTGAAGTATATATATAAAAACTATATATATGACATTATTTACAAATGAGGAAGGATACCGATCTTAAAGACATAATTATTAGTGGTTAATAATAAGGCAATCTCATCAATAAACTATTTTGGGGTCCAGTCAATATGATGGCAGAGAAATATAAAGCATTAATAATAAAATTCAAATGAGTTGCATGCAATGGAATAATGATGTCATTCACCTAAAAGCTTCACCTTCTTTTGTCATTATTTAACATGATCTCTAATCAGTTTTTCATTATTAAACTAACAACAGACTTTTGCCCAACCTTTGGAATTTGCATGTATAACTTTACTCGAAGCATATTGACCACATTAAATGAATCACAAGCACCTGAATGATCAAGTTCACTTGGCAAGCACTAATCATACGAAAAGCAAGAAGACAACATGTTAAATAAGCTAGATTACAAAATAGAGCACACACACCAATATGCCTAGTGGCTTATAAATGCCCATACTGTAGTAAAATGGCAATAAATTCTTCAAAGAGGTTCACTATCAATATTAAAAAAGAGGAAAATATAAATATGAGCAAAAAAATAGTTGAACTCATACACTGATATCAAATAGGGCAATACAACCACCATGTTAAATCCAACAAACAAAAAATACCAAAAACTCAGGAACCAAATATTGAGTTACCTTGTATCTAACAGCCTCAAATGTTCCATAAACAGCACCTATAATGACAATTAAAATGTTAGAAATCAAACAATAAAAGTGCCCCAAATTTGGAAAGTTTAAATATGGAATATTACATTACAAATGACCAAAAAAGGTAAAAAAATAGTGAGAAAGATCACCATATACTGAGGATATCAATGACATTATCGGAACAAAAACCCTTGTTGGACACTCCTAGACAAATGCTGGAAATGTTTTTCCTAACCTTATTTGTCAAAAAATGAACAGCACACTCTGGGAGCATGATAAAGACACACTCTATACTCTCCTAGGATATAGTTTAATGGAATCAATTTACTGAATCATGAAAAACGAAAAGCTTGAGGAACAAACTTAATGCCTATCCAACAAGGTTTAGGTCATGGATCATGTAAGTCTTCCCTAAGTTCCTCTCTCGCAAAATATGGCTATTGGAATTTCATGAGAAAGCTTTGCCATCCTGTAATGTTGCACATGTATCTCTTGTTGTTCACCAATGCCAACCTACTCTTGAAAGCTTGGTCTCTCTAATTATCTTACCTTTTTCACTTTTTAGTCCTCAACATCTTCCTCAATTTTTACTTGCTACCTTTGCTTGCTAAATTGAGTTTCACCTATTCTTTGATTTATCATATTGTTATGGCTCAAGTCTTCTTTTGCCATGCCTCGTATATCATATCCACATCACCTTTCCTAAACTTTATGAAACTCTAATGCAAAATTTCAATTAACCTATACCTTTCAACTTGCAACTAATTTCCACAATATCTAATTGTATCGCTCGTGCAGCTAGTATGAAAAATGTTATGCATAATCACTCAATCTATATAATAAATTCCACTTAAATGATAAGATTTCATAAATTTTATAAGTTTACATGTTTAATCAACTCATTAAAGCTCGATTCACATAAGACACCTTAAATAACATGCAAGCTCTTGTTTGCCTCGAAAAAAATGTCTTCAACAAAAGCACGCAATCTACATTTCATTTTTGTTGCACATCAGAACTGAATAAAGAAAAGAGGAAGACAATGATACTGCCACAACCCTTTGTAGCCGTTCTCTCCAAAAGCACCACAAACCTTCATCCTTAGCAAAGCTGCAGCAATAATTCCTCCTCCTAGGCAAGGATGCAGCATCCCTTCTTTCTTTGTGTGAACACCACGACCCTTTCTCCTTCTTTAAGAACACCAAAACCTTGTTAAACAATAGATGATGCAGTGAATCAAACCCAATGTTTTCACTGTATTAGACAAAAGCTATGCCAAGTTTCATCTTAGAGACATTTTATTCTTTATTTCTACTAAGGGAATAATTTTTTCTTGATGCTTCATATGTTTTATTAAATACAAATGGTTAATTGTTTTATTATATACTCAATACTTGTTATCCTTTATGTCATGTTGTACCATATTCGTGCTCTATGTTTTTAAGAAGTTACGCCACATTTTACCACATTCTTGTCTCATGACCTTCTTCATCTTTCATAATGATTGGACATCAGCCTTTAAAATATGTGGTAAGTAGCATATCTTTTCATTTGACAATGAATAACAAACAAAGTATGCTAAATTCTTTTATGCCATTCTGGACCAATATTTTAAAGTGTTAATATGCCAAAGATATAAGCTTAGAGAACAGCTAGCTTGTTAGATATATCTCAGCCACCTTTGCTGAATTAGACAATGGTACTTTCTGCAATAGCATAAAGATCCACTATATCAACATAAACCCATAGAAACAAAATTTAGAAATTCATTTGATGCAACTTTTGAGCAATCTTTATTACATGTACCATAGTCAAACTACACTCCTTTGTAAAAATACGAAGCATAAGACTACTTAACTCCCACACAACTTAACATAGGATGATGCAGCAAGAACAAAATTAAAACCACAAAGTTAGGTCAACATCATTAATTCCCTAACACTTTCAAGCTCTTCATCCCATTGCCAAACACAATCTAAAATATCAGAGCCTCATTAAACAATAGTTACATAAGAATAGGAAGATTCAAAAATTCCCCACTCATTACAAGAACAGTCGACAACCTATGCTTACCATGCTTGAACATTCTTCAGTTGAATTCACCCCAACACTCATTTAAATGTGCACATTTCTGATGCCATCATTTAACATTTAAAGCAACAAAGGAGAAGAAGCCTTTTTTTAAAGAAATGCATGGTAAAAAGGTAGAAAAGAGAGCAAAGAAGCATATCAAGCTAACTCTTTGAAAAGTAAACTCCAAATATGGGCTCTATGAGTTTATTTATAGACTAGAATATCAATGCAGAAAATCATTCCATCATGTGTTAAATACAACTTGCAGTCATTATAACTATTCAGAGAAACAAGAGAAAGACCTTTACTACTCACAAATATGACAAAATTTGGCATAATCATTTGCAAATAAAAATTCTCCAGATGAGAAGGCAGGCAAGGGATTGAAGCCCACGAATAATTGATACTTTGGCTAAGAAAACGTCAACCTAAGATACTAAATGATGCATCAACACCATCCAACAGTCAAGTAATGGTCGGAGAATTAAATAATCCTTTTAATATCATAAGGCCTTGAGGATTCCATCAAATAACACGTACCACTTGAGCACACATGCTGAACTCGGGAGATGAAAAAAATATATGAGATTCGAGATATACCTCTAGTGCCATGTGGTGCTTAAGGATGCTTTACCATGAGATATGAAAATGACTCAAGAGAATATCTAGAAGGCATATGTCTAAACCTTTAAATTGTGATCAATGGCTAAGGTCAAAGGGGCTATTTTACAACTTCATTCGATCCCCAAATCATTTAAAGCCATCATTTATGTATGTAATTGAAAAAGAATACATGAAAGAGATAATTACATGTTATTTGTAAATCATAGAAAGAAATAAGTGAAAAAGTGTATCATATAAGTATGAGGGCTTATCATCTTCATCAAAATTTTAAAAGGCCCAAAATTTTGAAGTAAAATCCTAACCAGTGTATTTGACATAGATGTAAATATTCTTAATTTTCGTCTCCTAATTCTCTCCCTCCACTTGATAAAACAATGGAGCTCCATCCTTGTGGCTTAGTATAATGTTCCACTTACAGAAGATGAAAGACTAAAGAACAAAAATGAGAAGGGAGGACATTTGTAAATTAGTCAAAGAATCATAGATTAGATGATTGCACTTCAAACACATCTAAGCCAAGCACATTCAAAAGTGTATGTTGGCTCAATTTCAAAATTTTTCTCATCAACTAAAAAAGATACAAAATAATGAGACAACAAAGATGAAATTTTGTTGGAGAAAGACTCCATGGAGGAGAAACAAAAATTGCTAAAAGATCGGGAAGGACAACAAAGTTTCTTAGTGCAAATCGCTTGATTGTGAGCATAAGGAATAGAAGGTAAACTTTACCTCTCTCATGTCTCTAACATGACTGAAGAGATGAACATAAAATATAACCACAATCAAAGAAAGTCAAAATAAGACGTTGGGACAAGACCAGGGGGCAGAACAATAGAAGCTACACCAAACAGAATAGGAATTGCAAACTATTGTTAAACCAACATGGAATCAAGAAAAAGTACTTTTGACACAAGAAGCTCTTCTAGCAAAGGATGTTTTTCCTACTGACCAAAGTCAAAATGAACCAAAAGAACATAAAAAATCTGCATATACATGGCTTTACACTGCGATCAATAGTTCAAAAAAAAGTGGAAATTCTTGAAACTTCAAAAATCAACTACAGCAAAATATCTTTGACCACTTTTCAATAAACAAATTTCAACTTAACCCCTTATTTATTTTTCCGTAATCCTTCAAAAGCCTACTCACAATGTTTTTATAAGATATTATTTTTAATCCATCTCAAGGGCCTCAACTTGGTATACAAACCATGCTTCCGTCAGTATAAGTGCGATAAGCTTCTACAGTAATTGGTTTTCATGGTAAGGAGCTTTCAACCAAAACCAAGTAATCAAATATAGAAGCACTTATATTCTTATTATGAATGACAATGACAATAACGATAGCAACAATAACAACAAGCTGATCCAAATAAGCAAGGCAAAGAACGAAGCTGCAGTTATATCCTGAACCAACTTGAGTAATACTAAGTGATATGAAATTCAAGCCTACAAGAACATCAAGCCTTGGTACACCCAACTTTTCTGCAAACATAATCGAAGCAATAGCACAAAAATAGCATACAAGTCTAAAAAAAACGAAGGACAAGCTGGTGCACTCTTTATACATATGGAAGGAATTCAAAAGTGATCCCACTACCTAATAAACTTTTCACTAAGCCCACCCAGTGGCTAAATGTGTTAGGAACAAAGGACCGCAACAATTAGAAATAAAACCTCATAATATAACTCTTTCTCTTGAAATTACTCGATTATTTATCAGACATGTTCGTAGATATACCGGAAATTGTGGAAGGAGAAACCTAAAAATTTAAGACGACAAAAGCAGAATTTTGTATCAAACTTCTGTGAACCCATAAATACGAAGACGCGGGCTCATTAATTGAAGAAAAGAGCAGCTGATACAACGACGAAAGTATTATGAATCATAAGCTTCGGTCGTCATCATGTTTTGGAGGAAAGCCGACGGTATTGAAGGATTAGGATTTTAAACAAACAAGGGAAGGGCCATCTTAACAACAAGGGAAAGGATATTGCATTACAAGATGCATACCAACAGCCCCGCCTACGGCGGCGCCGACTGCAGCACCGGCCGCAACACGAGCCAAGCAGCTATCCCTCGCCATCTCCTCCTCCGTATAACCCCCGTTACCGAAGATGTTTAGAACACCTAAGATATATTTGTAAAAAATACTTTCTTAAAAAACCTTATATGACAGTTATTCATTTGATTAAATAGCATCTTTGAATTACTTTTTTGTTTCAATATAACACATTATATAGGCAATTACCTTGATTAAAAAAAACAATTTTGTATGATAAGTTTTCATTACAACCAATAAAATTTTCTTTTAATGAATAACTAAAATTAATATTTTTTTTTTGCAAAAAAAAATATTAATGGTATACTCTATTTAGATAAAAATATTTTATGTTGATTATTGATTTTCTTACATTTGAAGATTAAAATGATATATAAATAATATTTTGTTTAAGTAGAAAGAATTCAATGAGGAGCTTGCTTCTAGTAGCAAATTGTTTTCCAACAAAACATAAAACTTGGGATGGCGATGAAATTGATGAGAAACTATATTAATCATAATAATATCTTCTTGACTTTCCTTCTACTGTAAAGAAAACTCATAAAAATTTGTTAATTCTTTGATAAATAAGTTGCATATAGGAATTTTTAAGGTTTCTTGCCTCTTTAAGTTTAAGAAAAGGTTTGATGAATAAAATAGCTGAGTGTGAATGTTTAATTTGAATTTTTTATGCTAACATATGATATGTTAACATGGAACGTACAATGCGTGACATTTAGAACCAGGGAGAAACCATCATCTCAAGGAAAACTTGTGGACTTTGATAACAATTTAGATCAAAAGAAAGGTGCGTTATAAGAAAGGACTATCTATTGTATTTAAACCCTAGCTCCCAAGAAAATGTATGGTATGTAAATATTTAAAGCACAATATGTTAAGTATTTCAAAACTGTTTTAAATGATAATAAATGTTTGTTAATAAAAGAATGCACATATGATATGTCACCTTGAAATATATCATTCACTAAGAAGAAAATCTTTATACATATTAAGTTTAAGGAAAAATGTTAAGTGCTTGTGTTCAGTACGTTGTGAGAATTGTATAGTACATGAATATTATAAAAAAGAAAGAAAAAATAAAAAATTTCATTGAATGTAATATATTTATAGAAAATTATGAAATAATTTGTTATTGATTAAATTACATTTGATTTATAATGTAGGAAATGAAAAACAAAGAAATAATAAATAAAATCCTATCTCAAGGACTTTAGGTAAATAAATCTTATATTAATAACATAAACAAAAATACTTTTTTTTCAAAAAGTATTTTAACTTTTTATGGTTATGACACTTTATAAAAATGCTAAAACCACTCTCTCCATAGTCAATGTGAAAATTCATTTTTGTATCCCACCGCTTTAAAGCTTATAATAAGTTATTGATTAAATGACATTTAATTTATGATGTAGGGAATAAAATGCAAAGAAAAAACAAATCAAAATCCATCTCTAGAACTCTAAGTAGATAAATCTTATATTAATAACGTAAGCAATTTGTGATATTCTAATTGTTCTATGTTAAGATATTATCCCTTGGGTCGTCACACTCTGAGCTAGGCAAGTTTTGTTCTAAAAAAATACTTTTAGTTTTTAAGATCATAAAATTTCATAAAAATATTAAAATCACCCTCTCCATAACCAATACGGACAATTTATTTATGTACCTCTCCACTTAAAAACCTACAAACAAGTTACTCATTTTTATAACAATTTCTCTCTCAAGACATCACTTGGCATTCAATTCCCACCCTTCGTGGTTTTGAGTATTTTAGCAATAAAGGATGATTGCTTAAAAAAAAGGCATGGACATAAGCATAAACACAACATCATCAAGCCGTTGTGTTATGAGACATGTAATATTTTAGTGGTATTGCTTGGAAAGAATAAAGACATGTAAATTGTTAAGATATATGAAACATAATATTAAGATATGATAAGAGTTATATGCATGTGTATGTGATAATCAATAAGTTAGATAATTCAAATAAACTACTTAACATGTGTAGTCTACAAAACTATAGAGATATTATGCATGTATATATAGAAGTTTAAAAAAAAAAGGACACAAAAAAGTAAGAGATCGAGAAAAGGATTAAATAATAGAATAAATATAATGAAACATATTATGTCTCACCAAAACACTGATTATATAATAGATTATGTGTTAGCATCATATATCTCTTTCTTATATATTGTTGGCACATCGTGTAAGGTCTTGACTTATAGAGATAATGAAATTGTGATATTTAGATGCCACATTTGATTTATATTAGGTCAAGATGTATTGATTTTTATCATTACTTGTACTTTATGTAAGATCTTAATACACAAATATGATATGATATAATATGATTATTAACTAGTCATGATATTATTATGTTTATAAGTTTAAAAGTGATAATATAATGTTAGATAAAAAATAGTATGGAATGAGATCCCATTGAATTAGAATAATGATATTAAGGTAAAAGAATTCAAAATATTAAAAAGATGTGTTTACTTATATATTTATATATATAAGTATATCGATACACGAGATTATACAAATAAAGTGCTAATTATATGTCAATACATGGATATTCCATGTATCATGCATGATTTTATTATGGTATAATATCAGTGTCTTATTTGTCTTTGTGTGTATATGTGTGTATGTATATGTGTATAGAGTATTATTTTATTGATGACATGATAATGTTTATTTAATCTGATTTTTCATATCACTCTATTCCATACATGTATATGTTTTATATTTAGATTTATTTATTGGGCTTTATGCTTCATATTTATTTTTATTTGTATTCTAAGTTATGCACCATACATATCAAGAGCGGTAATATAAAGTGATAGTGAGATTTAGTTATTTACTAAACTACCTTGTGCGATGTATAATATATAATTTTGGATGTAGAAGCATTGTTGTAAATGACTATATATCATAATAATATTATTGATTACATGTTTAGGTACAAATAAGTTTACCTAATTTAAAAAGAGGGGAATTAGATTTTGTTCTTTCATATCTCATCTAGAGATTACTCATAGCATCGTTACTTTGATATAATGTAAACAATTATTAATTAAGCGTGCATAGAAACATGATTTACATGTGAGACATTACATTTAATATATGCAATTATCTTCTATTAAAAACAATTTTGTATAATAAATATTCATTACAATAAAAAATTTCTTTTAATAAATGAATAAAATTACTAAATTTTTCACAAAAACTATCAATGGAATAACTACTTTTGTCATTGTTTTTCTCAAGTTTAAAGATTAAAATAATATGTAAACAATGTTTTATTTAACAAAACAATCTATATAAAAAAATATAAATGAATTTTATATAATTATTTATACCAAGCATTATGTTTTTTTTTATGCAAAAGATTTGTTCAAACATGTAACTAAAACACACAAACTACTAAAAGCGTTCAATATTACACAAAACGTTTACAACATACATAAATCCTCAAATAAAATTTACATCCATATGCCTGTCTTCTTCCCCAAGATAAACCTTTCAGTCAAACCCTGAAATGTTGCAGTGCAGAAATTCCATCGAGTCCTTTCGAATTGTAGTACTTAACGAAGTCTTTGATGAATGTTCCTCGGTAGATCGGAGGACATTCATCAGATATCAACTCCTCAATGGGAGCATACAGCCTTGAAGACGAAGCTAGATGAGTAGTAAAGAAGCATGCAATAGAAGCCCTGGGCTCCGTTCTGTTTGCAATAACCCTGTGCTCCACACTCCTGAACTTGCCATTAGATATAAGCTGCAAAAAACACAGTGCTTACTGTATGTAATCTACCCATGTTTCAAACAACTGTAAAGGAATCATATGAACAGGAATCTCACAGACCTGCAAGAGGTCTCCAATATTGATAACCAGGGCACCTGGAGCTGGAGGAACTTCAATCCAGTGGTCTTCATACGAGACCTGCAAGGCTTTCACCTGGTCTTGAAGAAGTATGGTGATGAAATCTGGATCAGAGTGCTTGGTTGCGCCGAGTGTGAGGTGAGGCTCAGGGCAGGGAGGGTAGTAGTTCAACACTAAGGCATGTCCTTTGCTGCAGTCTAGTCTTTGAAGATGGCAAGAAGCAAGGCCAAGGGCTTCGGAAAGCAGCTCAAATATGGTCTTCCCCAGCGTTGTCATGTAATGTGAGTATTTGAATGTTATCTCCCTGCTTTGCTTTGTTAAGTAAGTGTGCATCAACATTCGTATATTATAATGATTTTTTGTAATTATTTTATGTTATTTTGTTTTTTTATTCTCATTATTTTTTTGTAAAACATGGCATCAAGAAGGAAAAGTACTACAATTAAAATTAAAGAAGAAAATTTGCAAATTTATTGATAAATTAAAAAAATAGTTTTTGAGAATTCATGTTTTTGTTACCTTAAATTTGTCACATGAAATTAATGCAATTTTTTTTATAATTTTAATGCATACACTAAAGAAAATCATATAAATGTAGTTATCAAAATAAAATAGTTGAAACTAAAATTACAAAAAATTTAAAAAATATAAAATACAATAAAATAGAACTAAACTAAGATTTTTTTGTAATAAACAAAGTAATATAATTTTTGTTTATTTTATCCAAAATTCTTTATAGAATTCTCTCTTACAAAAGACAAGGAATTATGATAACTCCAATGGAGGAGTCAATTCCAAATGGAATAACTAAAAGTATATATGAAACTTTAATCATGATGATATGATAGACTCAGTTCGAATCTAATTGAACTTAGTTAACACATGACAACATAAATAGAAGCAAATAAATACACTATAATAATATGATTTAGTAACTAAGAAAAAAATTCTATTAATATATGTATTAATTCATACAAAATTTAAACAAATTTTAGCATTATAATAGAACAAAGAAATCACTTATGATCATTGAATGCATGTAAGATGCAAAATTATTGTATTTTAATGCGAAATTTGACATAAGATGTTAACACCTAAGGGAATATCAAATGCAAAATAATTAAATACAAAGGTAATATAAATTTAATTTATCTAAGCTTATAATGGATGCCTATTGTCATTTTGGTTGTGGGCTTGAATGAATCTTAAGGAGGTTGGGTTTAGCTAAATGAGCGAGTCGATTTAATCTACATTGACAATCTAATGCCTCTATTATAACCCTAGTTGTTCAAACAAGAAAGAGTAGATTCACCCTCGTCTTCCTCATCAACATGACACCTTATCTACAACAAGCTTATGTGGCAACCTTAGAATCCCATGTTTTTTTTACTCCTCCAGTTAACGTTGCTTTTAGGCCGGAAAAAGAGTCCTTTCTTTGTGTATACGAATTCGATTGGCACAAAGTTTACCTGCATACCTGTGGCAGTTCGTCCGGTTGCGGCGGCTCCGGCGCCATCAAGCAGAACATAGAGTCCCTCCAGTTCGCCGCCGGCGCCTGAAACAGATCGAAATTGCTCTTGTAGGAGACCTTCCTCTCCGCTTCCCGGGAGTAGTACATCCTCCTCGTCTCCGCCGGCAGCGAGTGGAACCTGTGCACGCTGTCAAGCATCTCGGTCATCACCGATCCAGGAACGCCGTGGTTCACCACCTGGAAGAATCCCATCTTCTCGGAGGCGGATCTGATTTGAGCGACGATCTCCTCTCGCCACCGGCAATCGGCAGCGTTCACGCCATGGAGGTCGATGATGGGGATCTCGAGGCCGGAGGGGGAGATTGGTTGGGGGTCGGGGGCCTGGTGGAAGAAACGGGGCACTGTGTTGGTGCCGGCCTCGAGGAGAGCTTGGACGCCGGCCTTTGTGTCGTCGAAGGCCTTGATATCGGCCGCCCTGTCATACCCGGCCATGGACTTGGAAATGGTTGACTTGCCTGCACGAAGGCCTTCACTTTAATGGGGACTGCTTTTTTGTATTTAATAATACTTAAAAATAAATATTTATTAATAATTGAAAATCAAAACATGAATGGACACTAGATTAATTATTCTATTTTTTTAATTGGTAATAAATTTTAATAAATTCAATAAATTGTGCTTGCCATTTTTTAACAAAGAAGAGGACATGTTACATAAGATAGAAATAAATTAAAAGAACAAATATTATGTATTAATTTATATACTAACTTTATATAATTGTTAATGCTATTTGGAACAAAGAATATTAATCCAATAAAATCTCAAATATTATTTCTAATTACATCAAATAATTCATTTGATGCTAATAATCCTAATGTTTATACAATAGGATTGAGATCAAAGCAGATAATACATACATTAGAAATAATAATTTTCGTCATTTATCATGTTTCTCTCTCGATTGTCATAAAAAAATTTATATGAGCAATTTAATGAACTTAAAAACTAAATAAGGATAAATTTTATTAAAAGAATACATTTTGGGTTTTCTTGATTAAGAAATTAATTTATAGAAATTTGTTCGACTATCTATCGAAAAATGACATTTGTTATAATATATTGATTGTTTAGTTAAAAAATTGAAATGAAAGTAAGAAATGATGTGTAGTTTAGTTGAATATATAATTATCAATGTGTTTTACGACAAAAGAACATCAACCAAATAAAATCTCAAATATTATTTTCATTCATAGCTTCTAATTTATCTTGAAGTTGTTAATGTCTAATAATTATTTTTTTTGAAATTATGATATAATATTATATCAAAAGCGGCATCAACCATACAAGAAACCCATATGTAGGATCCTCAAGGAGGATCAAATACGAACTCACTGAAGCATGTAGCACGAGCCACTCAGTCAGCAGGCGTGTTCCCATCTCTGTGGATATGGGAAAACCGGACTGCCTCCAGACCCCTGGCATACTGAAGAGTTACAGCAAAATGTCCATCCTCAGGGGGGTGGGATATCATCTCACGGACCACCTGGAGTGCCATCATCGAGTCAGTCTGAATTTCCATGGCCCGGTGAAGGGGAAGGGAACCCCTTAGCATGTTAAGGGCCTTGAGCATAGCCTGGACCTTCATCATATCAGCAGCCTGGGAGAAAACCCTCTTGCCAGCCACCAAGAGCGGCCTTCCCATGCAATCTCTGCCAACCATGCCAAGGCCGGCAATGCAATCACCTACCGCAGCATCACAATTTACTTTTATCCATCCTGTTGGGGGGGAAGCCGACCGTGTGTTACAAGCAAGTCCGAAGAGTTGAAAGGTTTCCCGCTGGACAGGGATGAGTAGAAGCAATGTCGCACGAATGCGGTATTCACCTCGATCTTGATTGTCCGTAGCAGCGAGCACGGCATGGGCATCAGGTTATTATGCCTCATCGCATTCCTCCTTGCCCAAATATAATACATGGTAGTGGCCAACGTGGCAGCATGCCTCACACCATCACCACGGCGCGCTGCCGGCGAACCCACAAACCGGAAGAGCCGGTCAATGAATTGTAGCCCAGCACCCGCAACCATGGACCGACCCAGCACAGCCAAAGCCCCGCGAGCCTGGCAGTCAACCCATAGTTCTTGTGCACGCGGGCAGTCCTAGAACACGTGTTGCAAGGATTTATTCGCCGCACAGCCCAATTGGCAAATGCAATAATTATTGTTTATACAATTAAAACAAGATAACATGTAGATAATACATATCATGAAAGCATGAAGATGATAATAATTATGTTTCTCTCTTAATTATTCTAAAATGTTTTATATAAGTTAAAAAAAAGATCAAACAAACTTAAAAACTAGATAAGAGAAAAAAATTATAGATAAAATACATTTGCATCTCTTATGTGAAGAAGAAAATTGAGTAAAAGAATAATTTACAAAATATTTTTTAAATATATATTGAGAAAGCAATATTTTTTATATTTGTCATTTGTTTGATTCAATAATAGATAATTAAAGTGAGAAACAATATATCATTGACTTGATTTGTTATATGCTGTCAATCAGTTATGGTGTATGACCCGCTATATATCAAGCGTTCTTTGTCACATGTTGTTTATCCCTCATTATGCTCCATCATTATTTGTCCTCTATCACCTCTAGTTGATCTTTGATTGTTACCATCATCCTCTATACAATCACTATCTTCTATCATTGTTGACTTGTTGTCATCCTTAATCATTTTTAATTAAGAGCTCAATCTCTATAAGCAATAATGTCAAGTCTTCTTCAATGTGTGAATGATGAAAATGTCAAAAAAGGCTAATACTTTTATCAAGTTAAAGAAAGCAACAAATTAATACCATGCTATCAAAGGTAAAATCTTATCAAATAATAATCTAACAACTTGTCAAAAAAAATGAAGGAATTATTAAAGAATTGAGCATAATTCATTATGGAAGTGACAAATTAAAGAAGTAGATTATATGAAATCTAAGTGCCATATCATTTGTCAAAGACAATTGGGGAGATGGAGGATTGGGATTGTTGGGGATCAAACTTCTAATTTAAATAGTCCCTTAACTCATTGATTTTTCTTTTGAGTACAATATGATGTCATTTGCATCCTATCACATAATCCTCAGAGATTTAAGCGATTATTTATACAACAATAGGGTGGGAACTTATTATTGTCTTTTGTTTTTCAAAATCTATCACATTAGAGAGCTTAATCCTGCAATTGCACAATAGTTTAGCATGGTTAGCTTCACCAAGGGTTAGCTACAAATGACAAAAATGGTAATGAAGGAGACAGGGTTGGAGATGAAGGTTGCTTCTCCCAATACTAGCATTGTGTTAACCATTTCTTACTTTCAAATATTTGAATTATTGAATTCTTTTGAGAGTGATTTACTTTTTGAATTTGATTATATTTTTTTTCTCAAAATTCAACTCTCCTTGACCTAGATTGATTAACAATAGTGTAATATCTCAAAAGGTATAAGAAATTATTTAATTAATTATTTAAATAATTATTTTGATAATTAAAATAAAAAGATTTTATAAAACATATTAGAAAAGATTTATAGAGGCCTAGGATAAATGGTTAGTTTCTTACAATCAAAATTGTCAAGTTGAAAAATATATGATCAAAAGATGTAACTTAATTATGCAAATAATGATAAGGTGTATCCCATTCTAGAGTATGATTTAGAGGTTTGCACTTAATGCCTAGCCCATTTTTAAAAGCAAAACCCAAAATTGATGATAAAAAGAAAATAAAAAAATGAACAAAAGGTTTTAAGAACTAAGAGCTCAATTAAGAAATTCAATTTTTTTGAAAAGGTAAAATAAAAAGATTTAACCTAAAAGTGGGAGTATTATGTTAAAATTTGTCTTATTTTGAATAATTTGATTTTATATTTGTTGTTGTATGTTTTATTATTTGAACTAATATGTACCACGAACATAATTTTATATCATTTCACATTTTTTTTATATAAATTATATACTTATGTCGAATATCTCTATCTATTTCTATTACATATCATTATAGGTGTTATGAAACCACATATAAAACTTGAGGTGAGTAATAAAAGGTTTACCTAGCATTCCATTTTTCTTATCATTATATAGAGATAAATTAAAATATAGATGTCATTAAATGTATTAGATGTTTTTGTGATAACAACTTCTATCATTTGACATTTGAATAGATTGTTTATTTTATTTCTATTATAAGAACAAGTTTTGCATATGGATTTTTTGTCTGATTGACCTTGTGCTATTATTTGACTTTCAAATAGAATTTTTATTATGCTATAAGAATTTTTGAACAAAATGGTTTTTATGAAATAAAGATTTCTAAATACTCATAGAAAACAAAGAAAAATTTCATGGAAAATGTTTTGTTCCCTAAGTTAAAACAAAAAGGGTAAATCAAGGTCTTCGACACTTATACTCCATTTAGGAGAGTAGTTTACATTCACACATTAACACATATACTTCATCTTCTTGTTTGTCTTCTTTATGCCACTAGTAAACCTAATGGCAACAATATAAATATAACATCACTAGTGAATATCATATCAAAATTTGAGAGGAGAGCTTGTTATCATTTCAAACCATCCATGGTAATAGGTTTGAAGAAAACTTATCTGTGACAAATCAAGCCCAAGTGAGGCCATCAATGAATCCAAAGAGCTCATAAACGAGTAAAACAGTAGAGCAAATTCAATTAGACCATGTTTGATACATATATGATCAGGTTCATGTGAAATGGTATTGTGAATCGAGCTGTCTACGTTATAAAAGCTAACAAAGTCATCATGCAGAACATAGTTAGAAGGAGAAAAAAGCTAAGCTCGAGCTCATGCCACCGAAACAGAACTAAGTTAAAGAGGTCAGAGAAGGGACTTGAGCGAACGAGCCTTCACGGGCTTTCGTCCTCGCTTTTTTAGTAAAGGCCTTTTCTTCCGCTTCTTCTCTTCGGTGCGGCTTCCAACCTCGTCTTCTACGCAATGATCATCGCTGTCGTCGTCATCAACCACCTGAGTGTCCACAGTCTCACGCGACTCTGAACTGTCCTTGCTCAGGTCCTCCCCGCTATGGGCTGAACCCCTTCGCTTGCTCCACCAGGGTCCCAAGACGGAGTAGTAGTAGTAATAGTTGCCGCCCGCCGCGCTACCCGATGCGGCAGGAGTTTTCTTCCGGCGGGCATTGCCACGGCCGCCGCCGTCTTCGGAGGCTTCCTCGTCGTAGCGAGCACGGTAGGAGCGGAGCTGGGCGAGGTGGTAGCTGCAGAGTGAGTGAGGGGGCTGGGCGTCGCGCTTGCAGTGCCATCCTTTGCCGTCCGTCTTCTTGCACTTCATAACGCCCACGCCGACTTCCTTTTGCGCCTCTCTCTTCTTCCTTGTTCGACCATCTTCCTCCTTGCTTTCCTCCGTCTCATTCACTTCCGCTTCCTCCGAGACCATTGCTCTGCCATTGTAAAAATAGTCGCAGTTAAGGATGCATCCATCCATCACGATAGCTGAAAGCACAGGTAGAAAAGGTGTAACTTACTCCGTGATAAATTCTTCCTTGGCTTCAAAGAGGTTTCCGGTGACTTGCATCTCCTCCTCACAGTACGACAACTCCATAAGCTCTTCCTGCAAATACCCCAAACAAGCTAAATCCCATTTTCCATGGCAGTCAAACCGTAAAGTTGATTAGCCCCAAATTCTAAATTGCCCTTTATTCCCGAACAATACGAAAAATCGAAAAGCACCATCTCCACGGAATGATTTGATTACAAGGAATTGGGGAAAACGGCAGACAAGAATAAAGGGTGTGAAAGATGGCAGGCAAAAAGAAAGACGGATGCAACCCCTAACCCGATGATGTTTCTGTAGGCCGCCGAGGTCGTCGGAATAGCCGCACGACGAGCCGTTGAGATCGCAGAGAAGCCTCGCCACTGCTACAACGGTATCAGAGGAATCCCACGGCGCCGTCGGCGGCGGCTTAGTTACCCTGCTGTAATCCGATCTCAAGCCCAACATCTCTCCTGCTTTCCCCCACGCGAACCCGCAAAACCGCAGAGCCGAACAAGCACAAGCACCTAAACGGGAACAAATCGCATCAAATCGGAACACAGCAGACGCCTGGCCTTCTCCATCGCTTATCTCCTCCTCCTCCTTCGCCTCCTCCTCCTCGCCCTTCAATTCTTTTCCAGGCGTTTCTGGCTAATCGCCTTCTCGCACGGCTTCCTACTTTATCATTATATATATACACATATATATATATATATATATTATTTTTTCCCCAAGGAAGTGTCTAAAAGATAATAAAAAAAGCGAGTGGGGACGGCGGCTGCATTAAACCGGTTCGAAGTGGTTCGGTCCACTTGGACCGAACGAACCCATGATTTATAATCGTTAAAGCAATCAATTTTAAACCAAATTATAACAACGAAGCAGTTTATGCACCTCGGTCTGCATGGCCCATAGAGTTGGTTAACATTAAAAACATCAGCTAAAAGAATAGCTTAAACATGTCTTCATCAGAACAGACAAGATTACTAAGATATGATGTTTTAATCCAAAACATTATAAACGGCAATCGATTCATTAAATAAAAAAGATTCAATTTTTTTAATAATTGTTTCATGCATGAGACAATGATTGCAACATCATCCTATAAAAGAAATAATCTTCATGAATCCATTGGTGACATTTACACTTACATGTAAAATCTACATGCAACACTTTCTTCAGTTCAGGTGTAGATATAATTCAATTAGTTCTTCTGTAAGCCTGAATCGATCAAGTAATAGTGTGCTAAATAAGGTGTCAATGGAGTTGAAGACTTCAAGCTTCGTTTTTGTTTTTGGTGAAGAATAATGACATTTACTCACGGGTCCCAAAATGCCCCTATGGACCAACGAAAATGCCGAGAGATCACCAGGAAGAATGAGGTGATGAAAGATTGATAGGAAGGGTGAGAAAAGGAAGCAACTTGGAAGGAAATGGGAAGAAGATTGAGAAGACTTGCAGTCGCCTTAAACAGTGATTTGGGTTAAATAGAAATGGTGGGTAAGTTCTAGGGTTTAATTAACTGCAACAAACACACATCGATTCCGATTAGAAGAAGCATGAAAAGAAGAAAAAGTGACAGATCCGAGTGGAGGCTCTACACTGAAAGCATGATACGGGTCATTTTCCAGCAATCTAGCACCCAGAAAGCAGAAACCCTAACAGTGGTGGAGGCCAGGGAAAGGCAGGCTTTGTAACAACCCGTGACGGATCACTGTGGAAATCAGCGGGCGAGAAAACCCTAGGGCTCGGAGGGAGGAAGCAGGGAGAAAGTAGAGACCTTCGCTAAAAAAAATAAATGCGGAAAGCGAGAGATGGAAAGAGAAGGGAGAAGTGAAGGCGAGCCGATCTGACCTGGGAGTTCGTGCGGCAGTGACAGTCCATGGCATCCCACGGCGACAGGTTCAGCTGACACTGCAGCTCCACGGGGTCAGCTTCCGGCGGGGGCAGCGGAGGCCAGCAGCACCGAGCTGCGGGTGGCATCGGAGGAGACGAAGAAGAACTACAAGGGAACGGCGCCGAGAAATTATACGACCATCCCAGGAGCTTGGAGGCCTGCTTCCTTATCCTCATTTCGAAGGAGAGGAGCTGAATCGCAGAGGAAGAGAGTGAAGGGTGGACAAGTAAGGACTGCGCGCGAGAGCGCGAGGTGAGGAAGAGAAGGAGCTGCAGATCTTGAGGTGAAGTAGTGCAGAGAGAGGGCCGAGGGTTTCTGCTGCCCTCGCCTCTCTTTCCAGCTATATTTTTGGTTAAAGTAATTTCGTACTCCTTGCGTAAAGACGTTAATACCCTCTCTAGTCGCTTGAAATTACTTGTTAGGCACGAACCAATTAGTCGAAAGACTGATGCGTTACACACCAAGCAACAAGAAATGGACAGTCCTTAGTACATTACATCAAAACTTTATTTTTTATAATTTTTTTTTTTCAAAAAATAATTATTTATTTTATTTATCATTTTTAAACATATATTTTTAATTTAAAAAGTAAAAAAAATATTAAAAATATTTTAGTTTTCACAAAAAAGTCAAATATTAATTTAACCACCTCAATTCTTTACTAAATTGATAGTTAGGTTAGACATGAGTATCAAAAGACTTATTTTTTCTAAATGAGAGTGTCACTCTCAAAAGTTCATTATAATATAATCATATTTGACACACCCTTTCTCATTTCTTATCCTCGTTTTCTTTAACCTTTTTATGAATATTAAGAGGTGTTTTTAATACTTATTGATAATAGATTAGCTTATAAATGTCAATAAGAATTACTTTTTCTTAATTTTTAAAAGACTCTCAAAAAATACCTTTATTTGAAATCAAATATCATAAGATCTAATAAATCTGTTCATGATAACCATAAGTGATCATTTATAATCAATGATCACACATATTTATGATGTAATAATTGATTTATTAGATTTAAGATGGCACCTTTTTTATAATCTAACTTAGATAATTATATGTAATGATCTTTTGTGGGTGTAATCTTTTTTTGCCTTCTTAATGATATGATCATTTTACTTGAGAACAACCAAAATCATTTGTCATTTTTTGAGATTTTTTTCAGTTCCTATGCATGATAATTATGGGCACTTATGTAAGATGATTAAACATTATGATGTGTATCACAAATAAGTTAAAAATAACATATACCACTTTGTAGGACTTGTGTTATATGAAAATAAACTATTATTGACTCACTTTTAGAGGCTTAATTTTTTTATTTCTCATGAAATTTATTAATGACTTGAGTGCACTGTTTCAAAACATTTCTTAAAAAAATCATCTCCATTAGAGGAGAACCTATCTCTCAAAGGATTATAGCAAATGATTTCCTTATCCCAACCTTGGATTTAAATGTGAAACAAATGATAGAGATGAAAAATAAATAATACATAATCATATAATGAAATATTGCTGATATAGTTTTAACTATAAAACATGCTATGGACTAATCCTTAATTACGCTGAAGGGCAGGTTAAGACTTACAAAATATGACATCACAAGAATTATGGCCTTATATGACCAATAGTTTATAGAAGTAATTTTTTGTTGATGAATGAAATTTTCATCACCTTATTTAATGGTATAAGATTGGTTGCTAGTTTTTTTAGTGATAAAATAGCCAAGTAAATTAGTGGCAAAGAATCGTTGACATGATAATAAAAGAATGATGTTAGCATTTTTGAAAAGTAAACATTGATCAATATATTATGTCAATAAAATAATGTCAATATTATCGATAGATCTCTCACGATGTTTAATTAGTAAGTCATACTTTTTCTATCATGATTGATTTTTTGTTAGAAAGTTGGTTCAAAAAGCATTGATAGTTGTACATTTCATCATTAAGTTAATTGTAGTCCAGTCATGGTTTGATGCTTTTGTTAATATTTTTGACAATATTCAACAACAATTTATTCCTTGAGTCACTATGAATAATACAATAAATTATAAATGACATTTATTTTATCTAATATAAATTATGTTCATATAGTGGAGGTAATGAGTTGATATTCTTATATAACCTTTAAATAAGCTGACAATTGATGGAATTCTAAGCATTATAGATGACATTGATCAAGTTAAACATGATGAGCTATAGATTTCAAAGATGACATGATTTAATGCACTCCCTTGAATTATTATGGCATAGTTGATTTTTTTTCACCACGTTTGATATCTAATTTAACTTTATTTTAGAAAACAAATGTTTAATATATCTTTTTAGTCATTTTAATTTATATAGTGTTACACATCCTAGAGGGCCAAGTTTGTAAAAGTCAATTTTTAAAGCTTCTTTGCCACTAACATGCAAATTGAATGATTGATTTTATTGATTGAATGTCTAAGTATTACATCAGATAAATAAAATAGTGATGAAATAATGGAAGTTGAGAATTGTCTTTAGATTATGAAACCAATCAAACATCTAATATGCTAATCAAACATCTAATCTGCTAATCAAATATTGGCAATTAAGCGGTGATTAATTTACTAGTTTTTTCCTTCTTCTAATCAAACATAAAATTGTCAACTTGTGAACATCCGATTGATTACAACTCTTAATTTCATTTTTTTAATAATGAACTTAGTTATTTGTTGTTAATTTTTAGCATTCCTATAAATACTTGTTTAGAATTATTTTAATTTATATTTTTATTAAATTTTTGTTGATAAAAGCTTTCCACCACAATAGATCTTAGAAGAATCATCCTGTGGTGGTTTGACTCCACGAAACTTTCAAGAAATTAGATGGATATCTTTCTCCTTTATTTATTTAGTTCACTGTTAATACCTTCTTTACATCATTTATTTTCTTATGCAATTTAATTGTACAAGGTTTTAAAATCATGGTCATCTAATATGCTTTATGTTGAAGTTTAGATAACTTTGTTGCATTTGAATTGAAAAGTCTATAGTTATTTTATTGTGCTTGAATTTTCACCATCAAATTCATGGTTTGCTAAAGTTAAATCTAGATTAGATTAAATTTAAGTTTTGAAAGCATAATATTAATGTTTAGTTTGATATATTAATATGGATAGTAGCAATATCAATTGATTTGATATGAACTCTCAAATATAATTGTATAAAAAATTAGTATCTTGGATTAATTAGTGTTGTACTTGATATTGACACATGTTGTTCTATATTGAGTTTATTGAACTAGAGCTTACGATTAATCCATATTAGTTGTATTCCATTATCATTATCAAACTTAGGTTAGCCTAGGGTTATGTGGGGGTTACATTATATGTCCATAGGGAGTGAAAAAGTATATAAGTACACAACACTAACATAACAATCAATGGATGAAACTCACTTTTGTTATCTTGAGTAGATGCAACCAAAGAATTTAGATAAAAGTTATTAAATAACATAAAATGGATGAAACTCTCTTGTTACCTCGAGCAGATACAACCAAAGAATTTAGATAAGAGTTGATAAATAATATCGATTATTTAAAGAAAATGGTTGTAACAATTCAAGAATAACTCGACTAACTTATTAAAACCTTAACTAGAGAACCCATCATAGATAATCTATAAAGGATAAGTTTTTAATTAAAAATAAAGAAGGTTAAATATAAGATTTTAGTGTAGATTCTAAGAATGTGCATAGTTTTATTAGTAGATAAAACTTTAAAAGTAAAAATATTTTTTGATAGTTTTTAATGAAAAAAAATAATGATAATTATTTTGTTGAAATAAGAATTTGTTTAGAGACTCAATAAAATCCTTAAATTTAAATCCTAAAAAAATCCATATGTAAAAAGGAACAACATAAGAAGTGTGGGGTTTTTAGCTTAAAGAAATTAGCGAAGGGGAGGCAAAAAGAGAGTAGAGAGAATAATTGAAGAAAAGGAGAGGTACTTTAGGAAAATATTTCGAATGTTAATGTTAAAGTTCTTTTAAACTTACATTAACAGTTTAATTTCAATTCTATTAAGATTAAGAAATTTAGTAATCTATTTTAAATTAAGTTTTGGAAAGAAAAAAGTTTAAATTTATGAAATTTTGTGTGAATAAAAATTATTTTGATTAAGTTTTGATTCATTAATCAATATCTTTTAGCTTTTTAAACTCTTTGTATCTATATTGCTCATTTGCTTATGTGGATTAACCATTTGATTGAACTTCTTTGTTTACTCATTGAAGAGGATTAGACTTGATGTCCAATCTATTGATCAAACGTTTTGATTAGATTAGATGATCCAATCAACGATTCTATCGAAGGAAAATGGTAGGTCTTAAATATATGAAAAATAATAAAAAAAATAAACAAGAATAAAAAATATATATTTTTTATAATATAAGCTTTTGTATTGTAATTTTAAAGTATTATGAAAAAAGAGATTAGTGATAGTCATGGAGTAAGATTTGTAAATCTTTCATAGGAAATGTTTACTAAAATTTATTAGTAATTTAAGCTTGTTAAAATAATTTATTCTAAATTATTTACATGACTAATATATGTTAATTTTATATTTTACAAATTGTTTCAAATGGGAAATACTTTTTTCAATGTTATGATACTCTTATTAATTGATTCCCTTGGCTTTTTGGTGAATTTTGACAATGAAAATTTTTATGTATTTTAATGCTTAGTATAATTAGAGTAATATTATGAATGAAAATATGTAAAAGGGATAATATGTTGGAAAGCTAATGCAAATGTGAGACTGAATGCAATGTATTAAGTAGATGATGAAAATATTTAAAATTTATAAAAAAAAGAATTGTTGGAAATTTATAAATATGAATAAATTGAGTATTGAGTGAAGTTTGAAATAGTAAAATGAATAATTATTTCTTATATTTATTATTTTTTGAGTTTAGTCATTTATTAAAGATAATAAAAAAGTTTAGTTTATTATATTTGATATTTATTATCACAAATATTTGACATATTTTTAACTACTATGAAGTTTAAATTACAACATTTGCATTGAACAATAGAGGTGGTATATGGATAGATTCAAATTCATCTTTGATACCAAAAAATGACATAAGTTAGCTAAAAATGGTTAACAATAATAGGAACATAATGTAAGAGCAAATCTAATAATATTTTGTTGCAATATACAATTCCTTTTACAATGAGTAGGGTCACATAATTGAGGTTTCATGTGGGTTAGATAAGCTCATTATAGTGCCAAGCACAATTGCATAAATGCATCAATAATTGTATAAAAAAATGCAAGATAATACAAGCATTGTTGCGTGGATGCCCAAAAGGGGCATAGTAATAACGTTGATCATATTGTATGATATGAATTGAATTTTAATAGAGAATGAAATAATAAATAAAATAAAATGAAAAGTCTCAAAGTAATTAAGTAGACAAATCAATTAATTTTGATATAAGTGAGTTGTTAAATATCTATTATTATTATTATTATTATTATTATGTAATGTTTAATGATGTGAGCATTTACATGATATAGAATTTTTTACATATATTTTAATTTTATTATAATACTTAATGATTATCGATATATACATATATATATATACACATTTATAGTTATATAAATTATAAAATATTATAAATCTTAACATATAATATGATAAGAAAATAAAAAAAAAGAAAAAAAAAAGGTTAATATAACTTAGGAAAAGCATGACCCTATCAGATAGTGACATAATAGATATAGTATATGTGATATATGTCATCTTTAGTGTCATAGTTCTTAGAGACAGAGCCATGACATGCAGAAGTCTAAATTTAATGATGATGAGATACTTTACTTCTGGGTCATGAGTACTCAGATATGGAGCTTTGACATTCTCAATGCCTATTCCTCGTTAGCATAAGATATTGGATTAATGGATTATACTTTGTGATAAAGAGATATTTCACTTATTGCTGATGTGATCTTAAAAGTGTGGTCATTATATTTTAGAGTATCAAGACTTGTGATAAGATATGTTATGAGATCTTTAGATGTTAAGATAGGAGTTGGATATATATATATACATAAATGGTTATATATGTACTATTATAATATTCTTTATACATATAATCATGTATTTTTTAGTTACTATTTTATTTTATTACTTTGTTATTTTATTTATTCACTATATTATTTTATTATACGTAGTTAGAGGTTTATCCTATTGTGCATATCATGCTCATTTTCTATTTACATTATAAGACATGAAATTTATACTCATCAAACTGATAGTTCTAGTTCAAGGCCCGATGATTGACAAATTGATATATTAAGTGAGTGTGAGAGATATTATGTTTATGTGTATACATTTGAATTTTATTTCAAATTTTTATATCAGCTCTTATTTCAATGTTTTATGTAGCACAACTATTGTTTTTCTGTGTGTTACTATTTTTGTTGAGATGTTTGAGATAGTTTTAGATTTTTATGCCACTTTTATTTATTTTAGTAGCATGTGTTTATATTTTCATACTATAAACTTTGATTGACTTGATAGTCTTGTATAATAGATATACTTTATTGAGTTGTATTAATTCATGTTGGATATGTGTGATAATAAATCTATAAGAAGATAAGATATATGATTTTAAAATCTCTTTATAATCATGAATATAATGAAATTATATTTAATTGTGATATAATAGATGATACAAAAGTTTAAGATATAGAATATAATTATTAATATATTTTAAAAATAGTAGATTATTACAAGATAATAATAAGATAGTTATACATTTAACAATCTAATTTTCAAAGAAAAAAAAACAAATCTAAAGTTTTAAAAATAAACATCATACAACAAAATTTATTTACTCCAAAATTTTCTTAATTTTTTATATTTTTTGAAAATTTTGAAAATCTTCAAGTCGTTCAAGCCCAATGTGAAACTTGGAACATTGTGATGGTTGGAACACTGTAGAAACCTACCTTAAAACTAAAATATTAAAGAGTTGTGTAGGATAAATCATTTTTTATATAAACTTGATAGAATATGACACTACTTATATTGTAGGGTATTGTTCCTTTTGCATGGTGAAAAAACACAAAGGTATAAGTGTTCATAAGTGAGTATAGCATGAGGTAATGCAAAGCATAGTTACATAGATGTAGGAACAAGTGTGTATGAACCTGAATGAGAACAATTATTGTTGCCCCAATGCATTTTAAGTGCATGTACTAGTGTAAAAGAAAACCATGCATGCATATATGTTGTTATGCAGATATTAAGCAGGTAATCAACCAATTATGCAGGAGCTAGCAAACATGTAGAAGGGATCTAAGATAACATTGGCACAAAGTTGTTGCAAGAGGATAATTAGGGGGTAGATGTATGGAAGATCTATTCAAATAAAACGACGTCTTGACCAAATAAAAGAGGTTATAATAACTATAGTATTTAGTTTTATATATTCTATAATACTTAGTGCACATGATGTATTCATTGATGGATAGAGTGGAAGAGCAAAGGGCAATTGAGATGAATCTGGATTGTATCTTTGATGAGCATGAAGGCTAGCTTACCCCTTTGTGGAGAAGAATTACAGGCTTGCATGCACCTCATATAACCATCTTAATTCTCAATTACAAAAAAACCTACTTTCATTCATTAGCAAAGCTTAAATATATTATAATAAGAAAGCTATCATTACTCATCTTATCAAAAAGAAAATGCAACTAATGCTAAAAAATACTAAATATTGTGTAAAGATATGATGTAGCAAAAATCATGAGAATGCAATACAAAATTTGGAGAATATGAAAAAATGAATACAAAATCTATATATCAACACAAAAAGAATAACTATATAAAAAGAAATATACAAATCTTAAGCAACCATATAAAATAAAGGAAATAAAAAAGAATTCTTAAATAATATCTTACATATAGATATAAAAAAGGGTTTTCACTTACAAAACATCTGTTACACCCCATTTTTCCTAGGCTGATTTTTGGCATACATTTTTTTTTTTTTTTTTTTTTACATATAGACAGCTCAGATCGTCCCATACCAACCTGAGTAGCATACGAAAAACATAGGATATAACACATCATTACACACCTACTTTTCTTAACAATGTGGATCCCATCTCCCGGGTACACCGTCAAATCAGGTTCATGACTCCTGAATTAACAGATGGACTCGCGCAATGTTACTCCTACTAGACCCAATACTCCTAACCCATACGGGTAGGAGAACCGATCTAATAGAAGTCTGAACCTCCACGGTTAAGTTCCATAGTCATGTAATGACCTCACCATCAAACGAAAAGATATATAACATCCTCAGATAAAATATGGCACTCCGCACACCATACTCCAAGACAATAAGGTAAGACAGTAAATGGAAACTACATTACAAGAATAAGATCCAAGTCCAACAAGTGTAATATTGTCCAACCAGATACATAAGTCAGAATCACCCTCACATAATACCTGACATATGAGAATAACAGTCTCACTGAATACATCCAACAGCAACAATCAACTAACCAGAATATCTCAGACAATCACAAATCAGATATCCTCCACAAGCCTACTGACCACGATCCCACCTAATCTGGTAGCGTCAAGTCTGCCGAGCCACTGAAAATATATACTACAGGAATGAGCTACGCCCAGTAGGAAAGACAGCTAGTAAAACTCACATGCAAGAGAAGGATAATAGCAAAAATATAGGAATACAGCATAACAATGTAAGGTGGATAGGCACTCTCAGTCCCAGACTCCGACCAACCACAGTCACCCCTAGTCACACCAGAGTAGCTCTCCTCTGGGCTTCCAGGTAGCGTGCCAGTGGGAACGCCCATCTCGAAACACGCATGGCGCCTAAGCACCCGACACCGCAGCGTCTCTCGTCAATCGATCTCCTGGAGACTATAGACAGATCCAGTCACAAAATCTCTAGCCAACGTGAGACACCCCTGCCACCCTAAGGCGCGCAGGCCTACACACTTGGCTAGCCACTGCGAGACACCCCTGCCACCCTCAGGCGCGCAGGCCTACACACATGGACCAGGAGAGATCGACTCAGCCACCGTCCCAAAGAGTCCTCTACCAACAACTTCCATAGAAGCTCACGCCCCTACAGTCACTGCCAATCTCTAACTCCAAGATCCGGCAACATGTGTCCAGGTACGACAAGGCGCATACCAGTCACATGTATACTGTGGAAGCTAAGTCTGAACCGCACAGTTACCTACCACAACTACCCTAAAACATCATATAGGGTCTATAGTAGTCCGGTCCAGTATACCAATCCATAAAATATGCCAACACTGAGTAAACTAATTCAATCCATGCCGTTGCCATCAAAGCAACACAACTGTCAATTACTGACTGTTCTGGTAGCATCCATGTACCATACCTCTGTCTGACTGTTTCCAGCTGTACTGTCATCACTGATAACATTTTTCCCCACTTCAGGCAATTTTTTTCTTTACCCACGGATCTCCAGAATTTTCGAAATTTCTCATTTCCAAATTTTCTGATTTTTCTTGAATTTTCCAAAATATAAATAATCCTTAAAACTCAATTATCAAATTTTCCTAAATTCGAAATATCAAATTTTGCATTTTATCCATTTTCCGAAATTCGGAATAATTTCCGAATTTAAAATTCCGCTATTCCATTATACCGCACCGCACTTCCGTGAACCCGGTTCTCGCCGCCGGTTCGGCCTTCGCGCTGAGCCGAGAACCGCTTCTCACTGAACCGCGCCGAATCCCCTGAACCGGATCTCGCCACCGGTTCGGGCCTTCGCGCTGAACCAAACCCCGCCGGTCGAAGTTATTAATCCGAAATTCGGCCGACGCTTAATATATAATATTAATAATTGATATAATTATTCTCTTAATAAATCAACTAATCCCTAATTAACCCTTAATTCGTCTCCTTCCTTCGCCCGTCGTCCGCGAAACCCTAGCCGCCGCCATCGCCGACCAATACGATCCTTCCGTCGATTTTCGGCGACTGCGAACAAGGAGAACATGTTCGTACTATCCTAACGTTCCAATAATGCCGTTAATTTCCTAAGGTTTAAATCAATGGAAACATTTCCAATTCGACGAACAAATTAATTTGTCCCGAAAAAACCCTAACGTGCTAAATTCGATAATTTGCATAATCAATTCCAAAAATCACATCCGCATGCTCAGGTAGCAGTTTGCAAAGTAATACATGTTTTAATTTGCTAAATATCTAATATAAAAATCTGAATTTCCTACCTCAAAGACGCCGGCAACGGTGAACCTCGTCCGCAGCTCGCCGTAGCTCCTCACCGAACGAACCCGGTATCAATCTACTCTCCTCGGTCCCGTGAATCTCCAGGCACAAAAAGCCCCTTGCCAGGCCGCCGGAATCACGCGCCGTACGCCGGAAAACTTCCTCTCTATCGGTCGGTCGAACGAAACCCTAATCGTTCGCGAGGGTTTTATATTCCTGGCCGACACGGTGAAAACCCGTTACGCACCGTTGACACGCTTTCGACACGGTAAGCACCCGATCAGCCGGTTCAATCCCAACCGTCGATCACGACCGTCCGATCCGCTTATCAGAACGCACGCGCAAACTCACTCGGCGAACCGCCTCCGCCTCCGCTGAACCGTTCCGGTCCGGTTCACACGCGGTAAAAACCAATTTCCGGTTTTAAAATAACCGATCATAATTGATTTTCGAATTTCCAAAAATCCAATAAATCCAAATAAACAGGGAAAATTACTTAAAAATTACCTCGGTGTTCCGAAAAATCCCTAGAAATTTCAAAAATTCCAATAGCCTCTAATTGAGTTCCTGGCTCATCCTACTGTCGATCTGAAATCATCCGAGCCAAAAATTAATTTATTAAAGATTAACATAAAAATTTTTACTGGGTATAACAATCTCCCCACCTTATCAGGAATTTCGCCCTCGAAATTCAGCAAGAAGTTCCGGCCACTTCTCCGCAACATCCTGCTCTAGCTCCCAGGTTGCCTCCCTTTCGTCATGTCTATTCCACAGAACCTTGACCATAGGAAACGACTTGTTCCTCAGCTGTCTGCTGCTCTCCTCGAGGATGCGAACTGGTAGTTCCACATAAGAAGAATCTGGTGTCACTTGCAAACCAGGAAGATCATCACTGATACAAAGAGAAGGATCTGGCACATATCTCTTGAGATTCGAAACATGAAACACATTGTGAATCCCAGTCAGATGTTCAGGAAGTGCCAACCTGTAAGCCACTTCACCAATCCTCTCTAGAATAGGATAGGGTCCAATGTAACGAGGTCGAAGCTTAGAAGGCTTCCCGAACCGGAATAGGCCTCACATAGGACTGATCTTCAGGAATACCCTATCTCCCACAGAAAACTCAACAGCTCTGTGCTTAGGATCATAATATTTCGTCTGGCGATCTTGCACAATACGTAATCTGTCTTGCAATAACTTGACTTCAGCTGTGGTCTCCTGCACAATCTGAGGTCCCCACACTCTCCTGGAATCACCCTCCTCCCAACAAAGAGGGGATCTGCACCTACGCCCATACAATGCCTCGTAAGGTGCCATACCAATCGACGCCTGGAAGCTGTTATTGTACACAAACTCTACCAAGGGTAACCGTCTGGCCCAATCTATTGAGTAAGTTTGTACGCTCAAGCGTAGCAAATCCTCCAAGGTCCGAATAGTCCTCTCAGACTGTCCATCTGTCTGAGGATGATAAGCAGTACTGAACTTCAACTGTGTACCCATGGCAGTGTGTAAGCTCCTCCAAAACTGTGATGTGAACTTGGCGTCTCTGTCAGAAATAATAGATCGGGGAATTCCATGCAATCTGACAATCTGCTGAATATATACCTCTACCAATTGTGCCGCTGAATCCGTCTTCTTAATTGATAAGAAATGGGCTGACTTGGTCAATCGATCCACGATGACCCAAATGGCGTCAAAACCTTGTCTGGTACGAGGAAGACCAGTCACAAAGTCCATAGTGATGTCATCCCATTTCCACTCCGGAATCGGCAATCTCTGCAACAATCCTCCAGGTCTCTGGTGCTCGGCCTTAACTTGCTGACATGTAAGGCACTTCTTAACAAAAGCAGCAACATCTGCCTTCAAACCTCTCCACCAGAAAACACTCCTCAAATTCCTATACATCTTGACTTCTCCAGGGTGCATAGCCAAAGTTCCATAATGAGCCTCTCGAAGGATCCTCTCCCTGAACTCCTGATGTGATGGCACACACCAGCGACCCCTGAAAGTCAAAATGTCGTCTCTAAGAGCAAAGTCTCCCCCCAATCCCTGCGATGCCAACTCAAACTTCTCCTTCAGCTCTTCATCACAAAGCTGAAGATCACGCATCTCAGATAACCAGTCAGCCCGAATAGTCAACGAACTGAATCTGTGAACCAGTCTCTGAACAGACAACTGTTCCTGACATCTCTCAACATCCCAATCCAAGTCTGCTATAGAGTCGCAAGCTATCACAGTATGCACAACTGCGTGTCTGCTCAAGGCATCAGCCACTGGATTAGCCTTCCCCTCGCAGTAGTTTATTGTCAGCTCGTAATCTTTTATCAGTTCCAACCACCTCCTCTGCCTCAAGTTCAGTTCCTTCTGAGTGAACAGATACTTAAGACTCTTGTGGTCGGAGAAGCAATCTACAGGAACTCCGTACAAATAATGTCTCCATATCTTCAAGGCAAAAATGACAGCAGCTAACTCCAAATCATGAGTGGGATAATTCTTCTCATGATCCTTCAGTTGCCTCGAAGCATATGCTATAACTCTACTATCCTGCATCAGTACGGCTCCCAAGCCTATATGTGAAGCATCAGTGTACATCTGATACGGCTTCTCCTGTGTAGGTAACATCAATACTGGAGCGGTGCTAAGCCTCTGCTTCAGCTCTAGGAAACTGTTCTCACAACTCTCTGACCACTCAAAAGATTTTCCCTTCCGGGTCAACTGTGTTAGTGGAGCGGCCAGTCTAGAAAAGTGAGGAACAAATTTCCTATAGTATCCAGCCAAACCAAGGAAACTCCGGATCTCAGTGACAGAAGATGGCCGTTTCCAATCAATAATAGCTCGTATCTTGCTAGGATCAACAGCCATGCCTTCTGCACTGACAATGTGTCCCAAGAATGCTACTGAGTCCAGCCAAAAGGAACACTTGGAGAATTTTGCATACAGCTCATTCTCCCGCAACACTGTAAGCACAGTCCTCAACTGATCTGCATGAGTTTCCCTATCTCTGGAATAAATCAATATATCATCTATAAAGATGATCACAAACCGATCCAGAAAGGCATGAAACACTCGATGCATCAAGTTCATAAATACTGCTGGAGCATTAGTCAATCCAAAAGGTAACACTGTGAACTCGTAATGCCCATATCTAGTACGGAATGCTGTTTTGGGTACATCAGAATCTCTAATCCGGATCTGGTGATAACCCGAGCGTAAATCAATCTTGGAGAACACAGTTGCTCCCTGAAGCTGATCCAACAAATCATCGATGCGTGGTAAAGGGTATCGGTTACGAATAGTAACCTTATTCAATTCCCTATAATCTACACACAGCCTCATACTACCATCTTTCTTCTTGACGAATAAGACAGGGGCACCCCAAGGTGAACAACTGGGGCGTATGAGTCCCTTGTCTAATAAGTCCTGTAACTGAGTCTTCAACTCTGCTAGCTCGGCTGGAGCCATCCTGTAAGGAGCTCTAGCAATAGGAGCTACTCCTGCCTCCAAATCAATCGAAAACTCCACTTCCCTAGCTGGTGGAAGTCCAGGCAGCTCCTCTGGAAAAACCATAGGGAAGTCTCTCACCACTGGAATATCTGACATAGGGGTAGTGGTGGCTTGGCTATCGGTCACATAGGCCAACCAACCAGTACAACCCTTACTAACCTCTCTGCCTGAAGAACTGAGATCAGAGAAATCTGCCTGTTCAGACCAAAGTATATTACATCCCCCGAACCAGGCACTCTGATCCTGACCTTCTTCTCCCAACAATACAGCACCACTGCATGGTAGCACAACCAATCCATTACCAAAATGATGTCGAACTCTGCTAGTGGCACACATATCAACTCTGTCACGAACTCGTGTCCACTAATCAGAATAGATCCGTCAATCTTCTGAACAGTGGGAATCTCTTTCCCATCAGGAAGCCTAACCAATAAGGGTTCCTTCAAGTAACCCTTGGATCATGATATCTGATTCCAGATCCTCTCAGCAACAAAAGAATGAGATGCACCAGTATCAAACAAAGTCATGCACTGCACGTTGCCAAAATAAAGCATACCTGTGATCACCTCTGGTGACTCTAAAGCCTGCTGCCGAGTCAGTGCAAACACTCTGGGCTGTCCCCCAGATGAACCAACCGGTCCTGTGATCCTCTGTTTCTTCAACTCTGGGCAGTCGCACTTCTTGTGTCCGGGCTGTCGACAATGGTAGCAGATAATCCCCCCAGTCCGGGTACCTGTCTGCTGCACTGGTCTCTCAGAGATAGGTCGTGGCTGGACCACGCCCTCCTGAGTACCACGGTGATCTCTGTGTCTCTTGTCCTTTTTGTTTTGTTGGACATTTCTGAATTCCTTCCTCTTGTTGTGAGTCTCTCTCTGGGCCTCCATCCGGGTGTCAATAAGCTCAACGGATCTCGCAGCCTCCACCAAGTCACGAAACCTGGCAAACCGACTCACAACTAGCTGGCGCTGCAACATAGGACGAAGTCCCTCCAGGAACATCTCACATCTGCGCTCCTCAGAAGGCACCAGCTCTGCGGCGTACCTCGCCAGATAAGTGAACCTCAATAAGTAATCGTTCACTGACATCTGGCCCTGCCTGAGGTGTATAAGTTCCCTCCTGAACTGAGACATGGCAGAAGCCGGAATGTAGCACTCCCTGAATGCCTCAACAAAGTCTTCCCATGCTATCTCGCTGTTCTGGGCCTCCCCAAACATAGCGCGCCGCTGGCCTCTCCACCAGGTAGCAGCCTCTCCCTCCAATACTAGAGCAGCAAGTACTACCCTCCTGCCGAATGGACATCCCAAGGCATCAAACAGCTCAAGCATATGAGCCATCCAGTCATCTATCACCGCTGGGTCAGCCGACCCACTGAAGCTCCGCGGACGCAACCGCATGAAGGCATCGATCCAACGATCCACGGCTGGCTCAACTGGCAATGTTGGGCTCGTCTCTGGAGTAGGAGTAGTAGATACAGGTCTGCCTCTAGCTGCTCCACGAGCGGAAAGTCTCCTGGAACCAGCCATACTGTCAAAAGCAACTAATTTGGCATTAGAGTCGTCATTTGGCAATTGGCATATGGACTACTATAGTAAACAAAAGAATCAACAGTTCTCCCCACCTTGGGTTGAACTCCTATACATGTCTAGCCTCGCTATCTCACATAGGGCTCTGATATGTCTAGCCCCACTATCTTAACCTAGGGCTCTGATACCACTCCTGTTACACCCCATTTTTCCTAGGCTGATTTTTGGCATACATTTTTTTTTTTTTTTTACATATAGACAGCTCAGATCGTCCCATACCAACCTGAGTAGCCTACGAAAAACATAGGATATAACACATCATTACACACCTACTTTCCTTAACAATGTGGATCCCATCTCCCGGGTACACCGTCAAATCAGATTCATGACTCCTGAATTAACAGATGGACTCGCGCAATGTTACTCCTACTAGACCCAATACTCCTAACCCATACGGGTAGGAGAACCGATCTAATAGAAGTCTGAACCCCCACGGTTAAGTTCCATAGTCATGTAATAACCTCACCATCAAACGAAAAGATATATAACATCCTCAGATAAAATATGGCACTCCGCACACCATACTCCAAGACAATAAGGTAAGACAGTAAATGGAAACTATATTACAAGAATAAGATCCAAGTCCAACAAGTGCAATATTGTCCAACCAGATACATAAGTCAGAATCACCCTCACATAATACCTGACATATGAGAATAACAGTCTCACTGAATACATCCAACAGCAACAATCAACTAACCAGAATATCTCAGACAATCACAAATCAGATATCCTCCACAAGCCTGCTGACCACGATCCCACCTAATCTGGTAGCGTCAAGTCTGCCGAGCCACTGAAAATATATACTACAGGAATGAGCTACGCCCAGTAGGAAAGACAGCTAGTAAAACTCACATGCAAGAGAAGGATAATAGCAAAAATATAGGAATACAGCATAACAATGTAAGGTGGATAGGCACTCTCAGTCCCAGACTCCGACCAACCACAGTCACCCCTAGTCACACCAGAGTAGCTCTCCTCTGGGCTTCCAGGTAGCGTGCCAGTGGGAACGCCCATCTCGAAACACGCATGGCGCCTAAGCACCCGACACCGCAGCGTCTCTCGTCAATCGATCTCCTGGAGACTATAGACAGATCCAGTCACAAAATCTCTAGCCAACGTGAGACACCCCTGCCACCCTAAGGCGCGCAGGCCTACACACTTGGCTAGCCACTGCGAGACACCCCTGCCACCCTCAGGCGCGCAGGCCTACACACATGGACCAGGAGAGATCGACTCAGCCACCGTCCCAAAGAGTCCTCTACCAACAACTTCCATAGAAGCTCACGCCCCTACAGTCACTGCCAATCTCTAACTCCAAGATCCGGCAACATGTGTCCAGGTACGACAAGGAGCATACCAGTCACATGTATACTGTGGAAGCTAAGTCTGAACCGCACAGTTACCTACCACAACTACCCTAAAACATCATATAGGGTCTATAGTAGTCCGGTCCAGTATGCCAATCCATAAAATATGCCAACACTGAGTAAACTAATTCAATCCATGCCATTGCCATCAAAGCAACACAACTGTCAATTACTGACTGTTCTGGTAGCATCCATGTACCATACCTCTGTCTGACTGTTTCCAGCTGTACTGTCATCACTGATAACATTTTTCCCCACTTCAGGCAATTTTTTTCTTTACCCACGGATCTCCAGAATTTTCGAAATTTCTCATTTCCAAATTTTCTGATTTTTCTTGAATTTTCCAAAATATAAATAATCCCTAAAACTCAATTATCAAATTTTCCTAAATTCGAAATATCAAATTTTGCATTTTATCCATTTTCTGAAATTCGGAATAATTTCCGAATTTAAAATTCCGCTATTCCATTATACCGCGCCGCACTTCCGTGAACCCGGTTCTCGCCGCCGGTTCGGCCTTCGCGCTGAGCCGAGAACCGCTTCTCACTGAACCGCGCCGAATCCCCTGAACCGGATCTCGCCACCGGTTCGGGCCTTCGCGCTGAACCAAACCCCGCCGGTCGAAGTTATTAATCCGAAATTCGGCCGACGCTTAATATATAATATTAATAATTGATATAATTATTCTCTTAATAAATCAACTAATCCCTAATTAACCCTTAATTCGTCTCCTTCCTTCGCCCGTCGTCCGCGAAACCCTAGCCGCCGCCATCGCCGACCAATACGATCCTTCCGTCGATTTCCGACGACTGCGAACAAGGAGAACATGTTCGTACTATCCTAACGTTCCAATAATGCCGTTAATTTCCTAAGGTTTAAATCAATGGTAACATTTCCAATTCGACGAACAAATTAATTTGTCCCGAAAAAACCCTAACGTGCTAAATTCGATAATTTGCATAATCAATTCCAAAAATCACATCCGCATGCTCAGGTAGCAGTTTGCAAAGTAATACATGTTTTAATTTGCTAAATATCTAATCTAAAAATCTGAATTTCCTACCTCAAAGACGCCGGCGACGGTGAACCTCGTCCGCAGCTCGCCGCAGCTCCTCACCGAACGAACCCGGTATCAATCGACTCTCCTCGGTCCCGTGAATCTCCAGGCACAAAAAGCCCCTTGCCAGGCCGCCGGAATCACGCGTCGTACGCCGGAAAACTTCCTCTCTATCGGTCGGTTGAACGAAACCCTAATCGTTCGCGAGGGTTTTATATTCCTGGCCGACACGGTGAAAACCCGTTACGCACCGTTGACACGCTTTCGACACGGTAAGCACCCGATCAGCCGGTTCAATCCCAACCGTCGATCACGACCTTCCGATCCGCTTATCAGAACGCACGCGCAAACTCACTCGGCGAACCGCCTCCGCCTCCGCTGAACCGTTCCGGTCCGGTTCACACGCGGTAAAAACCAATTTCCGGTTTTAAAATAACCGATCATAATTGATTTTCGAATTTCCAAAAATCCAATAAATCCAAATAAACAGGGAAAATTACTTAAAAATTACCTCGGTGTTCCGAAAAATCCCTAGAAATTTCAGAAATTCCAATAGCCTCTAATTGAGTTCCTGGCTCATCCTACTGTCGATCTGAAATCATCCGAGCCAAAAATTAATTTATTAAAGATTAACATAAAAATTTTTACTGGGTATAACAACATCTTATAGTGCTCTCAAATAAAACTTGCTCCAAAATTAAAGGACTAAAGCTATCCTTCAGGAACAACCAACTCTATGAATATTTGCTTCTTCATCTATAATGGTGTAATGAGCATAATGTGCTCAACAAACAGAATACTAGCCTTAAGAAAATAAAGAACTATGGAAGTGACATATGTAACAAAAAAAATAATGATGGAATAATGAATAATAATAATGCATGACATTTATAAAAAATACCAAAGTGTTGAATCCATACTTAAATGCTCATAATACATATCATAATATAATACTAATATGATATAGTATTCATATCATATCTTTTGTTTTCATCATTTCATATTAATTTTTCTTTTATTATGTTGTTTCTCTCATTGCTTTCTTTAAACTTTTGATTTTTTTAAATGATCACTATCCTCATTTCATTAGTTCTCATATTATATTGTGTCACAACTCTATAGTATTAATCATATCTCTAAATCATTATGAACAACTAGCCAAGCCACCAAAATCATCTCTCTCATCATTATCAACGTATGCCAAAGTAATACATGGAAATAGGTTATGATCTCCATTATCTAGTATTGAAGTGCTCACATTAACAAGAATGTGATAATATCCCAATTTTTATCATGAAACTATTGTCGACAATGCATAATACAAACTATTCACAATGGTAAGATCACTACTTATTGTGGTCTTTAAGTCTAGCTACTTATAATGATGCGGGTGACTCATCATCTATCATAGAAATAGCACTGACATCGATTGGTATGAAGTACTCATTATGCTAGAGTCTCTATTTTGGGAGGCAAATCTAAGTGATCTTGACAAGAAGATGATTTCATCATATCATATTATTATAAAATAGTGTCATAAAGAAAAGCTCATAATATTCTCATTTTATCTTTCTCTTGATCTTATAAATCATTATGTTTATTTATCCATTCTTTCTTTCTCTTTCATTTCTTTTTATTTGTTATCTAGTATTTTAATTCTCATATCATAAATATACATACACACACATGCACGCACGCATAATGACAATATGAAATCTCATTGAATAGAATATGTAGTTGAATCTATGCCAAGCAATTTATCCAAACAAATCACATCACATTCCATATAAATATTCTAAGTTAATTAATAATTAACTTATTTACATCATAATAATTTAACTTTTCTACGTGATGACTCGAAGATGTCTCATAGCCTTTTATTTTTCCTTATCTTTTAGTTTCATTTCTTATGTATTATTCATTACTTTCTATAAATATCTACTCATATTTCATTCACAAAAACTTTCAAAATTCATACACTTTTCTTTAATCTTTCTATTATTTTTTATTGTACCATACTACATATTTTTTTCCTATATGTTATTGTTGTTGTAAAAAATCTTTGAAATCATTCCAAACTTTTGCTGAACAATTATTCATTTACTTTTTAAACTATTATTCATACCCCTTTACCACAACACTTATTAAGCTAAATGTATGATACATTTGCCTCAAAGTTAACTACATTCTTCACATTTCCATTGTACATCACAACAGATGACGCGTTAAGTTAAGCACACTAGACCTTATGAATGCATCATCAATGCCATATATTGATCATACAATATATTCAAATATTAATGTACCATATGATTTTTTTTATAAAAAGTAGGTGTCAACAACTTCTCTAATTTTAAACTTAAATGTATAGTATGTTAATGTATAACATACCTTTTACTTCTATGAGGATAAGGGTTAATCCTAAGTCCTAACGCACCATTTATTGTCATCATCATATATGATTTTGGATCCAATGTATGATATGTTACACCTTCATGTGTAGCACATGAAAATAGATAATGAGAGCGACTTAATCTAAATTTGACCTAATCTCAAACTATTAAATCCAAATCTTAAGTAGATAAAAGTCAACAACTCAAGGAAGGGAAAAGTTAAATAAAATCATACCTTTAATAGTTCTATTTATAAGATATAAGGTTCAATTATCTATTTAGTTCATTACCATCCTAAGTTCTATTAATACTTCATAATTCTTATCAAATCCTTAGCTTTTTCTTTCTTGTAGCTCTTCTGATGTAATAACATCTAGTACATCACACAAAGGTTTTCACTTGGAGGTGACTAGTCTTATTTATACAAAGGTTTCACATGCAAGCTGATCCATTAACCCACATTAATTCTCTTTGACATAAATCGACCTGACAACCCAACTCGAGGCATCATGTGCCTCTCCTCCTATGCCATTCTTGTCGCTCATCGCTTTATCATTCACTGTTACCACCACCCAAAATACATATGCTGTCTTGGAGCTGCATAATTTAATTAATTTTGTAGCTTTTGAGTTAATTTTTTTAGTTTTTTTTGGTAGAATTTAAAGTATTTATTTTGTAATTTATTACCACTTTTGGAATTCTAAAATATCTTTTAGAATTTTAAAATATGCCTTTTAGTATTCCAAATGTTTTTGTATTTTTAGGCTAACAAATTACTATTATATCCATGAGATCTCTATAAATAAGGATGCTCACTAAGTTGTTAAGTGATGAACTTTTGAATGAAGTAATGATGTGTTGCTACTAAGATGCATTGAAACAAAAAACATCATTTCATCTTGTATATGACTTAATAAAATGTGTTACATATTCGAAACTTTTCAAACATCACTTAGAGACCTTTTTCATAACTTAGCTTTGTCTCAATTTTCATTCGAGATAAGACTATGAGGATCTAGTTGTAATAATTCTTTTATGTAACTTATTCCACATCATTTAGCTTGTGATTTTATTTCATAAGGAACTTGATGGCTTACCCTTATATTTTTTTTACTATAGTTTAACCTTCACTAGATGGAGATACGATTGACAAAAGATCCTAAGAGCTTTTCATATTATGTATAAACTTGTGGATATAAAATATTTTAATGTGGTTTATGAACTAACGACCTAGGACTTTGAATATGAAACGTTAGTATTTTTTATATCAAATTTCTAGTTTTATTTTGGATAATTTTAGAAATTTAAAATTCTTAATATATAAAATAAAGTAGTGTTACTTTTCCTTTAGCACATATGTTGTCTTTATTGGAATATAAGCAAATGGCCTATCATAATTGGTTTATTTAAAGTTTTATTGTTGTCCCTCTTCACCCTATATCGAATTAGAGGAAGGGGGCATGCAGAGTAGTCGAGATTGTGATAAGTGAGGCATCAAAGCGTGTTAAATAATCAAATATGATTATGAATGAAATAGTTAAAGAAAAAGGCATGGTAAATAAATATGTTAGTTTTGCTTTTAGCATATTTTTCATTATGATGCATTCTTTGATGCCAAATTGATGGCAAAAAAAGAGTAAATCTTATAGTAAAATCTATGTAGAAGATATGGAAATGCAAGTAAATCTGAATCACAAATCAAATTTTTTTCAAATTATAGCTCAGAGACATGCATGTTTATATCATAACAAAATTGTAGTTCATTTTTTTATTCCAAGGCAACATGTCAATAGATTTAAAAGACAACACCAATTAGATCAACTCAAACTATCATCTTACTATAATTTGTCTTGCATTAGTTCACTCCATAAAGAAAAACTCTTCTTTGCATAAGTATAATGCATGTGAATTCTTATCAAGTTTAAACTTCTCTTGATTCTTCTTTGTGATTATCAAGTGAGGTTGGTCTTTCCAATGTATTTGAAAGCTAAGAGGAATAAAAACAACTTTTAAGAATAGCATCAAATAAAAGATATTAATAAAAATACTTAGTTATAAAAATATTGAAAATTTATTCATAAAATTTGCCACTGGAGTTTATCTATAGTTTTTTTTCCATTGTACTAGTCTTTCATAAAATAAAGAAAATTCAACATCAAATATATTTTTATGAAGAATATATGATGATAAATTTAAAATGCATTTAGTAGTACCAATATCTCTATATAATTCAAACGGTTACACATATGAACATTGATTTATAAATGGATATAACTCTTTGGATATATATACATAAAATTTAGTTATCTTCATCAAATTTTTTAAGAGATCCAATTTTCTTCTCTAATTCAACACCCTTGTAATTATAATAAATAACATTTTAATTAAATTAAGTATATAATAAAAATTATTAAATTAAATCAAGAATATAATAATAACATTTAATTAAATTATAGATAGAGAAGATGAAAAGATAAGCTATAATAGATGTGTAAAATATTTTTAGTATTCTTAAGACTAAGGTCATAAGTCACTTAAATTATTTTTAGATTCATTTCTTTTTTTCAACCTTTCACTCTATATTTATAAAGTCAATTTCTTATAAATCAATTTTTTTGCTCTTTGTTTTTCTAAGGGTTCAATTTCTCTTAAATCATTCTCCTTATCCTCAAATTATCTCTTAGGAAGTGGTGTAACTTTATTTAACTTAAAAATAAGTTTTTGAAGATCATCTTTTAGCTTGTACTTTAGATTAAGTTTTTTCAATTTTGTCTTGTATTAATAACTTTTATATAGTCTTTTTGTAGCTATAGCAAATTTCAATTTTATTCTCAAGGTTATTTAAAATTATACCTCTAAATTTCTATGTTTTAGACAAATAAGGCAAATCAGGTTTGGTAATTTCCTTTGATGCCTCCATAGATGATTGTAGCTATTTAAATTTGAAATTCGTAGGTATCAACATTAGAAACTTCTCCAACTATTTCACATGAATCCTTAATTATTCAAATATAATTCATCCATCTATTCCCCCACCTAGAAGCCTACGAGTTATTCTTTGCATCCATGATTACCCTCTCAGAACACCAACCAGCACTCACTCCCTAACCTCTTCAGTCTTGGGTGTCATGTGCATTTTGTTTTAGTTTTTTCTCTTTTTATTGAGACCCTCTTTTTTTCTATATAAGAGTTTATTACATAATGAAAATGTGAGCCTTTAGTTTATCATCATTCTCAATCAAATACATGGTATTAAGAAATGCATTATTAGGGAAACTATATGCATAATTAATTTTAATAATATAATAAGAAAAAAATGGATTTGAATAATAAAGAGCAAACTAATTCCTATACGTAAAAACTTATAATCACATTGTCTTTTATTATTTTGCAAATTTTCTTATTCCTTTTTACTTTTATCTTTTTAAGAATTTGTTTAAGAAAAGGACACATCATCAATGATTGGGCACGTTTAAAAACTATTATTCCAATTTAAATAACTTAGATGATTAGTTCCTTTGACTACTATTTGAAATATCTTATTCCAAAATGATAGTTATCACTTTGGATAACAAATTATCTTTTTTATCTTTGAGCATTTTCTTCTTGTCACATGTCACTTTTTCTTTCTATTAATCTTTCTTTTCCTCTTTCAATGTTGATGACATAGAAGAGTCTAACGTTAGCTAACCAACATACGCCAACTGGCGTCGCACTAATCTCGTTCGAACTCAGAGTCGTATTGAAGCTAAATCCTATCTCAATTAGTCATCTTTATCAATCATAGGGGTTGACTATAGCACTTTATTTTTTTCATATGGTTATCTTCACAATTTTTACTTTGTTTATCTAATCATATTTTGTAATAAAATATATCATTATTGATGTTGGTTCATATGTGTGCTTTGCTCGCTATTATTAGTCATCCCCCATCACTTGGTCATCTACTATTTTTGATAGTTTCCTCCTGGTTGCTCAACATCATTTAGTCATCCATTCCATTGTCCCACAAGTCTAATGGTATAAATTACTTCAAAAAAGGCTTGAAGTTGAAATTTTGACTATTCCTACCACCATCCATTATCATTTACTACCATACCATTGTCGTAGCCCTCACCGACCCACACTCTTACATGACCCGCATTGACCTGTCAAACCTGGTTGAACTTTTTAACCTGCACTGACTTGTCAACCATGAGTTTTGCTCTATTCAATCCAACTTGTGTCAAATGCATCAATCCACCATCCTTTGTCAACTTAAATTGTTCCATCCGACCAGTGCCTACCCAAAAAATAGAACGAAAGCATTGTGTTCTCCTCTTAAACCACATCGATCATGCTCTTGCCATCTTACCACCCGAATTGCATGGCAATTTAAGAACTGCTTGTGTCACTAACTTTTACAGCTTTTCAATACAATTTTTTTCATTTTTTTAAAAAATTGTTATTATAATCTTGATGTTTTTATCAATAAAGATGTTCAACCGTATTGTTAATGAATGAAGAAACTTCTTTTGTTTATGTGCTTTTATCTTTATGAGCAATAAGTATATGCCCAACTCTAGTAGGAGATATTTCAATTTTTTTTCTACTTGTGTGAGAAAATGATCAAAGGTGAGAGACCTTTTATATAGAAACTAATAAAAAAATAAATTCTCTCTTCTTTCAATACTCTTAAGTCTTAACCCACCTTTTAGCTCTCTCAATCAAACCATTAAACCACCACCCTCCTCAACAAGGCTCCAAATCTTAGTCTATTATTTTATTATTTCTTTAACCAAGCCTCCTCATTAACCCAAACTATCACCTCATTATTTTTTTCATATTTGGATCTCTACCAACCAACTCTAATAGAACTAAAAGATATCATCGTAAAAAATGTGCACTCTTTCAACAACTTTTATCTTCTAGATAATAATCTAAAGTTAGAGTTGTTCTTTCTTTTATTAAAAAAATTTTCATAAACTTTTTCTTAAATTCTTTATTTGATATGTGTGAAATTAGATGTGATAAAGATTGTTCCATGCTTAATATGTTGCTACTTTGCTTAATAATCCATACTACAATTTGGATGTCAATTTTTAAACAATTCTAAAGTGTCAGATACATAATCTAACCTTAATTAGTGTATAATATTTTTTTATATTTTCTAACAATTGATTAAGCATTTAGTATTATAGACTTTAAATAAGACTATCGTAAAAATCTAATTTGTCTTACATCAATTCATCTTTACAGATTAAGAATTGAACTTTCTTTTTTTTTCTTATCATTTTTTGTGAGCATATATTTTACATTGGCATGAAAGAATAGGTAAACTTCTAGTTAATGTGACCAAACATATCATGCTTAATCATCATAGAAATTAACATATACATGCAAAATGGTATTTTTAAAGAAATCCATTACTCTTTAGTCACATTTTTTAAACCTTTTCATTCACTAGCAAATATCAATACATTAGACATCTACCTTGACAATAATTACTCTATATAAATATCTTCAAATTTTACTAAGTAATAATGTCATTTGAAAGTTTTAAACTTACAAGCATCACTAGCTAAAATATACACATATTGTACAAGTTTGCATATGCTTTTTTATGAAATTATCTCATTAAGGATCAAATTTTGTTTAATGCTCTCGAGTGATATAGTGCACATACGTAAAACTTCTGGATTGTCTTTATTTCTAGCCCCCTTAAACTCCCTCCAAACTCTTGGAGGTTCTTCTTTTCCCTCTTTCTTTTACTCGTATGCACTTGTTCGAAGCTAATTGCACTAGTTTTTCCCAAAAATACCCTCCTAGTCTTATTCACCATTGTTTCAATGCACCACTCATAACTCTTTGCATTCTTATTCATTTTACTTTCACCAAAAACCATATCCAATGGATATTATGCTTAATCACCTTCAATTGAAATTTAACTCTAATGGTTATACATTACATTTTGTCTTATGATTATAACAAATTTCAACTTATTTAGCTTAGACATTCTACTTATATTATATTATACACCGTCTTTATAATACATTATAATCCATTCTACTTCTTTGTCTTATTATGCTGTAATAGCCAGTTCTTTATAAGACATCATTTTTCACTTGATCGTATTTATACAATTGTGCATGTCATATTATACATTTCTTTCAAATGTTATTCAACTCATCTGACTTAGTTAGGTTTTATTCTCTTATTTTATTATACTTGTATAATATTTACTTTTGTATTTATGCATTATATTGTAGTACTTCTTACATTATAATCTAACAATTTCATATATGATACTATTTTTCACTTAATCATACTTGTACATCACCTTCTATATATATGCATGATGAGACTAAACATCTTTTACTTAAACTTATCTAAATTGATTGTATTAATAAAATTGATGATATCATACTTTTTATTGCATTTGATTATATATAACCTTTAGTATTATATTGATAATAGTATATGATTTGTTATTGCTATACTTCATGATCCAATTCTCCTATTCTTTTGCTTACTTAGTCTCATATGATGCTTAATAGCAATATGTGTACAACACATGGTCATATTGATACAATAGTCCAAATAATACCCTACAATCATTTTGAGGTTATGAAGTTTGCTTCTCATTTACTCAAATCCATCTTCAGATAACTTTTACTCTTATATTGATATTATATGATTTATTAATGTTGTCTTGTATGGTCTTATTCTTTTTTTCCTTAGTATATTTAATCTTATATGATGCTTAATGGTAATATGTGCATATAGCCTATGGTTATACAAATATGATGATCCAAAAGTTCTATTATCTTCTATGCAATAGCTCACATAGTCTCTCACCTTGTTGCTCCACTTTCTTCCATAAACCACATAACTACACACCTGCATACCTGTGGAATTACACTCTCAACCACGCCAGAACATTATCATACCCATACTTATGTGTCACCACACCTTGCAACACACTTATGTAATAACATTCCCCCACCAATAACCTCTAATCTGTTTGTATCAAAGTTTAACTTGTCCTTGCACCACTTTCATCGATTTTTTTATTTCAAAATTTTATTCACTTCTACACTTCTCTTTCATTAAAGTTTGATTAATGAACCTTTACGTTTTAGCTTTAATATGAATTCCAAAGTTAATTTTTTATAATTCTTATATTTTGTTTGAGTTAGTTAAAAACAGAAAAGAAATAAGGATAATTAATTTTTTTTCTTAAACCAATATTAAATAACCAAATAAAAATAGAGTCACTCTTTCATTCTTTTTGAAGGTAATAATCATTGTTGAAAACATGTTTGGCACTCAAAACTATAGTAGCCTCCACCATAGCTTTGTCTTCTTGTCTATGCTTCGGTTTGAGAGCATACGCATGTTTTTGTCATAATTACATGTTAGAAAAGGAAAATTTTATGTATGTTTGTTTTCAGCTTATCATAAGTAGATAAATTGGTGGCTAAGTGACCTATTGTCCCTGCCTCATGTTCTCCCTTTTGGATCATTGTGGTTGGCAAGCAACTAATAGATGGTTGGGGAAGGGTGACAAAAAGATAATTTTGTCATAATCTACTAGGAAAAGGCAATAAACGATATTTTAAAATTTTTTTACGTTTATACTTTCCATTAAGAATCAATCAAACAACTGAGTTTATAAAATGATATTTTCATTATAGATTATCAAATAATATTATTACTTTTTTAATTTTTTTTTCAAAATAAAAATCTAATTTTTCAATTAATTCTCACAAAATAAAAAATATCTTAGCACATAATCACTTTGAGAATATAGTTCTATTGCTTGAGTTGAAGATTAATTAGGAAATATCTTTTTGACTTAAGAAACTAAAATTATGTAAATAAATAGCAAAATATTATTTGAAATTTCAAAATTATATTACAAAGATCTTACTATTTTTTTAAAATTAAAAAAATATTTTTCATGATTTCTCATAGAAATAATTAATTTATTAAATACTTCTTGGCAACATATTATCATTATTGGATGCATCACTTTTTTAATAAGATTAATTTAATTTTAATAAAAATAATTTTATGAATAAAAATAAAATATTTTATAAAAATGATTTTGTTGAAAAATAAATTTAAAATCTTGTTTCAAATATGGTTTAATGGTCTTTAGTGTTATGATGAATAGGATTTATGGGCCTTAATAGTAGAGCCCAAGTGAAGGAGTTGAAAGGGAGTTTATAAGCTTAAGAGCAATAGAAAGGCTTATGACTTTTGTGGAACAACTTTTGCCTCATTTGGAAGAAGCTTGTCTTGGTGTTTTGCCTATCTACAAAGTGTAGGGTTGTGGATTTAGTTTAGCTTTGACAAGACACCATCAACTTTTTATGAAACCCATGTGTTTCTTTAGTTATTGGGAAGGGTTACTTTTAACTTTTACTTTCTAAAAGTCACATTTAAATCTTTTTTAGATTCATTTACAAGTGTTTGAGGTTATAAATATTGAGATTTTATTGCACTATTTATTGAACTAAATTTTAAATTTGAGATTTTTTAATAAAAAAAAGTTTAAAATTTTGGATATTTTAATATCTTGATAGGGATTGGAGTAGTAGATCGCACAAATAACCCAAATGATTCAAGTCTTAATAAGGAAAGTAATGGAATGACAATCTACCTTAGTTGCAGTGGCATAAGAATATTGCTCATATTAATGGTTTCACTCGTTGACTCGAATTATCTCCAAAGGATCCTTTCAACGTTTATTAAAGAACGCAATGCTAAAGAAGACAAAGACGTCAATTTGGAGCCATGATGTTTCAACGATAGTAAAGATCCTTCAAAACAAAGAGAAACTTGACTTATTAATATATGATAAATAGTTCAATATTAAAAAGTTGGTTACTTGGCTTGACCACTTAGAGACATCTTTTTTTGTAGAGCAATTCATGAAATTTAAAAGTTTTATTGATTGAACAAGAAGTCAAAAGCCATGCATTGGCTTCATACAATGTTCTTATATAGAGACTCGATGATGAAAATAATGTAGTTTTAAAATAATGACATACTTGAAGTCATACAATATGGGCTATATTAAGGGAGATGACATAAATGGTAAAACATGTGACATCACCAAGGGTAAATCATGCATGAGTAAATAATCTTTTGGCGAGTCATAGAATTTAGAGTGTCCATTAATAAAGAGTTGACGATGACAAAATTTATAATCAATTGCATTACTCAATCATCACTAAACTTGAATTGCTCCTCTTATTCATATTTATGCAAACCTTTGACTTTCTATTCATGTGTGTTGAAATAATAAGCCTATTCGAGCTAGCACACTTGGATCTTAATGAATTAATTTGATAGTAGTTCAGACATTCATTGACATCTCTAGAATCTTTTTCATTAAATTTGTATTATATAGTTTTAGTTCAAAAAATAGTTTTTTGTTTAGCACATATCAATGTATTAATACTAGGGTATATTATACTATTTATTGTTTAAATATATATTAGATATTTTAAGTATCTATGTATGGTGTACAAATATTTTAAAATGTTAAGTCAAATGCCAAGAGCTTAAAGCTGATTCATAACCAATTTATTGATTTAGAATTTTTTTCATATTAAATGGTATGAATGTTTCACTTTGATTTCATATCTAGAGTGAATACATAAAGAAATAGGTTTAATCAAATTGATAGTTTAGAACAATTCTATAAAGAAAATCTTCTCATAAATTTGTTTTGTGACCTTTTTCTACCTTCTTAAGATCATCTCTAAACCGACCTCTTTACCCACTAAATAACAAAAAAAAAACTTAAATAAAAGTTCTATCTAAAACTTTTATGTGATAAAGAAAATTATCATAAGACCTTCTTAAAATATCACGTATAAACACAAAATATAAAATTGCTTATACTACGATCTTGATGACAAATTTAATTTTTACAAAAATCTTTTTAATAAAACATTCATAATTTTTCTTTCTAAAGAACACCTAATCTTAAAAAAGTAAACTAAAATAAAGATTGAACAATACCAATAATAAGACAAAAAATGCCTATAAATAAAAAAAAAATCTTAGAAAAATAAACTGTTTTTTCTAAATAACACAAAGCTTTGATTAGATTGATATGTATTGAAATCAACCCTATAAATGATTCAAGACCTTAAATAAGATATTGACATGTTGATATGATACTTTATAGCATTAGAAAATTATTCCTTAGTTGTAACTTATGAAGTAAAAAAATTACAAAACCTTATATAATAGACCAAGTCGGAACCACAGCAGCATCAGTCAGTCATCTTTCAACTAACTTGGTAGTGCCAAAAGAGTAGTTTCAGGTAAATGGGGAGGGTATTATCGTCTTTGCGCAAGGAGTACGAAATTACTTTAACCTAAAATATAGCTGGAAAGAGAGGCGAGGGCAGCAGAAACCCTCGGCCCTCTCTCTTCACTACTTCACCTCAAGATCTGCAGCTCCTTCTCCTCCCCACCTCGCGCGCGCGCGAGCAGTCCTTATTTTTCAACCCTTCACTCTCTTCCTCGGCGATTCAGCTTCTTTCCGTCGAAATGAGGATAAGGAAGCAGGCCTCCAAGCTCCTGGGATGGGCGTATAATTTCTCGGCGCCGTTCCCTTATTGTTCTTCTTCGTCTCCTCCGATGCCACCCGCAGCTCGGTACTGCTGGCCTCCGCTGCCCCCGCCGGAAGCTGACCCCGGGGAGCTGCAGTGTCAGCTGAACCTGTCGCCGTGGGATGCTGTGGAGTATGACGACTGCACGAACTCCCAGGTCAGATCGGCTTCTCTTCACCTCTTTTCATCTGCCGTTTGCTGCGTTTATCTTTTTCTCCCTGCTTCGGCCTTCCAAGCCCTAGGGTTTCCCTCACCCGCTGATTTCCTCAGTGATTCGTCACGGGTTGGTACAAAGCCTGCCTTTCCTTGCTCTCGACCACTGTTAGGGTTTCTGCTTTCTGGGTTCCATATTGCTGGAAAATGAACCGTATCATGCTTTCAGTATAGAGCTTCCACTTGGATCTGTCACTTTTTCTGCTTTCCATGCTTCTTCTAATCGGAATCGATGTGGGTTTGTTGCAGTTAATTAAACCCTAGAATTTACCCACCATTTCTATTTAACCCAAATCACTGCTTAACTCGACTGCAAGTCTTCTCAATCTTCTTCCCATTTCCTTGCAAGCTGCTTCTTTTCTCACCCTTTCTATCAATCTTCATCACCGCATTCCCCCTGGTCGTCTCTCGGGAGGTACCTTTTGGGATTTTGTTTGCTCTGTAGGGGCATTTTGGAACCGCTGAATAAATTTCATTATTCTTCACAAAAAAAAAAAAAACAAAGCTTGACGGCTTGTGTAGTACTCACTATTAGATGGTCAATTCAGGTTTAGATAACCATTAATTGACTTACATCTACCATGGCTCGTTGACCTTACACCGTAAAAAGTATTGCATGTAGATTTTATATACAGGAATAAATACGGTTTACAGATTCATGAATATTCTTTCTTTTATACGATATTGATGTAGCAATCATTGCCTCATGCATGAAACAATCATATTAAAAAATAAATAAATCGTTTTTATTCAATAAATCCAACGTAGCTTATCATGTTTTGGATGAAAACGTAATGTCAATGCTGTGTTTATTGAGCGATACCGGCCTATTAGGCCGTTTTTAGTCCGTCGCGAGTCGGGGCACGGTTTTGTTGGCCCACCAAGTCTTATGGGCCATGCAGTACGAGGTGTGTGTATTGTTAAATATAAGTTTGAAAATTATTCTCTTTAATTAATTAAAATATTGTCAACCCATCATGCCTCCTGTGAGATTAAATAATGCAATATGTGTAAAATTAAATAATGTGTTGTTTAAGGTTACTAATTAGAAAGCATTCGTTCATTCGGTCGGAGTGAACCGAACCATTTCGAACCGGGCCACTGCCTGTAAAAGATGAAGCACCCTTCTAAGAAAATTATATAAAAAATAAAAAAATAGAAATTCGTGCGAAAGAGGTCGAGGAACTAAAAACGTTAAGAAAGAGAATCGAGGGAGGGAGGGAGGGAGGAAGGGAGGGAGAAGAAGGAAGCCACCTTTCTCTTGGAGGAGATCTCCAACCGTTTAACAGGCGAAGGAGGAGGCCTGGCGTTTCCAGTAATCCGATTCGGTGCGATTGTTTCCCCGTTGGATACTTCTGCTCGCCCGACTCTCCGCGGGTTTGAGGGTTCGCATGAGAATCATGAGGAAAGAGGGAGAGCTGCTTGGGTTGACATCGGATTACGACGCGGCGACTCCGCCGCCTCCGCCTGCGCCTTGGGATTCCGCTGCAGCAGTTGTAGCCGCGGCGGGGCTTCTCTGCGATCTGAACCGCTCGTCGTTTGGCTCTTCCGTCGACCTCCGCGGCGTGTCAGAACATCATCGGGTTAGAAGTTACATCCGTCCTTCTTTTCCCCTGTCATCTTTCTCCCCATTCATGCTTGTCTGCCGTTTCCCCCAATTCCTTGTAATCAAATCAATCCGTAGAGATGGCGCTTTTTGATGTTTCGTATTGCAGCGCAAGAACGGGATTGTTTGGGAATAAGGGCTAATTTAGAATTTGGGGCTAATCAACGTTTTCACGGAAAATAGGATTTTGTTTGTTTGGGGTATTTGCAGGAGGAGCTCATGGAGTCGTCGTACTGTGAAGAGGAGATGCAAGTCATCGGAGACGTCTTGGAAGCCAAGGAAGAACCTATCACGGAGTAAGTTGCAGCTTTTCTACTTGTATGAGTTTAACAATCGGGATGGATGGATGCGTCCTTAACTGCGACTGTCTCTACAATGGCAGAGCCATGGTCTCGGAGGAAGTGGCAGCGGATGATGTGGAAGAAAGCAAGGAAGAAGATGGTCGAACAAGGAAGAAGAGAGAGGCGCAAAAGGAAGTCGGCGTGGGTGTTATGAAGTGCAAGAAGACGGACGGCAAAGGATGGCACTGCAAGCGAGACGCCCAGCCGCCGCACTCACTCTGCAGCTACCACCTCGCCCAGCTCCGCTCCTACCGCGCGCGCTACGACGAGGAAGCCTCCGAAGATGGCCCCGGCCGCGCCAATGCTCGACGGAAGAAAACTACTGCAGCATCGGGTAGCACGGCTGGCGGCAACTATTACTACTATTACTCCGTCTTGGGACCCTGGTGGAGCAAGCGAAGAGGTTCAGCCCACGGCGAGGAAGACCTGAGCAAGGAGAGTTCAGAGTCGCATGAGTCTTTTGATACTCCGGCGGTTGACGACGACGGCTACCAGGAAGCCCACACACGTAGCGGCGTCGATGATCATTGTGTGGAAGAGAAGGTTGGAGACTGCTGTGAGGTGAAGAAGCGGAACAAGAGGCCAATCAAGAAGCGAGGGAGGAAGCCTGTGAAGGCTCGCTCGCTCAAGTCTCTTCTTTGACTTGTAGTAAGGTTAGTTCTCTTGGCCAAACTTGGGTAGCATGAATTAATCAACTGTTCAATGCATGAGGGCTCCATGGCTTAGGGATAGTGCAGTACAGCAAGTAGATCACCTTTGAGACAATGCCTGTGACAATGTATCAAATCGTTCCAATCCTCGATTTGGGTTCTGCTCTCCATCTTGGTAATGTTACGATGCCTTTTTTTTTTTATTTATTTTATTTTCTGATGATGCTTTTTGTTGTCTTTTATGACGTAGAGAAATGGGTTTATATTAAAAAGATATATCATGGTTAATATAAATTAAGATTTTAAAACTTCAACGGAAAAGCATGTCGATGGAGCTATCCGTTATGGTCCCATTGGATTCCTATGTGTTGAATTCTCAAGTCAAGTTCTTCTTCTATTCTGCTTGTTTTGTCGAGTCCTTAGACTAGTTAAACCACCTTTGTACTTATCCATGTTAGTTTTATGTCATTGAAGGTCAAGCTCTTAGAAGAAATATTTATTAAAATTTTTTAATACTTTTATGTTTGAAAAAAAAAATTATTCTTTTAGCTCAAACTCAATTCATTTTACATTATTCTAATAAAAATGCTCCAAAAACAATAAGCATTAAATAATTCTAATAAACTTATAAAACTCATTCTACTCATTCGTATTGCTTTTGAATAATATTTTATAATATTAATATGAAAAAGTTTTTATGTAAGATAATTAGATTACGTATACTTCTTTGTAATTATTTTTAATTTTTATAGAGATTAATCATGTTCTATGATGTAGCATGAAATATTCACATTTAGGATTATCATTTGTTTTGGATATTTAAATGTTTAAAAAGACAATATTCATTAGTTAACATATACATTTATAACACCTTAATAGATCTAAGTTGAATTTTATAATTTCTCTTATCTTTTGTGTTGTCAACCCAAGTGAGATTACAATTTTGTCAAAAACAAATTGATTGAAGGTGTAAAAATAACTATTATCTTAAAAAAGAAAAATATTTTGCAAGTCAAGCATCAAATATTAGAATTATTTTTCTAAAATGATTCATAAATATATATATAATAATCATGTCGTCTATCAATCAATGAATACTTTTATAGATCAAGTATTATAAGCATAGTAAATTAAAACGTTAATTTTTTTTTTCAAAATATACTATTCGATATACTCTTGTGAATGTTATATCCTTTACAATATAGTCACAATTCAAAATAAAAGTATTTGTTATGGAACAACTTCTCTTATCTAACTAAGCTTATTCTTTCCTATTAACATATTTAGGTTAAAAACAAAAAGATAAGATAAAGAAAGAAAAAGTAATATTGTGAAGAGATTTTGTTAATATTGGCCAAGACATAAAAAAAAAAAGTATATGTTAAAGTGAATGATTTGGGTTACTTGAGATAACGAGTTCCACAGTGCTGGTGATTGGTTAAAGAGAATGTGATTTAGTCTAGTTTAAGAAGAGAGAGAAAGAGAAAGTATCCTCACAAATAAAAAAAAAATTAAGAGAGAAAAACTAGTAGTTTCTAGAAATTAAAAATGGATGGCAAAAACATAATGCATCCAAAATTAACTATCATAATTAGTAATTTATTACTATATTTACGTGAATAAATAAAATAAAATAAAACATGTTGTAATTTCATAAAACAAGCAAGACAAAGTATAAACCCAATAAACATGTTCAAATTCAAATGATGTGTCTCATTCATCTCTTAACAATGTGATTCCAATTTAAAAAAAGATCAAGAAGGCTTTTTATTCTTTTGACATATCACATAAATGACTTGATGATCCATTACATTCAATAAGTGATTTGGAACAATCTAAATATTTTTCAATTCATTTCTTAATGTTTTTGGGGTCTTATTTGGTTTAAATTAGATACAGATCAAGCTTAACAAGATTTTTCTTAATGTTATCCTTATGATGCAACTTGTTATACATCATTAATTAACTTATAATGGTCAAGATAATATCATATTTTAAAACTAATAAATAACATAAAGTCAAACTATAATAAAGATAATCTCATATTTTGACATTTAAAGATTAAATAAAATAAAACTAGAATAATTAATGATATTGTTTGATAGTTTATATTTTTCATTATTTGTAATCTTAACATTAACATCCACCTTTGCTATTTAGGTTTTTTTTTTCTATTATTTTATTATTCTTAAGCTGGTCTGTTTGTTATGAAATGCTACATTGAATTATTTTAATAATTTATCATTTTTGTTTTTTAATTAAATATTATATGGCATAAATTAAACTAAAACTTGAATTATTTTTTTATTAAGTTCGAAGCGGAAATGTCTGAATTTATCACGTTGAAGATAAATTGCTGAAAGACAAATCTACCAACCGTAATTAATAACGAGATATGCACGTTAATATTTAAATAAAATACCTAAAAATGTAGTAAAGTTATGATAAAAATAATTAGTTTATAGAACTATTTTTTGACAATTAAACTAAAAGAATTACTTGACTTGTATGAGATCAAAGAAGAGACCTTAAGAAGATCTCAAGAACAACTCCTATTTGAGACCATGTAAAGAAATTACTTGAGATGTGCAACATTGTGTTGGCCCAGCTTAAAATAAAATTATTACAAGTATTATTATGAGGCATAAAAGATAACATTTTCATTATAAACACAAGCAAAATTGTTTACTCTGGTATTATAATCTCTTTATTCAATTGTGGTGCACAAAGAAGAAAGGACCTGTTCTTCAATTTTGGAAGATAAGTACCAAAGTCTAGATTGATGAACATGTAACATACTATCCTTTACACACAACTTTTAAGCATATAGAAACATTATATTTATTAAAATAATAGTTATTGGTCTTATATTATTTATATAGGTCTCAAGGTTTGTTTACAATTTATTGAAAAATGATGTAATTAATCTCAAATTTTTATCATGTCCCACTAATCCTCTAGGGTATGTGTGTAGGAATAAGGGTCTTTTTAAACCCTAGTTTCTAAGGTATTAAGAAATAATAGGTCAATAACCCATTTCAATAGGTTTATTTGAATTTTCTTTCATTGTATGAGACATCTATGCCTTGTTGCTACAGGCTAAATAAGCTATAATCTTTATTTGTCAACCCTAATCCAAACTTTATCTTGATTTGTGGAAATGAATATTTGTTAAGTGCTCTCTTAGAATCTCCATCTTATCTATTACACTTTTTCATCTGTTTTTAAATACCCATTGCAAGTTATAGACCATAAAGAGAGTTAAAAGATTAAAGTTTCACATTGTGTTAGATGTCTTATTATGTGCTGATGTGCAAAAAGGATTTGGGGAATTTACAAGCTTACTTGAGACAAAAACAAAGAAACTAATCATATAAACAATGTTGTATTTTTGAGCTCTTTGTTAAGACCTCTAAGCAACTTATTATTGAAGTTGAGTAAAGTGGCACAATTCAGTAAAGCTCGGTTTAGTTTAGTATGGTTCAAAGAGTTTGGCTAAAGTCATTGTGATTCGGCTTGATCTAGTCTAATTCGATGCAATTCAACTCGTTCTAGTTTGGTTTGATCTAATTCAGCCTGAATTGGCTTGAATCGGCTCAGTTTGGACTAATTCGATTCATTTTGGCAGAGTGGCATGGTCCAGTTCAATATGGCTCATGTTGGCCGTATCCAATGCGTCCAGGCTTGGTTTAGCATGCACTGGCCTAGACCTACGCAATTTGATATTAATTGGAGAAGAATCACGTGCAGAAAGGTGCAATCAGACACATGTGGTTAGATGTGGATTGGGTTGACCCGACACGATATGGTGAAGTCCAAGGGTGATGGAGCACACGGTCAGATGCATTGAACATCGTCGAGCGCTGTGAGCACAATGCAGTGAATCAAGTGAGCTTCAGCACAATGAGAATGCAGATGGGCGCATTCTGGAGGATCCAAGCAACACTGACACTGACAGCTTTTGGTTTCTTTTTTCTCTCTTTTATTCTTACGTGATCCGACAGGTGCTAGATGGTGCACTCGTAGGTATCATGAGTTTTTTTTTTCCTTCTTCACTATGCAACATCATTGCTATCTCCTAGCTCTTACATCCTTCTAGTCTTATTCCCTCTCCACTTAACTACTGTTTACTATGCTCTATCTTTTCATACATCCATGAACTATAACTACTTCCCCTATAAACCCCAATTGGAAGATGGTTTTTCTTAACCATGACCTTCATTTCTATGAATATCTCACCTAATCCCACTTCTAGGTTAAATGAAACCTTCTCTTTATTTTGTTCAATGATTTGGATTTTGGTTCATAACAGTTTTCAAACATTAAAAAATATACACATTTATATCGTTCAGTGAACACCTTTCAACACTTTGTCCTCGAACTATAAGACAAATGATCAATGGTTCTGACTTATACCCTTCAGTGCCGCGGACAAAATCTGAGAGCCAAAAAAAACCATTATATGTCAGCAGTTCGCAAGATCTTATCAATCCTACATGATACACACTAGTGATACTCCAACACAAACCTTAGATGACCCAAATGTGGGGGAAGCTTTCATTTCCAAATGATGGTATTCTGCTCTATTTGCTCGATGATGAACAGCCACAATCTCTTTGCTTCTTGAATTGTCATGCTTCCAAAGTGCATCCATTTGGTTATTCCATCTCTCATCTTTTCTTGAGAATTGAGTTGCAGCCGCTCGTGCGCCAGCTATGGCTGTGCTGATGCTTTCTGATTTCTTCACTTCAGATGCTTTGGAGCTTGTGAATTGTAGTGAGCCTGGCTTTAGTGACAAGGGGTTTTGAGGATCTGGCAATGGAAACTTGGCTGGAAGAGGGCCTGCAACTGGAGTGAGACCTCTAACAGCTGCTTCGTAGATCTGTGAAGACAAATGAAACACAAAGTCATTGGATATGAAATCATACAGATTGAAGAGAAACTCAGACTTGAGAAAGATCAAAAGAAAACAAATTCAATACCCTCTTTTCCAGATTATATACACCTTGATAGCCACGCATTTCCAATGGAACTACAAGTTTCTGCACAGATGTGAAGAACATTATATTAAGAATAAATCAAAATTTACTTTTGCAAGCATGAAACATATAAAAGTTTATGCAATTAAGAAGCTAGAAAAAGTTTATGCAATACAAAAAGAATGCCTAGCTGCGACATCATCAATAGATGAATCAGAAAATTGTGGTAAAAAACATGCCTGTGGCTTTTCACAGAGCCAACAAAAGTTTGTCAGAGCTTCTAACCTGACCTGTAAAAGATGATGAAATCCATTGAGTCAAAGGTATAAACCACACACAATGTTGACAATAGATTGGTTAATATTTCACATGGGTTTTCATGTTAGAAAGCCAACCGATTCAGGAACTTCCTCCCAATGGGCCAATTCATCGCCTTTGAGACAACCAACGATTTCAACACATCCTATTACAAAAAGAGAATGTCATCACATAATGTTTCCATTGATTAGACATATAATACACCTACAACATCAAGCTATAGTATACAAGTAATTATAAATGTAACATCAACTATTACTTGTTTACCTTAATGAAGTCTTGTGAAAAGAGGCACATATGTTAAACATAAGGCTCATACCTGTTTGATCATACAATTTTATGGCAAGAATTTATGAGCTTCATAGCTAAAGCTACAAGTAAAAGACTGAGCTAATAAGATAGTTATATAATTCTACCAATTCATTTATTAAACATACAAAACAAAATGCTAATTGACATCAATTTCAAGGCCATAAGGTTTTCAAATCAAAATGAAAGTTGGAGTTTCGTAAAGCATGCATCAAAGCAATTTTTTGATACATATATCCATAAGATGTCTTATCATAGGTTCAAGAGCTATTATTGGTTCCACCATTAGCAATGCATTACAGCAATTTAGGCTTTACAATTCTAGTTCTGAATGAACTCTATTAAACTGCATATGGGTTTGCGAATTAAATTGCAATACATGCAATCAAAGGACTATACTGCGGATAGATAATTACAACAGAAAGAACAGAACAAAATTTTTTAAGACAATTAAAACTATTTAGTGCAACTTCGCTAAGAAGTGCCCATATACCAACCTAAAAGCCGTGAAGTTGGATAATTCTTTGGAAAATTGATGTCGATAATCCCATTGACAGTATAAATTTCCCTATAGAAGTTCTCCATTTGCTTAATTGTTTCCGGCTCAGGCACCTTTGAGGCAGCGTGGATCCACAGTCGGCCTTCAGATGGAGAAAAGGGTTCAAAGTTCAAACCAGTGAAATCTTAGGCCTCAAAGTTACAGAAATATGTTGAAGTTAAGTTTAGGGTTAATAACGCCCAACGAACTAGGAATAGAAAAACAGAGCGAAGCAAGCACACCAGTAAGAGGAGCAGGCCACGATCTTCCCTCTATACGTTTGATGCCATGGACCAAGAGCGAAGCCCAGGGCTGGTGCATAGTTAGACACGGATAACTATAGTTCTCGCCGCCGGAGCCGGACCCGGATCCGTACTTTCCTCGTCCGCTTCCACCCCAGCCCAAGCCTCCTCTGCCTCCCCCTCGTCCGCTACCTCTACCGCCGCCGCTGCCGCTTTTATTGTCCATCTCTCCGCCGTCAAAAGGTAGACGAAATAGTTTTCGAAAGCAATTTAAAGAGATTTCGTGAAAAATGTAAATTAAAAAAATGATTTTGGCCTCGATATTCGCGAATTAACAAAATGATTTTTTTTTTACGGTTTTAGTATTTTAAATATCAAAGTTGACAAATAATATCTTCTAAGTTGATATGAATTTAGTTGAATCTTAAAAAATGTTACCTATTAAATTTATTACTTTCATTCTATTTTTTTAAAAGTAATATTAAAAACATTATATTTAAATAAATAAATTATTATTATTTAAATAATATTAATTGTTTTATTAAAGATTTCTCAAAAATATTATGGATTATTAAAAATTATTTCATAAGTATTAAGATATATTTTAGTAGATATCATCTCTTTGACATAATATTATGTGATAACTAGTCTCAATTGATTATATCATCATCTTTATCTCTTAATATATGACTAATGTCTATAATGTATGGATATAAATATAATATCATCTTCAAATGAAGCTTCTAAAGTTGGCTCAAAACAAGGAACTTGTCATCACATCCAAAATCACAAACATGCATCAACGCGTTGAAGACTTGGATTCGAACTGAAAACAATTATTCTCAAGAGTTACATTTAAAAGTGAACTTCTTTTTATATGGCGTGTCGTTACAATTTGCCTTCATCATAAATGATAAACTTGGGTTAGGTGTCCCCTACAAACTTATCGACACTAACAGACTTATTATGTTATCATCATTTTTCTTGTTCCATCGTAAGCTCACCTTAGGTTATAGCTTCAAGCATTCTTCTTTGAAATATTTGTCTCTTGAGGTAATATCAAAAGAGAACTTTAATTAGAGTTCTAATGATCTTTCACAAGAGGACTCTTTTTTATTATTGTCATATAAGACACCATTTATTGACTTCTCATTTTAAAATGCTTTAGAAACAATCATTAATTTATTATTCTTTTTTAGTGACTATTATCATAATTCACATTTTATAAAAAAGTTATATATAATTTGATAAAGAAATAATATATATATTACGATGAGTTAGTATAAAAAATATCATATTGAGCTTAATATAAACATATATCATGTTAAAACAATTATTGACAACCATTGCAAGAAAAATATAAATAACAATCATCTATGATTTTGATTATTACAGTGTTGTTATAATATTACTAAAAAATCGCAACAATTCTTTCTCTAATTTATTTTGACCTTCATTTGTCTTTTATTCAGTTTCTTTGGAACCTTAACTTAGTAGGGGTCTTACTTCTCTTAAATTTTTCAAAAGGATCCTTTTATTGACCACAACCTTTTTATGTTAATCTCATATTGTTTCTCCATTCAACACTCTCATTTTTTTATTGAAAGCAACTCTCTATATTCTTGATTTCTTCTTTTAATGAAATGGGTTTTCCTTCTAATAGATGAAATTTTCTCTATTGCTTCAATTTTAGAAATTTAAGAATTTTTTGAAGATAAATTTTTTTATTAAATTAAACTTAACAATTCTTATATTCATTATATTTTTCAATAGATTCAAGGTTAGCTTTTTTTTTACTTGGTGAGATATACTTGTTAGTGAAGTTTTTTTTTTCATTACTTTTGAGTGATATTAAATATTTGATAAAATTTTAAACTTAAAATGCTCAAAATTATTGTTTTATTTTTTTTCTTTGAATCTTTTTTATCGTTCAATTTCACATAAGTTGCATCTCTTTTTGAGCCAAAAAAACTTTATTAAATTTATTCTAATATTTTCATAATTGTTTGAGCTAGTTTAATATTTTTTATTAATTATTAAAAAAATTTCAAACTCATAAAAAGTTCTTACTAAATTTTGTCCATTGATTCTAATATTTTGAAATCCTAATTTTTACTTAGTATTATTGGATTTTAAATAATTTGTGCATATAAATTCTCATTTTTTTTTATCTCAATTGAAGTGTTGCATCGCCTCTTAATAATATATAATTTTTTGGATAATTATAAAACATGTTAATATAATCTATTCTACATCAATCTAATTTACTAAAAGAAATTCAAATTATTCAAGTTTTATTTTTAAAAATCTTCATTAAATTTAATATCAACCTATATAAAGTATTTTTAAGAAAGAAGATATTATGTTTAGAATAATCTTTCCTAAATATCTAAAAACTAAGAGAAAAAAATAGCTCATAGATATAATGTCAGATAAAATATAATAATCATAAAATTTAAGTAAAAAAAAAATAAACATGAATAAATTTCAATATGTAATTATTGGCTAGGATGACATGCAAATTACATAGGATTAAAATTATTCTTTCTAGTTTATATCATAAAAAAATCATATTGGTCACAATATGTGATTAGAAATAAACAAAAATACATAATAATTGATTTGTGACTTAGCTCTTGATGATAATTAAAAAAATGTGGACATGGTGTTTGATTTATTTATGATAGTGAATAATATCACTTAAAACTAATTAATGAACTAATTAAAACTTTTTTAATATATTATTAAGTTTATTTAAGAACTTATTTAATTATTGTTCTAAGAAATAACTTATGAGACTCAATCCAAAGAGTTATAAACACACGATAAACTTGTTTAACAATGTTTTTTGTTCCTAAATTTTATCAGTTTAAAGCATATAATTATTGAAATTTTATCAAGTTTTACTTAATTTTCAAATTTATTATAAAATGTACGTTATTATCATTAAATGGAAAATAAAAAAAAAGAGGATATTTTAATAAGAATTTATTTACCAAATTTGTTACAAATTAAAACCAATTATTATTTTGTAAATATCCTCAAATAAAAAAAAAAACTTAAAATCCTAAATTCTAAAAATTCGCTGACCCTAAGCTTTATCTGTCCTTATCACCAAGTCCCCGTTCACCGAGCCATCTTGCCTTCCCTCACTGGCATTCGCCGGCGCCACACAAGCAACTCCCAGGAGCAGTCTACCCGCCAGCTCTCGCCGACGCCCCACGGCCACAACAGTAGGACGTCACCCAACTCGGCAGCCACAGACCTAAACTTTATAAGCAAGGTAGTGTGAATCTTGCAGCATTATCCTCGCACAACGGACATTTGTTGCTTTAAACTTTATGGTGTTGAAGTAGCACGCATTATTGTGTACTGGTCATGCAAACTATTATTACTAAATGTTGTTTATGTTTATAAGTTTATATAATGCCAATAGATTTTACCTTTCATAATGAAGTTAAGTCTCATAGTTCATCACAACTAGATAGTGATTCCATAGGACCAACTGTTAACCTCTTATAATTGCCAATGTGTGAGGATCACTTTAGTGTTGGGCCATTGTCAAACCCAATGATGATTGCTGAGAATCAAAACCTTGATTATGAGAAAGAGGATAACTTTTATTAGAAGAAGCCAAAGAGAATGACATCATCAGTATGGCAAGAGTTTACTACGTTAAAGCGTAAGGGTGGAATGGAGAAGGTGCAATGCAGTCATTGCAAGCATAAACTTGTTGAGAGCAAGGGGTTGATGCTACACAGTCGAAGGTACACGTGCTTCACTGTAAAAGAAGAAAGAATAAATGTAGATTCGAAAGGTTGGATTAATGTTTTTATGTACAATAACCAATGCTAGCAAGTAATTAGATGGTCTAGAGGGTAGTTATGTTACAAATTGGAAACATGATCATGCTGGGAAGATGGAGTTAATTTCTCATATGATAATGACCCATGACTTTCCATTTAATTTTGTAGAATATGAGATGTGCAATGTAGTTCTGAAGACTACTAATCTGCATTATGATGAGGTATCACTCACAACATTGAAGAATGATTGCATTATAAGTTATGGGTTTGGGAAAAAGATGTCAAAGAACTGGTTAAAATAGGTATAATATTACCATTGATGAAAATTTGGCGAAGACATGCATTATGTGGTTTTAACATGTCATTTTGTTTATGATGAATGAAAGCAGGGAACATAAACTTTGAAGGTTGCTCAAATCCACCCTGATGTAAACAGTGGCACTCTCAACCTCAACAATTGTAATGTTAACACATAAAGGTGCACCAGCCATAAGGCTAACCTTTGCTAGGTTTGTGGCTTCCCAGCAATACAAGGGTATTCATGACAATCTTATTCACAATGGCATGGTCATGACAGTGTTGAAACGGGCCTAAGCTTCAGAATTCAAATTTCTATACCCAAGAATTGGCCACAATTTGACCCCAGATCTTGCGTTTGAGTTCCCTCCAAGGGAACTCATCTCCTATACAAGTGTGAGGATAGCCTCCTACCATGTAACGTCCCCACCAAAGCATTTTAAAATTGGTTTTGGTTTTCTATGTGCTGGTCACATCTAGTTGTAAACCTCTATTCACTTTGAAAAAAAATGCGTCAAAGATTGGAAGATATGTCAACCATGCTTCACTTTGTTTATGGGTTGTGAACTAGGAAAGCATCTCTAGCATTTTGAAAACCTCCTCCACCCGAGCCTCCATCGTTAGAGATAGGAGAGAGGGCCACCAGCAACCGTTGTGCCTCCATCTCAAGTGGCTGTCTCTTCAAACCCGTTTGGAAGGGTCCCTCTCTCCAATCTTAATATCTACCTATGTGACAGTATCAACTTTCACCCATCTCCTAGAAGGTGAGATAGAATTCATATCTATATATGTATGTATATCTCTATATATATATATATATATATATATATATATATATATATATAAATGAATTCCTATAGTTCAATTGGATTGTTATTGCAGCTAAAGCTTTTTAGGATATCATAGCTTTTGCATATTGATTAGGATATCAGATGATTATTCTAGAAAGAAAATGAGTGCATTCAATTGGAAAGACTAAATTATGATTGCAAGTTTTATGTTATTATGTAGTGTTTGCATATATGAACTATGGATACAACACAAGGACATAAGGGAATGACATATGTACATGACAAGTTAGAATACCAAATATAAAAACTCATAAATAATATGTATACACATGAAATTGATAATTTATAGAATATAATAAAGATGAAGGATAAGATGCACCTTGCTAAATTAAACTCAATAAAAATAAGAAATAGTAACAAAATAGAATTTGAAAAAAGTTTCAAATTTTTTATATCGCTCAATATGGATGTTATTTATCTAAAAGATATGATGGAGAAACTATGAAGGATAGAATGGGAGATTGATGATTTTTGGTACCATGTTGCTAGAAGTTTTTTTGAGTTGGAGGCAAGATTTGAGATTTGATGTAGTGCTTATAATAAAAGATGGAGTTCAAAGGCAAATGCATGAAATAGATAAGTAAGGAAGACGAGTAAAAAAATCCCAAAGAAACCTTTCTTATGCTAAGCCTAAGGTGTTGTTTGTGTTGCATCCTTGAATTATGTCCCAAAATGTTAGGTTGTGCTCTAGTTGTGTCACATGTGCATTCTCAATGCATCATGTTTGAATTTATTTTTTTGTTAGGAGTTGCTAATAATGTGTTCAACATAGTGTTCCCTCTTGTCTTTCTTTTGTTTTCTAAAGAATATCTGATATTTGCATTGACGCAAGCAAAATGTATCCATTCTTTTTAGGTTTTATTTTATTGGCATTGATAAGTTTGGTCTAAATAGTTTGTTTTGCATTTAGTGCCCAGTCAATATTTGAAATCATAGACATGGAATACTTTAGGTGGCATTATGATATTAAAACTAGCTCGATTTCCTTTACATAAGAAGAAGAATTTTTAGATGACACTATATTAGAATAATTTTGATTTCCCATGCATTGAAGAAGATATTTTTGTTGACATTTGATACTAGAATGATTTTGATCCCTTGACATAAGAAGAATAAATATCTAGATAATATTATGATATTTGAAAATTTTTGATTCATGTACATAGAAAAATAAATTTCTAGATGACATTATGATATTAGGACTAGTTTGATTCCTTGCACATAGAAAAAAGACTTAAATGACATTTACGACACTTTAAACAAGTAGAAAGTGACGTCGTCGTGTTAGATATGGGTAGATTGTTATAGCAGGATTACACCCATTAGTGACTGCACCATTGTGTACCATTGCATGTATTAAATGATCGAATTAAAATAATTTGCTAAGAAAGAATAATTAGAGGGATTTGTTGAAAACAAATGCCAATTAAGGGTATCTGACCAATATCAATAATGAAGTTGAATAGAGAGATCCTTGGAGTTCCTTTAGAATAAGTTCCAAGAAGACTTAATGGTGCAATGCTAGGGGTGCTCCAACTTAAATCATTTTAGATGTATTGAAATTATAGAATTTCATCGTTACTATATTTATTTTCAATTTTTTAGCATGCAAACATTATATCAGCTCATATACTGAAAGAACAAGTCGCATGCATATACAAACCATTCATAGTGACACCATCCACTAAATAATTATATTAGAGTTAATAATCACTTACTAAAATGATAAAAGAATATAGATATCTCATTGGAATTGGAAACCATTTTGAGAATAGATTAGTCAATGTGTCATCAATGATTGACTATTAGTGAAAAGCAAGTGGTCATATGGATCCTTGGTGAGCCAACAAATTGAGTTCTTTGAGGAAAAAAAAGTCATTGATCTATGCAATAAAAATTGGAAGTTGTTTAGGAAATACATTGAGTAGTTTTTCAATATGGAGTCATGATATTACCAAATGTACCAATAATTATAGATTAGGTGGTTAAAAAGATTTTGATGCCAATAACGAGAATTGTTATGGGGAAAGTTTAATAGATCCAATGTTTCTCTATGGGGAATATCATTGTTCTATTGAAAAATGATAGATCATCTAGGATCAAGTTGTTATAAAGAAGAAATTCTAGTGCTCTACAATGATCAATATTTTGTTAGTTATGAGAGATATTTATACTAGTGGATTAATCACTTATACAGAATAGTTATATTGTTAAAGATTACTTTGAATTGGTTATAAAAGATAACTCTATTGTCACAATTTAATATAATGGTGAGCGGCTTTTGATTAGTTATAGATGATCATATGGTCAAAATTTGATTTGAGATATAATGATAAGTGATTCGATAAATTATAGAGGATAGCTGTATATTCAAATATTAAATTAAAATAAAATTTTTGATAAATTATAAGATTATATTTAAGACTACGAATATTTGGTATTACTTTAGTTTATGATCTTATTAGAAATAATCAAGATCTTATTTATAATTGAGAAAATTTTAGAAGAACATCTTTTGGTTGAAAATGTTTAATCTGTTCTATCAATATAATTGTGAGCTCTCAAAGGATAAAGAAATCATAAATTTACGAACAAAGATACTTGGCTCTTAGGTTGGCCAAAATAGTATGATCTTAAGAGTAAACAAAGCCCAATGAAAGGCTTATCATATTAAATACTAGATCAGTTGGAAACAAATGAAAATTTTCATGACTTACAAGTCAGTTAGAGTTAAGGAAAGAACAAAGTATGGCCTAGAATTTTAAGTGGCTTACTGATGAACTAGGTATAAGTTAAGAAATTTCCATGCATTTGAAGATCTTGATTTATGGCTAATATCATGAACAAATGTTGAAGATTTTTAAGGTTAATTATGAAGAAAATATAACAAAATCTCATGAATTACTAAAAATTTTAAGGATGAAATTTTTATAAAGGAGAGGTGTTGTGTTGCATTGATTTTTTTATATTGGATTTTTGAGTATTTTTGAAAATTTTTGTTTCAAGAACAAGAATTTTTAGAATTTTCTTAAAATGTTTTAAGGATAATGGATATCCAAAGATTATGATCCACAAAGAGTTTAGGGAATGAAATATTTTAAACATAATTTGGTGAAGTTTTGATGTTATTTGTTGTGAAAAATGCAAATAATAAAATAAATCCGAAATTTGGATTTATAAAATAGTAATAATTTGTGAAAAATTCAAATAATAAAATAATTTGGAATTTTTTTTAATTATTGTATGGGTGGCCAAGAGTTAAAAGTAAGTGAGGAAATAATTTGGGTAGCAAAATAATAGTCGTAATAGAGCGTGGATGAAGAAAAGATAAAATGATAAGATAAAATAAGAAATATAAAATAATAAAACCAAAATTTCAAGAAGGCTTTGCGAACAAAAATGAGTGTGTTGTGCGATGTTTCAAGGAAAAGAAATGTTAGATAACTTTGGGCAATCGTGTGCATATATACATGTGGAAAGCACACACCATTCGGGGAATATTTGGCATTTAGAGCCAACATGTGCTTGTGCATTCATGGGTAGACGTGCCTACATTCGACTAATGTGCAATCAATTTGACTTTTTGGGTTGCCACAATGCTTAGGTTTATTTTTTTAACCCTTGTATAATTGGCCATAAAAAGGGAGGTTGGGAATGGTAGAGGGAAGTCCTCCCACTCTTTGGACTCGATCTACATGAGGCCAAGGAGTGAGTCGTCGTTAGGATAGTGAGTAGGACAAAAAGAAAAAAGGAGAGAGGTTGTTGGTGTTGGAAGAGAAGATTATCTATGTCAGGGAAGAATTGTCGACGAGGGAGGTGGTTGTTGTTGTTGTCGGCCATTGAAAGGAGTCTGTTGGTCGTAGACGAAAGCATGTCGCAAGAAGACTTTCTCAGTTATGGTTATAGCCGTAGGAGCCATGCACATGGTCACACAAGGTAAGGGGAAAAATAGTAATAAGAGAAAAGAGAAATAAATAAAAAATAAACTGTTTGTCTAGTTAACTTGATTACAACTGTTTTTCCATGTCACCTACATGCAACTTATAAACTATTAATCCAATATTCTTTAAACCCATATGCAAACACAAGTTGAAACAGTGCTGATCCATGATCTCGCCTAATCTGTTGAGCCCAACTGTTGCATTGTCGCCTCTTCAGTGACCTAAGACCTGCCTTTAGTCGAAACGTGAAGGTTTTTGGGCAAGCATTATGAGCAACTGTTGTAGACCCTGTTTGCTTTAGTCAATTCAAAATTCTTTTATGTTTAGCATTTTGTATTTTAAACCTGTCTAGTTGACATCGAGTTTTATCTCTAAAAGTGGTTCAAGTTAGGGGCACTTATCATTGAAGTTGATGGCGAAATGTGAAGGTTTTTGGGTAAGTATTATGAACAATTGTTGTAGACTTTGTTTGCTTTAGTCAATCCAAAATTCTTTTTTGTTTTGCATATTGTATTTTAAACCTGTCCTCCTTAATCCTAGTTGACATCAAGTTTTATCTCTAGAAGTGGTTCAAGTTAGGGGCACTGATCCTTCAAGATGATGGCGACCTTTTTATTGATTCAGGGAGACTAATTTATATTGACATGATGGTAAAAGGCATGAGTGATGCTATGAGATGATGGTGAAGAATATATTATGATTGTATTGATACCATATGAATGGGATTATATAATCATCAAATTATTAGATTTTTATGCATTTTTTACTATTATTTGCACATGCATTATTGGTGTTATAGAATCATATTGTTATTTATGGTTATATTATCATGTAGTTGTTTTTTGTGGTTCCATGTTATTTGTACAAATTTTGCCACAATCCTTATTGTTTAAGCTTTGAATAGTAGTTTCATGTACTGATTTGAATTGAAATATTAAAACTTACCAGCAAAAATAATATTGATGCCAGACTCTTATCTGCTATTATTTTCCATATACTACATTTGAGCCTTGCTCTTTAACCTCTCTAATTCTTTTAATTGTCAGGCTGTGCGATCAACAGCCAGATTACTTCATGCATTTTTTGTCACATTGGCTTCTCTTCTTTTTCTTGCTATTGTTGTAGGCTCCGGATCTTTATTTCTTTTTTATGGTTTCTCTTTCAGATGGTTACTACTTTTATGGTGGCATCCTTCAAAATGAAGAAATTCTTTATTGGAAATTCCTTAGAGCTCCTGTTAAATTGTAATTAGCTGTTTTCAGTGCTCTCTGTTGTCATAGAAATAATGGGTTTGCTCTGCAGTAGTCAAAGATCGTTTAATGAGGCCGATACTGAAGAAAATACTCAGGTGATATTCGTATTATTGTAAGATATGGTATCACATGTTGAAATTTCTTTAGATCTCACAGGAATGTGTCATCTGCATTGCTTTGCATTCTGGCTTCTTGATTTTTTTTATCATCTCAAGGCTTCAGCAATAGATCGAAGGCTTGCTCAAGAAACAAAAGCTGAACAGCACATGCATCAACTTTTGCTTCTTGGTATGTTCTTGCAAAATCTGTTGTTTTCTTATTTAATTTTCAAAAGGGATAAAAATGGTACCATGGATGGTACAAGTACACACTATGAAAAGAGTGTTTTCTTGTTCATTTTTTCATGGTGATATGGGGATGTTTAGTCTACATTACATTTGCTTCTGATAACTTTCTAACTTTTTTTCATCCTTATCATACCTTATTTAGCTTTATTCTTCACCTTGCTTGTTGTATATACAATTCTCGTATTTACCATTGATGTTCATGCCAATAAATGGTCATGAAAATAACAAACATGCTTATGTTTATTTTGCCTGAAGGGGCTGGAGAATCTGGAAAGTCAACCATATTTAAGCAGGTTAGTTGGATTTAATAGATGATGATTTGGTGCATTACATTTTCTTCAAGTAGTAAAAGCTGCTTATTTTTTGAGCAGATTAAAATTCTATTTCAGACTGGCTTTGATGAGATGGAACTCAGAAGTTATAAACCAGTTATCTGTGCCAATGTCTTTCAGACAATTAAAGTATGCAATACTGAAGGGTGTGTTTGTATATTTTTGGTTCATATAAATAGAAATCTAATGTCATAACTAGATAAAAATTAGTTCTAGCTTTCTTTAGTATTTATGCTGCTCTTACCATATTGTCAAATCTGCATGAATAAACAGATGTTGTATGATGGTGCAAAGGAGCTAGCACAAAGTGAATCTTGTTCCTCAAAGTATGCTGTATCCCTTGATAACATGGTAAGGTCTGGCATGCCTAATCCATGATATTTTGATTTTTGATGTGTAGACTACTTTGCAATTCATCAACAATATATGGCTTTGCTATATTTATCTGCATGTAACATTTGGCTATATTTATCTGCATGTAGCATTTTGCCCACAAGCTTCCAGTGTAAGCATGTGATTAATATTGTGGAAACATTTTGCATTCCTTTTGATGTTGGCATTTATTTTTGAAGTAAACTGTAAATCGGTCTTGTTTTTTATGAATAATTGCAATTAGGTTCCCATCATCTAAATTATGTGGTTGGATTGATAGCTATGCCTTTAAGATGATTTCACAAATTCTTACCCTTTTTTTGCCTTTGTTGAGTCATTTTGAGAAGTAAAACCTTAATTCCTTTTTATTATCTACTCTGAGGTGCCGTGTTAATGGTCATGAGTGGAATGTAGTTGACGTGCAGATGAATCTTTTATCTCCTAGTTTTGTTTTTTGCAACTATTGCTTTTCCTTGCTCCAATCTTCCTTTAATGACTGCAGTGCTGTGATAGGTATATCTAAAGTCACATTGCTTGATAGGATTGCAACTTTCCTTAGCTTCTGTTGCTCTAATCTTGCAGCTTTCTCTCACTTCCCTTAGTCTAATCTTGTATACCTTTAGTGTTCACTATCTGGAGGTTTGTATCAGTGTAGTAACGTTGATTTTTATTGTATGCTTATTTTGCTAGTGAGAGCTTCCCTTGTATTGCAAGATGCAAATCCTGATGTGAAATCCATTGATAATTATATCTTTTGGGTTGGGGATGCTGGTGATGTTCATAATAAGTGTTATAAGAACATCGTCGACATCTTTGACATTTCACATGATGAATTTAATGATTTGTGTTTATGATAATGCATGTTTAGAAGAGTCTATTTCTGGAAATGAAATTATACGAGGTGTTGATTGAGATCACGTCAAGGAACAAGCAATAATGATGAAGTAGGAGGTTTTGATATAGAGTGCGATTCAGCTGAAGTTGAAGTGTTAGACCCTGGTGTAGATAATGGTAATGATTTTGTGCCCATTTCAATAAAGCCATATTGAAATAGAGATGAATTTTGATTTTGAATACAGAATTAATGAGGAAGATGTGGATAGATAATATAGAAGATGTGTAATTTGTCTACAAACTTCGATGCAAACTTTATTTAAAGTCCTCATGTGACAACTGCTGATGAATTGTTGAAGAGAAGGGAGAAGACATGGGAATCTATCTATTATATGAAACATGTGGTTTTGGCAGTGATGTTGAGTCAAATAGGATTTAGGTTGTTTAGATCGATAAATGAGTGGTGAGGAATATGAAGAGGCATATAATGGTACGGTAGTAGTAGTAGTAGAGTGTAGTTTAAATTTGTGGTTGACCTAGTAAATGCAATATGTAATTATTAAACTTTTGTGTTGTTAAGCTTGAAAAATGTAAAGAATGATAAGTGTAGATATACTATGGCATGTGCTAACATTGATTGACTTTGTGTTCTCTTGGATGATATTAATATTAATTATTTGATACATCAGATGATATTGCAAAAGGAAGAATAAAAGCAAAATGGCAATTCAAAGGTTTGTGTTGATGAACTTTGTAGAATCACTTTGTGTTGATCCAAACATCAACTACTGGTTGACAAGTCATACCTTGCAGAGGTTTGGTTAGCATGCACATATTACTCACAGTAAAGACTGAAACAATTGGTAATTTATATGGGGATATGTTGAAAGCTACGATATGTTAATGCCATATAGTGCATTACTTTTAAAGGTACAACTGAGGTTGACTTTATGTATGCATACTCCAAAAGATGGTGGTAAGTATTTTGAATGTATGTTTCTCTTCCTTGAGACTTTGAAAATCTGTTTCAAGGTTAGTTATGGACCCTTTGTTGGATTGAACAGTTGCCACTTTAAGGCTACATTCTAGGGTGTTTTAACTGGTTACACTATCTATTGGTAGGATGGTGGGAATAATAGGACTTATTTATTTGCTTCTGTGATTATAAAGGTATAAAACATGGGTGACTGGAAATGGCTGATGGCATTATTAGGCAAGCACTCAACTATGTGGTGTGCAATGGCTTGCATTATTGCAATACTGGTGAAGTTAGTGACCTTTTTCATGTATGTTTTCATAATCCATGTTGTCTTGTTGAGCCGTTAGACATACGTTGGCTTCTTTGTTATTGAGTTCAATTTATGAAGCTTCCTTTTTATCTGAGTCACTCCAAGTTGCCATTGTTGATTTCGTCTTCTTTTCGTTACTCTTCTTTTGCATATTTCTCCATTTAGTGTGGAAAGTAAACCTTTTTATTTTGCCTTCTAGATTTTTGTTTTGCTTGGTTTATGTCCCTTTAAGGTAGGCAGTTTTCCTACTATTTTTATATCTTATATTTCATCATCTTCCTCTACTATGCTTGGTGAATAGGAAACTTTCAAAGCAAGAGGTTTTTTCTTTCTTTTGGAGTCATCTCTTTCTGCTTTTTAATCTTTTCCTTGTGGGCGATAAGTGAACCTGTTGGCATCTCTAATAACTAGGTTCTAAGCCCTTTTGCTTCCATGATTGTTGTAACATTGACATTCCACTCCTTGGGCATGCTTCTTATAACTTTGCTTTCTAATTCATTTTTAGAAATTTTTTTACTAAGAGAAAGCAAATCATTAACAGTATTGGTGAAACAATTTATCATCTAAAAAATACTATCTCATTGCTTTGTAGTAGATAATTTATAGTCATTTGTCAAGATATTTATTCTAGACTCATGTACCTTATTAATTCCTTATTAGGTTTTAGAATTCATTATGCTTAATTTCAACTCATCATCAGAATTGAAGTACAATAAAGAAAAGTTATGCATTCGACATTCAATTCTACTAACAAAACTTCTTGATGTGTGCATTAATGCAAACATGTTTCAATTAGATTACCTTCAACATATTTTTTGGGGGAGAAATATCTAATTTGAATTAAATTCCAATTGCGACAATCTATGAATTGTAAATTGCATGCCATTCGCATTTTCTAAAAAGAGAGATATTTTATCAAATAGAGGATGTTTTGGTGAATAACATTGTCTTGGGTAAGGTTTGTTCCATTGGATCTCACTGAGGATATTAAACCAAGAAGAGCATAAGCTCTAATAGCATGTATTATCCCATGTCTTCATCACGGATTCATGCTGTTCTTGGTTGTTGATTTTCCACTTCCTTGAGCTAATTTGATGTCTTTCACGTGTCTTATATAAGTTTTGCTTAAGCATTATGACTACATGGGATGGCAATCATTTTGTTTACCTGTTTAAATTGAAATCTGAAGGCACATATTAGGTAGACCATTAGATCACTAAGATTAGTCTAATAATTTGTTATTATCAAAAACATATTTGATTTTTTGGGCTTATGGGGCCAACTTTGTTCGTCTTGTATGTTTCTTGAAGTTTAGTCATCCTTTGGTCCTATGAAGTTCCATTTGTGTTTTAGTTGACTAACAATTTGGAATGCTTTAACAGGAAATTGGTGAAAAGCTTTCTGAAATTGGGAGTGGAATGGATTATCCTGATCTCACCAAGAATCTTGCAAAGGACATAGAAAATCTATGGAATGATGCTGCCATTCAGGTAGTTTTGTTTGTTGATGGTAAATGTCATCAAGTAAAGCTGAAGTAGTTCAAATACTTATGGGGTCACTTTCGCCTAGTAATATTTGGCTGCATGCAAGATCTTTCTAATTACATTAGCATGAATGCGTTTGCAGGAGACTTATACTCGTGGAAATGTCCTACAAATACCAGACTGTGCACAATATTTAATGGAAAACTTGGGAAGATTTTCTGAAGCAGATTATATACCAACCAAGGTCATTCTTCTTTTCTTAATCAGTGGTCTGACTTCAAACCTTTTGCCGTTTAGTAACTTCGATCTTTTTTGTTCAGGTTATGTATCACCTTATTTTCTTCCTTGTTTATGTTTCAAAATGCTTGTGGTGTTACCAATTTTTCTTAAACTTTCATAAAGTGGTCTATACCTTTTTACTGAATTTGTATTCTTCACTGTTGGCATGATGGGTATCTGTAGGCAGATTTGACACTGCCTAGTTTTCTGGAAATTGTTTTTGCAGGAGGATGTTCTTTATGCCAGAGTGCGGACGGCTGGTGTTGTTGAAATCCAGTTCAGGTAAGTGAAGCCTTTTTACTGTTTTTGATTGGAAGTTATCATTGCATTCGTCAACATCCTCCCTCCGTTTCCCAAATTTTTATCATTTATTGTCATTTTTACAACTTACCACATTACCAATATAGTTATCATTTCCTTTCCCTGCTTTTGTCTTCTTTTTTTTTTTCAATTAACGGTGGTTCTAATTTATAAACTACCTTAGTGTTTTTCAAATTTTCTTTATAAGCTAATACTCCTTTATGCAATTTTGTTTGCATTAATCTATGCATTTTTTCTATCTATGCTTCACCGACTTTAATTGAGGTCTCTACTCATTTTACTGTTTCAAAATATTATGCAGCCCTGGTGGAGAGAATAGAAAAATAGGGGATGTTTATAGGCTTTTTGATGTAGGAGGACAGAGAAACGAGCGAAGGAAGTGGATTCATCTTTTTGAAGGCGTTAAAGCTGTAATATTTTGTGTTGCAATTAGCGAGTAAGTCTGCCTTTTAAATTAAGCATTTTTGTGATGCGTCTTTGAGTTGAATCATCATTCATTAATTTTTCTTGTTTTTTGTCTCTCATTGATATATATGGTAATTTGGCTAGGCATCAATCTTACAAATTTAATCGATTATATTGAGAAACAATTTGCTTAAAGGGCTTTTCACATGATAAAGCTTGTGTTATGTCCCTTATCTACCCAAACGTTGGCTGCATTATAAAATGTCATTGTATTTTGTTAACTTCTAATATGCAAAATTATGGATTTACTGTTATGTTCATATCATTTTTTTAAAACATTTTTATGTTGTCTTGGTGACCAACAAGTTGATTATAATCTAATAAATTTCGTTTCCAAATAGTTGCATTAGAGTACTTTAAGACCAATGATCTTGGTTTTCTTTCAAGCAGTTCAGATGCAAAATTTGAAATGTAAACCTTGTTGGCCTATTTATGAGTGTATGTATCCACAGGCATGTTAGCACGTTTGAATAAACATTATAAAATATGGAGTTGTGAAAAAGTAAATAAAATATTGATTTTTATTGGGTTTATGGTAAATTTGATGATCATTTTTTTTGACAAAAGAGTTCTTTGATGAAAAAAGTAATAGATAAACTATGATTGCTATATTAGATTTGAGCATTTTTTTTATGTGTGTATGTATGCATGCATGTATGTATATATATAGGTGTGTGTGTGTATTTTTGTGTGTATTTATGTTCTAGTATCACTCCTTAGTAAACTTGAAATAAAAATTAACAAACTAGCCTGTTTGGCATATTGAGAGTTTTTTTAGCAAGACTGTCAATGAAAACTGTTAAAAAGAAGTTTTCTCATTTGTAATGTCATCTGATTTGTTATTATGTAAAATATTGCAATCTAAAATTTTATTTTTCAGAAATGATTTATCAAGTACTATTTCAATCTGATTATTCCACTAAAAAAGTGTTAAAATAGGCAGCTGCCTATGCAAATGTTATTTACAAAAGATACCTACATTTTTTTCCAATTGCTGTTTAAGAGATAGCTACCATTGATAGTGTGCTGTGTTTTGTTATCATTTATGTACGAAACCAATCGTGGTTTTATTTTTGTTATTGGTAGGAGTGAAGTATTATTAAGATCTCACTAGTAGGCATCAATTGTCATTTGTAGAATGTTGTTTGGATGGTGTATCATCATTATTTTTTAGTGTTCTTTTTTCTTAATGGTAGTTGTAGTATAGTTTTTGCCATATGTGTCAATTTTCTAACTTTGATAATTTAAGGGGTTCACTTTATTAAAATTTTCTTCAAAAAGATCATTAGTTATAATTTTTGGTTTACTTGGTACTTATTTAAATAAGCTGTAGCTAAATTGCTTGTGTCTATCCAGTGCACAAGTTTACCCATTAATTATCCCCTTGAGAAAGTAATTCTCCTTATAATCAATTTATTCTTTTCAAAGTTATGCCTCTATCCATCCTTCAAATTTAAATATTGCATCAACATTTGTTTTGTCATCTACAAGAATTGACAGGTATACAAGGTAACAAATATCTCCTAATCTAGTTGTTGTTCCTTTAGTTTATGTTTATAAGGAGCAAGAAACAACCCCTATATTTCTATCTTGATCTCCATTTGTCTCTAGTTTTTCTTTATTTTCCCTTGATCCTTTCTTCCATTTGTTCCAGCAAATGAGGGTACCTTTCTTAATGCCATCATTGCTCTTCTCGACCTAATTTTGGAGCTGTTGAGGGCTGAGTTTTTTTATTCTATTCATGCAAATCCTTTAATTTCTAATGACTTGCCCTTTCTTGAGCAATCATCCCTATTAATAGCTATTGCTTTCTCATTGGCATCAAATGTAGATCCTCCACCTTCGTTTGAAACTTTACTTGGCAGACTCATTACTCTTCTAATCTTTTAGAGCAAGCTTATTCTCTCTCTTTTGAAGATTTTCTTACTTCAGCCATTGTTTCCAATTCAATGGACAAATCCTTCCTCTGTTGCATTGGTACTAGTTATAATACTAAAAATCCTCATTGTTTGAAGCTCCTCTTGTATCGTCAAGTCAATCCTTGATGTGTCACAACTTATGCTTCAACTCTATGATATTTCTATGATTTAGGAGGGTCTCAGAGATTCTCAAGAAGCATGTTCTTTGTTCGTACCATTACTTTTTGTTGTTGCTTCTTTGAATTACCCATCTTGGGTGGGGCAAATCAGATCTAGTCATCAGAATGATAGAACCTAACTAAGGGCAGAGATCTTAATGAGTTTTTGATCATAATAAAACAATATGACATATTTTACTAATGCTTTGTTCCAAGTTGTTTCTTTACATATCTAAAGAAAAAATAGAAGATGACAAAGATTTAGCTTAGAAAGAAAAGCTTTGGTTGTATAAATAGGTATAAGTGACAAAAGTAATTCGAAACGCTAGTGGTTGGACTTCTTTGGAATTAGATCTATGGTGGTGCGACAGTTATCTTGGTAAAATATTTAACTTTTATTTTTTTTAGAATGTTAAAACTTATGGTTTAATTCTTGTGATATTAGGATCATTGGTTAAAAATTTCAACAGAATTTATATTGTATACTCTACTTAAATACTTAATCTTGCATTGGAACAATTGTTTTTGCACCTGCATGCTAGTACATTTCGTCAAGCATGTAATGTGTGAAGTGATTACATTAACGTATGACTTAAGCACTTAAGAGTTAAGTGATAAAAGAAAAATGAAATTATCTAAATTATGCTTTACAATCATCCACAATCTATTTTATATCATACAAATATTTTAGACAAATAAGATTAATAAGAATGCATGTTTTCAAACTCAAACATTTCTTACCAAAATGTATAGTACGTGAAGTATCATGTGTGTTACGTGAGGTTCACATACCATACATTAGTTTTAAAGTACGTTGTGTTTAGCGATGTGCGGTGTTAAAAGCTAAATCCAAATACTTGTATATGGTACATTACCTTTGGTGTGCAACATGTCAAGCCTTTGTGTATAATACGTTACTAGGGTTGTATGGTATGTTAGAGAAGGACCACTAGTAAATAGCTAGTTGATCATTTTTGGAATTTTGTAACTAGTAGTTAGCTAGCTATTGGGGAAGTAAAAAACCATTTCTACGAATCATTATGCTTATAAATACCCTCCAATACATAAGAAACAACCAATTAGACTTTCATTCATGCTTTCGCAAATCAATGAATTCTTCATACATCATTGCGAGCAGCATTTTCAACATTTGAGGAAGTTGAGCTTCAAAGTCTTCATTTTATCTTCCTAAAATCTTCATCTTTATTCCACAAGTAACATTTTTTCTAATTAAATAATCCTACTAAAAAATGCCAATTGAGGTTGAAACGAGTTGTAGGTTATTTGTATGTGCTTAAATTTTAAAAGTTTACTACACTTTTGCCTTTTATTTTCCTTTGGATTTTTTTGTATTTTGACTCATTTTAGTCATCTTCTTTTTTACTATTTTGGGCCTCCTTTGGATTAAGTTTGTAAAGGTTTTGGTAAAATGCGATCTAGTTAGCAAGCCTAGTCTCTCATGACTAAGCTTGTTGTTTGAAATCAAACCACCTAAACATCTTCAGTGTGATTTCTTTACTGCATTTTTCACACAAAGCCTTGTAAAATTAAGATCAAGACTTTCTAAGATATTACTCCCCCACCCACTTCCCCTATTTTTTGGACAGCATTTCTTTCAAAACCAACAATGTGCATGAAGTTTTTTCTAGAACAATCAACTGGTTTAGATTAAGTCCTTGAAAACGTGTCTTAAAATCCATTTCAACCAAAACTTAAAATATATAAGTTTTAAGGAATTCAATAAATTTTCATTCTGTCAAACTTCATTGCATTTGATGTTCTTCTCTAATTGGGGTAAACATAACAGAACTAGAGAACTTCTAAAATTTATTTTGGAGAACTTGTTTTGTGACGTGGCACTATAACCCTCAAATATTACTTGATTCACAAAAATTTTGTATATGAATATTTTAGAAAACCTGTATTATAAATTTGTAAAGTTTCAAGTCATTTGAGTAACATTTTTCTGACCAAAACATTTTTATATGGTGCTTCCATACGATTTCATGTTTCATTGAAAATTTAACATAAAAACATAACAACTATGTTGATTTGAGGATTAATACGTTAATTGAACTCTTGTGATCCTAACTCTAGGCATTTGGTAACTAAATCCTTTGCAACACAGTGTTGTGATCCTTTGTTGTTCACTTGGGCTATGTTGGATTCTCTACCACCTCAAGAACATGGCAGAATTTGCCAATAGGTGAAGTCATCTTGTTGTTTTCTATAGCTTCAACAAAGCAGTAAATGGTCACCACCTCGTTTAGCGCCATTTGAGCTTGAACTGTCGCCATAATTTTAGACAAAATAGTGCTGAAATGGGATAAGGAGCCCATACAGGAAAAAGTCAGTGAGGACATGGGTGTTGTTTTGTTTTTCTAACTGCAGCACAATCAAGATAATTTTCAAGTGAAGTGTAAAACTTGAATACTTTGCCAAAGTGTCTTTATTAGTTATTTTTTATGTCAAAAAGCCTTTGTTCTCAATAAATTTCTTTGTCAATGATGGCAACTTTCCTTCAATGTAGTAGATTGACTCTTCTTTTTATGGTGAGCCATTATAATATAAAAATAGAGTTAAAGAAAGCAAAGAATGATTGAAATGCTAAGAATGCAAAAATGTTGTCCAAAGGAAAGAGGGTTATTACCATGGCTACATGAATGAAAACCTGGGACAGTTGAACGACTCTAATGGGAATTTTAGGCAAATTGATTTCCCCTTTTGATAATTTCTATTTTCTTTGCACATGCTGAAGAAAACACTTGCATGTAATAGGAAGGCATGGCTCGTTCGTTGCATTGATAGAAGTCTAACTAGAAAAAGAACTATGCATTACTTATTACTTTAAGAAGAAAATTGTTGGTTTGATTGACAAACTATGTGGAAAAATTGACCTTTCTTTGATTTTTAACAAGCAGTTTTGGAAAGGTGCAACTACATTTAGTTCAGTATTAGAAATTTTTGTGGTCACAGATTAGTTCATCTTCACCATCAGTGGCATAAGCTTTGTTTGATCAATTTTGTTGTTGGATTCTTGACCTTTAATTTGCCTCTTGATTAGATGGTGTGTAACCATTCATGATCAAAAGTTCAAAATAATATATATTTCATTTTTTATTTGAGGCATGGTGCTCATGCTAAGATGAATGGAACATTTATCCATATCACTCTGTGAAAGGTATTTTTTTCGTGAAACATTTCAAATTCACATCACATGATATTACATTTAGAGATTGCACCTTGAGATAAAGTAAAAAATTTTGTAAGCAACCCTTTGAGACGATTCTTTCTTGATTTTTCTATTAAGTTCTTAGTTTTCAAAGTTTTTAACAGATCAAGTACATTCCTTATGCTTGTGTTTCTAAGATACATTTTTTAGCAAAGGGAAACTCAAATTGTCTCTCAAGGGAAGCGAAAATTCCAAGCAAGTTAGGATTGAATCCTCAAGTATTCTTTGATATCCTACCATTCTCCATGTGTCAATGGATAACATGGCTTAGTTATGACATCAATAATCTTCCTTGGATCACTGAAAATATACTCAGAAGAACATCATCAACCTTCTCCTTATCATATTCAAGCTTGGAGTCTAAGTCGATATTTCTCTCTCAATAAGTGATTTTCAAATTCTTAAGATCGTTTTGGGCAATTAAGATGTTTTATTTCTATTTGGTTTGCTCCATAATTTTTCTCATCATTCCCATTTTTTAGTAATTTATGGAAGGCTAACTAACTACTGTTTACCATCTTTAAATAGCTCAAGACTTGTTTCATCATGACAAAGTTTTGTTCAATAATCATGAAAAAATTGGTAGGAATTTATATCACTTATGGTTTTGGTTGCTTCGTTGGTGGCATCACAAATTTGAAAATAACATTATCATCTCTTCTAAGCATTAATTTCCGTTCTCTCTACATCTCAATTGGTTCATGAATAGTAAATAACTTTCTCACATGTTCTCTAAAATCAATAATTCAATTGGCAGGGTTACTTTTAGGTGCAATATTGTTTCTCCTTTTGGGGGAGTTTGCTTCACTTGCAAAGCTTCTTCAATCTTGTCCAATTTATGCTACTCTACACTTTTTGTTGTATTTGTAGCATCTTTCCCTGCATCTTATTTGTCATGATTTTATTTTTTGTTCATCTTGCTTATCACCTTTGAAATGACCTATTGAGGAGGTTTAGATTGACTATCAACCTCTTAGGGAGTTATCTTGTTCTTGATGTTCACAAAAGCAGAAATGGGAGTAAGAAGAGGATCAAAAAATCTCATGTTCTGTCCTCAGATACTGATTTGCTAGCTTGATCCTTCGACGAAGGCTCCTTTGAATTCTCTTCTTCTTTTGAAGGCGATTATTTGTCTTTATGATGTTCTTCTCCTAACTCCAACAAAGATTCAAGGATTGGCTTCTCCAACAAATCAAGTGACATTCATATGTTTTAGGCTCGTTTTCATTTAATATATTTTTCTTTGAAAATTTGTCTTCAAAAGGCATCTCCCATTCTCTTTTCTGTTGTCTTCCTTTAGTGGAATGTCATTCTAGGCCTTGAGCATGGAGCTCAACCTATCATGGTCAAGTATAAGAATGGGGAAAGCAAGGTTCATGCCCTTTCCAAAAAGTTTAGTTTTGTTTTCAACTGCTAGTGCTTTTAAAGACAATGACTTGAGCTATAAGTGTCTTATGTTTATCCATTAAGATTAACTTATTTGTTATTCAAAAATTTAATATTCATTTTTTTTTTCTTGTTCACCATTCAATTTTTAAGATGAGTATTGATCATCAACTCTTCAATAACTACGTAAATGATGATTTGAAGAGTTGTAGTATTAAATGAAGCTGCAAAAATTGTTCTTTGAACCTTGATCATGCATCTTAATTCAAGGTTTGGAACACATGGGTTTTGTACATTTTCTTGAGCCATTTCTTTTTCTCATCCTTCAGAAAACATCCTCAAGTACCATCTGTTTTTGAGGGATGTCTGCAGGTTAGGGATTCTATTTACTATCCTTTTGATAAATTGAAGGTTCTAAGCTGCCATGTTTTTCCTTGTATGATTTACTTCATCCAGCTCCCCTTCCTAAGCTCAGCATACATCTTTGAGCACCATGTGGCATTCAAGGAAGTTTCAAAGCTAGGTGATCATGGAAGGATTGCTCGATTCTTGAAGCACCATATGACTGCCACATCCAAATCTCATATCAGAGTTTTTGCAAACAGCATTGATCAAGGATACATTAGTGTTGTTCCTTGGGCATACCTTCTTCCTTATGTGCTTCTCATCCTCAACCAATTATAATCGATTGTACCACATCACAAAAAGCTCAAGTCTCGCCTCCATTTAGTTCAAATGGTTATAATGGTCACCAGCTGTACCATGGTTCTGATTTGGGGCTAACATGCTGATGGTTATGCTTTAGTCAACTTTGTTTTCTCTATTTTTTTTTCTCAATTCTTACAAGATTCTTCTTCTGACAAAGTTGCTTTCTTTCCTTTTTGTTTTTTCTTTTCCTTAAGTGCAACCTGTGGACTAGTTATGCTTTCCCTTCTCTCTGTGAGAAGCCAATTTCCACAATAATTAACTTGTTTTCATTGAAGTAACTCTGTCTATTCTTCGAATCCTAATATTTTATCGACATTGTATTTTATCAACATTTGCACTTTGTAGATTTTAAGTTACTTGTCTATGTCATCTTTGTTTTGTGATGTTAGGTTTTTAACATGCAGGTATGATCAGACACTTCTTGAGGATGAAACAAAAAATAGGATGATGGAAACAAAAGAATTATTTATCTGGGTTCTCAAGCAAACTTGCTTCGAGGTCTGTGACGACGACTAATTTCAAGGTTCATGGTTTTATGATTATTATAAGTAATTTTTCTTTATGGCAGAAAACATCGTTTGTGTTGTTTCTAAATAAGTTCGATATATTCGAAAAGAAGGTGCAAAAGGTGAATATTTTATTAGCAGTCATAAGGCATTTTAATGCTTAAACTTTAAGTCTTAAATAGGGTTACGATGTGTTGGAGCAGGTTCCGTTAAATGTATGTACCTGGTTTAAAGATTACGAGCCCATGGCAACTGGAAAGCAAGAGGTGGAACATGCTTACGAGTAATGTTTCTTCTTCTTATTGACTATTGTATTCAACAATTTGTCTGGATCGATCTCCACTTTGGTTGTTTATTTATCAATGTCAGATTTAATAAACTCTGGTCTGCTGTGAACAAGCTCTCCAAAACCTCATTAGTACATTTTATCTCAGCCAATCGAAGTTGGCTTCTTATGCATGATAGATAATTACACCAAGTACGAACTGGGGTTATAAAAATAGGTTTTAGTGGTTATTTGGTTCAATATTTTTTAAATATTGATATTAGATAGATGTTTTTGTTTGTCTATCAACATTTTCTATTAATTGTTCTTTATAATTTAATGTCATTGTGTTAGATTCATCCATCCAATATTGATCTTGGCATTGAGAGGGTTCAATTTGTTGTAGGATCTCTTGGTTTTGATGGTGTGGGTTGACTAGATGAAAAAGGAACATGAGCTTAGTCACAGAGCAATGCAAAGGGATGAACTATTATTCTTTTATGGTTAATGGTTTCAGAATTCTAAGCTGAAAACAATAGGGATTGTAATAATCTTTCTTCTCTTTTTTTTTACTTGGAATTCTAGTGGGCTTTTATATCTATTCCAAGAGATTACGAGATCACCTGAAATATAGAAATCCTACAATTGCATGGATCTTGATTTTTTCAACAGGAAAATAAGCTGATCCAATTCCAATAGCTGTGCTCTTCATATCTTGGACCCTAAATTTTTGCAAGACTTTATGTGCTCTTAGGTATTACACTTGAGGCTATTAGAATGTTAGAGGAATTTCGAGATTATTCTTGAGGCATTGTTCTTAGCTTTACTTTATGCTTAAGGTAATGAATTACCTCGATTTGAGCAATGTTATCATCCTGTATTTTCCATTTTCTTTTATCACTCTTCTTGAGATGTAAGGAGTAGTGGTCTTTTGGTATTAAAGGTGTTTGTTGAGGCTTAAAATTGTCCTTGAAATCCTCTCTTCCTTTCTCGTTGCTTAATGTTCTCATGTTTTGTTGGATTTGCTTGTTAGTGTGGCTTTCCTCTTGAGAGATCTTAACTTGACTTTCTTGAGGGCTAAAACCTCTTATTAGAAGGGTCTTTCTTTGGCTCTTCAAGTGCTTATCCTTCTTTAAGTATCTTCTTCTAAACCTCTTAAGACTTCTTTGATACATCTTAAGATTCTTGATTTTCCTTCTTTTACCTTAAAAACCTTCATGATATGTGTATAGTTTCTTAGTGTTGTTCTTCTGATTGATCAAGGTGGGTTTCAAATTAATACTAAAAGATGTCAATGCTTCCAAGTTAACATAACTAACTTTGCACTTGTAATGAGCTGCAACAACATTAAAGTATAAAGGGGAGGGTGATGTGGGATAAAATAGCAAAGAGGTATTGCTATTCACTCGAGGATAACTTAAAGGAATGCTAAGGACATGGTCAATGGGAAAAATTAAGCTAATTTGTTGAAACAATCCAGGTAGCGAAGATGTATGACGAGATTTGGCATGAAATCAAGAGTAAACCTAAAAAAAAATATGAGGGTACAAAATGATTAAAGACACCAATGAAGATGTGAGAATGATTTGGAAATGCTGAAACAACTAATTGGTAATGGAAAAGGGAATGCTTTGTGACACTGGAGGGTGAATCTTAAAGCAAGGTTGCACTAAAATCACAAACTTTTTGGATATTGGATTGGGGTAAGCAAAAGAAAATCATTATGACATTCAAGATTGAAAAGGGAGGGGAGTAAATATTAGGTGATATCTCGAGAGAAGAATCATTGGATAAGGATTGGCTTCTAGCATGCTTCCAAGTAGAGAGGCATAAGGATGAATCATCTCGAATTAGCTCTCGAGGGAGTGATTTTAGTGTTTATATAAGATATCATGATCTTAAGATGTCGATGACTTTTTTGAGAAGGAGAAAACTCATTTTGGTTGGGATGAGACAACCCAAGGGGGTAATATCTCGATATAGTGAGATCAAGATGTCACATTTGGTATTAGAGCTGACCTTCTACTAGTTTAATGTGATTTGAAGATAAAGTGTAAGCTGGTTAGTACACTTAAGACTTGAGAAGTAGGGAGTAAACATCAAGTGATGTCTCAAGATAGAAATCACCGAACAAGCTGTGGCTCTTGGAAGTTTCTTGGTGGAGGGGTGCAATGATGAATTGCTCTAAATTGGTTATTGTGGAGATGATTTTAATATTTATAAGAGATGTCATGGTCTTAAGATATCAATGACCTTTTTGAGAATGACAATTCACTTGTATCAGGATGAGATGACTCAAGGGAACAATGGCTCGTCATAGTGAGAGTAGGATATTATAATCAAAGTCTTAATCTCAGCAAATTTTGAATGTTAAAATTGTTAAGAATGACATAACTTATCCTTAAAGTTTTATGAAATTTGTAGGTCATTTGGTGAGACAAAAGAATGAATTATAAAGTGTCTTGTAGACTTGTAGATTTGACTCCGAAGAGAAATTTTGGGGTTTACATGCCAATGGAAAAATGAACTAATAAAATCTTGTTAAATTCAAAAGAGATCAAATGACAACAAAAACAACATAGTCTTTTATTTTAGATTTTGTAGAATTGCGGTTACAACGGTGAAGTATGCAACTTAATCCAAGGGGAATCTTGAAGATGGCAATGGAGGAAAAGTGGGCGTGATAATTTGGTAACTTTTATTACTACTTGCCTCCAGAGATGGGCCTTGCATCTTGACATTGGTGAAGATGGATTCTAGAAGGCCTTGCTCCAGGCTCAAATCCACCATAAAGTCCCTTGGATGTACACACAAAGGTAGAAACCTCTATTTTTATGGGTTTAAGCTCACAAGATGCTCCAATTTTCATAATTTAAAACTTCTAGTAATGGAACCTTAAAAAGGCTTTTTATACAAGTTAAAAGTTTGAAGTGTGGGGGCAAATTCGGGATTTTCCTTGGGTCAAGTTATCCTAATTGTTTGAGATGATTTAGGCTAACCACTACTAGTTTAACTTATCCAAATACTCGTGGGGATGACATAGCTGTCATATCACCGCACAAATTGTTGGAGACGATCTAAGAATTATTCGAGGCAACATAATTGAAATACTAAAAGTTTTGGGAAACTCTAGATAATGATAATTGCTATTGAGATGAGCTGGCACAAGCCTGACACATCCAAATCTATTACAAAAACACAATGCTGGTCTTTATCCGATGATCCTTAGCACACGTACTCTTGTAAATTGCAATAAAATACAAATTTGAATACAACATTATGTACATTTGTAAACACATTCAACTTAATAATACAAAAGCACATATGGAAAAAATGTCATAACACTTACATGGCCATATGCCTTTGTGGTCGGCAAGTGATAGTGTCTCAGATGACACCATGTCAAATTCCCTTTTCTCAAAACTACTCATCCTTTAGAAATTGTTGAATCGATAAGCAGGTGTTGTAGTGCACCCCAGCCCTCTCTCACCATTGTACTTGGTACTACTCTACAAGAAGCCTCCAAAGCCTATGGATGCACATCTCATGTTTCATGTTGCTGTGTAATTAGTCTGTCATCCCTCATCATAAATTCGAACTATCTAGCACATTGCTAGTACAAAACATTTGTCGATTCCTATAGGTTATATTTAAGCAAGGGTATGGGGCACTTTTAGCAAGATAATGACAACAATATGGGCTCTGAGTTGGCATGAACTCAAGATTGAATCTAAAGACAAATTTAAAACTCATGCTTCAAGATAATTAAAGATGTTTAAAAAGGTTGACGAAGTTCTGAAGGATGAATTATATCTTCCGTGTTGGTGGTGGTAACATCAAGTGAAAGCACAAAGAAGTATACGAAACCTAAACAAAAAATTTGGAAATACTGAAATCATAAACTCAGTGCAAGGGATATTTTTTGTGACATGTGGAGGGGGAGTCTTAGAGGGGCATCAAACACAAACGTTGTTGACCTGCAAGAGATTTTACAATCATGAAATTTTATGGTTGTTTGAGGTGGTTTTATGGTAACTATGACATCAAACAGCAAGGTTATGCAAAAACCCTTTATTTTGGGTAGGCTGATTTGAGTAAGGAAAGGAAAGGTTACTTTTAGTGTCCTGATCTCAAGAAACCCTGAACATGGAAGCCATAATAACCACCCAAAATATTATACCCTAAGTTTCATATACTTTGGATGTGGTTTGTTGGTGTAATAGGGTGAAAGACAGAGGTTCTAGAAGATTTGCAGATTTTATGTTGTGGGAAAACACACAGGTTTACATTCAATTGGAAAAAAAAAACTAGTGTAAACTTGCTAGAAACCGTAACTAGACTCAAAGATCAAAATACTGTGAAAACATGGAATTGTGATTTTAGATTTTGTGGAATTGAGGTTATAATGGGGTATACGGATTCATCCATGCTAAGGGAAAGATCGGAGATAGTGGTAAAGCGTGTTGAAGATCATCGAGAAAACTGGTTGCTTTTGTTGCTACTCACCAACAGAACTAGACCTTGTATCCCTGTAGTGAGGATTGGACTCAAAAAGGTGGAAAGCCCATTTTCATGGGTATAACACACAAGAAGTTCGTCAAGTTTGCATTACTAAAATCTTTCTTCACTAGAGCCCTCGAAAGCTTCTTTAAGTTACAAGGTTGAAGGTCAAGGCAACGTTTTAATTTCACCTAGTTGGACTGCCTGAGGTGCTTTGGCGTAACTGTTCATAGTGGTTTGGCTCAAACATCTTTGAGGAGAAGACAAGTGTCTCATCATTCGCTCAATCAGCTGAGATGATCTGGCAATATCCTGAGGCACTTAGGTGAAACCCTAGACCCCTTAGAAAACAACAGATAATACCATTTGTGGTCAACATTAGCAATTGAGGTGAGCTGGAACTTGCCTGATGCTTGTCTTTATCTGCATGGCCCCTAGCACACCTAGTGTTATGCTTTTCAGCAACTCGTGCTTTTAGCACTCGTCCCATACATATACACACACATTCAACCAAATAATTCAAAAATAAATCAAACAGTCACTTATCACCCTATCATCTTGTTGATGTTTTTGGCCTCCCAATTTTTTACTAAGAAAGTAAGGACCCAAGCAACTTTTGCAATCGTTTAAGGCATTCCACACTGTACTTCTTTCTTATGTACGCACGTAAAATTTACATCGGTTCTAAAATTTACATCGCATAATTATTACATGTTACTGAGGCTTTTTGAAGTTTAATAATCTTTTTTCTCAATAAATGTTAATATCATTGTTAATTCTGTATAAACTGATTCAAAACTATAGGATCAATGCATTGAGCAGGTTGTCTGCTTAGTGCCATTTCCAATGCTTTAGAAACCACGTAACGTTATTTATGATCTAGTTAAATTCTGTATTAGGTGCTTAATTTTTTACAAATGATTATAGCCTTTTGTTCTATGCCTTTAAACGGTATTATATGCAATCCTCTGTTTCTATAGGTTTGTAAAAAAGAAGTTTGAGGAACTCTACTTCCAAAGCACAAAACCAGATCGTGTTGATCGTGTGTTTAAAATATACAGGACAACTGCGTTGGATCAGAAGCTTGTAAAAAAAACTTTCAAGCTAGTTGATGAGACCTTGAGGAGGAGAAACCTCATCGAGGCTGGCTTGCTATGAGTACTGGAAATAGGGTGAAATTCGTGTTCTATTCTTATATCTTTTTGGTAATCCATTTGTGATTCTTTCAGTTTATAGGTTATGAAAGTGTCCATCCGGATATTTATCTCCTAATGAACGAATTTGGATGAAGGTGAGTTAAAAATTTCTGGGTCTGCCAGTTGAGAGCGGAGTATGTCGGCATCAATTTTTTTTCTTGTTTAATTTTAATGGACAAATTGGGATCAAACAGGCCTGTGCTGTTATTGTCTTGTCTTTGGTATTTTACGGTGATGGAGTTCTTGTTATGTGATCGGCTACAGAGATAAATATCATTTGTAATCATATCAGCTCTGTGAGCTTCTACATTGTTGTGTTATTTTTGTTTGCAATTGATTTATATGTATAGTTCTTTTAAGTTTCTATCAACATTGTAGCTTACAGAAAAATTCTGTGCATGATTTGGCTGCGTGGTGGCTAATGCAAAGTAGTTTATTGTTCATTAGTTAAGGATCTATATTCTTTTCATTTCTACTTCATTTGGCTCATGACCTTTGATTATGCCTTCAATCAGTCAAGATGCACGGATTTGGCCATCTCAGATTGCTGAAGAAACGTAATTCTTGTGTTTATCTGTTGAGATGATCCAGGAAAGCATTGCTTTGTGCTGAGGTTCCTCAGATTGCTGGAAAATCTTTACAAGTGAGAAATCAGGTATGCACATCAAATAAAAGCTCGTTTAGGTTTTATAAACTTACTCTATTCTGGGAAGAAACCTTTTTATGCTTTTTACTGTTTGTATTACCTCCTTGATTTTGCCTTCGCTGACTCAAGTCTGATTCATCTCTGGGTCAATCGAGTTAGCATTTTTTTTCTGAAGGACAAAATTAATGTTACATATTGCCGAGAACATACATCTTTTTAATTTTCAATTTCTTTATCATACTGATGTCTTCAATCCCTTTTATTTCTTGCTAGAAAATGTTCTGTTTTTGTAGTCTGTCAATCAAATTCTAAACAGCATTAGTTTAAGTTCTGAAGTCTTTTTTTTTCGCTTTTATAAGTACATGAAATTCTCTTACTGTTAAGAAGGGTGAAAAGATTTTTTTTAGTATAAATCAATGTGTTTGATAGGTTGATTAGACTTTGTAGAAAGCCTTTGCACTCGTTCTCACTCTACTCTTCCATCTGTCTTTCACTATTTGCATTTTTTTAATTCAATTTAACATGTTTCAACTACCAAATAAGACAAAGTAGAGTTGGATATATAAACTAATTAATGCTAAATCTCTTTTAATTATTCACTTAAACTGAATGTGAAAGTAGAATTCATGCAATTCTTATTCTTTGTTAAATTTCTGTTCAGGATGAGAAATATTAGGATGATAGGCAAAAACCAATGAGCTCATCGTCTGGTCTGGTTAGAAACCTTCATAAGTCCTTGCCATAGCCTTCTCTCAAGAAGCATAAAGTTGATCAAATGAAGCATATTTTCATTTGAATATCAATCTGTGTATTTTAAATTAGAAATCATATAGATCCAAAAAAATAATAAGTCACAAAATATTCTTTGCTTATTAGAGTTGAGAAATAAAAAAAAGAAATGAAACTAAAATACTTCCTTCAAATCTCATCAACTATATAGTCGTTTAAAATAGTTTAGTTTGATTACTTAGGATTAAGTGTAAAGTAATTGACTGCTTAAATAGTGAACAAGCCTTTTATATCTGCATCACCTTTCCTGTCCTATTTGTTGCTTAGCCTTCACAATAGAAGAGAACCCCAAAAGAAATATTCAATTAAGCAAATCCTTTTGTCCTTTAAAACACGGTACCACACATCAATGATGCAGCAAGTTAAAGTAATAACATGTTGAAGCTCTTGTTGGTAAAAAAAAACAAAAGAAACAGAAATTGTAATTCACAAGGCCTTTAAGATACTTCTTTCGTGTCTTCTTCTCCTTCCTGTTTTTTCTCTGCTTCTTCCCCAACCCCCTCTGACGTCTCTATTCTAGAATCTGCTGCCATTTCTTCTTCCTTCTTCTTTATGGGTGTGGTCTTGTTAAGGTGGTTGTAGCTCCCCTTCTCCATGAACAACTGCGCAAAGTGGTGCTTACAGTAGAGGATGCCATCAAGCGCAGCGTAGGAGGATGCGGTTAGAGTGCAGCCCCCATGTGAGCACTTGAAACAAGTTTTATGGTATATTTCTCCATCCGCAGTTATCTGCATGAATAATTTACTTAGCTGTGCAAACAAAATGGTTGCCAAGCAATCTTTTCAGCTTAGATGATCTACTTGGGGTGTTATTTTTGAAGAGTGATTCAAAGTAATAGTGGGTTCAGATTGGTTTGGTTTTTGGAGTTCAGTTACTAAGTCAACCCATGTTGATGCAGGACAAGAAAGGGATTGTTAAACATGATTATGGAGATAGTCATCTGCATTAAGAACAAGTGGAATTTGAATCATAGATACAAAGGTAATGTGTTTATCATAAATTCATCATATTATGTGTATGATAAAGAAGTCCACATAAAGTTAGTCTGAGAAAATCGATGAAATTAATTTTAACCAACCATGAAAAAAATTATTAAAGGTATAGTAGATGAACATGCATAAAAAGGTCACAAATCTTGAATGAAAAAAAGTCTATGATTAGGTTATTTTTTTCATATATTTAGAGATAATTTGAAAATTCTTAGAAGTGTAAATATTTAGAAAAAGTTCTTTGTAAAAAATTTGTTAGTGTGTTGTTTATAATTTACTAAAAGCATTAAGATTTAATATGAAATTTCAAAATTAAATAATAATTAAAGATTTCTTATTTATAGGAATAATATTTGGGTAATTAGTTTTAAGCAATCAAAAGGGATAAGGATTTGAGAGCTCAAATAAATGAGAAAAAGAGAGTGAAGAGGAATAAAAGTGGAGAAGAGGATTTAAGGTAGTAGTTGGAGTTTATGAAGAAGACTAAGAATTGTTGTAGTAAGAAGATCTTGTTGTTGCAATAGGAGGAAATCAATAATGTAGACATTGGAAAATATTTGAAATAGCTGTAATATGAAGAGTTTAAGGTATGGTTTTGAGGGTGTTTTTTTTTATTTAATTTCTTGAGTGTTGTGTGCTTGTTTAGCTTGAAGTTGATTTCATTTTAGAAAGATAATAAGAATTAAAAGTGTGCAATTATAGCACCTTGTCCTACGACTTGCATACAATATATCAGAATATGACATGCAATATGTCGGGTATAAGATGATTGGTACACAGTTTGATGTATAGTAGGTCGACCATAATGTATTATACATTGTGAATACATGAGAGAAAGAGAAAACAAATGTAGCATCTCTTACTCAAGATTTGCATATCTTATGTTAATATATCATACGTTAAAAGAGAGAAATGAAGAAATGAAGGAGAAAATAGATTTTTGAGCAAAATAAATAAGTTGGAATATGCATTGAAAAACAAACATTTATGATAAATGTACTGTTCGCTTGTACAAAAAAACAAAAGACAAACGAAAACTAGGGAGGAATCATCCTAGATAGATCAGATAGTTATCATGATCTAAGTAGGCTATTGTATTATACCTTTGAAATGGAGCATGATAACATAGTATTAGATGAATATGCATTATTGTTTTATGTAATATTTGTTTTCACACCATGCGATATTTCGCAAATAAAATAAATCCTATGCATTTGTATATTGAATTCTAATTATTATAAGTACAAAAACACGAAATAGAAAAATACAAATGTTTAAGCTATGAGAATCAAATGATTTATTTTCTAATATGATATGAGATGAGAAATAAATGATGTGATTTTCTTATAACATTATTTCTTAATTATTTAATATAATGAGATGAGACTATTATCACTAGTACTTAGTACAAGTTCTTGATGAGTAGATTGACATAAAACCTCTTTTTCAATTATCATTATTACTTTGTGTAGGTCGTGATGAGTTTTACTATTGCTAGTGTTTTGTATAGGACAATAATAAGAAGAAATGATACGATTGAGGGTGCTAGCCAGTTTTGAGATGCTTATATGCTGAAATTTAGATGTGTGATGATATGGGTTCTCATAAAGTAAGGATAAGGATCATTTGAGAAAATCAATATTCTATGCTTTGAAAAAATGTAAAAAGATGATATGAGAAGTGAGAAAAATAAAAAATGATGAAAGACATACTATAAGATTAAAAGCATAAAATATATACAATGAGCATAACATGCATGTTTGTATTAATGACTTGGTTTTGTGGGTAATTTTTAGATATTATTTATATTTTTTACTGTTCCTTTACTATTTATAAGTTATTTTTATTACATTTCATTTTGCTTTACTATTTATAGAAAAACTAAATTAGATGACGTTGGTTTTTGAGAGAGTGAGTTTGTGTTGAGTTTTGTGATAAATTTGATATGAGATGTTCATATAATTTGTTTTCTATATGCATCTAGAGTTATATGTGAATACTTGCACATATATAAGTCCATTGAAAATACATTTTAATACCAAATTTTGAGAAATTTCATTGATGAATTTGTTGGTTTAGATAAGGAGGACAGATTAGATGTTTTAGTATTGAGAAATTTGGCTATATGGCCAAAGTTTTTTTACTTAGGTATGGTCAATGATAGCCTCCATATCTCAAATTTTCAATCATTATGCTAGCAAAGGAGGTCATGGAAGAGATAAATGTGATGCACTAGCTATAATTTCAATAAGTATGAGTATAGACCAATCTTCAAATAGAGGCAATTAATCAAAGGTTAATGTTAGCACACATTAAGATGCTTCTTACTCTACTAATGTACATTTTTCAATAGTTATCAATTATTGTCTTATTTAATTATGGAGTCTTTTGTTCATTCATATCTTGTCATCTGTTTGATGTATCATTACTTATTTATTTAAAATAGATAAATAATTTTCTTAAATAAGTTATTTGATGAGAGTAAAGTTAAAGCAAATGAATTTATTCAAGAAGAAATAAAGAATATTGATAAGAAATTTTTGTTGAATGACTCACATTCCCTTTATCAAAGTTTGATATTATGTTAGGCATTAATTAGTTATATGAGCATTAGGTATATCTAGGTTGTGTAAAAATAAGTGGTAAATTGAAGACTCCAAATAGAGAAGAAATAATTTGCTTTGGAAAAGAGAGAAGAATACCTCTTATTTTTGTGATGAAGGTACCAAAATTGCTACAAAAAGTTAACAAATGTTTTTTGCCATCTTTGGTAACTGTTGATGGAAAGTTAATAGTGCTAGAGGATGTATTAGTGATTTGTGAATATCTAGATGTATTTCTAAAAGAATTGTAGTCTTTCTCCCATTAAGGTGATTGAATTTGAAACACAATATGAAATAAACTATTTGGTTCTTGCTTTACAATTGGTTGTGTTTACTTTGAAAATTTGGTAAAATTATCTATATATTAGTGAAACGTGAAGTTTTTACAATTATCTACTTTGAAAAAGCTGAATTTGAGATAAATGAGGTGGCTTGAGTTCATTAAAGATCATAATCTAAATATTATTTATCATCTAGAAAAAACCAATGTTGTTGGTGATGCCTTGAGTAAAATGGCTAGTGTTTGTGCAATTGTGGCTCGACCTAAAAAAAGGTAAATCACTTTTGAAACTAATAAATTGCAATTAAGAAAAGTGTAAAGAAATATAGAATTATCATACTAACTCTTTATAAGGAATAATTTGTTTAGATCTATTATAGATTAACTAAAAGATGAAAAATTATAAAATTTAATATAGAGAGTTAGGGATGGAAGGGTATCTAATTTTAACCTAGATGAAAATAATGTGTTGTAACTTTGAGATTGTGTGTATTTCAACACATCAGTAATTGTTATAATTAGTGTTGTTAAAAGCTTACAATTTTAAGTATGTTATCTATCATAGAGTACATAAATTATTCTTGTTAAAATGCTATCTATCATGAATGGAAACAAAGAAATTAGTATGCTAGGTTGAAATGAAAGTGAGATTGTATTGCTATAATTTTTTTTATTAGATTGCTTAGGATGCCTTGGGTCATGATTTTATGTGCATAGTTATTGATAGATTTGCTAAATAAGCACACTTTCCAGCAATCGAAGTTAATATCATATTAGATTTACATGTATTAAATCATAAGGCTTTATGCTATATTGAAAGTTGTTATTTTTTATAGGGATTCAAAGTTAATGTCATATTTTTAGAGTGTCCATAGATCAGTTGGTATCTAGTTGAGATTTATTATAGCTTTTTATCCTCATATAGATAGATAAATTGAAAGAATTATTAAAATCTTAAAAGATTTATTGAGATTATGTCTATTAAACATTAAAAGCTATTGCAAGTGTCTTTTTTTGTTAGAATTTGTTTAAAATAATAACAACCAAGTTAATATTATAATAGCTCTTATGAAATTTTGTATAAAAGAAAATTTTAATATCTTTTGTGATGATTTGAGAGAAGAAAAAGGCAATTAATTTTGGCAAATTTTGTTGATAAAATCATTGAAAATATGAGATTGGTCAAAGAAAGAATTTAAAATACTTAAAATAAACAAAAGAAATATTTTGATGCAAATTATAAAAAATTATTGCATTTTAAGAAGATGAATGTCTTTCTTAAGGTAAGGGTTCTAAAAGAGGTGCTTTGGTCTGGTAAAGCTACAAAATTGATACCCAAATTCACTTGGTATTTTCAAATTTTAGAAAGAGTTGGTCAAATTGCATGTAAAGTGAAGTATCAAGAAATGATGTTTTGGATGAACAAAAGAAAGCAAGAAATAAAACAATTTTTATGATAAAAGTGTTTTGCACAATCAAACAGAAAGAAAAAAATAATATAGAAAGTTCAATATAATATAAATCTCTAGTATTAAATATTCTTAAATTTTAAAACAAAATTTTATAAGGTAAAAAAGTTATAATAATTTGAATTTTTAATTTTATATAAATGATATATAATATGTTAAATGCTTGAATTAGAGTAAGTGATACTTGTATTTTTGTGTATGCAAAGATAGTTTAAAAATTATTGTAAACGTTATTAAAATATCCAATTTTATGTCTTTAAAGACATCAATTTGAAATATCTCAAAATTATGATTTGAACATATTATTAGAAATATCTCTATAACATATGTTGAAACCAATGTGTTGTACATGAAGAGAGAGAGAGAGAGAGAGAAGCTATAACATTTTTTACTTGAGAGTACATTTCTTATATCCAAACAAATGAGGTTTTGTGCAAAATAAGTAATTTGAACATTTTAGATGTAAAAAATTAATATTTTATAATAAATGTTATTTCGTTTGTAAGTAAAGAAAATGTTAGACAAAAGAAAGGCCATAAAAAGATCATCTCAAATAAATAATATAGGTAAATTTAATATGATATAAATTATTATTATGTACCTTTCAAATATATTAATATGAACATGATAATATGCATTAGATAAGTATATACATATGTTTTTATTTTATAACATGTTATTTCCATCATATGATTGTGCAAATAAAAACTTGTACTTTTGTATATTATATTTTTATTATTATAAGTATTAGAATATGATATGAGAAAGTGCAAATGATAGAAAGAAAAAAGAATTATTATTGAGATTATGCAATAAGAGCCTGATGATTTATTTTCATATGATATGAGATGATAAATAGACGATATAACTTTCTTACAATATTATTGCATGATCACTCAATATGATGAGATGAGATCACTATCACTAGCATTTATTAAAAGCTTTTGATGAGCATATTAATATCAGATATTTTTCTCAATTATCATTAGTATTTTGTAAAATAGTTGAATTGTTATTATTAGTATTTTGTATAGAGTGATATTATTATATTTATTGTCTAAGATCTTGATATGTGTCGATATGAGATATCATGGAGTAAAGATGATAGTCATTTGGCATAATGAAGATCATATACTTTAAAAAGATGCAAAAAAATAAAATATAAGAAATATAAAAAATAAAAAAATGATGAAAAAGAGAAATGTCATAAAATGAAAGGTATAAAATATATACAATAAACATAATATACATATATTTATTAGTAAAATATTTCTATAAGTATTTCTTAGATGTCATGCATATTTGTTTATTATTCATTCATTATTTATTAGTTATTCCTTGTAATATTTTATAATGTCTTACTATTTTTAGTCATTAGTTTATCGATTGAACTTATTGTGCTCGTTATCTACTTGTATAATAAGTTTGTACAAATACACAGAGCTAAGAGAATTTATTGGCATTTGACATATGTTCTTGAGAGTAAAATTTTATTGAACTCTGTAATGAGTTTTGTGAAAATGTATTTGTGATTTATATTATGTGTATCTAGAATTGTGTATAGATATTTGCATAGGTGTATAATAATTGCAAAACAATATTTGATGTATACATGTGTGTTGTTATAATTTATATTTTCTTATTATTTTGTTAAAAAAATGGATTTTAATATGATTTTATCATTAACCTTGCTCAATTATTCTTTTTTGTTTGATGTATGTTGATCTTTTTTATTGTTAATATTTTTATGGGATATTAATAAAAAGATTAGTCAGACATAGAGTGATAAGTTTTGAGTTAATCTCATCATATTCTTATTTGATTATTTAAGTATAAATAAAGCTTAGTTACGTTCTCTTTTTTTTTTTATTGATATTTTGTTGAATATTACAAATCTCATTTTGATAACTATTATGAGTGACACTTTGATGAGCATCACTCTTATGCTTTTTTTTCCCTTTAATCTATTCCTCATCTTTTTGCACATCGCGTTCACCCTCTTTTTTCACTCTATTGAATATGCTCTCTTCCCCTATCTTTTGATTCTTGTAGAAACAATGTAGATCCTCTCATTCAACTAGGCCTATGTAGAACGCTTGCCCTATGTGCTTTGCCTTCTTGTGCTCACGCGTTCGACTTCACTTGCCAACCCTCTCATGCACATGCATCCGACTACACAAGCCTACCTGCCCTCTCGAGCACAGCGGTGCATGTCCACCGCACAAACCAGTTTACCCATCTGCTCATTAGCACGCCATCCTCCGCACAAACTGCAGAACGAATAGTGCTACTCTTGCAACGTGAATAGTAACAGGCACTCATTTCAACTGTCAAGCCCAGATCTTCTTGGTTTCTTTTCTCCTACTCCCCCTATCTTGGCAGCTAAACTCCCACATGTTTTGTGTTTTTCTTCTTAGTGGTTGATTGATGCTTTATATTATCTCTGTTGTGGTTAACTTCTACAGTAGAAAAATGCAAAAGAGCAAACCTTTTCTAGAGGATAAGCTGTTTTGCCACATACGGCGCACTTGTCCTGCGTCCCTGAGAACATCTGGGAAACCTTGCTTGGTGTTCTGTTCTGTGGGTTCATGCAGGTACTCTCAGAACAATTGATATCAAATGCAATGGGAAAGGGAGAAGAAGGGTTTAATCTTTAATCAACAAGTACCAGTTCAAGCTTCTCTGCAGACTTGCTTGCTGGGTAACAACCATGGCATCCAAAAGCAGGTCAGAATCAATCAAGCTTTCTTTCGTGTAGAAAACCTCAATTAGAAGAAGAAGGAGACTCACGTGTGTGGAAGTTCTTGGTGAATGATCCTGTCTCCTTGAACAGCTGCTCGAAGTGGGTTTTGCAGTACAGAACACCGTCCATGGAGGAGTAATTACACATCTAAAACACATGCAGAATCATAGTGATGTAAAGCACAGAGAATACATGAAAACGATGAAGTTTTTTTGTTTAAATGGGATGTTCACAGAGAGGGTCCCTCGACAATGGCTGCATTTGAAGCAAGTCTTGTGGTAGGGAACCCCATCGGCTGTGATGAGATCGATGAAGTGCAGTCTTCCCACATGCCTTGCACTTGTCCTGAGTCCCACAGAAAGACATGACCAAAGCTTGTGAGGAAGAGGAGGAAGGGGAAGGCAAAGGAGGAATGATGTGTTAGAAGTATTGGAAGGTAGCCTTTGCTTGTTTTGTTGGGGGGGGGGGGGGGAAAGAGGGAAGCATATGTGCCTTTTGAGAGTTTAGACATGATTCGTTGAAGAGAGGAAGATGAGGAGGAAAGGTAGGAAGGAGGAGAGGAGGAGAGACTTCAGCTCTCCACCGTTAAGACTTCTTCAAATAATTTTTGGGTTTTTGTTAAATAGAAATTTTTTTAGATATATTTTTTTTAAAAATGATTTTTGTGATTGAAAAAGAATTTTTCTAATAAATCAAAAAATGCTTTTTGAGTGGAGTTTGAAGCTTTGTGAATGTGTGTCAAAACAGTTTACAACTCAAGTGACATCACGACAATAATGATTTGGTGTTAAAACTTGATTTTATTCATTAGTTATTTTTATAAAATCTTGAAACATTTTTAAAATATAAAGAGAAAATAATTTAGTGAAGATATGAATAACCTTTTAGAATAATCTCTCATTATTTTTTAGTCTCATAAGAATTTTATGATTATAATTAACCTTGATGATAATAGAATTCATAAATATTTGTTTTATGATGGTACATATTATCATGAGTTAAATTCTTTTAAGATATGTGACATTGGATGCCATAAATCTTGAAATATAATCACACTTGAACTTAGGTCGTTAATCCCTAATTGTCATTGCTCATATGATATGAGACATTAATGTAGTATAAATGAAGACTTCAATGTTATATGAGTTTTAGGTTTAACACAAAGTTTAGGTATAAAGTTCTATCTTTCAATTAAACTTCATGTGATTTCTTGCAAATCATATCACATCTGAAGTATGTTCATAAAGAAAGGTTCTAAGATTGACTTTAAAGAAAGAAAATGCCCACTTAAAACTTGGGAATAATGTAATTGCTTGTCTTGAGGTGATGATTTGAATATTAGATGCATGAATTAGTACTAGTTTATCAAATAGTTAACAATTTATAATAAACTTAGGATAATGATCAAATTTAATATTTTTACATAAAAATGTATAAATAGCCAATGTTTGGTATGCAAATTTGTAGAAATATCATATCCATGATATGATTTGTTAATGCAACAATTTTATATTTCATTATTTAATAAACTTATGACTTCTTGTCAAGAATTTATTGTACAGTCAAAATTAAAAGGGTTTATATGAGAGATAAAGAGGTCGATGGAGGAGGGAGCGATATAAAGACAAAATCTAGAAAACATTGTATTTTGTGACGAACTCTTAACAAGGGGAAAAAAATATATTATTGGTAATAGTTGTGATGTCACAATTAAATTATGATGAATGTGACACTTATTGTCAAGATTGGCTTGTTTTGGGATCCTTAAGTGATGAAAGTGATGTTGATAACACCAATCTTTATGACACTCAATTGAAATGATTTTAAAAAAATTAAATCTTTAAATGTTCCAATCAAAGATCAAAATTTTCATAGTTGAATTTTGGCCTAACCCTAAAAACATTTAGCTTCAACTTGTTGAAAGCATTGTTGTGAAAGTCATTAATTCCAACATAAATAATTTGTGACACCTTTCACTTTCCTTTCTTCATCATTAGTAGCCTTCTCTTGTTATAAAACAACATCTTGTACAAGCCACTAATGATTCAATATTTCTATCACCACTTACATTTCTTAAAAAATGTCACAAGATTACTTTCATTTCTTAGGTGCCACAAAATTAACTCTCTTTAGAACCATCTACCAAGGACCCAAAGAATGAATTATAATCATCTTTCTTTAAGAGGGATCAATCTCTCTTGAAAATAGCCTAGGGATGAATCCATCAAGGACATGGTGATCAATGATAGGTGGGCAATAAATGATGATTTACCCCTTTTACTTTTAGCTAAAAGGTTAGCTTACATGGATATTTATTGTTGCGGCTGCACATTTCTAATGCGTGGCAATTGCTCTTCTACACCACTTTAATGACCATCGCCATTAATGGCCTTAAGTAGAGATGCATTAATGGAAACATTTTACAAGAGGAGTACAAGTACCAATAAAGTATTAAGCGAAGTAGAGCACTTACCCCATCCAACTGCAGCATGAGCTGAAACCCATTCTCACGTAAGTGATGCATGCATGCATGGTTCTCCTTCTATTGATAGAAAGTTTTAAGCAAAACACCAAAGGACAATACTGCAGAAATCGCAAGCATCGAGTTGGAAAATGGTCATTTGAAAGCTGTGTCCAGGAAGACGTCGTTGAGGTCTGCGGGAAATAGGGAGATACCCCCCAGATGGCCGGAGATCAGCCCGCCCAGCTCGTCTCCGGCAAGGTTGAGATACAACTGGTACGTCTCTTCTGACGTCTCCACATCCACCTCGTTCGAGCTCGAAGAGTCCTGCCCCGAAGGCACCTCCCCACCCACCGACACGCAGCTCTTGCACTCCACCTCCGTCAGGGGCACAGCCACGGCAGGAGGGGTCGCCTCCGCCGCGCGCCGCGTCAGGGGTTTCCGGAAGGAGTCGCCCACCTCGGAGTTCCAGATGCGGAGGAAGAAGTCCGTGTCGGGCTTCGCTTCTAACTGGTCGGCGGCGGCATCGGGTTCGGCGGAGGCAGTGGCGGCTGAAGAGGACGAGAAGAGCAAGCACTCGCGGGAGAGGCGGGCCTCGGCCTCGAGTCTGGCGCTCTCCCATTGGGCCATGTGGCGGGTGGCCGGGAAGGTGGAGGAGGAAGCTGAAGCGCCGGCGGTGGAAGTGGAAGGGGAGGCAGGGGCGTAGGTGTCCGGATTGATTCCCATTCGGAGGAGACGCTTCTTCAGGTGGGTATTCCAGTAGTTCTTGATCTCGTTGTCTGTTCTGCCGGGGAGCTGCGCCGCGATGGTGGACCACCTGCGATCGATCAGAGATCAGTCCCACCATCCCCGGGCAATAAATATGTCATTTAATAGCATCCCATACTTATTACTGCACCCAGAGTTCAGGGTGCCCCCATTAGATCAGCAGACATGAGCTCTGAGAGAAGAGGCATACGCGGCTAGCCATGAGGTATGGACAAGTCGTTTCATACTTAGGCGGAAAGAAGGAGACGGGAAGTCAATTAATGAGGGTTCATGTGCGAGACAGGGGAAGCAAACAGGGACCCTATTGACAACCAAGAGATGGGCGTACAATGTTGTCTTAAATGCGGCGGACCCTTCCCTACCAAAAAAACCAAACAGGTGCATACGCCAAAAAGATGATGATTAATTCAGCACTACAGCAATTTTCTCACAGATTCTCAATTTAGAACTCCACACATGAATTTAACTTGTTTGGTTATGGCAAATTTTTAGCATAACAAATTCATTCAAATAGCATACAAAGCATAATCAAACCATCTGGCATCGCCAAAAGAGCAAAAAAGAATACTATTCATGCTGTTTAAAAGAAGGTTTAGAACAGAAAAGCTTAATTACAGCAGATCAAACCAATTGGTATACTTCCAAGAAATTAGTCCACCATCTGCATAAATGAACAATGACAAGAGCAGTTACTGCGGCGATGGCAGTAATTGTGAGCTATTTCCGGCGTTCTTAAAGACGACATGGCGAGCAATTAATGAAAAGAAAGAGGGGCATTAACGACGACAGAGACGCCCGAGTAATTCGCCACGATTAAGAAATATGGATGGTAGTGACTTACTTATTACCAACGATCCCATGCAGCTGTATGATGGATTTTTGCTCCTCCGGGGTGAAAGGCCCGCGCTTGATGTCCGGCCTCAAATAATTGGTCCATCGAAGCCGACAGCTCTTCCCGCATCGCAACAGACCTACATTTGCAAGAAGCAATCACTACAATCGCAATCGTTGATTTGGTAATTGCGATATGATCGAGTTATTTCGTCTTTTAGGTATTTACTCCAGGAGAGAAAAAGAAGGAAAAAGAAAAAGGCGGCAAGGTACCGGCGAGTTTAGGGAGTGAACACCAGCTACCGTGTCCATTTGATTGGATGTAATCGACAAGGATCTTGTCTTCCTCCGGCGTCCATGGCCCCTTCTTCAACCCTTTCTTCTCGCAGCATGGAGTTCTTCCCATGCCTCCAGCGTCGGTCTTCTTCAAGGATGGGAAAGAGGTCAGAAGACGAGAACCATCGGAGCTTTATAGCGGCAGGGTCAGGTAGCCCTCGATCGAAAGCATGCTCTATAAAACCCCAGAGTTCACCTGCAATGCATCAGAGGAAACTCAGATCTAAATCGAAGCTCTCTCTCTCTCTTTCTCTCTCTGTTCTTTCATTCTCTCTCTAAGTCGATTTATTCAATTTAATGTGGTGGAAGAAGTACAAGAAGCTTTAAATGGAAGAAATAAACATAGATTTTTTAGATTCTCACGTAAACGAGCGGTGCAGTTAATGCGCCCCTCTACGGAAGGACAGTGGAAATTAAATGCCCTGTCCCTGCGGCTCCTTCGCCATTGATGTCGTCGACGTTAACCAGTGTTGTAGAACTTCCGGAGCAGGAAGAGAGATGCGCGAGGAGAGAGAAGAACCGGCGTTAGGATTCAATGCCACTGCACTGTGGAGAAGTTTGCTGATGAGTTGCTGGGTCAGGGTTTGACTACTTATATAGACGGAAATTAAGGCGACCGGGCACATGTGTCGAGCCATTGAGCCGTCGTCAATGCTGCAGCTGGACCGGAGATGGTGTTTTGTCGTAAGTACCCTCGATGTTTTTACTTTTGCTGGATGTCCTCTTCTCGGTGATCTGCTGTCAGGAACGTCTACGCGACAAGTCAATTCACGAATCGTTGGTGAGCAACGCTGATGGATTCGTGTGTTTGTGTGTAATGGTGTTTTAGATAAGAACCGGACCATGGTGCAATGCTGAATTCGATGTAGGAAAGGTCAAGCTCTTTGTTTAAAAAAAACTTATTCGGATAAATAATTTTTATCAAAGTTTTATTTTTTATTTATATTATTTTCTTGGAATTCAGATTTAGAACTCCTTTGATCATTTTTTTTTTAATTTTTTAATACAGTAATGTAACGCACTATATAATTTCATATTTAATAATATGAAATTATATTTTTAATTGGCGTTTTAATGAATAATTCCCAATGGACCTTAAGTATTATTTAATTTGGATAGTTAAATGGCTAATATGGATTGGTAACCTTTAAAAGAAGACCAATCGGGATCTTGTTAGGGTTTCTTTAAACCTGCTTCCCTTTACCCGTCCAGCTTTCTTGCTCTTTTTCCAACAGCCATGGCGAGGGGAGAGAGTATGGAGGGGGATTACTCGGCAGTTTGCATCAACGCTGCCCTTACGGATGACGTCCTTCGGGTGATACTCGGGAAGCTGGATGGAGAGGAGGAGAAGGACACTTACGGCCTCGTCTGCAAGCGTTGGCTCCGAATCCAGAGCACCGAGAGACGGCGACTTAGAGCCAGGGCCGGACCTGCCATGCTGCAGCGGATGGCCGACCGGTTCCCGGGACTCATCGAACTTGACCTTTCTCAATCTACTTCCCGCTCCTTCTTTCCCGGTGTCACGGACTCAGATCTCTCTGTTATTGCCACGAGCTTTCCCTGCCTGCATATCCTTAATCTTAACAACTGCAAAGGTAAACATTAAGTTCTTGCTCTTAAGTTGTGATTGCAAATTCGTTTTTTCTTTTCACATATACTATTCGAATACTATGTTTGTTATTGTGCTGTTTCCATTAGACATTATTTGAAGAATTGCGTTGCAGGTTATGCGCATAACCCAAATCTGCGACTACATTTCTATTTAGTTCTTATAATTGCCGATGTATTTGGGAAGAGAAAGGACTAACATATTGCTTTAACTTTGTAGTTCTCCAACCGACTTTGATTCACAATTAGATTCCTTTCCACCCCGTTTTCTTTGTCTGGGTATAATTTGATTCTTGTCTGTTGGAGTAGAATTGCTCTTCTGTGCTGATGAGTCCGGAAATTCTTCTTCCCTTCTAGGTGGTTTCAAGATTCAATTAATTAATAAACTTAAAAATACTAAATTCTTTATTCTGATAGATGGTCACTTAATCTAGGGACATTTCTTTGGCCTCTAAGGTAGCATCTTAATTTTTATGTGAAATTTTTATGATAGCATATTTATTACTGAAATGACTAATATGACATTACTTATTTCTATGGCCACATATGTAGAAGGGTACCTTCCTTTCAATTTATTGGTCACATTTTGTTATCAGTGGAAAAATTCTCTTACAAAAACCATGGCCCTTTGTGTTTGACTTTTCCTTGAACTCGGGACATGTGATTGTTTTCATTGCACAATGCTGTCCTTGTCAGGCAAATATATGGTATATCCCTACATGATCAATTCAAGGTGTTGCTGATTTGGGTTGTGTCATTACTTGTTCCTGTTCTTTTGAGATGTAAGCTCAGTTCTGAACTTAGAGTACCTAGGGCTGAATCTGAATCTGCCTGATCAACATTATGCACTATTTAAACACTTCTAACTGTTTTGAATGCTTCGCTTTGCCTAAGCATGGGGTATGGAGAAGATTGAATTATGATGCTTTATTATGCTCCTAAGTTGAATAAACGGGATTTGTTTTTTGTTGCATGATTTTGCTTAGTTACGAGCTTACAAGAATCAATTCTAAGACATAAATCTAAAGGAACATTGCACTTACCTAGACTTATACTAAATTTCTTTGTTCATGTCTTGGTTAATTTCATTGTTTTTTGAGTCATTTTCTGTTTCATTGCTTATATGTCTTAAATTCTAGTGTTAGTTATTGATTTATTCCAAACCATTAAGGGTTGGTAGTAGATTTGTTCTAAAGCTAATCTAAAATGCACTCTAATGTGAACTATCTTTGTCACAATATACTACTTGGATCAAATATGAGTGATTTTACTAAGAAATAGCTTTCCTCACCTTGCAAATGTACTTAAAAGTCAGAAAAAGAAAAAAAGGAAGATGGTTCCTGAATTTGCAATTATTAGGTATTTGAGAATCATGTTGCAATGGATATCAACGTCAATAGATGATTCCTTGTCCTTGCCTTCATAATGTTGATAAAATGTTTGTTTTGGCTGATTTTCCCTTGTGAATGGGTCTCAAAAGTCATACATGTCTTTTTGAGTTCGGCATAACGCTAGAAATAATTTCCCCTAGAAACATCTGTTGAAGGCCCAATAGATACTGTGGTGCCTTTAATTTAGGTTTGGGATTGTAATAATGATGTCTTTTTCAAGTGGCTTCTAAGCATTAAAATTTAGTTGTCAAAGCCTATATAAGGTGGGTTGGGTTATACAAAAAATCATGTAAAAATAAAATAGAAAGGTCAGGAGACCAAATTCTTTAAGGTTATGAGAAATCAGAAACAAGAGTTTTCTTAGAAACCCAATTAGTTATAGAGTTATCTTCATGCAAGTGGTTTGTAAGTTTGGACGATTCTTTTGGACACACTATACACTAAAAATTTCATGAAACATAAATACCCTTGGTCGTTTCATGTCAATTGGAATGTTCCATTGTATGTACCATGTAAATTTCATAAGAGTTTTGGGTACATATAAGACATCACAAACTATTATATTTCAAGATCTTATTGTTGTTTTGATAAGCTAATGCTTGAGATGCGATGGTAATGAAGTGTTTGTTTCCTATCCAATGTGGAAAAAGTAAAGGATATCCTACACAACTTTTTTTCCAAATTTGCATTTTGTTAGCACTCATTATTGCAAAATAAAACTATTCATTTGATCCAAATGTAATAATACTATAAAATGATATCATTTTGAGTCAAGTAACATCAAATGCATGTACTAGATAGCATGATAGAAGATTCCTTATTTTGTGCACTAACATTACCCAAACCAAATGAATGATATGATGAATTCTAGTTTGTGATTAAAGAACAAGATTAATGAATGATTTTTTGCATCAACTTTCTTTCTATCATTGACATTTTTCCACTTGTAGCTACCCTAAATTTTCATAACTGCCTATTCAAACTTCATATTTTAAAATTGACAATATTAATTTTTTAATTTCAAGATTTTACATTAAATTCGGATTGAAATGATGATTGTCAATTTTGCCTTCTTCCTCTCACTATCATGTTAAATACACTCATTCACATGTGTGCAAATTCGAGCATTCATGTGTGTGTGCGTGCGTGCACTATGTATACATTAAATCTTATGACTTAGAAAAAGTAATATGATAATGTGCTTTCCTCCACCTTACAATGAACAGTTTAATAAAAAAAAGTTTCATATGATTTAATTATTAGCATCAAGTAAAATAGTTTGTACAAATTTATTACCTGATTTAGCTGTGATTATAAAATTAAAAATCATCAATGTTTTCCCCTTGTGCAAATATGATCTGCATACCAAATTGATTAGAGTTTTCAGAACTATGGAAAATATGAAGTTGTGTTGGAGTCTGTGGATCAATAAGTTATAAACAACATTCTTTCTTCATGGCCAAATGATACTCCATTGTTTTTTGGCCCTCCATTGCTTAAATTTGAAGATAAATTCAACGACTTTGGTTTTGATTTGCAAGTTTGGAGCACAAATAAAGCGATTTTTTATCACAATGTCATATTCCAATGCCGTATGCCATTCTTGTATCTTCAAGGAAGCACCTGTGTGTTGCAGGTATTAGTGATGTTGGATTGATAGTGCTTGGAAATGCACTTAAATATCTGAAGTCGTTGGATGTCTCTGACTGCAGAAAACTTACAAGCAAAGGATTAGCTGCTGTTGCACTGGGCTGCCACAATCTCAGAAAGCTTGAGCTTGTTGGCTGCAGGTCCATAACGGATGACCTATTCCAGGCTTTATCCGAAAACTGCCCTCTTCTTGAAGAGCTGAATATAGCTGGATGTTTTAAGATTACAGACACTGGGATTACGCAACTTGTCAGTGGCTGTTGCCAGATCAAACATCTTGATGTCAGCAAGTGTGGCAAGATCGGAGATCCTGGCATCTCAAGGGTTGCCAAGGCATGCTCTTCTCTAAGCGTCGTGAAACTACTGGATTGCTGCAATGTAGGAGACAAGGCCATATTGTCATTGGCTGAATCATGTCATCATCTCGAGTCCTTAGTCATTGGTGGGTGCCGCTACATTTCAGACGACTCGGTGAGGACCTTGGTTCTCTCATGCTATCGAAGCCTTAGAATCTTGCGAATGGACTGGTGTTCGAACATTACTGACTTGACGGTGAGCACGGTCTTCTCAAACTGCAGACGCCTTGAGGCATTTGATATTGGATCTTGTGACAAAATAACTGATATGGCTTTTGAGGGCTTAGCGAATACTGGTTCTGAGTCTGGCCTGAAGGTTTTGAAGATGACATGCTTGCCCAGGATTACAGTTTTAGCCATTACCATGATATTGGATTCCTGCAAGGCCCTTGGTTACATTGACTTGCGATCATGCCCACATGTTACAAAGCAGAGTTGTGAACAAGCTGGTTTACAGTTTCCTGAATCCTGTAAAATCAATTTCATGGGCAGCTTAGCAGAGAGTGATGCGTATGTTGATTCTTTCTTTTGAGTTCAATTTTCTGTGAAAGACCAACTTCCTTGTATGTAATGTTCTCTTCTCTAATTACTCAACAAGAGAACGGTTCTTTTGGAAAGATACGTTACAGGTTTGCTTATAACCATATGGATGAAAGTTTCCTTTGTGTGATATTTAGCTCAATGTTGAAGGATTTAATTGTAGATTGATTGGTTTCTACTATTGAGTACTTTTGTCCAAGTACTGTATTGTGGGTTTCCTTTTGATTGAGACCTTGCTTTACATGTCAATAAAAGAAAACATTATTAGTGCTTTGTTTGTTATTCTTTTTACAAGTTTTGTTTTTCAAATTTAAAATTATTTAAAGTTTAACAAATAATTTTCATTTTTTATGAAAAAAACATTTTTGCCAAGTGTTTTATTTATTTATTTTTATCATGCAAGTACACTAATGGAGCTTAAGGTTGTGGTGGAACTGTTTTTGAAGGAAGTGAGCATGATGATTTAGATGAAAGTGATCATTAGTTTGTTATGAGATGCACCTTGATTGCATCACAAAGTGTCAAAGATTTGCATCTTATTAGTGTTTTTAATGTTTATTTAATATTGAAAGGAAGTCATATAAGTTATTCATAGATAGAGGTTATGAACCAAAATGACACTAAGCTATTGCTCTCAACCAAATTCTCAAATATAAACTCAATCAAACTCCTTAACAGTGAGCCATCAATATCTCTTAATCTCTAATAATATAAATTAAGATTCTCAATTGACTATTGTTGTGTTTTCATCAAATAGAAATATTAGCATCTCTATTAGGTACATCTACTTTACATATTTGTAGAAGAAAAAAAAGGGGAAGAAGAAGAAGAAGAATGTCAAGAAGAAGAAGGGGAAGTGCAAGGAGAAGAAGAAGAAGAAGAAGAAATTGAAGGAGTAGAACTAGAAGATGAGGAATAACAAGAACAAGAAGAAGAAGAAGAAGAAGAAACGAGAAGTTGATGAAGAAGAAGAAGAAGAGGGAGATGAGGAAAAAGAAGAAGCATAAGAAGATGATGAGGAGGAAGAAGTAGAGAAATAGGAAGAAGAAGAAGAAGAGAAAAAAGAAGAGAAAGAAGAAGAAAAAGAAGAAGAAGAAGAGAAGAAGAGGATGAGAAAGAAGAAAAAGAAGGATAAGAATAGAATGAAGAGGAAGAATAACAATTATAAGAAGAAGAGGAATATAAGGGAGAAGAAGATGAAGAACTACAACAAGAAGAAGAAAAACAAGAAGAATAAGGAGAGGAAGAAGAAAAAGTAGAGAAAATAGAAGATGAGAAAGAAGAGGAACTAGAGGAGAATTAGGAAGAGGAAGAAGAATAAGAAGAAGAAAAGAAGATATAAGAAAAAAAAAATTAAAAGAAACTTTTCAAAAATCATGTATAATTCCAATAACAAAGACAAAAATATTAATCAAACTTTAGGATTTATAAGTATATTAGGTTTTTGGACAAATCAAACAAAATCAAAGCCTTGAATAATGTTGGAAAAAATCCCATGTGACTTTGATTTAATTTGCATTCCGACATGAAGAGTGCGGCCCACAAACCATACCCCAGCCTACTTATTTCTGCCGTCAGAAATAAAGTATTTGCATGTGCTGGGCGACGCGCGCGCGCTTATCCATGGCTCAACCGGCATTGTCTGCACCCATGGTCCCCCTTTGTACCGTCATATACCTCTCTCTATCTCTTCGACATCTATGTTCTCAAGAACCATACCCCACTCTTTCAGTAAGAGAAAATAAAAAATAAAAAATAAATTAAGAAAAAACTATACAGACCAGTTAGCTGGTGGGGATTGAGAGTTCTCAATAATGCACTTATATATATTAGTCTACTTAAATGTGACTTCTCATATATGACAATATATATATATATATAATTGATTTTTTCCTTGAACCTATTAAAACTTGAATTGTTTAATTTGTGTTCTTTTGCTTATCAATCTTTGGCACATTTTATTTTATTTTATTTTATGAGAAGATAGTAATAAAACCTTTTTGCTTTTTTAAATGAATTAAACTAAATCAAGTACTTTTATTATATCAATGAAATGTTAATATTAATTGCTAATAAATAAGATTTAGAAAAGATTTATTAGTTTTCAAACCAGTAAAACATATAGAACAAGTAAAGATAGATGACAAAGTTTGTATTTATGCCCAATTAATATGAGTAGATTTCCACTAATGTTTCATAAACTGTCATCACGATCGATAAATGTACACCTTAAAATATCGCACCTTTTTGATAAAGACAAAAAATCACACCTTATAACACGCATTTTTGACAAAACTAATAATAATGCACCTTACAAAAGAAAGAATAAACACAACTTCACATATGTTATAATATTTTAAACAAGATAAAACTCACAAATATCATATCATTCACTTGTGAAATATATATGAAACAAAAAAATAAATGCTATTAATAAATGTTATCATGCAAAATGATAGCTTGGTGTAATAATGTGGATGAATAAACTAAGTTAATATTACAAAAATGGAAAGAACAGTCTTATCGATCAAAACTAGCTCATCTTAAGGAGTCTCATTTTTAGGTCTATAAATAATTCAACTAATTTTTGTACCTATATGGCTACCTAAGATAAAGACATTTATCTCACCTTCCCACATTTTCAAAAAAAACTATTTCATGATAGTTACATATGTAAACCTATAAAAACACAATCATATCTAAATATTATCAAGTTCGTCGAAATTAAGAAAATTATAATGTGAAACTACATATGCTTTGAACTTATTATTAATACAATCATTAAAATTTGTATTTTTAAAATAAATTTTAATAGAATATTATTAGATAATAAATTAAATTATAGATTGTATAAGATGGAGATGAGAATTATTACTTGAAAGATCTTAATAATAAAAAAACAAGACCACGAGATAAGTATAAGATTCACCAAGTTTTAAGATGTAAAATAAATCATGTAAATAAACCCATAAAAATAAAACAATGATATGTTATTGAATTACTTTTTTAAACAACTACAATCATACATAATAATAATTTTGTCATATAAACTATGTCTGCATATTAGTTCGCTTAAATAAAACTTTGACAATAAAATAAACATTTGATAGTTATATCGAACCATAAGTATCTATACATTTATATGAGTAAGATTAAATATATATTTATATCAAATAAATAATATAAGTTTAGGTAAACAAAATATTGGAAGTCAATAAATGTCAAGAAAGAATGGTTATTGAAGGGTATAGGAGAGAACAAAGAGGATGAATCAAATTTAAAAAAGACCTTAAGGGATGTGGCAACAACAAATGTGTAAATTGGAAAGCATAAAAAAAAGCTATGTTGTAGAAATAAAAATTAAAAAATATATATATATAGCTTTTTATATTCTATTTATTTCACATAACTTTATCTAAGAAAGCTAAACAAAAATATATTAATTAAGCCTACAAAACCAAACCTTAAGCACCAAAGCGCGAATCTCCAAACACCTAATACATCATCGTCTCCATCAAAGCGGTTGAATTCGCTGCACCACGATGGGGCTACGAACATCGTGCAACCCATCAGACCACGTCAGATAACCGTACTCCAACCCGGACCCGGCGTCCCCGGTTGCCGTCGCTGTCACCGCGAAACTCTGCTTTGTCACCGCCGATGAGAACACCAGCTTCCCCGGCTTCACACTCACCTCCAGCCCCTTGCCCCCGACCATCTCCAACTTCGCCCTGTACACTGCCCACGCCGATGCCCCAACATTCGTCGCCGTTCTCACTACCGTCCTACTCTGATTCACCGCCTCCACGCCCTCGAACACCAAGACGATCGACGGATAGTTGATGTTCTCAACAGCCGGCCGCTTCACCGGGCACGTTGCAGGCACGTGCGTGATAACCTGGATCGTGTTCGAGCCGTAGCCTAAGGCGCAGAGGAAGGCGATGTAATCGCTGTCATCCATGTCGTACACCAGCCCCGGATCCAAGGCTTTATACAGATTGAGACTGCCTGAACCGAAGTCCATCGGCGTTGCCGGATTGCCAGTTCCCTCATCGTTGAGTGCCTTAAAACTGTTGTCCACGAGATTGGTCGTTGTCATCATCGCCGAGCGAATAGCTGCTGGAGTCCAGGACGGATGCGCGGACTTGAGTAACGCAGCGGCGCCGCTCACATGGGGGCACGCCATGGATGTACCGGAGAGAATGTTGAACTCGGTCTTCCGTTGGTCGGAGTCTAGGCCTGTCGGGCCGACGGCGTCAGTCCAGGCAGCAAGGATATTTACTCCCGGAGCTATGAGATCCGGCTTGAGGACTGCCGGAGTTAGGCCGTTCGGACCACGGCCAGAGAAGGAAGCTACAACGGGGGCGGGCTTCACGCCAACGACTGTTCCCCGGAAAGCCAGGGTTGCAGTCGGATTAGGATTCCCAGCAATGTAGGATTTCAAAACGTCGCCTTCTTGGACGCCTGTGGCACAGGCGGGGATGACATGCGCATCGGCGATAAGGCCCTCGCCATTGGAGACACCGTTGGCAAGTATCATCCCAACGCCTCCGGCATCCCTAACGACGACGCCCTTGGCGACCCGTGCACTGCTTCCGCGATCGCAAACGACAATTTTTCCCCTAACGATTTTCGGATCAAGGGAGTTCTCCATGCAGAGAGAGGCAGAGAGGCCGCCGGACTGGCCGGGGTAGACGATAGGGAACATTTGTTCGGCTAGGGGCTTGCCGGAGTAAACAGACATGCCGACGAGGCGGCTGCCATCACCGAGAACGATATCCGCGGGAAAGGTGCGGTCGATGGTTCCGGCAGCAACCGTTGTGAGCCAAGGAGCGAGATTGGTGACAGACATGGCAGTGGGACCGTCGTTGCCAGCGGAGGAAGACACGAAGACGCCGCGAGAAACAGCACCGTAGGCACCTATAGCAATGGGGTCGAGGTAATAAGGAGAAGAAATGCCATCACCTCCGCCTATTGAGAGGGATATCACGTCGACGCCATCGGCAACGGCGCGATCGAAACCGGCGAGGATGTCGGAATCGAGGCAGCCAGATCCTCTCCAGCAGACTTTGTAGGCAGCGATACGGGCCTTGGGGGCGACGCCCTTGGCGATTCCAGCGGCGTACCCAGCCATGCTGGCGTGAAAGACATGACGGCCAGCGGCGGTAGAAGCTGTGTGGGTGCCGTGGCCATCGGCGTCCCGAGGGGAGCGGAACTCGATGGTTTCATTTATCCCGCCAATGCCGCCAGCAGCGGCAGAGGAAGCGTCGTGGCCGCCAGAGAAGAATCGAGCGCCAACGAGCTTGCGGTTGCATAAAGAGACGGGAAACGAAGGGCCCGTCTCACAGGCGCCCCTCCACCGCGATGGCACAGAGCCTAGGTTACGATCGGAGAAGGATCGTCTCTCAGGCCATATGCCAGTATCGAGGACGCCGATAATGACATCTGAGCCGTAATCGGAGTCGGACCAGAGCCCCTGCTGGTTGCGGAGGCCGAGGAACTGTGGGGATCGCGTTGTGTGTAGACGGCGTAGCCGGTCCTCGAACACGGCCAGGACGGCCGGGTGGCGCGAGAGATCTGCAGCGCGGCCCTTTGTAAGCGAGGCGGAGAAGCCGTGAAAGACGGTAGAATAAACGTGGATGAGGTTGGATGCGGTGTCGCCTTCCGTCCCAGCGAAGGATGGAGAAGTGTACCAGTGCTCATGTGTCGGAAAAACAGAGGGCTTGAACTGGTTGTCGACAAGGAAAATGTAGTTCTTCTTCTGGCCGACGGTCGCCGCCCGTGAAGCGGTGGCGAGTAGGATTAGGGTAACGATTCGAACGAGATGTGCTTTCATGTTTGGGAGAGTGGAGATGCCTGGAGAGCGGACGGAGAACCACATCATTTATGCGATTTATTAAATGGGGAACAACGGTTTCAGCTGAAGGACTGATACTGCTGCAGAGAGAGACACCGGTACGGTAACCGACGAAGTTTTTTTATTATTAATTTACATTTCGATAAAATGTTTTTTTATTTAGTTTTTATTTTTTTTATTTGACATTTTTAAGTTTCCAATAACAAAAAAAAATCGTGTTTTAATATAATTATTTTTTAATAATCCAAACAACCTTTTTTATATCAAATAAAGGTGAAGTTTGATAAGATAGTTTTTGAGACTTCTTCTATTCTTTGACAATAGGGTGCTTACTTCATTCATTGTTGTTAATGGTAGATGATTCTCTCTTTTGCTCCATCATCTATGGAGACTTGGACAATATAAGTTGCTATCTTTATAACTACCTCTTAACTAAAGATGACTCTTCTATTGTCATTATGATAGAATTTTATCGAAACCTTTTGAGTTTGTCATATCATTAGATTTGTAAATACTACGTTGGATATTTGTGCTCATAGGGTCATATCTTTGTCTCTTTTTTATCACGATCCTCTTTGAGGTTCAATTTTGTTACTAGGATGCTTAGACATGTATGCAATGCAACATCATCATCGTGCCATTGTTGAGAAATTAAGAAAGTAACTCAAGAGGTTAAGAAAGAGGGAAATAAAATTTTGGTTAATAAAATGATATTATAAAGGATGTTTTTAAATACTTAACTAGTTTATTGTAAGAAAACTAAGATGCTCTTCCACTTCAAATAAAAAATTTGAAGTGCTTTGATTAAAAAGATGATAAAGATAATAAGATTGCCTTGTTTTCTTTTCTTTACCTTTTCTTTGTTGTGCTCTTTCAACTTCAACCTAACAAACAACAACATAAAAGTGTCCCCTTGGTGGCACATGATGGTTTGTTTAAGGATGTCTTTTAAGCTTTTTTTGCTAATGGATGCTTATCATAAATAAAAATAATAATAGGTGAAGATTAATAGTCTTGGTTTTCTTTTATATGAGTGATGAATTGGTTATCATTCTCTTGAGATTTAATGATCAAATCATTATTGAGATTGTTTATATGAACATTGTAGATCAAAAAGATAATAAACTATTTCTAAATGTTTATCATTATTACTGAAGAGATAATAAAGTTATTTCACCAATTAAAAAAATCATTGACTTTATTCATATTATGTAGATTATTACTAATAAACTTGTGTTTTTTTTTTTTGCATTTCAAAATTAATTTATAATCAAATTTGATGTCTCAATGACTTGATACAAGAAGATCAGTGATGTTATTATTCATAATTAGTGAGTTTTTTTGTGATGATTAGTAAGCACATGTTCTCATTCATCATTACCACTGTTAAATGTAATGATGTTTTGTTTATAATCTTATTTCTCAATCATCTTGTTGATATATCTATTAATGTTTCATTAAAAGATAACTCTTTTAGGGGATGTGGAAGAATATATCACATGTTTTCAAGTCTAACTCACGAGGCTATGTTGTACAATTTTAATAAGACAAAAAGCATGTCTTTTCCTCTTACATTGAAAAAAATCTTGGATGAATATCATCATCATTGTTTTTTTAGTAATTATTAATCCTTGTATTGACCAACAAATAAAAATAATAATGATAATTTTTAATTTAAAATAAAAGAGAACAATAATAATATTATGTAAATAATGTAATAAATCAAAATATAATTTTAACACAAAAATATAACAACAATCAACAAAATGACACTTAATTAATTTTCATAAAACATTATCCATAAAATGAAAATATTCCAATTTTAAAAGTATTTGATTTTTTATAAGCTAATATATTATTTTTAAAATTTACAATAAAACTTATCTAAAATATTAAATTCTAAGAAAAAAACTAAATAAAAAAATTAAAACTATTTAAATACAATTGATACTATTCTAAAGTAATTTTACTATAAAAGTTTCAAAATAATGAAAATATACTTTTTATCTTAATATTTTCTTATCATATATAAAAAAAATAAAATTATAGCAATAACTATAATAAAATAACATAAACAACATAAAAAAAATAAAAAATAGAGGAGACATATTTTTCACACATTAAGAATTAAGTTTAAAATACAAATAATTAAATCCTTTTATAAAGTAATTCAATATTATTTATTATTAACTTAAAAATTGTTTAAAACAGAATTTATAATTATCATTCATTAAAAATTCAGACTAAACATAAAGCAATTCAAACACTATTTATAAAAAAAACTAATTAACATTAGTTAGAAGTTATAATAAATCTATTTGCATAACACAATAAAAAGAATATCAAATATTTGGCATATTGACTTTAATTTTTAATCTTGTCAAATAATTCAAAGTGTTCAAGCACTCTCACAAAGTATTAAAAAAAACCCTTTTAAACTTCTTCCATTACATTCAATGCATTAAAATCACCTTCATTAAGCAAAATAGTAGAGAATATTCTGATAAAATTAAAACAAATTGAATTAAAAAAACCTAATAATTATGGATTACTAATACTCAAGCACTCCTATAAAATATAAAGAAAACTTTTTCAGCATAAGTAATTACTTAAAAATCATAAAAACACCAACTTTGAAAAAAATAAAAAAAAAATAGAAACTTCAAACACATTAAAAAAAAAAGCTTCTTTTAAAGATGTTGGCAAAATGAAATGAACAATAGCAAATTCAATTAAAACCCACCAATCAAAGGTAGTTATTTTCACATTCCAGCTTCTTCATACAACACACCTGTAAGGAGGAGAAAAAAGAAGCCTGCAAAGCACAAAACCTGCTCTGTAATCTCTTTTGCTGTAGCTTGCAGGTGGCCACAGCGATGGACCGGAAAAAGCCAATACAATTTGGCATTGATTCGTTTCTTTTCGGAAAAGAGAAGTCACTTTGCCCTCTCCTTGATCACATCAAAGCCCATCTCAGTTGGATCCGTGGCCTGCAATTCATAATGAACTCCATCAAGCACTCTTCTCAGACCTTGCTTTGAGGTTGCGTAAAGCATCTTGGCTCTAATCCGTGATCCAATTGGAGACCTAAAAGTAAAAGATTCATTCAAAACCAACAATATTTCCACAGCATAAAAGCTTTTTGTAGCACAACAATGTCTTTCCTACAGAGGACACACTTGCTTATCCCTAACGAAAACCAACCGTACCAAGTGATGAAGAAGATCCTGCTCTTTTGGCAGTTGTCGACGGTGACGAAGTCGAAGTCGAAGACGGCATAGCGGCAGTCATCGTCGGGGAGGGAGGCGGCGAGGTCATCGTAGCCCTCGGAAACGCCGCCGACCTTGTCGACCACGATGGTTTTGGAGCCCTCGTCGATCTTGAAGACGATGTATCGGTGGACCCTCTTCCACTTCATCTCCATAAAGGACTTGCGGCAGTCCTCCCTTACAACCATCCCCTCCGTCGCCTGCGTTGGAGCAACACTCAAGTAAGCATCAATCAATGAGCTCACCGCCGTCATGTGGGAATGGATGCTCACCATCTTGAAAGCCATCGCCATGGCTTCTTCTCCGTTTCCCTTCTTGCGCTCGGTTGATTGGTTGGCATGTCCGGGAGAAAGGAAAGGTTGATATATTCAGTTAAAGTTCCAACATTGCCCTTGTAAAGTTGCTTGATTTACCTATCGGAGAGGGCGCTTCACGTGGGTTGGGTACGGTAGGTAGAATGTTTTCCTGGTAAAGTTGTTTTTTTTTTAAATTAATTTAAATTTTTTAATCATTTTAATTAATGATATCTGCAAGTTAATCATGTTAATATTAAATATAAGAATAAAAACTTATTCCAATAATGTGTAGATAATATTGACTAACTATTAATAAATTCAAATCACATCACATTCAATCAAATTTTTTCAAAAATATTTTCTCGAATCAATATTAAGCTATGATATAAAAAAATATTATAGTAATAGCTATGAACATGCTTAAGATTTAAATTCACACATTAAAGTGTACTCAATCATTGATGGAATAGTTCTTAGATTAATATAAAAAGAAATAAAAAATGTGAAGAACAAGAAAAAATCTACAACATTGAAATTTCTTATATAAAAAAAATGAAAACTCTAATGAAGAAGAGTGTCAAAAGTTAAAACCATCAATACAATGTAAAAAAATACATATTATGAATTTCTTATTCTGTATAATAATTATCTAGATTAAGTTATTAATTTTATATTAACATTCAAAATTAGTATTAGATACAATAATAATAATCTCAACTAAACAAAGAATTCAATGTAAAAAATCAAAGTTTTCAACAAAAAGAGTATACTCTTGACACAAAAAGCTATCAAAAAATCACAAAAAAATCATCTTCAAAGTTGTAAACTTGATAAAGCATAACGAAAATCACAAGAAGAAAAAAATAAAATAAAAATACAAACTTTTCAAATCTTAGGTAATTTGATAGAGTTACAACATCAAAAACATAATTTTCTTATTTAAATCTAATTCAAAAAATCTAACTCAAATTCTAGAATCACAATAGATTCAACAATCGGTTAAGTGGCTCAAACATTAAACCAATTAGGTATTATTACAACTCCTCATATTAATAAAGATTCATTCCTAAGTGAACAAAAAAGGGTAAAGATTTAAAAACTCGATCTATTGCATGCTCAATATCTATTATGGTGAGTACTTTAGATAGTAAATGTTCATAATGTATACCTTTATACTCTTTTAATAAAGTTTGTATCTCACATGAAATAATTTCTCAATCTCCAAAAATGCATAAAATTATAATAACACTACAACATTAATAAAAAATAACTCATTAAAAACACCAAAAGCTTCCCTTTCACAAAAAAAAAAGGTATTTAGATTTGACTAAACATAGAGCAATCTTTTAAGCGTTCATTTTAGAAAATGTTTACATTGATCTTATCATATCTCAATCTAGAATGTTTGGTGGCAATTTAGGATTAAGATAAGGATAGACTATCACAAAGTGATATATGCACTTGACCACATGACAATATTTGATTTGACATGCTAGAATATTGCTTGTAAAAGCAAATGCAAAATGCTAAAACATATTTAATGTGATCTAAGTGCCATAGTGAAAAAATAATTGTAAAAAAATAATAATTACGCATATATATATATATATTAAAATAAGTGACAAGTCATAAGAAATGCTTGATAAAAATGAAGGGTTTGATATAGGTGAAGTACGATTTTTTCGATTGTAGAAATTTGGGTGCAACAAATATAGAGAAAGAGAGTTGAAGCTCGCTTCTAGATACCGACGCATTGCAACAATGTGAAGATGACCAATCCAAAAGAAACAAAAGAGAAAAGTCGACAAACGCCAAGAAGGCAATGGATAAAACAAGTGGCTTTGGAAAGAATGGGTGGCCAAAGGGATGATAGTGCCAAAATATAATAGATATCGTGATAAAGTCTTTTAAAAACACATTTTTTTATGAACAATGTCATGAAAATTGATCACCACACAATCAATAGGGTTAATAACAATGACCTAGATGATGATCATGATTATTAAATAAGAGGACAATAATAGATTTAACAAAAAATGCTCAAAAAAACTTTGAAGAGATTGGAAACATAGATCCAATGAAAAAATCATCGGTGTACAACGAGATATCACACAAACAGTATGAACATTATGGATCGCACATAACAAAAAATGAACAAAAAAATGATAACAAATGAAGAAAAAAAAAGAGAACAAAGACATGATTGGTTGCCCAATACCAAACTATTCTTCAAAGGTTAAACACTACCAAACTAAAGAGAAAAAGGAGAAAAAGTAAGTTAAGTTGGCCACACCAAACCAATCTTCTAAGGCTGGCCACCAACAAAACAACAAACTATAATTTTCAAGTGATGACTCAATACACCACTTATGTACACTAATTTCCAACAGCAAAGATGCATTAACAATTCAAGTACCAAAAGAAGTTCACTTCAGCAAGAGAAGGATTTAGTTATCCTCACTAAAGGTAAAGTATTAAAGGTTTCCCTACCTCATGGGAGATGGCAAAGCATATGATACAATCGCTGAAAACATCCCAAGGACTTGGACTTTTTTGTCTCTTCAACGGAAGGAAGCGAATAAATTAGCCTCATCGGAAACTCGTATCCCACAAAATGATACAACAGAGAAATAACCCGTCCTCAGACTAAAAGTGTTCTTGTCTCCAGGGATGACCTATGGTTCCTGCTGAGAGGAAGCAGACCATAAACCTCATGTACTTCCTGTTTAGAAACCTCCCTTTTGTCCCTGTCTATGGCATAACAGATGTAAACAGTGTCAATAACATTGTCCAGCACACGAATGAAATAGCCAAGCACTACAATGAGAAGTAACCAAGCCAGAGCTGCAATGGCGTATGTCTCTGTGCCGAGATCATTGACAGCCTTTAAAATTGCACAAGCCTGAGTCATTTACATGGCAGAGAGAGCGTTAGTATATGGTAAAATACAGATCTCTTTTGATGAAGGATGGGAGCCTAACAAGATGGAAAAGTATAGCCAATTAAGTTAGCAAAGCAGAAATAATGTCCAACAAACATGAATTGACTTCCCTGTAGTATGAGCATGAGGTTATGTATTTTATGGTAGGAGTTGATAATCAATGGGCAGTAGGGATCCGCTCTAGGTACACTAATGTTTAAAGTTGGCTAAAAGGGTATGATGTCGAGGTGCGAGCTTTACATACAGATGAAGGTTGACCTCAAAAAAAGACATAAACGGGTTAGGCTAACAATCCTTGCATCAAATCACAAGGGGATACTTGTGCACATTGGACGCATCAATGCCAAATTGTGCATAAAAAGCACCATGTGGAAGTATTTGAGGGACCACAAGTAGGTTAAGTGCATCATCCCACCATGATTTTTCCCAGTGATAAGGAAGAACGATATGATCCTTTGTTGCATCATCATCTCCCCAGTGAAACGTCTAGTTGAAGTATGAGGGAAACAATCTTTGACTTGCGGGTATCAATGACAATTAAAATCACCATGAAGTTATTGATGATCCTATTAGAAGGTCCAAGACGAAGGCCATCAATACTTGGTGTTTGGAGACAAAACTCACTTCTCTGCACCAACCATTACATACTCTTCAAGGATTACCTTTTTCATTAGCTCCTTAACTCCTTCCTAGTAAAACACAGGTTATTTGAAATTGCCAATCTCCCATTGACCCTCGGAGAGAGAAAGAGACAAAGTAGATTGGTCTCATGGATCAATGCTAAGATGAAGCCAATGTTCACTTCGTTGGGTGCTTATCTCATGGATCATCTCTACATGATGATTCAAGTCGATTCCTTGAAACTTGTAGAGTTTGCCTACTTGCACATGTTCTCCTATCAAGCAAATGTATGGCAACATTCTTTAACAATAACCATGGTATCAATGGTACTGATAATATTGAAATTTGTCCCAAGGAATTTTGACAAGGAGATCATGAAAACACCTTACACCATGCCACTGTCTAGACCTCACAATTTGAGGCAATGAGAACAGTGTAATTGGAGAAAGGTTATGGTTGGTTGGTGCAATCTTGCCGACGTTCTGAGGCTCATCTTGACCTCACATGCTTATTTCACTGGTAATTAACAGAGGTTGTCAACATTCATAAAAGTTTTGAGCTTTTTCCATTAGCTTGGCAATCGTATTCTACAGTACTTCCATAAAGTAAGCATTTCAACGGCCTCTAGGCCAAACTTCAAATAAGGTATGTTTGGAAACACAAGGTTTGAGGTTATGGAATTCCATCATTTGCTAATTAAAGCAATAATTATGTCTCAAAAAGAACATCATCATCTGCTTCAACTAGAACAGCTCAGAAAAGAGATGAACTTTTGAGACCTAGTGAAGTATGCAACACCTCCTTAATTGAATGACAAAAGCCAGACATAAAGGGGTGTCAGGTGAACCACCAAAGGAAAGATTCCTCCAAGAACATTGCAAAAAATAATCATTTCATGGAACAAAATTTTCAAGTAGGTGGCCATGGTTTTGAACACCATTACATGGTCTCAAGGTTGGTTTTAACCTTTTATACCTTGTAGGGTGATAATCTTAAAATCGGAGGCAATAAAACCCTATATCAAGGGAAAATTAAGTGGAAATTCGGGTTTCCATCACTACTAGACAATAAGTCATGGCAGCTCAAATTGAAGAGCGGTGATAAAAAGAAACTTTAACCAACCAACTCCTCACTCTCATGAAGCAGCATATGGAATTCTTTGGAACATGCTTGATCTCATTGTGCATCACTTGTCATCTTTCAAGTATTGAGAAAGCTAAGGTACATCCCTCAAAAGCATCAATTAATGTTCTAAAGCAAGAAACTACGAAAAATAGCCCACCTCCTCACTAAGTATTCCCACCAACAATGGCCAGCATGTCTCCTATTCCTTGCTCTCAACCAGATCCATGCAAAATTGTCTATCAAGCATAGCCATGATACTGAGTGCAATGCCCTCAAAGAAGAAGAAATCATCATTTGAAAGATGGAAAGATTCAATAATACTTTGAAGACCTCATTAACTCATTTATTACATACCCACAATTCACCTTTGAATTCACATGAAATTGACACCAATGGCATATCACATTCAAGGAGAACTTCAAGAAAAGCTCTTTGATCAAAAAAAATTTCTCTAAAGCAGTGATCAAAGTGCCTCAACAAGAGCAAAAACCAAAGCCACAAGACAAAATGATCTAGCTTGACAGCTTTAGGAACTACCAAACCCAGTAAATCACCACCAACCCATCAAACTCTTGAACAAAGTCAGGACAAAATTTTAACAACTAGCGAAATCCAAGGGTACTATAAACCCCTTTGATCAATCAAAAGCTAATTCACATCAATGCACCAAGAACAATATTGCTATTACCAACTCAAACATAGGTATAACATGAAGAAATGCAAAACACTCCAAGCCTTAGTCAATCATCTTTTGGAAGAGGGAAAGTTTCATAAATATTGTAATCAAAGGCACAAGGGCACACCAAAGCATACTCACGAGTCCTCACCAAGAAAGCACTAAAGAGATAGAACTCATGAGAATTTTCTTGTGTAGAGGACACTATCTTATGCTAAGAAAAATGACATGTCATTGATGCAAATGATGAACTTTTCTTATGAAGGCATATTGACATATAATGACATCCTGCATTACACAGTACACTGTCATTTCTACATTATCTCCTACACAACTCATCCAACTCTTGAGTGCATAAAGGCTTCAATTATCACAACAAGCAAGGGAGACCTTATTCAATCTTGGAAGTACTATTTGAATGCAATGAAGATAAATTACAAGGAGCCTTTAGTGTCAAAATAAAAAAAAAAATGTGAAAGCCAAGGAAAGTAATTTATATGTTCTTTTGGATCCCACCAATCCAACAAAATGTGCTTATCCTTTACTAAGATTAATAAATTTAGTAGATTACTTAGATGCCTTGGCTTGGGAGCCCATGGATAGGTTTTAGGTGCGAGTTAGCCAAGCAACACTTTAACATCAAATATGATCCAACTCAAATTAAGTAAAAGAAAAAAAAAATCCTTCCAACCAAGAAAAGTAAGAAACCAAGAAAGCGAAAGGTAGAAGTGTTTCTGCAATTAAAGCTCATCCGTCCATTACAATATTAGGAATGGTTGGCAAATGTCCTCTTGGTCATGATGAGCAATAAGAGTTAGCAGGAAAACATCAATTTAAACCACTACCAAAAAGACATGTATCCCTTGAAAAGGATAGATGATGTAGGACTAGACGAAAATGGTTTAGTTAGAAAATTCGTGACTGATGCACAACAAAGAGCAGGGCCGTCATCCTAAGGGACACACCTAGATACGATGAGGGTTGAACGCAAAAGGCACCAACCAATGAATCCTAACTAAACTTAGGATCGATAGCGGCTAAGAAGTCGCTAAATCGATTACGGCTACACACTTTCAAACACGCAGAAATTGGGAGTAATTAGATTGGTTAAGTACCAGTTGAACTTAAAATATAATTTGTAGTAAAAGTTGCACTTCGCAGAATGAAAATATATTGAAGACAAATTAATAATCTAGGAATGGAAATTACTCGTAAAAAGGAAGACGAGGAAAAACAAAAGTTTCAACTTGAAGATGGTTGAGCGGTGAAGGAAGATGATAGACTGGAGTGGCGTCTCACCACTTGGACCTCGCGTCCCTCCTCCCAGTATCAGAGCTTTGACAAGTCAGCACGCCAAAGACACTCAGAGCACTCACGAACTCAGAATGGAAGCAAAGAACACTCAAAAGCTTGCATTAACTATTCAATATCTTTACAACAGAAGAGGACTCCCCCTTATATAAGAATCCATAAAGGTACAAAAGACATTTTGACTCATAACATAGGAATACTAAAGGACACATGGGTAAACTAAAAATCACCTAAAAATTATAAATAGACTCCTAGAAATCTAAGAAAAATAATGAAAATTAAGTTCATTTATCCTAATTTAACCCAAATTTCGGATGGCTGGAGGAGCGGCGACGGCGGCTGCGGCGGTGCGGGCTGGCGTGGGTCGGCCCTGGTCGCAGGTCGCGGGTCGGTGCGGGCTGGCGTGGGTCGGCGCGGGTCGCAGGTCGCGGGTCATCTGGTGGGTAGCTTGGGTAGGCGCCTGGCTGGACTCATGCACAGCGGTTCGGGCAAACCCGGATCCGGTTCGGGCACGAGCGGTTCGAAACGGCGGCGGCGGTTCCCTGTGGCGGCGGAGGTTGCGGCGCGGCGACGGCGGCAGTCGGTGGCAGGAATAGTGATTTTGGCTTTTTTTTTTTTTTTTTTTTTTTTTTGTACAAGACCTGGTCCTTGGACGTCGAAAGTTCTTCTCGAACATGATGTCCTCATCATTTCCCTTGGGGTGGGAAAAACTCAGCTTTGATGAGTAATCTCTGGCCCTCTCATAGTCTTCAAGTGTTCCAGGGTTCAAACGATGAAGCTCCTCTCGAGATATCCAAGTGTCATCTTCGTTTAACCTGTCATTCCAATGTACAAGATATTTCCGATATTGTTTATTCCTAGTGTTAGTAATTTTATCATCAATAATTTTTTCAATCTGCTCACTAGATTTCTTAAAACAGGCCTGTGGACACTCGGGTAGAGGTTCACTCTCAAGGGGAGTAGATTCAGGCTCAAACGGCTCACTAGGTATTTCAACTGGCTCCTTGTAAGCCACCAAGTCTGAGATATTGAAAGTGTTGCTAACTCCATAATCGTCTGGCAACTCTAAAGTGTACGCGTTCGGGCTAATTTTAGTTATGATTCTAAAAGGTCCGATGCCCTTTGCATGCAACTTTCTTAATGTTCCTGGAGGAAACCTCTCAGGCCTTACACGTATCATGACAAAATCTCCCACAGAAAACTCCTTGTTCTTTCTATGTGCATCAACCAATTTTTTATATGTTTCATTGCTTAGATTAATTTTTTCTTTTATACTTTTATGAATATTTCTTATATGTTTGGCAAATTCTATGGCTGATTCTGATGAACGAGTATGTGTAGGTAAAGGAATTAAGTCTATAGGACTATGGGACTTATAACCATTATAGGCCTCGAACGGGATTATTCCAATTGTCCTATTGACTGAGCTATTATAAGCATATTCTATTCTTGGTAAAAGTAGGTCCCAATTTTTAACGTTATCACCAACTAAACTTCTTAATAAGTTTCCTAAACTTCGGTTGACAACTTCAGTTTGGCCATCAGTTTGTGGATGATAAGCTGTGGAGAATTTCAGTTTTGTTCCTAATGATTGCCATAAAGTTCTCCAAAAATGTGAAGTGAACCTAACATCTCTATCAGATACTATGGTCTTAGGTACTCCATGTATTTTGACAATTTGGTCAAAGAAAAGTCTAGAAATATGAGATGCATCTGAGGTCTTATAACATGGAACAAACCTAGCCATCTTAGTGAATCTATCGACGACTACAAAGATTGAATCAAATCGCCTTGTCGTCTTAGGTAATCCTAGCACGAAATCCATTGAAATGTCTTCCCAAGGTCTCGATGGGACGGGTAAAGGCATATATAGTCCAGCATTTTGTTTCCGAAGTTTGGAAACTAAACAGTTCCTACAGCCTGCCACTATTCTAGCCACTTGTCGTTTTAATCCAGGCCAATAAAACTTATATTCTACGGCTGATATAGTCTTATCTCTTCCAAAGTGGCCAGCTAAACCTCCCGCATGTATTTCCCAAATAAGAAAGTCTCTTAATGAGGTTTTAGGAATGCATAATTTCTGATTATAAAATAGATAACCTTCTTTTATCATATAATCGTTTATTACCATAAATGGTTTCTCTAAAATTTTAGAATAAATATCTTTAAAGTCCTCACATGTTGAATATAAAGATGGTAAAACATCGAATCCAGTGATTGAAACAGATAAGGTAGTTAAAAGATTTATTTTTCTACTTAACGCATCAGCTACCTTATTTTCTAAACCAGGTTTATGCTTCAGCACAAATGTGTAACTTTGAATAAACTCAACCCACTTAGCATGCTGAGGTTTAAGTTTCCTTTGAGAATTTAAATATTTGAGGGCTTCGTGATCAGAATTTAAAACAAATTCTTTAGGTAAAAGATAATGTCTCCAATGTCTTAAAGTCTAAACTATAGCATAAAATTCTTTATCGTATACTGAGTATTTTCGTTTTGCCTCATTTATTTGATCTAAGAGGTCATCAAGTCTAGGGATGGGAAACCTATATTTTATAGTAATTTTGTTAATAACCCTGCTATCGATACACATTCTCCATGTACCATCTTTTTTAGGAGTTAATAATGCTGGGACGGCGCAAGGGCTTAGACTTTCTTGAATAAATCCCTTCTCCATTAACTCCTTAACTTGTCGACTTAGCTCTTCGTGTTCAGTGGGACTCATTCTATAGTGAGGCAAGTTCGGTAAGCTAGTTCCAGGGACAAGATCAATACAATGTTGTATATCTCTAAGTGGGGGCAAACTGTTTGGTTCTTCTAAGAATATATCACTAAATTCATTTATGGTAGATTCGATCTCAGGTGGGATGACTATGTCAGGGATCTCAGTTTGTACTTTTTTAACTGCTAATGCCCATATTACTAATCCATCAGTGAATTCACGCATGGCTTCTCCTTTAGATATGATATGAATTTTGTTATTCTTAATTTGATTTGTCTTCTTGATAGGTTGAACTTTATCCTTAGGAGGGGATGGGTATAGTTTAATCTTTTGTCCATTATGCATAAAGATGCATGTATTGGATTTCCCTGCTAATAAAGCATCGTGGTCATAAAGCCATGGTCTCCCTAATATGATGCTTCCTACTTGCATTGGGACTATGTCACAAACTATATCTTCTGAATATTGTCCAAATGCTAAAGGAACTACACATTGTACTTTAACTGGAATAGATGTCTCGTTAATCCATGAGACAGTGTAAGGGTGGGGATGTGGGGTCGTAATTAGGCCAAGTTTGGTCACCGAATCTGTAGAAATGGCATTAATACTGCTCCCACTATCGATTACTACTTTGCAAACCTTTTCTCCTATTTTAATGAAAGTATGAAAGATTGCAGTTCTTCTCCAGTCTTCACTAATTTTTGGTTGAGTAAGGGTGCATCTGACTACAGCTAGAGTTTCTTCCCTTGGGTTGTCTTCTTCTATTATCTCTGGTTCCATTCTACGTTGTTGTGTCGGTGTGACTCTAAGTCTAGGGGGTTGTAGTATTTCTTCTTCAATAATTTCTGGTTCCACTTGATTTCGTTCTAATCGATTGAGTCTTGCATTTGTTTGATTTGATAGATCCTGTATAGCTAATTGCATTTGTCGCATCTGTTCCATGAGTTGTTCAAATTGATTATCCATTGTATATTCCCTACCAGATCTAGTTGGCATAAACGTTTTCGTAAAATGTGTGTGTGCAGCTCACAAAGTAACCGAATAATCTGCTCTGATACCAAATGTGATGTAGGACTAGACGAAAATGGTTTAGTTAGAAAATTCGTGACTGATGCACAACAAAGAGCAGGGCCGTCATCCTAAGGGACACACCTAGATACGATGAGGGTTGAATGCAAAAGGCACCAACCAATGAATCCTAACTAAACTTAGGATCGATAGCGGCTAAGAAGTCGCTAAATCGATTACGGCTACACACTTTCAAACACGCAGAAATGGGGAGTACTTAGATTGGTTAAGTACCAGTTGAACTTAAAATATAATTTGTAGTAAAAGTTGCACTTCGCAGAATGAAAATATATTGAAGACAAATTAATAATCTAGGAATGGAAATTACTCGTAAAAAGGAAGACGAGGAAAAACAAAAGTTTCAACTTGAAGATGGTTGAGCGGTGAAGGAAGATGATAGACTAGAGTGGCGTCTCACCACTTGGACCTCGCGTCCCTCCTCCCAGTATCAGAGCTTTGACGAGTCAGCACGTCAAAGACACTCAGAGCACTCACGAACTCAGAATGGAAGCAAAAAACACTCAAAAGCTTGCATTAACTATTCAATATCTTTACAACAGAAGAGGACTCTCCCTTATATAGGAATCCATAAGGGTACAAAAGACATTTTGACTCATAACATGGGAATACTAAAGAACACATGGGTAAACTAAAAGTCACCTAAAAATTACAAATAGACTCCTAGAAATCTGAGAAAAATAATGAAAATTAAGTTCATTTATCCTAATTTAACCCAAATTTCGGATGGCTGGAGGCGCGGCGACGGCGGCGGCTGTGCGGGCTGGCGTGGGTCGGCGCTGGTCGCAGGTCGCGGGTCGGTGCGGGCTGGCGTGGGTCGGCGCTGGTCGCAGGTCGCGGGTCGGTGCGGGCTGGCGTGGGTCGGCGCGGGTCGCAGGTCGCGGGTCATCTGGTGGGTAGCTTGGGTAGGCGCCTGGCTGGACTCATGCACAGCGGTTCGGGCAAACCCGGATCCGGTTCGGGCACGAGCGGTTCGAAACGGCGGCGGCGGTTCCCTGTGGCGGCGGAGGTTGCGGCGACGGCGGTGGCAGGAATAGTGATTTTGGCCTTGTTTTTTTTTTTTTTTTTTTTTTTTTTACAAGACCTGGTCCTTGGACGTCGAAAGTCCTTCTCGAACATGATGTCCTCATCAATAGATGGCCTAGTGGACTCAATAATTGATTTTTAAGTATCTATGTTTCCTTAATGCCATCTTGGCATTCAACTAGATTTAAATGATAATGGTTCACAATGAGAAAATAGATGCAGTGACAAATATGGGTACCTTTTCCTACAAAGTTGAATTTGACCTTAAGAATACAGGTGTCATATATCAAAGAATGATTAATGAGGTGTTTGGAACCTATTTGGGGAAGAATGTTGAAGCTTATAAAGACAATGCTCTGATAATAAGTAAAGCTTTTGAGAACTATCTCAAGTAGATCCTAGAGATGGATGAAGTAATATGACAAAATCACATAAGGTTGAAACCTTGAAAATGTAGGAATTGAGGCTAAACTTGAGAAAGTCCTAGCACTCAACATGCAAAGGGCCACATTGCATCATAAGATCCAACATTTTGTTAACTAAATAGCAGCACACAATTGCTTCCTCTCTAAAGCTGAAGACAAGGCAACACCTTTCTACAAATTCCTTTGGAAATAATTCAGAATGTATTGCATTGAGGAATGCAATTCAATTAAAGCCAAGCTCATATGACCTCTTGAGCCGTTATTGGCTCGCAAAAAGGGAAGACATATAAGAAATCTATTTATTACCAAAGTAGCAAACAATGCTAACCTCATCTCCAAGATGGGAACAATGTGCTCCCAATTTACTGCACATGGTCGAAGTACCCAGGGACATGATATCTTCCCCTCAACCAACTGACCTTGGCCCTTGTCATGTTGCCCTGATAACTCAAAACATAATTGCATACCCAAAAGATCAAGATTATGATAGCTAAATCACCCTAGTGTATATTCCACTCCCCAAAGTTCTCAAACAGGTTGCATAAATGTGTTGTCAATTTAGTTGAGTATGAGATTACAAATATTCCTCATTTTTCAATAAAATCTCAAGTACCGTTCTTACCAACAGAAGGCTCCAAGTAAGACATTGGGATGCGACAACCAATGAGAATGTTGATCAATGGAACATCGTGGGAGCCCAGTAGCAGGATTGATATAGACCTCACCAGTCTCAAGAGTGTTAGATACACCAAATGGCAAAAATCTACTGTAACAAGAATAACTAAAACGTGAGTATTAGACATCATTCTCAACACTATAGTCAGCAGTCAAAGGACATGTCAAACACATTGTGATCCACAACTACTCATAGATGGCAATCCGTAAGTAAACACATGTGTAAAACTATGAATATGATATTAATAAGTATCTGATAACAAACAAATGGTTCTCTCACTTTTAACCGCTTTTGAGCACCTACCTAACTTTATCCACATGTTCAATGCTAGTCATAAGGCATCCTCTCTACAACACAAGAAGCTAGAAAAATCAGGACTATTGCCACGTGATGCATCCTAGTAAAAGGAGTAATAAATTACAAGTTATTTCTACATCTTCTCCCCAAGTGCTCACTACCAGCTAAAGCCACTAAAGTTCATGACAAATTTGACTTTTGCAAGTGTAACAGACACTATGGCAGCCATTCCCTTTAAAACAGATCTTACGACTAGTTTACTACCGATCGATCCATCAAGAAGATGCTATAAACTTATCTCATTATTATGACAACTGCTAGATCAATGACAAGAGCCAATAAAAGAAATAAGACCAAACAATATCTCATGGCCCTTCTCAAGTTGAGGTATAGACTTTCTTAGCCCCTTCCAACAACAAAAAGAAATTATAAGTATATCTTACTAATCAATTAATACAAGAGCTTGATCAAGGCCAAGCTCCTAATTGAGCAAAACACTCTTAAGGTAAAACAATATCTCAAATATGACATCTTCTACATGCTTGGGACATTGTCAAATATGCCCACCAATGTTAACCATATTCATCTACAAACCTTCAGCTAAAACATAGAAAACTACATCCAATAATCCTCTATTGGGCATCCACGAACAAACATTCGAACATGGGTGGGTAACGAAAACATGTAAAGATACTCAAATAAATATGAAATGATAGAAAGGGAAAGCAGGTCAAAAAGCTATATGTTATTCGGTGTGCCTATTGTATCACACAATTCACAAAAGGAGAATCCAATTTATTGTTAGCGTGACTTCAAAGCCTTATTACCCATTGACGGATACTTGTAAACATATTGAGTATGACTAGCTCTTGAGAACGAAGAAAATCATCAAATGAAATACATAGACTTCAATAGACGACTCAAATATAGACTCTTAGACGAGCTTTGACTGTTTGCCAAACTGAAGTAGCAAAGAAAGAGAACAACAATACACAACTTCAAATTAAAAAAGAAGATCTAGATCTTAAGGGTAGGAACTCCTAGTTCATGGATGGCTATTGTGAATGAGTTGCTAACAACTAACACAATTATCATGAACATAAGTGTCCCTGAGGTGAATTGAAGTCTTCAAGAAGGATAGGATATCAACAAATCCTCACCTTATTTAGCTAATTTGTAGGATAATCAATGCACCAAATGATTTAAGTTGACTCTAGTCATCTATGCCATCCTCAATTTTAGAACCACCTAAGATCAAGGTTATGCAAGGCTCCACAAAATGCAGTGAGAATGAAAAAGAGTTCCTACCTTATTTGCAAACAATAATGGGTCTCCAGAAGTCTCTCTATTTGCACTTATAAGTCTCTCTATTTGCACTTATAAGTATCTTTGTTTGCACTTATAAGTCTCTCATACTAGTTATAGTACTTGACACAAGCCCTATAAAGCTATGGAAGTTACAAGAGACTACCAAACAAATGCACACCGTCCTATAACATCATGGATCTCATATTCAAATGTGAAATTTGAGCAAATATGGAAAAGTTTGCGTAAATGAGTCTCAATATTACAGATATTATAACCTTTTAGGTTTTAACTTTTAGAATACATTGTCAACATGACAAACCGTAGCAAGATATCCATCTAAACTCTTGTACTTCAAAAAGACTGATATATATCTACAGTAATTTTTCAGATATCATTCGCTGTTGCTCTCTTTTTATATTGTTAACAATGACGTGGTAAGGTTCTGCACTTTCTTTGAATCAAGATTCCTTAAATTATAATTGTGCAAATGAATAAAGACTTCTCATTTTTTTGCAAAGCATCCTAAACAACACAATTTAGATCAGTATGTTAGGTGCCAACAAGACTAATTTGGGACCAGTATAATCATGACATACTGAAAGTAAGTCATTCAATCTATGAATACTTAAATGAGAATCCCAACTACTGCTAAGATTTTAAATATAATGCACAAATTTTCATGATGGTCTCTGGGATGCAATTTTTAAATGGAAATTTGACGTGCATGGCTATTCACTGTGCAGTTCACAGATATAGACTCCAGCTAAAGTCTGAAAGGATTAGACTTACTGCAATTGCATAGAGTGAAGAAATGACAAACACGATTCCAGCTAGTGTCCGAGTGGAGACTATCTCAACAAAAGCAGCAGAGAGCAAATTTCTTCTTAAAAGCTCATAAGCCATCTTTGCAGCAGAACAGTAGCTTTCACCAGATATTGCAGCAAAATTGATGGTGAATTTATTGACGAAGTCAATTGCAGAAAGAAAAAAATTAGCACAACATCGCAGGAGATTTACAAAGCCTGAAGTAATATCTTCCCTCTTTGCACTATCTACAATAGCCCGCACAACATGGACAGTAACGATCATCATTCCTGAGAAACAAACTGTGCCAAAGGAAGGGCCAAAAGCATTCCTGCAAGACAAGCAACTTCAGATATAAATATCTTATTGCACTGAATCCAACAAAGAGGTTATTTACAAATAAAGAATGCAAAGAAAAAAGTGCCTAGCAACATCTTAAATTATCAAATACTGAAAAGGAGCAAAGATTGTAGACCTTCATCAAATGTGTGGTAGTAGGTCACTAGTTAATGGCATCCTAATTCAATAGAGGATACTCTTTAGAAACAACGCTAAAGCACATCTCCCATATTTAGATCACAACTCCCAACTTCAGATTCTTCAAATAAATAGCTAAAATATGATGTTGATAGTATAGTTGGCTATGACTGGAAAAGAGTCCTTTGCTCCACATTTAATTAAACTAGTGGTTATCTTCATGTGTGAGACGAGTGAATCACCATAACCCAAGGTAGGCCAAAAAACCAAGTGGATGGACATTGCTCTGTGGATCAAAATGCATATACAACAACTATTTGCAATGGATGCCAGTCTGATGCAAGCAACATGCAGTAACATGAAGTAACAAGCGTTCCTCTGAATAAAAACAAGCTATTAGCTTGGGATCACAAGGATTATAAAGACAATTAAGGTTCCATGCCATAGCATACCCATCCTCTATGAATCCAATCAACAAGAAACCAGGTTTAATTTAAAACCTCAAACAAACAAAATCCCAGCTAGACCAACCCAAACTCATTGTAATAATATTTAACAAGGTTTTCCTTAGTGAAGCCATCCAGAACTTTGGGACATCATAGGGGTTTTCATCCCCAAACTAATTGAATGATCAATGATGCAATTGGATAATACATTCCAGCCAAAGTTGAAGCAATTTGTGCAAAAAATTCAAAATCCAAAAAAGTTGGGAACTTAAATCTTTTTTTCAACCAGAGTTGTTGCCAATTATTTCGAGATTACTTTTATTCGAATCTATTGAGAATTAGAGATTGAATGGAGTTCATAAACGTTCTCTTAATTTTCAACATTAGACTGAATAGTGTAGGCATCAAATGAATCTCTTGGTGTTTTTATAGGATTAATCTCATTTTGATGAGAAACCATTCACATCTAAACTCCATCTAGATTAGAGTGATTTAGTCAATTGTTCCCGTCTACAACCATGTCTTGCAAGCTAAAATTTTTTCAATTTTGCATGCATCTCGCCAACAATTTCACGAGTTCATTTATGGATTATTTCCATTGCTCCATGCATGCCTACTACAGCGTTGATGACATAACCATGCATGTAAGCTTTCACATATTCAACATCATAGTTTAATGAATCATCAACACTATATGGAGATCTTCTCAATTGATACATTCAAATCACACAAGCAATTACTAACCTCCCATAGAAGATGGCATCACTTCTCTATATTGCATTCATTTTTGCATCTTTTTTATTGCATATTAGGCACCATTTAGTCTCAAATTGAATAAAGGAGCCTGATAGAAAAACTATATTTTGAAAGGGTAGTTTGATCATTGGCATGACCTTAAGGCTTGCATACTATGCTATTATGAAATCTTATTCTAATTTATTATCTTAGTTGAGGGAATTTGATCAATTAAATAAGAAAGAAATTATAATTAACGAAATCCAATTAGATCTATCTAAAAGATTGTGGAGGCTCAAAAGAAAGATGTCCCCAAATTTATCATTTTTTATGAAATTCAGAATTCTCCAAGAACCATTCGATAACCTCATTCCTCTCTCATTTTCCATTTTGTTTAAGCAAGGTTTATCTTTTAGATAGCCTATTCCAATTCAAACGTTGCCTCAAGTGATATTTCCAAAGATGATCTTAAACTTGGCCTAGGAAGTCACCAACAAAAATTGAATCTTACGAGTCAATTTGAGCTTTGAGTGCTTTCAATAAAGTACATGAACTAACATATACTAAGTGTGATTAGCAATTGTGACTTGATCCTTCATTAAACTCTTAATTTGTGCCAATGAGTCTTCTACTTTCATTTGCATTACTTGTGTAAATTAATTCTACTTGGAAGCATGAAACCCATGATCCAAATAGTCCTAGTTCTAAGATCAATCAATCATATGCATGTTTTCATAATCAATTTGTATTTTCCATGCTAGCCAAAGATATGAATACTATAGATCTTAAACAACTAGGCCATTATTTAGCCCTTTGCAAATCATCACATTTTTTCTCTACATTTTAACCATTGGAATGTGTTGTGAACACAATCATATCCAAATTAGAACTTTAAATTACACTTAGCTTATTGCATGACATCAAATAGGTTTAAGTGCTTCAATAGTCAAAGTTATCTTCATAAATATCCATGCAAAACCCTTAGGTAACCAATAAAAGGAACCTAACGAAACCATGAAATAATTCATGATGCTTCTCAACCTGCTTACACCCTCTTAATGAACTTTTTCTTATGAGAAGCTTGAGCAGCAAACACTAAGTCGAGGTGGCAATCCCTCTTGGTTGGTCCCCTCCTACATTAAAATAGGGAATAAGTTAGCCAGCTAAACAAAAATTAAAATAGATCCCTACAAAGAAAAGATATGATCAATGTTATCCATTCTCCAAGATGGAATTGACAACCAAAGCCCAAAAGGAAGCCATGTCTATCAATGCAAAAAGAGCACTCGTTCATGGTACTCGAGCTATCTAGTGAAGTCCCAAAGAGTATAGTCAAAGAAGCATTGTGTAGCAATTCCTTTTTACGGAAACTAAAGAGCAAGATTGATCGAAAGATCAACAACACAAGGATTCCAGGTATATCTTCAATTCCAATAGAATTCTAGCATCATCCATTGCAAGAGACTATAACCAATGCATATAACAATCACAAAGTTCATCTACTACAGAGATTTTTGGAGTTAGAAAGACCATGACACCATGACCATAAAAGATAGGTGAAAGTGAGAGTACAAAGGGTGTTAAATAATAGGAGAAAAGTGAGAATGAGAGAAAGAATGTTAAAGAGAAAAGAGGACACATGGCCAATAAAAATATTACCAAAAAAAGGGGATTTTACAAATCATGAAAATTTGATCATGGTTCCTCAAATATGGGATAATCATTTTCCATGGTAAAAAAAAGTCATAAAAATGTAACCCTTTGCTCCAATCTTTGATTTTCTTAGCTCAATGAGCAATTCAAAAGTAATTACTCCTTGTCATTTGCTCCCATCTTTGGTTTCTTGCAAGTCAATGAACAGTTTGAAGGTAGCCAATGAGAGTTACAAATCTCAGTTTGCCAAACTATATGGATCATTATCATCCATTAAAATAATAAATTAAGTATCATTACACAAAGATTAAATATTATCTTTTTTATAGGTCTTTTGCCAAATAACATGCAATGTGAAAAAGTCGAACAATAGCAAGTTCAAGTCTATACACACGATTGAGGAGAAGAAGAGTTATTGCCCATCTAGAAAAACTCAAGCTTTGGAATTAAAATAGATGAAAGTACTACCAATATAAAAGACACATGAAGTTCATCAAAGAAACGCGTACAAGCAACTTGATAAAACATTAATTGAACATAAGAAATTCTAAAATTTATATCCTAATATACTCCCTCAAGTGAGATGATGTGGAGGTGAGCTTGAGAAGATCACACAAAGTACTAAAACAACCTTGAGGAAACGTCTTCGTAAAGATGTCAACATGTTGATGCATCAAGGAAATAAAGCGTAAAATGATACTTGAATCAATGTGTCGCATCCTAGCATGAAAGAATACATTGTGTGCCATTTGCATTGATCATTATAAATTAAAGAAATGGTAATGTTAAGTCCACGTTCCCAAAATATATAAGAAAACAATAAAGTGCAATTATAACAACGACAAGCACTTAGCACTCAAATTCTATTTTGAAATGAGAAAAGTAAATTTTGTCAAAAGAAAATACAATATCCCATGGTGATGAGTATTAGCATCTCAACCCAATCAAAGTCGAAGTATGTTCTGATGGGGTAAAGAAATTTTGTATAATGGCCTTTATAATTGCAGTTATCTTTAATGTAACAAACAATACATTTAGCGAAAATAAAATATGTAACTCTGGCGCACAAAGAAATTGACAAACTTCTTTAATTGCAAATGCAACATCCAGACAAGTAAATGAATAGAGACAGCAGTGCTCCAACAAGACTACTGTATTCTGTTGGATCAAAGAGAAGCCTCACCATCTTGCAAGGAAAATAAAGACAGTGCTGCAATAGGCATATCTGATGACTTCAAATTCTCCATATTGAATTTGTGTAGGAGATTCAAAACATATCTAGCATGAAAGAGCAGTAATCCATCTTGGACCTATGAAATTGCTATACCAATAAAGAAACACAAGGATCCCAAATCCCAACATTTTGGGGCCAATTTAAGGCAATCAATTGCCATATGAAGCAGACAAACATAATGAGGGTGGACTTTATCAAATAAGCCAGAAGACTGACAAACCAAAACAATTTCATTAAGACACACATTACAAAACCCATTAAGAGATGCATTGCATGCATCAAGATTTTGTAGTGGCCACCCTTGTGAGGTAGCAACGGCAGTACCGTTCAAATGGTAGCTTACTTTACAATAGCGCTAAATGTGTCATCATAATCAAGGCCTTCTTGTCGATTATAGCCTTTAGCAATGAATCTGGTATTATATCTCTCTATTGTACTGTCAGGACAAATTATAATTCTGAATTCTCATTTTGATCCAATGATATTCACATCAGTAGAGGCCAAAACTAAAGACTAAGTGAAGGTTTTGACAAGTGCAACATATTCTTCATGCATTGCTAGTAATCATGTGAATAGTTAGAGGCCAGATTGTAAGTAGTTTCAAACTACCAAACTTTAAATGGACAGCCTAATCTAGAATGCTAGATAACAGACATTGTTCTTTCACCAACAGAAGCTATATAGGACCAATGTGATAAAGTTTACCTCTACTAATTCAATTAGTACCACTTGTCCAATAGATGTGTCCTTCACAATAAAACCAGTAGATTCCATTAACGAGCAACGATTGTTGGTATGAGCAATCCTTTTAAGTAGATATAATATTTTAGTGTAATTCAAGAACAAAAAATTATTCAACTTAAGATTTCCAGTGGAATTACATAGTTGGATAGAACTAATGTTTGGTAAGCAATGTATGGAAACATTGAAGATGGAATAAGATGGGGTGGAGGTTGTCTATAACTGAAGTGATTCTATGTTTACAATATCAACCATGACCATGACTATGATTATTGAATGGAGAAAAGAGAGTAGCTATTGGTGAGGTCGGATTGCTTGTACCAAGAGTGGGAGTCATAGCTTTAGGGAGTAGATGGATAGAGAAGCCATTTGATAAGGATTCTTCTTGTAATAAAAGATCATAGATATCATCAAAAGAATTATTTGAATGGAATCAAATTGAAGTAATTAACTCTACATATTCAAAAATTAGGAAATCAATGAAAATACCAATTAAATTCAAGTTTCAAACTAGCTGTCCAATTGAAATCAAATTATCAGTTAGAGATTTTATTTGTAGAAGAAAATTAGACATAACAATGTGAGATGTTTTCTCGAATGACATAATTTGGTCTCGAATAGTTCTAATGTGAGCTTTAAAAGTAGGAGACAACCATTTGTTAAGAATCAGCCAACCTTGGGATGCCAAAGAGCAAGAAAACAAATGTTTTGATAGACAATTCTGCAATGGCTTTAATCCCACTTAATATCAAACGATCTTGTTTTATCCAAGTAGCATAAGCAATCACCTAAGGGAAAAGTAGCATTTGGAATCACAATATATGTAAATATCATACGTCAGAAGCCATGAATTATCAACAAAAACAGGAACTAGAACCTTCAACAAAGAAAATTGCTATTATCCATGGGTGATTGAAAGTGGAATATATTGAATGACCCTATCAATGTGACCATTTTAGGATGAGAAACAAATATCTCCAATGATCCCATGGTAAAGAAGAAAGACAAATTTCATAGCATCCGATATCATGTAGAAAGCCTAACACCCCTCTGAGGTGGGGAGGAATCACCCACCCACAAGCCTAAAGTTTTATGAATAATATAGATGAAAAAGTGGCCAGTGCAAACACCAAGTGAGAACCACATGACCATGAAACCTGACACAACATTAATAATTGAAAATAAAAAATATTAAAACTATATCCTAACAGTACTAAATAACTTTTAATAAGCTTCTTCCAAAAAAAATTCATCATGATTCCACCTATCTTCTAACCAATTTCAAATCTAAAGAAACTAGAATGTAAAACAGAGCTCTTATAACTCGATTAGCAACACAAATGCTGTGACAAAGAAGAAAATGCCAAATGGAATTGGAAATCCGTAGATTGAAAAAGGAGATTCCTAGTCAACAAAAAGAAACGCCTCTAATCTTCACACATAGACAAATAGTTTAGTTAAAACGTTTATCAAACTTGGACTACAAAAATTTAACAAAAAGAAAGTTCACATTATAGCTTTTGCATACACGCAGCGCTCAAAATGGCGGTGAAAATCTGCGCATAGAGGAAACATAAGTCAGTTGCATGGTGACAAGCCCTTTCAGGAAGTACGCACATTTGGTATTCTTCTAAAAGCCATTCCGACAATCATATCAAAACTAACTTAAAGAAAATAACATCTTCCCTATCTAATTAAGAAGTATCCAGTAACATAGCTTCAAAAATCTAAGTTGTTGAAAAAGATAGAATGTTAGTAATAAGGCAAACCTCAAAGAACTCCTAATGGTCCGGCCCGGCTTAACACCGTCCACAGTGAAGTACCACTGAGCAATTGCTCCACTGGTGACATAAACCTGAGCCTCTCTCATCGTTGCCAAGCTCCACAGCATAGTAATTATTGCCAGTGCAAAGTAAGCTGGCACCCATGTATCTTGTTTCCACTCGCAGTAATGCGAACCATCCTTCCCTTCCTTGGGCACAATCCTTCCATTAAACGTCGCAAGCACTAAGAACACTACAACCGGTGCTATGTACAACACAAGACCAAGAAACAGTGCTGGAAGCACTGCAAGCAGCACGATGTTGCTGATGAGAGCGGCTGCCGCAATCCGCACAATCTGAATTGTGAGTTCAACGCGGTGCCAATTGGCAATAATGAACCAAATGAAGACGGCTATGATGAAAAAGACAAAAACAAAGACAAGGATCCTATAGGCAAGGGGGAAGGACTCGCGGCAAGTGGCGCCAAGCTGGCAAGCGACGAACCAGTACACGTTAAGGGAGACCGGCGTGAGAACAAAAAGGGGGATGGCAGCGTACACCACCTGTTTGGCGAAATGCCGAAGCAGCGAAAGGATTGCAAGGATAATTGGACAGGAGAACAGGAGAGTTATCACAAGAGTCCAGATAAGATCCCGGAGGAAAAGGGACGAAGCGGAATGGAGCCGAATTGTGGATGCGAATGCCGACGATGAGCGAGGCACGCAGGAGGAAGAAGAGAAGTCGTAGACGAAGGACGAGACACGAGAGCGGTCCGGATTGTGGCGAACGGAGGCGAAGATACCGACAGCGAAGGTGGAGAGACAAAGCACAAGGAAGAGGATAAGAAAGGCTAAATCACGGAGGTATCGGGGTCCGTTATTATACGTGATCGGTTGGTACTGTTCTTCTTCTCGTAGTAAATTGGCCGAAGAAAGATCGTCGCCGACGGCGGAGGACGCTTGCGGCAGGAGAGGATCGGAGAGAATGAAAGGCTTTGATTCGTCTGTGCTTCCCATGTAGAAGCAGCACTGAAGTGGATCTCAGTGGAAGTCGCCTTTCCACCGCCGTTAGCTCCGGCAGTTTCAGTTTGGTTGGAACTCTGTGCTTATCGCGACTGGCGCTGCGCTGGAAAGACGAACATGACGTGCTAAATGACGAAAATAGCCTGATGATGGACAGTAACCTCGGGACCAGGACAAGCTGCTAATCTTTAGATAAACATGGCACCTCGTTATCGGACAGGTATGACTTTATTTATTGTACGATTTTTTTTTTTTTTAATATGGAAATACTCTTTTTGGGCGTTTGGCTTGGGATTTGATCTCTTTTGCTGGCCGTCGATTTAAACTTTGTGTCAAAATCAATTAATCAATAATTTTTAATTAACTTTCAAGTATTTCATCAAATATTTATGAGAGAAATTTTAGTTTCTAATTTGACGAAAAATGAAATGTTTGTTAGTTATGTAAATTTTTAGATTTTTTATTTATAATGATTTTTTTATTATAATGAATTTTATTACTATTTTTCTATCTTGAAATTAGAAGTATAATTTCAATTTTTTTTTGTATTTTATTTGAACTATTAATTAATGTTTTATTTTAAAATTTTTATGTATGTTTTATTATCACAATTACATGTCTTATTTAATTAATTTTTTTAATTTTTATTTTATTTATTTATGAAACTGTTTAATTATGTCAAGATTATATTATATTTTACTCATAAAAAGTTGGATCCAATTTAGATTAATTTTATTGAAATTAAAAACTTTTTTGATAAAAAATATTTGAAGTGCGTGTATCATAAAGCTAAATTTGATATTTGTTGTCAAATATAAGAAAATTTTAAAAGATCTAGATAAGATAAAAAAATCTCAACATAATAACAAATAGTATAATTCTTGCAATGATTACTTTAACGAAGATAAACTATAACTTTATCAATATAAAAATCACAAAAATTTATAGCATCAAAATAACTAGTAGAAACATATCAATATTATCAATGTTTATTTTGTTCTTAGGAAATTAAAAGATCACAAAATATTTTAGAAAGTGCTTTAGTTTTCAAAGATTTTTCTTATCGTGCTAGTTTGGCTTTAATTAAGTGGCATTTTGACAGTTGCATATCTTTAATACTTTGGATTTTACTTTTTCTCTTTGATACTCTTATTTTAATTGATTTAAAGCTGAATTATTATGACATCCTACCTCTCATGAGATATTATCTCGATATATTTAGATTTTGACATGGCCTCTTAATCAGGTCGCACGTTCTAATACAATTTATAATCAAATGTGTAATTGTTGAGTTTTATGTGATACAATATCTTAATAGTTTGAAAATTTTCAAAATAACTTAAAGTATCTTTTGAACAAAGTATATGATTCTATGATCATTTAATCTTATTTTATTCATATCTTATAAAAAAATCATAATTAAACATATTTGATTAAGAGAAATAATAATATTAGTGGCTTAATGGTGGGAGTTTTTTTGAGAAAAAATGATAAAACTTAACTCTGATCAAGACTAACTCGTCAGACAGATCAGAATGTTTCAATTATTCTCCTATCATAAGATGATATTAAATTTATTAAAATATTAGAGATATGAGATATAATTGAAATGACAAATGATTGAATTGATATAAGAGATAAATCTTGATCAAACTTTTGGTTTTTTATGATCTTAATTTGTCTTTCAACAAATTTGTTGATGCTGCTATTATGAAAAAAGATACAAATATTATAAAAAATAAGATACTTGTTATCAATTGTGTATATATTGTGATTAAATTATAAAAAAGAAGGTACCTTTTATATATAAAATATAATAATAGTTATTCATCTCTATGCAATCTACTTATGAACTTTGATTTTAAATATATTGGCAATATGAACCATGTTGTTGAGCTTATTGACTCTATTTCAAAGAAAATTTCTTTTAAATATAATCATAAATTCTATTATTTTTGTTATGAAATAGATCAAATAAGATAGAAATTATGCATTTTAGAATAACTTTTCATAATATTTATTATATTGAAAAGCACTTTTGATCATAAAACATGTCATGCAAGCTTTGATGACAAATATTGCATTGACTTTAAATTTGATAAAACAAAAAAGTCAAAGAAGCTCCTTTAATGATTTTAGATAAAATACTTTGGGATGACTATTTAATGAAGAAAATAATTACTATGTTATTAATTTAATTACTATGTATTGTTGATCGTGATTAGAATCCATTATTAGTAATAATAATATGTATATGGAAAAATTAAGTATTAAAAGAATGTTTAAAATATAAAGAGATTGTGCATGCCTACACAAGCATCACTAAAGAGATTAGGATTGTCATATTGGCCAAGCATTCATTTAATTACTTATTTTTTAAACCCTAAAAAAATTATTATCACATGTAAAGATCAGTTGGCCATAATTAGGAATGGAGAAAGTATGTAATAATTCTTAAAAGATAAGTTTATGAGGATATATGTAACATCTTAATCTTCATTAGCGAAATAGTTTTTTGAATTAATGAGATTTTATCCTTATCTAAAGAGTATGTTCTTTCTTGGTCATCATAGAGTCTCATAGGACTCAAATCAAATTGTCCATAACAAAATATCAAAATAATCATTAAACTAATCACATGTTAAATTATTTTTTAATATATATGAGTTTATTACTATATTTATATCTATCAAATTTATTTACTTAAATTCAAGATAAAATTTTCTTATTTAATCATTCTATTTTTTATTTTTATAATATCATGTATATTCATAAATTATTACATTTCTTATAATATCAATATTGAAGATTCTCTTAAAATTATAAAATTTAGTACATCCTCTTTATTTTCATTTTAGTCATAGGGACATTATATTGTATGATTTCTCACTTTGTGTCATAAAATCAACACCATTTATTATTATTAAATTGGCTAATCCAACATTCTTGTTGACCTCTAACTAATAATACAATATAATTAGAGTTATCATATGGAACAATTTATGTAGCTTTTTTCATCCAAATGCTTTTTAATATTCTTGGTCATCATAGATAAGAAGATATAAATACTACTTAATTTTTTTTTTTTCAAACACGAATCTTAATAAATTCTCAAATATTCTATTAATTACTTCACTTGTTCATTAGAAGACAACATCAATTTAATATCAAATAAATTTCAAATGAACTACTTAAGATTAAGAATTAAATATATCATCTCTATCTAATAATATACTACTAGGCAACCCATAACCATGACATAAAAAAGGTTATGTAATTGTAAAACTTTATCCCTCATTTCATCCTAAATCATATAAAGTTAAAACATGATAAATAATTATCCTTTAATCTACTTTTTTGTTTTCAAAATATTAAATTTTAATTGTACTACAACTAATACAATTCTACATAAGACATCAACAAGCTTTTTTTTTTTAATAAATTATTTCTCAAAAATTATTCTTATTTGCCATATCTATTATTCAATTTTTTTTCAAGTATCAATATATTTTTAGACATATTAATCTATGATTAGAATGAATTTTGCTCTAATAATTTGTTTAACAAAAATTGTACCCTTAGCTTGACTTCTTTTAAACAACAATGTTATATTTACAAAACATTACTTAATACGAAACAACAGCCTTCATTTTCACATCAAAAAGAAGAATACAAAGCGTGCAGAAAGAGATGCCGGCCTGTTAGTTTACTATTGTTTTCACAGGTACATAGTTCTTTCGGTCTTCAAGGTGTTTGTTTGTTTGCAAGGTCTCTATATGGTCAAAGAGACGAAATAGCTGAAGAGACGCCACTGGTGATCCCTTCTTCTCATTCGCATCGTCTTCTTCGGCTATAAAAACCCAACGACCGCCCGCATGGTGAGCCCGTGACCCTTTAGAGCACGGCAGTTCTTTTTTGCATTCCAATGGCTTCATTCAGTCTTCGGTATCTCGCCGTAGTCCACCTTGTTTTTCTCTTCGTTTCAGGTGAGGACCTCGTTTCGCAGAGCTAACGAGTGCGAAATTTTGCTGTTTTTACTTTCGATTCTGTCAAAGATGTGTTTTTTTTTTATTGCAGGTGTTTGTGGCGTTAGGTTTAGGATCACCAACAACTGCGGCTACACGGTGTGGCCGGGGGTGCTTGCTGGCGCCGGTGGGGAGTCTCTGTCTACTAGTGGATTCGTCCTCGGCCACGGGGAGTCGCGAACGCTTGAAATGCCCGCCTTGTGGTCAGGCCGCCTCTGGGGCCGCACCCACTGCTTCACAGATGGGTCCACAGGCAAGTTCTCATGCGCCACCGGCGACTGCGGATCAGGCCACCTCGAATGCTCGGGCGGCGGCGTATCTCCTCCCGCCACCCTGGCGGAGTTCACCCTCGGCGGGAGTGGCGACATGGACTTCTTCGACGTCAGCCTCGTCGACGGCTACAACCTCCCCATGCTCGTCACTCCCGAAGCCTCCTCTGCTTCGGTTGGTAACTGCCGGGCGACGGGATGCGCCGTTGACCTCAACGGACTCTGCCCCTCGGATCTGCGGGTGGAGCTCCTCTCCCAGTCCGGTGGTGAGGGGCAGAGCGTGGCATGTCGCAGTGCCTGCGAGGCGTTTGGCAGACCGGAGTTCTGCTGCAGCGGCGCGTATGGTAATCCCAACACCTGCAAGCCTTCGTCTTACTCGCAGCTCTTCAAGAACGCGTGCCCACGGGCTTACAGTTATGCCTACGACGACGCCACCTCCACCTTCACCTGCGCCACGGGCACCAGTTATGCCATCACGTTCTGCCCCACCACCACCAGGTACAATACCCTCCTTTCCGTTTTTTTTCCTCTCTGCTTTCTCGGTCTTTTTGTCCTTTGGTTAATGGGAAGCGAGTCATTCAAACGCGGCAGTAGTAGCTTTTTAGCTGGAGAAAGAGCAATTAAGACACGATCTCAAGGCCCAGTTTTCACCGTTAAAAGAAACGCTTTTACCCACATGACTTGTATCTATCTGCAGCCAAAAAGCGGGGGAGAAGACACCGGCGGCCGCTGTGCCGCTGATCAACGACACGATGGTGTTCTTGGGTGCGGTGTCGGAGCAGAGCGATGCGACGCTCTTGTTGCCAACCGGACGGCAAGCCGTCGCCGCTGCCGTGGCGGTGGCTTGGCTAACGCTCCACGATTGGATAAACTTCTAAAGAAGGCGTGCTTCGGCGAAACTGCGTTTCGCGTGTTTCTTCTGATTCGCGGGTTTTCGGGAGGCATCGCTTTAGTGTAGAGGACGAGCCCCGCCCGGCATTCAAAGGCATTGCATGCATCATCCCGGCGGCAGCTGTTTTGTCCGGCAGCTCGGTGGGCCGGCAAAATTGACGCGAGCTTGACGTGTTATGCTTGTATTCTACGAACGATTTTCTCTTTCTTTTTTTTTTAAGAAAAAAAAAAGTCGGTTATGATTCATTGTTATTAAATGCAATTCCTTGAATTTTATTAGTGATGACATCATCATCTCGTCAAACTTGCTTGGTGGTCACACAATTATTGATTTTCGAATACATAATGATAATATAATAATAATAATTCATAATTATGATCATAATACATGGTTAACACAAATTAATTCATTTTTAATAATTAATCTAATAAAAAAATATTTTCATATTTTGTAATTTGTTATAATGCTTTGATTGAACATCTTAATCACATCAATTGAAGATGTATTTTTCAACTATCTCAATCTTATATAGATCTTCCAATACCTAATGTCTTTCAAGGCTCAACAATGAATCAAACAATTTCAAATCTCTATAAAGCTCTTTTAGAGAGCTAGTTGTAATCTTCGATTGACCACTAGGCCTTTTCCAGAGTGTAATAATAGTTTTTGATACTCTATAGATTTGTTGATGTATGTTTTAGATTATTCTCGAAAGAATTAACCAAAATATCTCCAAAAGCTTATGTTGATATAAATGTTGTAATGATCTATAATATTCCAATTACTTTTCCATCAAAACTTATATATAAATATCACAACCATTCAATAGATATGAATTCTTTTATATGATTTGTTCGTCATAATGTTAATAGACATTTTTTGAGAAGGTCAATCGTACCATATAGTTAAACTTATTTTAATGAATTTTCTATTTTCATCATCTCATATTTTCCTTACTACCATTTTTCTATTCACCCTCAGCATCCATGATGCTATTATAAGAAATCAAAGTCAATAAACAAAAAATTGATAAGAAATATATCCTAAATCAAATTTAATAGTCATTCATCAAACTTTGACTCCAACTTTTCTTAACACATTAGTAACCTTCTCGAGATGGTTGTTCCTAATTCCTAAGTTTAGACCGATGCCCTAATTCCAAGTCTCAATGCCAATGTTATGATTTTCACACAATTTATGTAAATCATGTTGGCAATGACCATTAGCACACCATTGCTAATAATTCTAATTATGATTTGGTAAAGACTATAATTGCATCAAGGCCTCCAGAGTTACCAAGTGTTGGGCAATCAATCCCCCCATTGACCATTCTAATTTCGTCTTAGCAAAATTGATAAATGTCTACTCTGACTTCCCCTCTCCTATCTAAGAATATTATCAAACTGTCTACTAGTTGCCACTAAGGAGCCTTTTACCTACTTATGTTTCAACTTAAGGTGTTTGACAAGGAAAGCAAAGGCCTACACAAAGTGAACAACAAAGAATTTAGTAAGAAAGTTACTCACCTAGCACATTTTCAATGAGTTTCAACCAAAGTATAATATTATGATAACAAAATTCTAATGGGGAAAGAGACACCTTAAACTTTCATGATTGAGTTTGATACTATATTGACTAACCAACTAACATTAAGCATGATGAAAATGCAAGATGATGGTAAAAAAATCTAAAAGGCATCACACTTGAGAGGTTCTAATATCTCCCAAAATGTTCCACTAACCTATTTAGTTGATTTTTGACAAATCATTCTTTCAATTTTTGCTATCTCCTAAAAGGTGAACATTGGAGACAATCTCTTCTCAATGGTTTAAGGACACAATGAGCCCCTTCATGTTTTTATCCAAATATTCAATGACAATGCCCAAAAATGTGCTAATGTCTCAGAGTCTTACGATTGTCACTCTTATTCAAGACTTATTATACTCAAAGCTCAACAAATCCCTTTCCCACTTCCCAATTGAGACAATGGGGAAACTCATCAAGAAAAATGATCAATACATCAACTCCAAGGAAGAGATGGAAGTCAAAACAACAACAAAACATAATCCTCCAAGAAAGAGGTTCATGCTCCATCTTCTAAGCATAAGATCAAGAATAATGTTCATTATTTTAAAGTTGTAGAAAAAGATTCTAAAGCCTTTATGTGCACCTCAACCCAAGTCCTATAGTTTTCTAATTGAAACTTGAATCAAGGTGTTGACTTCCTTTTTCAACTCTCAAATTTTGCTTTATTTTCTTCAAAGAAGATGTAATAATCAACTCTCTCTAATAGCTCACCATTCATTTATGATAGAAAGCAAGAAAAAGAAAGACTTGTTGAGTCCCAAGAGTATATAAGCCTTGCATGAGGGTTACCACCATTAAATTTTTCTCGACATGGGCACATCCATGAGGGTATCAGCCCTCTTTGAGACTACAAAACAACTCGGGAACAACATCCTTCAAGAAAACAACCATAACATTATACTTCATCACATTCGACACAAGTCAAAAAGCAAACATATTGTCACACTCTATCATAAATACATCAAAGTCAATCTCTCTTTTATTCTTCATCAGGAACTCTAGTTAAAACTCAAAGAATAGGCCTCCTTTGAGACCATTGAACTAAAGGTTCAACAACACTTCCAAATGAAAAGGGTAAGGCCACAGCAAACACCAACCATGTTCTCTGAGAAAGGGTTCATAGAGATGTCGGGTTTGATTCCTTGTCGACTGGTGAAGCAAGTGATCTCGTAGCAATAATGATCATGACTTAAGCCATGATCAAGGCAACCTACAAAGGAGAGGCAAGGGCCATTTCTAACACAACAACAATGAACATAGCTATCATTTATTAAAATACCAACATATTGGCATTAAGGCAGTAGAAGAAAAGGTTGGTTTGCTCTCATGTCAAGATTAATCCATTCAAGAAGCTTGTTTGTCAATGGAATCAAAGAAGCTTGGCGAGTCAAATTACAACATACTATAATTGAATTTGACTGAGTGGCATTTCTTATCTCTCTCTCTATCCAACTACCACATTTCCCATAGTTGGCTCCAAGTATATTGAGGTTAAATCATAAAGCAAACCATGAGTAGATAGATAGGAAAAAGATCACTGAGAGTGAGAAAAGAGGACAAGAAATGTCACATCTTCCCGCTCTAAAAAATTGACAAATCGACCCCAACCAACTCAAATGCCAAAAAAGAATCGAGTAAATACCCTCAAAAGTGTGATATTTACAGACTAACTTTGGTCGAGCATTAACTTTGGCTACGATCCCAACAGTGCCATTAAGTGGGTGTGTTCAACCATGCTAGTTCGGAAATAAAAGAACATAGTACATGACTATACACTTGCCGTGAAGAGAACAGGCTCAAAGCAGCAAAAACTCAATTAGAAATAACCAGAAACAATATCTGAAGTGAATGAATAACACAAACAAATTGTTATAAATGATTTTTGCAACTAGAGAAAAGATACGAACTGGGCTTTGTCAGTTGGTTGCTCCTCAATATCTCAAGCCAAGATAAGCTGCATTAATGCATAATCTAACATAAAACTCCTGCAATTAGTTAACCTGAGGAAAATAGAAAAAGGATATAAACTTCTAGCAAGGTGGTCTTCTCAATTCTACTAGCCAAGATCCGCAGGCATACACAAGAAAAGCTACACATTCTATCCAGCAAAATTGAGCTTTTTCATCACTTTAGCATATGCCGGATAAACAAGTTCTAGTTTCCTGAGCCTTCTTTTGGATTTCTTCGACTGTAACAGGAAAGAACATAGGATGAGTTCTGAGGCACAAAAAAAATAACAGCAGCTAACATTCCTTCTACATTCAATTACAAGCAGCAAGCTTAATGAAATGCGAGTCAAGAAGGTTTAAATGAGAACAGTATGATTCATAACCATGAAGATGCTAAATTCTACATTAGTAAGGTAACAGATAGTTTGGTTTGGCTCAGTTGGTATAGGTTGCTGACCAATCTTCTGATACCACTATTTTCTATATATTAATATACCTAAAGATCCAGCAAATGACATCATCATTAAATTTTTCATTATTTTGAAATATAAATCACAAATCTCTTAGTCTTAATCTAGACATCAATTGCAATCCTATCGCAAGTACACATACATCTCAGCTAAACAGATTAAGATCTATTAAGCAAACCCATTTTAGCTCAAAAATCACTCTCAATACCTCCAAATTTCTTTTACCAATCTCTTCCCCTGTTTTAACCAAGAAATATATAGCCACCAACAAAAAGCTAGATCAAGACATTCCATAGTACATTTGATTAGTAAAAGCATCCATAATAAATGCAAGATTAAGTTAAAGAGTAATCTAAAAATCTTCAATTAACCTTTCATGGGTGCAAACACACATTACTATTCCATCATACCAACCTTTATTAGTTTCAATATATTCAAAATAAACTATTTTCTTCATTAAAATCTTAAAAAATACTCGAACAAAAACTCTATCATGTGTTTTTTAAATGAATAAAAAATAAACAAAGGTCATTTTTCTTGTGATTAATTTTTTTTATTAAACCTCTCAACAAGTGCATAGCTTTTATGCCTTAGTTTCTTAGCATAAAACAAAATTAGTTTCGAGATATCTTAAATTGCAACTTGTGCTTAATTACAGCCTCCAAATGTTTTGAGGTTTGTCTCATTGATGTAGAGAAAAATGAAGAAACTTTATGGTAGGAGCTCAAAATATGGAATCTTTTGAAAATGCACTTCAAAATCAATGTAGGAAAACAAGAACGAATGAGAAAGCTCATGACATTAATGAAAAGATGAATACAATACAAAATATGCGCATGAAATGATGGAATAAGAAGTCAACAATGAAGAAGATTGAGGAGAGGAAAAATAACCTCATTGGAAGTCCTTTGGGCAGAGAGGACTCTTAGAATCCTTCATAAGCAGCATTTCTACAATAATCAAAAGTCTCTAAAACACTCAACTTCATTTATCAACAAAAAACCCCAATCTGATTGTCACAAAAGCAACCTGATTGCCCTAGATCGCTTGTCAAAATAACTTTCCTGTGTTTACAAATGTTGGATTTCTTTATTCTTGCAAATTGTTATCAAAGTATTTTTCTCCAACCATCTAGCAACATTGTAGGCTTAAAAGTTACATTAGTTTAGTAAGAAAAAATATTACTAACCCCACATTGTTTCACACATCCAAAGGAATTACCACTTGATCTATTGCTTTTAAATGCCTTCATCTTCAAACTTGCCATCACCATTTCAGGGAGTCACCAATAAAAATTAATTTTCTTCCACATAATTAAATACTTTTAAATTGATCATTTTGTCATAACAAACATCAAAACTTAATGAAGCAACTATGTATTAAATCCTTATCAAAATTTAATATTTTCAAATAATTACACTGGATATAGTTTAATTAAGTTTTGTCCTCCGTTGCTTTAACTCGCTCATTTCTTCCTCTCTTTTTAGTGGGATATTATGATGACATAACACTTCAAAAATAGTTCATCATTACATCCTCTCTTTTTAGTGGGATATTATGATGGCATAACACTTCAGAAATAGTTCATCATTTCATCCAATCTACATGAATCATATTATGAAAATCATCATTTTTTCATTATTTTGGAATATAAACTTAAGATAATAAGGGCCCTCTCTTCACTATTTTATGACCATAAATAAAATATCTACATTGTTTGTTCCCCTATCTTTTTTCTTTTTGAATATATTCAATTTTAGATGCATTAAGGAGAAACCCATATGCACCAAAGCAAATTATCATTCTTCAAAATTTAAACTTTAATTTAGCTCCTCAAACTCATCAATTGGTATGATATCATCAATAAAAACCTTACACAATAGTCATTTCTATTGAGTTTTACTAATAAGAATGTCTAATGACTAACGAACAAGATAAGGATTAAAGCAAAGCCTTAATGAAGTCCAACTATAATAAAAAGTCAAATGTCTTTAAGTGTGTACAAAAATCATTGTTTTATTATTAAATAACTTCAATATAATTAAATCTAACTCTAACTCTTTCCTTAACACCTAAAATACTTCTTTTAAGATCCTAACATATATCTAAATCAATAAAAGCTTAATAAAATTCTTTTCTTATCCTAAATTTTTCCATTACATCTATCAGCAAACGTTTAACCTTTATAGTTAATCTTTTTGGCCAAGACTAAATTAATTTTATAATACATATCTCATCACTATCTCCCAAATTAACTTTACTGAGATCCTATTTTATAGTTTTGGTAAATCAATAAAGTTTCAATATACGAAAAATCAACTTAATTAAGTCATAATTTGTGTAATTTTAAATGTCTCCTTTTTCTCTAATAAATAGGTCTTCAAACTACTTTACTATTCTAGTATTTTTGTTTCCCAAAAATACAACAAATAACCTCTTCTAATTTGTAGAAATTATTCCAAAACATAATTCTTCTTGCACTACTACCATTCAATCCTTTTATAAAACACATACATATAATATTGAAAGCTTGCCCAAATATTACAACCCTAAGAATTATAATACTACACTCATTTCTTCTAAGATACCTCATATCATACAGTTCTTACAAAAATGTCTAATTTGGAGAAGTTAAATAGGAGATTACGAAATTATCTAATATTGCAAACAAATCAAAAATATTCTATTACATTTATTATAAATAAATCTGGGATATTTTGTTAAAATATTTTACCAAAACGTAAAATATTATGTTAGAATATTCCATCAAATTTATTTTGTCATTAAATTTCTCATTTGAAGAATAATTTTCATTTATGAAGTATATTTATTATTTATTTATTTATTTTTGTACTCAATCCTTTGTCATTTATAATTCAAGAAATTATTATTTTCTTTCTTCTCAAAATCTATATAATATCAAAGAAAAGTTGATATCTTAGATTTATTATCTAATATTGCAAACAAATCTAAAATATTCTATTAAATTTATTATAAATAAATCTACAATATTTTGTTAAAATATTTCACCAAAACATAAAATATTATATTAAAATATTTTATTAAATTTATTTTGTCATTAAATTTCTCATTTGGTGAGTAATTGTCATTTGTGAAGTACATTCATTATTTATTTATTAATTTTTGTATTCAATTCTTTGTTCTTTATAATTCAATAAATTATTATTTTCTTTTTTCTCAAAATCTATATAATATCAAAGAAAAGTTGATCTCTTTTACAATATCCTATAAAGTGAAAATAATAATCGACATAGAATAAAACCTTACTATCTCCTCTGACTCTTCCAATCAGTCACCCTAATCTCGATGTTTCCTCCATCCCTGTTTTTGCAAAATGTTATTTCCAAAATTCCACTCTTCAACTCACAAGTATAAAACTAAATTGGCAGAAGTACCTCAAGTGGGCTCAATCAATAAAGCTGGTTATCGACAACAAAGGAAAAAGTAGATATTTGACTGGTGATTAAACAGATAAACTAAAAACCAAAGTCCATATGTGATGGTCAAGCTTATTAAGCTACAACTAAAAATTTTCAAAAGCCGTCTTTCAACTCGAAAATAGTCCCTTTTATGAAGGAGCAATTAGAACATCGGTATAAATTATATCAACCTCCAGTGTCCTTAACCATATCTTATTCTTTAGCTTAAAAAGGTAATTATCTAAATATTTCTTATTTAAGTGTCACTTATGTTCCTATTTACTCATGGTTTATGATTCTAATATAATCAATCACATGATTGGTTGTTCCAAATTGTTCACATCTTATAATCTTTATGCAGGCAATAAAAAAGGTTAGGATTACTAATGATACTCCTTCGTTATGGTCAAGATTAGAGCAATCAAACTTACTCATTAATTCTCTATGCCCCATTTTGTATTATAATTTGATATACAACAGTAAAATTATCTTCAATTATCAATGTGAAGTTAATTTTAATACCTCTCATTGTAAGCTTCAAGAATCAACTATAATGAGGATGAATGATAAGGCTAAAGAAAAAAATAGACTTTACAACTTTGAAGATAAACCTTACTTGAATAAACAATATAAAAACATTTGTTTTGATTCTGTTTTCATTCTCAAACATAATAATATTACATTATTGCATTATAAGCTAGGCCATCCTAATTTTCAATATGTAAAATACTAGTTTTTAAACTTATTCCATAATAAAAATCCATCTTTCTAATATAAAATATGTTAATTTATTAAATATCATCATGCATCTTTTCCCTTTAACTTTACAGATCAACTATGCCACAAACTATGATGCATAATATATGGGCCCAATGTCAAACATGAACATGTTTTGGTAAAAGATAGTTTATAATATTTATCAATAATCACACAATTCAAAGTTAGAATTATTTGATGAAAGAAAAATCTAAATTGGAAAGAATTTTAAAAAATGTTTACACCATGATACAAACATAAGTTCACAAACCCATTTAAATTTTACAAATTAATAATGGTTCAAAATATTTCAAGAAGCCTTTAGACAAGTTTTTCTACAAAAAAGATAATTCGCTAAACTTCTTGCATTAACACTCTACAACAAAATAGTTTGGTTAGAATAGAAAATAAACAACTACTAGAAATAACTAGAGCTTTATTTTTTTACTAATAAGATACTAAATACAGTAATAATTCTGTTATTTCTAACTGCTAACCTTGATTGACCTCTATAAGAAATAGATGTTAAAAATACATTTTTTAATGAGACTTGAAAGAAGAACTAAACATAGAAGGATTTGAAGAATAGTTTGAAACAAAGGTGGTAGACTAAAAAAATCATTATATGGGTTGAAATGATTGCCAAGACCTTGATTTAAAAAATTTATTCAGTTTATCAAACTTCAGGAATACACTCAAGAACAAACTGATCATACAATGTTCATTACACCTTTACTAGATAGAAAAATAGTTGTACTAATTATGTACATGGATGATATCATCTTCACTAGAGATAAACTAGTTGAAAACTTCTTCTCAATGTTTAAAATAAAAATTCAAGATTTTTTTAGATAACTTCTTGATAATGAAAATTACGAGATCATAAAAATTTTGTATCCCAAAAGGAAATATGTTTTTGAGCTTCTCAAGAAGATCAGGATAAGTGGTTGCAAACCAAATACTATAATCAACCCTATTTAGAAGCTCAAAGATGACAAGGAAGATGATCTCATGAACACAGCCTATATCAAAAACTAGTGGGTAAACTAATTTATCTCTTATACATGACCGAGTATTGCGTTTGTTGTAAGCTTAATAAACCAATTTATGCATCCTCCTTATGAGAAAAAGCTTCAAACGATTTATTGAATTCTGCGATATTCAAAAACATCTCTAAGGAAAGGTCTATTTTTTCATAAGACCATATACTAAGCATTAAGACATACACTAATACAAAATAGACTAGGTTGATTGTTGACTAAAGATCTATATCGAGATATTTTACTTATGTTTGAGAAAATGTGGCCACATGGAGAAGATAACAACATAAAATAGTCACAAGGAGCAGCACTAAAGGGGAATGCAAAGTAATGGCTAACGAAGTATGTGAAAGATTATAAATAAAGAATTTTCAAAGAGTTGAAGATGTCAATTAATATGTCAAGGAAACTATATTGTGATTACAAATGTGTCATCAAAATTGCACAAAATCTGATTCAAATTACTTTTCATAGCTAATATAGAGACTGATAGATACTTCTAAAGGATATTAATTGTGGAACTATTTATATGCTTTTTATCTCTATTACATAGCAAATAGTGATATTCTCATCACATGATTGTTTATGTCTAATTTTAAACTTCTTGTGAGCAAGTTGAGCATGGTTGATGACTAGGCACCAACTTGAGATGAGGTGTTAGATTTGGAGAAGTTAGTTAGCAATTATAAGATTTTCAAATATTGTAAAAAAATCTAAAATATTCTATTAAAATATTCTATCAAAATTTAAAATATTCTATCAAAATTTAAAACATTCTATCAAATTTATTTTGTCATTAAGTTTTTAATTTAGTAGATAATTATTCTTATACTTAATCTTTTATAATTAAAAAAACTTTTTTTCTTTATTCCAAAGCTTACAAAACTATAACTAAATTTATATTCTAATTCTGATCAACTTCCAAGGCTTGAACCCCAAACAATTCTTCTTGGTCTTCTCTCCAGGCCAACTAGTTGCTTGCATGTACATATTTGTCTCTACAAATGTTATCATATGCACTAACAACATCAAATTGTTATGCTATTCTAATAACAATGTCTAAGACTAACATCTCTACCTACATCTACTTAAGATGAGCAAAAAAACTTATTTATTATTGCACCTAAGCACCAATGTAATAATCCTTGATCACACATTACAACATCCAAACAATACCATGTGTTATTACCACAAGACACCCTAACATCAACACAATTTAATAAAAGAATAATGTCTTATTAGTTTGACAAGTTTTATATCAATAATAAAATACCTAACAAAGGATTAATGTCTTATTAGTTCAACAAGTTTTGGATCAAATATTAAATACCTAATAGAGCTCTTAACATTATCTTGGTTGGACTTAAGACTAGCCTTGAAAATGTTTCAAGAATTAAAACCAAATATAATAAAAGTAGTGCGCTCCTATTTATACATATGGATAAATAGATATGCTAAAAAATTATAACATGATTTCCTTTTCGACAAGTTCTAGTTTCAAATCTAAATGACACTTCAAAACAAATATTTCATAACCAATGAATCAACTTGATAAAATGACATTGAAGTCAATCCAAAAAACCTATGTATCATCATACAACTAAATGAGCCTTCCAATATTTTAAGGAACTCATAAATATTTTAACAAGAAAAATCTAAAAGAAAATATTAAGTGAGAAGGTAATTATTTTAATAAAGAATTGGAAATTCTGAATTAAGTTTTTATTTCTATTAATAAGTTTTTTTACCTAATTATTGGAAATAAATCACAATAAACTAGACTAAACTGATGAGTGGGTCAAGCTTCATTTGATTTGACTTGGCTCATCTATTATTCATGATCTCTTAGTATCATAGAACGTAGATGGTCATGTTCAACCGCAATTACTAATTACTAATGAGTTTGTTCGTGTTCCTTGCACCTCTTCCAAAATGTAAGATTTTTTTTCTACACATGACACAAGCACTTATAATATTGATAACTTTCTTAAATTTTACAAGCTTTAAAAACAGAACACTATCCTCATTTCTTTTAAGATCCCTTTATCATCTTAAAATTTTTATAGAAATAATATCTATTTTTTTTTTAATTTTTACCAAAAATCAAAACTTAAATCTCAAACCATTATTTTCAGTCTTGTCTCTCACCCATTTAGTTTCTAGAATATACATAACATGTATCTTTAGAAGTGTCATCGTATCCACTAACATCAAGTTTCTAATAAGACCCTTATACTTTATATTCTTATCCTAACAACAATGTCTTTGTAACATCTTCACTAAAATATATTCAAGATGACAAGAAAATTTTTATCGTTTATTACAACTCCTAAGCAACAATGTAACAACCCTTGATCACATATTACAATACACAAAAACTAAGGCTCATTGCTTCGACAACATGCCCAAGCATAAACACAATTTAATAATGGGACTAACATCATATTAGTTCAACAAGTTTTACATCAAGTATTAAAAATCAAATGCAACTCTTAAGTTTATCTCAATTCAACTAGACACAATTAGGAGCAAGCTAATGATAGAAAATAGAACATCATTTGATCAAGGATGGATTAACATGCTTCAAGGATAACAACAAAAGCATTAAAAGATATCTTCTACAACAGCGTTAAGATGATTGAAAATTGTTAATTTAAAACTTATGGGCAATGGTCGTAGGCTTCACTAAACAAAAAGGCAGGATATAAACATTTCAATAATATGGAGACCATTTATTGCAAAAACGTTGACTTCAGTCATTTGAAGATTAGTTATCTATTGAATAAGTATTACAATTCAGTGTGACTAGAGTTATAGGTGCTGCAAGGATGGTCATTTGGAGAGGAAGTTTGAATTAAAATCATTTAAAAGGTTGACACAAGAAAGTCAAGCTAATCACACTACTTCAGATTGGTATGAAAGATTTAGACAGGAAAGCATATTCTGCTTTTCCAGAAGGGTACAAATGAGATACTTCCAGTTATAACAATTCCTACTAGTTATAGTCACTCCTAAGAAAATGGGAATCTTGCTTAAAAACAAATGCATTGGATGTCACAATCAAGAGATACTTGATCATGAACTGCTCAAGTGTTTATTTGCAAAACAAGTTATTCTAACAAGCCAAATATGTTCAACAAAGGAAGACCAGCTTGTACACTACAGCATAAATAATAAAGATGGATGATAAACAGTAATCAACAACAACACAATATAAAATCAATCCTGTATGGCAATGCTGGAAGAGTTAAAATGAGCTTGTTTTTCAATGGCTTTCAAACACTCTAAATAGTCTTTCAAAAGCAAGAATTTTAGCTTTATATGTCAAATAACTCCATTATTGACTTTGTGTTTCCCTCTTTCCCACCAAAACTTTATACCATTGTAACACTCCTCACCCCAACCCTAGTAAAAACTTTTGCAAATGCATGCGCACACAAGACAACCATTTAAAGCAACGCAACAGCCATCCCCAAGATGGCCAAAATTGTATTTTAATGGAATCAAGATACGGCCACTATTTTGCAATGGCTCATAGCCCTCCTGAGCAATTTTTCAAAAGAAAAAGGATTGGCCACTAATTTCAAACAACTCCATTCTGGGTTTTGTTTTCTCCGCTTCCTCTTCATAACTATCTACCAGTGTTAACCTTTTTGACGTTATAGCAAGCACATTTGCACACACAACACAACTTTCATACACGTCAAAATGGTCATTCCCATGTGGTTAAAATTATATTTTGATAGCATCAAGAACAGCTCCAAATGAGACAATAGTTGGGAACATCATATGAATCATTATAGCAGCATCCTCATAGATAAAGGTTCTAAAGCAGCCATGAACTATGCTATTGGAGCACAAAACAATTGCCTTTCATGAAAGTGAAGTACATAAGATTGTTAAAGAGTGAATGTTATGATTGAATGAGAAAGTTTTTGATAAAACAAGCAACTCCAACAACTTGACAAAGATGATGCTAAGAGATATAAAGCTCATGCATAGCATTTATAATGGGAAGATTCGGTACTATATGGAAATAGACTATCTAGCATTGCACATTGTTGGCTAGTATATCATTAAAAGGTTATGAAACTTGTAAAAATACCTTGCCACAAGATTGCTTTTCCTCATCAACAATAGTGTGGGTTTTGCATATATAAAAAAAATTTAAGAAGGCTTTTTATACCAAACATATCATTTAGAAAACAGTAGTGTTTAGAATTGCTTATTCCCAACTCTATTTTTGCCTAATAAGCAAATTGCAGGAACCAAATTTTACAGCTGGCCTTTCTTCTATCTGTTAATGGAAATCCAATTTTCCATCGGCCATTCAAATTTTGAACAAACTTTAAAAACAAGCTTCATTTTAAAAATTCTTTGAAACTCCTCCCTAGAGCAATTAGTATTGCAAAATCTTATGCTCTTTAAATTAGTTCTGCCAAAGAAGGGAAAGAGTTGAATTTGTTTTCTGAAAAGAAACATAGTATCATCATGACAAGTGATGAAATCAAAAGACCATAATTGCTAAAACCAGAAAGCTAGAACGCTCACATCAAAAAGAATGTGTTTCAAAAAGTGCAGCATAAATATCGTCCTTCAATATAATGGCATAAAAACTAAAATAGTAAAGAAAACTTTGGTGTTTCTCTTGTGGCTTGATAGTTCTTACGAAATTATGCTATGCTATTCAAATTAGATCTGACAAAAAGGGAAAAAGTCGCATTTGTTTTCTTAAAAGAAATGTAGAATCGAAACAAGTGAAATAAACAAAATACCTTAGATTAGAGGGGTAATAAAGATCAAGAAGTGCAGAATATATATTGTCCATTTAACAGCAGAATAACTAGACCAATACCAAAAACGTGTAGATTTTGTTCTCCATCTAAGAACATGAAGCCATACCAAAGCAAAATAAATAGATAAATAAATAAATAAAGCATACCTTCAGGTGCGCATTATGATTCTTTCCAGCCCGCCCCCGTCTAATCTGCCCATCACTCAAAGTCCTAAATCTGTACTTAAATGAACTGCAAATATAAAACCATAAGCGCCAACTGGACAATGCATTCCATTGATTCAACAGTGGAATATTAACTAACAAGAAATAACAGATAAATCAACCTACGAGTAAGCTTTCAGCCTATACTTCTTCACTTTAGATACCACGGGCGTCCTCGGAGCCCTTGACAACTTCATTTTCTTCTTTTTCTTGTCTTTCTTCGACTCGGATGCGAAGTGCCGGGAATTCAATACCTGGACCTTCCCAAAATAAAATTAAAAAAAATAACGCGAAATCTTAAAGCTTTACATTGAGGAATGCCGAAACATACCGGGAAGAATGGAGAAAACGGTTGGGATGAAATACGAGATTGATAGATCGTCGGGCACAGGAAAAAGGAAGAGTTTATAGACCTCATAAAGAACAAGGATTGGCCGGGAAGGGGATTGGAAGAAAAGGGTGGAAGACTACGAGGGTAAGATGACAGAATATGGCGGCCAAGCTTCGCAAACCACCTCTGCATCTTCCCGATTGGACGGCGGGCCGACGCCGTGCAGGCAAAAACTGAAGAACTCAAACAATCTCTTGCGTGGCATCACAGGCTTGTTTAAACAATTGTGATAAAGTTAAAACATAATGAGGTAAGAGTAATTGGAATATGTGAAATTGGTAAAGTTGAAGCTTATACTCAAAACATAAAAAAAAATATATGATAAACTATGCTTCCAATATGATATTTAAAAAAAAATAAATACAAAAACATATGAAGTGAAGTAGTATAAGATGATGAGGTTCACATGTGTAGAAGACTGAGACCAAATATATAACAATCACAATAACTATTCATTGGCATGAATTTATCAAGATTTAGAAAAAAAACTTTCGACATGTTAATCCGATTTTTTGGTAAAAACAGTTTGGGCAAAATAAAACGGGTTAGTAGGATTGGCGGGTTGGCACGGGCCATCGTGGGTCATCACAAGTGACGGGTCGGTGCAAGTCCAGCATGTGTTATTGTTCCTAGGTTAATTTTAGGTTGCGTGGGTCTACTCAGGTGGCAGCAAAAACTGCTAATAGTGGTGGTGAAAGTGGCAAATAACGATAGATAATGATAAGTGATAAAATCAATAAAAAAAATTTCAGTTTAAAGCATTTTTAAGCAATTTTAACTAAGTTTTATACTGGTTGACTTATGGAACTAGTATGATGTCAGTAGATGTGTGTTATGAGCTAATGTTAAACGCTCCTATGTCACCATTCTTATATGCGAAAGAGCTTAGCTCGGGTGGTATCAGGGTGATGGGTATAGTAGTGTTCTAATAAGTACAGTGTGATATAGTGTAGGTCGTATGAAGTACGCCAAGAGTTCTTGATTAAAGGTTTATCCTTTTAACAAACTAAAATTTTTTTTAAGTTTACAATTTTTGGTTAAAATTGACTTGTAATCTAAAACTTCTTTCATATTATTCTTACTCATTCTTAATGCTAATGTAGTTGTAAGAATAAGTTTAATCAATATGAAAGAATTAAACTCAAAATGGTTCACTACATATTAGATATGGTACCTTGTAAGGGATTAAATTCTTAATATTAAATTTGCATTATTCCCATATTTTTTTTAGCAAATCCAATAGATGCATATTAGTTTCCAGTTTTTGAATATTCATAAAAAATCCAACTTCACGTACTTATAATTTCTTATAAATTATGAGAATGAACTGTTCTAGCCTAACTTTAATAATAACATAGTCTCATTTATGAAATTCATTAACTTTTTTTTGAAAATCTACTAGTTTCTTGTATCTTCTGTTACTTAAAATTATTTTTTTATATATTATTATATATAATAAAGAGATATAAGTAGAGATAAAAATTTGAAAGTCTATTGATAAAGGAATAAGATCAATAAAAGATATTGACTTGTTATTATGAGTCTATACAATAAGTAATAAATGTGATAAGATAGTAACTAACTCTTTAATTATAAAAAAACCAAACTAACTCTTCTTAAGCAAGAGTCTTCTTAATTTAGGATAGTATAATCAAGCTTAAACTCTGTCTTTCCCTTTTTTTATCCATGGGTCATGGGTTTAAAATTTTTATAGATTTGTTAGGATTAAGAGATTAAGGTCTCTCATGAGATGGAGCAATATGTAATATGATTGCCTTTCTTTTATTAATAAAAGAACACATGTCAATCTTACATTTCGAAGTCACGTCTCTATAAAAAAAGTCATTCTCTTTTAAGAATAAGATGACCTACTTGCATAGGTATGACATTGCATAAAATCTCTTCACTATACTTATCCAATTTTAAAGATACATAACGTCATTGCTTAATGGGTATAGATATTTTATTTATTCATGACACAAAGTAGAGGTTTAGGTGTTCCAATAAAGAAGCTTTTTTTGCTTAGTGGTCTTAAGGGATATTGCATTAATTTAACTGACATTATTTATAATCATTTTACATAATTGTTACTTAATTTCCATACTAGTGTTAAGATATTGGTGCCCTTCCAATCATCTTAAGGTTGTGGGTTTATAAAGGTGCACCCAGCCATGTAATTTTTTATATTTTCTAATTATTTATCAACTTTCTTATTAAGCATTATGTTTTCTTCTATTTCTAACTCTTATTGATCATTACTACTTTTTAGGTTCATAATCATAGATATCTTTAGGCAATTAACAACTATATGACATTTTTCATGACACTTAAAATAGGTTATTCCATATTTGATGGGTTGGTTTAAAGAAATATGTAAAAAAAATAAATGGTAATATAAGTTTGGTAGGTTTAAAAATTATGGTGAATGAGGTAGACGAAGTGTAAGTATGTGTTAAAGAATGATGGATCGAGTTTTTAGAGGGTTTGACTCATCATTTCTCTTAAAATAAATTCTATTTTTATTCATATTTTATTTATGTAACAAGGTTTCTCTTAGATAGTAATATTTTTCAAGTTAATTTCAACTTATATGTATTCCTTTAAACTTACTCTAAAATAAGAGAGTACTACTTGCTTTGGTTTATCTATATCACATATAAGTTTATAATCCTCAAATTTATTAATATACTCTTTAATAGATCTATCATCTTAGGAAAACATTTACTATTTATTTAATATTTTGTTTCTATAGGTTATTAGAACAAACCTATTATATAATCAAATCTTGAGATTTTTTGAAGTTTGAGACATCTCTTCATTATCGTTAGTATATTATTGTTTTAAGTTTCTAAGAAACTTATGAACATTATAAGTGAGTTTAATCTTAATAAATTGATACTTGTTTTGCTTACACAATTAGTGCCAATCAAAGAAATTATTCATATTAATCTATGAATTGATATAATCGTTAGATAGCTATCATTAAAAAGTTGGGGCATCCAATTTTACATTAGGGACATACTCTTGATCTCAATGCTTCTTAAGTCTTTTGATACAGGATAATGTGTCCAAAATATATTTTAACTCATAGACAATTGAGAAAGACTTAAGTTTAAGCAACATATATATACAAGGGCCTACCCCAATGTTGTAGATTTAGAATCATAATTTTTGTAATCATTAGGCAAATAAAAACTTTCTTAGTAACCAAAGACATACTGATTTTAACAAAAATAATCTCACCCTAAAGAAAATTTGAGGTTTTGTTGATCCAAGATATAATATATGGGTAGAGATAATCTGTAAGTGTTAAACATATATTTTCGACAATATTTTGTGCTATGACATTGATACAGTTATCATTATCTATAATAATATTATATTGTTGGTCTTTAATCCTAATAAAGATATTAAAAATGTTAGTTTATTATCAATCATGAGATAATCTTAATATAGTTAAAATGTATCTCATAACATATTTGATAAATATTATTCATTAAAATCTTATTTTTATTTAAATATACGTTTCAGTTTAAATATATTTATATTGTGATCAAACTTATGTACGCTTAGGCAAACTAACTTAAACAGAAGTCCGTTGGTGTTATCCCACTCGATGGCTGCTGGCGTTCTCTTCTCCGCAAATCCGGCTCTATCCTCTCGATCACGAACTTTGCATTCTGCTTCTCCTTTACAATATCCTTTGCGCAGTTCTTGTTCTCCTTCAATCGTAGTATACCCCTTCAACTACGTCACGGGTTTCGGTAGCCACCGGTGGATACGGCGGCAGATATGCGCTCAGTCTTCCAATGAACAGTCCCCATCGGACTCAAAGCTGAAGGCTGGTGTTGCGGTCTATAAGCCAAAGTCCTACGAAGAGCTTGTCACTGACGCCGCCAGGTCCCTTGCATTTGCTCTCCAAGAAGGGAAGACCCGCCTTGAGATTGACTTCCCGTTAGTGGTCTTTCTGGATCCTCTTAAAAAATAGGCGAACAATTTGTTCTTCAATACTTGAAGTGACTAACAGAAACGTGCTATTTGTAGGCTATGTTCAACATCGCTTGGCTTTATTGTTTATTTATGTTTGCTACAGTTACCATTTGTTTAAATTCCTGTTTAAAGAAACAAAAACATGTTCCGAATACCATTCGAGAATCAAAATGCATCAGTTATGTTATTACCTTAACGAACTAAAATATATTAGTTTACAAGATGGATAAATGTGTGGTAAATGTACTATCTAATGACCAATGTTTTAGTTACCTTAAATAATCATCACTAGATAATAAAATCTAATGTACAAATTATTATCCAAATGATCTTGAACTAATATACAATGGTATGAAATAACATTTAAATGCTTACTCAGATTGATTAAGTTTTGTAAATTACTTTTATGAATATGATTATTTTATGAAACTAAAATGCATATCACATGATTTTTGAAGGGTTTTTTTAAGAAATAAGTTGAGGTGAGGGAGGAATAGGAGAGAGAAAATCTTGGTCAACAAAAAGAAAATTATAAGTATAAATCATTGTTTTTTCTTTCTCTCTATATGCTAATAGAGATATTAGAAATAATAAATCCCAAAAAGGATCCCCATAACATGTCATGGGTTGGGTATGTATAAGCAAAGTTTAACAACCTCTACAGATTGTATCGTGAGGGACTGGATTAGTAGTGATCTTAGTAAACACCGTGGGAGGCATTGTTAGGAATGGTTGAGCCTACCTTCAAAGTGTTTGTTGACTAAACAGGGAAGAGTCTAGAGTATGGTCAAGAAAAGCAACTTGACCTTCGACAATGTTAGCAATTCTCATGAAATTTTGAACATGCTTTGAGATGTTTCATTCATTTAATGGTGGAGGAGATGTATGTTTTAGATTATGGTTGTCAAAAATAACGTTTTTATTGATTCTTCAACTTATGACATTTATGTGAAAAGAGAGAAGTTGTGTCATAATTACTCTGCCACTTAGTACACTAAAATTTGTGCATCTTCTCTTACATGTAATGGTGTAGATAGGTGTTTGCACCCTTGCTACTTTTGCAACTTGTGATCTTCACGAAAAAATGTTGTTATTGAGTTGTCTGATGTCACGTTAACTTGGGATGAGCAAGTTTTTTGTGAAGGCCTCAAACAAGATTGTTGATAGTGAGAAATACTTGGCTTCTCTTTCTTACATGTCGATGATTTTATAACATCATCCAAATTTTCTTTAGGTGAAGACCTTAACAACAACTAAGGGTTAGGAATCCCAAACTGTGATAATGGTAAAGAGTTCTCTTTGGAGCATCGTTTTGGGGAGGGGATTTCGAGGATGGTTGTTAATGAACCTTAGATTGATTGGAAAGCGTCGTGCAGATGAGAAAACAGTGATATATCTATAAGGGCAACCTCATGAATTAAAGGCTTGAGAATTTTCAGTAGAACCCTACATAGATTGAAAACCGATCACAATGTTTAAAGAATCAGATTGAAAATTTATTTGTCAAGATCAATATTATCTTGAATATAAGAAAACCTTTTAAATAAAGTTTTATCACAAGCTTATACCTTTTCTAGATAATATTAAACCAAAGATAAAACTAAATCCAAATTCAAATTTAAATTTAAATTTAAAAAATTCTAAAACAATTTTAGAGAAAAATTTAAATAATAAAATCTTAAAAAAATTAAGTTTAACTGTAGAATTTGAACGTTGCAACAATTTTATGCATGATTTACATGAATATTCAATATGATCTAGTCAACTGTTGAACATCAAATTTGTAGTACTCTCAGTTTTCTTTCCTTTTCAAAAATCATGTAGTCCGAACATTGGATGAGTGTGATATGCTCAAAATCATATCACTGTGCATATGAAAATTACTTATGAAATTAATTTTTGAAAGTAAGATTGGAAGTCTTTTACTTTACATCAGTTGTCCATTCATTGGATTGAAGAATGAACATAATAAGGCTCTTGATTACTAGTGTGTGATGGGATTGAAATTATGAGGTTGTTAAAATATCCCTCAGTCACTATTGTTAAATAAGGTCGATTAGATATTTAATGCACATATCCTATGTTTTGAGTTATTGTCTATCTAATTTTTGTAAATGCTGATCCAAATATCATTATTTTGTTTGGAATGAAGCATAAGTGGTATTGGGTTCTAAAAAATCATTCATCTAGGGTAATGTTTGTGTTTTTATCAAATTCTTCTTGTTGGCTTCTTTCTTCTTTTTTAACAATACCTTTTCAAGATTTTCAAACAATTTCATGTAATTCCTACCTAGTTATCCTTGAGCATTGTAGCTTTGATTTATTACTTTGTTTGGATGCTATTGGAGAAGAAGCAAGATTAATGAGGCTATCATGGTTCTTATACATCATCTAGTCTCAAGAGAACAACACACATCTCGGGATAGTCTTTTGAAAGAGTAGATTAGAAAAGTTATTATTCAAACTCACTTCCTCATACATTGATTGGAAGGCAAAATATGTTTTGTAAGTGGATTGCCTTGCAAAGTAACTTTGGGCACTTGCATAACAATGCTTTGGTTGGTCCAACACTTTACGAGTGCGAGAAAAAAAAAATTCTCAATGGCTTATTCAATGAGGTAAGGAAATTTGAGAAAATGTTGAAATATAATATATTTTTCTAGAATTCTTATGAATTTTCTATAATCTTTTAGAAGTTTCTAGGTTAATCTATAATTATGTGGAATATTCTAGAAGTATCAAGAATTTAGTAGAATATTTTAGATAACTTAAGTTTTAGAAAAATCTTAAGAGGTTTGGAATGTTTTTAGAATGGAGTTAAAATTTGTATAAATACCAACCACCTCCCTATTTATAATCGAAGCATTTTGAGTTATAATCAAGCCTCTTCTTCTCCTTCAATTCTTCCATTTGTTCTTCAACCTCTCATCCATTCTTAAAAGGTTACATTAATCTCTCAAAATTATTTAACAAGGAAATACTTGAATTTCACTTTAAACTTACTCGTTGATGTCATGACTTGAATAATTTGACATAGTGTTCAGTATTGAAAAAATAAATTGAGGCAAAATAAAGTGAATGAGCCCAAATAAGAGATGAAACAGATAAGAGGAAAAAGGATTACAAAAGAGCTAGTCAAGGCTAAGTCAGTCTTGAAAAAGGCAAGGGTCAAATAATGGGTTAAACTTGAACTTCCTTCCAATTCTAACAAGGAGTTAAGATTTTGAGTCAGGAAATTGTTGGTAATCTTCATTGGAACTCATCGAATCTCAAGTGATCGGGACATTTTAGGAGCTTATTGGGTCCTAAGAACTTTTGACTCCTAGATTCTAAAATTGACGTTGACATCTCTGTTCGAAGCTTCCTCGTATTTGTCAAGTTTCAATTTCTGTATCAAATTTCAGATGAATGACGATTTTGAGTTGAAGTTATGTTCTCAAAGTTCCCTCACTTTCTTGGAGAGGGGAAAGAGACCTTTTAGTCGATGTTGGTGCTTTTTACTTTCCCCTTTAGATCAAACTATTGATTGCAAGTGAGAATGGGTTTAATTCTGTTATATAAGTTGAGAATAATGTTGTATCTTTACTATGCAATTAATTTGACTACTACTCATATATCTTTTTGGTTATTAGGTATCATCCTAAGCATATATTGGGCCTAACTTGTGCCCTCACATGATGCAATTCTTCTAAGAACTTGGGCTCACATAAATGCTATTTGAACACAACTGATCAAGATATAGGAACGGTTTAGCTCCTTTGGAAGTTGGCCAAGAACTTGTATAGGGTACGTTTTTCAATATTATTAAATTTTGTGTCTCATATTTTATTTTACGACTAGGCTATCTCAATCAAAACTTGTAAAATATAAGTGTGATGGTTTAATTTAGTTAGGAACAAAAGATGTTGCCACGATCTAAACTTTGGCCCTTGACAAGGATTCTTACAAATTTTGGATTAAGATATTGATAGTTGAGAGCAAGGAATTCAAGGCTCAAATCGAGGCCTTCTTTGAGGGAATAAAAACTCAAGACAAGGATATCTTCTAATTTGAAAAAAAAAGAGGAAGATAAGTTCGTCAAACTTTGTCTAAACATAATAAAGGAGTAGATCAAGAAAGAAAATGAAGATCTCTGAGAGTTGCTGGCAAAGGAGATTCGTGGAAAGCTAGGTCAAGAAATTGCTTGCAACTTTTGCTTAGTGATTTGTTAAGGAGATGCTTGGGAGTTTCATGAAGTTCGAGCTCTTTGGCAATGTCCAATGGTTTGCTTAGAACGAGGCCAATACCTCGAAAAAATTAGACTAGAGAACATATTATTTAGAGGCTTCTTTAGGCCTTTTCATCAATTTTATAAATTTTTTGAGATGATCTCAAGATTAGAGACCCATTATCAGAAGCCTTTCCTTTGAGCTTTTTTCATTTTTTATGCTATTTTTTTCATTAATTTTTGAAATACAATTGCATATTGAATTTCTTCAAGTTATTTCCACTGCAAGTTCTAGCGATTTTTCAAACCGTCTTGATTGACAAGGATGCAAGAATTTGGGTTTGCTACCAATTTGATTGTAGGACCTTTTCAATTTGGGGTTTAGCACTACAAATTGGATCTTGAACTTTTGAGTTTTTGCAAATTGTTTGTGCTTCAAACTCTCTGGATTGTTATTTGTGTTTCCTACAACTTTTATGTTTACATTTTTTTTCATGTGATCTTTAAACAGTGTTTCGAGCTGCTTGAATTCTGTAATGAACCTTGTTGGGTTGTTTTTTGCATGAGCTTATTATTTGATCATTTTGTTCCATCCATTGATTTAAGAATAAGATGAAACTAAAGCATTGATAAATCTCTTCATTCTCTATAGCTTTGATATTCAAAATTTACAATGATCCAATTTATATCCATGAGATATTTTAGATTAAATCTCATCCCAGATTTCTGTTTTGTTGTTAAACTTTTATCAACAGCATATTCCACCTCTTTAGCCCCAGCTTCCACCATTAAACCTCTGAGTGGCCTCAAAACTTGGGGCTTCAGGCATTCCGAGCCATACCAAGATAGATTAGTATTAGAGCAAATAACATTGTAAATCTTAAGCTATGCATGATTCTTGCTTTAGAACTTCATTCCCTTCACTATATGGCTCACTCTTTATGAAAGATCACTGTTGGCTTTAGTATGTTGCTATTTACATTATCTCCAGCAACTTAGATGTCGTTTGTAGAGTTTTTGGGATCTCCGTGGGCTGCAAAAGGCAATCACATGCTTTCCTACATAACAAACAGCAGAGTGGCTTCTTGGTTTTTGCCGTTTTCAGTTTGTGGCACTTGTAATTCACTATTTTAGGAGTTGTGGGATCTTGCTAACCTTCAACTATTTACATCCTATAGAAGATTGAGGTTCTTAAGGATCATGTAGAGCATCAACTTTTGTTGACTATAATGTGTAGCTACTTTGTACGGTATGTATAGTTAAAGTTTGGATTATACTTCAAGTTTGATAATTCTAATTTTTTGGTTAAGGTCTGTTTTAACCATCAAAACATCTATGACCCACCTATCTCGTGGTTTCTTTAAAGCCATTGAACCTATATAGAATGACGTTTGGATTTCCCATTGAAGAGTACTCAATCTTGAAGAATTATTTGGGTATAATTCATGTTACTGAGAGGAAATAAATTTTGCAATTTCTTCTTAATTTCAAATTCTTTTTTTTTGATGTGTGATTCTCTATTCATGACTCTATTCGTGATGGTAATCATGTTGAGCTTTTTGATACTTTTATACTCCTGAGCATAAACTTTGGGTTCTAATTTGTATTAATGGCATGGTTAACATGATTTCATTGAATGCTTTTCCTGATTTACTTCAACCCTTATTCCATCCATTACCCTTGGCCATTGATTTTCATGATGGATTTATTTAAGAGATCACACAAAGATGTGGAGACTTTTACATATGGGAAGTGTCATGTTTTGTTTTATTGTGATATTATGGCAATGAGCCTTACTGACTTTGCTTTGAAAAATACATGGTTGCATAATTTTTAGGCTTTCTATCTTCATGTGCATATTTCATGGCCTAGCTTCCATTAGTACAACTAGATGGAGGATTTAGGCAGCAAGCTATGAACGATTTTGTCTATGCCTTAATTAAATTGAAACACAAGTAGTGCTCTATACCTTTTCTTTCTTTTCTTTTCTATTTTATTCTTTATTAGGACATAATTTTCTCATAAAATGTATTTCATTAAACGTATCCATGCATAAATAATCCATACTTAAGCATGGGATTACAAAAACTAAGAGAAACTACAACCTTACATTATTAATACACTAAGAATCACTATCCACACTCACTTGTCTAGAATAAAAAATTATGCTACATGTACATGTATAATTATTTATTCTTTCACACTCGTCATTCCCATTTGATACTGGCACCTTACTTGAAAATTGTTTATAATATGAGTTGTACCTACACAAACATAGTATGCAAATTGAATTGATTTAATATTTCATAGCATTACAATTTCATGACAATGATAAGCAAAGTTAAGTGGTAGTAATTATGAAAGAACAACATATGCTATGTTAACGATATGCAAGCGTACCATATGATTACAACTATACATAGCAAATGGGATTGTGAAGGATGGGTTGAGTGGTGCTATAGTTTGTTAAGAGTTGAAGCTGATAAGAATGAAATCCACTAATGTAGTTGTGAAAGAAACCATTAGCTTAGAAAATTGTTCCATAGGAAGTAATTCATTGAAACCAAGACAAGTTAGCCACTCGAAAAGTCCTACCTTCAAGAAAATAACAAATGTCATAGTTATGCTCGAAGTTAAAACTTTTTCTTTCATTATCTTTCTTGTGGCTTACTTATGAGTCCTGTTTCTTAAATAATCAAAGTTGCATCTTTCCATATCATCTCAACTTAAGGATGGGAATTCCGTCATAGTGTAATGGTGTCATCATTTTCATTGTCTGCTAGCATTAGATGTGACAATCGGAAATTTGCTTACTATAGTATATTATTTATTAGTAAGTAATGTGTTAAGTATGAGTTTTTTGGGTGTAGGTTGCAAGTATGTGCTAAAATTTTTAGTGAAATTTAGAAAAGTTTAGATTTAATATAAAAATATTTTAAATAAATCACAATGAAACAAATTTGATGGTAGTTGTTTTATTGAAATTAGAGTCTATTTAAATAGTCAATAAAAGGTTAAAGTTAATGTTTTAAAACTAGTATAAGATGATATAACTATAGCCCATTGCTTAGTCATCGAGTGGTAAAATTTAGAGAGATATTAGGAGGGAGAAAGGGGCTTGCTGCATGAATTGTATTAGTGGGAGAGGTGATCAAGGAGGAGTTGGATTCAAAGAGGAATTAAGAGAATGAGCTATTGGTCAGAGTATCTAAATGTCAGAAACAAAAATGGAAAAAATCTTGTAAAACTAGTTCTGTTTTTTATTTAAATATGATTGATTGGGTTTTTAATTTCGTTGACTATTGAAACATGAGAAATTTTAAGTTTTAGTATTTAGAACCTAGTATAATGAGTTCTAGATAACATTTTCCATTATAATTACTAGTGTTAAGCTCCTAAAGCTCTTTGTAGCTTGTTCAAACTATCCAATTGAATATGATAAGTTGTGAAATTGATGACAATTTGGATCAATCTTTCAATCCATTGATCACATAGTTTGCTTAGTCATCTGATTAGTATTTAAAGAATTATTCGAAAAGAAGGAAAATTGAGGAAATTCATAATAGACCTGTGGTTAAAGAAAAAGACCTATTGATATTGAAATAGGTGTTTTATATTGTGATTACATATGTTTATAGGTGATCTACATAGTGATTTAAACTATTTAATGTATACTTTGTTTTTACTTTTTCTGCCATGATTACATATGTGTGTAGGTGATCTATATAGTGATTTAAACTATTTAAAATATGCAGCAATTGAATTGCTTATAATTTTGCTAAATGAAGATTGTAATGGATTTGTGTATTTGTTAATGATAATTGGGAATTATGTTTAGTTGATATATATGATATGTTAGTATGATCGCATTCTTTTGTATGATATGGGTGCCAGGAATGTAGTAAGTTGATTTGGTTGTATCTCTGCTTTGATTACATTATGAATTTCATCTATTTCATACGTTAGTGGGATAATACTTGCAAATGATGAAGCTTGGAAAAGAATGAGAATAATAAAAAAGAGATATTGGTCTTGGTGGACATTTGTTAATGCATAATTAAATTCCAAAGACGTAGAAAATGTAATAAGATAAAAAAGAGAATTGTTCTTTTGTGTGCGTGCCTTTTTGTTTTGCTCGAGTTATTGAAAATTTAGGCTTTGTTTTCTAGGAGATGGGTTTACCACCACAGCTTTTTATGTGGTCTTTGAAGCTTAGTCTTCTAGGTCATGGGTTTGCCACTACAAATATTATGATCTTTGAGGCATTGGCCTTCAGGCAATGTGTTTGTCTTTTGTTATGAGATGAATTACTAAGTAAATTAATGTTCGTTGAATAATAACAAAACATAATTGAAGTGTATCACTTGTTCAATTATTATCACATTTGCTTTCCACATGCTTCCTTGTTCCTTTGTTATTTATTTGATGCATTGTCTATATGCTTACTAAAGATTTTTATCATTTGTTTATATGTTCTTCACATGTTAATATTGTTATAGTGTTTGCACGTATATTCAGTAGAGTAATTGTATTATAATTTCATTTGTTGAGCTTGTAGTGGCTCATAGTTTATTATTTATTTTTTAAGTATCTATGATGGCCGACATAAGATGCAAGTTTTGTGAAGTTTAAGAGTATGCTATAATAATAAGTGATAAAATAAAGGATATGTTGGAAAATGAGTTTCTGTAAACTGTTTACTAGGTTGTTTCAATTTATCGTAGTTTTATTTAGCATTCTTATTTACCTATAATATTGTTTATTATTATGAGATGATGTGAAAATGGTAAAGATTTTGCATCTAGTAGTATCCTAGTTTTGTTGGGACCTGAGTGGACCAATTATCCTCTATTTGTAATATGCTCTTTGCACTTTAATCTACTAATTAATTAAAGGGTTGTAGACCAATGCATGACATTAGAGGTTGTCACCTTAATGTAACCTTCTAAACACTATTATTAGATGTCCTCACTCTGAATCATACAATTGGTATGCCTCTCATCAAGTGGTGAATAGTCACTGTTGGAGTTCATTGCCTCCACAAGCATAGCTAGAACTACCATTGAATATCATTTAGCAAAAATACAATCACAAGCTTGAGCTTTGATGAATAAGATTTTAGAGATAAATAATCTTTTATTTTCATTTCTTTCTTTCATATCATATTGCATAGCTTGTTTTTCTTTCTTTCTTTCTCATCTTTTTGCTTTTTCATTAATCACATTTCATAGTATGCTTGTTTGCACTTATTTCATATCAACTTTTTATCATATAACTTTTTTTCATGCTTTTATATTAAATGTGCCAAATGTTAAATATGTTTTTTAATCAATTGTAAATCATGCCATCTTCCTCTTTGCATTTATAAAAAAGTAAACATGTTGTACATAAATAAATACATGTTTATAATAGCTAACAACAAATTAAGTAATGCATATTTACTTACAATGGCTATCATGACATTAAGCCAAGTGGACATCATAATGAACATGTGCATTTGAAGTCACATTGTCAAACATATAACAACACATCACACATCAAATTCTCAATAAACATTACAATCCAGAGGGCCATATTGACTAAATTTAGCTAACTTAATATTTTTTGATGTCATTATTTTTCTTTTTGTTATACCAAAATGATCAATTATAATTAAAAAATAATAAATTTAATTTTAGCATTTATTCATTTTTAAACAAAAATAATGCTATCAAATCATTTGAACCAAGAAATTTGGTTGTCTAATCTGGAATGTGCATAATGTGAATACAATGTACCCATTGAACCATCCAATCTTGTATGCACATGCCTATGTAACATCACTCAAATCGATTCCAATTGAACTAAGCCAACCTAAGCAAATAGGACTGTTTGACTTTTTGATTAAACCATTTAGTTGAGGTCAAATTAGAAGAATTGTTGCAAAACCAAGAGCTCTTCTCCCCATTCCTAAAGCTTTAAAGTGCTTTGCTAAGGAGATGCATTTAGCATTGCCCATTAAGCTAACATAAATTGAATGGATTGTCTTATCCTTTTGATAAAACCATCCAATCAAGGTCAAATTAGAAGCATTGTAGCAAAATTAGGAGCTCTTTGGCCTGCTAACCACTCCACCTTTCTAAATCATTTAGGATAAATATTTTATCCTATTTTTTATTTTAATAATAATAATAATAATAATATAATATGTTAATAATTGTTATAATTGGTTAAGTATTCAAGCACTGAATGATATTCAGCTATGTCGAAAGTAAGGGTATTGGGTTCATCTCAAAGTTCTCTATACATAACACTTTTTGCAATAAAATTCGAGCAAAATCAATTTTAACATAAAATCAGACATGTGTTTAATTTATTTATTCACACAATAGTATTTTAATAGTAAATACATACATCATCTATTATTTGATTACAATCACTTGCATAATAATTTCAAATGTAATTATCTTATTTTATTTTAATTGATTTTAGAAAATAATGTATTAGGTTTTCATAAAATATAACAAACATTAAACTAATTGCTATTACATTAATTTACCAAGATGAACCTTTATTATGATAATCATTTCTATCAAATATATCGTAATTTATCTTTATCAAATAAATATATTTTTATACTCCTATTGAACTCATTGATCTTTATAACAATATTCATATTTAAGTTAATCACAATAAGGGTTATTATAACATATATAGGGTTGCTTACTCAAGATTGACGTATAGTTTACTTCTCATCTTTTACCCCCAATTGTAAAAACCATAACCCTTCACAAACCAAAAGCCTAAAATTTTTAGCTTTTAAATTGCATACCATCATTAATGAACATAAAACCATTATTTTATCACTTAACTAAATATCTTAATTTGATCTGGTGTATTGACATCTATGAATATACAAACTATATCATTGAAATCTACTACTAAACTTATTAAAGTTGCAATTATTGTTCCTACAACTAGCCTTGAAAGTTCACTTGTTTTAGCCTTAATTAAACTTACTTTGGAAGTTCTTATGCTTTCAAATGAACATCTATAACTCCTATATTTCCCATATGTGCCATAGCAACAATGCAATAGGTTGAACCAAATTACCACAAGCCAAATTCAAACTTTGATGCCTTTGGTTATGTTAATGTTGATGCCATTATTGATGGCTTACTTCGTAGATTTTTTATCAAAAGTAAAGCCAATAGATATTGCTTTTAGTATTTTGTTTAATCATCATAGGTTCATCATGATAGTATGCCTATATCTACTGTGTTGATGACTATATTATATAGTGTAAATAGCAAATAAGTCCTTGTTTGTCCTACTTGTGATTAGATCTTTCTCATATCCAAAATATTAACTTGGTCCCTTTGGTTTAAAAATAGCATCATGAGGTCCTTTAATTAACAAAAATGGTTAAAGTTGACTTTTTTTTACCAGGTCATGGATTTCTTAATATCTAAAATTCTAATGTCTAAATGCTCCTTTGTTAAACCCTATTAAAATGCTCTTCTCCTTTGTCTACCACAGGTGCTAGGTATTCTAATATGATGCAAATGACATGGGGGATTCACGTGGAGAGGAAAATTCTAGCATTGAGGGATGTTGAATCGTTGAGTGCGATTCAACCTATGATGGCAACTTGAAGAAGCAAGGACCACACGTGTCGACGAAGACAATTGCTTTAAGAATAGAGGCTGATGAAGGTGTTATGCACACAATGGAGTGTATCATGGAAAAATTGCAGTGATGAGAAAAATTTCAAGGGGTTGGGTAAGGACTTGATTGCTTCTATGTGATAGGTTAAAACAAAAGTATATTTACCATGATATTAAACTCATTGATAGTAAAAGGTTCTAGTTGTTTTTATTTTCAACTTAGAAAACTAAATTAATTACCTTGGAAATGAGCAAGACCTAATCACTTGTAGGTCCAAAATAGAGGAACCTATATACTTTCTAGCCTATTATATATAGCAAGCCTATTTATGATTCTTCTTTATCTAGTTCTCATGAGCTTCATATAAACCATCCATTGGATTACCACATGAAAAACTGGCTAGAGATGATATAACTTTCATTCCATTACCAATAATAGCCATTGGGTTGTCTCATGAATTTTTCCATTATTTGTTTATCCTACATAGTCTAACATAGTGAGTTACCTATATATTTTGAGAGTCATTACATCATCTTTTTTGTGCATTACAGTCATCTTTTTTGTTCACATAAGATCTTATTTTAGCTCCATCTCATGTGATGCTACTCCCATTTATCACACATGAGATGATCTTACTTATATCAACATGGGAGTTGTTACAAGATGGTTTGAGTTGGGAGTATATTCCTCTAATCTCACTCTCATCATGTTAAATAGGCTTTATCTTGCATGGTGCCCTTACATGTATTCATGGAAAACTCTAGACCAATGGAATTAATTTAGTATCATTATTGAATATTAATCCATAGATAAGGTTAGCACCATATGCCTATTTAAAAATGATCTATTCTCTATGACATTGTGTAGGGTCAAAATCTTTAGGTGCTTTTATGGGCTTCACTACTTGCATCCATGATGATCTTATTCCATTTTATGAAAGATGATTACATGATATTTATGATCGCACGAACTTTAGGATGTAGCTCTTACGCTCTTGTTTCTTTGCGCTTTATGGAGGTGGCCTCTCCATCACTGTCATCCATTGAACTTTTTTAGATCATCTCAATCTACATGGGAGTCTTTTAATTTTTGGAGTAGTTTTTTTACTATTTCAATAAGTTTTTCTATTGCATATATTCTTTATATATATCTATCTTTCCTATATATTATTGATTATATCAATGTTTAAAATGTCTGTGTATCTTGTTTATTTGGGAATTTTGATGAGCATTGCATTGGCTCTAGGTTGTTTTGAACGTTTATCTACTAAGATTATTTTTTGTCAAGAGTTTGTTGAAAACTGTTGTAATGTTTCTTAGAATGCCTTGTGAGGTTCTCATACTTGATTGGACAAATTCCTTTTTGTCAGTGTATCTTAGTTATATGGGAATTTAGAGTATTGCTTTGGCTCTTGGTTGTTTTGAATGTTTTAAATCTACAAAGATTATTTGTTGTATAGAATTTGTCAAAAACCATTGTAATGGTTCTTAACATACCTTGTGAGATTCTCATAATTGATAGGACAAATCCCTCCTTATCATCCCTTTTTTATCTGGGGAGAGGAAGGAGTGATGAAACTATCAAAGAGCCAATAGGGGGTGCCAACGATTGAGCAAGGATCCATGCTGTCTACTTTAGGGAAGAGAGACAAGCATAGATGACCGTAATCTTGATTCATGTCTTGGGTTCTTGTCTCAAGGCACGACGGAGATATCTTGGAGTTTATCAGGGTTGAGGCTAACAAGGACGTGGTAGAGGCTGCAATTGGCAAGTTGGAAGGCAAGGGAGTAGTTGATGTCGTTGTTGACACCAACTTCTAAGACCTCAGTGAATGACGACTACTAAGACCTTGGCAATAGTTTCATGATGAAAGCCTAATTGGATTAACTTCACGACAAAAGCCTAATTGGATTAGATTCACAATGAAAGCCTTATTGGATTAGCTTCATTGCAAAAGCCTTACTAAATAGAGGTTAATGCTATTCTCATGTTAGGAGGTATCGCACCCCATCTTCCGTGTGTTCCCCTGTAAGATCACATTGAAGTGCACTCAGGGCATAAGAGTTATCAAAAGGTTGGGGTTTGAGATGCTTCATGATGAGATGGAGTAGCTTCAAGATGGAAGTTGAAGAATTTGAGGACTATTGAAGCCTTACTTGAGTGCGGCTAGCAAATAGAAGCCTTACTCGAGATGGCTGGAGTAGGAGTTTGGTTTTTCATATAATGAGGATTTTGAGAAAGATGAATTTTATTCCTTAAAATTTAATGTAAATCCTTTTTTATTGATGAAAATTCATTTGGAATTTAAGATAAAATAACTTATCAATTGCCTACATGAATAGCCTGTCAATAAACAAAAAACATAAAATCATAAAATCAAAGTATTCTACATGATATGAAATCTAGGTTGTAAATACAAGAACATTCTACACATACCTCTTGTGATTACCACCTTTGAGTAGAAGTTTAATTCAAATGCAACTTAATATTTGAATTTAATTGAATTGACAATGGCAAAATAATTTGCAAAGATAAGAATAAATGCTCTTAAATAATGCCTTACGATTTGCCATATAGTTATGGAAAGTTAAACATCTTTTCGTTTTTTGTTGACCAAACATGATATAGGTGCGTTATCCAAACTATTGAGTCGTTCCATGACTTTGATGGGGCAAATCAGCATTATGGCTTGAGCATGTGAAATTGAAATTTTGTAATTGTTATATCTATGTTATAATGACCTTGTGAGATATGTAATTACCTATTGTTATGTGGATAAAATTGATTACATGTGTCATTTTTCAATGAAATAGAATGTATTGATTTGGTTGGGGTAAAAAGTTCGACGTTAAATTAACTCGATTGAAACCCTGCACTTTTGACAATCATCATTTTGTTTCACAAATGTTATCATACTATAAAATGGCCTATCTATTCTAACATGTAGGTCACACAAACAAATGTTGATGACAAGTACTAATCTAACTATTTTAGTCAATTACGTAAAGCTTTAATAATACTTAAATCTTATATTCTAATATAAAAACCTCTTAGCTAACAAATTGATTTTGTTCAAATTTGGTCTAAAAGTTCCTCATTTGAGTTGTATAACTCTTCGTTTGAAGTCTATTATTGTGTGTACATTTGAAGCAATCGTAGATTATATGCATGTAAATATTGCATAGATAGTATTGTTTGTCATAATTTTATGATTCAAGTATATTATGGACAACAAAAAATTAAAATTTAATTGTTATCTTTTTTAATATTTTAAAATAGTTATACATGCTTAAAATGATAAAAATAAATCATAATACACAAAAATACTGCCAATGTAGTCATCAAAATTGGATACCTAAATATCATAGCTGGAACTGAGAAGAGGAGTTGAACTATACTTTGGGTTTCTAGAATTTTTTCCTTTTTCTTGATTTACTCTCTTGGTGGTCAACTTTTAGGTGGTTGTCCATTTCTTTGGTAATTTTACAACGTAACTTCTGGATTGGTTATTTGGCTTTGGGAGACACAAATGAAATCATAAAAATGGGTATTCATAAATTTTTGCAGTTTTCTTTTTCAATGGTTGAACTGTATTATAGCGTCAGTAGATTATTAGTCAATTATTAGGCCAGTTAAGGATTGCATTCAATAATACAATTTCAATAAAGTAAATTCTATAAGCATGAGAACGAGCAATTGAGCCTAAAATGAGATTTAGCATAATCAGCAAAGGTTATAAGGCAACACATTTGTTTCCCAACTTTGGAGATCAATCCAAGCTTTGTTTTGAGTGTTTTAAACTTTGCCACAATGATGGGCTTTAATAGAAAACGGAAAATAAAAACTTAAGCATGCAAAAAAATAGCATAGAAATGAGGACACAAAAAATTGTTACCTTAGTTGACAACATCAAGTTTGAATCCTCCACTGATAGGTCTCCTCTAGATACATGCAAACATCAGAAGGATGAGGAATTAGTATCGGACTGAAACAGGCTTTTGGATAAAATGAACTATAAACTAGAGAATTCGAAAGGAACATTAATTTAAGTTCAATGAAATCAGAATTTAGCAAATTTTAGAATCATGGAAAGAAATCAATGCATTGTGAGAATCACTACCATCAATATGAAACAATAGATAAAATTTGATAAAGAAAAATGTTAATTGAAGCAATCACCAAACTAAAATCATTCTGAATTTGAAGTATAAGAATAGGAAGCTAGGGTAATTATATGCATGAAGCAAAATAGATTGTTGCAATTCTGCCAGAAGGAAAGCAACGTAACCAGCAAGTAGGCCCATAAAAAACCAACATCATACAAATCATTAGATGCCAATGGAGAAATAGTGACATTCAGCTGTTAGGTTCTGGGTTGTTGGAATAACCTATGATCAACTTATACCAAATAGCAAGTTGAATGAAAGAACAGTACACCATCTCAGGAAAAAGAATGGACAACAGAATTACAATACTTACGGAAGAGAATTATGGTAGCCACCAAGGAAAATATGCACTAGCTAATTCCATACCAATTATTGTGGAAACATACCAACCGACAACTTATGTCAATTTCTGCATTATGATTTGTGCTTGTTCAAACCATATTTCTGCATACATTAATTCTCTAGGAAACTTGCATTATTTACTGTTCTTGATCTTATATTTTGCTTCTTTGTTCTATGTTTCTCTGGAATTTGTATCAAGGCCTTTACCAAGCAGCATTTCCTCTTACAAGGTACATACTGGTGCTGATGTTAAATTTGCACTTTTGTTTATTTTATAGTAAACATTTCTACTGATTGGCAGAGCAACATTACCATTGAATGGTTATTCAAAAAAGCCACGTTTATTTACTAAATTGATGTAATGTTGCGATTTAATTCACCTATATGATCTGATATTTTCTATTTTCAATTAAGTCCATGGTATTCTATGAAATGAGCATTCTAGATCAGCAACCCTTCAGTATTTTACTCAATGATAAACATGAGCTTATTTGTGAATTTTGTGGTTTTGGTATTCCTTATAAAATGTTTAATGAACTTTAGCAATGAGAAAAGAAGTTATTGAATTTTAATTTAACCTTTTTTGATGAATTACTCTTATATAATCAATTATGTTTGGAAATATACTCTGAACAACATCCACACCTAGAGCAAGGCTTTAAAAATTGTCATATTACATGTCTCACTATGATGGTACAAACTAATGGCTGTAACAGTTTCGTAGTGTCATAGTACAGACTATGTATGGATATGCCCATGGATGTTTCTAGTTGAGATCTACCTTAAGTTGCAATAAGAAGTTTAGGAAATGCTTGGAGTTTATGGAGAGAAAGCGGGAATTTAAGGTAGAGACGCCATAGCTAAAGGAAAAATATCTTAATTCTATCTTATGTTTCTTCAAGGGAGGGAAATGAGAACAACACAAGAGAGGTTATGTTCAAGTTAAGCAAAGTATGAAGCAAGTGGGCTATTTTCATCTATACCACATAACACCATAAGAATGGGATTGTATGGCATGGTTTATCATAAACTTGAAATAAATGGCATTTTACACTCTCTTCTTCTATCATTCCTCTCCTATTCTTAGCCTACTCTCTTTGAACATGAAATTTGCCCTCTAGGAGTGCAATTCTCCATCTTTTTCTTTATGATTTTCTTTCTAGTCGAGACTCTCCATCTTTATTCTCTTTCTAATGTTACACTAAGGCTCAAGTTCAACTTAAAGTCTTAATCTTCACTTAATCAAGTTCTTGCATTATGCCTCAACCCAACCTTAATTCTCACCTAATCAAGTCCTTGAATTGTGCTTAAGACGCTCCTCACTCTTGGCCAACTATCTCATTCCTCGTCACCATTTTCTTCCTTTTAGAACCTTGTTTTTCTCTCTCTAGCCCAAGCATTCTAAAATTCATGGCCATTACTTGCAACTCTTCTGGACCTCTCCCTTATGTCACCTACGACTTAATTAAGTTATCTCTTCCATAAAAGGCTTGTTAACTAAGCTCTTCCCTCTCCCTTATGTCACCTAATGTTTAATTAAGTTGTCTCTTTCATAAAAAGTCTACTAGCTAAGCTCTTCCTGAAACCTTAATTTCTCTCTATAAATGGCCATTGAACTTCTCTCCAATGCAATTTGTGAACTCCCCTTCACAGCCCTTGAAATTTAACATAATCCCATTAAAATCTTATGGTTGAAATCCTCTCTAGCCACTTGCTATCATTTTCTCTCTCCAAGTTATTGTTTAAGGTGATATCATCATTATCTTTAGAGAGATCACCAACAATAACATTCCTTTAAATATCTCTATCAATAACAAGACCAAGACCCCAAATGATTGGACAAAAGATATTGCAGAAGATTTAGTAAGTTCAATGGAGGCATTAAAACATCAAATATTTGAGAGAAGGTGGCTGATGAAGATTTAGCTTGTCCATTAGCAATGATTTGATGCTAAATCAGTCGTAGGGATCCTTGAGACTAGAAATGACTTTTACAACAACAAACTTCTTTCATTATGTCTTTTGTTGCTTGGGATCAGTAATGAATGGATGTGTACAAGTTGTTCATCAAGAGCACCTCACTAGGCACTGAAACACTCTTAGAGAGATTTTTCTTGATGCAAATTAAAAATCTTATTACTAAAACAATTGAAAGATGTTTTCCTGTGCATAAATCTCATGAACTTTATTTTAAATCTTCATAGATTCAAGCAATATAATGGAAGATGTGATGAATTGTTTAATGCTATTTGGAAGCCAAAATATAATTGTAGTCATCTTTATGCTACTTTTGTAAGAGATAGTACTCTTTAGTAGCCATTTGTAAGAGCATTAGACAAAAGGTGATCTGATTTGTCTTGGCTGAAAATGAAATATTTGAATGCTTGGCATTGTAGGAGGTGATTTGAAATTGCCAATTCTTTAGTTATGTTAGTAATAAATTTGTTTGAGCGCATCATGGTAGATATTGAGCTTGATGATAGAAAGACAACTAGTTGGGGATCATGGATAAATTATTATGTGTTTATAATAGTAAATCAGATAGCTAAATAGTACAAACATATATTTTTTATATCTTTTTTTTAGAGAGGAATATAGTGGATAGGACTTATTATATTAAAGAAAGAAGAAGTGACCTACAACTAGTATCAAGGAAGCAAAGAGTAGGCCATGCGAGGTTGAGGATAGTGGGCATTAGGTTGCTAACAATAGAGAAGAGGAAGGACCTATAAACTAGGAGTGTGAGACGAAGTTAGCAGGCCATGTGAGGTTGAGAGTAGTGGGCATTAGGTTGCTAACACTAATGAAGATGAAGGACCTACAGACTAGGAGCATGAGACGAAGTTAGCAGTGAGATACTTGAGCCATTGGTTTGTGGGATGTAGATGACATCCTCTATGGAGCTGCTTGTAGGGGAAGAATAGGCTTTAGAGTAGGAACTTTTGAAATAGTGTAGAGATTGATGTCTTTGAAGAACTTGACAGGCCAACTTCGTAGCCTCTTGAAGCATGATGTCTATCGAACTCTAAAATTGGAGATAGGTCTTGTAATTTCCTGCAATCTTGTAGATAAGGTGAGTTGATAGGACTAGGGTGAGAGGCTTTAGGCAATAAGATTAAGGTGAAAGGGGGGCTAGGGTGGTGATTTTGAGTGATAGAATTAGGCAACAAGGTTAGCAACTATGGAGGTAATGTTGGAGAACTTAGGTTAAGGAAGGAGATTACTACTCTCATTCCATGAAGAAAAAGGAAATAAGTTACTAAAAAAATCTAATAAAACAAAGAATATTAGATCTATTACTTGTAGATTTATATCATTGGAATATAAACTAAGAGCTAATACATTCTAACAATTGCAACTACCATTCTATGCTTATACATGTTCACACCATGTAAGATGAGCCTTTTTGAGCTTATTTATTCTAGGCTATTCTATATTGTCAAAAGTGAATTTTTTTTGTAGTTCTATAAATTATTTTAATCATTCATCCATCATAGTGTATTATCGTAGGAACTAGTGTCTTAATATATTGTTGATCTACATTTTGTATCATGATGCATCATTGGTCTCACTACAGTGTCATCCATTTTATCTTTAAGATTGAAGGGAGAATTTTAATGAAAAATATAAGTGATGTACTCACCCATTTTATTAATCTCTTTTATTTGAATCAACATTTCAATCTTTTTTCTCATTATCTTAAAAGATACAAGATATACAAAATTTTTCTCTTTATCATAATTTGGTCATCAATTGTCATGTAAATGCTATTAATAGTTTTTTGCCTTATTATATTTTGTAATCCTATCTATGAGAAGAAATATACATTATTGCACCTCAATCTATCATATGAAATTCTTTCAAAAGCTCCGATCAAACCCTTTGAACTAGGGAAGAACGGAAGTATTGGGATAGAGAATATCTAATATTTCTGCATGGATGTGTTGTTGATATCTTGCACATGAAGAAACTAATGACTAACATCTACAAAAATCGTCCTAAACTTTATGGCTAACTCACTCAATTATAATTAACTTTCAAATCAACTAAATGACAGCTTACTAACTAGCTGATCTAATAACTAAGTCTGAAAATTAAATAATCTAAATGGAACACTGATTTCTCAACATGTTTGTGATATTCTTAAAATTTTCTTATTGGATTCTTTATGTGCTGGGATGATTTTTAAATTTTTTTTGCTGCTTTTATTGGTAATATTGATAGCAAAAGTTTGAGCTTTTATATACACCTATTTTTGTCTTATCTAGGTGAAATGATCTTGATTTTTTTTTTCACGCTATCTTTAGATGTGCTACAGAAATGTTTGAGATTTATCTTGAGAAATTTTTGATTGATTTAAAGCTTTTTCAACTCTCGGTGAAGGGTTCTTCTGATGAATTTATTGATGCCAACATTCAACTAGCTCTTGCTGTTATACGAAAGCTTCGAGAAATAGTTGAAATCGATACTTGTATTGTAAGTTGAACTAATTCTAGTTAATAATTCTTTGAAAAATTCCTTTTTTGCATGGTTGCAATGAAGATTTTTCTCAGTGCTGACTATAGTTAGTATTTTAAATTGCAACAACTAAAAATCTGTTAGTTAAATATTTGATTTAGCTACAATGCAGTTCAATGCTATGTTACATTTGGCAAATGATGGGAAGAGATGCTAATTTGAGCTACTTTCCCATTTAATTCTCAATGTTTCTTTGTTTGTGAATGATAAGATTGTGGGGGCCTAAAAAAGTTCATATTCTCTGTAGTTGCAACTTTGAGCAACTTGGGTTCATTTAATGGGTTGAACATTTTCCCATTCATTACATAAATTTTGTGGAGTTCTTTAAGGAACATTATCTATTGTAGAATTGTGAAAGAAGGTGCTTAAGTATGCTTGTCGAAATTATTGGTAGAGCAACTGTTGAGGGTCCAAGTTAACCCTAATACACAAGTGAATAGACTTCTACCAACCTAAAACCTAAGGGTTATCACTTGTACATTAAGGCCTAAACTAGTTGTTGAACATCCAATGTGGGATAATTCTTCATGTTAACTTCAATATTCTCTCCTTAACATGAGAATCCATGCACACTATGCCATTCTTTCTCCTATGAAAGGCTTTTGACACCACCATATCCATGTCAAGAGTTCAATCAAAGGCCTATAGCTACACCATGATGGTCAGTGCTTATGTTTACTCTATCACACTAGGAGTACTAGATTGGATTAGCTATTTAGATCCCAACCAAGACAACACATTTTGGGGGAGTAATAAGCCAAATGAAGTAGATGGATACATTAACTCAAAAGCTCAAGGTACAGGCAAGTGATGTAGAGATTAGATATAACTAATGATGAAAAGATATGAGGTGTATCTCAAAGAGTCCAAAAAATACATATGCAATTTTTTACCTTGATTCAATTGGTTTCATCTAAACACCACACTAAATAGTTGTAAGGTTTCTTCTTAGCTTTCTTACAAATCAATAATCATCCAATTTTGACATCAAAATTATATATTATGACCAAAAAACAAAGGTTGTTTTGCAGCTTTGAATCAGATCGGATGATCTGTTTAAGGTGTCTGTGGATACGCCAATTTCAAAATTTGAATGTTATTGAATTGGAGTTTGTTTGAGATTAAAAACTTGATTTTGGAAGTTGGTTTTGGGTATAGCTCAAGGTTTAACAAGAGTAGATTAGATTAGATTTGAAAAAGAATTTATGGTCAACCAACATTTATCAAATTTAAAAAGGAATCAAAGATAATTGTTTGATCATCTTATTTCTTGATTTATTCACTCTATCAATAATTGAGTCGGATCTTATGTATTATAGGAGGTTTTCTTTTTGTATGGAAACCTATGAATTGGATCAACAAAAACTTAAAAAAGTAATTTTGCAAAGGAAAGTTCTCTAAAATCTTCTTTCTTATTTTACAAAAAATTGAAACAAAAATAAGATACTAACAAAAAAAGAGAAAATATTTAAGAATTTATAAAAAAAATTTATTTTATAAAAAAACTAATATAAACTTTTAGTTCATATGGGGCACACCGCACACACTTCACATAACGATGTCAATCCACCTTGCAAAACATTAAGAATGTTTTACACAAGTTATCAAGAATGTCTTACATGAGCTACAAGAATTAAGAAGGTCGTGCGCTTTATAGATATAAGGGTAGCATGAGTTGAGTGATGGTTTTGTCTAGGGAGTTGAGGGGAGCGCAAGCTTTCTTCTCGAATAGAATTAAGTGATCTTATCATGAGAGCATACTCTACACTTTCAACCAACACAAAACCTCATGCACATACACATGTTCACACCAAAGATGTGGTGAATGTATAGTTAAGGCAAGGAAGTTAAGTGCTTCCATTTTTAATTAGAGTTTAAGCAATTGGAAGATGGAGATTTACTATTATTTTCAATGATAATAATTTAGAAACCAATGATAATATTTGTTTGCCATGACTAGGTTTATCTCACAGATATGACTCTTCATGCAAAACTTAGAAAAGCAATGTGTCGCAAGAGAATTATAGTCATTGTGCTCCTAGAGGTGAGTAGAAGCTTAAATTAAGGAAAAGATAAGTGCCTTTGCTCGATGTAGAATGCTCATTGACCAATTATGATGTTTATCACAAGGTACAAAAAATACTAGTGAGTACATTACCAATTTGGGGGAGTACTTATTATGTTGTGAATTGGAAAAGCCATCACAAGTTTCCTTGGTTTCTTGTTGGAATGAGAGAGCATATTCGATCAGAGTTGTTCCTTATGAATGTGACGATGTTAAAGGAAGCATACAAAGTTTTGTCAAAAGTGGGGTGTCATTCCACCACTTTCCAAAAAAGCCAACCTACACTAGCCTTTGTCTATTTGTTAGGAATATTCTTGCAAACATAGATTTGAAACTAACACTTGCCCACAAGCCATACACCCACCAAAGAAAGATGTTATGCTGCAGATCCCACCCACTTGGCAAGATTCTTTGTCCTCGCAACAGCCATGCTACAATAGCATTAATCGCTTGGCTGGCTCACCCCTGTACTCCATGCATTTTCATCTACTCATTGAACATCCTGCATGATATTGTAATGTGTTCCCACACATTTGTGCATTTAATCACTTGCATAATTCCACTTGCTAGTTGCTCGAGCATTTGTGGGCTTGCACATCCTCATGTTCATTCATTTGTGTGCTCACCTTGCACATTTTCTTGTCTTGATGTTTTGTGCATTTGTGCCTGCCTGCATTGCCTACATTGCTTGCGCAACTATGTAATTGTGGATCCACATGCCTGCCCATTTGTGTGCTCAGATCGCACCCTCGCGTCCATGCATTTTTATGCCTTTCCTGGCATAATCCTTGTAGTGTTCAAGCATTTGTGTGTGATCTGCATGGGGAAGTGTTGCTTTTGTGGTATTTCATGCTTAACCATGGGAGGTCAATCAACAACGGATGCTAGCTAATGAAATTTGGATAGCGTCATCTGGGGTAGGGGTTGAGTCAATGGTGAGATGGGTTAGTGAGTGTAAAGGGGTTGTGATGGTGGGATGGGTAAGCTGGGTTGTTTTGTGTTGATTGTTGCAAGAAGCATTGGGAGGCATGGCGACAAGTTGTATGTGAAGCTAGCTTGTTGATGGCATAGTCCGACCAAGTCCAAGGTGACTTTGGGTGGGATCGAGGGAAGTGTTGTGGGGAGTTAGTGAAGGATGACTTGGGTGGCTAAGATCGGTCTTACAAAGCGAGATGGTAAGATTTGCAGTATTTGAGTCTAACAATCAGTTAGTCTTAAACAATAGTTAGAGCACCAAGATCGCTAGTGGTGGCTGAAGAGGGTGAAGGCAATGGTGGAACATAACAAATCTAGATCACAGTCTAATTAGGACAAAAGGCATTCTATGCTTTTATGGAGATGATCTCTATGCATGTATATAACTCATAAAAACTTTTCACTTAAATGATGGCAAAACAAAAAAAAAAAAATTTCTTTCTATCATAAGAATTTAATAGAATATAGGAAAAAAATCCCTAATAAAATTGAAATTATCAAAATATCCCTCAGCTTAAAACTAATAACATAATGATGAAAGACTAGGAAATGAACTAATATGTAGAAACAAAATAAAGAATAATCTTTGACTCATAAATCACCAATTACAAATTAACAATGTAAATAAATTCAATAAAATTCTATTTTTGGTTCTTGTTTAAGATTTGGTTCACTTCTTATGATGAACTTGGTCTTCTTGCATTATGGGCATTATTAGATTTGCTTGATGTGCTACATCTTGTTAGTATCCCACAAGCCCAAGGGTCTATACGTGCTTAGGTTGAATGCTTTATGTATCATTAGCACTTTATCGTGTAATGTGCAATGAGAACACCTATTGTGGAGCAAACATGAAAGGAGGTAGTGACCAAGATGTTATAGAGATAGTTATAGTAGTGAAAGAGGGCATAGAAGAAGAATTAGAAGCCCTAAGGGATATTGCATCTTTACGTAATTCCTTGACCCCTTGGTTTCATTATTATAGCTCTATTTGATACCGTTTATTCATTATGTCGAAAGAGGAACCTAACCAAATTTTCAAACTCCACTTTTTGTGAAATCTGTTGTTGAGGTCATTCGGCCCAAATGAAAATGAGAGACTTCCATTTTTTAGCCTATTATCGTGTATCTCCACTCAAAGGAAGTCAAGAAGATGAAATCTGTTGTTGAGCTATAAATTCTAGAATCTATAGCCATTTTAGACAATGAATATATTAAATTCATTCTCCTAAATTAAGTGAATAGGATGCATACACATCCATTGATTGCATTTCGTATACAAGCCTTCACATCCTACATCAATTATCAATCGGTGTTGGACACTAAGTTTTGGGAAAGAAACCACAAAGTCTTCTTTTCCATGGCTCAACTTTTTACTTTGTTATGGTTTAGCCTAGGAATAAAAATACATGTTACCAATTATACAATTTTTGTTGTGAATAAGATTTATCTAATTGTGTGGAGAAAATCTTCAATTTTACTTCAATTTTTATGTGTAGTTTCTTGCACTCTAACATGACATTGAGTCAGTCACATGATACTTATTTTTTTATCATTGTTTAAGTTTTCAATTATGCTGTACTTATTACATTGCATATGCAATATTTCTTATTCAATAAAATTTAATATTAATATATAAAAGATCAAATAGGGTTTACATTGGCTATAAGGGAGATATCAATGCGAGTAAGTAATAGCCTACCTAAGAACTCTAAGAAGTTCGACTTTTCTAATATCAAATAGAGTTGAACCAAATATGTTGTTTTGATACTTCGAAGATGCTTAGGGACTTGTGTTACCTTTGATCTACTTGATCTTATTGCACATGAAGTGTTAAACTATAATACTCATCCTTGAGACTTGTTCTCTCTCATGATCCATGTCCCAAACTTCCACAAGCCCCCCCATGACATGAGAGGGAGTATTGGGTAAATACGCATTCAAGATTGATCACTTGGAGCTATGGCAACTTGAGACATGAGTACTATGGCAAGTATTCCTTACCTTTGAGTACATTAGGATTAGTTAGAAGAGTTGCAACACATCAATTCATCATTGTAAAAGAGTGTCAGATCAAGGATGAGTTCCTCTCCATGTTAGGAGAGTTAATACAATAACTAGTAAGTATTTCAATAGGTTAGATTTATTGGGCCAAGTCAAGAGGCATACACATGTGGATGGACTTGACCTCCTTGAGACATGTTCAGCATTCCATCAATGATTCTTGCATTCCAATGTTGGCAGATCATTACCTAGACTTTGATGGCCTTATTTGGACATCACTTATATCAACACTAGGTTGATTATATCATTTTCTTGGAATCTCATCTCACTTCTAAGTTGACTACAACACTTTCCTAGGCATCACCATTGACTAGATAATGGCACAAGCAACTTATCTATCAATTTTGGTTTTAGTTTGATTTGGATAATCTTAAACATTTGAAGGATTGCTCCTGATAGTTTGCTCATACGACTTTGAGTGCTTCAACTAGCATATTTGATTTTTAAAATTTTTCTTATTTTATTAAGTTATTATTTATTTTCACATAATAATTGCATGGGCAGTCCCTTTTGAAGCTATTAGTTTGATTTATCTGATTGTTTATTATATTCAATAACCTCATAAGGTGATTATTGTTCACGAAAAGAATAACTTTGTTTGGCTGAGCATGTGGAGAGCTTGTATAGTATGGAGTTGAGACTCCTCTTGCATACTTGCTCTCTATGCTTAGCTTATATATACCATGTGAATGAGTTTGACTATGACACATTTAGCTTAAACTCACACTTCTGTGATCCTTTATATTTCTCATACTTGTTCTAATTTTATTGTTTGTGATAGTGCCAAAATTTTATTTAAATTGTGTTTGATCATATTGTATTGATGGTGTGCATGATCTTTAGTTTTTTAGAAGTTTGTTAACTTGTGATGGTTATTGTTTCGTATTTGTTTGACTATTTTTTCACATGTCCTACTAGGAGCTTATAATCCATTTGGTCTTGGATTTATGTCTAATGATAGTATAGGTGTATAAATTACAATGCTTTGTTGCATTTAATAGCATCATATTTGCATTGCATCAAAACTTTCCTTGTCAATGAGAATTGATAGAATGAAGATTGTGAACTTTTATGGTATAATTGCTTTGCAAGAGTTATTGAGGGATAGTGTCAATATACAAGAGTAGATTGTCCAAAAGGGAGAATCATCTGTGTTTGGAATAACATTTGTTTTTCTTACTAATTAGGTTTGACTTAACATAAATACGGTGAAGTTGGTGTCAGTGATGGCTTCGATTACTAATCAGTAGGAAATGGAGGATGGTATGCCTCAAGGAGGGAGGATTTTTGTCAAGTGAAGGAGATACACTATTTTGTACGCATTATCTTAACTATCTTTCATTTTGAAAAGGTGATGATAGATTGCATAAAGAGGATCGCTCACCTCAAGGAAGGATGATGGCTATAATTGGCAAAGAGGCCATTGGTTGATGGTAAGAAGAACCACAACTCTATAACTTTTGCTGGCATTAAAGGATAAGAGTTTGTTAAGGTGAAGAGGAAACCAAGTAATGGGCGCACTAAAAAGAATAGCAAATCAGAGGAGTCTACTATTTCCTCTTTCCAGACAAATTCTTTGCTATGCTATCTTTGCAAGTGGCCAAGACATTTAAAATGGATATGCTTCATATTGATTTGCAAATAAGGAAGCATGGAGAATGTTGACTAGGAAAAGAAGAGTTTTGTTACCATTATAGATGTTGACATTAGTGGTTGAAGGACAATAAATTCATTGTTAGTTGCTAATGGTGAAGATGAGGAATTTTATTGATAAAGGGACGTAACTTACTAAGATTAAGGAAAGGTATTGTTGATTGATTTGCAAGGTGGAGATTCTTAGCGTATTGACAAGGAAGTTGATGAAGCACAAATTGTAAGAGCAAGTGGAGTTTGCCCATTTGGATGCACCAACTTTGGAGAAGCAGTTTTAAAAGTAGATGATATAGTATACAAGTAGGTAGTGAATAATGAAAGTCATGAAAGTGGACTGAACATTTCATTATCTTTTGTTGTGAGTATGATGACTTATAAGAGGTAGTCCGTTTATTTAATGGTGAGGTTTCTTATTTTAGGATTAGAATTGATCAATAATGAAAAATATACAAAAAGCATCTCAAAGAAATGCAAAATAAATAATACAATAAATAATAGAAAATTATTCACATGGATTAGTTGATTTTCATTTTATCACTTGAAACTTGTAAATATCTTCTCATCTTACTAATGAATCAAGTCATCCAATTCCAATTTTCGAGTGAAAACATATAGTCAAAATATAGAGACTATTATGGAGCCCAGAACTAGATCAAAGAGTTTGTTTAAGTCTTAATAGATATGTTATTTGTAGATTTTGAAAATACTTCTAATGGAGTTTAAAATCATGATTTTGGAAGGTTTTTAAGATGTTTTGTGACTTAATTCGAGGGGATTGGATTTGATTTAAGAAAGTTTTGCTCTTTTTCGTGAATAAATTTGTTTCTTTTCCAAAATTTGTAACAAGGGCCTTTGTACTATAACATGCGCCCTTTATAAGGATGTGTAGATCATATCATCTCGATTTGTCTAAGAAATTTAATAAAAAGGGTTAAGTTTTGGCAAACAGGGGCAATGATAATATGACATAGAATCCTAGTGACATTTGGACAAGAATTTCTATAAATGGAGAGAAATCTTTTAACAAGTATTGTGAGATCCAATTGAGGATTGGGATCAAGAATTTAAAAAAGATTTTGTAAGTGTGGTTAGGACTTGGGACAAGGGTTTGTGCCACCAAGAAAGGTTTGTTAAGTGCCCTTGAAAGGAGAGAGTTTGTCTTTTGTATTTAATTTGTGCTTTTCTCTAATAAATTTAAGAGTTCTTCAATATTTTGATTCTCTACTTTGTGACTTTGATGAATCTATCCTGGTTACCTAACTTATGAGCCGAAAGATCGTTTCGCTAGTTTTCCACTATTTTAGTTATTGATCCTATGCATCTCGACCCTTGTTTGCATTGGGGGTGAGATCAGTGAGGGTCACCACTACCAAATATCTACGTTGTATTTGGTTTCCATGTGATCACAATTATTAATAAGAAAGTTATCTTTTATCTAATAGCTACTGATTGATGAAATCACTGAGAGTAAGTATTCAGATTTCTTCCACTTCTCTCATCATATTAAAGTCAAGTTTGAAAGAGCCATGGACATACTGACAAACTTTTTAGGACTGTGATCATGGATGAAATTGTCCCTTTCTCGAGGCTGTCAAACCCATCCATTACATCAGGTTTGGTGACCAACTCTGTGCCATCCAGTTCAGTGATATCATTCCTAAATCATCCTCCTCTACATATATGCAACACAAAGTAAATGACAGCAACTTAAGAGAATGGTTTTTTGGCCAGTTCACTTTGTAAGTTATAAGAGAAATTTAATTACCTTACTGGAGAAGCCACCGCTCCTTTTGTAGTTGCTATAAATTGCAATTCTCTGGAGGTAGAGAATTCAGTTGTTTATCTTGGCTTGTTAACTCTTTAGAGCAAAAGATTGGAAGAAGTTCATGTCTTCATTAAAATCTTGGTTGTAGATGATTTGAGTCAAATATTAGCAAGCTGGGAATAAGCATATTCATCAATTTGAGAGTAGAATTTCCAATCCTTTAATGGGAGGATTCAGTTTTAATTCGGATTGATTCCTTACTCATTTTCTTCATTGTTTAGTTCTTCAGGGTTTAGGAAAAAATCTTTAGAGTGTTATACACACACACACACACTTACATTAATTAACTATCTTTATATTGCAGCTGTTCATATTTTATTCAGGCTCCACACGATCCTAGTTCCGAACTGGGAATGTTGTCTCAGATTTAAAAGCCATTGATCAATGAAATCAGTGAAAGATTGTATTTAGATTTCCTCCCATTTTCTCCAACTATGATGTCAATTCAATACTAGTCTTGGTTACATATTTTGCTTGATACATCATACCGTGTCAAGTAATCTCTAGGAGCGAGTGGTTGCATATGAAGGTTGAAATGGACAGGTTAACTTTCTCAACTGTTCTTGCTTGTGTGCATGGAGTTGGTTATTGTGTTGGCTGCTCATCATTCCATATGATATTTGGTCAATGCTGGGACGTGATTTTTGGACATAATAGCTGTTCATTGACAAAATCTTAGAAGTGTCATATGCATAATTTAGGTCTAAAATATCTCTAGCTATATTGATTTCATGATAAACTTTATTAGATAATAAGATAATATTGCTTGATCTACTTTTTAATTGGTTTAATCATGGCAAGTTCTTTGACAAAAGCTAGTTTATTTTATGCCTGTGGTCAATCGTCCTTCGTAATAAATTTTATACTTTCTATCCAAAACATTGCTTATGATGTGGTTATTTATAATTAACTTGAGGCTAAGATATATGTGTAATTTCTAATCCGAGAAATTATTATGCCATGTTCTTTAATAAATGCTTTTGTGTTTCATAATATCAGGTGTTCCCTGACCAACCTGAAAAACGACGGGCTTCACGGTTGTTCAGAACAGCTCTAGATACAGTATGAAGTTATTTCAGTGTTTATTAAATGCTTATTATGTTTGCGTTAGATCCTTTGTTCAGTACAATAGCTGTTGTTATCTCGTATCAACTTTTCAATGATTGTGCTATTGACTTTTCCTTAACAGGCATTATTTTTTTTTATTCCTTTAGATAAATGGTATAACTCTTGGTTCCTTGGATGATGTGCCCAGTGGACCTGTTAGAAGCGTCTTCAAATCATTAAGAAGGGTACTGGATTTTGATTTTAGTGCTGATGATGAAGGTCAGCCTTTGGGACCATATACAGTTTTTAACCACTTGAGCACTTCTGTGGACTTCTGAAATAAGTTTATCACGTGGTTCCTTGCATATTTAGTCTTTTGGTTTGAGCTTTTTGTTTGGAGATTTATTTCTAAAATAACTGTTTAGATAGGGCCATATCAAAAATATATGTGCTGTATGTTATCAATGACAATCATAGAAGATAACATCTAGAATGCATCACATCACGTATGGTTTTGGATAATGTTTCATGATGCTTTGCATTCTTTGTGCGTTGTCAATCTTTTTGATTTAGTCATGTCATCAATGAAAATGTTTTAGAAAGTTCGATATTCATGAGTAAAGTCTGTTATATCCATCTCCGATATGCAACTGAATGAAACTTTGCAACAAGGTTGTGTTTGCTTAGCATTGAGTGAAGTATGATTGGCAATTTAACTTTAGCATGGGATTTATATTTCTTCTCAACTGTCAAACATTTCCTGAATTTCATTTGTGTGACTAATGTTTTTCTACATTTTTCTTGGAATTTGCTCTATATATTTGTATTTCCTCAAACTAGATGGTATTCAAGATTTAATAAATTGTGTCAACTTCTGTATGCCTTTTTTTCATAGAATGTAATGGAGTTTTTGTTTGTTAGGCAATTGGAGATCAAATGAATCCCCCTCTCTATTTTTGTTTATCAATTGTAGCACGCAAGATCTTTCAGTTATTGAGAAATATATGGTATGTAGAATCTTGTTAATATCATTTGTTTATTTATGAGATTAGTTTATCATCTTTTGTATTGAAGGTCATTAAAGAATTTTGAGGATGAATGCCACTTTTATAGATGTTATGATCACCATAAATAATTTTAAGTCCAGAAGTTTATGTATAATGTTTTTTGTTTAAATTTGTAGTAATTGCAAGGATGTTTTGATTAAAAAATGATTGTTGCTTGTCAAATCATAAAGTTAATAGTGATAAAGTTTTCTAAACTTACTAGGTGTTGGTGGAATTCAAAGGTTAAACTTCTCAGATGATGTAATTAACAAATTCATCACTAAACTGAATATCTTTTCTTCCATGCATTGCAATTAAGTTATTACTACTTAATGATACAAAAGTATACTCATTGGCTTACAAGATTTGAAACTACCAAGTTGAAAACCTTTAGTAATGGATTTACATTTGAAATAACAATCAATATTTCGTTTTGGGGTGTTTGGTATTGTGTTACACCTGGTTAAGTTAACCCAAGATAACTTCAAAAATCTCAAATTGAAATAAAATATGTTTTACATTTTAAACCAAGGTTTGCAACTTTAATCCTGTTATTCCTTATAAGATCTATCCTACACAACTTTTTTCAAATTTAGCCAATACTAACTTCTCTCCACCAACTTGATTTTAACTTAATGTGCCTCATGAGTGAAGCATAACTTGATTTAACTTAGTTTTGACTTCTAGTTGACTTGTAGATTTTGCCCTCATCCACACTAACCCAACCTATGTTATCTCACTATTGGCTTAAAATAACCAATCCAATATTGGTCCATTCAGGCCTTTTTATTTTGAAGATCATATTACAATATAAACTTGAAATACCAATTGTTTATGAATTGGAAAATGTAAACTTTCTAAGGCAAATTGCATGTACATCCTTGATGTTTGGCTGATATCTTAATTATTTTCTTCAATTTTTAAAAGTAGTCAAATTGGTTATTAATTTGGCATAACTAGTAAGTAGGTCCTTGTCTTTTTTTTTTGCTTTATCTTTCCTTAGGTACCCATCTGTGTAATTATGCAAATTGTAGGGATCTAATTTCCATTTTTTAAGTACGGTTTGACGAAGAAGTTAAAATCCTTGTTGCAAAAACTCGTGAACATTGCTAGTTATTTTTGAAACTATAGAGGTTTACTTAAGAAATAGGCCAACTTGAGCAACCTATATGCAAACTTAAATTCTAATTATTAGGTAATATGAGTAAAGCATAGATTTAGTTGGAAGAAAGAAGAAATATCAAAGGGAAGGTTCTTTGAAGTTGCCTAAGTCTCTAATGGTGAAAATAACATCTCTTTGCATCTTGTCACAAAAAACTTAAAAAAATGTTTTATTTCATCCTTAAAGCTAGGGTTAGAGGACCACTCGAAAATAAGCCCTAATGGAATGAAATGGATCATTTACAAATAAAATTGTAAAACCAATTCAACACAAAAGAACAATAAAACTGAGGTGTTAAATGTTTTGTGCATTTGTAATAGAAATGAAGCTATCCTTATTTTAAAAGAGGTAAAATCAACAAAATATGTGATATTAAACTTAAATTTTCAAAAATATGCAGCAAGATGCAAAAAGCTTGAGGAAAATAATCCAAACACCTAACATTTAAGAACTCCTTATTAAAACAAATTTCCTTATTAATTTCAATAAAAAATAGGGTAGGAGATACCCTCCTTGTGTAGAGATAGATAGATAGATAGAGAGAGAGAGAGAGAGAGAGAGAGAACTTGGATCTAACATTTCCAAGACCTGCATCAAGAGATTTTACTTACCTATTTGAACAAACCTTCCAACTATATTAATCAAGTTTATTACAAATCCTATTGTTGGCCAAGGCTCAAGAACTTCAAAAAAAAAAAAAATTAATTTTTCTTACTTTCAAAGTCATGACAAATAAATGTATCTATTCACCTACATTATTTGTTATATGTTGACAAGATGCAATGTATGCCCATTATGAATTTTTGGTATATTAACTCTTTGAAAAGTACAAAAAATGTATGTGGTTTTTGATTGCCGTGAATTTTCTATGTAGCTTAGAAAGTTGTTTTGCTGTAACCAATGCAAGTTCTCTGCTTGGTGCTAAATTAATAATAAAGTCTCCTTGGTCATAAATATTTAAGGTAAATTATTTATGAAAAATTGCCTATTTTTTAAACTGTAAGTTTTCTTCATAGGCTAATTTGAATACTTGTCTGAACATTCAATTTGAAGCTTCTTAATTAACTACATGTCTTATTAAAATTAACATGCTTTATCGACTTATTCATGTTCATTGTCTTGGTTTTCTCCTTTTTCTCACTTTGTTCTCAGGAACAATATGCTGCATCCATTCCTGTTCTTCTTTTCAATTTGGAGCTGGATACCCTGCGGTATGCTTGCTTTGTTTGGAGAAGTCATTAAATTGCATGGTAACAAATATCATCCTTTGGTTCTCTGTGGTTATGACAGGTCTGACCTAGGTTTGTGGGGATTCCCCAATAAAGACTTGCATTACCGATTTCTTTCGCAATTTTTACCTGTATTTTATGTAAGAACAAGAGAATATTCAAAGGTAATTTTTATTTTTTTAACTTATTTTAAATTTTATATTAAGTTTACAGCTTTGTTTTTTAATTTGAAGACAATACCAGTCGCCCCTTTTTTGGTGAATTACAGTGGTGCACTATTTCGTCAGTATCCAGGTTAGTGAAACTCTTAGACAGTTCGATGTATTGAAACTGAGTGTTATGAGCTTTATTATTTATGTTGCCCTTTCATTACTTGTTCTGTTGCAAAAAACTACAGGCATGATGATATAAGTGAAATAATGAATTGCTTTTCATTGAAGTGATTGACATGAGAATTTTCCTACCCATTGTTTTTACATTTTTGATGAGCTTGCATGTACCCTATTCATTGAGAGAAGCAAAGCTTCTCCTCTACTTATGGAAAAGTCCTTTTCCAAACAGTTCGCCATCGAACATTTAGGATACTTTTATGGAACTTGAGTATGACCACTACAAATTTATTAAATTTTCGAGTAAATTTTCCCATAGTTAATATAAAAGTTAGGTAATAGTTCTATAGTGAGGTCTTGCAGTTTGAAAATGATTTTTTTTTTTTTTTGTACTATATAAAACTTATTATAGTACCCATTTCATATCCATGACCTTAACATGCATCTTATGCAATATTTGAAACCTTTCTTGTATATCACTCTGTAGTTGAAGACAAAATGCAGGGAACTTTGAAAGAGAATAATGTTGAGCTAGCATGTGGTGGTGGTTACAATAGAAAAGGCTAACTATCAAATATTTGTTTTAAATTTGGGTATGAAATATGTAATGCAGAATCTTTTCTTATAACAATAAAATCCATTTAACAATGTCTTATAACAAATCAATAAAGAATGCTAAATAACTACCATTAGATTAGATTAGATGTAACTTAAAATAAAATTGTTAAGGGATCATTGGGAAAACTGGGAATTAAGCGTGACAAAAAAATTGTCCGAGAGAGAAGAATTGAAGAAAGAAAATCTCACTAGTAGGAAAAAAGGTGTAATATTAGTACTAGTTTTAACCTGTTTGTAATGAGCAGAGTGATGCTGCTAAAAAAATATGGAAGCAAAATGACAATATGAAGCATAGACACAAGTACATTGGTGATTGGAAGAAAAATGATAAAACACATAGCATAGCATGTACACATGAAAATCATGACAAAAGATATTCTTTGACAAATCGCTTGTCGACTTTCAGATAACAAAGAATACAAAACCTTCTCTTAGCTCCATGGAAATGACTAAAAATAAAACACTAGAACTTACTCACCTACAGAGTCAACAAAAAGAACTACAAAAATGAAAGATAGCAACAAAACAAAGAAGGTATTATCATAAGAATAGTCAGCCTCTTCTTTAGGATTTGTTTCCTTCTTTTTCAATAAACACAAGGTTGGTGATAAGAGTCTTTAAGTAGTCACAAAAGATTACAATTCTTGACTTACAAAAATGCATTGATCACACCAAGGTGATAACATAGTGAATGGTCTCCCTTAAGAGCCCCTTGCATATTCTAAGCACTTTATAACATTAAAAATAATAGATAAACAAAGAAGAACTAACTCTAACAAATTAAGTGACAAAGATAGCTAAAATCCTGCCATTTAGAATCAAATTCAAATTGACTCCTGATTTATTATATTCAAATCCTAAATTCACTTTACATGAAAGCCTTTTGCACAACTGCAATAAATCAGGCATAATTTGCAACGCAAAACTTAAAACCTAACAATATAAAATATGTTGAAAATTTGATAAGATATTTTAAGTAGTCACAAAAGATTACAATTCTTGACTTACAAAAATGCATTGATCACACCAAGGTGATAACATAGTGAATGGTCTCCCTTAAGAGCCCCTTGCATATTCTAAGCACTTTATAACATTAAAAATAATAGATAAACAAAGAAGAACTAACTCTAACAAATTAAGTGACAAAGATAGCTAAAATCCTGCCATTTAGAATCAAATTCAAATTGACTCCTGATTTATTATATTCAAATCCTAAATTCACTTTACATGAAAGCCTTTTGCACAACTGCAATAAATCAGGCATAATTTGCAACGCAAAACTTAAAACCTAACAATATAAAATGTGTTGAAAATTTGATAAGATATTTTAAGTAGTCACAAAAGATTACAATTCTTGACTTACAAAAATGCATTGATCACACCAAGGTGATAACATAGTGAATGGTCTCCCTTAAGAGCCCCTTGCATATTCTAAGCACTTTATAACATTAAAAATAATAGATAAACAAAGAAGAACTAACTCTAACAAATTAAGTGACAAAGATAGCTAAAATCCTGCCATTTAGAATCAAATTCAAATTGACTCCTGATTTATTATATTCAAATCCTAAATTCACTTTACATGAAAGCCTTTTGCACAACTGCAATAAATCAGGCATAATTTGCAACGCAAAACTTAAAACCTAACAATATAAAATGTGTTGAAAATTTGATAAGATATTTTAAAGTAGTTTATTTACCAAAAAACCAAAATCCAATTTACCTAAGCCAAAAATTTACCACATTGCAAGGCCTCATTCAATTCAATTAATAATCATCTTTGATCATTCTCGAGAAAATTCTTGAGCCATTGGCCCAACCATCTTGAAACTTTTAGAAGACTTACAAGTAACACTAGAGAACATTTCAATAAGTTTAAAAGCCATAATCTTTGATGGCTGCTCTACAAAGTTCCAAACACTCCAATCTATTCTTTAGATACATAAACTAATCTGACATCTATTCTATGAGGTTTTTCTCACTATTTAGTCTTCAATTATTATAATACTTTTTAAAATCTTATCAAAATTATTTAATATTTCTCAAGACCTTCTGTTTGAAACAAATTCATAACTCTTGAGGTGACTTCATTATAAATCAATGTCACTTGAGATCTCTCTTTTAAGTAAAGAAATCTTAATATATTCCAACTAAAACGTCATATCTAATCATCTGCTCTTTTTCTTGATTTGAGTTCTCTTGAATCCTATCTTCTCATCGTTATAAAAGGATACGCTCCTTGTCAACAACACTCACCCCAAGTAGATTTTCTCAATACCCTCAACTTCGAAAACCTCTCACCAAGATGAGATTCTTTCAATACTCCTAACTTCAAAAACCTCTCTTAGGATAAATCTTCTCAATGCTCTTGATTTCAAAATCCTTTCATCTAGAGTGTCTCTCTTCAATACTCTTAACTTTAAAACTACTCAACCAAAGTAGATTCCCTTAATACTTTTGGCTTTAGCTTCTTCTTCTTGGCTTACACTTGGTGGTTGGTCTCCCATGTGAGCTTTGGTGACTCCACTACCTACTCTTCCTCCTTCCCTCTTTCCCTTAACCTCATTTTCTATTGCTCAAACTCTCCAAAATCTGGTGTTCTCAAGGTCCAGCTCCCATTCAACATATAACCAAGGCTTCCCTTTAAAAAATTCCCAGCCTACAACTTCCTTTTAAACCCAAAAGGACATGAGGTTCTCTTCAACCCATCATGGCCGTCCCCTTCAAGGTGTTAAGCCTTATGTATGGATTCTTTTACCATTTTAATCCACCAGCTTTCTCTTTATTTCCAAGCCCCACTCTAGTCACTTTCATCTTGTAGTCTTAACTCCACTCCTCACCACCACATATTCTCTACTATCTTTCTTAATCGCTGCAATGCTATTTGATAAATGTGTTATATGTATTGTTATCTTTGATTGAGGTTACATTCCACAGTTTCAGTTTTAAATCTGAATCCCCCAGTCTATGAAGTCATTCTCTAGTATTTGTTATCTGTTTAATTTACACTACCCACAACATGTATAGTCAACAATAAACCTGCACAACTTTATCTTGGAATTGGATTATAATAGCATTCAAAATTAACTTGAAAAGATGATTGTTCCTTGATAGTATTGAATTCAACCTTCTCCAATGCCAATCGAACCATTGGAGTGGCATCCAGCCTTAACAACTTTTTCCACATTTATGTTCTTTTGTGTCTTTCTTTATACAAATGTGTAACCAGAAAGAAAATTTCTTGTTTATTTTGAGCTGGTATTTTCTCATAAATTTGTCAAATCTCCACATCCTTCATTTTAAAGCTGTGAAAGGAGCATATCCATCTAAAACTAATGCACTCTTGTTTGTCTTGTCCTTTTCTTGTATCTTTTGTTTCCACCTTCAAACCAACCTGCACTTTGGAGCATATCTTTTTAGTTTTTGAAGAATGAGAGCCTTGCTTAGATTGCATCAAGTAATAATTCTATGGTTATAAGGCAGAGTGTAGGAGGCCCATTGACCAAAACAAAATGTATAGACATCTTTACACCAGGGGACAGAAGTTTATATCGAGAAAAGGCAACTCACAATAGTAAAAAGAGAAGGGAAATGGGGAAGCACCTAAATAAGATCAAAAGGGAATCTACATCAGGCCACAAAGGAGGCATATGGCCTGCCCAAAATACTTGTAGTAAAGCAAGCCGCAGCCATCACATTGGGGTGTATGCATGCAAAAGGGAGGTGCTTATGGTTATGCTCCACCTAGTCTTATGTAATCCGTAGTAGATTTTATGATTCATGGTATCTTAGGTGCAAAATAACTGTACCTACTAAGAAGAAAAGAAAATTCATTGCGTTCAAAGTAAAAGATTTTCCAAGAGAACATCTAATTATAGAGTAAGAAGTAGAGATTTATGACTCATATACACCTTAGAAAATACAGTGTAAATGAAGCAATCAATTCAATCACTTCTTTAATGATGAATATACACCATAATTGTATGAAACATGTAAATGATAGTCAGAAAGAGAAATGGCATGACATGATCTAATAGTAGTTGTTTCTTAGCTGTAGGCTAATCACTACTAATTTGTGTATCACGTAAACTTATTTTTGTTATAAAGGGTTTGGTGGACATTTGACCTAGTCATGACATTTTTACTTTTATACATGCTTGGGTTTTGTTTTTCATGGCTATCATTTTGTAATGTGGCAGCACAGCTTTTAGATCGGCCATGTAAATTATTGAAACTGTACTTTCGTGTAGTTTCAAGTCTGCCTCAAAAACAGCAGCCATCCAAAATGATTCCCTGATCTAATTTTTCTTCCTTAAGGAAAGGTTGCTAGTAATCTGTACCCAGATGTTCTTGCTTTTAAGAAATCCATTAATCTTCGAAGTTGCATCTTGAATTCCTTTTGTTCAGGACCTTGGCAGGTTATGCTTAAACAGGTTGATGGCTCTTATGCTTGTATTGCTGAATGTGCTACACGGTTTACACTTGGAGAGGTATTTGCTATTCCACAATTAAAATAGTGGGGTTTTTTTTTAGAAGTTTTGTGTGCAGTTGACCTGGCAAAATGGACATCTATAGACAAAAGAAGAGCTTTTGACGGTTCTTGGCTTGAAAGAGGAGGAAGGAAGCTCACTGGAGTTTCTGAGAAGGGGATACAAGGTTCAGACTTCTAGTGCTCGACTTATTTCTGTTGTTCTTTTACTTCCATCACTTGGTTTGAAAGCTAATGTAGTTCTATGGTACTTTACTTAAAACTTCTGCATGAAATTGTTTTTTTTTTCTACTTATTAACTAAGATTTTTTTTTTTTTTTTTCCAATTTTGTATTGCAGAAACAATTACTTCAGTTATGAACTATGAACCAGTTCTGTTATATACCCTCAGTGTACTACATATAAAAGGTTTTGGAAAGCAGCCTCTACAAGCTCACCAAACCTAGCGTTTTAGTTACTCCCCCCATATTTTATAAAATGATGTTTATGAATTTTGTCCACATTTCTAACTTTTGACAAGATTGCAAACCCAAATGCAGAGAGGCATAGCTGAATTGAGAGGTTCCCATATAAGTAGGATATGTGAAGGGTTTATGTAGGCAAACTTAGCATTTAATTGAGAGTGGTAGTTTTGATGAATCAGGCTCATGACTTCAAGGTCCTAAAGAAGGCAGTTAACCTTCAAAATTTTTTTGAATAATATGATGTAGCAATATCATTGAATTAAATACCATTAAGTTTTTTTTTTAAAATAATGTGATGATGACTTTACTCATTTTATGGTTCATCTTTATAATACATCTTTTCCAAGGCTGCTGTTATATTGCAGAATGCTACTTGGTGGGAAGAGGAGCTTGAGTTGGAGCAATCCTCTAATTGGAGGAGTTGATCAGTGGTCTTTTTGATCACCTACATCTCTTCAACAAAGGCAAGTTACCTCTTCTGAGGATAAAAACCCTATGGTTGGAATATGTTGTTCTAATTTAGTAATAGTTTTTGAATGTTGTCAATGCATGTAAGAATGGAACTCGAGGAAGACGGTATTTTGTCGATGCATTTCAGAAATAACGAATTGGCCTCTACTTTAAATGTACAAGTTTGGTCTAATTGTAAAGATGAATGGTATTGACACAAACAAGACCATATTGTTCTATTGTCAAGTTTTAAGTTTGAAAAAAGATGTTGTTCATGCTTGGGAAGAATAAAGATAACCAATTTGACCTAATTTCAAAAATTATAAGACTTGTTCACTTGAACCAAGGTGACAATTGGGTGTAAACCATGTCCCTGACTTATGAAAGATCAATTGGACTCCATGTGCTGTTGCTGTAGAAGAAAGCTCTTATTAGGTGTAAACATTATTAAAGACTTTGTACTATTTTTAAGCTTTGGGTACTGCTTTTTGAGCTTTGTAATACTTTTAGAACACATATTGCAAACCCTCTATGGTTATAAACTTCTAAATCAATTTTTTTTAGCTCGCATCAAATTTTCAGCTCATTCGAAACCCATTTGTTGGAGACTTGAAATGAAAAACAGAGAAGTTTTAAGTTTGTAGCTTTCAAGACAAGTTTTATTCCTCATGTTCTTTGAAAGGATCTTTTAAGGTTGTTGTTTTCATTTTTTTATTTTTTGTATAATTTTATGATCACAATGGTTACAAAAATGTTGTTTATTTACAACTACTATGAAATGGTTCATGCAGTTGATAGATTTCAATTCAAAGTACCAATCTGTGTTCCAATCAACAAAGATTATGTACTATGGATTAGGACAACATGAAGATCATCCATGCATAGTTTCATAAGTTTTCTGAGTTCATTTGTTATAAAAAATCTATGCTTCCAAAAATAAGTCAGGCTTGATCTCCAAGGGGAGCATGACACAAAAGTTCACCTCATTTATTTGTTAACATGATGACTTAAATTTTGGACAACTTGGAATATCACAATGAAGTATTTGTTGTGTTAGATATTGCTTAGAACTTCAAGGGGGGATCCAAGTCATTAAGTTATGGATGAACACTTACATGACTTCATTAGCTTCAAAACCATAAAGCAATTTTATGAGGGTAAGGATCAAGCAACAAGCTCTAAAATCTCAGCCTAAACAATGCTTAGCAATCACTTGATATGATCATTCAAGCACATCTATTGGTTTGGTCGATTAACCTCTTGGGATAATTGGGCTATTCCAAAAATCATGTCAAGAAAAACTTCCATCCACTAAACCTATCGATAGCTGAGATTCAAGAGCCAAGAGCCACGTTCAACGTGAAAGACTCACGTATTTGTCATCTGGAAATGTTGGTTGGAGTTAATAGAGACTTTGCTAGATCAAGAATCCTCCATGCTTGCAACGAGTATTAGTCGTCTAAGCAAAGATTTGTTCTATGATTGACCACAAGAAAGAGAATGGAAACATAGATGTTGGGATGGAAGTTGAAAGAGATGCAACATGGCCTTCCCATCAACTAAAGCCATGAGGGGCATATTGTCATTCTAGCAAGAAACAATCTACTAAGGCATTACTTCATCCAAATTAGATAATGGAGAACCTTCATAACAATCTCCCCAAGAAAAACCATCTATGGATCGTGCCTTAAGAAGAACACTGGCACAAGCCATTTAGAAATGATAGAAGATGATTTCGACCATACTGAAGTCGGATAAGGACCAGACAACACTAAACCCACAGGAAGCTTCTCTCAAGAAGAGGATGCTAAAACTAAGAGAGGAATCTCCTACATCCATTTTGGGCTTCAAGGATTTTGTTGTCAATCCAAAGTAGAAGATGACTTGCAAATTTGTTGCAAAGAAGACCATTCAAGATGAATCCAAGACTTCCCACATTGGCAACAAATAATCAATGATAGCCCACCAGACGAACAATACATAGGTTTATGTCAACAGTAGCTCAGCAATTTAACTTACTAAATTACCGATAACTTTTAACTTTGTAGATTTGTCGACTTTAAGAAAGCTATACAACAATACTTTTGTTACAATGAACTGTATTGCCAACTTGGACACAAGATGAATACTCATCAACAAAGTTATTCAATAGATGTCCTTTGTATCCGTGGCTTTGAAAAAATAAAAAAGAAGATGAGAGATCTTATTAGAAAATGCGTCGAGCTTGTCTAAAGCATCACCATGTTATTACCGTTAGAGAAGAAAGGATTTCTCTAATGCATATGACTAACTTTCTTAGTCATACAAGCAAATTTGACAATAACTACATCCAGTGACAACTATTCTAAATAAGGTCATAGCCATCTCACCCATGATCCATCCTTCTCTAAAGTTTCTTGCCCCTCTTGATATTGTTAGTTATTGTGAAGATCTTCTTAAATCTTAGGTTATCACTTTTAGTTTATTGTTAGAATATAATAATGCATTTGCCTAGAATATCTTGGATATGCTAGTAATGCATCGAGTTATAACTGAACATCACTTAAATGAAAAACATAATGTAATCCCAGTCTACCAAAAGAAGAGACCTTCAACTTCAAAAGCACATCATAAGAGCTAAATTCAAGAAGCTCCTTGAATCAAGGTTCATTAGGACTGTTCAACACTTAGAATGGCTTGCAAATGTAGTCTTCTTGAAGAAGGCTAATGGAAAGTGACAAGCCTATGTTGGCTTCACACATCTTAACACTACTTTCTAAAAGATTCTTACTCGTTACCTCAAATCAACCAATTGGTACATTTTATGACAAGGTTTGATATCTCTATTTTCTAGATTTCTTTTTTTTTTTTGTGGCTATTACTAGATAAAGATATACATACTGAAGATAAGACAAAAACGATCTTTATCACCATTATTGCTACATTTTGCTACAAAGCCATGCCTTTTGGTTTGGAAAAGGCAAGTTTTACTTATCAATGGATGATGGACTCATTCATCAAGAATCAAATTAGAAGAAATGTAGACAATTGTGTGGATGATCTCTTTATCAAGTGTAAAACTTTCCTAAACCAATTGCAAGGAGAAACTAGAGACAATCAAAAGGAATCTTGTGACTAAACCATATTAATGTAACTTCAGAGCTTCTCACGACAAATTCTAAGATTCCTAGTATTAAAGAAAGGAATTGAAGCCAATTCCAAGAAGGTGCATGCTATTTTAGGGATGCCTTAGCCCAACTTGAGGGGAGAAGTTCAAAATACCTACAACAAGGATTGTTGTACTCATGCAATTCCTCTCTTAAGCTGGAAAATGTTCCTTTCCTTTCTCAAGGCATTGCACAATAAAGCCCAAATGGAATGGATTGGAGAATGCAAATAGGCATTCCAAGCCCTCAGACACTTAGCAACATCCTTTATCCTTAGTAGCCTTCATTTGAGACAAGTCCTTTGCTACACTTAGTTGCAACTTAAGCAATCGTTGACACCATACTCATTGGCAAAAAGGGGTTCAAAGTCCTATCTATTACAGCAATCATGACTTGAAAGACAAAACTCGTTACTCACATTTGGAGAGAATTGTGCTAGCCTTCATCCTCTTGTCAAGAAGATTAAGACCTTCTAAGTTTAATAAAAATAAAAGTTATCACTAAAAAACCTTTATAACAAGTCTTACACTCTATTGATGTATTTGGACACCTCCAAAATGTAACATGAAACTAGGGGGATATGTAATTGACTATATCTTGTGAACCTCCATCCAATCTTGGGTAGTTACTAGCTTTATAAAGTCAAGAACACGTGCAACCTAAGGTCCAATTACTTGCTTGGTCATTATAGATCAAAGGAGTCTTAGGTGAGCAGTCTAGGAATCATGCTTACTACTCTTGAGGGTACCACGATATGACATCTTAAACTTTCATTTCCAATCACTAATCAAACAAAATATGAAGCTCTCATCACAAATCTTTTGTTGACAAAAGGGTTTACCGTAAAGTACATAAACATGTATTCTGACTCTCATTTGGTCATAAATTAACTTACAAGACTATACAATACCAAGAATTCAATATTAAAAAAAAATATTGCATTTCTATACATAATTTCTGAATAGGCTCCAATAAAATTGAAGTTTGTCAAATTCAAGGGAAGAAAATCAAATTCCGGATCACCAAACAAATTTTGGAAACATGGCTCTTCAACTTGATACGTTGTTTGACTCGAGCATAAACAAATTAAAAGCGTTAAAAATGTGTCATGATCAACGTGTTTAATAGACCATTTATTCAATACATCTTTGAAGGAATCTTTCGACAAAAAAGATGTCTGACGAATGAGAACTAGTCTTGATAATGTCTCATTAATGGAAGCTTGTGTAGAAAAAAAGTTGTCTACAACCTCTCCTCCAATGTCTACCAAAAATCTAAGTACAAAGACTCTAAAAGAAGGGTATTACAAGCCAACAACACTTCAAAACACCACCACATTCTCAAAGCACTAACAAGTGTCAAATAGAAAGTAGCCTTTCTCGTCAATTAGCCAATTTGATGAAGTCAATAAACATCCCATAGCCATTCACATTATAAGGAATGGACTGCAAGAACCATTCCATATAGTTTCCGGCAACAAAAAGCACTTGTTAGTCATGGTAGACTATTTAACTAAGTGGATCGAGGTAAAACCAATAATTGAACAAACCACAAGCAAGGAACAAACATTTCTATGATTTGAAATTCTCTACAAATATAATTTATAAGTTGCCATCACAACAAACAATGAAGACATGTTCCAATTAGAAAAGTTATAGAATTTTTCAAATCCCTGGATGCCCAATTGAAAATTGCTTTGGTTTCATATCTAAGGTCAAACAAACAGCCAAGAAACCACCATCATACTAAAGAGTGCTATCAAAATGAGCTCATAAGAATACAGGACAGCATCCAAATTGCTTGTTAACTACTAGGCATCCTTACTTTGAAGCAATCGTTTTCTTGATCCATGGAGTAGTGTAAGGACCCCAAGCCTAATGAGAGGTGGGTTAAATCAGTACCCATTTCTTCACTTTGCTCTTGAAACATTCTTCTTAGAGTTCATAAAATTGTCTTCTGCCCCTTGCATTCTTCACTTTGTTCTTGAAACATTCTTCTTAGAGTTCATAAAATTGTCTTCTTAGAGTTCATAAATCAGTACCCATTTCTTCACTTTGCTCTCAAAACATTCTTCTTAGAGTTGATAAAATTGTCTTCACTTTGCTCTTGAAACATTCTTCTTAGAGTTCATAAAATTGTCTTCACTTTGCTCTTGAAACATTTTTCATTTCCCCCTTTCTAAGCTCTTTACAAGGTCTCTTAACATAGCAATTGTCACCCAAGCCCAGCCAGTAAAACCTATTCGAACATAATAATTTCCTCCTAAGTCCATTGTTTTTCTCTTATCTATATATTTTTCCTCATAAAAAGGTCCTCATGTTGTCATCTATAACACAAACTGGTCTATGAGATAGTTAAATTGATCAATTTTATCCTGTCAGATCTATGGGTTGCTGGTATCCTAATAAAAAAAATGCAGCACAAAGAAAGCTACAGGAGTTTGTAACCATGCATGAGCAAGAAAAACAATGCAGAAACAAGAACATATCACAAGAAGCACCATCGAGGAAAAACTAAAATAGAGAAATCAGCCATATCTTTAACAATTTTTTTACCTGTACAGCATTGAGAAGCAGAATAATTTCAGCCGTAATATCAAATAAGCACTACAGAGAGCAGGGAAAATGAATTACACAGGGTCTTCATTTTAATCTATGCTAAATAATTCCAATGCAAGCTAACGGCTTATCTTCTCTTGAAGCAAGGTAGGGTTGGACAAGTATGTCAGCGTGGGCATATGCTGAAGAAGATAAATTTGATCAGGAGGCCTGTCTCCTTCTCACAAAGTCGAACATATGCTTGAAGTATTGTGATCATCAACCAGTTTCATTTGCTGCAGTGCAAATGTCAGCCATATAATCTCCTTCCACCAGCCATAGACTCTTCAAATTTTTTTTATGTTGCTTATCACAGCTTTTAAGAACCATGGGTTTTAATACCTTCTCCCTTTGGCATTTTGCACAAAGAGGAGGAATTCTGCCCTCCATTTAGGATTATATAGAAGCAGATGTTGTCCAAGAATTCATGTCTTCACATGCTTATCAAAAAGAAACTTAGCAATGGTCTACATCTCTGTAAAAGACATAATAATCAGAGTTTGCATTCAATTATCAATGGTCAAGTAAAGTTAACACGTTATATACAAATGAGATACCCATGAAGATTGCAGAGTGTAGGACATATTTGAGTAATATGGTTCATGAATTTGTTTAAAGTGAATAATTTCAATGGATTGAAGAAGCAATGTTTTGGCATAACCATAGTAGTGCACTTTTTTGCATGACAAACAAAAAGACAAAATGCAATTAAACAGTCTGTGTGACTTACATTGATGCTCAAAAACCAAAGGATCAGGTTCCAAGCAAATTACTGTCCTGGCATCAATACGAAATGAGAGTAAAAGGTATTTTATGAGGAATAATGTCTAATAATAAATGATAACTAAGTGCTACAAAGCTCCTACATGTGCAGTATTCAAGTAAAGACCAAGATGTTCTAAATCCATAGCAACTCAAACTCATGACATTCAAGTTGCATGGCAACAACTTTAGCATTGAACAAGGAGTCCTTCTCAATGAAAATCTAGTATAGTTTCAAAAGATCAAAAAATGTTGCCCCACAATTGGTTAACATCAAATATTAGCTTCAAGCAACATATTTTCTTGTTTTGTCATTGTTATAATTATAAATGAAGTATAAAGAACATCAAGAACATCCATATAAGATTAAACTTGCAAAATAGTTTTGATGGTTGAAATAAACTCTTAACCGAATAATGACAGGAATGCTATTAATTTGAGAAGATTAAATGCTTAAAATTATAATAATGGGCAAGTAAATGATATATAATTCTATTGACTGTAATATAGATAATTAATTGTTGGACAAATTTAAGTTCCATTGTCATAGATAGAAAGTTAACAAAGTGCCTTAGGAATATTACATGGTAATAAGATATCATGGACATAAATTTCATAAATCAGCATTTAAATTAGATATGCTATAAGACAACTGAACTATTAATGATGTGCAACTCAAGAGCCTAAAAGAGAAGTCTAAGAATTGAATCCAGCCCTTGCCCATAACCATCACAAAAACAAAAGAAACTAGGAAAAACATAACAAAATTGCTAGGTTAGAAAAAATTAATTAATGATGGGTGGTATGAGACGGTTAACATAATGAGTGTTATAAGAGGCTAGGATACAATTCATGATTACCATAATATAAACCAATAAGTAGATCCATTACGATATTTGAAATTAAACTCAAATAATTTAAGCATGCAAAGATGGCAAAGGAAAAACTACGGATGTAATTAGAACGAATGGGAAGAAAAGGAACACACTTAAAATAAAAAGATAGAAAGATGAACAAATATGCCAGAGTTAAAACCTCAAATGACAGTCAAATGATAAATTTATGTAGATGATTAATAAAATCAACATAGAAGTTGATATAATCATAACTATAAAATGTTTCAAACTTTGGGTTACCTGGAGCACTTGAAAAGAATCTACTAAAGTACTTCATGAATGTTCTTTGGGAACCCAACCTCTATTCACCATAAGTATCAAAAGTTGTTTTGCTTCATTCATAAAACCCTTTCCACAGAGCCCACGGATTAGCATTTCACATTGGGAATGATCAGGCTTGATTCCTAACATTGTCATCTCATTTAGCACTTCTTGTGCTTTCAAAAACTCTTCCATACTGTTAAAGCCATCAGATTTTGCAACACATATTTTGTTACTAAATTGCACATTTTCTATAACCGCACCATCCTCTAGCCTTAAAGCCTCAACAATATTTGCTTCTTTGCAATATGCATTAATCATCACATTATAAGTTACTTCATCAGGCACAATTCCCCTTGCTACCATTGCCTTGAAAAGGGAAAAAACAACTTCAAAATTTCCTATTCTACTATAACCATCGATAAGAGATGTATAAGTGACAGTATTAGGCATGATTTTTCTTTCCTCCATCTCCAAGAATAAACTATGTGCCTCATCAATTTTTCCAGCTTTTATATGCCCATCAATCAATGATGTGTAGGTCACACTATTAGGCCTAATCTTTTTCTCAGACATTAGTTGCAATAAGTCGTTTGCCTCTTGTAATTTCCCTAGTTTACAAAAACCATCAATCAATGTATTAAAAGATAGTTCAGTTGTTAATCCCCTCGTCAACATCTCATTAAACAACTCAAGAGCCTTTTCTGGGTTCCCTGCTTTACAACATCCATGAATAAGAGCATTGTAAACAAAACTATCTGGAAGAATCCCCCTCAATACCATTTCATCAAAAAATTCAAAAGCTTCTATCATCTTTCCAACTTTACAATAACCATCAATCATTATGGTATAAGTGATGCTACTAGGTTCTAAGTCCTTCTCTTTGATGCACTTGAAGATCCTTGTCATATTATCAAAATCTCCCATTTTGGAAAAACCATCTATTAAAGCATTATAAGTAACAACATTTGGTAGCACACCATGACTATGCATCTCATCATAAAGTTTCATAGCTCTTGTCATATCACCCACTTTACAAAAACCAAAAATAATGGAGCTATATGTGTAAACATCAGGATTCAAACCCTTCTCTCGCAACTCATGAAAAGCCTGGATAGCCTCTTCCATCTTCCCGCTTTTTGAGAGGCTATGGATGAACATGCTATATGTTTGCACATCAGGTAACACCCCACTTACCAACATGCAATGAAATATGGATAAGGCCTTTGGAATATCACCTGCTTTGCAATGGCCACCAATAAGGGTAGTATATATGATGTCATTTGGTTTTATACCTAGAGCAATCATGTCCTTGAAGCACAAATCCGCTTCATTCATTTCACCAATTTTACTATGCCCATGGATGAGAGATGCGTAAGTGAATACATTTGGTGCAACCTCTCGCTCCTGCATTTGGGATAAGTAATGCTTAGCATCTTCCATTTTTTCAGCCTTGCAAAGGCCATTGATGAGGGAATTATAACAGTGGGTATCTGGAAGAACATTTCTATCCTTCATACTATTGAACAACATGCAAGCCTCTTGAATCCTACCTTCTCTACAATGACCTGAGATAAGAGGAGAATAGACAACAGCATTTGGCTCCATGCCCCTCGTGATCATCTCTTGTAACAAATCAGTCGCCTTTGCCAACTCTCCACAACGACAAAGGCCGTTAATCATCAAGCTATAAGTGTACACATTAGGAGATAGACATAAAGTCTTCATATCAGCAAGCACTTGAAATGCACATTGTGAATTATTCTCATGAAAATGACCTTCAATGATCAAGTTGAAGGTTCTTATGTCTGGCTTAAAACCAACTTGAACCATCTCCTTCAAGAGGTCGTGTGCCTTATCCATTTTTCCCATCTTGCAAACTCCACGAATGAGATTATTATATGTGACCAAGTTTGGTTGAATGCCTAAAGCTATCATTTCATCTCTTATCTTGAAGGCCTCATCAAAGTTTCCTTCTCTCATAAAACCATCAATCAAAGAGGAGTACACCACAATGTCAGGTTTTATGCCTTGTAACAACATCTCATTTAGAAGTGCTCTTCCTTCCTTTGAGTTGTTGTCCTTGCATAACCCATTGATAAGGGCACCATAAGTATAGTTATCAGGGATAAATCCTTTCATTGCCATCTCCTTAACAATTTCTTTAGCATCCACAAAAGCACCACATCTGGAAAGCCCGGCAATGAGAGTATTGTATATAACAGCATTAGGTTCACAACCCTCCTGTTCCATCTCCACTACGATTCTTTTTGCCGAGGTAGCATCTCCAGTCCTAAAATAAGCACTTACCAAAGTAGAGATAGTATATACATCCTGACCCAATTGAGCTGTCAGCATGAAATCATGCAACTCCCAGAACGAATTCATTAGATTAGCCTTCAAAAGCTCGTTCAAAAGTCCATTGCAGCAACGCAAACTAGGCCTAAAGTTACCGTCTTTCATCAGTAAAACAACACTTACGGCTTTTTTAAGCAGACCACTATTCTTATAAGTATCGATTAAAATATCAAATACCTTTAAGTTTGATCCCTCAATGCAAAGAAAGGCGTCCTTCAGAGAATCCAGCACAGATAAATGAGAAGGGTAAGTGCTAATCATCCGTTCAAGCAGGCCGTTGGCAGGGCCGAAGTGACCAGAATTGCATAAATGAATGGCAAGGAGAGCAAATGAATCGGGTTTCGGCGGCAAACCTAATCTGGAGCATGCCCAATTGAAGAAATCTAAGAGAAGCCTAACGTCAAATTCTCGAGGCCGCTGTCGTAGTACAGTCGAGAGAACTTCGGGAGTCAATCGACTGGGGATATCGGAGGCCATGACGAGGGTCCTCCAATTTTTAGCACCGGATAAGATGCCAGAGATCTCGCGAGCGAGAGCTTCGGCTTCTGCTCTGGACTCTTTGATGATCCCGGAGGTGGAGACGGAAAGTAAAGAAAGTGCGAAAGGAGAAGGCTTTCTGGCTTGCAGCAAGTAAGCGACATTGTACTGGAGATGAAAGAAGTGGCGCCGTCGAATAGATATTCTCATGGCGATAGCCAGTTTCTTTTCTCTTCCGCGGCGAAGTGAAAAGGCATGGCATGCTCAAAGCCTACAAACTCTTATTGCCATCGGAGCATCCCATTTGCCTTTGATCATGCAAATTTAATAAAACAGCACTGAACATTATCACACGCTTATTCCCTAATGAACTCTTTTCTCCCCTTCTATTATCATTTAAATTTTAAAAAAATAGCATTTTCTTACTTATAAAATTTTAAAAATATATCTTTGCAAGAGAATATATTATAACTTATAATATTTCATATAATATTTATGCATGATTTTAAGATATCCATCACAAATGGGATACAACCAAAAATATAGATTTAACATAATAGTTGATATCAACAACTACTTTAGTCATTGATTTGACTTGATCAGTCAAAGGGAAAAAAATAACAAGAATCTACATCGACAGTTGAAGGCTTTGGAAAGTTTTCCTTTTTTTTTAAAGATAAAGATGACAATAAATCGTCAATGTGAATATAACATAATGAAAAATCATATTTTAATATCAAATTAATGTCTAAGTAAACATTGTAGAGAAATAGTATAAACAAATAAAAACAAATAGAATCGATTATTGATATTTTTTAAAAACCATTGTTTACCTTAAATGCATTTAAGAATCCAAATTTCATTCAAAATCTATTCATTGTATTTTCATTATCTCAAATACTTATTTACACAAAATATTCACTATAATTTGAAATTCAAAATGCTAATAATTTTAACTCATTGTAACAACTTTAAATAGTTAATAAAAAGAAACTATAAGAAAATCCAAGCAAATCACAAACAAACACAAACAACAATACTCCAAATAAAATAAAATAAAAATGCAAGTCATCAAATATGTACAAATTAGCCTATCTTTCACTAAGGATCTAATATAATACCAAATTAGTTATGATCAAAATAAAGTGATTTATTTTTTATAAACAATACCCAACAAACCTTTAGAATTTCACCCAAAAAAACATTTATATATATATAGAGAGAGAGAGAGATAATAATGAGTAGGCTTGGCAAATATCACACTAAGTAGAGATTCATTCAACAACTCTAAATATATAATCCCAAAAAACAAATACATCATATAAAAATATAAAATCATTAAATCATCAATGTTTGACTTTGCATTCATGCTTGCCAATGGTTCACTCTATATCACATAACACACTTCAAGGCCAAGATTGTTCTAGGATTAGATCCCAAATCAACTAGCACAAACCAAAATTGACTCCTTTAAATTTACTCATATTTTAAAACATCTATATATAAAAAAATATAAATAATTTATTAAACAAATTTATGCATAAATCATCTATTAACCTCACTTAAAATCATTATTACATATCAAATACTTCGATTTGTACAGTTAACTGCAATTTAATAAACATAGTGACCAAATTGCCATGTAGCAAAACAGTTCACCAGCTTAAAACATCAGAAAAGAAAAAAAAAATACTCTTCACCAAGTTACCAATACTTATTCCCATCAAAGCATCACGCAAAGGTATACTCAACCAAGGAAGTTCATGATCACCAAATGGAGGACGAGGTTGCAGAGAACAAAATCGGCGAAGGCGCGCTCCGGCGGAAGATCCTACAAAGGAAGCAGATTAGCTTCATCTATTGGAAAATATTTAGGTTTCAGAGAACTGTGCCCGTGGGTACCTTAAATTCCTTGTTCTCTTTATTGACCTGAATACGAAGGCATACTACAAATTGACAACAAAGATCAACACATCAGCGAAGAAGAACGAAACAAGGAACTGAAACCATGGCGGGAAGAAGTACTACCGGCAAGCACTGCCGTCCCTACACAGGAGAGGACGCCTGAGAGGAAAGAGTTGAAAGGGAAGGATCCCACTATAGCCATGTAAAGCACCTGTATCATCAAAGTAGGAGATGACCAACACTTGAAATGGAAAGAGAGAAATACCAAGAAGAATAGAAACTTAAGGCTTATCCAGCTTGGAATTAAAGTTGAGTTTTCTTGGAGCATCTTTATCACTTCAAGATGGATAGAAGAATGGTTCCCTTTAGTTTTTTGTAAAGGAATGTTCGATGCTTAGAAGAGTTATACCAAACTTTTTCAAACATGCATTAATTTATACTTCTCCCCTTTTTTTTTTTTTTTTCTTTTCTTGCTCATCTACCTTAGCATCCCCTCATAAACAATAATCATCTTCATATGTTTATGCTTTATAAACTAATATTTTGCACTATATATAATCATTGGATTTACTGATCCATAACTGTTGCATTTAAGCTTGAGTAGAACATTTTGCACACAAAATACAATCCACTTCAACAATCCAGCTAAATATTATTACAATACAAACCTGCATTTCCCCAACATTTTATAGGATAAGTACAAAATAATAAAAACACTTGCTTTTTATAATAACATCATTGGTTGTCATATCAAACAAATGACAAGCCCAACATTTTATAGGATAAGTCCAAAATAATAAAAACACTTGCTTTTTACAATAACATCATTTGTTGTTATATCAAAGATATTCATACTTGTATTTGACTAACTTGCACGCGATGCTTAGTCGTAGAACTAAAAGGGGTAACCGGTGCTATAAAAGTTACTAATGCACAAAATCAAGCGAAATGTAATGATTGTATAAAAGTTCCACACTTCAAACCTGTAATCTCTAAATTTCATGATAACAACTTTTACTATTGTTTCAATGCTCTGATTCAATTGAATATCTACAAAGAAAAAAATCCCTTGGCATCCAAGGAAGCTCTACATAACTATAAGTTTAGCCCTAAACCCATTTTTTAATCTTATCTACAAGAAAAATATTATCTATACCATTGCACATAATCTTAAGTGTGACTAACAAAAGCAGCCATTATCAAAAGGAACGAAGTTAAAATCAAATTCATATGAAATTCAACTATAAGTTTATAATAGGAAAATCCTTGGAGAAAACCTAACGGATATGACACATTAAACTATTTTGCATGCCAAATATAACTTTAATATAAGAAATGCAAGCTCTTTTCTTTCCGATAGCCCTGGGAGTTATCATGTCTTTTCTAAATCAGAAAAACGAGAAGAACTAATTTTCTTTCTCAAGCTTCTCCATCAAAGCTCACTCAATAAATGTAGTCATAAACATATAACCATATGGCATAAAACCAAACTGTTTCAGACACAAACATATAAACAAAAGTCTGTACAGTAGTACCATCTTATATGATCTAAAATTATGATAAATTTTCACATGTCTGTAAAGACGCATTCTAAACCAATACCTTTTCTGCATTGCATATTCAGAGCTTCAGAAGCCTAAGTTCAATGTATACGAACACATCATAAATTTATGCTCCACCGAAATTACTAAGCTTACCAAAGCCTATCATTTTTTAAAAACTTCATTTTTCCAATCTCGTTTTGAACAGATTGCATATGTATCTTTCTTCTACTTCAAAATAATTACATATAAATCTTCAAAACCACACCATTTGTATCACCACCAGCAGTTTTAGCATTTAATACTGCAATCTCTTGTTGAGCTTCTTGTACCCACCACTAAAACTTTTTAAAGTTGTGTATTTCTCATAAGAATTTATATTAGTTGCCATAGTTATTCATGAAAATTATACATGTTTCAATTCAACAATCAAAAATTCTTATTTTCCAATTTTTTAAGAAGCTTAGGAATGCAAATCATAGAATTCCAGAAGCTTCTGCCATATGCAACAAGAATTTAAATGATTCTTAGAGTGTCAACAGGGACGTGATGAAATATTTTCGAACATGCAATTTGCCAATGCCTATGAAACAAAGATAAATTTCTTATGTATTTGTCTCAAATACTCATTTGATAATTCTGCTCCTTAATATTTATCCAATGCCATGTAGCATAGCAAATTTAAAAAGAAAATTCAAATGGATAACAACCCCAACTACTTGTTCCATACCTTATAATTATCATATGCCGTTAGACCATTAGTTAATATAGTGCATAATGTAATAAAGTATGATTAAAAAAAATACAAAAATTATATATATATATATACACACACAAACACACACGCACGCACGCATATATGTATTAGGTAAAAGAGAAAAATATATGTAGTTATCATATGTTGTCATATTTTATATTATGATATTTATATTAAAATAACTTTAAAATTTTGTAATTTGCATTAAAATTATAGGTTTAATGATGTTGACTTGATTTTATAAATTTAAAATTTTATATTTTTAAATCATTAGAGTATAATATTAACCAATATGCAAGAATTCAAACAGTATGCATCTTATTAATCAAACCATAAGATGAATTATACACTATTTCTGAAGATAATGATATGATAAATGTACTATATTTTATTTATATTTAATTATTCTTATTATATTTAATTGTGGTGTTCAGATGTATCTGTTTCCTACTTTGTTAAAATTTTTCCTATTTGTATGGTATTCATATTCCCATGCTGAATTCATGTTCCATTGACCAAAACTAACATAAATCAACTTGTTATCTTCAAATTACAAAACTTTCTAAATTGATTACAACTTTTATTAAGCACACAATAGTTGAGCACCTAAGCGATATGTCCAATTTGTAATTATATGATTACTATACAAAAAAAACATTCTATAATCAATAACAACTAATTTGAATGTTTATTACACAATCATATGTGATATTGATTTCTCTCAAATTGACCATTGGGTGTGGAGGGTTTAGTTTAGATGTTATGATCCAACTAGATGTTGAGTGATTAATATTGGTTGACCCTTAGGTATGTTGAACTTCATGCCCCGTGATTCTAATCTAGCCATTAAGTATGTTGAGTAGAATGTCTTTTAGACCATACTCATGTTTAGTAAATTTAATGGCATGACTTTTCCAAGCATACAAAATGCATTATAATAGAATGTCAATCAAGAGATTTCAAATGCTGCGCCTCTAGCTTTTTGATCTACTAAAACACCATCAAATGAACTACATTCATCAATACACTGTTTTGGAATACTGTGCAATATTTATAGTGTATTTATTTTTACCTTTTGAATCCTTTATTTATCTATATTCCACTATGAATTTAGCATGTTACCTTGTTTCATAAAATTGTTCTCAAGAAAGATGAATCATGGAAATTAGAAATTAAAACTATAACCTCAAAAACATCAAAGTTTCTTCATACAAAGTCATACAGATGTTATAAAACTTTTGAATAAAACATCATGTTCTCACACAAAAGAAATAATTGAAGACAATTTTTCCAAATTGCAATTGGAGTTAAAATTTGTTATATTCATAAAAAATTTGTACAGAACTAATTTTGCACAAACTAAGGCGTATGTGCATGTTTTATCTTAGGCTTCATATCTATGTATTTTTATGTTCTACGATATTCCCTCCCATTTATGCAATTTTTTCAACCCAGTATATGCCAATTCCTTGTGAAGTACCATGGCAACAAACATTATCAATATACATTATGAATTACGAAAGAGTTAATCTCAAAAACTAACAACCTTAGTACTAATTACTTCAATACATTAAATCTAACCTTCGGAAATTCAAGCAACCATTTTTTTTCAATCTAAAAAAATATAACAAACATTTCATATCAAAGTTCGTTATTTCCATCTAGACAATAGATATATTAATGAATCGAAAGTACAGCAAAATCTCAATCCCAAAAATATACATGTTCAAAGCCAACTTAGGGTTTCATTATAATATCTCATATACGCAATAATTTCTTCACATATTACATTGTGAAAAAATTATAAAATCAATGCACAAGTCATAAAAGAGAAAAACAAACAGGTTAACCAAAAGTTTTCATTTAATGTTGCACATTAAGTCACATAAGAAACCACATTAAAATAATATGTATGTGGACTTAGAATCTTATCAAGAAAAGGAAACCAAAATGAAATAATGTGAAGCCTATAAAATAGATATTCAATTCAAATCAAAATTATTTCACTTGCAAAAATATCAAAAAATATTTTTAATTGAGAAATTGTGCTACCTATTCAATAAAACTTAGAATTGCAATTTTGTTATTGAGATTAGATTTCAAGATTCTTCATATATGACTCATATAGATATCTACTGGTGATCAAATAAAAATTTGGTTTCAGTTTGATTGAAACTCTACTATTTTCATTGAGTTGAATTTACTACTTTAATAATCATTCAGCAGGTCAGCTAGTTTGTCTTTATAAATAAGTCAGTCATCGTTCAGAACCATTAAATGTTTGATGAAATAACAAATCTGAAAACGAACATATATTTAGTGGATTCTCAACAATAGGCATGGACTTACCAAGAGAAGCCCTAGACAAGGTTTTGATCTAATGGGTACAGACTCATTCTTGCTAGAAATCAGCTTATTTGGATTTATATTGTACCATGTCAAAATGTTAAATTTCTATCCCCAAGTCCCTCCCAAATTTGTCTTTCCCATGTTCCTGACCATCATTTCTTCTTCTACATCTAATCTCGCCATACTTTATAAAGAAAAAGCAGGTTCACATGCTTTTCAGTTTGAAAGGTTGAAAACAAGAGAGCAAGTTCTCTGTTGCATAGGGTTCTAGAATTCGAAACAAATCAAAGAAAATTTTCTATAGCTAAAGCAGAAATAAAGAGGTAAGGGCAGCAAAAATTGATACCTAATCTGAAGTCTCATATGGAAAACCAAATATTCCTAATAAGACTATGATCAAGATCTGCTAAAAAGAAATTGCACCATTTGATCAACGAAAGATCTACAGATAACTGCTATTTTATCATTCTTGGGAATAACAATAAGAGATCCTCAACAACACTAGAATACTCTTAAACAAAAAAACTATATTTTGATCATCATCAAAATGAAAACTGTATGAGGAATGGAAGCTAAGTTAGGTGTGAAAATAAGGATTATTAACAGAGGCCACCTTTTATATTTTAGAGTAAAGTCCATAAACATAACAAGCACTAAACAGGTAGAAGGTTTCTTTCAGGTCCCAAAGGAAATGGTATGAGACACTGTGCACAATGTGTAAAGTAGAGCTAAGCACCCATAAAATGCAAACATAAAAAAAGTGGCATCCACCTGAGAAAAACTGGACATATTTTCCCGCCTTAACCTATGCCATTAAGGGGGCTACGAAATGGAAACAGAATGAAAAGTATCATGTAGTTTCTATTTCAGGTACAAAAGCATGTCATTTAACAGTTAGCATCCAAGGTGCAAAAGAGCTTATGATAATGGTTACAAAAGGTCAATTCTCATACCTGGACCAGACCTGTGGCAATTGCAAAAACTATGTAGAGATCAATAATCTGAAAAAATATTTAGGCATGATGATAAACTATTTAGTTACTAAACTGTCAAAAGGCGAAATGAACAATAAATCAGTCTAAACTCCATATATTACCTTAAGGATGGTAGGAGTGGCAGCATAAGCTGAACGCAAAGAACGAATAAGAGTCAAAGCATCATTGGAAGCTGACTTGGCCATTACTGTGTCCCTTTTCACTGTAAATCACAAGCGATGTTACACGACTCCTTTCAGTCACGTTAACGAAGTAAAAACCTCAGACAAAACCTAGACTACATGGATGGCTGAACCAAATCAACCATTGAATGGTAGTCAATTTGGCCCAAGTAACAAGAACAAAACTATAAATAAAGTTCCCATGTCTGAACCCAAATATCACCCAACTCATTTAGCTAAATAAGAACTGCAAAAGGTCTCACAATAGAATAATTCTTAGGAATAGCAAAAGAACAAGGAAACAAGGAAACAAAGATCCCACAAGAATGGAGGCAACAAGAAGAAATCTTTCGGTAATCACATCAAGACCTCTAAATGAAGAAAAAAAGAACAATAAGGAAAATGTTTCTTGGGCACAGCAAAAAAACATTTAAGGTTTTCCTGAGTATTTTATGTACACTCTATACATGTAGAGCTCACATTAATGTATAATAGCTCATGTATAAAGATTTTACAAGTTAAAATTTTTAATATGGAATAAGTTTTGTTTACAAGGACAAGAGCTTAACTCCATATGAAATTTTAAATAATTTTATTCCATTTTATGAAGTCTAAAACACAGCTTAACTCAACACAGATAAAAGTGCAGCTAGAATTGATTTAAATTTTCATTGTTAATAAACAGTTATTGTTTTGTCTGTAGTATTATCAAAAGAAAATGTGTTGAGCAGAGATGTAAAAATCAACTCTAACCACAATCCATATTGTACATCTTCTAAAGTCCAATCAATTTTAAAGCATTTCCAATATGTTAAAAAAATATTACTTCACCTCAAACATTATAAATTTAAAAATAAAACCTAAATTACCTTCAAGTTAACAAGAAAAATTACATTTAGCTCATTCCTTACAGTGCAGTGAAGAATGCAACGACAACAAAGTTTTGTAAGGATCTTTTTTTGGTGGTTAGTACTACTATAATCACTAAGGAATTATTAAAATATTGCCTTCTTCACCATAAAGCGGCTTCCCCCAATTTTATTAAAGATGATGATGTAGACTCTATGGAAAAAAACATAGCTTGTTAATCTATGGCAGATTATATTTTTCCACTAAATTTAATAACTTTCTTCAGTAAATTAAATATTGGGATATTGTTCATCCAATTTAAATGATGTGAAGTAAATAAAATTGACATTTTTATTAAGTTCAATGAAATTATGCATTGAACTTATTGGAAAAGCCTAACGAACTAACCCCTTATTTAAATAACCCAACGTTAAAACCTATGAAAACACATCACCAAATATCCATCGCTTAAGCCAAAAAAATATATGAAGCTAACCTGCAAAATAATGATTAAGCAAACATCATGTAAATTTTCACAAGTTTATACAAGTAATTTATATTAATATACAATCCATATAAATGATCACCTAATAAAATATAAGGATAAGATATAGATAAATCCCTCATGTTTGGCCCATTCTTAAGCCATTGTATTCGAAATAGATACAAAGGACTTCAACTCAAGAAATGTGCAAATAATTTCTTTTCTGGTATTAACACCACTATAAATCAACTAAAATGTTGAAATATCCTAATGCAAAAGTTGCAATCAATTCATTTGGATTCATATAACTTGCAACATAACTAAAACCTTAAACAATCTCTTCACTGCATCAACCATCACTTGTTGCAATCGCCATCACCTACTCTAACTACTCCACCTTTTTCATAGTCTGTCACCACCAACTCACACCTCTAGCATTGTTTACTTACTCTACCTACATTTCCATTGTCATTATTTAACCAACTCAATAGCCACCTCCTTATCCTTTTTAGTCATCTATTATTGTCTACTTCACTCCTTTGCAGCTATTGTCTTTTGCTACCATTGAATCTCTAATAAATCTATCCACAATCCATTTAGTACAAAAAAAATATATTAAAATACTGTAATTTATCTTGACAATTACATTACCATGTTTGGAATACCCAAATATCAAGAACATACATGCAACTAGCCCAAAACATAACAACCCAAAACTTATATACAATCACGACCTAATCAAGGTTTTATTTAATTGACTTTCACTACAATTATTTTACATCCCATTATATGAAATTCAACCATCACTAAATTCACGAAGCATATTGCTCACAACAAGACTACCATTTAAGTGTTACAAATATTAGGCATTTTATAGTTCACATCAGCAAAATAGAATTACAAGACTAACATTTCACACAACAAAGGTGTGAAAACGCTAACAAAATAGACTAGAATTCAAAAGTAAGATTAGAATGACAAAATCATGAGATCTTGATCAAATTTTCCAACATTAGAACAAAATTACATTCCAAAAATCTTATAAAAAATATATACAATTTAAAAAATTAGGTTACAATTATAGACAACTTTATAAAAAACATTTTTTACAGTTACATTTTTTCATAAAAGAATAGGAAGATAAGTTGCTTGGAGTATTGTACACATATAGAACTACTTAAACTTTTATAATATAGATTAATCATTAAAATTTTGTCTGCACGTTCCTTTAAATAAAACATGCCATCACATTTTTCACTATAAAAATAAATTTGGGTTTACGTTTAACTCAACTTGCAAGATATAGGCATGTTAAATAATATATATTAATTTTTTATTGGTTTATCATAAAAATTTAAATCTATACATTTCTTAAAGTGTTCATATATCTTTGCAACAAAAGTTTGACTGATTTCTCTTGTCCTCCTAAATATCATCCATCACGGAGCACAAAATTCTCCATATGTGTAATTTATTGTTGGTCATCTTCTTTTGTTGCACTAGTAGACTGCATACCAACAAGCTCAACATTTTTGCCCTGACTTCACAATGCTTTGCATGGTTACCATGCTGCTTGAGCCAACATTGTCACTAGTTGCATCACCAATTTTTTAGGTACACTAGCCTGCAACTTGCAATGCACCATAAGTCTACTATGTTACTCGAGTGTCAACTGTTAGGCCATGTTTTGAGGTCCACCCCATCTTTTCTCTTCATATTAGCTCTTAAGATCAACAATCAAAGGTGATAAAATAAGAAAAATGAATAAAATACGTAAAATTTAAACATTAGAGGCAAACAAGGAAAAATGTTAAAACAAGTGAAAAAACTATGATTGAAATCATGACATTTATAAAGGTTGAGTGAAATGACACCCCAAGATACTAGAATGTGTTTTTTTATAGTGTCAAAACATGAGTATGAAAATAGAATCATGGAGAAAATATTTAATTGCAAGAAACAGTTTTTTAGGTGATTTGTCCAATAGTTAATTTATATCTAACCCAACTAAAAGGTCGAGCTTTCCCCATGACTTTGCAAATGCAAGTTGGTAAGTCCTTTACACATCGATTTTTGATGAAGTCTACAAATGTCTTTCAAAATGGCACAATACTGGACTCTTAAGAATCAAGTATGATCCCTAGAAGAGGCTACAACAACATCGAACCCAAAAGAGACACATAGACAAAACTGAACACAAGTGTCCAGGGCATATTTACTATAAAATTATTGTTTTTTTATTTTTGTTATTCGTGATTTCAAATCATGGAATCACAAATATGTTTTCCTTGCTTAAACTTGACTAAATAAGGTAATGTATCTTCAATTTATAATGTCTTAGAGATTGTATCTTTTATTCAATTAGTACATATTATATCCATTGCATCAAAGTTTCCTATTATTTAAAATTCTAATCATGTGAATATATATACTTTATCATTATTTATTCTAATGGATATCACTAATTATATAAATGGTAGTAAACTTAAAGTTTTGCATGACAAGAACATTTAATTTGGTAAATTGTTATTCTTTAGTTGATTTTTTGAAGTTATTTTGATAAAATGTCTTATGATATGAATATTTATGATCCTAGATCTTTTATAAAATTTTCTCGTTAACCCTATTCATAAGTTTTGTTATGAAATTTTGTTTGACAAGCCAACAAATAGATTATGGATTGACATATTTCTTTAGAAATAATTAATGATGTGTTTTCCAAACTTTATTGGGTTCATTATTTGTATAACTTTTTAATAGACATCGTAAGCAACTTTGCCAGTTTAGGTTGAGTTAGTTCTTCGTCTTCAATTTAAGAAACAAGTACTAATTTGAACAAGGGAAGTTATGCCACCAATCTCTAAGGGATATGCTCCAATACACCTCATATGATCAATTTCTTCTCTTTTAACTACCCATTTCAATCTTGTTTGCATGAAAGTTCATTCAAATGGCATTGTTTGCTACCTTCGCTCTCCAAATGAAGTCTAAGGTTGTAGAAGAGTCTGATGCTTTCTTTATTCTTGAAATAAAAAAACGATGGATGAGTTTGATTAAGTTCCCAAGGTTGCAAGAAAGATGACAATAAACCCTACAACGGCATAAAGCTATGGCTAGTCTTATCTTTTTGTAGGAGACAAAACAAGTTAAAACATTGCCTTAAAAGTGGGTGATAAAAATAGGGCTTTTTTCAAGAATACTCTTTGAACTCAACCCTTTGAATAAAGATAGGAAATAATTTTGTTAGCTGTATTTGTAAGGTTGCAAAAATGATGTGTTTGGAGAATTTTAAGGTCATGCTCCTCACAAAGAAACTTGGTGATAGGAGCAAAGTATGAAAAAATTTAAATACAAACAATATTTTTTATGAAGTTGTCTACAATTGCCTAATTTTTTAAATTATATGGATTTTGTACAAGGTTTCTAAAATGTGATGTTCTTCTAATGTTGGCAAATTTGATCAAGATCTCATGATTTGTCATTATAGTCTTACTTTTGAATTCTCATCTATTGAGTTAGCGAGGATATGATCGCCTCGGATGTCTTGCCAAGAACCCTGGGTTTTCCTTTTGGGATAACCATATTATAGGGTATGCACATTAAGATAGGAATACATTTGGTTAATTTCATTCTAAATTTGTACTTAACCCAAATATGGTTGGTTCCACTAAAATATTGGAATCAGATTTTACCTAAGCATCAAAGGACTTTAACTAAACTTGACCCAAGCACCAAAGGGCCTAAGTTGGACCTAACCAAACTCAAAAATTTCGTGTCAGGTCAATCCTCAAAGTTAAAGCCCTTTGGTAAGGTCCAATTTCCATTGATTAATACAATTTCAATTGGACAAAGGCTAATCCTCAAAGTTACATGTGTCTTTCAAAAAGCCCATATTAGAGAACTTTTTTTATTTAAAGTTCTTACATGAATTAAACCATTTATTTCACAATTTTACTTGGGGTTTAATTTCCACAAATAATCATTAAAGATAAAGACAAATGAATACCTTATTATGAGAAACAACAAGGGTGCTCCTCATTAGTCTTACAAGAACAATTAATTAAATGAACATCAAAGCTTCATAACACGGCTTAACGCCTTGATTGTTAGATGGAAGAGCTAGCTCCAAACATGCAACCAACCTGCCTGATCATTTTTTGCTTCTTCAAAGTTCATAATAGCACAAATCACTATTGTTGTTGCCATTAGACTGTCACCTTGTCGTTGTTGTCAGATTGCTATTCCCTAATTGTCAACCATCAACCACCCTCCTCTACCATCGTTGTCATACTGTTACTGCCTTGGCACTGCAATGGGAACAATGGTCATTGATGCTTCCTGTTCATCATTGTGGAGGTCCAACAGAAAGTTTATTCATCTAAGCCTATATTTATTTGACTTTATTTAAGATGGTACTTTAATTGAATAGACCCATAGGATTAATTGGACATCCAATTCATTAAGGCTAAATTGATTTTAATTTTTTATTAAAATCTAAATAACCTTAAATGGTACAAATAATTTTATGTGTATTTTTTTATTTTATGAACATGCATTACATGCATTAAAAGCCCTTTATGATACATCACTATATAGATTAAACCAAATTGAAGACCAAATATTTATTAATATATAATAAACAAACATGCTTTTTTAGTTTTTGTAACATTTGAATTAATGCAACAATTTCATGTTTCAAATAGTTTTGGACAGTTATATTGGTTTTCATATCTTGCTCTTCGATCTAACGATTTAATAATTTAGAACAACTATGGCATACAATACTTCCAATCATTCAAAATTAATGCAATCAGTTGGTCCTCTATTCTTAAGAAGGCAATGGAAGAACTTTGTTGTATTTCTACTCTATGGAAAGCAAGAGCAATGCATGACAATGCAAAAAAAAGTATCTCTAGTGGTTTGGTTAAATATTTCCTCTCCAAATTTGTATCGCATATTTTTACTTTTTACTAACAACAAGGGCGAAGAACCATAACATCACACAAGAAAAAAGATGTGATTCACACTTAAGGGAACGAGTGTTAATTGTTAAGCAATGTTCCAATCTATCTCTTCTTTTGTTCTAAACCTAACTAAATTGAGCACCTAAACATGCTTCGAAACCTAACTGATCCAAAGTGAAACCAAAATAACTGAATGGGTAGGCTTTCTTTTTAATAAATTAGTAAGTGTTAGATTTATTTGGTTTATGTTGCTTTAGTATGGTTATCATCCGTATGGATGATTTGCTTCAACACATGGGTTAGAACGATGGGACAATTGAAATATGGACATATTATGTATATAGATTAGATGCAAAAGTAAACCTTTAATTAATTCATTTTGCTTTTATTAATTTTGAAACTCAAATCGTGGCTAATTCCTATAGACCAAATTAAGTCAATTGCTTAACCAATATTAGAAGAAACAATTTAATTTGGATTGATTGGTTTGCTTTGTTTTTCAATTTAATCAGTGTTATGAACACCTGCAACCACAAAGAACATAGTTATTATGATATGTCTTCCTGTCTTTCCTACTTAAGGTCCAAAGCACATTCACAACTTAAATAGATCCAATAGAATACATCTTAAATAAAAGATTATAAGTATTTGCAAAGGAGAGAGCATATGAATAACTTATGTCAAGGTAAGGAGATTCAACCATTGCTAGTTGATGATAAGTTTGTAGGAGATGAAATACCATCTTTTATTTTTCTTGTACGAACTGTTTTTTACACAAAACATTAAAATACTTAAACTGGCTCAGGATAAAATGAACTAAAAGTCATCGTAAATATATGATTATGTATTGCATATGAATGATTCATATGAGTATGTATAATAATGAATATGAAAAGTTTCGCTTAAACACGATATGTTTATCATGCTTGTATTAAGAACCTAAAACCAAAGAACATTGTACATATCTTAATTCCAAACTTCGTTATATAAATACAATATTTTTTTCTTATTGTATGAATGACTTAAAACTCGAGAGCGTTATATTTGTGTTAACTTTAAATTATATCACGCAACTAGTTTCCAAATAATGAATTTTCACTTTCTCACTCTTCAAGCATTTTCTCTCTTCTCGGTTGGCCCTATCCCAAAACCTTAGCTTGCACAACTCAAGAGATTCTACATACCATCGATCAAATAACCAAGTAAGACCTTGATTAGAACCAAATCCTATCTTATTTATCAGAAATTAGAGAAATCACAACCAAGAAGCACAAACGTCGAGTTAGGTACTCACAGATCTTTACCTCCACACCACCTCCTCCTTCTTGCTTTCCGTTGATATTTCAACAATAATTGCAGCCCTCGCTGCCGACAAAACTACTTTCGGCGAAGCTTTCGACCATTGTTAATATAATATGAATTGCCCTAAACCCATCCCCAAGGTTTTTAGCATCTTTTTCTCGACAGAATCCTTTTGGCTACCAGCACATCTCTTGACTACGAGTGTTTGCTCAAGCACTCAAATTTACTTAAAATATATATTAAAACATCTATATATCAAAATAAAAATATTTCAGTTATTAAACAAATTAATGCATAATTGTCAATTAACCTCACTTAAAATCGTTATTACCTATACAATGCTCCATTTGTACAGCGACATAGAGCGGCAACTCATTTAAATTTTAAAAAAAAAAAAACTTCTGATGCTAAACTGTAAATTTAGAAATCATAGTGACAAAAAATCTGTTTACCGCATGCCTAATTTTCCTTGCCGCCGGCGGTTTCCCCAAATCTTCCAGAAAACAACATAAAACTCTAATTGAAATCTCGCATGATGATTTTTACTTAGAATCTCATAAATTTCAAATTGAAAATTGCGAAAATAAAATCAATTGTAGTTTTCAACTTTTCCGACTTACGCGAGTTTCCCGACGGTGCAAATCCGCTTCAAATCCTTGATTCCCTCGAAAGGATGATGGAAATCGACGTATTCACAATCCACGAAACGGCTCTCCGGCAAAATTCCCGTCGGCGAGCTCAAAAACCCTAACTTAGGGCACTGTGAAGCGTCGGGCACGAGTTTGGAGAATAAAAGAAAATACTCTTTTCGGTAACACATATACATGATATAATTATATATATATATAAAATTATATATGTATTTATACAAATTATCTTCAATAATTCACAAAATTTTAAAAAAAAATTCCGACCAAGACGAAAAATCATTTTTAGACTAATCTCACCAAGATCTACCAATTATATATTTATTTTTATATTTTATAATCATTTATTTCCTAATATTTTAGGATATTTCACAATATATTTTAATTTATACTTGATTTGACAAATTAATAATGTCGTAGAAATCGAAACATCTTTAGATAATATTTGGGTTATATTTGTATAGTCAAATAAGTGAAACTCATTACTGGAAGATACATAACTATTTTTAATCAAAAATAAAAAAAAACTCATGACATTATATCTAGTTGAAAATAAGATATTGATAAATTTGTAAGATGTTCTAAATAGATGTGCATTAAAAAGTTTTTTAAAAATAGTGTAATTAATAAAGTTTTTAAAAAATAGTGTATATAATTTTGTTGAGAAAATTATAATCGATAGTCTAAAATTAACACATTGGAAAAATTGGATAGTTATAGATCAACCGTAAGCAACAAGAAAAATTATAAGATAAATAATCTATCATAAATATTATATGTATGTGATCTAGATGTATTGATGTAATACTATTATATAAAATAATAAGAAAATTTATATTTGTATTCCATGTGTATTTTTTTAACTTTGAAAAATTAGTATGTAAAAATATTTGACATAATTAACTATGTAAGCATGATATTAAATGTAGTGATACAAAATTATACATCTAGTTAAATGCAATGAAAAGTAAGAAATTTGTTATATTTTTATATAATGATCACAAAACCAAGCTAACTATTACTAATATCTTATTAAGTTTAATATTGTTTCAATTCAATCTTATATTATTATTATAACAGTTTCGATTTGTTGGAGCAAAGAATGTAACTTCTAAAGTGGATTGAGATTAAAGGCTCAACTTATTGATTTTAAAGTTAAGGATCAAGATATTTTTTGAGTGTTAATCTACAAAGAACTATATTCTTAAACATCTATATGATTAATATGTTAAATCTTATATTTTTGCTTTATAATTATGACATCTAAGATCATAATCATAGTTTATGCATACTTGAGTTATTTTTTAGTGATATATTAGGTTATTTTTTGTTTTTAAAATTAAATCTCTTCAATTTTAAAATATTATAAAAAATGTTCCAATATAAATAAAAAATAAAAATTAGGTTTAAGCACCCACTAAGCGAAGCTCAAAGGCTTGGGTTTAGTGGCCCATAATGCTTAAGTGCTTGACACTAGGCCTTGGGGAGCTGCGGGTCAGAAGACTAGCTCGAATCGAGTCATGTCACGCTCATGTCTTGGTTATGGTATAATCCCTATAGTAGCTTGGGTTACATCAGGTCAGGGGAATCACTCTCAAATAGATTTAGGCATAATGAGTTGAGTCATTCCTGAAATAGTAAAAAAATGGGTTTAGGCAAGGTCAAACTTATATGTATATGCATAGGTGACTTCAACAATGACTTTCCAAGAGTACAAGGGGACAGCCAACCCCATTAGGCTAACTTACATGCACGAAAGAAATATTATAAATGCAAAATTTCATATAATTATGCAATGAATGACTGAATAATCAACACCTGTTTGCTTCTAAACTGGAGCGAATAAATGTCGTTAGATCACACATTTCATAATTGAACGATTGTGATCAGGCCTACCTTCTTGAACAAGAAATTATATTTAATCATTCATCCAAAAAGTATGATCACATGATTGAGATCTCCACGACATTTTTTAAGAGTAAATTTCATCTAGTTATTTATCTAAGGAACTCAATCAAACAATTGTGATCATCTCCATATTTGTGAATAATGCATTACATCTAACATTCTATCTAAAAAGCATAATCAAATGATTGTCTATTTCACCACTTCGAACTATAATATTGTGTATCGTCATTGTACATTCAGCATTCAGATTTAAAGATCTCGATCAAATCTCATTGCGATTTGATCTCGACCTTTCTAAACAAGTGTTTAATTGGATGACACTTGTTTTGCCCACCCAAATCGTATGGTAACTACTACTTTTTTCTTTATTTATTTACTACACTAGCTATCTTTTTGGAAATACTATTTTTAGCCATTATAAGTGTTATTTTGGCATGTTTTTATTTGCACTATAAATAAAGATTATGTAACAGCCCTAGTTTTATTTATTTTATTTATTTTATTCGCTTAAAAGAAAGAGCTTTTTTAGATGAATTCAACGATGTTTAATTTGTAATTTTTGGAGTTCTAATGAAAAAATTATGAATTTTTAAAGATTTGGGATAAATTTGTAATGTTGAGGATAGATTTGTAATTTTTAAATGTAGGCTTAGTTCAAATTCGATTTGGCAGAGGATATATTTGCAAATACCAAATTTAGAAGGGGTTTTCTGAAAAATGCGGTTCATGGCAAGTCGGTTTCGACCACGTTATAAAACCCAACTCATGTGAGTTTCAAATGCACTTCTGCGAACACGGCGGCAAGGTACGACGGTGAGGAGCGGCGGCGAGGCACGACAGTGAGGAATTTTCGTGATTTCCGGCAAGCGACGGCGACGGCCGACGAAGGTGAGAATTTTGTTTGCTTTGTCGTCGGGTTGTATAAGTTTTTCTGGTGAGTGACGGTCAATTGGCTGGCGAGAAACGCAAGAGATTTCGAGTTCGTCGGCAAAATATTTCTGTTTCGCCGAACGTACAGGAGAGAGAGAGAGAGAGAGAGAGAGCGAAAAATCGATCCACGCCTTTGGACCGGGTACGCTGCTGAACTGGGCTGTCGAGCGCCGGCGGTCCAGCGTACCGAGTGCGCGCAGTCCAACGCGTCGAGTGTGCGCTGTCCAGCTCCAAGAGCACACGGTCCAGCGTCGAGTATGCGCGGTCCAGGGCCGAGAGCGCGCGGTCCAGCGCTGAGAGCACGCGGTTCAGCGCCGAGTATGCGCGGTCCAGTGTCGGGCGCGTGCGGTCCAGCGCCCGCGTAAACTGATTATTGGATTTATTTTGGAAGCTTGTTTGGGAAAGCTTTTTAGAAAGCACTTTTGGTTAATAAATATATTTTAATTTGTGACCATGGCCTTGTAGGACATCAAGACAATTAGAAGTAGACCAGAAAATTTGGTACAACAAATTCAGGTAGATAAATTCATAACTCTGTGATGTAGCACAATATTATATATTTTTACATGCTTTTCTTGCTATTATAGTATTTTGATTGTTGTATATGTTATTTATGGCATAAAAAGGAAGAAACACTGTGATATTGATTACTTATGTATTTGCATGAAAACTGAAAAGGAAGAAATAACATGATATGCTAATGAAATAAAAAGGAAGAAACAATATGTAAAGAAAGGTCTTTTGATATGGCATAATTATTTAGAATTATGATTGGAAATGATAGTAAAAATGGGATTCCCAGAGAACATTATCCTCACCACTAGGCCCAACATGTGTTGCAGGGTATCGATCTTCGGATCAGATATCTGCCTAGTGTTTATACCAGGCCCAGCACGTGTCGCAGGGTATCGATATTCGGATCAGATCTCTACCTGGTATTATGTGCTATGACTCCATTATGATTTACACCAGGCCCAGCATGTGTTGCAGGGTATGGTACCATACCTGCCTGGTGGCACTAGGCCCAGCATGTGTTGCAGGGTATCGATCTTCGGATCAGATATCTGCTTAGTGTTATGTGTTTGGTGGGATGCCGACTGGAGGTCATTTATTGATGATGATTGGATCCAGAGGATAATGCGTCAAAGGGAATTGGGCCCGGTAATAACACACTATATAAGGAACTGGCATTTCTTTATGGTTTTTCATTTGGCATTATCTTATATATATGACATCTGGTATGGTTTTCTCTTTATGCATATGATTTATCTGTATTATTCATGGTATGCATTTTTATTTATATTGGTTTAACTATATGGATTTATCTACTGAGATGTGTAAAATCTCATTTAGTGCTTACATCACAAGTCATGAAACCATTGCACCAAGAGATAGGAATGGTGCTGCTACAGAAGAGTCATTTCCAAGAGACGTGTGAGGGAAAGTTTTAGTGTGATTAAATGTTTAAAAACATGTCTTTATATATATACTTTGGATTTTGAGTTAGTGTTTGTCTTACCGTCGGGTCCCCACCTTGGGTTTGTTTATTTGTCCTCACTTAGATGTTGTATCTCGCTACTCTGATGTTCATTTTGTGATCTAATGGTATTGATGTAGGTGGGGGCTTGACAGATTATTTATCAATTTTTGTGAGCATTGAATCAACTTGAAAATCTCAAATATAATAAAAAAAAGTCCAAAATCAAGAGCTTCATTTTCTTTCATTACGTGTTGTGAGTACTACATGATTCATTTCTTATTTCTACTATCCTTTCTACAATTATTTTGTATTTTTTGGCTAATATCTACATCAATAATTTGTTGTCACTATTTGTTAAAGAATTCAAAGATGTAAAAATTTTGTATATGTTAATTTTTGTGAAGTTTTCAATTTTTTCTCATAACCAATTTTTTTATTGATCTTGGTGTCTCGTTGGAGCACTAGTTTGTACTTAGTTTACTTCTGTTGGCTTCGACAAAAGGGAGTGGTTAGTGTAAGGCCTAATTGGTGATTGGGGTTAAATGTAGTATCGAGTTTTGGTTGAAGTATCTAAAAAATCTTAGTGCACTTTTTTTATTATTGTCAAATTTTTTGCTTTTTATTTTGACAAACAATCTTTCTAATTTACAATTTTTGTTACTAAGCTTAAAAAATTTATTTGATTAAAAAGGTTTTTCAAAATTAAATTTTTTTTAAAACATAATTCACCTATCTCATCTTGAAATAATGGCCAAAATAGTCATTGCATAGAAGTCATTCAATCTAAATGATTTGTGACTGTTTGATGGCAAACACAGCAAGATCTTAAATGACACTATTTTGAAATAATATTTGATTAGGACTACTGGATCTAAATCCTAATCAGATCGTTAGAGTTCGATCATACTCATAAAATAGACGAGGATTGTGTGATCAGAAAATGACGCTATTGAACGGAGGATATTATCAGGCTTTTTAAAAAGTTAGAGTTGATTAAGATCGTTTGATGGCAAAATTATGCGATCGAATAATTCAGGTTACTCTTGTAATTCGGAAGCATGTTGCGTGCAAGAAGATGGAGTTTTAGTTAATGTCCTATTTTTTATTCGATCTTCTCTTTTTATTATTTTCTGTGTTACTAAAGCACAACCTTATTTTGATGTTGGCTGCTCCATGGCTTTGCTCAAAAAATTGATTACCCTTATGAGCATAATTTATTGCACTTAATTTATGAAAGTAGGATTAATAACCCAATCCATGTTTTGGATTTGGTTTCTTGACCTAAATTGTATCGAACGGGTTTGTGCTTAAATGCCTTGTCATGAAACGGCTTGTAGCTGTACCAAATAGGTTATGTAAGTTTTTAATTTTTTTTAATTAATTAAAAGAATTATAACATTTATATTTTAATAGATTAATTAAATATTTCAAAGATATTATTAAGATAAAATAATGATTAAGATAATCAAAGTAGATGGATAAAGAATATTGGAAAGATAAATATTTTTTAAGATGATTAATTTTAGCTTAATTTGTGTGCTTTATAATAGATATTTCAATTAAGTTTAACATTCTTATTAAAGTAGAAATTAAAATTCTTAAAATTAAATTCAAAATTTATTGCTTGGTGGTTTGCCACTTCAACTAAAGTGGTCTTCATTAGATTTGATATTTACTCACTTTTGTTCATTTAGTTCTCTCACCAATGAAAGCATCGACTACTTAAAATCTAAAAATTTACTTAAACAAATTTATTAGAAATATTTAGGATTTGTTATCATCATACAAATCATCATGGCTAAGGGTTAACAATATGACAGTAGCAACACCAACCATGAAACATTCTATAACGTTGTGTTGTCATTCAATAAAAGTGCATATGCACAACTACTCAAGTTAAAGTCTCTCGATTGGAACTTCATCATATCGTGTCAATTTGTCCCAAAGATGTGCTCTAATTTTCTCCCAAATAAATTTAAAACTAGTATCCATTTGAGCCTCATTGTCTTGCCTAGATAAGTTTTTGTTTAAATTTCTTAAATCCCTTTTTCACATTAATATACATCAAAGCCCCAAATTCTTAATGATTTTATGTTTTTATGTGATGTTTTCTTGCATTAAACTTTTTATGATTGTCAAGTGAATCCCCACTAGTTATTTGTTGGTGTAATATTTAAGTTAGACATAAAAATAGCACAACTTGTTTGAGAATCAAAATGAGGTGTTGTGATGATATCGTTGATGGTAACGAGAGAAAGATATCAAGAGAGGGATAAAGTAAGGAACTAACAATACAAAGAATGAGAAAGAATATGAAGTTTTTACAAAAAAAAAATCCTAAACAAGGAATAATGATAATCACAATTTAAAGAGATTCATGACATAAAAAGTGCTTCAAGAGAAGGTGAGGACAATTGTAACATCATCGATTGTTAAAACATATATGAAATTAATTATCTAATAAAATCTATTAAATTTTTTAAAAATCAAATAGTTTAAAATATAAATAAATAAATAAATAAATAAAAATATGATTATATAAAACCTATCAAAACGAGTCAAACAACATCTTTTTTTGTCTTGATCAAAGTTTGTTTAAAATTATTATGATTCATCAAAGTTAATAGTCATAAATAATTTTTTTATTATATCGAAAGGGAAAAATTGGTACACCTACTAATTTAGGAATGATTGAAACAAACTTCTCTCTATCTTTGTTTGGATGCTCAATGCAAATTTTAGGTGCTCGGCTAGCTTGAAGCTTCACTGAAATTCATTTTGTTGGTAGCGAGGGTTGTGTCTACATTTTTAAATTTGGCAAAAAACAAGGAAGAGTTTGTGCAGTAGCTAGGATATGTGAGTACCTAACTTGACTTCTTTGCTTCTACTTCTAGTTTCTTTATTTTTTGACAAGATAGGACAAGATTTGGTTCTAATCAAGATCTTAATTGGTTATTAAGTCGATGGTATGTAGAATCTCTTTTGTTTTTTAATCTAAGATTTCAAGAAATGTGCAAACTGAGGAGAGAGAAAATACTTGAAGAGAGAAAAACAAAAAAATTCATTAATTGAAAGTGAGTCATGCAATGTAGTAATATAAAATTTTGATAAATTATAATTTTAATAATTTTGTATATTCAATTAAGACATGTAACTATTTAATAGATTGAATTTAAGAGAAAAGAATTTGGTTGATAATAAGGGCAAGCATGAATGACAAGTCAAATATGAATGACAACAATAAATTCTAAGTTAGATCAAAGCCAGAAATTCTTAATGATTCTATGTTTTGAAGTGAAGCACTTTTTTCAAGATATGTTTGCATTTAATTTTAAGAGTTGTTGAGTTAATCTCCATTAATTATATGTTGTTGTGATATCTGGTTTAGACATGAGAATATCGCAAACTTTATTCTATGAATCAATGAAATGAGATGGTGCGATAATACTAAATAAATGTTAAGAATTTACCAAAAAAATGCCCAAATAAAGAAAATTCATAATCAAAATCGAAAGAGATCCATTACATGAATGGTGCAGCTCCCAGAACAATCAGAACAACAACATGATAATTATAATTTTTTTTTTGAAGAAACTCAATTGATGGAGGTTTCATGAAAGTTGAAAAAGATAGAATTGAAATGAAATTTACAAGCCATCTTGTAAGTTAAAGAATAGAAGTTTGTTTATATTAAATTATTGTCTTAAATTTTTCATTTATAATTTTTCTATAATAAAATATGTATAAAAGCAAGTGAAGCAAAAAAAAAACTTTATCTTCTCCTAAATAGCATTCTTAAAACATAAAATTTTATCTTCTTTTACATGAAAATATTTTTTTTTTTGATTTGATACATTTTTAATGATCTTCTTAACTCCAGTAAACTTGCTCTTAGTTTTTGTTTTCAAACAGTATGTTACAAATGTTACTTGTAAGAAAGTTTTTAAGTTTCTTTCGAAATAACATTAAGTATTTATTGTCTCATTTTAATCTTTTTTTCTTTTGATAAATTAATTACTAAAATTTTAAGTTTATACATTTCTTAAAATAAAATATGCCAATATATTTTTCACTATAAAAAAATATAAGTATATTTTATTTTAAGCTAAAGAAATGAAAAAACAAGAAAAAAAGAAAAAATTAAATAAATCTTTATCAAACTAAAAATATACATAACAAAAAAAAAAAACATAATCCAATCAAAATACCTTAATAAAAATAATAATTTTATTTTTTTTTGATAATATTATTTTAAGTACCAAATAAAAATATCTATACTATAATTTTAACATTTATGTTATTTAAAAAATAAAAAATAAACAAAATAAAAAGGGGCACTGTTCAAAAAGTAAGAATGGTAAGTATTATCATAGTTGAATATAAATATATATTTTTAAATTTAATTAACCTTTAACACAAAAAAACGCATACATGAATACAATCATAATGATAGATAAAATTTGCATATTAATTTTTAAAAAGATATGACTGTAACGAGTATTTATAAAATTTATTATATTATTTATTTATTGTATATTATATGGATAATAAAAAGGTAGATATTCGTATCGTATTTCTAAACAAACACAGCATAAAAATCTTACAACAATGACATCTATCCGTTAAAAATAATTTAACGGAAAAAAAAACCCATAAGGATACTAAATCCTCTTCTTTGGCCAAATTCTTTTAACACCGTTAATACGCGTGTTATGCTTCACGCCATCTTCATCTAATATTCTTCTTCTTTGCGCTGCCGCTGACTTCGCCGTTGTTACAAAGTAACCACTGTTTATTCCCTCAACCCTAATCTTCCCAAAGGCCTCTGTTCTCGAATTCCACTTGCCTCTACGAAGTCCATCAACCCTAAACTTCCCACTGTTCGTGGTCCACTCCACCACCTAGCAAACGGCACTAGCCTAATACCTAACCGTTAGTTCCCCTCGGCACACGCTGCCTTTCTCCCTGGGATTCTCAGCCACTGTTACCTTCCTAACCGAAGGACTCCGGAAGTCAGGTGCCATCTCGTCGTTACCCTTCCCCTTGCTGCTACGACCCGGCTGCTTTCCTCTTCCCATTGATAGCAACCTTTTAATGTCAAACGGCTGCCACCTCCACTTTTGTTAGTTTGTAATGCTTTCCAAATTCACTCTCTTTGATTAACCTTAGGTAAGGAACGAGTTTTCTTAATCACTTGTTTTATTCCTTACTCATGGATGTGTGATCATTACTTGTTACATTTATTGTGTGCATTTGTTTAGTTAGGGGTAAAGATTGGTTGCAATCCAAGTTGCATAATATCACGTGTTAATTGTGTGTGTCAATGTTAACATCCCGATAGTTTCTTAGCTTATCAACGCTACTTCAATTTTTATAGGATTAACTAACTTGCACGGTGTTAGTACTCTCTTTTTATTGGAGATCAGCCTAGAGGTTTGCAAAGATCGGCCACTTTGATACCAGTGAAGATGAAGAGGGAGGTAGTCAGATATTCTTAGAGAGGGGAAACAGGGGCAGCGGTTGAGGGTGTGAGGTTAACCCAATGGGGATCCACCAAAAAGCTTTTTAAAACCAACCATGGAGGCGATCATCGATAATGGAAGCTTTGCAAGAGAGGGAGAGAGGGGAAATCTCGAGATTAGGGATTGGGGATGGTTTTCAACTTTTATCTTGGATAAAGTTTTGTGACTGAGTTAGGTACATGGGGTTATGATAAAGCTGTTTGATGTGATAAGCTAGGATAGCTTAAGTTGCCCTACGTTTATTTACAAACCAACTAGGGCAAAAATATCAAATTGATCAAATGAGAAGCAAATGAGGTTGGAGAATTTAAAAAAAAATTGAAGTTAAGTTTATTTGTTTAGTTGAATTTTGAAAGTACTGCAAATTGGGTGGCATCCAAATGTCCTTATGCTATCATATAAAAAGAAAGTTAAATGTGAATGGCATCAAAGGTGCATCTCATCTTATTTACATATGAAAAGATGTGCCATGAAGAAAGCTTCAATCTTTGGCCAATGAACTCTGCATTCAAACGACATGTGAAGAAGTAGTTAACCCATTACAATGGATACAATTAAAAATCATTACCTATTTAGAGTATGCTAACATGATTTCTATAGTGAATTTATTAGTGATAGTCAGCCTTTATTTAAATTGCGAATTTGAATACCTTATTATTGATTATCTGTAACCTTTACAAGAAAGAAAAAATATGCATATAGTGAAGTCAAAGTGTTGAGGCCATTGCCATTAAAAAGTGCAGAATTGCCTTGTTAAATTCTGCTTAAAACTTGTCTTGTTTGGTGCATAGGTAAATTGGATGACAAAATTTTTATGGTTTTGATTGTCTATGTAACATTCAGAGGACTAATTGGTTTAGTATCCATTCAACAGAAAGTAGGTGAAAAATATAAAAGGTATCCATTAGATCCTTTAAATGTATGTTGAGCCAATTAATTGGTTTCCTGAGTTTTGGTAGAAACTGTCCACATCACATTCTTTTAGGAAATTGGATACTACTTCATCATGTCATGATGCCCAAGTTTCTATGAACAATACCTCTTTGCATTTACTAAATTATTTGATGTTTAGAACTATTTCCTTTATGCTTATGGATGCCATCACCTCCATTGGCAACCTCCTATTAGATTTTTTTTACGATGTTCTTATTAAATTTATATGGCCTTTGTATACAATCCAACCTTTTAATTTCACCATCTTCCTCTTTATGTGCCCTTGATTAAGAGTTATTTTTTTTGTTGTTAATGTTTTTTTGGTTGAAATTTTAAATTCATATCCTAGAAGGATACGTAAAAGGAACCTTGATTGGATGAGAAAGAAAGTGTTCACCTATTAGTTTGGGCTTTGGGTTTTTTTATTTCTCTTTTATGTTTATTTTATCTTTATGATTTTCCTTCTATGTTTTATTTGACTTAAAAATTATGATCTAATTCTATGATCAAGTATGAAAAAAGTGTTAATTGTCGATTGTATTTTTTATGCTTATTTTCATGGAATATCTTAGCAATATTCTTTTTGAATACAAAGTTTGAATTTGTGGTTGCAGCAGCTGCAAAACAGGGAAAGAAAAGAGAAAACAAAGCTTTTTTTCACAGTTTCCAGGCCAAATATTATTAATATTCCCATCGAGAAGATATCTAAGGCAAACAGATTCCTTTTGTAGAGTCATATTATTGCATATAAAATGAGGAAAGTTTCAAAGAAACCCAAAAGCAAGTTCCAAGAGTACCTAAAGATGGAGTTGACCAAGGATGTGTTTAGTCTAGAGGAGGATCTAGAGTTGGAGAGGAGGTTGGCAAAAAAGTTAAAGGTGAAGGATGGGAAATTGCGTGGTCTAGATGATGGTTTAAATGTGCTATTGGATGCAACTGCTTTTGACGAAGTTAACCAATTTGACAAAGTTAACCAATTTGACGATGTTAACCAATTTAATGATGTTAGAAAAGAAGAGAATTGTTTTCACCATAATGGGGAGACAAATGGTGTATTGGATATTCAAAAGTGCAAGGGAAGGCATGATGGCTTATCTGTTGAGGATGTTTTGAATAAGAAACACTGGAAGAGAAAGTTTTCTAAAGCATTTACTAAGCGGGTGGTAGAAGACAACCATGCTGCTAAAACTGAAGTCATTGAAATGCAATGTGTGACAAATGATGATGGTCATCCAGTTGACAAATGCCAATCAGAAGCCAGTGTAAAGTACATAGCACCTCATCTGCGAACTACCTTTGTAAATGAATCTGAAGAGCATGCGCAGATTCGACGCAGGGTGAGAGGTATCTTTTATATTTATTCCACCAGTTGATTAAGCCGTCCTTATAGCAGCTTGTTTCGGTTACTATTTCTATTGTGTTTCAGGGTTCCTTAACAAACTTTCTGAATCTAATGTGGAATCAATCACAGGAGATGTGGCTGCAATTTTCCAGGTACCTCATGACCCTTTATCCGTCTTCATTGAACCCAATGATCTTCTGCATTTTTAGCATCCAATATCGTTAATTTCAAGGTTGAGTGTGATCTTTGTAGTAGAACTGAATTTTTTATAGTCGGTTGCTCGCAGTCTTGGATGTCAGATAATTGGTGAAGAGGTCCTGGCATCGTGTGTTGGAGGGCCACGTGGAAATGAACAGTAAGACCCTTCCAACTTCCCCTTTCCGAAACTGCAATTGAAAAGCTATATTTAATGCTACGAACTTATCTGAAGTTGACAAATGCTATAACAATTTCAGCTTCACCTAAGAAATGCAAACATTTACTTTTGTACATTAAATTATTCAATGAACGAAATTCTGTTTATTTTATGCTGTCACAAAAAAATTTTATTTTGGTTTGTTATTGATGAAACAGTAATCATATATTTCATTTGACATTTTTTGCATAAATTGTTGCTTGTTGTGCGTACTTCTTTTTTATTATGATCCTTTATTTCATGTCTTTGATTGAATAAGATAGCATATGGCTTACCATTCATTCTTTTTCTTTTTTGAAGACTATTAAATTTGTTGTGTAAGGCATGTGTTATGTATATGAACAAAGGAGATAATCAAAATTCGGCTATGACAAGGTAATTGAATTTAAAAGCCATTTTGAAATTTTGGGAGTAGGTAATTGAGTAGAGATTGTTATATAATGTTAATGTTTCATAATCAATTTGTTGAAAGACTTAGTGAAGAAGTTTTGGACAAGACAAAATGTATTCACTTAGTTATTGTTGACTTTATTTTTGTTGGACTAAACGGGGCATACAATGATCATTTGGAAGCCTATAGGAAAGAAAAATAAAGTTAACATTGCATTTATTAGCATTATTAAGTACATATGTAAAATTAAATTTTCATGTGATTTTGATTGAAGATTTCTTGGTTGTAGTTGTAATTCATCATGGTTTTGATGTAAATCCCTTTTTTTTATTTATCAATTTCTTTGATAGCCAATTTGAATAGTTAGTGAGATGATGTATGCTTTTTATTAATGATGTTTCGCTTTTTAATAAAATTAGGGAATACACTAAATACAAGTTAAAATTATGTACCTTAGAGTCATAGGGCTTTAGTTTGGTAGGTCTAATTTATTGATATGGAATGCAAATTTAGTTATACAAGATTCAAGTTTTGGAAAGTTTGGTTTTGTCCATAGGTCGTATAAGTTTTGGTGTCTTTTCGTGTAGCATCGTAGGCTTGAAAGCTCACCTGTTCTCAATGTTTACCACCGAATAGATGCTTGTTTGTGGAGGAAGGTCAAACTACTATGTGTCGTTTCCGTCTCCTTCTAGATCCAAAAAGGTCCATATTGGATGGGTTTCAATTTATTTTCTTCACTCTTCAAACTGGCCTTATCAATAGTAGCCATAGAAGTTTTCAATTCAGAATCTTTTCTCCATGTAATTTCAATGATGCCTCTCCTTTTATTTCTATTGATGTTTCCCCAATTGCTTTTAAGGGCTACTTGGCAAATCATTTCAATAAATCATCAAGCATGGTTTACTCCATCTCCTCTTATTGGCAAGTGTTGAATGGGAAAAGTTTAAATCAAATGGACTTTGAGCTAAAAAACACAAGCATGCTTCGAATGAGCTGTTTTTATTGGTGCTATGTACTTCTCAGCTGTAGGAAAATTAACTACATGATAGGCTTTCATTCCATGTCTTCATTATATAATAGATATTCATGCTCTTGTTGACAATCTTGATATGAACTTTTGTTCTTGGATGGAATATTATACTCTTCTTCAACATGATATCTATTATAGCTCATATAGCTTTCCAAGTTTTGTAAGACTAAATCTAGAGTAGTTGTTTGAAGTAATTGATATTGGAAGTTCAAATTGTAAAAATATCACTTCCTTTTTTATAATAATATTCTTGCATTAGGATTGCCGCTTTTGAGAACCAATCTATCAAAACAAAACATTTATTGTGTGCTCTACAAGTTGTGGGTAAACCTTAAAAATTTTCATGGATATGTTGGCTTTCACATGTTTTTACTAGTAATGATAAAAGGGATGTGGAGCCTTTGTTTTCTGTTGTCTCTCAAGTACCCTCTCATGAACTTGCTACATTTTCTGTAACATTGGCTAATAAGCATGCTTCTACATGTTCTAGATGGCCTTGGTCATACCTTTGCCCTTGTATGCTACAATTGGCCCAACAAGTCATCAATTTTGGGTGATAAATACATGTTCTTGACATTGATTTTACTTGTGGCACAATACTTGATGCATATTTTCTAACTTTCATCGTTCGTTACTACATAATTTTTGTATTATATGGAGAATATAATGCCCCAAGAGGATAAATGGTGAACATTAGGTGATGTCTCAAAAGAGAAATCACTAGACAAGGAATGGTTAATATGCAAAGCTTTTAGGGGTGCATAGATGAATTATCTCAAATCAACTATGGAGAGGAGATCTTAGTCTTTATATGAGATATTATGATATTATTGAGATATTTTTTTTGGAGGTAAAATCAATTTGGATCTTCATAGTTATGTATGATATGATATAATAGTATTGAGATAGGTGACTAAAAGAGAAAGTCTTTTGAGAAGGATAAAATTCATTTAGGTTCAGATGAGGTGATCCAAAAAGATAATATCTCAGTATAGTTAGATTAAGATATTACAATTATGATATTAGAGTTGACCTTTCTATTAGTTTAATGTCATTTAAGGGTGAACCGAGTGGAAGATAACACCCAATAAAGACAGGAAGTGAATACTGAGTGATATTCCAAGAGAGGAATAACTAAATATTAAGTGATTTTTGTGTAAGGTTTCTAGGTGTGTAAAGATGTATTATCTTACATTGATTGTTGAGGAGATCTTAGTCTTTATTTGAGATATCATGATTTTTAAGATATTGAAGTACTTTTTGGGGGCAAAAGCTATTTGGATCCTATAAAAACTTTATAGTTAAGCATGTTGTTGTGAGAGGAGTATTGTGATAGGGGACAAAGGGGAAAAGCCTTTTGGGAAAGACAAAACTCGCGTAGGTTTGAATTGGGCGACTCAAGGGAATAATATATCGATATAGTTGGATCAGATGTGATAAATAATTACTAGGCTTCATGACTCCTTGCTTTATCAACTTCATGACTTGCCATTTGATTTACTCGTTTTGCATTATCAACCTTGTGTAACACACCAAATTTGGTATTGGAGAATCAAATAATGTATGTATTTCACAGTTCATGAAACATTTAGATGGTTAGTCTCAAAATTGTTCCAACAAATTGCTCTTTTAGTCCATTAGAATTTTTTGGTATTATGTTTTTGGAACAGGGTATGAATTAAAAATAGTGTATATTTTTGATTTGAATGTATCATATGTTTTCCTTGTCTTGTTGTTATTAGCTTTGTCTTGATAGTTATAAAGATGTCTTTGATTATGTGCCACTATTCATCTTGTTGAAGGTTGTGTATTACCTATGAAAGATGGTTTTTTTGTCATAGAGATAGGTATTCCCAAGTATCATTTGACATATCTTGAGTGGCATCACCTCACAATGCCCCTCATTAATGTAGTATTTGTCGATTATAAAATGAAATCAACGTTGCTTCTTAATTCTTTCTCCTGTATCTTTTTTGATCAACCTAAAGGTTATGGTTGTGGATGCAATGTAGTCTTTAGCTTGAGCTTGCCCACCAAGCTTGTTTTGATCAAGTTTTTTTAACTATTGGGGTCAACTATGGCTATGATCAACTCCTGCTTGACTTGCATAAGGAGGTAAACAAGACCTTGTGTAGGTTTAGGCTAATCAATTTTAACTCTTTTCCCTTGGGCATAGTCATCAATGAAAGTCTATAGTTGGCAATTTTAAAGTCATCCAGCTTCTTTAATTACAAGTTTGGCCTTCTTTTTTTGGTTTCCTCTTGAAGCATTTTTCAATTCTGGATATAGATTGCAACATGTGATCTTGGTATTTTCTATTTCTTACAATGCTCACATCTTATTACATATATTTTGAAGGAAGAGGAAAACAGGGAAGAAGAAGATTGAGAAAGCCTTGTTTTAGATTTTGTTTTGACCTCCTTTGTCATCGCCTTGATCCTCTTTTTTGTTAGTAGACAATCTCATTTCTTGATTGTCATTGCAAACAAAGTTATTGCATAATCAATGTGATAGGAAAGAGGTAGAGGTTTGGTTTGGTAGTTTGATGCATATAATAACGATTTTTGTTGGACATAGCTTCTTCAATATTCACCAATGCTTGCACCTGTTGGGCAAGTTTCGCATACGACATTTCCCATGTTGAGAGATTGAACGGTTTGATTTGCTTAGAATTTGTTTTTATTTTTTTTATCTTGATTTTTGTTTTACTTTTTTTTGATTTGTTTATTGATGTTGTTGGAGTATTATTGCACTATAGTGGATTCATGATTGATCTTTTGACAAATAGCTAGGATAGAAATACCCTTGATTACATAGAAAAGAGGACATTGTTGTCTCCAGATATGGTGCAAGAGAGTTACGTGGGAATCATGTCATGTTTTTCAATGCTCATTTTGAGATTGATTCTAGAGCTATAAAGGATATTAACCATGTGAAAAACATCCAAAGTGAATCACACATGTAAAAAAATAAGAGAGCCATTGGTCATTTGTACTTGCAAGTTATCGATGTTGAATGTTCAAGGAATAAAGAATCTATCAAGCATGAGTCATGTGTAGTTGTTGGGAATCAGATTGTGCTAGATTTGACATAGATTGGTGTATTTGGTCATTTCTAAAATCCAAGAAGATGGAGATGTAGTTAAAAGTTGAATCATTAGAAGAACCTTGTGATCTACTCAACTTGGAGGCTGGGCATAGGTCAAAAGAACTAGCCAAGGTTATATGGCATCTTTGATACCTTTCAAAGGACACGTAAAGGCGACATATGTTTTTTCCATGATGAGATGTCCTGAGAGTTATTCAAGATGGAAACTGATGTTGGGTTTCTTGGGGGCACCATTGGATATATCGACATCAAGTAGAGGACATTAGTAAGAGCTTGGGCAGCACCAGTGATATTGATGAGAGCATCAAATGGTGTAGTTCAATGTTCACTAATAGAATCTAAAAGGAAAGACAAAGCAATAAAGCTAGATATCGACTTGAGATGGTTTAAAATTAGGTAAACCTTTGAGGAGGCTTAAGTTGAGGAAAAGCATGATGGACGAAATGATGTAGTGCAAGGTTCATTATTAGAACCTAGGGTGAAAGACAAAGTGATGAACCTAGATGTCAACTTGAGATGGCCTTAACTCAGGTAGGCCTTTGAAGAGGCTTAAGTTGAGGAGAAACATGATGGACGAAGGCCAAAACAACTTATTATCATGGTGATAGTGATTGATGTTACAAGAGAGACATACAAGTAGCAAAATTAGTAGTTGAAGAGCCAAAGAACTCAAATAAGGCAGATGATAGACTTGTGTGTTGCAACTTGGTAGGGGTGCCAATAGTGGCCAAGCAAATATGGAGGAGCTATGCTATCCACCAAATGGACGGATTGAAAGAATCACAACAACCCTTGATGAGAGGTGGAAGGGGACTATGACTTTTGTGAAGACTTTCTCAAGCTATAGGAGGCATAAATTATTGTTGAGAAGCTGTCAAGTTGTGTCAAAATTGATATGGTGTGAGAGATGAAGATGCTTGACCCTAAAAGGCCATTTTAAGGCATTTAAAAATGAGAAAGTTGAGGTGATGAAGCCACAAACTCAATGATTTCGTGATAATGTTTTGATAGTCACTTTACAAGGACCTTGTGAACATAATATGCTATTGAGAGCCACCTTATTGTGACAGTCTTCATTGACATTGTCAACATTGATAGAACTTCATAAATGACACTCGAATAGAAGATGAGGGTCTAGGCTATTAAGAAGACATTGTTAAGACAAGAGCTAAAGTGCTACTAAGAATTAACCAAGTTGTATCAAAACAAGTATGGCAGAAGAGATGAAGACACTCATCAACAATTAATCAAATTGTATCAAAACAAATATGACAGAAGAGATGAAGACACTCATCAACAAAACCCATGTTGTGCTAGATATGGAGCTAGATATTTCAAGCAATGAGTCCACAACATCAATGATGTCATGGGAAGGGCTAGACAGTGGCCTTGATTCTTAAGGTCCTCATGAAAGACACTATAATATCAAGATTACACCGCATTTTGGTGATTGTAGTTTGTGCCAAATGTACCTTAAGGATTGTTTGAGGGCATTTTGGGGGTTATGTAAGATATGCTAAGTTTAGCTTGAGTTGATTGTTTGTGCCCACTTAGCATGTTAGCAACCTATATTGTGTTGGTGGTTATTAAATATTTCGATAGTTGTTATTGATAAGTGTCTAGGTCATGCATGTTCATAAATAATGGGCTCCTAAGACTTTGGGAAAGTCAGATATTATGAGATTAGAGATTGTAATCAAGTTACCTAAAACAAATCTAAAACGCTTTGCCATATAGTTTGACTGGGTTAGGACAGAGTGAGGAGGGTGTCCCAAGAGGAGATTGACAACTCCCATGGTTTGTACTTGTTATTCTTATTAAATGCATCCCCTTTCTCCACCATTGTACTTTTATTCTCCTTCTTTGGTGAAGGGATTTTGCTTTAATTGTGGCAGATCTGGTAGTTGAGTCATCTTTCTTCTGCAGTTATTGAGAATTATCCATCATCCATCGGTGGATGATGTCAAGAACCAACCAAAATCAAAAGGAGAAAAGTTCTGTCTAGTTCTCTATTGATGGAAGATTACAGTAAGGAGTTACGTGGACAAAAAAGGGGAACCGCACTGCTACTGATCTTCTGCTTGATCGCTGCAATATGGAATGAACGAGTACACATTGGCTGTCTGTGAAGACTTTTTAGTTCTTCTTTTAGATCACGATTTTGGGAATTGATCGAGAGATTGCTAGCTGAATTCTTACACAGGTTAGTGGGACACATTAGAATGCAAACCATTCATATTAAAGTGGTTAGTTCATTAAGCTGACTGGTAAGAGTTTAAATCTTTTTATGGATAGCCAAACAGATGTGGTTAAGACTTTTGAGGCATTTTATTTATTATGCTGACTGGTAGAAGTTTAGATCTTTTTAGATGTAATTAAGATTTTTGAGGCTTTTTGTAGCTATAATATAGCACTAAAAGTTTTTCAGAGGAGTTTGTAGGCAAAGTCAAAGTTATAGTTCTTTTCTTTGCATAAATATCTGTGTTATTGATCACATATTGAGGTGATTTATAAGTTATCTATGGCTGGAATGATACTTTATTAGACTTTGGTCTGGTGTGTTGCATTAAGAGTGAAGAAATTGTAATTTATTTTAGCAATAATTGTTTAACATTGAAACATAAAATATATAACATTTGAAGAAATTCTTGCACAAATTTGATGATGTAACTTTTAAGGAGAAAAAAAAATAAACAAAAATTTTGAAATTTCTTGAAGTGTTAATGTTGAATTTGGAGGGGAAAATCAAGTAGAAACCTAGTTGTTCTCTCTCTTTCTTTGGAGGGAGGGAAGGAGGCTGAAAACTTTGTGAATACAGAGAAGCCTCGGTGAGAATGAGGATGCTACATTAGTAGATTCCCTTCGATAGAAGAGATGTGAGAGATCATCTAAGCTCTTTGAAGAATAATCAAGGGCCTTCGTAGTTGGGTTTGAAGAGAATTCAATGTAGTGAATTACAAGATATTTGATTGAATGGGATTGCATGCCCAAATGTTGCAAGGATTAATCTTTTGTTTGTCCTTGTGACAAATTACACAAAATGCCTTGTTGATGTCTTAGAAATGCAAATTTGGTAATCATTAGTCTTTGGTTAGCATTGCAATGTGCCAAGACTTCAGTATTAAGTTTAAGTTGGTGTCTCAACTGGATCTTGGGTGCTGGTTAGATTAGTTTGATTTTTGAAATTATGATGGCTAGAGGTGCCTTGGAGTAGTGTTAGGGTGGGAATTGACTAGCACTATAATGGGATTTGATTATGATAAGTGTGTACTTGTTGCGGATAAGTTGATCCTATGATGATTACATTCAGACTTGCATCAGTGTCTATGCGAAGGCGTTCAATTACTCATGTTTCTCTTGGATTATTGTTGATTCTAGGGTCAATGTATGTTGGACCATATTTGCTTGATTTGGTCATAATCTTTATGGGTTCCTTAATTTGTCTAACCATCATTTATTTGGGCATTGAAGTGTCCTTCTCAGATAAGGGTTACTTCATTCTTCTACAAAGATAGTGACTAATTTTTATTATAGTTTGTATTGTTTAGTAACCTAGTTCTAATTAGATTTTTGAGCAAGTGACTTATCTTTTGAAAAACCTTTCAGCTTTTGTTGTTTATTTAGGCAAGAGGACTTAATTTGGTGCACGTCTATCCTTCATCTTTATGCTTTGCTTCTCCTTTATATAAGGAATGGCAGAGAAATGCTTAGCAATTTCTAGTACCCAAGAATTGGAGGATAAGTGGATGTTCAGGGGAAAAAGATTTGGATGGTTGAACAAGACATTAAAGATGAGATGCTTACTATTGCATGCCATTTTTGAGCCATATGTAAAAATTTTAGATATTATCCTTTTGGAAGATAAGGAGAATTTACAAGTTATTCCACTGAGCATTTCAGCTTTCCTTTGTGATGATTGAGGTTTGTAAAAATTTGAATAGGGAGAAATGATGATGTAGAATAGTGTTGAGACTTTGCATGCTATGCTTACGTCTACTATTGATATTTCTTTTGCTTATGCAGAAGATGCCGCTACTTTCATTGGAGGAAAAAATGAGTCGGTGGAGGTTAATTTTGACACCCTTGACTTATTTTATTGAAAGGGAATGAAGATGTTAAGGGACAAATTTTTAGCCCGTGGAACCAATCGGTGGTGATCTGGAAAACCTTGCTTGGTCATGAGCTTTTTTAACTTCATTCTTTAAAGATTATGGAAGCTGGTGTAGAACAATCTGCCAAGCATTTGACTAACATTTGGATGCTGTGGCTGATGAATGAAACTTTATAATTGCTTTCATTAATGTCCTGCTTGAGTCAATAATTGATGACTAATTTTCATAACAGTGAATTCTAGGCATTTGAACGGAGTTCGCTCTTATTCACAATTCATAACAGTGGTTGTTTTTTCTACAGAAGGAATGTTTTTAATGGTTGTACTAATCATATTTTCATTCTATAGTCACTAAAAGCATCTATAAAAATATAACTACAGAGAAGGACCTTATGGATATGGGCTACTGCAAAGTAATCTAAAACTAATTGAAGGAATTCAGGATTTGTTCAAATGGTTGATCACCATGAAAACTTGGACATGATACACTATACACTGATATTATCTCAAGGCACAGCTTTCTTTATTTTTCAATGAATGTAATGTAGATAAAAAATCATCAATTACCAGCTGAGGCAAATAACTTTTGTTCCTACTAAATATATTTTCTCTACTCCTGCATTCTTCAGGATATATTGTTGAGATAATAATGTTTAACAAACTATTATCGATCAAAATTTCCATTGAAAATTACTTTGGCTAGATTAAACTGTTCTTGAGGTTTTTTGCAATTATTTCTTCCAAGTGAACTTAGAAGCCTATATTTATTTGTTTTTTGAAATACAAAGTGTTTGTTATCAAACACAATAATCATCATTTTGTTAAAATTATCTCGTCTGTAAAATAATTTCTGTACTTAGAAGATTAATTAGTTTTGTTTACTAAAATCTGGCATTAGAGATTAGACAAGTTCCTCAATTTGCGTTTAATTTTTTGGGATAATAATATCTTGTAATACTGCAATAAATAATTAGAAATAAAAAATTAACAAAATATGGAAAAACAATAAAGCATTCTAGTTACTTTCATTTCCAAATAGCAGGAATCCAGGTGTTCCTATGCTGTTTCCAAAAATGAAATTATTATTATTGTTCAGATTCAAGTTGCATTGTCCGACCATGACAATTTTTTAGCTTTATACAACAATACTACCAAGTCTTTTTAGTTAACTTCATTATCCAGTATATTCACTAGTAACTTTATATTATGAATTTGGAACGTCAAGTTTTTTGTGATAGTTTCTTGATATACATTTTTAGATTTTCTCTTTTAACCATTGAAACCTTAAGTGGTTTATAGGTAACATATTCAAATCATCTTTCTGTAGAATATTGAGAATAATGTATGCATTTCTTGAACTTCTGTTGTTTCTAGCATAAGAGCATTATTCTCCTACAGGTATGCTGCTGTCTTTGCAGCATTTGTTACTGGGATGGCCAGCTTAGTTGGGGTTGATTTCAGTGCAAAGCTAATGGCATCTATTGCAAAAACATTTGAGGTATGTCAATTGCCAATGTCCATATGAGTTTACTCATGTGAACTTATGATGCATACCTTTTTTTTTGTAGTAGTAATACCCAATGATGTGTCCCTTACGAAGTTATTTGCATTTTATATTACTAGCTATTGGTTCTAATGCTCATAAATAGCCAAAGTTTACTTTTGTTTAGTTTTCCTTTTTTCATGCTTTTGAAGGTTGGCATAGCTTATATATTATATTAGAAAACCATGTGATATAAATGTGATCCTCATCTACGATTGCACAAAGTTATCTGAGAGGAATATTCCTTATTTCAAGAGAAATCATAAAAACAATCGCGACGAGCACAAAGTGCTGCAATAAGTAGAATGAAAGACGTGTTGGATGATTACCTGTAAAAGGAAGGTGCACAAAAGAGAGCTCGCTTGAGGAGGTAGATCGTTTTGTGGGGTTATCAAGTGTTCTCTTATTCTAGAAGAATTATTCTCTATGATCATACCAGAAACCTGAACGTTCTAAGGTGGATGATATCAACCATGAGAAAACCACTGCTTGCTCTATAGCATCAAATAATGAAGTAATCAGTCTTTGGCTAGCAATAGCCAAAAGGTGATCAAAGTCGCCAAGGAGAACAACATCGCAGGCATTTTGGAAGCTTGATCTCAATGACCTATTGAAGTTAATGGTGAGGTTATTTTTGTTGGGATAGTGAGTGGGGTCTTGGGCCCCATCATATGATGAACTATAGAAGGATTGAGAGGTGGGGGGAGATAACTTGCATTATGGTGGCTGCAATTATTGATAGAGATGAGAAGTCTCTTGTGGACATTGGCATTGTAGGCCTTCTAGATTTGATAGATTGTAGCAATAGGGGAAGAGCACTTATCAACTTGATCTCAAATCGCTTTAATAGAGAGAAGCAGTAGCAAATCTCGTGAAGAGCTAGGAATAAAGTTTAAAAGTTGAAAGTTGTAGAGGTAGTAGAGCATTGTAGTGGTGAACTTGTGGGTAAAGTGGGTGTGGTTCATATTTTCATTAGCTTGGCAACCCTTGTGACACTGTATTGATAAGGATAAAACTGGATAATATAAGTCGTGCTTAAGTTAGTGTTGCACCTTGGTAGACCCCTAGAAATGGGTGCTAATAATGCAATTAGCCCCCTTTCAATGGTAGCAAAAATTTGTAAGTTTTAGCAATGGGTGTATCTCCATCTTTAGTTGGAGGCCAATCCAACTTATTTGCTCTAGTAGACTTTGGCCTACTCGATTTGCAAATGCAACTCCCATCCTCTTTAAATGACTATAAAATCATGCATAGGAGATCACGACTAGTGTCATAGAGTTTAGGCCATTGACTGAGTACTACCATGGAGATCAAAGGGTCTCTGATTGCATCCAGTATTTGCTCATTACTCACAAGCTAAACATGGCGTCACCTCAACCCTAAAGTGACGAGCCTCCAATTCCATGAGTCACTCTTAAGAACTTCTATTGTAACACTCTTCCCTTTGTATGGAGCCCACAAAAATTGAACTCACAAGCAAGAATTACCATAAGCAATTCTTTTAATAAACTTCGCCATTAGGACCTCTTACACACTTTGGTCTGTAAAAGTCGTCCCAGGACATGTAATGCAATGCATGAGAGACAAGATCACAACTTCAAAGGTGTATATGGATGAGCCTTTTGATGGTCTAGATGACAACCATTGAGGTGTATGAGTTTTCATAGATGTCAGTACTGCTTGCAAGAGCCAAGGCATGCATCCCACATCCAAAAATCCTATTACAAGCATTAGAGATGAGAGGTTAAAAGTAATATAGAAGAGCTTAATAGCCTTAGTAGCAGATACAATAATTATGTTGGTGTAAACCTTGTCGATGCATTCACATGGGCCCACCCACTTTTGGATTGATGTAACATGATAACAGTGATACCATGTCGAAAGGATAGTAAATTATTATTTGGATATTGACAATTGTCTCTAGTCAATTTGGTTCAACTTGTGTTGACAATAATGTTTATTTGGGTTCCCTATTTGCTGTGTTGACTACAACACTTACCTAGGCATCACAACAATGTAGATAACATCGTAGTCTCAATTTGTGGTTTTTAGGGCTTCAGCTTTATAAATGACCTGTTTTTTTTTTTGTTTTGTATTAGGAATAAAATAGCTCAGTCATTCATGAAAATAGGGCAGGTTTATTATTTGATTTTTAATGGGTTGTTTTAGTTCAACATTGCGGGGAGAATACCTCATTTTTGTGGAACCTTGACGAATAACAATTTCACTACTATCTCCTTAATTAAGCCATTCTTGATGTTGATCTAGTGGCCAACGACTATTGATGCCTCCTGTCATCTGTTGTTTCCTCTTTTCTTGCTACAATTTAATTGCTTTTCGCTTTCTTTTGATAGTCATCCTTAGTGCTAAATGGTCAGACCTCTACTTGTATAAGTTTTGGAATGTACTCCACTTTCATTGTTTATGATTAGTGGTTGGTAATGACTAACTTTGCTTGATTGCTTGCTTTGTTACATATTGTTTCTTTTTTACATTTCTTTCATGTGTTTATTTGCTAGTAATAAAGTTTTGTTGCACCCAAATCGAATTATGTTATGTTGTTTTAGTTGTGTGCATGTATCTTAGGGTCTAATAGGTTTCTTAACTCATTAGTGCTCCATCTCTTTAATTTCTATAAGATTAATTGATAATTGCATTGCATTATTATTCTCTTTGTATCAAAATACATATAAATGTGAGTGTTTGCTCACAAAATTATTGGTTGCATTTTATTTAATTAACTTTGCATTATGCATGCCTTGTTATGTCTTGCATTAGAAAATCAATAATGATAATATCTTTTGTTTTCCTTTAAACCCTAAATTTCTTGCAATCATCTTTTGCTACTTTTGTTAAAAATTATGCTAAGCTTGGCCTACTTCTCTTTTTGATTAAACCACTTGCAATTCTTTTATTTAGTATTGATGATAGCTTTGGTTGCAACTCAAGTGGTTAGTAAGATCAATAGCATATTGTGATCACATAGAAAGTGTAAGAGCAAAGGACCCAAGAAACTTTGATACTTAAGGAGTCTTCGTCTTATAAGCATCTTTGGAGTAGAAAGGAGAGGAGCTTAGAGCAGATGATGAACACATTAGGAGAGGGGCACCTCCATTTAAATCCATAAGATGCCTTGATTCATTCAGTCCTTTTGTTATTTGCAAGTTGTATTTGGGCCCAGCTACACAAATGGGGACTCAACTATAACTTGATTAAAAAAACCATGTTGATGAAGCATAGTCTCATGCAAGTACCATCTTATTTTGTCATGAGCATGCTTTATATTGATTTTGTCTCATTAGTCTTCTGAAGGTGATAAAAGAATGCATCCTTGCCATAATCTCTTAAGCCAGGGTATAGCTTTAAAGATAGACTAACAAGGTGATTGGCCACCACTTAATACACTATGATATAGAGATTAATTTGCTTGAAGAGGGTGGGGTGGTCTTCCAAGTGCCTTTAGAAAAACTATCAAAATATCCATTCATCTTTGTGGCATTATCTTATTATGAATGAAATGCAAACAAAAGTGGTGTGGTATACTTCGATTATTTTCTAGTACCTCTTGAAAAATGAAGTGGTAATGCCATTAATGTTAGGGCTCCATTGGATTATAGAGAATGGGAGGCTTGATACATGCCTCCTTTACAATAAGAGCCACAAGTGATTAGGCAATAGCCAAATCAATGATGGCTCTTAAGATATGAAGTGGCAAGCTAGAAAATGACAATTCTCAACATTCCACTTCTCCCAAAGTAAGCAAACATGATTGATGAGATGCCCTCAAGATTGTCCTTTCACACATGCTTCAATGGGTAGACTTCTTGTGGTTGAGAAAGTTGTGAATCTAGTTCAACATTGGTAGCCCCTTACTCCTTGGAGCTTATATCAGGATCAACCAACAATGTCGTTCTATTATATTAGAGAATCCTCAAAAGATTGTTCATGCCATGAAAGTGTAATGGAAGAAATGGTAATCATATCAATATTGGTATGTTGCAAGCATATGAAATAGTCATTTGCCTACCTTTGGTCAAATCTACAAATGAAATAGCCATCACACACCTTTATATCATTGAGGTTAGCATAATGGCTACACCTTGTTCAACTTGAAAAAGAGAAAGTGGTACAACAAGCTTTCTCTCACACCATGGCCGCCTTAGTCCCCATGTCCAAGATCATTGGGTTACCATAGGGCTAGTAGCATCCTCTTATCTTGGTTTGGTAGTTGGAATGCTCACATTAGCACTTAGCCAAATACATAGGTACAAGTACAAGAGCAAAGTGTTGGTAAGTGCCATTTGGTAGAGAAATGAAAGACAACCATGTTAGTGCTATGTTGGAGGTGACATCTCTCTCATCTTTGGATTTCGGGGATATGGAATTACGTTGTCCCCACCATCGAAGATGGAAATGGTGGCGCCAAATGAATTATAGTTATTGAAGATGGGCATGAAGGTGATTACTTGCTCAAGTTTTGCTCCCAATTATTTAGTTATGGCTACAACAAGATCTTATGCTGTAGTTCTATAAAATTTTAGCTTTCTTGGTGAGGTATTGTTCCGATATAGGGGATCCCTTCTCGCATGATTACGCATCCCAAAATTACTTCAACTTCAACATGTTTAGTTAGGAGTTCTTACGAGATCAAAACGTAGGTTATCTTTATATGGTGTTTCACTATATCAAGGCTTATTACTTTATTTATAATGTTTAGAATTTACCATTCTGTAGTTGACGTGAGATTTAGTCATCCCAATACATCAATAAACCTTGCATAGGAGCCGCACTTTCACTAGTGTATTTCGTCGCACTTTTCACTCATGTGTGTTTGGTCCCGGCCCTCGTTAGGTGTTGTAGGCCTACTAGCTTCTGTTTGGTTCGTTTTTGAACTACATCGGACTAAGGGAGATACTGTTTTGATACAATATTGTAATATCTTAACTTTCCTAGTAAGGTATTGTTTTGATCCTCTTGGGCTTTGTCTTTATTTAAAGGATCACTTTTTGCTTGGTCACTCATTCCTTCAAATTTTAATATATTTAATAGAGTTTTTATGGGATTTAAGCACAGTCTATCTCCAAAAGGTGTCTCATTATTTCAAGGTTCAAGGTTAATGACTTCACTTTTAAAGTTCAAGATTTGCTCTATTATAGTCGATTTTGGACTTATTCATCATTGTACTCTTAGAAGCTGTGCATAAAGCTGCACTTTCACTAGTAATTTTCGTCACGTTTTCACTGGTGCGTGTTCGCTTCCTACCCTCATCGAGCTTTACAAGTTCTTATATTGGTGATATTGCTTTAACGTTGACTTGGTGTATTCCTTCCATGTCAGTGGGATAATGAGAGCTTGAAATCTAATTGGTGTTGTCTATGAGAGTTTTTTTTCTAGATTGTGAAAAATTGACCAATAGAGATGAAGAGTTGGGAAGCCTGGGCCTCTTTATTTTTTAATTGCAAGAGGGAGCGTGTTGACATGTTTATTGACACTTAGAATGATACAGGTGACTTGGTTGTATACCCAATAGTTTTTTGTTTATGTGTAGCTTTTTATTTTGATAACTATTTATTTGATGTAATTTTGAGTTTAGACTTCTAGTGTTATAAAAAATTTGAACCTGTAATTATTGTAGTTTATGCCTTGTTCTTTTGCATTCTTAAATTTTGCAGGATGAGTACCATAAAGGAGACAATCTTTCATTGAGGAATCTCTCTTTACTTCTCTCTTACATGTACATATTTGGAGTTTGTGCAAGGTGTGTATATTTTTCATGTGGTAACTTGAATGACCTTTGTAGTGTTTGGAACATTGCTCTTTTTGATTTTTGTTCTTGATCTTAAGTGAAATCGTCTTTAGCCAACTTGTATTAGTCACAATCAAGACACCAACAAAAAGTGTGTTTGTACTTACAATTTCATGCAACTTTGTAGTTTTTCTAAAAGTCATAATAAATGTTTAAGGATAAATGATATATTTTTCCTTAGAATATCTTCCAATCATCAAAATGGATATGGTAAAATGATTTACTTGTGGATATTCAGGTCACATTTCATATGATTGCTTGCTAAGTTAAGATGGATTACTAGGTTGCTATCTGAAGTACACATATTTAGACTTATCAACAAGATCATTTTTTTTATTCTTAACCCTAAAATTGATTGATTTATGCCGCGAAAGAATGTGATTGAATAAAAACAAATCTAATGAAGTAATTCCTGATGTTAAGTACCACTGTATCTCTTGACAAAACCCTAATTTCTTGAGAGAAAAAACTTATAAAGCTTGATCTCTAATGAATGCATTGGATGTAGTTTTGGATATTCTTCTAGAAAATGTCGTGTGTGCATGCATGCCCACTTGCTTGTGTTTTGGAAACTAATATAGTGCTTTGTTTATTGTTTCACATATGAGAATGGAATTTGGTTGACCATTTGAAGGATTATTAATGGGAAATATATTGAGTAAACATTTAAGGGGATCTAGAAAAGCATTTTTTATTTATGTCTCATTGACCCACTCTGGTTTAAAGATACCTAAAGAGTTTTCCAACAATTTTCTCTTTAAAGTTATTTAAATGAAATGGGAATTGTGGTGTCACCAATGGGATTCAAGCATCCTTGATTATATGGAAGAATGCATTTGCCTTTGGTTTGTTATATAAGAAAAATATTCCACTCAAGCTTTGACAATGTTTATAGAATTGCAATATAACCAAGAATGTTCTAAGTTTGCAATGTTAACTATGGAATCCAAGCATTCATGAATTATGTTGAAGAATTCTTTTGGTTTGTTGTATGACAAGAATATTCCCCCAATAGCTTAGACAACTTTTATAGACATGTAATGAGACCAATGATGTTCTAAGCTTAGTAATGATAAAGTTTAAAAATTAATTCGGTGTTAACATGGTTATGTTAATTAGAATCCTATGTGCGACACATGATGCATGCTATACATAGGAGATCAATAAGCATATTTTTAGTGGTGTCATATGAGAGGCAACACTAATAAATTTGAGTAAAGTCCCTACACAACTTTCTTATACTTGCTTGGATCATCAACATATAGAAAGCTGCCATTGACTTGGAAATTTTAATGCAAAGCAAAGCATTCAAGTTTAATGGGAAAATAAACATATCCATAACAAAATCCTCACGAAAGGTTGAAAAGGGAACATTTTTGTGGCTAGATTGATTGCCCCAACATTAACTACCCTCCATTCAGATGGGAGATTAGTTTTGCATTGGTAGTAGAAGTGATTAGGGTGGAGACAATCTCCTATGAATTGAATGAATTGAAGTGGAAGATGGATGTGAAGTTGTTGAAGCTATTGGTGTGAGAAACTTAGTATGCTTGGGTTAGAAGTGAAAGATTAAGTCAAATAATCTGTTATTCATTGTTGCCAAATGATCTTTATTGTGCCTTTTTATATTGATAAATCTTGCAACTTTAAATGTGGTATTTGTCCATTTTTTCCCAAAATGATCATAAATTTGTTTATTGTTTTGTTAGAGCGTTGTGGTGGTAATGTTAATGTTGTATTGTTTGATAGCCTTTGTACAATAAAATAATCACATCATGATGTACAATGATATATATGAGCAGTTGCATGTTATGATAATAACTCATATGCACAATTATTTGGAGCAATGCACACTTCATGAGGAACAATGAAGTGGATATCCTCCTTACCCTATTGTCCTATTAAGTTTAGACCAAGCGAAGGATTCATTCATTCTTACCTCCAAGTGGCCTTTTTCAATTCCTTTTATACTTAGCTGTGAACCGTGCCATCTTAAATCAATGTTTATTTTACTATCTTCCTAAATAGCCCTATAATTTTTCTTTTGCTTCTATGATATAAGGAGCACTACTTATGAGGTATGGTGTAATGACTTCCCTTAAAGACATAACTACTGCCCCCATGTTACACATGTCAAAAACTTAGTGCAAACTTTAAGACAGCTTTTACTTTTGCATGAAAACATGCTTAAGTTGTTTTCTTTGGCTGTAAGGGAAGCAAATTCCCAATAAAATTGGTTGCAAATAGGTGTAGGGTGGTATGGTTGGTCGAGTAACCACTTGTAGGACTTTTGAGGCATGTTTTGTCCAGCTTGGAGTCAATTGTTGAAGCACAGTAGTCTTGGAATCACTGAAGTCGTAAAATTTTAAGTACTCGTTGTTGATGGTTGGAGGGCATTAAAAATGATAATCAGGTATAGTGATGGGTTAGGTGAAATTGGAGTTTATGGTGGATGAAACAACCACATGAAGTCATAATTGAGCTAGTTGGAGGTGGTATTGTTGGCTAAGCAATTGATTGCATGCACCATAGAGCATCTGATGTCTAGTTTGGCATCATTTCTTAGAACGCAGTATTTTTGGAAGAGCTCAAGTTGTGTCTATCAAAGTTAGAAGCCGAAGTTGCTAATGATAGGTGTCTTTGGCTAGTGGGCATTTGAGGTGTTGAATGGGTTTGGTGGTGGTTGATGACAAATTAGTGGCAATGTGATTAGCAATTCTATGATGGTAGTTGATGACGGATCAAAGCGACAATGGTTGATGTTGGCGATGGTCTACTGACAATGATGGTTTGGCAATGGTTGTCTTACTACATTAGCGGTCAATGGCCTTATGTCAGAGACAATTGTTCATGGACTAGGGACAGTTGGCAACATAACTTTAGTTGGATTTTGAATTTTATCCATCAAATGGATTATTAGTGGGATTAGATTGATAGTTTACTTAAGTTTATCAAATTAGTACTTTAACTCATCTAAGCCTTTAAATATATGGGTGTTGGCCTTAAACAAATTTGAGTGTCTCATTACACCATTTAAATATGAGGTCAAGAATTTCCTTGGTTTTGCCACATGGTCAACAAGAGGTGGAAGGGTGTTAAATCTAGATATTCTTTCATTTCAACAACTAGGCATATTACAGATTTGGATCTGCATGCTAAATCTCTGCGTCATGGATGAGTCTTCCATATTGTAGTTGATGTGGATAGGTTGCATGATGCCAAATGTCATAGATGAAGCTAGACATACTTACAGAGGTTAAGAAATCTTGTAAAATGTCTACAATAATTAGACATTGTTGGGTGCATTAGTTGGGCAGCTTGATGTCTCGAGATGTTGGAGATGTATGATACGTTATTAGAAGAGCCATTGGGCTATGATTGAAGAAAAAAAGGAAGAATGGGTGAAAGTTGATGCTATCGGGGATGTATTTGATACACTCTCAGGTGTTGATATCACCATTCTCTTTCACTTGAATGAGGAACTCTTATGGAGACAAATAGAGTCTTAAAGGTAATCGTGTGAGAGTGTTGTAGGCGTGAGACAGTTGTCAGATAAGAATCCTTGTAGGGATTCAACTTGTATTATCTGCTTATTATCCGCTCCTTGGTTTTTGTGGGCTCTTTACAAAGTGAAGTCACCAAAGGTGATGGTTTAATGAACTGACTTTAGAATTAGTTAATTATACATTTTTATGGGCCATTGAGATAATAGGTATTAGGTGTATCTGATGTGTTTTTAATGGTTGCATCAGGAATGGCTATGGCTGGAACTTTGTTCTTGCTAAGCCACCTGCTTTGTATACCTTGAGGATGTTTCTTAGGAAAGATGTAGGGAATACTGTTTATAAGAAATTTAGGCCAGTGTTTATTATTTTGTAACCTGTTCTTGTGGCAAAGATGGGGGCCTGTGTAAAATGATCATATCGTTTGAAGTTCTGAGCAATTTAAGCAAATAAGCTTTTAATCCCAAAAATGTTGTGTTTAATAATACCGAAGTATTGTTGCATGTTCCTTTCATCACCTGCACATAGAAATTTGTTGGATAGTATTTAGAAATATCAAAGGGTTCTTTTTAAGTGATTAGATGGTTTTCCTTGCCATGTATTAATCCTTAATTACCAGATGAATTTACTAAAAAAATTATTGTGCTTAGCTATTAGGTATATGTGCTACTGAGCTGTTTGTTTCTGTTATGCAGTGATCTCATTTATGACTTGCTTGATGTGCTGAGCAAGCGACTGAGGGAATTAGATGCATCCTCCATCTTGACTCTGCTACAATGTTAGTTTTGCTCAAATTTGTTTTTGACAGATTTTTTTTCATTTCACTGATTTTGCCCTGTTTTTGCTTTTTAACTTTGATTTTAGATTAGGACATTTCTTGTTTATTGAGTTTCTCAGTTTAAAAAAAATACTGAATTGAATAGGTTGTGGAATGAAACTAAGAGGTGATGATCCCACTTCCATGAAAGATTTTATTCTTACAGTCCAGAACAAGGTTAACGAAATGAAGTCTGCTTCTCCGAGTACCCAAGGAGGAGAACCAGGGATAAACAGTAAAAGGGTATTCTAGAGTTTCAGATACTTCTTATTGCAATCATAATTGCAATTTTGATGTTTTGTTTGAACTTATTTGCAGATGGACTTCATGCTCGAGACTATATGTGACATAAAGAACAACAAGAGACGATCAAAAGAGGATCCAAGTCATCATGCACGGATAAAGAAATGGCTACAAAAGGTTTGTTTCTTGCCTTGTTTTACAATTTTTTAAATACGTTTTCTTGATGTGGCAGTGTAAGTGTTGTTTTGTATTACCCAGAATTCTCTAATGTGTTTGAAAGTTATTCCTTTATAACATCTTTAATCTGAACTGTTTTAGTTAAATGGCCTCTATGCAGCTTCATTCCATTGCTTTCATTGGATAAGCTATTTGTTTTCCAGATGCTAAGCTAACCTGATATTTGTTTCAGTTACGAGCAGAGGATATTCTTCTTCGAGGCCTCTCATGGAAAAAGCTTATTGATCCTGATAAGAAAGGGCAGTGGTGGCTTTCAGGCGGAATTGCTTCAACCAAAGCCAATGTGGAAGAATTGGCAAGCACGATTAATAAAGAGTTTCAAGAGGCCCAAAAGCTGGTGCAGCTTGCTGCTTCTCAAAGGATGAATACTGATATAAGAAGAGCTATTTTTTGCATAATAATGAGTGGAGAAGATTACATTGATGCTTTTGAGAAGATTTTGAGGCTTGATTTGTCTGGCAAGCAGGTCTATTTCACCTAGTTTCCTTTTCTTCTATGATTTTTTTTTTAATTTATTTGTTTCATTTTCCATAGTTGCTTATGTTTTCAGGATAGAGAAATCATGAGGGTCCTTGTAGAATGCTGCTTGCAGGAAAAGGTCTTCAACAAGTATTATACTGTTTTGGCCTCCAAGTTTTGTAGTCATGACAAAAACCACAAGTTCACCTTACAGGTTGGTGTACTTCATTTCTCCTAATCCTTTTCTTTGTTGATTCCGTTCTTAAAATGTTCTCATTTAACTCTTTGAAGCGTGTATAATTTGCTGCTATATTCTTTTCTTTTCTAAACTGATTTTCTAAGATTATGCTTCATGGCTTCCATGTTTCCTCATTTGGTTTTATTGTCAATTAAGAAATGTAGAACTTCATTTAGTTATATAGATGTTTTTTTTCCAAATTAGCTTTGTTTTGCATTTCATTTTGGATGAAGCATAGTTGCTACTCCAATGTACTTGAATCAAAGTGCATTTTATCACCTGTGCATACTTCTTGTTTCTTTAATTCTTATATCCATTTTTTATTGTTTTAAAGGAATATTACATGTAAAATATTAAAAACCATGTATATATAAAACACACATCTTTAATATTATCTGCATGCTGATCTAAACTTAAAATATTAATAAATGACCGTTATATCTTTGAAAGTTATCATCTATCTCCTAAATATTATTTAGATTGTTCCTTTTGCATTTTCAGTTCAAAATGAGTTTTTCTTAAAATTATAATTAGATCAATTTTTTTTGGATATTGAGTTGACGTATTTTGTAATATTTTATTATTAAAAAGATTCAAAATGCTATATAGTATATTAAAAATATGATTTATATTTAATTTAACAACTAATATGCTTGATTGCATGTTGAATCTAATTTATTCATCATATTTAGGAGAGATAAAGGAATGATTCCATGATTTCAACTATTGTATTTTTCCCTGCTTTGTTAGTCTGTTTAAAGTTAGCCAGACTGCTAAATTTTCCTCTAGTTTGCTTAGAGATATGGGCATGGCTATTTTGTTCAGATCATGACTTGATTTAGCCATCAATTTGATCTAAACTACTAACCAAATGTTGATGTGTGATAAAACCAATTTGATATTTTGAATTTAGTTCAAGCTAAATATATTTATGTATTTAAAAATGCTATCTTTATATGAATTGAACAGCCGTACCATATCTTTGTGATGAAACCTTCTATCAGTAAGAGCTTCAGTTTGATTCTTTTGCCTGTGAGTTCTTCTTTGATCACAAATTTTCCACTGTATTGTTGTGATGCTCCAGTACTGCATATGGGATCACCTGAAAGAACTCGAATCGATGGAGTTGATCCGGTCGATGAATCTTGCGAGGTTCATCTCCGAGATGCTGTGCTCATTCTCCCTCTCCCTTGCGGTATTGAAGACTGTCAATCTGATGGACCCTTTGCAGCTCACCCCTCGAAGGATCATACATTTTAGAATGCTTTTTGAGTTCATCTTTGAGAATGCTGATTCCCTTGTCTGGAACATCTTCACTCGTGTGGCTGCTCCTCCAGAGCTTGAATCTTTGAGAAGCAGCATCGTCTTCTTCATCAAGCAATATGTCTTGGAAGCGAACTCAGGGAAAGCTCTCGCTGAAAAGTTCAAGATCGCAAAGAAAGCACTGAACAACACAGCTGGAATCCTGATGTAACTTAGCTTTCACCATCTTCTTTTTTCTTTGTAACAGTAAATCTTTCGAGTGACTTCTTTGATGTGCAATTAAAAGTTCCTTTTTTATTCATACAGTTTTTGGTAAATACATTTTTTATTAGGGGAAAAAATTTGGAAAAATTTCGTTATTTTTTTTTAATTTATCTTTGATATTCTATGAGATAAATTATATAGATTATTATTTTGGAATTTATAATATTATGAGAAAAATTGATTCATTTATGCATTTTTAATATGTTTTTGTCTAATTTAAGAAAATATATTACTTTCAATTGTAACTAATTCTAATTAATTACAATGTTTGTAAGAACTACTAGGGTACTTTAATAATTGAAGTACACTAAAGTTTGAGGCATTCATTATTTATGTTAATGATTTACTTCATTGAATACTCATAAATATTGAAATATATTTAAATCAACAAATTATTAGTTGTATTATATTCAAAAAAAGTACTTTTGAAAACTTTTATAACAAATTTATTATATTAATGAATATTCATGCAATCGAATACTGTTATAAGATATTCATTTATTAGGTATTTTTACGCAAATTTTTGTATTAGATAAAAACTTTTCAAAATATGTATAAAAAATCATAATTTATTTAAAGCGAAGAAGGAAGTTGGAATACCATTTATATTATTTTTTTAAATAACATTTAATGTAATAATATTTATTTTTTATTTAATGTTTTTATAAGTATTGGAATATTTCTTATTTTTGAGTAAAAAATTATAAATCATAACGGTTAACGTATAATTATGTAAAGGATTTTTTTTAAAGATGAATTTTGGTCCATGCACTATGAATTTAGTCTTCGGTGAGCAAAGATCGAAGTAAACTCGATCTTCCGCCGCAGTCGGCCATGATCGCGGACGGAGTCGACATGAAGAGTGAAGAATTGAGTGAGAAGGAGAAGCGTTCCGAGGATTACTGCTTCGTCTGCAAAGATGGTGGCCACCTTCGCCTTTGCGATCACAAGTGAGTTCGATCGGTCTTTTTCTCTTCTATGTGCGTTGTTTTTGATGAGTGATGCTCGTCGCCTTCGGGGATTCCGGTGTTACTGACTCCGGGATTTGCTCTAATTCTTCGAATTCTTTTATTTGTTTTGTTCTTACTACCTTGATATCACCCAGGGCCACAGGTGCATTGTTTAAACGAAGATGTTTATTACATGTCACATCGGCAGGCTATTGGTGTTTTTATCGATTTGGATTATACGTGCACCGAACCAGACGTAAAGCTCTACCGGCTGTGGCCTTATGGAGAAGACTCCCAGTATTATGCGTTAACCTTTCATCCTGAGCATTTCGTTAGTTTTGGATCAATTTCTATGGAAGAAATGGTTATTTAACTCAGTATGTGGAAATGTGTAAAATTGACAGGCGTCCCACATCTAAGTTGAGTTTGTTACTATGTCTCGTTGAACTGAAAATTACTGATATCTGCAATGAGGCAAGTTGTTGATCAGTCAAAATTAAGTTTTTTCACGCTAGAAAATTGGCCTTTATGTAAGAAATACTAAATCGAGAATGGTGGAAAATCCAGATTAACTGGAATTCACAATCACAAGTAAACCTAGAATACTAACAATTGAAATCACAAGTTTATATTCAAATTATGATTATTAGAAAATCAGTATATCAAAAGCAGAGGATTGTTCCATTCTAAAAAGGATGAAGTGTCATGTTGATTCCAAATGTAGCAAGTTATCATCTTGTAGAAGGCACTTGGATTAATATAAACATGTTTGACAGATGCATGTGAACAAATTTGATAGATCCTCATAAATCTGGAACATGGTGATTTTGAAGACATAGAGGAAGCAAACAAGCAAATAAATATAATAAAATAAAAAACTAATACACTTACCCCAATTTTGGCCCACGTGGTGATTCCATATTTGAAACTTGTTTTGCAATTGAATTCTATCATCCCAGTGGCACACTCCAAGGAGGCAAACCAAGAGTGTATTCTTTTAAACAAAGCATATTGGAGTTTATAAATACTAAACACTTATTTATAATGTTCTTTCTCATTTTAAAAGTTTTGCAGTGGCAAAAAATCATGATTGTCTAAACTTAGAACCTTATCTAAATAAAATAATATAACAAAAGTCTAGAGTTTCATATTTTGGAAATCTCTTGTTGATTGTTCAGTTAGTTATGGAATGATGTCTAGAAGTTCTAAGTAGCTATCCTTGATGTTGTTTGGGTAGTTGCAAGCAATATCCTTTATTTGAGAGACCAATTTGAAGAATTTGTTTTAGATGATGCATGATGAAGTTTAGCTATCAAAGGGGTAAATTTCTTTGTTTGTTGTCACAATGTTTTGTCTTCTAAGAGCATCCTAGTTGTTGATGTTCATATAGTGCAAGTAGCTCCCATTGGAGTCAATCCTTTTAGAGAAAATGAAGAATTAACTTGTGGAGAACTTGATATTTTGGTAATACTAATGGTTGAACTATCAAGTTTGATAGCTGTCTTTCAAAAAATAGTACTTGACAAAAAAACCCACAATGTTTCTAAACTAGTCATTGAAGATGTTTGTTATTGTTAACAATAATGTTTAAATTGTTGTCAAGAATTGAATGACTATTTTTAGGCTATTTGAGACTTCTTTAGAAGTGTTGACATCTCCCTCAAGGACATGGAGAAGCAGAAAGTTACTTTTATGAATGATCAATGTGACATCATGAAGTGTTTAATGAGTTAGTTAATGCTGCCAAAGTAGAACTTGAGTCCATATAAGCAAATGTGAACTTAGCATGCAACATTTGGTTGAGAACAAATTTAGGATGAAACTAATTTGAAGGAAATAAAAGAGTTGTCCAAGGATGTGATCTTTAAAGTTCCTCCATTAACTTATGAGATTCTTTTTCCTAGTAGAGGGGAGCTAAGAGTGCTATTTACATGGTGATCAAATAAGACATGGCGAGGGTTTTTTGAACACCTTTGTTTATTTCTTGCTAGGATAGAATAATGTCAATAAATTCATGGGGGGCTTAGGACTCTCAATAAGAGAAAATCTTAAGGCGATGTTTAGAGTGTACGCTCGCTTTATCATTCTCTAGACCATAGATGTATTGATTTGTAAGTAGGTCTCTATTCAATTGCAACAAGGTTTGATGTTTAATCCTTAACATTGCATTTGTTTCTTCCCATGCATAGAAATGATGAATATCCAAAATTCTAATAATATGAAATAATGTTGATAGTTGACTACTTGAATTAATTAGAAGACTAAGGTTGTTTCTTCACAAAATTCCATGCTTTATGTTTAATAATCTTAAATAGAAAATTGTGATAATCGAGAATCCTCATAGAAGCTATTCTACTCCTATTTTAGTCGGTTGATTGACTATGAAATGTTTTTGGGAAAGAAAAAAAAATCATCTTTCTTTTGATTGTAATGATAAGTTTGTTTTTTATTTACTTTGATTTTTAAAGAACTTTATTGTCGATTGCATGATTAATGAACACACGTCATATTTTTCCTTTTCTAGATGAATTAGAAAAGCTTATGATCACAGTAATAGATTTGAAAAGAGCTTCAAAGGAAGAAAACTCCAAAAGAGTAAGAGGTTAGCCATCTATGAAAAAGAGCAAAATACTTGTCTCCTTGACTTGTAAAATGAACGACAAACATTTTCCTTATTTGAGACTAAAAAAGGAGAATGATCTCGAGTTTAAGAGTTACAAATTCAACCCCCTAAGTGGGATTGCTCTTGTTGGGATAAAAGAAGATTATTGCCCTCTTCATGTAAAGAATAGAATTTTGTTTGTGTTTTTCATTGATTTTTTTTCTTTTCTTTGTTCTTCCCATTCCAAGAATGTTTTATATAGGTGTCCAATTCTTTTAAAATAGTTCTAACTCAATTTTACTTGATGATGTTGTAACCATTTACTGCTTTGATTTTGTCTTGGTTTTAGCTGTATTGAAAGGGTCTCTAGATTGGTTTAAATACATCTTTGAGCTAACCGATAATTTGCTATGTAAAGGGTACAAGTACTTAAAGTGGTGAAATGGGAAGAAAATCTTTAATTTACTTACTTCCTTTGTAGATAAGAGATGTGGTCATGTTGCTGATGGATTGTTGGAGGAGCTTAATGGTCAAGTTAATGTTGATGCAGGGAGATTCAATGTGCTCAAGGTGGCCATTGAAGACAAAATTCTACTAAATGAATACTTAAAATATACTATAGATGTTGTCTAGGATTAATTTTGATGGAGTGATGATAAATGATTTTGCTGAATGGAGTTTGCTGTATACTTGAAGAAATTTTCTTGTTAGGAATAAAGAATACTAATTGATTCTATAAAGCAAAATGTAACAACACTTGCTTTTTAAGAGAATGCCATAGTGCATATAACATATGAAATCACCACTTTTTTGTCTTATGTATTTATTAATGTTCCTCATTCTAAATTGTCCTTTGGGGTTATTGCTACTCTTGTTGCCAAGGTTAAGGACTCATTGATTGATGTGAGTGTTAGTGCATTCCCATCTTGTTTATCTATTTGATTTGTTGGCTATCAAGAACTTTGACCAACTTAACTATTATTGTAGAATTTTCAATAATTGAACATTGTAAAACTTAGGATTGCTCCATTCTCTTTTCCTTGAGACCTCATTGAGGCTACCTTTCCCTCAAAAAATGCCTCCTCTCTTTCCTCCACTAATCGTGTAGCACTAAACACCCCTTGCAGCCTTTTAGAGACCCTTAAAACGCATCTTTGAAACATCCTTAGACGTCATCCCCTTGAAACCACGTTCTTTGGATCCATCAACTCTTTAGAACCCCAAAACCTCTTCAAGACTTTCCATCCACCAATTCTTCTTATCTCTTGAAGGAATGTAGAATCACTCGAGACCTCCAATACACTATTTATTAACTGAGACTAGCCCATCACTCTTTTGAACTACTCTATAGGCCTTTTGCCTCTTTGATTCATTCCTCAAAATTCATGTTGATGATCTCGTACCTTGTGACCATGTTCTATCTAAGTCCACCACATGGACAAGTTGACTACCAACCACTTACTATTCTGTCATAGTCTCTTGTGGGAAATTACTATCGTAGCTTTGAACAAGTTTCAACAACATTTGATCTTGTACAACTTTTTTGAATTGTATTTTTTTGTAGAAAATACTAAATTTTTAATTTTGTTATTCATTCCAAAGTTTTCTGCTTTGTAAGTGTCATTGGTCACCATGGAAGGCACATTCTGGTTAATAAATTTTCTTTAGGTAATTTGGAGTGCTACTTGAAGTTCCAACTTCATTTTACTTTTTATGTACCAATTCTCAGAAGATTCCATTCGGAGAGGGATTGACAAAGCTCTAAGCAATGCTGAAGCTCTTCTCATTATCTCGATTATCATCCTCTCTTCTCTAAACCCTCCATTGTCAATCAAAACTAGCAACATCTTTAATAAACTTAATTTTTTTCAGCACAGCTCTTCCTTCTCGCGCTATTCTTTCACCCAATAGGTCATTTGACTTTTGTGAGTGCAGTTTGACTTTTTTTCATGTTTATATGTTCAAATAGAGTGCTACTTGCCAAATGGGTTGAGTGAGTTTCTTAATTATCATAGTTGTGCACATTCTTCGTGAGAGGCTGTCTCGAGTTTCACACTGCACGACACTTATACTACTAAATTGCATGCACCAAATTTTGATATTAGAGCATTGAGTTTGTTTAGGAAACAATGCCAACATTTTGATTGCATATACTTGCCTTATTCCATTAGAGCACTTGTCACTTGCTTGCATTTTTTCTTCCCTTCTATCAGTTGTGTGCATCAAAAAGCCAATTCTTGTGAAGGCTTTGTTGCAGCAAAATGAGCTTTTTGTAACGGTATTGGATTTTTTAGGCATTGTAGACCTTAATTTTGCAAAGAACTTCTCTTTGTTCTCTCATTAGTTGAGTTCATCTCCTAAAAGGGTGCAAGGCAAGAAACAAATGTGCAAATAGTTGCACATGAGTTATTGATAGAATTGGATAGGTGAGTATAGATTATTAGTTTTAATCTTAGTCTAATCTAGTTCGGTTGAACCATATTGGTTGTGCTTAATTCTTTTTCTTTTTCCTTTGGTGCAATCTATCCAAATTAGGAGAATTTGGCGCCCACTTCATACCTAAATTCTTGAAGAAATATAGATGTTTCATGAGCATCTTCTCCTTGAACTCTCAAACAGCCACTCTTGTAAAATAGTTCTTGCCTAGTATGTTCATAAAAAGAATACGAAACTTGTGAATCTAAAGATTAATAATGCATTTTGGCTTCTCCAAATAGCATAGATCGTTTTGGATGGCTAATGGGTCCTTCTTAAATGTAACAGCCTTTCTCATAGTTGACAGCTTCAAGAAGACATACTCTCCAACTTGAAATTTGTTTTTCTGGTTTTTGAAATCAAAATATTTCTTTTGTTCTCCTGAATTAAGTTAATGCTTATGAATAGTACCCTAACTTAATAACTTTGGTCGTAGTAGACTTCGCTCACCAACATCGAAACAATAGATTGGAGATTTGCATTGCTTGCCATACGAAGCCTCTAATAGTGTTAGATCAACGTTACTTTAGAAGCCATTGTCATAAGAAAACAAATTGAATATCTTTTAACATACACCAAGTTAAAAATTTCGAATACACAAGATTGTAACAGGTTCTCAAAAACTTGGATAGTATGTTTTGACTAACCATCTATTTGTAGGTGAAATACTGTGTTGAAGTTTAATTTTCATTGTGACTATAGGTTCATGCACTTTACTTCATAAACTTAAAGTAAATCTCCTTTCTTTGTTAGTCACAAAAATTGTAGAAATGCCATGCAATTAAATGATGTTCTCTATATGGATTTTGGCCAATTTATCAATTAAGAAATTCTGTTTAATTAGGGAAAATCTCAATTGGATTGGTGAGCCAACCTACTATTACACAAATAACATTAGTACCTTCTTTGGATCTAGGTAAACTAATAATGACATACATGACAATATCATCTCACTTCAACTTTGGAATGAGATGTGGCTGTGGCAAACCACATGATCTTTGACATTTAACTCAAACTATCTAGCAAGTCAAACTTATACAATCATTGTGCTTCATGGATTAATAGAATAAAGAATACAACGTGCCTCTTGTAACAACTCTTGTCAAAGTCCTATGATACATAATTGCTTTCCAAATCCCAAAATGCTAACTCTTATGTTTAACCTTGACCTTAAACCTAAATATGTTCTTTGATTTGAAGTATAATTTTTGAGTGTTTATATGGTGTGTTTTTTTCTTAGAGTAGACAAAATATCATTAATGAACACTATGGCAAACTCATCTAAATATGCTTTGAATATTCATTTCATTAAATCGATACAAACGGCTTTTGAGCATTAGTCAACCCAAAATGCATCACTAGGAACTCAATGGACATAATGGAAAGGTTTCTTAAGCGCAATTTTTATCTTTAATTAGTGATAATTTAATTGAGAAGATCATTCTTTGAAAATTTAAAAGTTTGTTAATGCTGACTAAACAAATCATTAATTTGTAGAGTGGAATATTTATTTTTCATAGTCAACTTATTTTAACCAATGCAAAGCCTTAGGTTTTCATCTTTCTTAATAAACAAAATATCTACTCCAAAGGTCATACACCATAACCGGTAAAGCTTATATCTATTAATTCTTGCAATTTCTTTGTCAACTTTTACAATTATGAAATAACTATCCTTCATGGGGCTTGAAAATTTTATAATACTAGAAATTAAATCTATAGAAAACTTAATCTCACTATTAGGTGGCAATTCAAAGATATCATCAAGAAAGACGTCAACAAATTCTTATCCAATAGACAATCCATCTAAGCCCATACTAAATTGTTTGGCATCAACACATGAGCCAAGTAACTAGTACAATTATGTGCAAAGCATTCTTTTAGCTTGAATCACAAACATTAGATAAGATGGTACATTTTTGGACCCACAAACTAGAAAGACTGCATGTTAAAATTAACATTTTTCTTATGACAATCAATAAAAGGATGATATACCAACATAACATCAAAGTGAGATAAAGGAAATAATATCAAAGTTTCCGCATGTCTACTCTTAACTCATTTCAACATGTAATCTAAATGGCATAATAATGAACATTGATTACACTAACTGTGCAAAAGAATTAGGTACCAAAGATGCAAATCTAACTAAAATAAAAGAATGAGATGACTCAAAATCAAATAAAATTTTTGTCAAATGCTTTGCTACTAAAATAATATCTATCACCACATCAAGAGCTACTTGTGCTTCATGTTGAGTCATAGTGGATAACCATTATGAAATAAGTGGTCTTTGTTGTTGCTACTATGATGATGCATTGGTATCTAATAATGCTATAAGGTAGGAGAATAATGCTGATTTGATCGAGAGCAAAGAACTGTCACAATTGAGGAAAGTATTGCTCATGTTGCTCTTTACCTCCAAATTTTTACTACTATTGTACATTACCGAGAGGTTTATCCATCTAGTCCTTTAGTGCTATGATCCATCACCTTGTCTACCAATGAACTTTGTTGCTTGCTTGCCTTGATCCTTTTGAGGACAATTTAGATTATTATAGACCAGCTCATGACCATCATAACACATATGTAAGGCCAAATAAAATGTTCTTGTGTGCTAATTACTAATGAACCTTGTGGCTTGCTGGCCCTTTGAGGACAAATCAGTGTCTTATGGAGTGGCTCATGACAATTATAGCACATACCTAAGGCTAAATAAAATGTTCGTGTGTTAATTGCCACAAAAGGAACATCACAGATTGCTTCTACCCTTCAGCTTGTGGAGCTATAATTTTTGCTCTACACTTATCTATATCCATGACCTTTTGTTTCTCAATTGCTCAAGAGTCACATCTGTTGAGCTCTTGCTTCACATGGATTGCTCGATCAAGCACCTGTTTATGGTAGTAGCTATCAAAAGAAGATGAGGATCTCCTAATATCCACCTTCCACAGAGTAGTGAATCCTTAATGTTTGCAGTGTTCCATGCGAGGAATGAACTTGATTATCTATGATAGTTGCATGTTATACTGCAGAGTCTCCTTGCTTTTACTGAGTCAAATTATGAAAACTTTTCTTCTTCTTCTTTTGCATAGGAAAGTGGAGATCAAGCAAGAATTTACTAAAATTTCCTAGGAAACAATGGTACTTGGCTCATAAGTATTTCTAAGATGTCCTTCCCCTTTAGTCATTTGCATCAGCTTGAAGTTGAAAGTATGCCAATCCCATCATACACTTCTCTGGGCATTTTATCACCTTCATTTTCTTCTCAATTTTCTTGAGCCATTAAAACTAGGAGGATTGATCTTTAAGAATTTCCTTCAGAATGATTAGCTTTGTTCAGAGCACCTTCAATTGTTGGAATATCCTTTGCATTAACTCTGCATTAGCATGAAATATTAGAACTATTTGAATGGTAGGTTGTTGTTCCATTTGTTGTGCTTTGGTTGGCTACTAGGTGACTACTTGTTGAGCTACTTGTTCTGCAATTGCTGTGCTGCCTCCTGAATTGCTATACATGCGGCCTGCTCAGCGGCCTGTTGAGTTGCTTGTTGAGATCACACTCATGCTGCCTACTTCGCTATGGCTTGTGCTGCATATTGCATTGCTTCCTGCATTGATGTTTGCATTGTTTGTGTCAATCAAATAATCAAAAGAAATAAGCAAGGTTCAAGATATCAAATTGGTGTATATAAATACATGCAAAGATCAATATATAAGAAAACCTAATAACATCTATTCAAAAACCATTTTTATAATGAAAAAATAATATATTTAGTACAAAGTCTTATTTTGATACCACTCTATCACATTCCAGAAGATATTTACCCTAATTACATGGAGTATGAGAAAATATCTTAATCATAACTTCGTGACAATTAAAATTAAGGATCAAGGATTATAGGCTTTGTAGTAGACAATTGCAAAGCAAATATGAGAAGAGATGATTTTATTTCAATTAAAAGTGAAAATACTAAAGGACAATCTTAACTGTTCAAATCTTCTATGTTAATAAAGAACTCGAGAAATAAAAATATGATAATCTAGTACCCATCCCAATCGATGCTACTGATGCTACACTTGCGATAAAGTTTCCAATGTCAACTTAGTTGGAGCTGAAAAAAATATAAACTACAATATGTAAGCTTGCAAAGTAAACAACAGGTGAAACCACTTATTATGACAAAAACTGGGGAGAATGCCACTTGTGTGTATTGTTCACAGAAATGTGGAGTTCCTGATTTTGTTTAAGCTAGAACATTTAGTTTATTAATTGACATAAAAACTTCGTACTTTTTTTTAAGCTGGAACATTGTTTAATATCCTATATTTTGATAATTATTTCACAATATTGTTAGAAATCAGATATTACTAAGTGTGTTAGGGTACACATTATGAGTCTAATGTACAAAAGAACTGAGCCATTAACGAGGCATAAATACTGCTATTATAAAGTCAGGCGGTTGAAATGAGAACTGCTTCATTTGTTCAGGCCGTAAGGGCAATCATGAAGCTTTGTTGTTAATTTTTTAAAGACTCCATTTAGATTGATTTTGCTATATATATGGGTCTAAGTGTTGGGATACAAAAAATATTGAGAAAATTGGAATGTTTCAATATCAGAAGTGTCATTGTTTGAAGGTAAATTAGTGAAATAGACAAATTTTGTTCGTCTTATAATTCACAATTAGGGGGATATGATCAAATGTGTGGAAGATTAGGTTGAATAAGGGATCGAGATTGCTAATGAGTTGTAGTTCTTGTGGCATTTATCTTGAGTTCCAAGGAAGAGGAAGGTTCCAAATCACAGTAAAAAAATATAACTGAATGTTGTGAAAGAGTTAATTAAACTGGATTCAGCAATTTATATTGCTGTGTTTAAGAGATAGCAGAGAACTAGGATCCATAAAGCTACATCCAATCAGTTGGATTTTGACTAATGATGTTGATGTTGATCAGTTATTTACTCGACAGCCTGAAGCGTTATTAAAGATCTTAGCACTTAAACAAAATTTCAGATCATCAGACGCTTGACATCCTCTTTTGTCATAAAGTGATCAATCATCCTTTTATAGTCTGCATAAGTTATGTTTGTCCATTATTAACCAGCCATTCTTTCCAGAGATCATTCTTCTTCCTGAAAATTTCTACTTTATTTTGTATGATGGTAACCATTGGAGTGAATGTGATAATTCCTCTCTAGCAAGCTGCATTTCCATCATAAAAGCATCAGTTTACATTGTCACAGTTAAAATTTGATACCTTGCATGAAGGAGGCAGACAAGTAAACTTAAAAACTACATTGATTGCATCAGTTTGTCATTTAGTTCATAGTTTTAGCTTTGGAGTCTGGATGGTATAAAATGACTGCTTCTCAGATGTGTTTCACGTGAAACCATAAACGTTTGCTTCAAATATGAAAAAGCAATCAAATGAACCCCTTAACATTCATTTTGTTCTCAATTTTTTATGTCATTAGAGACTAACAATGGACCCAAAAATTTAGTGATCTGTGCTGAAATTGTAAAGTTCAATATGGCCTTACAGGTCAAAGACGTTTATGAATTCAGGTAAGCCAGCTAGTTGTGGGCACTTATGCCTTTTGGAATAATTATATGTTTTGAAACCTTAGGTTGGGCTTCACTGGTTAGGCTAACTTCAGTCCCTCCTTGGCATTTCTAAATATTAATTAAACCTTATTAGGCAGATCAAGACAGTAAGCTGGTTTAAATTTTAAGAGTAATTGTAACTTTATTGCTAGCCAATTGCAAACCTATGTTTTGAGCTTTCTCCTGTGGGAAAACTGAAGTGTGATTGACCACATAGAACTTGCCATTAATGAGACTAGTAATTAGGTATAATTAAAAGCTTAAACTTATATCTGCACAGACTATCTCAACATGGTTGCATTTTTTGGTCATCAGTTCAACTTTGAGCCGATATGCTTAAAATTTACTTCATCTTTTGATATGGATTAATATAGTTTAATCTTCTTGAAAGATGTTTCATCTTTTGTTTAGTTGTTTATTTGCCCTTGAAACTTCCTTTTTCATTTGCTTTCAATTTTGGTACCTGGTTTGCTGAATCTGTTTTGGAAACTCATTATTTTTAATGTTTATTCTAGTTCATTTGGTTGTTAAACTTAGTTCTTTATCTTCTGCTATGCATAATTGAAGCATAATTTATTATTCCATTTTGCTTAGGTATTGCACAAAATCTTATCACCCAGAATGTGTGGACAAGGATCCTACTTTTCTTGATGGAAATGAACCATGGACCTGTGGTAATTATATTATTTGAATTGTGTCATTTTTGTGTAGTGTTTTAGTAAAGATTCATTGTAGTTTTTCAGTCATTTTTTTTTTCATGCAATAGCATTGTATCTCAAAAGCTTTCAATTCTGTCTTTGGCATAAGAATTGATTTAACAAAAAAATAACATGTTGCATACACAAGATGAGGTTATTTCCCAAGCATGTTAAGGAATTGCCTTTCAACTAAGGTAAAGCTACTAAAAGTGTGGAATTGTTCTAAGAGAGTAAAAAGCATGTTGGAATTGTTGACCACACAAAGGAAAATGATTTTTCCTCCATAGACAATAACTCAATTAATGGGTTCTCTATAGAAAGAACAAAATAAAAGATGGTTTGTTTTCAATGCCATAACTTTAGGCAGCTTGGTCAATTTGTACTTCGATCTTTACATACGTTATCCTTAAGTTAACAATCTAACTCCAACTATAATAATAACATTGTGTCTTAACTGCATCTCAACTTTCTCATTATCTTCACAATTATTTTATTTATATCTTTGAACCATATAGCCAATGTTTGTACCACATAACATTATTTTTCTCATTGTGGTATTATTTAACTTATTTTAGTCATAAGATGGATGTTTCGATCACACAATACATTAGAAGTATTTATTTCTCGATTTTATTTAGTTTGTTTGATATTGATATTATGGATTCACTGAATTTAATAGATTTTACTTTAATGAGAAATAGAAAATAATTAAAACTTCGTGGAGAAAAAGATAAGTTAGTTGTTAGGCTAGATCTAACTAAAAACATTTGAGAATAAAATGGAGGAATAGAGAGGAAAAGCGATAGTACAGGAAGCAAAAAATTTTAACATGATCATGTGATCGCTTGTCCATGACAAACAAGATTAAACAAAATTTTCTTTATGCAAAATAGAAAAGGAAGTTTGAGATGCAACCAAGTACACATACGTTTATGTTGAAAATGTCTAAAGTTGTTCAACAACTCTACCATGGAAAATATTAGGAAGATCATACAATGACTCGATGCTTTAATCTTCTCAATTGATAATAGCAGAACTTGGAAAAGTTTGATGACTACAATTGGGATTGCCTTAGAAATATTATCAAATACAAGAAATTCAAGGAGAAGAAACAACTACACAATTTCTTAATTTGATTGGATAAGAGCCTTACTGATGTTCATGACAGAGTTGTATCCACCAAGCCTTTGCCAAATCTTAATCAAGAATTTTCCAAGATTCAAAGTGAGAGAGTAAAAAAGAAAATCATGTTGGGAAACCCTAACCCAACAATTGTAGAGGTTTCTACACTCATTGTGAATGGAGGATAGTCACAAAAAGGGTCATTCCTAGTGTGATCATTGCCACAAGTCGGGACATCCTTACAAGAAGTGTTGGAATTTCATTGGCTAACCTACTAAAGAAAATCCTCATCTAAACAAAGGTCTTTGGAACAACATTACTACCTTCAGTGATACGACATCTACTTCTAAAGATGCTAGGTTAATCTTGTTTAGCAAAGCACAACTAAAACTCCTCTAGAAGTTTTTCTATCAACTTCTGTCCCAATTTCATGCCACTGCTATTAGAATATTGACTAGTAAAAGTAAATACTATGCGGACTTTCTTGTGATGAATAATGAGGCTAACACTTGGATTGTTGATTCTAGAACTTCAAATGTTATGATGGGGGATCTTCAGAGTTTAACTAGCTTCAAACCATGACAACATAAGTGGATGATTGTCGACAAATCAAGGTCACAGGTGATAAGGACTTGTCACGTGGTGTTATTAGATAGTCTCATTCATTACTCTATATTGTTGGTTCTTAAGTTAGATTACAACTTATTGTTTATTAATATGTTCATAAAGAATCACTTTATGTCATTAACTTTTCAATAGTATGTGTGAATTTCATGATTGTGATTTAAGGAAGGTGATTGGAAAAGCTAAAGCTTGTATCTTCTCAGAAGTAGTGATGCTCCAAGTAGACAAGTTGACAAGGTGGGTAGCTATTTTGACTTCATGCTGATGAGTTACAACCTGCAATCCGAATTGACGGGTTTTGCAGTTAGTTCACTCTTGCGGGATTGCGACCCTATCTCCCACCCATTGTAGCACGTGTGTTGCCCAGGGCATAAAGGGCATTATGACTTAATATCATCCTTGCCTTCTTTCGGCTTATCATCGACAGTCTGTTTGGGGTTCCAAACTCAATGGTGGCAACTAAACGTGAGGGTTGCACTTGTTGCGAGACTTAACCTAGCACCTTACAACATGAGCTGATGACAACAATGCACCATCTCTTTCAAGAGGATTCATGGTATGTCAAGCCCTAGTAAGGTTCTTCGCTTTGCATCGAATTAAACCATATGCTCCATCGCTGGTGTGGGCCCTCGTCAATTCCTTGAGTTTCACTCTTGTGAACGTATTCCCTAGGCGAGATGCCTAATGCGTTACCTACAGCACTGCACAGGTCGATATGCATAACGCCTTGTATCCATCGTTTATGACGAGGACTACCAGGGCCTTTGCTCCCATTTTCTCCCTTTCCTTTTGTCTCTCAGTGTCAGTGTCAGCCTAGTAGAGTTCTTTCGTTGTTGGTGTTCTTTTTGATCTCTACGTATTTTAGCACTCCATCGGGAATTTCCTCTACCCCTACCATACTCCAACTTGATAGTTTTCACCGCTTATCTAGGGTTGAGCCCTGGAATTTGATGGAGGACTTGAAAAGCTATGTACAGATGCTTTATGCCCAATCATTCCGGATAAGCCAAAAAGTTATCTATCAAAAATTTTTTTTAAATGTTTTGTCTCCATGTGATTGTCAAATCATGCTATGGCATTTTAAATTATATTATCCATGCTTATGGTATCTTGGAAGATTATTTACTTCATTGTTTGAAGATAAAAATTCAAACAATTTTTAATGTGAAGTTTGGTAATATTCAAAGCATTCTCAAGTTCGTTTCCAAAATCAAACATGTCTTATTTTTCATCTATTCTCATTAATCTATATTGAAGTATAAGGTTCTTCTTGAGCAAAACATGTTTCTTAGTTATGCTGGCTTGTTTCTTTGATTGATGATAATACAAAACTCATTTGGATATTTTTTATGAAAGAAAAATCTGAAAATGGTTTCATTTTTGAAGAATTTTATTACATAATGCAGAATTAATTCAAACCAAAATCAAAATTATAAGAACTGATAATAAAAAGTGTATTTTTCTTGATTATGAGAACATGTCTATCAAAACAGGACATTATATATCAACATTCATGTATTGATACACCTTAATAAAATGACATTATTGAAAGAAAAAGTTAACATCTTGGAGGTTATTAAGTCACTTGTATTCTTCATTGGAGCTTCTAAACATTTTGAAGGAATGTCACTCTTATAACCACATATAAATTGGATGTCTTCCAAAGCTTTAAAATTTGAAATGTAATGCCGAACGCTACATAAATTCTACTTTTGTTCTTGAATATTTTTCTCATCGATAAAAATCTTTGGGTTTTTCGCTTTTGTACATCTTCATTATCTTACTAGGGAGTAAACTTGATCCAAGGGTTATAAAGTATCTTTTTTTGAGTTATTCATCAATTTAAAAGGGGTATAAGTATTCCTCTCTAGTTATTAAAAATATATTGTTTCTTTATAAATGTCAAATTTTTTTAATGATAATCTTTCTATCCCAAATTTGAGATTAAAGAGAAACTAATATACAAGAATCCCATCTTTGAAATATTGAAAGAAATTCTCTTACCATAAAATCTATTTTCTTAATTTGAATCTATGTCAATACTTAATTCTAATCTTGAGCTTGGGTCTTCTCAAGTTTTTAGGCTCATGTCATATTCCAAGTCATCAAGGTAATAGTGTTTTGGCTAATAACTTGGAATTTAGTGTCTAATGATGGAGAGTACAAATGAACATGAAACTTAGTGTCTATTTAAGACCTTGTATTTGGCAGAGAAATCAAGAGTGGACTTTTGATCATGGCCAAGAACCTGGTTTGAATGCAAGTAATCCTGAAGGTAATATTTATTCTAAAAATATTTTTGATGATTTACTTAATGATGATTTGAGCTTTTCTATTGTCTTATGGAAACTTGTTTGATTTTGCATACATCATTTGATCTAGAAGTATATTTAGTATGCTTTCATATCCAAATTTGATGATATCTTGATTCCTAAGCTCATTGATGAAACTCCTAGAGATCTCAAATAGAAGAAAGCTATTATGGAAGAACTTCGAGCTCTTGAAAGAAACAAAAGGCAAGAAGTCACTATTTTGTCAACAAAAAAAATCAATTGGTTGTAAACATATAGTTATTATCAAATATAAAGAGATTGAATGGATCAATTTTAAATGAGTCTTATTATTAGAAGTTTTATACAACTATATCGTATGAACTATCAGAAGATTTTTTCTCTTGTTGACAAACTCAATACCTTTAGGATTCTTGTCTTTTGTACCAACCTCTATTGGCCTCTTTATCAAATAGATATTAAGAACAGCTTTTTAAAAGGTGAATTGAGTGAAGATGTCTATATGAATATCCCATTGGGTCTACAAACTGAGGAGTCAAAGGGTGAAGCATGCAGGATAAGGAGATTTTTCTACGGCTTGAACCAATGTCCATGTACATGGTTCAAAATGTTTACCAGCATTATGAAAACTTACAATTATGCCCAAAGTTAGGTTGATCATATCATATATTTGAAAAATATAATGAAAAATACCTTGCTCTTTTGATTATATATGTAGGTGATATTATTTTAATTGATGATTGGTTAGGAATTATTTGAATTGCAAAACTTCTTGGCAGAGTTTTTATGATCAAAGATCTTGAAAATCCCAGATATTTTGTTAAGAATTGAAGTGGCTAGAACTAGAGATGACATCTCAATTTCATATAGGAAGTATACTCTTGATCTTTTGAACAAGTGGGGAATATTGGGGACTTAGCTAGCATACACATCAATGGACCCTGCCATTGGACGATGGTATTGTAATTTATCTGTTAGGTTGAGGTTATTTTTGATAGGTCATGAAGTTGAATGGTACCTTGTGATGTGTAGATAAGCAAAAGGATGTGAATACATTTTCTACCTACACAACCCTTTTATAATACCATGTCCACCCTAGTCATAGAGATTATTTTCTAGAATTTCAAATAAGATAAATATATTTTCTAGCCCAAGGATTTCTGCGTTTAGCTGTCAATTCCAAGTTATCTTATGTAAATATTGTTTGATTGCTTCACTCAAATCAGAAAAACCAGATTTTTGCATCGACTCCAATTTGTGCAAATGGAAATTTGTTACACTTTTCAACTTGATTTGACATCTTGTAAACTTTTATTTTTGTAAATTTCATTTTTTAGCTTTCGTTCAATAAATTTCATTCAAGTTTTATACTTTGAGCTGATATACATGAGGTAGCATGAACCATGATTGTTATTATTTATTTGCTTGAATAATAGGATGTTTTGGAGAGCATGTCTGTCACGTTGCTATTGTTCTACTTGTCTTCAATTTTTTACCACTATTGCAGAAATCATTTAAGTGCTTTCAAGTATTTCTCCATTAACTCGTTTATTCAAAATGTCCACCTGATTTCTGCTGTTCTCAACTTTTTAATAAATTCAAGTGTCAAAACAAATATTTTTGTTGAAGGCTGTGCATTTGCAAGCTGTTGGATGTAGCTCACAAGCGCAGAAATTGGGTTAACATATTATTTTGTCCTTGAATGTTATGCCATATATTACCTGAATCAATGTTATCATTGCATGTTCTACATTATTTGACATGTATTTTGGTGGTTGCCATCAAAGTCGGCACTTGCATTCACAGCATTTACTCTTGACTGCGCTACTCAATTTATTAAATTTCCCTGCATTCTGTTCCTTTTGAAGAAGGCTGTTATCAATTATTTCATGGTAAAATAGAGTTCCTTCACCCTACTGTTGCTTTTATGACCTTATGCAGTCCTGTTCATTTTTCATATCATGTCATTATCTGTTATCATTTCCCTCCTATTACATCGTTTAATGATTCCATGACCATAGTTAACTATTGTTCAATTTGATAGGGTGGCATTCCTGCTTCATTTGCCGAAAAAGATCGACTTTTAAATGTTTCTGCTGTCCAATATCATTTTGCCGCAAATGTGTTAGAAGTGCAGAGTTTGGCCAGGTGAAAGGGACGAAAGGCTTTTGTGCTGAGTGCCTCAGGTTGGCAAAGTTAGTGGAAGATTGCGGTGATGTTGATTCTGATGAGGTATATTCTGAAGTCATTTGTTGATTTGTTTGACTTTCTACATTTTTTTCTATTTGTCAGTCCATACTTTTTTAGAAGGGGGGCTCGGCACAACAGTAAAAGTTGTTGCCACATAACCTAGACGTGGTGGGCTTGAGTTGCTGAACAACGTTCTTTAAAGTGTAGGACAAGGTTGTGTATAGGAGATCCAATGAGTTCATTATTTTGTTGAACCTCATGAAAGCCAGAGTTCTTGTCTATTGGGTTTTTCATTGTAGAATTAAAAAACAATGTCAAGGATGTGTGATCAGTAGCCAAAGCACTCCGCTTGTGTTTATATTAAGTTTGATGTTTTTCTAAATTCCAAATTGCTATTTTATTATTTTAAGTTGGTTTATTTAGTGGCTATGGTCCAGTTCTTGTAAAATACCTTATGATTTTCCCTAATTTTGTTTATCAGGCAACTCTTCCCCCTTGTGTTTATATTAAGTTTGATGTTTTTTTAAATTCCAAGTTGCAATTTTATTACTTTAAGTTGGTTTGGTTAGTGGTTATGATGCAACCCTTGTAATGTGCCTTGTGATTGTGCCTTAATTTTTTCTATCAGGCAACTCTAACTAGTGTATATTAGATTTTGTACGTTTTGCTTGATGCAAATTATGATGCATGGAAAGTATGTTTTATTCAAGAAGTTCAGGAAAGAAGTCAATTTTCTTTTAGAGTATTTCAGAAATTTTCTTGGAAGATGTGGGCGCTCATTGAATGAAGTTGATTTTGCGTTCTTAAAATAAGTTTCTTGGTTAATCAAATATTCTTATTCTTTTGATCTTTCCACTACTTTGTTGGCATGGATCAAATTAGTATGAGAAAATATTTTTTATTTGTTTTCTCTACTGTTTGTTTTTGAAAATAAAAAATGAATGGTGAAAAGAAAGAGTCTTTGTGAGGCATTTGGTCTCCCAAACACATGAACCTTCTATTCACCTCTTGTCAGATATTCAGGCCCTACATCTCATATTCTCAAACCGGCTGGGTGCCCTACCTGTGTAAGCTCTAACTTTTCGAATCATAATCTACACTCTCTGCACTAATTAATCTTCTGTTTGCTTACCCCATCTGTAATGATTTTACACTTACAAGACTAGCTTCATGTGATCTGGCGTTGTGGAATTACTTACTCCTCCCAAATTGAAACAATGCCAAATATGTAAAAAGAATCTTCTTGTGATATATATCTTATTTCTTGACCTAAACATTTAGTTAATTTTTCCTTTCCTAAACAAAATTATGCGATACAATTGTTTCAGACCAACCTTTTGGTGACTCCTCTGCAGTCCATAGAGCCACCATGAACTATCTCTCCTGCGAGGCAATAGTCCTGCCGTTCTGTCTTTTTAAGTGAGGTCTCTCTCTCTCTCTCTCTCCTTCTTCCTCTTGGCAACAAGAATGCCACCACTCCAGTATAGTGGCTGCCTCTCGATTAATTTATTTGGTGTTTGATTCATAAGCTCAACAAATTAGATTTGTCTTAATGTATATATCTATTGTATCATGAGATACATTTGATCTTATCGAATAGACAATCCTTGTTGACTTTTTCAATCAAACTATATTGGTGAAAGAAATGGATAAAACATAATGACATCACTGGATTTTTGTAGTCATTTTCATTGAGATTAAGACTAGTCCTCATTGTCTTTGATGATAAAATATCTAAAATTCTGTAGTTTATACAGGACATGATATTGAAATACATCAACCTATCATATTGACTATATGTATTTTGTCATGCCAAGTTCAGGGATACCATTTAAAACCACTCATGCCAATACCTTGACTACTAATTTAGTATAATAATGTAGCACTGCATAAAGCAGGATATTCTGTTGGATATGATATACTTCGTCACATTTGAACTCCCAGACTGTAAATCTATTTGCTACCTACTTGTTCTACTTCTTTCAATAATGGGACTTCCTTAGAAGTTATAACAAAAGTTTAATACCACATTAACGTCAAAATCTTTTTACCTACAAATTTTATATTTATTGCACTTAGTTTGATCTGGTTATACACTTGGCATGCAGTATTTTTGTCATTCCTGTTCATGAGAGAAGCCTAAGCTTATGAACATTCATTTAGCTGCTTCTGTATACAAACCACAAACCCAAATTGAAACTTGAAATTAACGAAAGCTGTTTGGCTAAATTGAAAGATTGCATCTCCTATCTTGAACTGATGTGCCTTAAATTTAGGATTGGCATATATGCTGAACCAGCTGCAAATTAATGGGAATGAAATGTTGCATTGCCTATTTTTGAACTAGATGTGCCTCAAGTTTATTGTCAACATGCAATCTGTTGGTCCTGTAAGGTATGAGTCTTCCTTCTGACTGCTTGAAAATCTTCAATATTAGATGTGCAATGCAAGTTAAGTGACAAAAGATGAGCATATAATATAATATGTTATGCTTAAAGTCTGGAACCCTGATTTAGCTCTCTAGCAACTTTAACAACTCAATACTGTACCTTGAGTACAATACAAGTGCAAGACCTAAAATGCATGCTATGGGGCTCATTGTGCAGATGAATCAAAAAAACATCTGTTCAAGTAGCTAGTGATGTTGAACTCCTTGTTCTTCCTCTTGTATGACAATTTTTTCCTCTGGAAAAATGAATCGAGACTGAAGTCTTAACATACTAGAATATAACCTTCATATCTTTATTTTATGTTTGCTCTTAAGATATAGAGAAAACATAAAAAAAGTATGCAGGTTTGGTGGTTACTTAACCTGTCAGATGCACTTCTATTTTTTTGGAGCACATCTCCAAAGCAGCTTAAGGAAGAGCCACTCTTTCAAGTTAATTTTTCTTCTTTCTTTCTGTTTATTCCATTTGGCAGAGGATGTAGATGAATAGATGAAATTCATGTCATCATTAAGGCTCACATGCTTTTCTTTCCTAGGAAGCTTTATGAGCTAAATCTAGTACTTTCTCCTTCTTGATGGGGATAATGATGCATAACTAAAGCAAAGTAGAATCTTCTACTAATTTGCTTCTTTTTCCAATCATTGCTAAGGTGTCTATTGGAAGTGATATGGTACATTGCTCAAGTATAATGACGGAATCATGAGCTTGCATATTATTTGGAATGATGTGCATAAAGAAGCTAGCCAAAGACTATAGGTGTTTTAGGATGATAATCGAGACTTGATATTTAGATGCATATAGGATAGCACAATTGATTCAATTATCCCAAGGGATTTCTACATGTTCAAGTACACAGGATAACTATGTCAATCAATTATTTGAAGTCATCTCAAAGTATGATGACTTAGTGTTTGTGAGTCAATTCTAATGTAGGGTATAGTTCTTTATTTATAAATGGGCTAGTTGTGAAGCCCCTTTTGTAATCTATACTATGCTCCTTAGCTACAAAGCTCAACAAATCCCCAAGGCTTCTGCATGGCTATTTATCTGTTTGAAGATGATATGCTAAAGAACATAATACTCATTTCTTTATTAAAATTCTCCAAAAATAACAAAAGTTTAATGTCATAATAACATTCGATGCTCTTTTGAAGACTATAAAGATGAACCACTTATAGGAGATGATATAACTTATTTAAACTTGATCACATGTCTTGCTGTTGGCAACACAAAGTGTCATTCTAGAAAATCCATCAGCCACAATAAGAATGGAATTGTACCACCTAACAATATGCTATTGGGCCAACACAAAATCCTTATTCATATCCTCTTATGGAATACAAGAATAGGTAGTGGAGGTATATATAGTATTTTTCTTCTCTCAATTGTTGTCTAATATATATTATATTGGGAAATAATTTGAGGCACTTCTAGTACAGTTCAAAAAGTGTCTATCTTATTACATGGCTAAAGCCTTATTCCAATCAAAATGATAAGAATACCTCATTTAACTTAATGTAGTTCTTTGTGAATGTAGTTTCTCAATAAAAACTTGAAGGGAAATCAAGAATTTCAAAAACATTAGCAAAAATAAGCAACTACAAACTTTAATCCTAATGAATGGGATCAATTACATGAATCTTTTGACATCATTGTAGTCTAATGATTAATAACATTGATTTAATGTCTAAGTATTTGTAGTCTTTTCTCATAGTCTTTTATCACCATGTTTTTGGTTTTACTTTTCTCATATTTACAAGAGAAGATTCTGATTAATAATCCCTTTTAAAAGTTGTGTAAAGTAACTTACTATCCAAATTATTTGTCCTTCTTGAGATTATTCTTATTAATGGCTCAACATTCTTCTTGTTTATGATTTGATTTGTAATTATGTCCTTTCGTGTATAAATAGTAATCAATCTGTGCATCTAACTTTTTGTAACACTAATTTTATTTGTGTTTGGACTTCACAAGTCAACATTTAATGCCATATAATATTGTTTCTATTACTACAATGTTATAAAATATACATTTAATTTGTTGTTGTTTATTTTGATCAATGATACACCATATAAATTCCATTTAAATCCAACTTCTTGAATCTTAATCTTGAAATCTCCATCAATTTCTTCATTATTTTCGTTATACAACTAATAATTAAGGCTAGATAAGCTCAGAAGCTCCCATAGTGGTTAAACATTGAACTACAATGAATTTACAATCTTTGTCATCTCGAGAACATCTTTTCCTTATAAGGAAATAAGCAGTCTTCATTCTTGAAGCTTTTCTTTTTAAAGTAATTAGAAGCTTTATCATTTTTACGAAGGAAGTGTTATTAATCATAAGATCATAAATTAAAACAACACTAAAATAGCTTTACCTTCTTCATTGGCATTTTTAAATTCATAACAACCATGAATGCATTTAAAATTTGTTGTTTCTCTTTTTACACATTGTTTATGTCTCCTATAACAAAATTTTCTTACTTGGTAGATTCTTCTTATTAACGTCTTCAAATCAGAACTTTTTTCTTAATACAAGTATCCAATATTACTCAAGGTTATGAGTAATAATATTATTCTATGCGTAGTAGCAAAGATACAAAGTTATAACAATCAATCTTAGTTGTTTGATGACTATTCCTAATGTAGGTGATGTTTCCTTTACCCAATGCATTTGTTGGCATCTATCATTTTCAAGTACAAGGGGTGTTATAAGGATGGGTCTAAGGAGCCATACCTTGTATTGTCCACATGATAGAACTAATACTGTTGGAAAAGCATAATAGAGGAATAATATGTCCTTTGAAATGTTTAGCCTTAGCATATGGCGATGTGATGTTATTTCTTCAATAGATATTTAGTTATAATTGTTTCTGCCAACAAGGTTGTAGTATTCCCTTAGGGGGTTACAATTATATGCTAGCTATTGTGTATGATGTGTGCCTCTTAAAATTGTTTTCCATTTCTTTCTTTGGCTATAAAATGGTTCTTGATAGAACCATTTTGGAGATTTTTTTGTTCTTTTAAGTTTTATGATCTAGTCTTTAAGTGCTTAGTGAGTCATTACTATATTGGTATTTGCCTTTTGTTAATTTCAAAATTGCACAATCTTTGTAGATTTTTGTGTCTATTGGTCTCCTTCCATTATCTAAATATATCGTCCCCTAACTATTTCTTTACAACTTCACTTTAATAATAACCCTTTTCTATTACCAATGAGGGTAATTGTAAGAGCGTCATATTTGATGCGTTGAAATAGGTAGAAGAAAAAAGTGCATAACCTAATTGGAGTTTCTCAGGTGGTAGTGATTGCTGATGAATCGTCGAATAGAGTAGCTAATATTGTATAGATAGTTCTTGAAATTGTAATGATGGATATTTATTAATAATGATTCTCAATTTGGTCAAGAACAAAGGTATTGGAGCCATGGGGTAAGGTTGTGTCAATTGAACAAGTCTAGGCAACCAAGCCACCCGACTTGGAATGAAGGACTAGCAAAGTTCTAATAGAGCTCCCTCCTAAAAGCATGGAGGTTTCTTTGTCTTCCTCAAAGTATAATTTTATATTGGTTGATGCTGCCAAAGAAAAGCTTCATCCCAACTTGGGAGTATTCTCTTTTGTCGAAGGTGACTTGAACTTTGGATTCAATGGGAGATGCTATAATGTGTTATATATTGAATGTTTCTCTATGTATGGTGGAGATTGGATATTTGACTTGTAGTTGGTTGAAGAAATGTGTTGATTGTATATGTTAACTCATTACTAGAATGGATGAGTAATGTTTGGTAATCCCTTATTGATAGTTTTAAGGAGTAATAAGTGGACCATTGCCAGTTTATCAAATTTCTTGCAGAGGAGGTGTGAGAGTTAGTGTTGAGATTCTATAGTAGGAGAACAATGCTCTTCAAAAAAATTGGAAGAATCTTTTTCAAAAGCCTTCTTGAAGAGTTTTGGCAGTAGGAGCTGACCTATTGAGAGGGCATTTGCAATGTTTCTAGCAATGTTATAAGATATATGCATCACTTTGTGCTGTGGGATTTGTTGGCATATAATTGGGTTGGTGATCATTCATTGATAATCATATCTTACAGCAAGGTACTGAGAAGTGACTTGGTGCACACCTTTGCTCAAAATCTGTTTCATTCTTTTTGGATCAGCTTTGTGTTGATAGAATGTGGAAGGGAGGGACTTGAGATGGTCAAAGAGTAATAGGTAACAAAGGAATCTACTATGAGTGGCTTATTATAGATTTTGATCTTGCTTATCTATTTTTTATGAATGTTTCAAGTTCCATCATGTCCAAACTTGTGTTTATGTCCATTATTGTTATTTTTTGTCAGGTAATTGAATTGTGTTTTGGCAGTGTGATGAAATTTGAGAGAATGAAGTTGTATCTTTGTAACTATGCCTAATTGTACTATTCATATCACCTCTTTTGAGCAGCAAGTGTCTCTTGCAGACCAATTTGGGAGCTAATGTAGACAATATTTTAAGTAATGGTTTGCCCAAATTCATAAATGTGCTTTCAGGAGACACTTGGTTAGGTAGTTGTGCATTACTATTGATAATTATAATCTTATCATTTCTTTCTAGCAAAAAAGTATCACTCAGGTATAACAGTTTGGGAGCCAATGTAAACAATGTGTTTTAAGTGATTATTTGCTCAAATTTATAAATTTGTTATGAGTTGACACTCGATTAGGTGGCTTTGTGATGTTGAGATGTGTTGATCAGCTTTTTCCTTCTTGGGATGTAAAGGGCTTTATTGCTTATCATGTGCATGTTGATGTCAATGGCTATCATCTCATTTATAATGAAAGGAATCCATCTTCTTTACCTTATCACTGTTCTCTTGTTTTTGAGTGCTACCCCTCTTCTTCTTGCTTGATTTTCTGTTTTACATTCTCCTATGGCTAGTAATGGGTCTTTGTAATGACCTTTAAAAGAGCTAAGAGTCAAGGGCTTCTAAATTGAGGCTAAAGGACATTTTGCATAAATTCTATGAGTTCAATCGTTGAATGTAGATTCAAATCATAGTTGCTCAGCACATAAATTGATTAAACATTGCTCTTGAAGGGATGTTGTGCATCTTCATTGAAACCTTACCCTTGGAACTTTACTCCATTTTGTAAGACAACTTCATCAAATTCTTAAATCTGTGGGAGTTGTGTCAACTTGGCTTGGTCAAAATTATCACCAAGTTGTTTTGTTTCATCAAAGTGCTATATTCGAGTGGTTATGCTTTTAATGTTGACTACTTTTACTTAATGTATGAAAATATTTTCAACCTTCTTACCTTGTTTTCTTTGACTAGTGGACGTTCATATTCATTGGGAGCTTGACTAGCAAGCTTGAGGAGTCAAAGAATGTTAGTTTTGATAGGTTCAATGTTTCTAAACTCCTCTACAAAGCATGATCTTACCTTGTTCATCAACCTCTACTCTAAGCCTTAGAGCTATTATTTTACTTGGAGATTATCAACTTTAGGCCCAACACTTTAGGTACATGTATCTAGTCTAGGTTGGAAGAAGATTAAAGTTATGTAGAAGAGAGTTGGCAAGAGGTAGTTGTGGTGCTTGTTACATTTCCCAAAAGGCACAATGATCAAAGTGTGAGGAAAATGGAGAATGGAGCTAATCCCCCTAGCTATAGTGGTGGTATACTTATGTCTCCTTGGTGTAAAGACAAGTTTGCTAGAATCTTGTAATGAGTTAAAGCAAGATCTTTCATGTGCTGAAGTTGACACTGCCATTGAAAATGGAATACCTCTTTTCTTGAAGAGGAGTTTGGTGAAGGATAGCCTGTGATATCATTGTCTTTGTTGAGTGATGTTCACGAGGATCACATGCTAAAATCAAGGACCTTTAGTAGGCCCAACAATGCTATGGTGGGTTGGAAGCTTTTTTACTATGATTATGCACCTCCATGGGGCAAGGAGATAAGGAGAGTGTTCAAAGGTCTCCATCCAGTGGATTGACCTTGGATTTGAGGGTCCATATTTCTAAGACACCACTAAAGCAATCAATAAAGTGATTTAACTTAGTGCATGAGGAGGTTTTGAAGGTATAACAAGAACATTTGGATTATTGGTCTAGGAGGACCAACTTAAATGCCCTTGCGACCTCCAACACCTTCAAGCTAGTAGACTAAGGAATATGGCCATGGAGTTTTCTTCTTTGAACTTTGCAAGAATGGTGTCTGATATTTATATTTTGATGACAAGAACTTGCATCTTTACATCATTGTAGGTCTCAAAATGGCCTTGTCAAGGTCCTTTAAATTTTTAGTACTTGAATGGAGAAGTAGAGCTTGTCTAAGTTCAGTTATACTATTCATGAAATGTGGGACAAGATTGAGGAGAAGAATGAGCCAAGTTGGTGAAGGAGAGGTTGTCATTTGGAAGGAATCTGCATTTTGAGAGGTTGAGCTTGTATAAGAGAATAGGTTGTTCAAGGATAATTTGACCAAGATGACCATTGATGCTTCTTTTGAGCTTGCTCAAATTGCTAATCTTCTTCTTCAGATAGAGTTGTGCATGGCTAATTACAACTTGGTATGGTGCTTTGCCTAAGAAAAAAAAAAAAAGAAAAGTTTGAAGACATTGAGGTGAGGTTGGAATAGAAAATGAAAGCCTCCTTTTCCTCATTAAGGAGTTGAGGACAATCTTAGAGGTGGTTACTTATACCTAGTTGGCAAACAATCCCATCATCTAAGGTTTGTATATTCTCAATTTCTAGGACAGCATGGTGGAGACACTAATCATCCGACATCTAAGGTTAGTACATTCTCTACTACTAGGATGGTGTGTTGGAGACACTAAACATAATCCAATGTAAGAACATTCCCATTAACAATTAAGTAAAGAGTTTTGATATGTTTGAAATGAAACGATTTCTATTAGATGAATATATTCCTAATGATACTTATTGGGTAGTTCATAACCATGTGAAAGATATATTGACTAATAATAACAAACTTTGTTATTGAATTTATTTTTTGTTTCTATAATTGATATTTCTTTTTTTAGAATGGGATCTTCCTGTCTTATGGAGTAAAATTCTTTTAGCTTTCCATCCTTTAGCAACTTTTGATTAAAGGTTTTGAGTTCCTTACATTCTTTAATGCCATTACCATGAAATACATGATACTTACAATATTTCCTTTGGTAATTGAGCACTAGAGCTAGTTTTCATCTATGGAGGCCTTTTATGCAACCCCTTCCCTTAGCATTTTAGACTTTACCCAATGGTAATTTAATGGTGCATTCTTTCCATTTGACTTTAGTTATACAAGGGGCCACCAAATTACCCTCCTTAAGACAAAAATCCATCACATGGTTATGGTGACCTCTTCTTCGAGGATGCTCTTATTTTTTCTGCAATAGTGGAGGTGCTTCTTTTCCCTTCTAGGACTAGTTTCTTATGCACTTCTTTTATCACAATGAATCATTGAATTTTACTAAGATATCTCTTCAAGGAGTGTGGTACAAACTTGGAGAGCAACTAGGCAAAATTTCCAAGCTCCAGAGCTTATACAATTGTCTCTTAAATTAGGTCAAAGTGATTCACGTACTTGTTTTGATCCCATTTTGGAGATAAAACTTTGAACATATCAAGATCAAGGAGGGTAGGTTTGAGATTTGGGATATTGAGTAATTTTGCATGTAACCAAGTTGTGCAGCCCTTTAGATACCCAAAAATTTCTGTAAGAAACCCTTCATTTTTTTTAATCTCTTAATCCAGCATGACTAAAGCACTTAAAATACTTTGATACATTGAGAAAACTTTGAGAAATTGATTGTAGAAAGAGACTTAGAAAAACTGAATTTCTATCATAGGAACTACTCAAAAAGCAAGTTGGCTAAGAGTCTAATGGATGCTCTTTCATAAGACTAGATAATTTGAGTAGATGTCCCTCTAAACCTTAGGGACCTTTTTTTATAGTGTAGGCCTTATTCAAAAAAAAAAAAAAATTAAAACCAAAATAAGTTTAATAGTAAAGCTGAGCTTGGGCTTAAAACTTGAAAAAAATCTAAATCTTAATACCTGACAAACTCAAATCTATTGTTGGATATATTGGAGGATAAATCCTTACAACTTTGAACCAAATTTGAAGATTTGAATCAACTAAGATGATGGATTGATTTGATATGAAGAATCTACAAACAATCTAGATTATTTTGATTCGTTGGTTCAAACGCTTCAATTGAGATCATCAAATTAGATTTTTAGGGTTGGAATGCCTCCTTTTAGGTTCATTTGACCACCCATTATAATTGATTGGATGTTCTATCATTGGAATTTGATGGTCTAATCACATTGATCATTCATGAATCTAAAAATTCACTACTTTATTATTATCATTGTTCACTGAGCTGATTGGTTGGTGTGATGGGGGACCAAACTGTCACATGTGGCCATTAGATGGTTTGATCGCATCCTTGAATTTTGATTGAAAAATTTTGTTCTTATCACCATAGTTTTTTTTAGCCAATCATTAGATCAAAAGACCTACATGGCTGATCAAATATTCTTATATATATTTTTTATTTTTCTTTTATTTTTTGAATAAAATTGAGGGTTATGTTGAACATATTATTATATGAAATAGTACCAAAGTGGTAAGGGGCAAGACAATGAGTAAAACTTGGTTGCTCAAGAAATTTATAATATCACATCTAAAATAAATAAGAGGGGACAAGGGGTACACATATAAACGAGGCCCCAAAAAGCCAGAAGAAACACTCCAAAAGTAGCAAAAAAAACATAATACATGAAGAGCTGGTGAACATCTTCATATTATGCAAAGAAGCAATGAATAATACAAAAGATGCCTAAGTGCTCAATATATGAGGAGCGACTAAGAAACACAACATGTATGCATGAATGAATAAATGGTTGAGATATCAAACCTTTGAGCTATCTATTGATGCACTCCTTCCAAATTGTAAAGACACGAGAGCCCAAGATGATCTTTTTTGTCTTGGAGGCATAGGGGTAAAAAAGGTAATGGGTTACAAGAACAATCGTTTAGGGATCTCTTTGCAGTAGTTGTAGTAAAAGAATATGTGCTTATGAGACTTGCACACAAATGTTACAAATAGAATGAGATTGATGACTTGATTGTTTTTAGCAAGGCTAAGAAGAAGGCAATACTATCTCTCTCTAGAGCTTTGAGTAACTTGTAGACATATTTTGGTGTCAAGGTGTATAAGAACAAAATTTTATTAAACTTCTCTAAAGGAGTTAAATGTAGAAGGTTCTTGGTTGCTTGTAGGGGTGCAACTCTAGTTAGATTATGTCAATTTCAGGTTAAATGTGAAACCGACCTGACCTAGTCATTTATCACATATGCTTGACACAGACCAAATCTGAAGCTCAAAGGACTTGGACTAAAAATTTTGGGTCTAATCTAGGTTGGAATTGCTTTTAATAAAATAAAATGAAGAAAAAAGAATATAGTTGAATAGTTTGATTGCTATAATGTTACAATATTTATATTTTGCCCATTGTCTAGTCGTTTCATGTGATAAGCAATTAAGATGATTTCAAGCTTTAGATTTAATGTCAACATTGAGGAACAATTCTCTATTGGTTCTTGAATGCTTAAATTGTTTTGGTTTTGTCATAGTAATATTATGCTATTAGTAACATAGATCTATTATGTTGATCGTTATAATTGGAGGTTGTAATGGACTATTCAAGTAATCAGTTGTCTTCGAAAATCTTCATTAGGTTTTGTTTTATTGTTTTAGTTTTTGTGTTTTTAAATACTTCCATTTTTAGTGTTAATCATGTTATATTAAGTTGATTTATGGGATCTTGTTTTTAGAGTTGGAAACCATCCAAACCTAGGTGGCTCCAATATATTTTAGACCTATACAGGACCAGAATGGACCCAATTTTGTCGGCTCAGTTTCCTGTCTGTTCTTGGTGTCCAAAGGGCTCCCTCGAGAAGACTGACAACTTGTGCTCTTGTTTCATGATTGATGGCAGCATTGAGTGCAAGTGGACTGCTTTTGCTTGGCATAATATTTGCATTCCTAGGCCTCTTAGCGTTGGGGTGTTCGACACACTTGCAGAGTCACCAATGCCCATATCATACAAGGTTCCTATAAAGATTCCCATTGCTGGTAGCCTTTTACCTAATTGGTTGCATGTCAATTACCTCTATTTCCATTAGTTGTTGGGAGCTTTTAGGTAAGAAGGGATTTGTCTTACTAGAAATCAATTTTGCAATCGATATGATCTACATGACATATTTGGTCTCTTAACATGGACATTATTAAGAGAACTAAAAGAACCACTGCACATTCAATTTTTTATATACCACCTTCTTATTTAATCTTATGCCTCTACTTAATTGATTTTATTTTGTACATAGTATAAAACCCAACTTAGCATCTATATGTGGATGACTATTAAGGCAAAACTCAAGCTTTTTGATTTTGTGGCTACTTTGGGCCTTAAGCCACACCTTCTTGATTTTCTCTTAAGTTTTTTCTCCCCAACTTTTTTGCGCCTTTGTGAACTTCTTTTGCTGTTTTTCTTGAGTATCTTAACACCATGTTTGATCAATGATTGATCCTTTAATCATGGATTTGGTTAGCTTTGCCTCCATTAGTCAATGTGGAGCCTTTTGTTAGAATAGGGGAAGTAGCTCTCTTTTTTCCCTTTTGTAAAGAGAATATCCATTGATACATTTGGCTTTCTTAAGTTTGCAGAAGCAAATGTAGAAGCTTTCAAGATAATGTTACCAAAATTTCCAATAAGAGAGGTTGGTAGCCTGCAAATCTAGTCTAAGGTGATTCCTTTTAATGGAGCATCAAAGACATGATTCCTTGTGACATTAGTGTTTGTATTGATGCTAATGCTATATTAATTTTTTAAGGAATATGTTGAGGTGGGATGGTCCATAAAAGGGACCATGATCTCAAAATTTAGCATATGCAAGAGAGCAACATAGTTTACACTTACAAGGGGAATCAAAAAGGAGCTGGTGGCATGTGGTGCTTGATGATGTAAGCTAACTCCACTTTCCTTGTAATGTTGATGCACAACACCATACCAGTTTGTTGACCAAGATTTGGTTGGACCTCTCAGATGCTTATAACTACTAATTGTGTGGTGGTTATTTAGCTGGCTCTTGCTACTCTTGATTGTCCTGGATTATATGAGTGCAAATGCTGATGGACCAATGGACAATGTAAAGGGAGGTGATTGAGTAACTAGGGTTATAATAGCTCTAAAAAAACTTCACATGTTGTCACCTCGTTTATAAGAGTATTTTAGTAGAAATAGAAGGCTTTAACCTTCTTGTTTATGTTTAGAATATTTGATCTTGAATAGAAGAGGATGCCTCCTTTCTTGCAATGATTAGTCTTTTCCATTTTTGAAACTTCTAGTCCTCCCATCATTTTTCATAGATGTCAAATATTTTGTGATGGGTTTTTGGTAAGAAATAATAGGGATGCATTGGCTTTGGGATGAATTGATAATTGTAGGATTGATAATGAGTAATGGATACATTGAGAGAATTGCACAACAAACTTTTCATGTGGGTCACTCTCTGAAAAAAGATATATAGTCACATGGTGGAGGGGTTCATGAACTCTTGGTGAGTACAAATAATCTCACAAGGAGATAGCTATGAGCCCTTCATAAGGTCACAAGATCAATAGGGTTTTGGAGAATCGTAGTTACAATAAGAAGAGTGTATGAAACAAAAGGATAAGAGACTTGATATTTTGCAAATCACCAAGCTATGGATTGTGATTTTTTTTCCCTTACTCCACATGAAACCTCTCTTATGCTAAATTTCTCAATCAGTGGTGTTATTGCTTTTTGTTGCTTTGTGCCACTGCAGAAAGTTGCACATGATTGGTGCAATCTTGTGAATGTGTATTACACAATAGAGATAATGATTTAGTCACCTTTGTTGGATGAAGTTGGACTTGCTTGATTGTTGACGTGCATGCAAGTCATGGGCTGACAACATGTATGTAGCATTATTGCTAGTTTTAGATCAGAAGTCGATAGACTCACCTTGGCTAGCTGGCCTTTTTTTTTATTGGCTCAGGCAATTAATGAGTAGTGGATCGCTGTTGATGGTCCCATTAGATGGGTCATTTAAGCATATTATTTTACTGCGAGGAGAAATAAAATATTCTTAACCATTAGGAAACACTATCCCGAGTAAGAGCATATTGACACATTTTTAACAAATAAGTTAAATATATCAAAGTTTCATGTATGCATTCCTATTTAGTGGGATTAAGAACTCCTTTTGCTATTTAACTAAAATATCATATTTCAATACTTTGAAAACCCTGATGTGATGGTTAAAAAGAGTTTGTTGTGTGGCGAGTGAGCTCTTTTGTGCAGTTGTAGGTTTTGAGTCATGGATACGTTATTTGTCCGTTTATGTCCACACCTCCCATTATGTTAACTTTTACAGTTTTGACTAGCTAATTTTTAGATCTATCTGTTGTTCCGTCTTGATCTTCACTTCACTTTCTTGCACTGATTTAACAGTTAATCCTAGACATTATTATTTCATCATTCAATCAATTTATGTGGATTTTTTTTGTCAATTGTCTTATGTGATAAACTCTTTCACATTATGGTATTTATTCTTTTTAGGAGAAGGTAGATTTTGATGATAGAGAAACATGGGAATTCTTGTTTAAAGACTACTGGCCAATAGTAAAACAACGAGAAGGACTAACTCTTGAGAATTTACAGTATGCTGATGCCCTGCTTAATGGAGTCGATATGTGCAAGGCCTTGTCAGATTCAGATGAAATTTCAGAGCAACTATCAGAAGACTATGAATCAGAGGATAATTGTGATGATGAATCTATTCCTATGATGTTTTTAAGCTGGAGAAGGGACAGGAAAAGAACTTCATGTAACAAATCAAAGTCAAAGAAGGAGAAATTTGATGACTTGGGCTCCAGGGAGATGAGTCAATTTCTTTCATTTCTTGGTAAAGATATAAAAGGCCCAGTTGAAAAGTCTGACCTCTTTGAGATTGTGAAGGAGTATATCCATTCAAAAAATCTTCTTCACACTGATAAGAGGAGCAGGAAGTATGTTATTTCTGACCCTCCTTTGTACTGTCTTACAAGGAGACGAAAATTCAAGTTAAGTCGGCTGTCCAATTTGTTAGAAAGACTTTTTTCTTCAAGTGATGGTTCTTGTGATGAACTTTTGAGTGCTAAGATAGGTTCTTTTAAAAATTCAAGAAAGAGGAAAAGAGTTGTCATATCTTACTCCCTAATTAAGCCAGAGAGAGATCACCACAGTGAGCTACTGTTGGAACCTCCTAAAAGCTGCTATGCTGCAATAACTAAATGTAATATTAAAGCAGTGTACTTGAAACGATCTTTAATTGTGGAACTCATGGGAGATCCAACCACGTTTGAAACAAAGGTTCTGGGATGTTTTGTAAGGGTAAAATTTGACCCCAAGGACTTTCATGGTACTCCTTGGAAGCTATATCAGCTTGGCCAAGTAACAGGTTGTCACTTAATTTTACTTATATTCTTCTGTTATTTGTGAATCTTATTTGCTGTCACTTGGGTCATTGAAAGACAGCTTTTTATCCTTGGAGGTGTGAAAAAGGTTCCACAAGAATACAAGTTAAAGGAGAAGAGCACAGATTTAGTCCTTTGTATTTCAAATGTCTCTATGGATGTTAAGATATGTATGTTATCTGATGACGACTTTGAGGAGGTATGTAGCTTTTGTCCCCCCTTGTGATTGGATCTAAACATTCTTGTTAGATTTATTTGTTTCCTCATTTGGTTTTCACCATATTTTTTACATTGTTATTGTTATATTTAATTGCAATAACTCTCAGTAAAGCTAAGTGCTTTATTATGTTCATATTACAGGAAGAATGCAAAGACCTAAACCAGCTAGCAGCAACTGGCTTCTTCAACAGACCTTCTATTGTACGTCTTTAATTATTGTGTGGCAATATGGATCAATTGTAAGTAGTATTAATGTTTAGAGCACATCTTTTTTTTTTTTTTTTTTGAAGTGATGGATGGTTGTAGTTTATTAATAAAACATAGAGCACAATAAAGTTAGTCTAATCGGCCAAGATTAGGAGGGTTTCATAGGAAGCAAGTATAATATAACATGAGAACATATAATCAAGATAGGAGAGTAGATGGAGGGTAGGTAAGTTATTTGGTTAAGACAAAAGACAGTACCAGTAATATTGTTTGATGCAGAGGACCCAAGTGGTGTGTAGTTATATAAAGAGCGACTGGAGATGGGTGAGTTGCTTTTCCTTGTCTTCCTAAAAACTAGGAGTGTTGTGCATGAGAGGGTAACTTTATGAAGAGATACCTGCAAGCTTATTTGCAAAGCCTTTAACGATAGTGTGCTCTAGCCATCTATGCTCAAAAGTGATACCTTTGTGGTTGTAATGGTTTAACACAACAATGTGTGGTGGATGTTATGGCCTTGTCCAAGATATTTGGATTAGGTGGAGATCACGATGGAGCAAGGGAGAGGTTTGGAACTAGTTGTTAATAATCACCCATGTGCTTCATTTATTCCTTTATTCCTAACTCTCTAAAAGTCGTTCTCAAGAACATGATTGTCTAAGAGGGAGGGGGAGGAGAGAGGCTCCTGGGGGACATGAGTTGTAGAATTGCTAGCCACAATAGGCCCTTTGGGGCAAATAATAAGACTATGCTCAAAACTAGTGCATGCAGGCATGGATTAGTCTTCCCAGACACGCTTACTCAAATTTGAAGGCATCTCCATACATGACAAGGATTACACAAGGAATGCTGGAATTGGAATCTATCTCAAATCATAGTTTTGCAAAGTTTGGTGAACATGGGACATCATTGATAGATTTGTAATAATTGGGTTACAAGTTTAGATTGGCATCTTGTATGTTTAAATTGGAATAACAAACCCAAGTTTGGCATTCTACCTTAAGACTTTTTATGGTCCATATGTCAAGTTAGAGAACTACAACAAGTGTAGTACTTGATGTAAGTCATAGGGTTCTAGAGTTTATTGGTAGTATCAACATTGTGTGTGTATGATGATTTTCTTCTAGTGCAAGGTAGACAAGAGAACATCTTCATTTAGATTCACCCTTTGAAATCTTTGTTTTGGGAGGAGGGTTAATGAGAAGAGCACCATCCAATTATAAGAATTAATTGATAAAGTATTGGTATGGTTGCTGAATATATGAGGGCATAAGGTCAATGATTGCATTAGGTATGGAATGGTTCGTGCATCTAAGTCAAAAATAAAATAGTTGATATATAATGGGAGCAATATGGTCTGGTCAACTTGATCATTCCAATTGCGTAATTGTTAAACCTAGCCTCATCAAGTTCAATACTATTAATAGTGGTCATATCATAATAGTTGCAGAGGCCAAAGATCTTGTTGGTTCTAATACAAGCTTGAAAAGGTGAAGCTTCCAAGGGAAAGACAAATGATCAATGGTGAAACATGGGATGGTCAAAGCAGATCCAATTCTATTAATGACGACTTCAAAAGAGATAATGGGGCAAAGGGTTTGCAATGTGAGAGAGGTGCTAATCGAGGAGTCCTTTGTGACAAGTTAATAGAGATAAGCTCAGGGAATGTGTTATGGGGGTGATTTGGGTTGGAGAAGATGAGAGCAGCTCTGCTTGAGGAAAGAGGAAAGCAATGGAAGTTATGAAGGGTCCTACTAGCTACTCAAGTCAGAGGAGGGAAAGACAAAACGTGAAAACATGCCATGACAAGATATCAAGGTTTTTCGGCAAGGACAATGACCTAGTTTGTCGTGTGGGGATTTTGTCAACAGGCTCTTTGAGCAATTCTTCGTAGGAGCCATGGGCCTTGAATTGACTTTGGGGGCTTGGAGTTGGTTGTTGTGAGGTCAACTGTATTGAAAGGTTCAAAATCGAAGTTGATACCCTTAGTTGCAAGTTAGGCAAGTAAAGCGAGAGCGAGTGCTATTGCTAAGATCTTAAGCACATGTTCAAGTCTTGCTTTGGATATTCACAATTTTGGAGATGTTAAGGATGGAACTTCTCCCATGGAGGTTGCTTTGATCATGTACTAACAAGTTAGTTGGAGCAACTTGTGACAATAGTAAGTCAAAATCTATAGTGATCGAAGCTAATACAAAATGTGTTGTAATGTTAGAAGTAGAGAAATTAGTATGCGAAAGTTGCCCGAGAGGGAAGGATTGATGATCGCAATGTAATAGCAAGAGGTTCGGGCCTGCAAGCAAGTCTAGTTGGCTTTGACATGATTTGGTTGGCTACCACTATGGGAGGAGGCTCTCATTTGGTGGGCTTGCCTGAAAACTGAAGTGGTATTGGGGCCACCTTGCTAGTTTTTGCTAAATCTTGGTCTCGGTTTTTTTCTATTGCATTTTGACAACCTTGCATATCATGATGTGATTGGGCTTGGAGTGCCATGGATTGTGGAAAGACTAGTATTGGGTTTAGATGTTTTGTTTTCATTATTTGAGCTTAGTCTTATAGCGATTATGTCTACACTTGTTTGTTTTATGTTCCTTAAAATTCCTCTGCTCTATTGGGATAACAAAACTATTGCTCCCATTGTTGCAACTTTTGGTGATCCTCTACTAATCTCTCTCTTACAAGCTTAGTCTTATAGCAATTATGTCTAGCCTATTTGGTTTAACTTCCCTAAGCTCCCTCTGCTTTATTGGGATAACGAAAATATTACTCACATTGTTGCAACTTTGGTGATCCTCTATTGATTGATTGTTGAATCATAGGAAGAGAGAAATTAACTTTTGTTAGAGCTTGTGTTTGGATGGACCTTTCATGTCTTTTAAATTTTTTAATGTGGTTCAAGTGTTTTTGTTGGGCATTTTTATCAACATTTTGAATATGAAGGTTGCCTCTCATTTCTTTCACATGTAGCTGAGTAGGATACAACATAAGTGCTTGCCAACTAATGTAACTATTGTGGATGGCTCAAATGTGCAACAAAATGATGCAAAGTTGGCCAAACAAAAACCGATATCTAAAACTTTATTTGACTTAAAGCTTTGGAGGGAGAATATTTGCAGGATATGAAAAGGTTGGGTTTTTGGGTGATGGTTGTGCCAAGGCATAAGTGGGTGGTTGGGGAAATGCAACAGTTGCAAGGAGATTTTCTAAGTGCAAGGGTAATCTTTGGGGGACACAAATGTGGTGTAATGTTCGACAAAAGACTTCAATGGGCATGGCGCATGTTGTTCGAAGTCTGTAGAAGACACATGCTTCAATTTTGTGTGTGGAGGCCAAGGCTCCTAAGCGTATGGTTTAACTCAACGTCCACATTTTTAGTCTATCAAGTAAGTTTTCATTCTTGAGGTTGATGTAGGAGGTCATCACCTCAAATTTTTTGTTTGGTTTATGCATGAAAGGATTTTATCATTTGGAGGGACATATAGGACTTTATCTTTTAATCCATCGATTTGCAACTCTGCATGTTTGTTTCAAGTGAGTTCGTGGTCATTTTTTCCTAGAATGAGAAGAAGGGATTCAAGGCATTTCACATTACCATCATTGAGGAATTCTCATTGTTTGTCAATGGAGTTATGTAATAAGTAGCGTTTATAACTAGTTGAACAATAAATCTAGTTTTGCTCGTATTTTTGAGAGATTGGATAGGGCTGTTGCTCAATCCGTTGGTATTTCAATCTTTTCCAGATACTAATGTGCATCACATAACGTGCTTTGTTTCATACTGTTGTCCCTTACTGTTCAGTTTTAGTGCATGAGTTACTTCCTTTAGGCAACCGTTTGCAATTTGAGGACTCACTTGTCTTGAGGCTAGGAACGTGGTGTCTTGGAGTAGGCATGCTATGGGGAAGGCTCCCTCTAGATTGTGTACTAAGTCCTTCAGAACTCTTTATGCCCTTAGCAGAAGGGGAAATTATAAGTTTGGCAGGACATCTTGATTCGACCCAACAACTTGAACAAGGGATTTATGACTTACAATTTAAGGAAATGCAAACGGGGCATCTTCAGGCTGACAAGCATTGGTGCTTTGTTGATCTTAGTATATAGTATCATGATAATCTAACCAGAGTAGAAATCTGTTGGGGCCAATGTGCCAAATCGAGATGGGCCTATCTTAGAGACCATAATTCTAGTTTCTTGTCACTACCACGGCAAGACATCAAAAGAATTATATTCACAGGCTTATCAATTCAAAAGGCGTCGTGGAGACTTCCTAAGATGAGATTTTTGAGATTCTAAACATTTTTTGTTAAAAATGGACCACTTCATAACATCATATCTCTCTTATTGATATTTTAAAATTGTGGAAATGGCTTGATCTTGTCCAGGAGGCCATGCTGGTTGCCCCCATCACTTCTATTGGGATTCAGAGCTTTATCTAGTCTTTATGTTCTAATAGGGTCTTGGGCATTAATGACATTACTATTTTTTTTAAAGGTTTTTGGGATATCACACAGATAGACATGTTGAGGGTAGTTGAGGAGGTTTTCACCATCGCACATATGGTGACTCAATGGTAGGACATTCAGGTGGTATTTGCTCCCAAATTTAGAGGCGCTTCTTCTCCCAGTCAGTTTCTATTCATCAGCCTATGCAATACCATTTATAAGGTGGTGGCAAGGTTTTCTCAATTTTAACACACCTTCCTAGATCTTATCACTCTTGAACAAGGGGCTTTTGTGAATGGTTGGCCTATTTTAGATAATATTTTATTGGCTTAAGAGATTAGTCATTGACTTTCCACATCTTCTTCAATTGAGGACCTCATGGCTATTAAAGTTGGATATGGTGCAAGGTTAGAATTGCATCTGTTAGAATTTTCTTATTGTTAAGGCTTGCATTGTTGAACCCAAATATGATGTTCCTTATAATGGTAAGTGCTTTCCTTGGGTCATTGGCTTGTGTGGACTTCATCAAAGATGACTCGTATCCCCTTACCTTTCCATCAATTATTCAAAGTGCCTTTCACTTTAAAGTCATCATTGTCAGGCCCAGGAGGGTAATTTAGGTATTCGTGTTTGTAAGTTTGCACCTGCTATTTTCAATCTTTTGTGTATAAATGATGTGCTCTTCTATGATCCAATTACCTCATTGACTGTTTCTACATTTTGGGATGTCCTACACTTTTATGAGGCTGTGGTTGGGCAGCACGTAAACTATCACAAGTCAAGTTCTATCTTCAGTAAAGGCATGAGCAACAAGTGTAAGAAGATGATGACAATCAAGTTAAAAATGAGGCAAGCAAAGTAGGGAATGTATGTGGGCATCTCAATCACGAGTAAGAATGTATCTAGGGGCATGCAACTTGACACTCGGGCATGGAAACTGGGGGTGCAACCCTGTGTTCAGGCTTTGGTGCCTGTGTTACGATGCTTTATCAATGCGCAAGATCTAATTTGCACTAATCATGGGGTCGCCTATACTGAAACTGTTGAGCATTCTTTGATGTACCGTGTAGTTGTGTGGCAAGTCCTCTTACTTCTTCAGTTATATGCCTCGGAGTTTCACTTACTTCCTTGGAATTTATTATAGATTGGATACAGTGGTGCACATACAAGGACCAACATGATATGCCTTCAATTATTGTGGCAACTTCTTTGTATTTATTTATGATGCAACAAATACTGTAAGTTCCACTCCAAACCTTCCATGTTACTTTTAGTATTAATTTGTCGTATCATCCAATCTTTAGGGCACTTTATCTCACTTTTGATATTGGCATTGTGATTCCGGACTCTGATGGTCAATTGCTTCTTGTTTTAGGTAGTGGTGAATTTTCTATCGGCACAAGTCATGGAGTGTGCTATCCTTGTGGCGGTTGCATTGCTGTTTAGCCACTTTGACCACTCTTATAAATTTGGTTGGAATCAAATTCTTTGGTTATGATGAACAAACTTGCCCACTTGTTGGGAAGGATTTTGGGGAACATTTTTTCGAGACCTTCTTGAGAGTTCAGTTTTTTTGTGAGGTATTGATTATGTCATGTCCTTAGGAAAGGAAATGATACTATTGATTGGATTATAAATCTTGCATCCTTTGATATTATATGGGTTAGGGTAATGTTTCTACTTATAGACTTTAGTATGATTTTATCTAATGATTGTATGTGTGAATCACCTTAAGATTAGTTAATATAAGACTTTAGTCACCATTTAAAAAAAAAAAAAAAATTGTCCTTTACCACTACAAAATGTTAAAAATCAGTGACTATGTCCAACCATACGATATATATATATATATATATATATATATATATATTTCTTTTTTTTTTTTTTTTTTTTTTTTTTGCGTTTGGTTAGATACAAATGTAACACATGATGATTTGGATCACTTTGTCTTTGAGGAAAGCTTCACACACTTTTTATTATTGATAGTTGGCAATAGGGTGTGGTGGGCATAGATTCACATTTAGCACCAACATGGATGGGAATTTTTGTGTTGGCCAATGCTTAGCCATTAACTTTAAGGCTTGGACTGCTGAAGTTGCCATGTACATAATAAAGATAACATGTTTTGTTGAAAGAAGCTGAGATAATGCATTTAGGGTACAAGTCTATTGAGGAATTAATGATTAATTTTAAAATGTCATTGGAAGTGTAGCCTTTCTTTTGTGTTTTGTTATTGATTTGTTTGGTATGCCATTTTCATCACAAACATTGATGACCTTGTAGTTATAAGGCATATCCCAATAATTTCTTTCTAAGGCATTTTAGTTCTCATATTTAAAATTTGTTTTTTATTTTAGTGAAATAGGTACTGATAGACACGCTCTTAATTTTATTAGTGATTTTTTCTTTTATTTGTTAGGCATTAGCAAGCATTGTCAAGACCAGTCCCAAGTTCACTTGAGAAAAAATTTGGTGGTCGACAGCTTGCATAAAACTTACCAAATTGACATGACAAATTGTTTATTAATTGTGTTAATATGTGCCATTCCCTCAATTTGATGCATTGGATTGCATGATTATGGTGACAATGAGCAAGGACTTTAGCATTGGAGCCCAAATGTGGTGATTAATAAGCAAAGGTTCTCAAGTCATCTTGGACAAACGCAGTTAAAGAAATTGGTTCAAAATAATAGTATTAGAACAGAAAATTTAAATAATTAAATTGATGAGTTAAAGGAGTTGGTGGGTATCATGGTTTTTAAAAAAGATAAATGCTGTCTTAAAAAAAATTATGTGGGTGGTTGAGAAGGTCGAGAAGATTGATGCTTTAAGATTCAAGCTTGGTTAATCAAGTAGAAATTAAAATTGAAATAAAGTTGGTACTAACAATTTGAAAATAGATGTAGTTGGTGTTAAGGGAAATGATTATAGAATCATAGATGTAAGGATAGTGATAGGAAGGCAAGTTGTCAACATTATTTATATTTTAGTCCCTCAAGCAAGAATTAATTTATAAGTAGAAAGTTTTGAGGTGTTAATTTTTTTGTTTAGTAACCCAAAAAATACATCAAACAGTATATGTTTCAACAAGTGGCACATGTAAACATGTATGCATATAATTTTTTATATGCCTACATACCTATGCTCAAAAGGTTGAACTTTTACATGCATATAATAAAAATGCTCTTATAGTGCGCACTCATCTATTAAATTTACATGCATAAAAAGTACTGTGCATAAAATGTAGTATGCACATGCTCAAAATTGTGTGCACCATCATGACATTGTACACATTTTTTTTCTTTTACACACATAGAGTCATCCAAAATCAGTTGAGTCTAGTTAAATGATGAAAGGGAGCTCCATTACAACATTCTGACCTTTGCTAAATAGTTTTTATTAACTATCATCTTAATAGTTTAATTAAATTAGTATTTATTGTTTAAAAATTTGTCAATTTAAAGCCAACCTATTTGCTATGCAACGTTACATCATCCCATATGTAAAGCCCTTATAGATATGTAGCAAACTTGTGCAATGAATATGCCTGTTTTATTAGTGATAATGGTAAGTGCTATCCGTTCACTTTTAACTTAGTGTTTAGCTTTGTGTAAACTCGTCCTTTATGGAGACATTTTATCCTTGCTTTGACTGCTTGTTGAGTTCAAGTCTTTCTATCATCTGTTTTTGTAGGTTGAGCTTGAGCAGAAGATAAGCATAGTCCATGAAGATATAGTGAAGCATGTATGTTACTTTGACTTCTAAATTCTTCTCATGGATAATTTAATATTGTTAAATCATCTATTTTGAATTATCAAATGGTGCACTACTAAAGCACCGGGTAACCTACTTGTTTCTTTTTATGTTTGCTATATGATGTATTGTAGAATGGAGTTCTATTGAACATTTTTTCATTAAAAAAATACCGCTGAACAAGTAAAAGTGTTTTTAAAGTCGTTGTACAAAGTTTTTTATTTTACTGTATGATAAGGATTCATTCTATGCATTGGCTTGTAAACAGTATTTTTGTTTCTTTAAATTATTATTTTTTCTATAACTAGGTTTCATTGCTTTGCAGAAGCCTGTTTTCGACAAATATAATTTCCTTTTTTGTGATGTGGTGGGATTGAGACAATGAGGGAGGTTTATTAATCACCACATAATAGATTCATAGTGTTTTGAAACGCTCCAATTATAAGATTTGGAAAGATTATTAGAACTCATCTTCTCAAAAATCCAAGTTTTGAATAATATTCTATCCATGATGAATCCCACATGCAATTCATTTGAACGCGATAAAGAATTGTTCGGCCTTGCCACTCTTCCATCCATGGATCCCACATACATGCAAGATTTATAAGTTGAGACATCGGAGACCAAGTAATCCTATGATTCTTGCTCTCCTGGTTACCATGTAGGACGAGTGCAGAGTTTTGGATAATTCTCCATGCAAGATGAATTCTATGTGCAATAGTTCATTTGGGTAGGATAGGGCATGTTCTGTCATCCGAGATCGTTTAGAGGAGCCATTGAAAACTGAGCCATTTTATGAATCCTCCTCTCCTAATCATTTGCTGTGTGAAGTTGCCACAGACAGACCTAATCAGCTTGATAACCACGTCTTATTGTGAAACTTTGGCACCAGTACCTTAACATAAGAGGATGGTTGTTATCTGAAAAATAGTTCTATCCACAACGAATAGACATTTACCTTTTCAATCTGACAGCTTTGGGAATATACTTTCCTTTAAACAAGAAATAAGAGTGCATTGAGCTTGGAATTTGGTAATGATCTCAATGGGAACCTTTGAATCTGCAGGTTGATTTTGGTAATTAGTGCTCCTATAGAAGAAGACAAATCGTTGAGCAAGTTCATGAGAAGATCACAAGAAAATCATTGTTTTTATCTTCAAAAAATGTGCAGTATGATGATACGAATGCTACCACATGCATAAGGTTGAGCTATGCTTCATACCAAATGGTTTATTGGATGTAGTCATATCCATAGTTTGTAATATGTGTTTTCATATCACAAGTAGGCAACCTCCTAGTTGCATGAAAACAACTTTTGTTACATAGATCCTGCCTTGTTAATTTGGAGAAAGTATTGAAGTCATCAGGACCTAGGGAAATATTGCATTGACACACGAAAACAACATTTGTGGTCTCTACTCTAGTTATCTTGACAAGAAGGCCAACGACAAATTTGAAAGGAAATGTCTTCCCTACTAGAGATAAGTGGCCAGTGGAGATGTACTGTATATGATAAGCATTGAAGGATCTGATAAATTTTGAGGCAAATAGATTCAACCCTGAAATTTTTGTATGTTTCCTTACTATGAGTTCTCATTTTGTATGCAGAGCTTTTAGTATCTGGAATTGCAAGGGAAAAAGCAGGGCTCAACTTCACCAAGCTTAAGTTAGTGAGGTTTAGTTCACTATTTCACTTGGCAGCATTCCAGCTTAACGAAATCTAGATTTGTATTTTTCTCAAGTAAGAGCAAGCACTGTTTAGATGATTCATTTCAGGCCATTCTGAATATTTTTCCAATCTAAATTTGGTTTCCACTGACTTAGATGTTTGACTTAGTGATATTTAGTCCATTTTTTCTAAGCTTGCCTAACAGCTTTTAGTGTCTAGAACATGAAAATGGAGTTTCCCTTGGGAAAAAGTTCTTAAATTTGATGGGATTAGATTTGTGGCTGGTTTGGTTTATATGCTAGGAAATGTCCTTCAGATCATTATGTTAGAACTTTAGTGGAGAGATTTAAGGTATGAAAAAAAAGATTTTATTTATTTTTATTAGTTTGGAGAAGGCATGATAAATTCATAAGAGAAATATTTTTGGATGATCTTAGAAAATGGAGTTAATATTGGTAATATTGAAGCTATTAAAATTATCTATAATTGAGCATAGCTTGTGTAAGCACTTAAGGAGGATAGACTAATGGAATGTTGATTATTGTTGGACTTAGTTAATGCTTTGCTTCAAAGCAATAGTTATAAATGCTCTTACCCATTAAATCCAAGATAAAGTGTCATGGTTAATCAATTCTATAAATATTGATATTGAAAAGAAGTTTCTATTATATAAAATAGCCCAAGAAATCTGAAAGGCAATCAAGTAAACTTATTTAGATAATGAAAACATAGCTGAGCCCTTTGAGATTGTAGGGATATTGGATGATTTTTGCCAAAGAATGCTCATTATCACTCAATATTTTAATCTGTTGACTAGGAATTGATAGCAACTTGACTTGCTCAATCCCAATCATTAAGGTTGTCCAATAAATGTAACAAAATAAAAAAAGATTATTAGGAAGAAAAAATATACAAATTATTTCCCAGTCTTAATAAAAACCTCAATAAGGCTAGAGGACGAATTTTGGGAACCAAACACTGTTTAGTATTTTAGAAGTTTTTGTTTTGGAAGTTTGGTCAAGAAATTGTCAAAAAACATGTTAGATCTAAAGCCAACATTTAAAATGCTCTTACTAAGAGCTTTACCCTTGCAGCTTGAGGATCACAAAAGTAGACACTTGGCAATAAACGTGTTAGGTAGAAAGATCTTGGTGTGACCATTGCAAAACATTAGGTTATACTAAGAAAACTTGTTTAAAGATTTATAGAAAACTAGTAAACTTCAAGTCTTAATAAAACTATCTCTTAATTAAGGAGTATCAAGTTCTTTCAGTACAACAAACTTCATCAAAGCCATCATCATTTAGTAAGAAACAAATAGAAGTTTTTTAGAAGATGATTAATCAAACACAATAGTCTACAAATCTCAATACAATAATTGGTATATGATCATTGATAGATTTTTTTTTTTTGAACACCTTAAATGTTAAAACCAATAGAATAAATCATGAATTATAGATTCAAGAACATTTAATCATGTAACTAGTGATGCAAGTATTCTTGAAAATTATAGTAACTAGTGATGCAAGTATTCTTGAAAATTATAGTATGTATTATGAGAATTTTATATTCCATATTGCTGATGGATTTCTATTAAGTAGTTAAAAAGAGTTTGTTTCTATTTTAAAGGACCTAATTCTTAACTTTATATTATTGGTTCTTAACTTAGATCATAATTTGTTATCTAGATCAATAAACTTACTCAGGGTAAAAGTTGTGTTTCTAATTTTTCAAAAAATAATTGTAAATTTTTAGATTTAGATTCAAGGATGATGATTAATAATATTAAGATGTGTTTTGGTCTTTGTCTTCTTATGGTTGATATTAATTTTAATGGATAATCTATAAATATAATATATGATACTGTAATTATGTTGTAGTACAATCGATTAAGTTATTCTAATTTGTTGTATTTTGATAAACTTTTTTTTTTATTATTCAAAAATAGAAGTTCTAATTTTTTTTATTGTGAGATTTATTAATTATCGAAGCATGTTTGAAATTTTTATCTAAATCTATCTGATAAATTATCTTAGCAATTTTTAATTATTCATAGTAATGTTTGAGAACCATTTAAGATCAACAATATCACAAGAATTAAATAGTTTGTTTTCTTTGTTGATGAACACACACATTTTGATGAAGGAAAAATCTAAGGATAGTTAGAGTTTTAAAACGTTTAATTATTTGATCCAAATTCAATTTCAAACTAAAATCAATCCAAAATTTGAAAACTCATAATGCAAAAGAATATTTTAAATCAATTCTTAGAGATTACTTAGTAAGTGATGAAATTATTTATTAGGGCTCGTGTCACATCCCAAAAAAATGATATTACAAAAAAAAAAGACATCATTAGAAGTTGCTAGATCTTGTTGTTGGATATCTAATTAATAAGTTTTCTTATGTCTTAAAATTCCAAACACCTTATCAAGTCTTTTTTGAATCTTATCGTAACACATGTCTCATTTCTACTATTTCTTTAAAAGGATTTGGTTGCTCTGTATTTGTCCATGTTCATCAATAATAGCAAAATAAACTTGACCTCAAATTAATCAAATATATTCTTCTAGGGTATTCTTCTTATCAAAAGTTTATAGATGTTATTCTCTAGCCACTAAGGAATTCTATAATTCTATGGACGTAATTTTCTTTAAAAATCAATCTCCAAAAGTGCTATTCAGGGAATGATATACAATGTACCTATTTTGGAAAACTAATGAAAATCTTTCAAGTTGAAGTCCTTTTTCATCCAAACTCCATTCTTTCATTCCTCAAATAGAAACAATAATCATCTCTTTTACTTCTAAGCTAGCAAACAATCTAAATTTTGCACAACTTGTTAGAAAAAAAGAGTTCATTTTCTACTCCAAGAAAAATGACAACCAAAAGAAGATTGAATCACAAACATAAGTCTTAGTTGATTCAAGAACATAAATCAAATCCATAATCTCCTCAAGCTTCACAATCTTTAGTTAAAACTATTCTTGAATCCTAAAAGTTACTTGACAAAATTCTTGACATTCTTGTTGCCTTGAGGAAAGGACTTAGTTCATGAACAGATAATCTCATTTACAATTCTTTTCATATAAAGAGCTCTCATCAGGTTGTCATGTTTTTACTATAGACTTCAATAATATTCAGATTTTTACCAACAAAAATAAAGTTTTTAAAATTCTAGAGTTAAGCACATTGTTTAGAAAAAAATTCATGTCATAGAGAAAAATTAAACATGGGAATTCATAGAGTTACTAAAAGAGAAACATGTTTATATAAGTGGATATTTATTATGAAGTACAAGATAAACGAAAATGTGGAAAGATTGAAAAGCCAATTAGTTGCAAAAAGCTTCACTTAATCTTATGAAATTGATTATTAGAAAACCTTTACTCCGATTGTGAAACTAAATACAGTCAAAGTTCTTTTATTAGTCGATAATCTTGACTAACATTTTCATCTGTTAGATGTTAGAAATGCATTTTTAAATAAAACATTAAAAGAAGTGTATATGGAGATCCCTTTAGGTCTATATTTACAAACTAATGCCAACAAAGTTTTTAAGCTCCAGAAGTCTTTATTTAGCCTCAAGTGGTTTCCTCGAGTGCGATTTGATAGATTTACAAAAGCTATTAGGAAGAATGGATAGTCATAGCATTAAAGTGATCATACAATATTTTTCTAATATTTTCTTGAATGTAAGATGGTTTTTATTATATTCTACATTGATGATATTATCTGAACAAGTGATTATATTGAAAATTTGTATGTTCTCAAAGAAATCTTGATCAAAGAATTTGAGATCAAAGATATCGGAGATCTCAAATATTTTCTTGGGATAGAAATTACATGATCAAGGAAAGGAATTGTCATCTCACAATGTAAGTATACCTTAGAACTTTTTGTAAGAAATATAGATGTTATGATGTAAACTAGCTGTCACTTCTATGGGTTGTCCAAACAAATTAAGAATATGTGTTCTTATGGAGAAGGGAAAATGTCAAAGGTTTGTTGAAAAAGTCATATATCTTTCACATTTTAAACCTAACATTTGTTCTCTATTAGTATGATGAGTCAATTTATGATTATTCTTATTGAAGAACATACGAATGCAGTATATCGCATCTTCAAATATCTTAAAATGACAAAAAAAAGAAACTCTTTTTGTAGGTCAACAAAAAGGGATGTTGAGAATTACATTGATACTAATGCTGATTCTGTACTTGATCGTAGGTCAACCTCAAGCTTTTACTCCTAGCTGTGGAGTAATTTTGTTGTTTGGCAAAGTAAAAAAGTAATATGTCATAGCTAGAAGTAGTGTTAAAGCTAAATTCAAGTTTTTGGCTTATGACATTGGTGGAGGAATCTAGCTTAAATGAGATTATGATGAAACCAATAATATTTTTTTGTTGTTAATGCTAGCATGTGAATTTAAAACATGACAATAAAAATGGGTTACAAAGACAAGGATGTTTAAGATTGATTAATAGCTATACTCTATATGATATGATTAGAAATAACCTTGTTTACATGTGTAGCACAAAAATAAGCTTATAGAAGTCTTATGACCCTGTAAGGAAATGTGAACTTTTTGAATTTTGTCTACAAGTAGGGAAAGAGATGGACCAAAAAGAACATGTGATAATAAACTATTAGAAAGGACTAGACATTTTTGAATATCGAGAGAAAATTGCTAATAGATAGAGCACAATAAAGTTGGGCGATTGATGTCGTCAAACCTGCATGGTGGAATTAAAGCTGCTTATAGTCATTTCAATTTAAGAATTATTTACGATGCATTGTCAAGTTTACAAAGTATAGGCTTGATAGGATTTTATAGGACTAAGTGAGAGTGTAACACAAGCCTTGAAGATCCTCCAAACCAGAAGTTAACTAGCTTGATTGACAGATTTTGTGAATTTCTAAGGGATCTTGTTCCCCCAGTCTTCTTTTCATGAACTATAATACAATTCAAGTTGCCTATGACGATCCGTGCAGTACTATAAGGGAGTAGTGGTGGCTGTGTAGACTCACTGTAAAAGAAACATTATGAGAATGATAGACAGTAGTGAACAAAATGGAGAAGTTGTGGGGAGATCTTACATTGTGAATTAGGATTCTGGAAGTACCACCTCGACAAAGTGAATAGGAACATTTCCAAAGGATCGTATCCACAGAAGATGAAACAAAATTATGAGCATCATCTTCTAGGTCAGAAGTTTGAATTTCCCTAATAATATTTTTTTATTTGGATGAGTTGGTTGAACTTTATCTCCTAGAAGTCAGATAAGATTGATTTTGTGCTCTTTGATGAGTCTTTTATGCTCCAAATCCTTGAGATGTGTGAATTCCTAATGTTTCATTATAAAATATTGCAGTTTTTGAGACATTACTATGTCAAAAGGAGTATGCTGAGTTGAATGCCTCCTAGCTGGGCTAGAATGTCTTCGGACCTTGAGTTAGATGAATTGGTAATAGGAGCAGCTACCTTGACATGAACTTTTTTTAATGGGGATCTACTTGAAATAAGAGCAGCTATTTCATAATTCTACTGGTTGTAGGCAGTGAGATGTCTTTGGTACATTAGTTGTTCCTTGTAGCATAAATTCAAAGCATTGCTTTTCATCTTTTCTTTTAGACTTCAAGTAGAGAATAGATTGATGGTTCAATGGTGGGTTGTGGTATTTCAGCAGTCATAGTCAATGGACCCAGCAGATGTATTAGTAATTGAAGTAGCTATTTGAAGTTGAAGTTTTCTAGTATCTACATGAAACAAGAGCAGCTGTGCCAAAATTCTGTTGCTTACAGGGAGTAGGTTAGAAGTCCTTTGTTCTTTGGGGAGGGGAAGTTGATTGGATTGTACTTTTAATATAGGTGTTCTTTTTTTGGTGGAAATTGAAGGCTCGATTCAGTTTAATATATATAAAGATGTGTACAATAAAAATATATATATGATTATGTGATAATCATAGGGATGGCATGAGAACAAATAAACCAAAAATTTGGATGGTGATTTGGAGATAGACTAGAGATAAGTTTCGTGTTCTTTTGCATTTTTGTAAAAACTGGAGATGTTGAGTGCAAATAGAGAGTACTAATGTAAGGCAACCTTCACGCTCCAAGAAGATACTCATTAATTCATTAGCAGAGAGCCCTTGGCTAACAAATCAAGTTGTCCAAGCATAGATGCAATGCCTTTAGGACTATACTAGCATGGCGCAACCATAGATGTGGTGGGCATAGTAACCTAGTCCAAGGTGATTGCATTGATGGAGGGGTATGATGGAGGATTCAAATTAGGATGCAACATAGATCAAGGGAGGATTTGGTAGCTACTGATTTAACTACCAATGTGTCCCACATCTTCTTGTATGCCCAACTGTCTTGAAATCGTTCATGCTGGGAATACAACCATCTAAGGGTGGGAGAGAGTGGTTTAGGTGGGCAAAAGTAGTAAAATTTTTTGCTGCAATGGCCATATTGGGACAAATTGCAGGAGTTCAACAATGGTGGCCCATGAAAGGCATGGCTTGGGCTTCCAATTTAATGCAATTTGAAAAAAACATCCTCATACTTGGTAAGGATCATTGACGGAAAGGTGGAACTAGTATTTCCCATAACAAAGCCTTTCAAAGGTGAGGAGGGCATAGGTTATCGTGAATTAGTCTTCATGATTGAAGTATTGATTTCACTTGCAAATTTAAACAGGGATCTCACATTTTTGAAATGGAGTAGCAAGTTTGAGAATTTTTTATTCAAAGGAGAAATCTATTAAATAAATCCTTCTAGAAGGGCATGTTGCAATACCCACTTTGAACACTAATGATAAAACCTTTTATAATCCATATAATGTTTTGGATGGCATTTAGGTTGTTCTCTTCACTTGTGAATTTGAGCAAAAAAAATCCCTGATTCAAGTTAAAGACTTCAATTATTCTTTTTGTGCTTCTAAGGTTTGTTGGTGGCTTCAACTATGTACACGTACAATGACCTTTTCTGATCAATTGCTAATAAGAGAGCATTGTCATTTGAACTCGTCATCCAAAATTTTTGTCATCAGCAAAGGAGACATGGGCTTCCTAGTATTAAAAGTTTGCAAAGTCCTAGGAAGAGTAAGGGTGTTAAGCAAAAAAGCACACTCCAATCATGCATTGATCATGCCTTTTTGGCCTATAACAAATCCACCCTAATTGTACCATATAGGTGATGGGCTGTTATTGTCAAAGGAAGCAATCATATTAGAGCCCAATGCAAGTCCCAAACAACTAGGCTGCAAGGGCTTTGTGTACATAATTGGTTCAATCCAAAATACCTTTCAATTAGTTGAGGGAGGCCATGACACGGTCAATAGAAGCAATATTAGTAGCAATTGTAGTATATTTGGTATGATCGGAGGTTTGATGTACCTTGAATTACTAGGATTTCTAACTAATATAATGGATGAATTGAATAGCAAAATTATGAGATGCAATACAAAATGAGTAAGTCACCACCAACATCAAGGAACAAACTAATGGGCCTTTGTAGGTTGGTATCAATAGGCTGGTTTGATGGGAAGTTTTGTTGGGAGAAGGTATGTGAAGAGCGAAAACAAAGGAACTCTAAGAGCAACAACAACGGAGTAGTTGGTGATGAAAAGTAATGAGAGTCTTGATTAGGAGATCAACTATTGAGTTTATTATTTCCTCTAATGCGGATACCCACAACACTTAAGTTGGTCATTAGATCATTCTCTAAGCTTGTTATGAGAGCATGATAAATGGAGCTAGTTGGGAAGAAGAAGTTAGCCTCTAGATGTCACAACACTTAAGTTGGTTATTAGACCATTCTCTAAGCATGTTATGAGGGCATGCTAGATGGAGCTAGTTGGGAAGAAGAAGTTAGCATCTAGATGTCTCGAGAGGTATTAGAGACTTCTCAAGAGGTTGCAAGAAGGTTAATTGGTGGATCATTTAGGTCTTGGCATGACAAACACCCTCAAGGACCACACCAACCTAAAGGGCCCTCCCTCGAGACCTACTTAGTCTTAAGGGCTAATCATTTTTTTTTTTTTTTTGTGACTTGAGGTTTAGTTCTGTCAAAACCATTTTTGGTTAGGATTGAGTACAGAAAATGCCCAATATGCCTTTTGCTTTGTTGTTTTTTTTTTTTAATTTTCTTAACCATTGGGCCAAGATATATAAACCTAATGAAAATTTGAAAAAACATCCAAACCAATTATAGAAAACCTAAATTAACAAAATTATTTATTCCCTTATTAGTTGTCATATAGAAAGAAGAAAAATCCACCATCATTTAGGATAGATTGTTGATACTGAATTCCAAAATTTATAATGATTTATATTTAGCAATTATTTTGAAAACTAATCTTACAAGCTCCATGAATTTGGTAGATGATATGAAGAAAATGTTAGCTATGCTCATGTATCAAGGTTGGCTATTGTCGAGGAGTGTAGAGCAGTGGTTGAATTCAAGGAGCAAGATGGACATGGTGGTGGCATAGTGGTTGAATTTAAGGAGCGAGATGGACATGGTTGTGGTGTTAGTGGTGAGCAGGAGGAAACCCTAAATAGGGGGATCTATGAAGGCGCTTTGGGAAGAACAAACTGAATGAGTGAGCACCGCTCGAGCTACAGAAGATGGCTAAAACCTGACAAACCAAAAAAATAGAGCATTGATAGCTGTGGAGGGCCCAAGTTCCCAAGGGAGCGAGGGTGGGATGGTGGACATTGTTGCTTCATGCCAAGATCAAGGGCTGCATATTGGTGGCCCTAGCCAGAGAGGAGGAGACATTGGTATGGTGAGCAAAAAAACTCAACTTTTCACAGAAGAGGCATGACCATGGCAATTTCCAGGTGAAAATGACTCGGGAAGATGGCTGGAGGTAGCAGTGATGAATAAGGAGGATGGCAGCCTATGGTCATCAATTTGAATCCTACAGAACCTGAAGAGATATTGAAGCATGAACTAAATAGAAATCCCTGTGGCTTTTCTTCTTTTGAACTTGGCCCCTTCTACTATTCTTCTATCATCTTCCATAGATACCTTAATACAAACATTCAACATTGCAAGTATCAAAACCTGTTATTTCCAAGACATTTTCATAACAGCAACTTTAGTAGCTCCTTTCCGCAAAAGAAGGCAAAGAATGCATCCAACAACTGGTACATCTACTTTCTGTTCGTAGCTTAAATTCAAAGCATTGCTTTTCATCATTTTTTTGGACTTTAGGGAGAGAACAGGTTGATGATTCTGCAGTCGGTTGAGGTATTTCAGCATTTAATTCGCCCTAAAAGATGGGTGATTTCTCTATGGCTGCTATGAGCTGATTTGCTTCAGAAGGAGGATGATTTGTTCTATTAATTAGGGAAGAAGACTCCTTTTTCTTGATTAGCATAGGCCTTGTTTTTGAAGAGCGCTTAAAAGTATTGCATGAATTACAAGCCGCTGCTTTCAATGATAAGTGTCAACTGAATGATATATATTCCATTCGTTGATTTAATGGATTTTGGGAATATGGAGTTGATATCAATTTCAATATTCAAAGGCAGCTCTTGATTGCTTTCCATGAGCTGATCCATAATAATAGGGGTTTCAATGAAACTTGCCAATTTGGAGATGTGATGGTTATTTTTCAACTATAGATAAAGCTCAGGGAACCCAATCCCAATGGGTATATTGAGAATTTTTTTTTCTCCAAAATAAAGCACAAGGTCCATCTCTTCGAAGTTATAGCTTCTACTCCATTGGTCAAACATTCAGTTTGCTAGTACTTTAGGGCCCTCACTTTGATGAGAAATTGAATAAGAATAAATCCTTACTAGTTAATGATCTTTGGAATTCCTTTGGTTTTTCAAATGTGGGTTACTAGAATTAAATACTCGCATAATGCTTTTTTCCAGGGTTGTGCAAATTAAATAATAACCCCATTCTTTTCACTATTTTTCTTTAGCCTATTTCGGCTGAAAACATCAAGACCGAAATCCACATTCTGAGAAATGGTTCCAAACATGGAAAAAAATTCCTTACAAGCAGTTATGTTTGAAGACTGGGGAGCAGAGATCAAAGGAATGTGTACATTGCTTGAATGAATAGAGGAGATATTCTGATTTGTGTCAGAGATTTGCTGCGAAGAGTTGTGCATCTTGACTCAAGTCAGAATGATTTTTCATGTTTTTTTTTTGAAGAGGAAGAATGATTTTTCATGTTGATTGAGTATTGAAGGCATAGAAGATGTCAAAGGATAATTCGTTTTGATTTAGAGGATGATTCAGTATTGCAGACTAAGGGGCCAACAAAGGATAAGCAGCAGGCTTAATTCGTTTAGCAACATTGCCAAAATTAAGATATGAAAGAATTGTTCTAGAGTCCTCAATTGAAGAGAAAATCAGTTCTAGAGCAGGTGCTGCTTTACCATTTACAGTTGAGCTTGATGAAGAAGTCAATGATGGTTTCCCTACTTCAAGATATGGAGGGAGCTCCCCTAGGTGTTGGTAACACGAGCCCCTCCAGCATAGGGGAATGGGCAAGTGGAGCAGAAACAAAAAACCAGAACAAAGAATAGCTTTAATGAGGAAGTTAACCTCCGGCCAAGATCATACCAGAGCAGATTTCTATCTCAGGCCCTTCAATATTTCCTTTTTAGATGACACAACCAGCCTTGGTTTCTCCAGTTCTCCCAAGCAGTGGCCTTGTTGATACTGGCAAACCAGGGGACTGAAACCTTTGGCAAGAGCATCCACCTATACTGTGACTTCCACTCATTGCGAATTGCACGAATTGTAGCCTTTGAGATGTCAAATTTTTTAAGATTCTTTCGTTGTTTGGGTTGCATAGAATAAACTGATCGCGATGGACTTCTATCCTTCCTGTGGCCTAAATTGTGTACGTCCTAACAGCTTTCACCTTTCAATTGATATTAGATGTTATTTTGTCTTGTTATGTTTCTGATCTTTATCTCTAGCAACTATAATCTGTGCTGGAAAATGTGACCTCATATTGTGTTTCAAATTCATATGGATTTGGATTTACCATTTTGGTGTCTTAATCTAGTTCTGATAGATAACAAAAACAAATTTCATTACTAATGATTTTCATGTTCAATGTAGTAAGAATTCCATCGATTTATATGAATTCATAACATGTATAGATTACATATCATTCTATGATTTTTGGCCTTTGCCACCTGATTCAAACACGAGAAAGTCATTACCCAATGTTTTGGTGTGAAAACATTGACCAAGTCTATGTTGATGCTCAAAATGAAATTTCTTAATTTGCAAAAGAAGTTCAGGTTAGTGAAATGTCCAAGTTCTAACTTTGCTCTTTATATCAACCCAAAAACGTCACCAAATTTGTTATATTTTATCTAAAAATGTACATTAATGAGAAAAATTTGTAACATATAAGGCTATAGTACCAATTTGCTCCTCAAACTCTAGCCTCCATCAGTTTTAGCTTTTTACCCCAGCACCGTTTTCTAATTTGTTTGGCTTGAAATTTTTTATTTGAAGGAGATTTCTTTTGTCCATTAATATGTAGGAAACTGATTAATTTCTTCAGTTATTTCCAACCTTCAATCATGTTCACTAACCAACCAACTTTTGTTTGTTTAGTTGGTTTGTTAACTTCATATTTGATTAAAATCACACATTTCTCAGTCAGTCAAGAAAGAACTTTCAAAGCTTGATAAGCTGATTGAACGAGCAAATGATAAAGGATGGCGCAAGGAATATCCTTTTGATCAGACCTTTTTCCATAAGGATTATTTATTTAAAGGATTGGATTGTTTTAGTTTTTCTAATGGTATGCTCATGTCCTTTCTTTTTAATTTTCTTTCCTTTGTTCCCTCTTAACCTCCTATGCTTTCACTCTATTTGAGTACATTGATAGAAAAAAATTGCTAAGCAAACCAGAGGAAGTTACACGCCTTATCAATGAGTTACCAAAAATCATAGCAGATACATCCGAGGCTGGGGAACCTGTCTGCACACCACTATGTGATGCTGAAGAGGTTAAAGAAGGTTTGCCTACAATTTGCCTCATTCATCTTGTGTTGATTATTAGGTTTGCTGAAATTGTGATATTTGTTGAACTGTCAAAATGCTATATTCCTTGCGTTTGCATCATTCTCTTCATGTTTAACATACTTAAAGTTGTTAATTGTGCAACTCCAAAGAGCAGCTTTTGACAACTCCAAGTGATCGTAGGGATATTTTCCTCCTCGTCCTCCTTTATATGCTGAACTGAAAGTTGAACTTTAGTGCCATCTTGAAGTTAGAGGTGTGAGATGATACATGCCCTTTAAATTTAAAAGAACCTGTGTAAGTTTGCATATTCATAAATTAGGCATGCTTGCATCTTGGGGATAAACAATCAATGGCTAAATATTATCAAAACAATTCCTTAATGATGGATGATAGGACCCAATAAAAAAAATGCAGAGAGGATTTACCTTTTCCCTTTACAATAGGATCAACATTGGCAAATAGTTTTTTTTTTTTTTTTTTTAATGAAAGAAGATGAGGGAGATGCACAATGTATTGATACAAATATAGTTACTTTGGGGTGAGAGACCAATTAAGAAATTTTGGTCTGTCGGGTCAACAAAAAATTCGAGTTATTCTAAAGAAACAAATTGTATAATCCAATTCATAAGGGGATGAAGAGAGCCACCTAAAAATATGTTACCAAACTCATCTCTTCTATAAAAGTGCATAAACAAGGCCCCAAAAGAATCCAATTTGTGATAATGGAGGGTAGATAATATTGATATTTTGTGTACGACGAACAATAGTGTAATGTTAATGTCTACCTAAGAAAGGTTACATAACAATTTGAAACCCGATGATGGCATGCTTTGTTCATTAAATAACCTTCTATTCCACTTTCTCCAAATGTGGTAGTTGGTGCTTCTCATGTGATTTTATTTTTGTAAGTAACATTATATAGTTCATTCATTTAATTACTAAAACAAGTATAGTATCATAATGCATCATGGAAACACACAAGAAAACTTCATAAGGATCTCCCTTGTCATGAGGCACTCAAAGAGAGAAGGTACTTGCACATATTATCGAACTAGCTATAGAGGGTGCAAAGCTAATGGTTTCCCAAGCCAATGCTTGCCATTTATTCAAAAGTCTTGAGACACTGTCATTTGTCCATCACAAGGAAGATATCGTACCTTATTTTATACTTATTGAACCACTTGAAGTTCCATATTGAATCGTCCATTTGTTGCCAAAAGAGAGAATGGTAGACGAATTTGAATGTGAATTGAGAGTCTATCATCCAAACCAGATCACTATTGCTCTTGTCAATATGTTGGCCATTGTCTTCCAGTAGTAACAAGCACTTTGCTACTGGATATCAATATGATTGAAGGCAGAGGGTTCAATTAGTTTGTAGACAACCTTGTGCCAAGCTTTTTGCTACTATGGATTAATAGCTTTAGGTTTAACTTTCTTATACACTTTGCTATGTTGTTTTGCCTATCTTCTTATTAGCAAACCTTGGACTATTGTTTTTTTTTTGGTGCAATCTCAGGAACATGACCTTGCTGTGACTGTTGGAAGCTAATCTAGAATGATTTTTGGATGCTTCTCAATTGTGCTTTAGAAATCAAATTCAGGAACTCAACAACAGATTTCAAAATCTTTGTCGATAAATCTACTTATCACACATAATGGAATCACTTTTTTGCTCTTATGTATACTTCATGTAGTGTCAACTGAGTTATAGATTTTGCTCAGTGATGCAGACAACTATCTTGGTTTGTTTGGTTATAATTAGGGTTGTTGATGAATAAGTGTTATAGAGGTGTAATTTTAGGTTTTGTTTTGTCTATTGGTTGTCAATCATTTTTTAAATCTTACTTTTTTAAAATTGTATTTTTATTAAATATCTTTTTTCTTAAAAACTTTATGCTCATTCACATAATATCTTTCTTACAAAAAAAAAATATATTTTTTAATTTTTTTTTAAACTTCAAAGTTATTTATAAATTGATTATATTGAGCAACTAAGTTTATCTTGGAATGTTTGTGACAGAGTCCCTGGTTGATTTCCTTTGCTCAAACTTTTTTTTTAATGTTAAATTTTATTTTTTGCCAAATGATTTTACCAAAATTAGTTTTTATTTAAAAAAAAATTAATATTTTTTTTCCCCAAAATCATTCTCATAAAGCCTCCCTTAATCTGATAACAAAAGGATTGGATAAAGACACATAAGCTAATGGAATTTCATAAAAGATTGAAGGATTATCTAAGTTGTGTTAGAAATTAATTTAATTAAGTACTGATCAAGAAAAATATTCAGAATTAAGCTTTTAAAGCTTTGGAAATTATATCATTTTTAGTGTATATTATTTGAATTTATTTTCAAGTATTTATTAATATTTTATATATACTAAGTGCTTTGAATTTGTTTTGTTATTAGATTACATCATATGAAAATGCATATGTTCAAAGTGTTGTAGTTTTAAAATGTTATGCGTTTGAAATGTTCTTTTAAAATTGATTTGAAATAAGAAAAAAAAATTTGTAATTTATTTGATCATACTGTTTGACTTGGGTAATATTTTATTGTTTTTGGATTTGGCATTTTTCTCTATTTACAAGAATATTATAAAGGATTAAAATAATTTTTAAATTTTAAATTAATATTTTTTGATAGATCAATTACTTTTTATTTTTAGTTATAAGAATTCAAATTAAATGGTTCTTTTGATAATTGTTTGATAGAAAAATTAAAAATATATTTGATAATTAGAAAGCTCAATAAAAAGGATTTTCTCTCAATAAATATCCAATTTATTTGAACTAAAATTTAAATTGATTTTCTATCATTCTATATCCAAAATATAAGAAAACATTGGCAATTTTGATGGTTTCTTCTTTCTCAAAAGTTGTGATGATCCAAATGGTTACTAATTATCATCGTTTCTTTATGGGCAATTTATCATGCAATGTTATATCGATTCTTGATTTGTAAATCATTTAGTTTATTTATCAAATTTTTTGTTACAATATGAATTATTAATTAAAGCAATAATTTTTCAAGTTTAGTCATAAACATGATAAAAGATGTTTTGTGGATAGATTTGTCTCATATTTGAATTCTTGTTTAATAATAGTTTTGCAAGAACAACAATATACTAAAACTCCATTGTAAATATTAAGAATGAATTTAAGCAATTGGTTTATTCATAGAAGAATCTTATGAATGCATATCCTTTTTCTTACTAATTTCTCACTTACCAATTAACACCTTTCCCCTCCCCTCTAGGTGCTAAAAAATTATAACCTTTTTTTTATGAAAATTGTTATCTCTATTAGAAGAGATGATGAAAATTTTCATTCAAAGAGTTGATACAAAAATATGAGAATTAGATGATAATTCATTTGAGAGAGAAAATATGAGAATGAGTTTGAACACATTCTTTTTAAAAAAAATGTTAGTAAAAAAAATATTGTATATTAGTGATTTGAAAGCTTTTAACACATTGAATTATGTCTTTTAAGCCTTTATTTACAATAGTCTGCACCTTAAAAATTGCATGTGATATTTAGAAGAATCTCAAGGTTAACTATAGATGTAATTTTGAGGCTAAGGTTATTATTTTTGTGCAAGTTTATGTATTATTTTATTACCTATTAATTGATTCTATTAAAGACAATGTTTAGTTGTTTTACATATCTAAGCTTATAAGAGAGCTTTCTAGTGACAACATATTTATGAAGATCTATTAAGTACTCCTAGAGGAATATAATCCCCTTGTTATAGCATCAAGGCAACAAAGAACCTCTCAATCATCTATTAAATTGAATTGACTAAGAGAGCTAATCAAAAGAAAAGAACTTAAACATAAAAGAAAGTAAGCAAAAGCTTTGAAGGCATCTTACTTATCTAAAATGAAAAAGTAAGGCATGAGTGAAGACATGGATTTGGTGAGAAGAATATTCACAAAACTCCTACATAAGAAAAGTAAAGAAGATGAAATAAGCTTAAGGAAAAGTTATTTTTAACACCTAGAACCAAAGAAGGAGATAGATCACCAGGTGATGCTTCATGAAAAAAATTATTGGATAACAAGAGACTCATGACAAGATTCTAAGTGGAGTAGTATAGGGATGAATAGTCTCAAATTGACTATTGAGGGATTGATTATAGTGTTTATATAAGATACTATCATCTTAAGATCTTGACGCACCTTTCGAACACAAAACCTCATTGAGTTAGGATAAGGATAACCAACTAGATAATATCTTGATATAATAAGACTTTGATGTCATATTTGGTATAAAATTTTTTTTGCTAATCTAATTTGATTCAAGAATGAGCTAAAAGGAAACTAGTGAGCTTGTAACACCTAAGATCGAAGAGGGGTAGATAATGATCATTACATGAGTCCTAAGAGAGAAATTACTAGAAAAGAGTAACTCATAATAAACTTCTAAGTGAAAGATTATAAAGATGAATAGTCTTACATTAGCTATTGAGATATCAATTTTAATGTTTATATAAGATACATGATTTTATGATGTCAAATACATTTTGAGAGAAAGACTCACTTAGGTTGAGATGAACCAATGAGATGATAACTCTTATAATGAGATCATGATATCATATATTTCATGAATAAAGACAAAGTTGAGAAGGACAAAGACAAACTAATCTATTACTAAAATAAAAAAACTAACCACATTATGTTAGAGTACCTAATCTTGATGATGACTCAAATTAAGAATCCAATGTAAGAAATGAAGATAAGTTAAAGTGACTCAAATGAGAGTTATTATAATGAAGAATATTGTCCCCTTGGGTAACACCATGTTGACCCAAGTAGATTTTTTTTCTAAAAGATATCTCAACATCTTAAGATCATAATATCACATCTAAAGCCAAAAAAAATTTCATCATATCTAATGTAAGACTATTCATCCTTATACTCCTCTACTTGAAAGCTTACTAGGAGCTACTCTTTGTTCAATGCTTCATTTTTTTAGGACATTATTGGTGATCACTCCATATCTTCTTAAATCTCAAGTGTTACAAGCTTAACACCTTTTTCTTAGCTTGTCCTTGAACCATGCTAGACCAAAATCTTATTATGTTAAGATATTTCCCATTTAGGTAGCCCTATCCTAACCCAAATAAGTTTTTCTCTTAAAAACTACTTAGCATGTTAAGACCATGGTGTCATACATAATACCTAAATTTTTTTGTAACCAATATAAGACTATTTATCTCTATACATGTTCACTTAGAAGTTTACTAGAAATCACTCTTTGTCTAATGATTTTTCTCCTTAAAATAACATCCAATGATTACCTCCTGCAATATTTAATCCTAAGTGTTATAGACCTATTAACTTCGTTAGGCTGTAATAACCTTGTTATACCCAATAAAAATTTTTATGTTAATCTTTAATAAATTAATTTTTGGCTTGGATGATTTCAGATCGACAGTAGGATGAGCCAGGAGCTCAATTGGAGGCTATTGGAATTTCTGAAATTTCTAGGGATTTTTCGGAGCACCGAGGTGAATTTTAAGAAATTTTCCCTGTTTAATTAGATTTATTGGACTTTTAGAAATTCGAAAATCCATTTAAATTAAACCGGAAATTTGTTTTTACCGCGCGTGAACCGGACCGGAACGGTTCAGCGGAGGCGGAGGCGGTTCGCCGAGTGAGTTTGCGCGTGCGTTCTGATAAGCGGATCGGACGGTCGTGATCGACGGTTGGGATTGAACCGGCTGATCGGGTGCTTACCGTGTCGATAGCGTGTCGACAGCGCGTATGGGGTGCTTACCGTGTCGAAAGCGTGTCAACGGTGCGTAACGGGTTTTCACCGTGTCGGCCAGGAATATAAAACCCTCGCGAACGATTAGGGTTTCGTTCGACCGACCGATAGAGAGGAATTTTCCGGCGTACGGCGCGTGATTCCGGCGGCCTGGCAAGGGGCTTTTTGTGCCTGGAGATTCACGGGACCGAGGAGAGTCGATTGATACCGGATTCGTTCGGTGAGGAGCTGCGGCGAGCTGCGGACGAGGCTCACCGTCGCCGGCGACTTTGAGGTAGGAAATTCAGATTTAAATCAGTTAATTAGCAAGTTAAAAATATGGGTTATTTTGCAAATTACTACCTGAGCATGCGAAATGTGGGTTTTTGGAATTGATTAATGCAATTATTGATTTTAGCATGTTTAGGGTTTTCGAAAAAAAAAATTATACCGTCGAATTCAGAAATTTTACCAAGCATATGTTGAGTTGATTATGTGCTTAATCATGTTAAGGTGGTTTTCAAATGCTGGAATCATTAATTTCATAAATTGTCAATTAGGGATCGGATGAAACTCCTTCGACGGATATTTTGATTGAATCTTAGGAATTAGTGACATCATTGGAATGTTAGGATAGTACGAACATGTTCTCCTTGTTCGCAGTTGCCGGAAATCGAGTATTGGTCGGCGATTGCGGCGGCTAGGGTTTCGCGGACGACGGGCGAAGGAAGGAGACGAATTAAGGGTTAATTAGGGATTAGTTGATTTATTAAGAGAATGATTATATTAATTATTAAGATTATATATTAAGCGTCGGCCGAATTCGGATTAATAACTTCGACCGGCGGGGGTTTGGTTCAGCGCGAAGGCCCGAACCGGTGGCGAGATCCGGTTCAGGGGATTCGGCGCGGTTCAGTGAGAAGGGGTTCTCGGCTCAGCGCGAAGGCCGAACCGGCGGCGAGAACCGGGTTCACGGAAGTGCGGCGCGGTATAATGGAATAAACGGAAATTTAAATTCGGTAATTATTCCGAATTTCGGAAAATGGATAAAATTGCAAAATTGATATTTCGAATTTAGGAAAAATTCGATAATTGAGTTTTAGGGATTATTATATTTTAGGAAATTCAAGAAAAATCAGAAAATTTGGAAATGAGAAATTTCGAAAATTCTGGAGATCCGTGGGTAAAGAAAAAAATTGCCTGAAGTGGGGAAAAATGTTATCAGTGATGACAGTACAGCTGGAAACAGTCAGACAGAGGTATGGTACATGGATGCTACCAGAACAGTCAGTAATTGACAGTTGTATTGCTTGGATGGCAATGGCATGGATTGAGTCAGTTACTCAGTGTTGGCATATTTTATGGATTGGCATACTGGACCGGACTACTATAGACCCTATATGATGTTTTAGGGTAGTTGTGGTAGGTAACTATGCGGTTCAGACTTAGCTTCCACAGTATACATGTGGACTGGTATGCGCCTTGTTGTACCTGGACACATGTTGCCGGATCTTGGAGTTAGAGATTGGCAATGACTGTAGGGGCGTGAGCTCCTATGGAAGTTGTTGGTAGAGGACTCTTTGGGACGGTGGCTGAGTCGATCTCTCCTGGTCCATGTGTGTAGGCCTGCGCGCCTGAGGGTGGCAAGGGTGTCTCGCAGTGGCTAGCCAAGTGTGTAGGCCTGCGCGCCTTAGGGTGGCAGGGGTGTCTCACGTTGGCTAGAGATTTTGTGACTGGATCTGTCTATAGTCTCCAGGAGATTGATTGACGAGAGACGCTGCGGTGTCGGGTGCTTAGGCGCCATGCGTGTTTCGAGATGGGCGTTCCCACTGGCACGCTACCTGGAAGCCCAGAGGAGAGCTACTCTGGTGTGACTAGGGGTGACTGTGGTTGGACGGAGTCTGGGACTGAGAGTGCCTATCCACCTTACATTGTTATGCTGTATTCCTATATTTTTTTGCTATTATCCTTCTCTGGTATGTGAGTTTTACTAGCTGTCTTTCCTACTGGGCGTAGCTCATTCCTGTATTATATATTTTCAGTGGCTCGGCAGACTTGACGCTACCAGATTAGGTGGGATCGTGGTCAGCAGGATTGTGGAGGATATCTGATTTGTGATTGTCTGAGATATTCTGGTTAGTTGATTGTTGCTGTTGGATGTATTTAATGAGATTGTTATTCTCATATGTCATGTAATATGTGAGGGTAATTCTGACTTATGTTTCTGGTTGGATAATATTGCACTTGTTGGACTTGGATCTTATTCTTGTAATGTAGTTTCCATTTACTGTCTTATCTTATTGTCTTGAAGTATGGTGTGTGGAGTGCCATATTTTATCTGAGGATATTATATATCTTTCTGTTTGATGGTGAGGTCATTACATGACTATGGAACTTAACCGTGGGGGTTCAGACTTCTATTAGATCGGTTCTCCTACCGTATGGGTTAGGAGTGTTGGGTCTAGTAGGAGTAACATTGCGCGAGTCCATCTGTTAATTCAGGAGTCATGAACCTGATTTGACGGTGTAACCGGGAGATGGGATCCACATTGTTAAAGGAAAGTAGGCGTGTAATGATGTGTTATATCCTATGTTTTCGTAGGCTACTCAGGTTGGTATGGGACGATCTGAGCTGTCTATATGTAAAAAAAAAAAAAAATGTATGCCAAAAATCAGCCTAGGAAAAATGGGGTGTAACAAACCTAGTCTCACTATATTAAAGCATCGTTTACTTGGGTTGCCCCATGCTAACCTAAGCAGGTTATGTTCTCAAAAGGAGTGTTTATATCTTAAGATCATGGTAACATATAAATCCCAACATCTTTCCTCCATTATCAAAGTGAGATAATTTATCCTTATATCCATCGACCTAGAACCTTACTAATATTCACTCTTTGTTTAATGATTCCTCTCCTTAGGATATCATCTTATGGTTATTTCATATCCTTTTTATCCTAAATATTACAAGCTCACTAATTATTATAAATTTGTTCTTTTACCATATCATAATAGAGAAGGTATAATTTTGATACCATGTTTATGATAACTTAATCTCATTAGATCAAGGTATTTTTTCTTTAGTTTTTTTAAACTATCCAAGTAGAGTTTCCCCGAAACTTATATGTCTTAAGACTATGTTATCACATATATAGCAAAAACTCGTACCTTTATGGTAGAAATGGGACTACTTATCCCTATAACCATCCACTTAAAAGCTTATCAATAATCTTTCTTATTTCAAAGATTTTTATTTTTCTATTAATTCCTTTCCCTCAGACATTACTTGATGATCATGTCTCACATTTTTAAATCTTTAATGTCCTTAGCCCATTACCTATCACTTATTTCATCTTAAAACTATATCAACTAGAGATGGTATAATATTGATGTCATATTTGTGATGTCTTACTCTTATTATATTGATTTATTATTGGTTATCACATCCAAACTTAAATAGAACTTTTCTAAATAAATATCTCAATATTTTAAGTTATGATATCATATTTAAAGTCTAAAATCTTTTCTTTATAGTTGTTGTGATATTATTTATCCTTGTACACTCCACTTAAAAGCTTATTAGAACCCACTTCATGTTTAATGATGCCTCTTCTTTAAACATCATCTAATGATCACTCATTTTTCCTTCAATCTTTGGTATTATAAGCCTACTAGTTTTTGTATGGTGCGTCAACCTAGCCTCTCTATGATTTTACCTAGAAGCCTATTAGGAGCTATACTTTTTTTTAATGATTTCACTTTCTAAAACATCACTAGATGATCACTTCCAACTATCTTTAATCCTTGATATTATAGGCCTACCAACCTATATAAAGTATGATGATCTGATTTCATTATATCAAGATATATTCTCATTAGATTACCTAATCTTAAATAAAGTGAGTTTTGTCCTCTATAGGCACCTTGATATTTTAAAATGATAGTATCACATATAAAGTCCTAAATCTTACCTTTATAATCAGTGAAGGATGGTTCTTTATACCCTCTCCACCTAAAAGCCTATCAAAACTACTCATTATCTAATAATTCTACTCTTTAGGGTATCACATGATCACTCTTCATCATTTTTAATCTTAAGTATTATAGACTCACTAATTTCTATTTGATTTATCTTTAAATCATATCTAACTAGAAAAGTATAATTTTTACACAATATTTGTGATGAACTATATTATTATGTTAAGATAATATGTTCTTAGATTATTTACTTAAATCAAAATAGATTTTATCTTTAAAAGATATCTTATATCTTAAGATTATGATATCACATATAAAGCCCAGAATATTCTCTCTATAACTAATATAAAATTATCCATCCCTATAATCTTCAATTTAGAAGCTTATTAGGAGTCATTTATTTTTTTTTATAATTTCTCTCTCTAAGATTATGATTTTATATATGAATCCTAGAATCTTCTCTTCATAATTAATGTAAGATTATTCATTCTCATTCCTCCCTTATAAAAGCTTGTCAAGTATAATATCTTCTAATTGGTTCATCTTCAAGCCACATAAGACTAGAGAAGGTACAACTTTGATACTATAGTTATGATGATTTGATTATATTGAGAGATTATCTTCTTTAGTTATCCTATTATGACCCAATAGATTTTTGCCCTTAAAGAGTACTTGACATCTTAAGACCATAGTATTATATATCAAGCTTAAGACCATAGTTGATGTATCTAATGTGAAACTATTCATCCTTCTATATAATATTATTATTTGGTCTTTAAAATGTTAATACATTATCCTTTTGAGTCACTATATCTTAACCTAAGTGGGGTTTGCCCCTGAAAGGAGCCTAAACATCTTAAGACCTTGGTGTCATGTATAAAATCGAGATTTTTTCCTCCATAGTTGAAGAGAGACTATTCATCCTTATACTCAATCTAGAATCCTATAAGGTGTCACTCCTTATATGATGATTTATTTCATTAGGACATCACTTAGTGATCATCTCTTTCTCTTCAATCTTAAATTTTATAAACACGTCAACTTTTGTTTAATTCGTTCTTAAACCACATCAAAGTAGATGATGAACAACTTTAAATCATATTTATGAAAACATGATTTTATTATGTTGATGTATTATCCACTTAACACACCATCTTGAGTAAAGTGGGTTTTCCCTTTAAGTGCTACCATGGAGCATACATAAAATCTAGAATATTTCTTTTATAGCCTTATAAGATTATCTATTTGTACACCCTTACACCTCAAAGCCAATTAAGAGTTAATCTTTATCTAATTAATCAACTCTTTATGTCATCATCTGATGATCATTCTATATCCTCTTTTATCTTGAGTAATTAGCTCAATAGCTTATGTATGGTATGATAACCTAGTGCCACTATGTAGAGTAATTTTTTCTTAGTTGTCTAATCTTGACCCAATAAGGTTTTGACCACAAAATATTTCTCAATACTTTAAGATCATAATATCATATATAAAATCTAAAATTATTTTTATAGCTAATATAAGAATATTTAACACTATAATAATCAACCTTGAAGCCTACTATGAATCTCTCTATATTTAATAGTTTCTCTTTTTAAGACATCACCCAAATATCACTTATATTTTAAATCTCATGTGTTACCAACCCATTACTTTCTTTTTAGTTCATCCCTAAAACACATTAAACTAAAAAATGTATAGTTCTAATACCATATTATTAAGGATATGATCTTATTACATTAAGGTATATCCACTTAGGGCACCCTATCTTAACCCAAGTAGATTTTTTCTTAAATTTTTCTTATACAACTTAAGATCATGGTATCATATAAAGATAGAATCTTCCCTACATAATCAGGCAAGATTAATCATCTCCACACCCTAGTTTCTAAAAGCATGATAAGAACTTCTCTTTGTTTAGTGATTCTTCTCCATAAGATGTCACTCAATGATCACTCTTTATCTTATTCAATCTTTAGTGTTATATACTTATCATATTCTACTCAGTTCATCTTTAAACCACATGTAAGCAAAGGTATAAATCTGATACCAAACATGCGACAATATGGTCTCACTATGTTAAGGTATTATTTTTTTGAGTCACCCCATACATAACCAAGTGGGTTATACATTTAAAAGATATCTTGGCATCTTAAGGTGATGCTATCACATATAAAGCTTAAAGGTTTTTTTTATAGTTAATGTATAACTAATCATCCTACACTTTACCTAAAAGCTTGTTAAGAGCTACTCTTATCTAATTATTGCTCTCCTTAAGACATCACCTAGTGATCACTCCTTATCCATTTCAATCTTAGGTGTTATAGGCACATCTATTTCTTTAAGTTGTAATAACTTGGTAGCATTATATCAAGGTATTATGTCATTTGGTTTGCCTTATCCTAACCCAAGTTAGTCTTAAAAAATATCTCAACATCTTAAGACCATGGAATCACTTATAAACTTAACATTTTTCTTCCTTAGTCAATGTGGGACTATTCAACCTTGTATGCATCCACTTGAATTCTTATCAGAAGCTACTCCTTATTGATGATTACACTCCTTGAGGCACAACTTAATCATCACTCCACTCCCTCTTCAATCTAAGGTATTTTAGGTTCACTAGGTTTTGCTTGATTTATCCTCAACCATATTGTATTAGAGGAGATATATCTTGGATATTATATAATATAATATCCTGATCTTAATATATTATGATATTATCTTATTAAGTTATCTTATCTTGACCTAAGTAGGCTTTCTCTTAAAATTTACTTTGATATTTTAAAATCATGATAACATAAATCAATCTTATAATATTTCCTTCATAGATGATATGAGACCCCTTTATTCCTTCATGTAGAAGCCTACCATGACTTATTATTTGTCTAATATTTTCTTTTCCTAAGACATATCTTATCAATCATCTCTCTTTAATCCCTAATATTATAGATACATTAATTTTTGGTTGAATCATTCACTAACCACATCAAACTAGAGAAGGTAAAGCTCTTACACCAATTTTGTGTCAACCTAGTCTCATTATGTCAAGAGATTATCCCTTTGGATGATCTCATCCTAACCCAAGCTGGTTTTCCTCTCTTGAAATACTTCAACATCTTCAGATCGCCATATAAAGCATAAATTTTAGAAGCTTTCTTTTGTTTTCTCTTAATATTTATTTTTATATTATAAGTCCATGTTGTCATATATAAAATGTTCACATTTCTTCTAAAACATCACATTCATACAATGTAGGAAAATAAAGCTCTAATAAATATTCATAATAAGAAAAAATAAAAAGTATTGTTATAAAAGCTTTATGATAAGATGATAAAAGGAATAAATGACTGAGTAAAGATATCATTTATCAACTCTCTTATTGTTTTTTAAAGTCTTGTGTTGTGTCTCATCTTAATAAAAAATATTAGGTCGTGGAGATAGGCTAAGCAAACCTTTAATTGCATAGTGGCAAAAATAGTATATCATAAATAAAATTAAACATCTTTGGGTTATGTTGTATATTGGATTAATATCACATAATATACATGTGAATAACATGCGATATGTCAAAAACATAAAATACCAATTTATCTTTTAATTTTTTTGAAAACCTTGTTTTCCATTTTCAATAAAATATTCAAATTTCTTTTGACTCTTTTATATTATCTTTTCTCAATTTATTTATTTATTTTTAATTGGTTTTAAGGTTTTCATATTTTTAAATCAAATTAGATATATTTCTTAAAATAGATCATTATGAATAAAAATAAACTTAATGATGACACCCTTAGCACCACATCCAAAATATGTTATTTTAGATTGTAGCCTCACTTCTATAACATGTTATTTCAAATATCAAATTAAGTCACTTTGAATAACTATCATCTATTCACTTTTTAAAATTATATATAACCTCTTTTAATTAACTCTTGTTTTAACTCCTATACCCTTTTCTTTTTTTTACTTGTCAAATCTCATTATGAATAATTATTCTAATCACATTTATCCCTTTTTTTCTAATTTTTATTTCTATAATATTACAAAATATTCTTTCAAAATTATCCTTATGAAAATAATTAGTAACAACTTATTATTTGCTACACTTTACAGAAGCTCATGGACCTATAACACCTAAAATTGAATAGGGTAAGATGAGATTTTTGAGTGGTGTTTGAGGGAGAGAAATCATAAAAAGGAGAAAATCTTAATAATCTTCTAAGTGAAATGGTATAAGAATAAATAGTCTTACATTAACTATAGAGAAAAGATTTAAACTTTATACATGATATTATGATCTTAAGATGTTAAGAAAACTTTTAAGAAAAAGCCTACTTAGGTCAAGATCAAGTAACATAGTGAGACTAAGACATCACAATTATGGTATCAAAGCTATACCTCCTCTTGTTTTTACCTGATTTAAAAGTAAATAAAAAGAAAGTTGATTTATAACACTCAAGATTTAAGTAAAAAATGAGTGATTACCAAGTTATGTTTTATCAAAAGAAATATTTGGGTAAGGAGTGGCTCTAAATCAACTTCTAAATCAATGGTTACATGGACAAATAATCTCATATTGGCTATAAAAAGTAGATTGTATACTTTATAGATGATATCATAAACTTTGGTTGTTGAGAAATCTTCTAGGGATAGAATCCACTTGGGTAAGAATGGGATGGCCCAAGAGAATAATACTTAAACATAATATAACTAAGTCATCACATTATATAAAAGTTGGTGAGTTTATAATACTAAGAATTGAATGAGATAATGAGTGATCATCAGGTGATGACTTATAGAGAGAATTCATCTAATAAGAAGTGGATCTTTAAAAGCTTTTAGACAAAGATATATAAGGATAAATAGTTTCACATCAATAATAGAGGAAAGATTCTTAATTTTATATATGCTATCATAGTCTTAAGACATTGAGATATCTTTCATGCACAAAACCCTCTTGGTAAGATGAATTAACTTAATCAAATAATACATTAATATAATGAGACTAAGAAATCACAAATATAGAATTAAAGCTATACCTTCTCTAACTTGAGATGGATTAAAGATGAACCAAGTGAAAACTGATGAGCTGCTAACACTCAAGATTAAAGAGTAGGAAGTGACTATTATATGATATCCCATGAAGAAGATTTATTAAATAAAGAACAACTCTAAATATGATTTTAATTAAATGAGTATAGAGATAAATAGTCTCACATCAATTATAAAGAAAAGATTTTATGTTTTATATGTGATATAATGATCTTAAGATATTAATACACTTTTAGGGATAAAACATATTTGGATTTGACTAAATGGGATAATCCTTAATGTTATGAGACTATGTCATCAAACTATAAAAAAGCTAATAGATCTTTAACTTTGGGGGTAATTATTAGATGATGTCTTAAGGAGATGAATTATCAGACAATAAGTGGCTCATTATAAGCTTTTAGTGAAGGAGTATAAGAAGAAATAGTCTCATATTAATTATATAGAGAAGATTTTGGTTATTATAATCTTAAGATGTATTAGCAATTTTGAGGACAAAAATTACTTGGGTAAGGAGAATATAATGAGACCAAATAATCATAAATATGATACCAAAGTTATAACTCCTCTAGTCTAATATAATTCAATGATAAATCAAGCAAATGTTAATGGGCTTATAACACATGAGATTAAAAAGAGTAGAGAGTAATCATTAAGTGACATCCTATGTAAGTGAATCATCAAACAAGTGGCTTCTTATTAGATTCTAGGTTATGAGGTGCATAGATGAATAGTCTTACATCAGTTATGAATAAAAAATTTTAAGCTTTATATGTGATATAATATCTTAAATTATTTTTACACCTTTTAGAGATAAAAACCTATTTGGGTCTAATTAAGGTAACCCAATGAGAGAATATCTTGACACATTAAGACTAGATCATCACATGGAATGAAAGTTATATCTTTTTTAGTTTGATATGATTTGAGGATAAACTAAGTAGAAGCATATAGGGCTATAACACTCAAGATTGAAGAGAATAAGGAGTGATAATAGAGTGATGTTCCATTGAGAGTAATTATTAAACAAAGAGTGACACTTAATATGCTTTTATATGGGGAGCATAAGGATGAATGATCTCACATCAATTAAATAAGAAAGATTATGAGTTTTATATGTGATATCATGATCTTAAAATGTGAAAATCATTTTTAAAAAAAACACTTTCTTGAGTCAAGATGTGGTGAATTATGGGATCAATTCTTTGACATAATAAGACCAGGTTACTACACCATATGAAAGCTAATGAACTTGTAATATCCAAGATTAAAGAATATAAGGATCAATTATAGAATGATGTTTTTGGATGAGGAATAATAAGATAAGGAGTGACTCTTAATAGTCTTTAAGTGAGAGATATAGGGATAAATAGTTTCATATTTATTACAAATAAAATATTCTAAGCTTTATATGAGATAATATAATTTCAAGATGTTATAATATCTTTTGGGACAAAACTTACTTGGGATAGGTGGGTAGACCCAAGGGGATAAAGAAAATACATAAGATTAAATAGTTTCACATTGACTATAAATGATAGATTTTGGGTTTTATATTTGATACCAAACCTATCAATCTCTTTACTTCTCATAATTGACTCACTCTTAAGTGTATTCATGATCACTCTGAGGGGTCTTTCCTCAATCTACAAGAGATGACCTCTCAACCCTTCTCCATCTCTTGAGATTTTAGAATAAATTCTCTTATTTGTTGGCTTCACAACTTGACTTTAAGCTTATACCTCTTTTTGATTTGAACTATTATGACCCTATTTCTCATTTCATTTGCTTCTCTATTATCATTTTTCAAACCTTTTGCTTGCCTTTGGAGTGCTTCTTTCACACCCAAAAGGGGTGGTGTTTCACTCATTTAAAAGCCTTCTTATGACACATTTGAATGGTACAGTAAGTTCAACTCATCACTTCAATCAATCCATTTCTATTGGTTTTGATATGTTGATTTTTAATTTTTTTTTTTTTTTGCCAATTTTTTCTTGGTCAATCTTATGCATCATCTATTATAATTTTTTTTTTGTTCAAACAATTTTCTCTTGATACATGTTTGATCCAAGTGTATCTATTTGGAATTGATTATTATTGTGACAAAATCGAAATGTGCCCTTAACTTTACAAAAAGGGTTGGCTTTTATTATTTTTATTTTACGGAAAACCGACTCATTTAATCTTCCGGTGAAAGAGGAGTTTGAAAAGAAAGCAAAGAGCGAGGTAAACGGGATCGCAAGGCGGCGTCGACGATACAAAACCGACACCGTGATCTGTTAGCTTGAGAAAGGGTTCACTGTTTCCTCTCTTACTTGAACATGGTGCTTTGGGAGATAACAGCGGCGACAGCTTATTTCTTGGGATTGAAGCGGACATACAAGATCGCTCTGCGACTTCAGCGGAGACTTGTTGGAGAAAACCACCCAAAGATCCGGCAATTCCTGTACAGGTCTCCTTTCCTTTCCCTATTCTTTTTGGAAAGGCTTTTGAGGTGCAATCTTACTGGATTTCGATTTTTTTAGGGTCAGAAGTTTGAAGAATAAAATTTCTTGTATGTATCAGCTAGATTGTTGAAGCGCATTCGTTTTCTTCATTTGATTGACTCATCTTTCAGTATTCTGGGCATTTTATGAAGAAATTAATTATCTTTCCGCTTAAAATGTTTCGAACAACTGCGGTGCGTTTGTGAAAATACTAATAACCCACTCCACAAGCTAGTAGAACATACTTCCTCGTTGAAAATTTAACGATCTATTCAGAGGTATAGTTTAGATTGGATTGAAGTTCACTTGCTGAGCTGGGTTTGGTTGGTGAGGGTTTATTTCCAGTCGTGATGTAGTACATGCTTGTCTCATTGATTATGATTTGAGCTCTAACCTTTATGTTTTTAAATTTCAATGTTGTTGTCAAAATATAAAAGGTTCAAAGATGTACATGGTCATTTTAACTGATTCGTTCATGAGTGCATGGATATACATGCACTTGTTTGCATGGATAACTACTTTTGATGCAATACGAGATGCTATTTGATTGAACTAGCAAATAAGAACAAGAAATCGATAAGGAATCATATGTAACATTAGTTAAAACTGGAGAGTTAAACACAATTTCTATGTCTACAACATGAAAATGGCTGATCTAAGTTTTAATAGGAATGAGCAGAATGAAAAGATGAAAAAGTTCAACTATCCCTAACTCTGAAAGCCTCAAGCAAAACCATGTAAATCTCTAGACCTAGTTAGAGGAAGAACGTGTAGAAGTTTTAAGTGGTGTGGAAGCTAAAGTTTCACTGTTGTTTTTCTAGCCCTATGTTTAATTGTGGTTTTGTTTTGAATTTTTTTGTCAGTGAGTTATTTTTATAGTTTGGAGTGTGTTGCTCCTGTTTTCATGTATTTTGTAAGAGTTTTGGATTTCTGCAGAACATAAAGAAGGAAAGCATGCTGTTTAATGGTTGTGCCTATTGTTGATGGTCATATGATGTGGCCATGTCAAAAACATCTCCTCACAACTTCGTCTTTTTGAAGAATGCAGATTTTCTTTGGTTTGCCAGTTATTAATTCTGAATTACGGCGGAGGTTCATCTATAGGCATAATCAACCAAACAACAACTCAGTTAACATGCAGAAATTTAATGCCTAGCATTACAGTTTTCCCATACAATGTATGCATAGTTTCAATAGAAGATTCATCAGTTTCTGAAACAAATAGCAGCACTGTAATTTATCATAGACTTAAATGTGTTGTCATCTTAATAACCACACCTACTAAGAAGCAATATCTGAATAATCCTGGCATTCAATCCTATAAAAATCTCATGAAAGTATATTTGGTCAGATCAAATTAAGTAGCTGTTCTAATTACAAAACTAACTAGCTCCCAAGGGACATGATCAGATTGATTTTTAATGTGTCCTTTATAGGCTTCAGATTCAGCTTAAGAATTTCTTCAAATCTTCACAACCAAACATGTTGAGGCTGGACTTGTGTTAGTGTTTAGTATGTCTTTTCATTTTTAATTTAATTGCTGATCTTTGTTAGATAAAATTTATTTGCCATCACCCTGAACTAGTCTAGGACTGTTAAAATTCCCAACAAATTCCTGAAGAAAAAGGTCATAAAAAATACATACTATGAACAATCTCAGAAATATAACTTGTACTCTTATGTGGATTTTACTTGTATTTTTTCAGACGAACAAGGGCCATTTTTGAGGTGGCAGTAAAGGTTCACAAGAGCATACAACAAAGGGATCTAGAAGCTGGGAGAAACCTGGGAAACTGGATCCTTCGTTTTCTTGACCACATGAAGCCTTCTGCCCAGATTCGCAGCCTCCCTGGAAAACTGCCTCATAAAACCGGCTCTAATGCATGTAGGCATTCATCTGCCTCAGAAAGTTCCATTAGAGCGCATGGACCCAATGCTAAAATCTCCAATGAAGGTGCCGATGGTCGACAACTATTCTCCTCATTCTACCGGCCTGCTACATCCTTTCCTACGGTCATGATGATTAAGCCCAGAAAAAATGCAGATATGAGTGTAAGGCACCACTACTTATCCACTGTTGCAGTTTGGCATATCACCCCATCCTTGTGCTGTAGAAGAGACAGGCTTGGTGGTGTTTTTAGAAGTGATATCGCAACATGGATGTATCAGAAGTGAGGAGTTCTTCCTTCGGTTATAGAAGTTCTAAGTTTTTTCTGTTTAATAACCTGAGGAAGGGCTTGCCGTTCAAAGTTTAGAGGTTTGCATAACTGTTTAGCATTCTTCATGAACGAGCTCATTGTTAGATCTTTAAGGTAGGGTGGTAAGAAACAGGAACTAGTTTTAAGCCATTTTATGTTATTTCCATGTTAAAGTTTTTAGCAAGTTTGGTTTTTTGTCTTAGCTGGAGTTTCGTAAAAATCTCAGTATGTTTACTTCTTGTGCAATGTTGCTAATTTTTTCATTGTTGTACAAACTATAGCTTACATACAGATTTGTGCTGTCTATTTAGAGGACGATACATTTAGGTTTTGTTTATGTTATAAGTATAAAATTCATTAAACTAATCTATGCCTTTTAGATACTTTTGTGGCATATCTCTATTTGATTATATGGTACTGGCATAATGTATATCATATTTTTATTATCAAAAAAGGTTTTTTTTGAGACATTTTGTGGTATTTATTTGTACTCTTTCTATCTATAAGTTTTATATTCACCCTTTTTAAAAACCAACACAATAACATTATAAAAAAGATTGTTGCAAAGATGTAAAGATTAAGAGCTTATTGGATGATGATGGATCATATATGAGTTACAACACAAAGAAGTGTAGCATAGAAAATTAGTTCATTTAAAGAAAAAAAGACTACAAATGTTTAAAAATAACAAATTATTAGATAATAAAATTATTTAAAAAAATCAAGGTCATGGTTCTTAGATGAGTTAGAGGAAAAAAAATCTTGTTGGTTACTCTTGAATATTAGGTCATGATTTTTAGATATGGGGCATTTTTTTTAAGACATATTGAGAGAGAATGTGTGGTGAGAAGCTTGAATAAATAAATGAGTTAAGGTAGAGTTTGGCAAACTCGAGGTGTTTTGTATACAAAATTAAAGATATCATATTGATAATTTAGATAGAAAGAAAAGATAATTGAAAATGAGTTGTATTAAATTGAATTCGCATGATTTGAAGTATATCATTGTAATATGGCTCTAGGTCATTCTTGCTCCATGTTTGCAGGACTTTTCACCATCTTTGGTTTGGAGTCTGTATATGTGGCTTAAGGTTTTGGAGGATATTCTTGTTGGTAACCTATGTTTGGTTGTAAGTTTTGAAATGTGCTATTGAGACAAACATTATTTGTGTGATGAAAGATTTGCAAGCATCTTGAAGGTCTTTAGAATAGAACATAATGCAGTTGATGCAATGATTGTCATGAAAACTTTGAAGCTACAAAATATTTAACAATAGGAATTTTCGTACCTTAAGAATGATTTGCTCAACCATTTACCTTTGCTTTGATCTACTGGGTGAAGAGTCGATCAAGATTGGGAGGTATGTTCGACACTTTTGGTCGTTAGGATTGCATGATGGAAGTTCATTCCTTATATGACAAAGAACCATGACATATTGGTGGACCAAATTGTGTTAATTAGTTGTCGAGGGAAGCTTCTGTGCACCACATTTGTGGCAATACTTCATAATGGATGCAAAATCTCTTTGAATCTTCACCCATTAATGCCATTGTTAGTTAACATCAACAACAATGGTTTAGCCAAAGGAGTAGATAAGAGTGGAATCTTTCAAAGATTTGAGATAGGAGGCAACATAGAAGGTGTTAAATATAACCTATTTTGTATGGGCTATTATTAATTAGGAAATATATGGAGGATTAAGGTTTGACATGTTGGACATCTTTTTTGAAAGAGGTAAAAGGCCCATCTTTGAAGGATTATGTGGTAGAATTCCTTTGATTTGGAGAATTGGACATTTCCCATAATTCTAATTCATTAATACTTGGCACAACTAATACACTAGTAGAGTGACATCCCAAAATATGTTAAGTCTTCAACTGATTTTTCATCTTATTAATTTGAAAGTTATCAATTTTTTTGAATGACATCAAGAGACTCTATACCATATTTCTTTGCTTATTTAAGATGGGGTCTGAGTGTCATATAACACTTTCACTTGGTGACAATAAGTTGGAAGTCAAAAAAGGTAGCAATGTATCATAAGCAAACATTTTGGCCAGGAGAAGACCTACAAGAAAGTTCTACTTGGTTGTTGGTAATCTTGGTATATGAGTTGGATAGCTTGCTTCATGATGAGTTACTCAGGATTGATTAGGACGACATTGAGACTTATGTTTTGCTCCCTTGAGGTGTCGTTAACTTAGAGTGGCCAAGAAGGAAATGAGACCTTAGGTTGTATTAGTTCCTGCATAAAAACATCTGCAAGTATCTTAAGTATTTGTGTGCAAATAGAAGCCCATGGGATGATAGTGTTCTTGTATTTCTTGAATTTGGTGACCCATTTTTTAAGACAATTTGACACCTAAGCGGAGTGAAGGATTCATTAGAAGGGTTTTTTTTTGTCACTTTTTTGATCTGTCGAGTCTGGAAGTACAATATCAACATCCTTGAAGTGATAACTATGACAAATTCTAGCTTTCCTTTGCAGAATAGTGATTTTTTTGCTTGTTTTAAGGCATTGTTGTTGTAGTAGATTGGTTTGCGAATGCGCTCACCTTGTGGAGGAGGATAATATTGATGGCAGGTTTGATTTTGGTAAGTTAAAGCTAAAGGTTCACCTTGGATGCAAGCTATTGAGGATGGCTAGTGTTGCGAGGTATTGCTTTATTCTATTTAGAAGGTCCACTTGCATTCTTGAATTCACTCCATGATAGCTTTGTTGTATAGGGATCTAAATAAGGGTGTGGAATGGTCTCAAGGTTAAAACAGGAAGTGGTTGAGGTTAACATCCATTCTTGCAAGATTTTGAATCTTATCTCTTGCTCTTTATGATGACATGTCAATTAAAGCTTTAACCTTCTTGGGATTTGTTTTAATTCATTGGTAGAAGCTAAGGAACTTCTCAAATGAGATATTAAGGTGCATTTTGGTATTGTCTAAAGGTCTCGCAATTCTCTTGGATGATTAAATGTACTTATATTAGCGACGAAGGTGGTTTTCAACACTCGTGCTTGTGCATCTTAATTTGATGATAGCTTGAGAATGTGCATAATTAATTGAGGCCTCATAAGCCTGTAGCTAAGTCTACCACCTAGTTTTTTTTTTGAAAAGGAAGTCTACCACCTAGTTGATCTGAGACAAGGGGTGGAAGTCAATAAGACATGTGAACCTTGCCTTGAGAAGTCTCTCCACTTTATCTTGTATGATGTTTTTCTTTTCTATACTAAACATTCTTTCCTTTTGTTAGAATAAGACTTACATCTAGTTTGTCATTTAGGTATGCCCAGCTATATATCGATGCATCTTGGGCATAATCCATTGATTGCAAAGTCTTCGATTTGTTGTGTTAGCTCTTATATTCATTTGGGCAAAATTTTTTATAATGGGATTGAAATGTACAACAACTAAATCAACCTTAGATTAATCATTTCTCTTTGTTTTGGCTTCTTTTTGATATTTTTTCTCTCAGTTGTGCTTAAACAATAACCCCTTAGTTAAAGGAGATCTTAAATAGAGGTGCTATTGTTTGGTGGAATTGCAATATCAAGTGTATAATTGATGAGATTGTCACAATTGATTTAATGATGTTTGCTAAAAGATGTAGTTGTATGCTAAGTTCACATGCACAACTAAACATGTATAGAAGACTTTCTTTCTTTTTGGAGACTAATAATTAGGTGATACCAAGAAATCAACTTAATGAAATAGACCAATTAGAGCATAAAAAAACATAGTAATAAGGTCTACTTCTTAAAGTCCAACGATGAGGAGGAGCTTTCAATATGAGAGGCCAAATAAAAAGCAAAATGCATTGTCTTCTCCCATAACTAGTCATGGGGTGAATTGGTATTGGGATTAGGTGCTCTTATGGAGTAAGGCTATAGTGCGATGTATACTTTCCTAACAAAAAAACCCTCAGTGATCGATCCAATGTGTATTGTCGTAGAATTTTTCAACTTGCCTACCATTCCAATAGACGAGACTAGAAAGTTGATGTTTTCTTTCATAATTTGATTTAATGAGATGGAGCCAAGTATTTGTGTTGCTAAGTTCAAGCTATGCGAGCGATGTTCGAGGGAGAAGATTAGAAGAAACAATTCATTAAGAAATTTTCTATGAAGAAAATCGTCAAAATAAAGCAAAAACCACAACAATGTAGCAATTAAAGTGTCTACTGGCTTGAAGGATTACAAAGTGACCCTTGGCCTTTACATGGGTTGGTTTTTTGTTTTATAGAAACAAAAGTTTTAAAGAGATCAAGTGAATGAGGGTTGTTTTATTGTCTGAATTTTTTATTAGGTTATAGGCATGGTTGTGTTTTTCAGGTGGAGGATGACCTATTGGGTCTTCCATGCTTTGATTGACCCAACAAAACACAATTAAACACGCTTCTAAAGAAGAACAATACATTTTTTTTTGAGAAGGATATAATATTATTATATCAGAAAAGCCCCAGTACAAAAGCACCCATACGATCCTCAAGGGGGATCGAAGGTGAAGTCAGACAACATAAGCTTCAGCAGGGGTTTGGGGATAGGATCCCCCAGGACCCAAATGAACTCCCTGCGACAAGCCTCCCTTGCGATCCAATCAGCCGGCGCATTCCCATCGCGGCGAACCTGGGTGAACCGGAGAGCCTCCAGACCACTGGCATACTGGAACGCCCGAGCAAAAACCCCCGTCACAGGGGGATGGGCAATCATGTCGCGCACCTCCTGAAGAGCCAGTATCGAGTCAGACTGGATCTCCACAGCCCTATACTGGGGAATGATTTCCCGCATCAGGTCAAGAGCCAAAAGAATAGCATGGGTCTCCATCATGTCCACAGAGTGGGACAGCCTCCGCTTGCCAGCAGCCAGAAGAGGGTTGCCCATACAGTCCCTCACAATCATGCCCAAACCAGCCACAGAGTCACCAACCGCCGCATCGCAATTCACCAATATCCAACCTGTGGGGGGAGGAATCCAAAAGCTCGCAACTAGCAAGTCCGAGGACCTGCACAGATTCCCGCTGGACAGAGAGGACGGAGAAGAGTGTCGGTTGAAACTCAGGTGAGCCTCGAGCAGGATGGTGCGGATGAAAGAGGCCGGGCGACCGGCCAAGTTGTTGTGTTTGGCGAAATTTCTATTGAGCCAGATGTAATACATCGTCGTAGCAAGGATCGCTGCCACCCACGGCCCATTCCCCTGGCGCGCCCCCGGCGAGCCGATAAATCGGAAAAGCTGGTCGGTGAATTGGAGAGCGGCCCCCGTTGACTGAGGGAGCCCGGTCAACGCCCCGCGGATGGAGCAGTCCGCCCAAATTAGTTGGGCCCTCGGGCAACCCCAGGCCATATGTTGCAGCGTCTCTTCCCCCCCGCTGCACAGCCCGCAGGCGGGATCATGGCTGATCCCGCGGCGAACCAGCCAGTCCGTCGTCGGCAAACAGTCCCCGGCAGCCCGCCACATGAACAGGCGTACCCGCGGCGCCACCCTCAGCTTCCAAATTCCGCGCATAACCTCCAGAGGCCGTCTCCCCTCGCGTCCGCCGCCTCTCCGAACACTGCATACCACGCTCGAGTAGATCCGGCCACCATCCGCGCGGGCCTTTTCGGTGTGCACCTGGCAGAGAACATCCTGAGCCGAGTGCGTCGCACGCGGAAGATGCAGGATGCGGTTAATGAGCTCCTCGCTGGCCCACGTGCGAATGATCTCCAGGTCCCAGTTGCCTGCCGCCGAAATGCACTCGGCGACGCTGGTAGGCCACGAGGAGTTGACGTTGATGAAAGTCGGCCAGCCGCACAGGGGGAGCCCAAGCCAGTTATCCTCCAGGAACCGTACCGCCCTCCCGTCCCCGATCCGCCATACAAACACAGATAAGGCCTCCGGCATCGCCCTCATCACCATCTTGCACACCGGGGAAGCGCTGCGGGGGGTACGCATGAGGGGATCATCCAGGCAGTACTTCCTCCTCATCACCTCCACCCAAAGAGTGGAGTCCCGGCCAAGAATCCGTCTGCACCCATCCATATAAAGAACACGGTGCCAGACACGGAGGTCCCGGAGGCCGAGCCCACCCGCATCTTTAGGCAGCGTAATACATTCCCAGGCCGCGTAGTGTATCGCCTTGCTAGCGTCTTTCCCTCCCCATATGAATGTCCTGATCCGCTTCTCCATGGCCTCGATGACGCCCGCCGGCACCGCGCAGTGGCGGAGCACGTGGCCGGGGATGGCACACAAAACCGAAGAGGCCAGAACCACTCTACCCACGAGCGATAGAGGCCTGACCCTCCAGCTCGTCAACCAAGCATCCAGCCTCTGAAACAAAAAGCTGAGATCAGCCGCGGACAGTCTCTGCGCCGTGATGGGAATACCCATATAAGAGAACTCCCGGCCCTGCTTGATTCGCAGCTTGTTCGTGATCACCCGCGCCTTCGTCCTACTAAGCCTGGGGTTAAAGACGACCCTGGACTTTGCCAAGTTGACGCACAGCCCAGCAGCCCCCTTGAAAGCATGCAAAACGCTACGGATGGCCCTCGCAGCCTCGCGAGTAGCAGGGGCATACAAGAGGACATCGTCAGCGAACAGAAGATGCGAGATAGACGGCGCGTGCCTCCCCGGCCGGAACCCCAGCAGCTGCCGATCCTCATATCTTTTAATCATGCACGACAGGAGCTCGGTGGCCATAACATAGAGATAGGGCGACAGAGGACAACCCTGCCTGAGCCCCCGTTCCGCGACCACCCACGGGAGGCGAGAGCCGTTGACGAGGACGCCATATCTAGGGTGACAAATGCAGGCCTTCACTCATTCGCGCCAAATGGGGGGAAACCCCAACGCCAGCAGCATGTCAAGGATGAATTCCCACCGAACCCGATCGTACGCCTGCTCCATGTCCAGCTTCACGGCCATAAGGCTAGTGGCCGCCGTGTAGGAGCGCATCTTGGCCGCCATCTCCTGCGCAATATAGATGTTGTCGGATATGCTGCGTCCGGGAATGAACGCGGCCTGCTCACGGGAGATGAGACCAGGCATCACCGGCTTCATTCTGTCCACCAGAACCCTCGCCATCGCTTTGTATACCGTGTTGCACAGGCTGATAGGCCGGTAATGTTCCGGCCTGCAAGCCCCTGGCTTCTTAGGAATTAAAACCACGAGAGTGTCCTTCCATCCCTCCGGCAGCCTCCGCTCCTCAAAAAACGCCATAACAGCATTAATCACATCGGCCCCAGCGATCTTCCAGTATCCATGAATGAACTCCGCCGTGATCCCGTCACTTCCCGGGGCACGGTTGCGTTTGATGCTCCTCAAAGCCCCCACCACCTCATCTACCGTGACGTTCCTCCCCAAGGCATTCGCCTCCGCCGGGCTCACCCTTCTCTGCAACGGGGTTACCATCGGCAGAACCCCTTGATCACCACACCTCCACTTGCGATCGAAGAACTCCGAGAGGGCCATCCCAATGCCATCAGGAGAGACCACCTCCGTTCCGTCATCCCCTTTGAGCATAGAAATCCGGTTGGACCTGGCACGCGACGAGGCCATGTTATGAAAAAACTTCGAGTTGCCGTCCCCGACATGCGCCCAATGAGCCTTGGCCCGCTGCCACCACCACTGCTCCTCAAGCACGCCGCCCCGGTGGAAAGCGGTGATCAAGTCCCCAAGACGATCGTGCTCCTCCGCCGAGAGGTCCCCCCTGGATTCCCTATCTTGCAACTCCTCGATAGCCCGCAGCAGCTCTCTGTTCCGGTCCCCCAAGTTGCCCACCTCAACCCGACTCCAATGCTGTAAGGCCTTCAGGGAACGTCTGAACTTTGTCGTGACCATCTCCATAGGGTTGCCACAGGCCCACCTCTTCCACGCCTTAAGCACGACACCATGGGACTGAGGGTAACTGAGCCACGCACTCTCGAACATGCTTCTGCAGGACTTCGGCCGCAAGCCCGTATCACCCAGACAGAGCAGCACCGGGCAGTGATCAGACCCAAGGCGACTGAGGTGCTGCACCGAGCAATCCGGAAATCCATTCAGGCCCGCTGGGTTAATCAGCACTCGGTCAAGCCTTTCCCATATGCGCGCTCCCCCCTTCTTCCCATTACACCAAGTGAAACGGTTGCCGATGAACCCCAGATCCTCCAATTGAGTGTCCTGCATGAAGTCAGCGAATCCCTGCTGGTCACGACCATACACGAAGGGCCTCCCGCCCCTCTTCTCCGCCTGAGCCATGACCAGATTCAAATCCCCCGCCACCAGGAGGGGGGAGTCGCCACCGTGAGATGAGCGGATGACCTCCCAAATGTCCTGTTTCCGCTGGTAGTCCCTAGGCCCATACACGAAAAAACAATCAATCGAGCAGCTTGGCCTGGGAAATATCGAGCAAGCCACCAGGTGAGGGGACGTCGCCATAATCGAAATTTGGATCCCGACCCTCCACAACAGAATGATGCCCGCCGACAAACCCATCGAGGGTTGGGCGGCAAAAGTCCATTCCCTCCCCAGTAGCCAGTCCGCATCACTCCGGCCGAACGACTGCACCTTGGTCTCCATCAGCACCACCAGGTCCACCATCTTCTCACGCACCAAGCGCTTCAAGTAGCTCCGCGAGCTGCCCTTCTTGACTCCCCGAATATTCCAGATGATAATCCGCATGAAATAAACCTCCGTACCGTACTTCCATGCACCCATACACCTACGAGTTCCAGCGCTCAGCCCCGACCCGTTGAGCCGCCGCTGTGCCCCACGAAGCACAGCCCAAGGGGGTACCCGATCACGTATTGGTCCCCGCATGACTAGGCCTGCTCTCTCCCTCCAGCTCCTTCCCCCTCTCAGGTGGAATGACTCTGCTCCCGACATTCCCCGTCGACCTGCCCGTTGGCATTACTCCCAACGAAATGCGCTTCGAGCCCCACCTTCTTAGACTTGTGCTTCCCCCCGGCTGCGGTGCCCAGCGAACTCTGCTTCTGCCCCGCGCTCTGGACATGGTGTCCGTGCCCCTGACCCTGCTGACCCCCCGGTCGCCCCGGGCCATGCTACCAAAGCCAGTACCCGGATCCCGAACTCGCCCACCAGCAAGGGCAAATTGGCCTGACCTCTTACGCTGCACTATCGTCCATGGCCCCAGGCCCTGTTCCTCTATTCGAGAATCCCTTACCATCCCAGCACCCCCGTCCATCACTTTAGGTTCCTCCACCACCACAGGCCCACTCCCTTCCTGCCCCTCCCCCATCTCCTCTAACATCCCCACAATCCTTTCCCCCACCTGTGGGGACCCCCCACGGCACTCAGGCACCTTCACCCCTTCGTGGCATTGACTCTCCAGGTGACCCACGAGACCACACCGGAAGCATATCCTTTGCAGCCCCTCATACGCGAAGCTTTGGTATACCCTGCCAAAATCCCCATTCAGCCACACTCCCGGCTTAAGCCGCTTTGAAAGGTCGACGCGTACACAGACACGCGCGAACGACGACTGCTCCATGCCGGCGGTCCAGCCATCCAGAAGAAACGGGTCTCCGATAGCCTTGGCGATGCGAATGATGTTGTCAACGTCCCAGTAGACTAGGGGAAGGCCCGGAAGCCTGACCCAAATTGGTGCCCTCATCACCGATGCCGACCTGGGGCTGAACTCAGGTGTCCAGTGGTCCAATCCCAAAGCTTGTCCGGCGACCTGCCACGGGCCGCCTAGCCAAACCGCGTTACGATCCTGCTGGGACACAAAATGCAGACAGAAGCAGTTGGAGGAAAGATCGAAGACTTTGAACTCCTTGTAGTGTCCCCACCGCTTGAGCAGTACCCTCGCTATGACGTGAAACGGAAGCATGGGTCCATAGATACGACCAACTAAATCAAATTGATGGAAGACAATCCGCCTCCTACAAGCATCCTGAGCCATCAGAACATCGCCTCCCTCCACGTAATCTGGGATCTCCGCCGCCCTAGCATTGACGTCGATATCCGCCGGCCTCAGATGCGACACCACCCCGCTATTGAAGCCCGTAGGCGTATTCGCTGTGAGAACATCCTTAAAGCTCCCCAATTTGACTCCATTGGCATTTACTTCCACCGCCCCCAGGATCCCATCGCTTGGAAGAGCCTCCTTCCCTTTCCTCTTCGTCTCCAGAGACTTGCTCTCCCCTTCGTCTTCCATGGCAATTCCTGATGTATCCCCAGCCTCCAGTGGCCCCTCCACATCCCCCTGCTCCTTCTCCGCACAACCTTCAAAGCCCCTGTCCTCCGCAACGTCAGCCTCAGCAAGTCCCTGGGCCGCGCCATCGACCTCCCTAGAACCGCCCTTCACCCGTGCCGCGACTCCCTTCCGAATGGGAGACGAGCTCCCAGAATTCTGTGGTCGCCTGCTGCTCCGCCTGACATGACTCCCCGCCATTTTTGTCAATCTAGGGCTGCAGGACCTCCCCCCCAAAGGTCGGGGACGAAGTGGTCCCGTGCCCCGCGGGTAGAAGATCCAATTAATCCGGAACCAGCACCCCGCGCCAACCGGATACTGTTCAAATTCAAATCTTCGATTTTACGAATATTCAAATAATAATCGGGCCCACCACCTGCGTAACGGTCGCCACGTGCAGGAATCACGCGTTGACCAGATCACGGACCACCGGCGCCGCCGACGAACACCTTCCCTGTCGTCACCGAGCCTTCAACCTCCCCTTCCTTCGCCGTAAGCCGTTGGACGCTGGCAACAGCACGCTGTCCACCACCGCCAATCCGCCTTGTCAAGCCTTCCGATTGCAACGCCCCTCCCAACTGACTGTTGCTAACGCAGGCCCCCAAACCGCCACACCCGAACTCCCGGCACCAGCCCCGGAGGCAAGCACCCGGATGTGGCCCGACCACCACACCCGGCGCTCCTCACATCGCAAGCCCCAGGCGCTCCTTCGCTTCGCTTCGCTCCTTCGCTTCGCTTCCGTTCGAATAGGTGGATGTAATTGTAGGCAATAGCAGGAAGCAGATGCATTAAAGCAAAGCAAAGAAACAATCTGCATCAGCTGTAATGAACAAACAATAGCTTAGCCATAAACTGTAGATTGAGCCAAATTTTGTTACCAAGACGAAAATAAACACAAAATTAAACACAAATGCAACAATTAATGGTAATTCCTCCCCACCAGGAAAAAAAAAAAAAAACAAAAAAGCTTCGATCATCGCCACCGCCACCGACACAGAAGCCAACCTAACGCTTCCTTAGGCTCCGTAGATCCTCGAAGCTCCAATCCCTCCTCATCCCACCGCTCCGCATCAGCCGCGGCTCGCCGCCGGCAGATGGAGGAGCCAGGGGCGGCTCGACGGAGGCGTTGGACAAGTTGCTTGCCGTGTTCGCGAGCTTGCAGGGTCCCCCGTGTCGACCGGGGACGACCGAAGTGCTGCGGCGAAGGTTGGTGTACGGGGGCGGGGAGAGGTTGCAGGACCAGGAGCGGTCGAACCCGCAGCAGCGGCAGATCGGCCGGTGCTTTCCTCCGAGATCTCGGCCGGCTTCGGGGCGGCCGCGGCCGCGGCCGCCCTCGCAGAGGAGGCAGTTGAGGTTCATTGGGAGCAGAAGGGGAGCGGTGGGGAGATTGGAAGATGGGTTCCTCTTGGGGAGGAGAACAGAAGAGGAGCGTTCTTTGGGGAGACAGCGATGTTGACCTCAGATCTCATGGAGAAGGAGCAGTGGTCCGCGTTCCCTCGGCTAATTTGGGAGGGAAGCTGAGTTGGCTCAAATGCCCATTTCCTTCCCTGGGAAATGGTCTATTGTTGAATACAGAAGTGCATGAGAGAACTTTTAAATAAAATCAACATTAAAAACAAACTCTAATGTAAATAAGTTCATAATGAAGTAGGAAAATTAAAACATGCACGTTACTTATTGAATATAAGATATAAAATGTAACACTTATGTTGAATATTATGATTCTTATATGTTTGCAATGTAAATGAGTCTCCAATCAAATATAAGATATAAACCGTCGGCTTCCACTCCACGAGTGGTCGCCCGGTCGTCAACTCGGCTCCGTCATTGCTAACAGATTCTCTTACTGCCTGCCTTCCGATCAATCATCCACCACGAGTAAGCTCAATTTCGGGTCGAATGCCGTCGTTACCGGATCCGACGCGGTCACCACTCCGCTGATATCCGGATCCCCCGACACCTTTTACTACCTCAATTTGGAACAGATAAGTGTGGGCGGTCAGGGAAGTGTGGCCCTGAATCCGGCAGCCCTGGCAAATGGTCAGGGAAACATCATCATCGACTCCGGCACCACTCTTACGATCCTCGACGATAACACCTTGCAGTCGGTGTCGAAAAAGGTGGCTACCAGCGTCGGCCTCCCGCAGGTGAGCGACCCTAACAGTGTCTTCGGCCTCTGCTTCGACGTGTCCGGCGCGGGAGGAAATGCTGAATTTCCTGACATAACGTTCCATTTTTCGGGTGATGCATCGGTGGTTCTACAACAATCGAATGCGTTCGTGGAGAGCGCGAAGAACACGGTTTGCTTGGCCTTCGTCTCCAACAAGGGCAATGGTGTCAGCATATTTGGAAACGTCGCACAGCAGAACTTTCACATTGGTTATGACCTCGGCGCCATGCAGCTTACCTTCGCACCTACTGATTGCTCAAATCACTGAACATTCGCGCGCGAAGATGCTGCAAATATCTGTACACTTGAAACATACGTTTGTGTAATACAAGTACTCTTGTTTATCTCGCTTCATGATATGTATTTGCAACTTAAAGAGAACTTTGGTATCATTTTATGTGTATTTAAAAACTCTCTTTAAAACAACTATTTAGAAAAAAGAACCGATATATTTTATGGTCAACTTTATCAACAATCATCATAAATCCTCAATTGTATTAATGTAATTGTACTGCCATCTGAAATAATCCATATTATTTTTAAATTATTCAGTTTATACAATTTTTAAAAAATTGAAATTAGGATCGTGTTTTGTAACATTTATTTCAGTGAAAAACTTTCAACAACCAAGTTCTCTTTTCCTTGTATTTCTTTTGTTTTATCAAATCTTCATTACATTTTATTTTTTAATCCTTTTACCAAATAATTTCTTCTTATTTTTGGGCTTAGAGTTAAAAAATTATTAGTTTTGAACATTTGATTGGGGACTCATTTACATTGCTAACATAGAAGAATCATAATATTCAACATAAATGTTACATTTTATATCTTATATTTCATGAAGAATTTAATGAAGTCATCATAAATTCTCAACTTTTATGTTGTTGTTCAACTAAACATCAACTATAATGCATTGTATTGTAGTGAGCTTGATGTAAATGTTGTAAAAAATATACATCAAGTTTGAACATTGGCTTTGTTGCCTGCAAGAATGAGAGATATCTCCAATCCTCTGCTGAAAGCCTGGTTAAAGAGGAGGCGTGACTGAAATGTAGAGACGAATGGGAACCAAGAGAGGAATGCCAACGGACAAAAGATCAACATCCCCATCCCTGCATCGTACATCCGAGCAATCTCTCGCACAGAGAACCACAAGCCCAAGCTCTTTACTAAACCCCTCCATGCGATTGCAAGCTGAGAAAACAATGAACAACAAGTTAACCAAGGCACCATAAGCATTCCTTCCCCTCAGTAATGGTGGAAGTCACAGCTACATGCTTAAAAGATGAAGTAATGATTTGGTTCATAGCATGCCTTTACTCGGGAAGTACTTTTCAATGAAGAAGAAGAAGAAGAAGAAGATTGAAAAATTTGCTCAACCAAAATTTATTAAAAATAGTTATAACTTACCGATAAGATCATCCAACCAGTAGGAACGAAAGCAAGCACACAAGCAAACAAGTCCGTTACGGATAACTTCGTCAAAGCGACAAATAGAACGATTGCGACAATAAGTCCAATTGCTGTTATGCCTTGGATGAAACGTAACATAAGCTGGAAATTGGAAGACTTTTTTGGACTAAACGTGAAGACCTGCAGAAACAAAAGTGATGTAATAAGATTGAAGAAACAATCAAATGTAATATTTGAGGAGAACTATAGTTTGTAACTTCGTTTAACCTTGAATATTGCAACCATGCCAAGCAACACAATCCACGAATAGCCATATACCTGGAGATGAAAATCAATCGTCAGACTAATTTTCTACAATTAATTTCATAAAAATGCTATCCGGTAGTAAATGAAACAAAGACTAAAAATATAGAATATCATGATCCTTACATCTTAGTTTAGAAAAAAAAAAAAAAAAAAATACTACCATTGCTAATTCAGATTAAGATGAATACAATCATGTCTTGATAAATCTATTTGCTATGAAAAAGAAACATTTCATGTCACCAGGTAAGAAATATGCAACCTAGCAACTCATTCTAATTGACAAATCTTTTTCAAAGGAAATTCACATGCATTGCTCATACAATCTAAAATGTGCCCAAAGCAACAAAAAGAAATGATGCAAAAACATGCATTTTGCAATTTGCCAAAATCATTGTTAAACATTCAAGCCTTCTTGTGAGTTGGTGATGGTAGTCATGATACAACCTATGCAAAAAGAAGCTGTTCTTATGATATTGCAATCTTATCCGATTGATTATAATACGGTTTGTTACTTCTCAGTCACTTGGCATCATTGCTGTGCATCTGATCAGAAACATATTTGAAAAATACTCAACAAGAATTCTTCTTGCAGTGAGATAGACACTAGCTTGCATTAAATTTTCTTTGGCAATTTAGTTCAAGTATATATGGGTATAATAGAATATAGAAACAATACTCACATTACTTGGGCGGCTTGAGGTTACAATGAAATTACTTGTCAGTAGTTAATTACATTGTATGATCAAGCTTCACTATAAGATTAGCCATATTGAATTCCTATGTAAAGGTTCTCTCCCCTTAAATATCAAATCTGAGATAATAATGTTGGTATTCAAAAAATATAATATCCACGGATTTATAAAATTTTTTTGTAATAGGAGAATAACATTTATATCCTTTCAATATGAAGAGTATCCCAAAAAAAATTTACATAATATCTTTAGGGTAAAGGTTTTCCTAATGTTGACTATGAATGAATATAAATACAAAACATTGGCACGTTTTGAAAAGAATGAAAGATATGAGATGGATAGTTGGATATGTTTTGAGTAGAGTTTGACACATACCTTAAAAGTAATATCTTGACTAGAGTTTGACATATGCCTTAAAAGTTTCAGACTCCAAAGAGCATTCTATTAACAAGATAAGTTACAATGAGTATGGCATTCCCTTATTTGTGTTTTGGAAAATATGTACAAAAAACTTGAGAAATTAAGCTACTTCTAGGAGATGTCTCTTTTTTCTTTTGGTTTTACCATTTTATTGAAGTGTGTCAATTAAAGAGCTTAGATAAACACTCTCTAAACTTATTAAGCAATTACTAAGAATGGATACAAAATATTTCTTTGCATTGTTTATTTTCAAAATTTTCTTTTTAGATAAGAACTTGGTTTGAACCATGATATTGAATTTTTTGTAGGAGTCTTACATTTGATTTTTTTCCATTAGGAAAACCTATGTAAGTCCAGTGTGATCATCTATAAATATCATGAACAAATAAGATATAGTAATATTTTCGACACTAGATTGCCTCTACACATTGTGAATCAATTAAAAGGGTCTGTAAGATAGACCACAATAAGTATTTCAAACAAGTTTTACCAATTGACAAATTTTATATTAAAATTCATTTAGAATTTTATTATTAAAGAGATGAAAAATGTTTCTTGAGATACAGTAAATAAAATTTAGATGTTCTATCTTTCATAACATAAATTATCTCTTTCTGAATAAAAAACAAAAACTAGACTTTTAGTTGTAGATATTAAGCACTCAACAATGTGATCTATCCTTTAAAAAGAATCATTCTCTGAAGTAGATAGAGCTCAACTCTTTAATATTACCAAACACTTTCCCCATATCCAAACTTGAAATTTACAAGAATTTTGAGAATATTTAATGACACAATTGTGATCCAAAGTGAGTTTGTTGGCTATAATAAATTGGAATTTAATTGAGGCATTATAAGGATAGCGTTTAGTTTTAAATCATTTGAAATGCTTATTGATGTAATACCAATCACTTTGGAATGTAATTCATTTACTATACTAATAATTATATTCTCAAGACAAGGGCTGAAATTTATCAATACAATCCATAATTTTAAGTTACCTTTCCTAACACCAAAGACACTAATGAAATAATCTTTCTAAGCAAAAGATTTGGTTCAAATTGCCATGATAGAATCAACAATTTGTAATTTCTTGATCAACCATTTTAAAATCTTGAGATGCTCTGTCTAAATGGTTTGGGCTCAATTGGCAGGAAACTTTTTCCCTAGTAGCATTGTTGCCTTGGCTCTTTCTAGCTTGTGGGTGTGAGAGCCCAATTGGCCAGTTTTTGCATAAATCTTCTAGTACGTGCCTTTGGTGTGACCTGGCTTTCGACAATGCACACAATATAGTCATTACTTTCTCTGCCTTTCATCGTTACTGAGATTCTGAGGCTTAAAAGCAACTAAGGCAGACTTTTCCATTTGAGATGCAATAATTTGAGTACTTAAAATGACTTTTCTCTAATTTCTTCTTTTTGAACTTCAGAAAAGGCTTCTTAGAAGCCACATTAAGGTCCTATCTCTTGATGTCTTCTTCAAAATTCATCAAAGGTTTTGTTGATCCCAAAAACATTTATAAATACTTATCTTCTCTACAATTTGTCTATACTTGATTCTATCTTCAAGGCATCTCCGTGAGTGTTGGTTGCACAAATCCACTTGTTGCCAATATTACGTGAGGGCGTTGAAATACCAAGTCATAGTCAAATCTTTATGTAGCAAAGCATAGAGTATTTTCTATCTTGAACAATTTTGAAGAATTCTCTTTATTTAAATATGTTTTCCTTGGTGCTTCTCAGATTTCTCTCGTTGTTCCATAATGAACTAAATTTTCTCCTATTTTGTTAGTTATGGAATTAATCAATCATAACAGAACCATGATATTTTCTAGCTTCTACTTTTTGAAATACAGCTCATCTACCTTGAAAATGCCACTGCATCGAATAAGCAGTCATCTTTGCCTTTTCTATAAATGAACATCAATATTGATTGGGACCACTAGAGATAATTATTCTGGTTGAATTTGTGTCTTATAATGAGGATTTAATTGCTATTTAACATTCTTCCAAGATTGGAGAGTATAATTTGAACTGAGTCTCTTTGTTGCCATCTCATATTTCACCATGTGAGGATTGATTTAGGTCTCAAAGAATGTAGAATATGCTTTCTATCTTCTCTTTATAATAGGAGTTGAAGGAGTGCCTATGGAAGCCTAAGGACAAAAAGCTACTCTCACATTGCTGCTCATGATAGGAGAGCGAGAGCTCAACTCAAGTGAGTAGAAGATTAGGTTGAGGGATTGGATTAACTTGGGGGATGAAACTATCAAAGAGCAAAAAGAGGGCTCTAATGGAGGCTTTCAAGAGAGAGAGAGGAAAACATCGACAGAGAGAGCTAATATCCATTTCAATTGCTCATTACAAGAACAGAAATAAGTGCAAATGAGCACAATCTCTGTCCATGCCCTAGGGATCCTTTTGAAAACGTACAATACGTTGGAGTATTGTGTACAACATGATAACTTTTAACATAAGACATCTATTGATACACAATGTTGAATGGTAAAGCCTACCATTTTTGTATGGTAAGTAATTTGTTTGCATACAACACATATTGCCATGCGTAAGGTACGCCACTGATAATGCAAGACATGTCAAAGGTAGATCACGAGGTAACGGCTAATTGACTATTTTAAGAATTTTTTGAACAATTAGCAAGTCCTTGGGAGAAATTGATGATTTCAAGGGTCAAAAGGTTATAAATACCTCTCAAAACATCAAGAAAAGGTTAATAATCAAATACAAATTATTTTGAAGAGATTTATTCAAGCTTTCACAATTACAAGCTCTTCTACACTTCATTATAACAAGAATCATCTACACTTGGAAGTGGAGCATCAAATCCTTCATCTGCATCTCTCTCAAGTCTTCATCATCATTCTACAAAGTAGTAACATCTTTGAAAGAAATCTAATTATTATCATATTAAATAACGCCCCTTAAGATTAAAATCGGTTATAGGATACTTATATATGTGCTTTGATTGTAAATATTTACCATATTTTCACATCTTATTTTCCTTTGAATTGATTGTATCATTTGAGTCACCTTGTTTTGACTCTTCTGAGCATCCTTCTGATCCCTCTAGATCAAGTTTATAAGGTACTTGCTTGTCGGCCTTTTGGCAAAAGGTGGTCAAGTTAGTAGTAACCCTAGCCTTTCATTATTAGAGATAAACGTAGACTTGTTGTTTGAGCTGAACTACTTAAACATCTTGATGCATTTGTTTATCACAATCTTCATACAAATTTTTCAAAATTAATCAAGTGCTTTAAGAAACATACCAAAAGTGGTTATGATAAAACTTGAAATAACATGTACTCTTATTCTTGAGCTTACAAAATTTGTCGAAAGGGGCATAATGCACCCTCATTGTGGGACAGCTATTCTTTCATCAAAGAGCTCAGTGGTTAGAGATATTCGAGGATGGCAGAAGCCCTATTGATTTGGTCTTAATGCCAAGAAGCTTCTTGATAGAGTCAAAAGACAAAGGAGGTTGAGAGTAAGAGTTTGACTCTAATATTATGAGAAAATTGGGTTGGATGAATTTTATTTCTTGCTTTAAAAATATATTGTACATCTCTTATAAATAAGAATTCATCTAATAATTAGAAAAAAAAACAACATAAAACTATTCTACATGATATCAAAATATTCTATCAAATTTGGGTTATAGATATTTGAATATTGTATAATTATCGATATATAGATCAATTAGGTAGGATAACCCTTAATTTGGCAAATGTTATTCAATTTGACTTCAAAAAATACGTGTTTATATTAGATTCCTGATTAAACCAAGCTAAAGAAAATTTCAACAAGATAGATATATTGATGTACATAACATAAAACCCTTGATCACATTCAGATTCAATTCATGTCTACCATAGCTTACTACAGGCATAAAACTTCAATATAAACCCAAAGGATATCTGATTTTTGAACCATCATCAACCATCAAACCAAGTTAACAAACCCATATAGAGTTGTAATTTTGGGAAATTCTAAAATCAAATAGAATTAAAGCAAAACCAGTGCTGCGCTGAATTGAATTTTCTGGGAAACCTAGTTACAATCTCCCTTATAACTTTTTAGTTTAAGATGTCACTAGATTTGACACTAAACTTGGGTTCTTAGTTTTTCTTTTTGGATTACACAATCCATGATGACTGCCAAACTTTTTCACCTGATTACAAGCAAATGCAAAAATCTAGGGTTCACTTTACCCAAAATCAACTTTATTGGGCATAATCATTTCTGGAGGAAGAAAACGGCTTAGAAGATAATCCTTCAGAAGCAAGACTAACTGAAAAATGTGCTGTCATTAATCGAAACAATTATGGAAAATATACGATTAACTGCCGCGTTACTGGACAAACTGGTTTTTTTTAGAAAAAATCAAGCAAATAAAAACTCGTTAAATGTATTAGTCATTTATGATCAAATTCTAGCTAGAGTAAATAGGACTACAGAAAAAATATATGGATAAAACAACTTACACCGAGAGAAGTACTATCCCCTGTGAGTTGCAGCTTATATACAATACCATACTGAAATATCAAAAACCTAAGGCTTAGAATTGTCTCCAGGATACGCCCCCTCAATGTTTGTATATGCATCTGCAAAACCAATAGCAAAATAATGGGAAATGGAACGCAAAAAATATTCTTGTCATTCATGACTGAAGCACAAGCTGTATCATTTGCAGGTAGCAATATCTAATGCAGGTAGCACATCTGCTAGTAATCTTTAGAGGCCTTCTGAGGCTTAACTCTCAACCCTATTAAACTGACTCAGCTGAATTAGAATATAAACGAAAGCTCCAATATCTTTCCTAATAAAACCAATGCAGGCAACATCTCAGTTTGTAATACTTGGAGGCCTTCTCGGGCATATCACTCACCTCATCCAAATGAACAACCGTGTGCAGGCAGCCACTGACTGCATCAAGAGACCACTCAACATCCCAAATCAAGGATAACGAAACTCATAACAGTCAAAACACCATCATGGGGACTCACCTATCAAATTTCCCTTTAACACACTGTTGTGGAGATAATTCATAAGAAGGGGTCATTCAAAACGAGAATAGCAAAAAAAGACCAGCTCAGGGTCTGATATAAGGAGTTCTCAAAAAACATGCAAATGTTTGACAATAGCAGTGCGAGACTATGGATTTGACCCTTCAATTTAATTTATGCTAAATAAATAACAGAAAAGAGAAGCAAAAAGAAACTGCCAAGCAAAATAAAGATTTCAAAACGTAAGCTGAAGTTAAACCAGATACCCGGAGCAATGATAACCAATGTCCTGGGACAAAACCACTTGCTCAAAAAATGCTTGAGCTGACACATGTTTTTATATCCATTATAGCTATCATCAGTGGGAGAAAAATTGCTGGAAAAGAAGTCCTCAAACAAAATTCCACTTCCAAGGTAGAATGACACCAAAATGGCATGGAAGAAATAAGGACACAAGTGCCAAATTTCTCAAACATTGATCATGACAGATCAGCTAGCAGAAGGTAGCTAGCAATAGCAACAAAGGGATCGCCATGTTTACTGAATATTGAGCATAGATCAACAGAGCAATTGATAGAGAGAAAATTCTCAAGAATCTACGAAGGGTTTTACTGGTCAAAACAACCTATATTTATCAAATTTTGCTAGTCAGGACAAATTTCCACCAGTTGAAGTTCGAACACCCAATATGCATTTAATCCAAATTTAAATGAACCAATTTGAAAAGGCACATCATCAACCTTGAGCCAGGCAAGGTGGCACATTCAATCTTCTATTAAAGCACTTCAAAATCAATAGTTTTGTGATGTTGTTCACAATGAAAACATACAATGGCTTGGAATGTGAATTGGCTTGAGGTTTTTTCTCTACCTCCTTACCTGTCTCCTACCCCTCCTTACCCTTAACTTTTACATCAGTCCTAAGTTCAGGATTTCTCAACCTACTGCAATTCGGCATTTTTCTATAAGTAACCAAAATTAAATACCTATGAATGATCTAAAATAAAGCATAGAAATTTTGCATTCTTCAGGTCCATTTTACCCATTCCTCGTGCAGGCTCCTCCTGTAGGACTTTCCTATTACTTCCATTCCTCCACAGGCCATGCTTTTAGTAGCATAAGTCTCTGTTCCATGTGTCTTCGACCACTGCCCAATGGATCCTATTACCTACTTAAAATTTGACATTCACAACCATAACACTTGATGACAGTTTTATTGGATGACAAGAAACCTTTAGTCACTATATATAGATTAAATGTTTGTCCTTCATTGACTGTGTTTGCTTGCATGCTCTTCCACTAAGTATAACTGAGATTGTGTTCCATCTCACAAAAAACAAAGCACATTATTGAATCTTTATTGTATCCACATAACGATATATTCAGCCTAACCTAAACTCATATTTAGTACAGTTCCATTAACAAGTAATAGTAGAGTTGGTTCAACTTTATTCAAGTGGTTGATGTACTTTGAAGCTCGAATGAGCGTTTGGTTGTTTCTAACCTAACTGAGTAGGGATTTGGTAAACTCACATGATTCAAAGTAGTTGAATAATTCTTCATATGCATAATACTTAATCATGTTGATAATCTTCTATAAAACCACATAAGCTTTTTGTTTAAGTGATAGGTGCATAATTCTCATAGTTTAACCATTCATGATGAGTCCTTGGTATGATCTAAAAACAATGCAAAAGGCTTGATAGATTACATTGGTATCCTTGATGTTTGATATAACATTCGATATACTTGGTCATAACACTTCAAATTAAAAGATTGAACGATGAACAATGTGAACGAAATTGCCACTAAGAGAAAGATCATTGAGTACAAATGATATTGGATTTAGTCTAACATTATAAGTTGGGCAATGTTAGAATCTTGATATAGAATTAACATGGCTTCTACTTAAGAGTATTGAGGCATTACGATTGAGTTTGTTTATCTGCAAATTTTTTATTTTACATTATTTCACAAGGTCAAGATTTCGCCTTTTGTAAGTTGTTCTAAAGGGATTTTGACCCTTGCCATCTTCTTCATGTAGGTTCAATTTTAATTATGAATCCATAAAGATGTTGTGCATCAACAATGTAGAAATTCAAATTAGTTAGCCTGACTTAAAATAAATTAGTTGCACTAATAACTATATGTTTTTATTCAATATTATCATGATATTTGTAGTTGTAAAAGTAATTTTAGATGGCTTAATATCAAAATTATTTTCACTTATTTGATCTCTTTATTTAAAAAGATTTTCTATTAAAATAGGACAAAAAAAATAACCCATTAATACAAATATATATATATATATATCTTTGTATTTTTAACGATGAATGATAAAGAAAAATATGATTATTTTCTATAAACTCAAAAAATAAATTTGTTTCAAAATTGTTAAAAATTCAATCAACCATGATCAAACAAATGATGAAATTGACTAACACATGTTTTGTGAAAATATTAAATTTTCATTCAATTAGTTATAAAAGATACAATAAATAGTTTTAATAAGAAAAAATCAAACCAAATTAAATAAAAAACAAATGCACCTCTTTAGATATACTTTATAAGTAACCTAATGCAAGGAACACGCAGCACCAACCCTTTAATGCATTTTGAAAGCTGACTTGATTCCATTTTATGGTTACTTTGATCTAAGATTGCAAGTTGGGGGCATTAGCAAAAATAATGGCTTCTCTATATGTGTAAGAGATAGAATATCCCTGATTTTTGCAAACCTTTTTTACTCGTCTAATTGTTAGAAGAACCCTCCATGGAAAAACCACAATGGAATTTATCATATATTTTAGAACTTTAGAGTCACTATAAATCAAAACTATAACCTTCTTTCAAGCATTACTGCAAATCATTTAGTAGTGTCATAGCTACTGCTTTGAGATTAACTTTTTTATCTCCAAATAAATTGAGAAGATAGTTAAGACAATCTATTGAGAATCATGCATGACTCCCTAGGCCCATGCTAGCCTAGGATTACCAACTGACAAGCCATTTACATTTAGATGAGAGTCAAAACCAAAGTGGTGTGAACCATAACCCCAAAAGTGCTACAATCTTAACATGATACTTAATGAATGGCATAAGGAATTTTCCTATCAATTTGGGAAAATATTCCACACAAATTGAGTCACTCTGTACTATGAAAACATATGATTTAATATTTCAATATTTAAATAGATATGACATTTGAAAGGTAGCTGAAATCAAATATGTTAAGAATTTTTAGTCTAAATAAAAATCTAATAAGTAATTTTATCATAAATATAGATATCTTAATAAACAGTTTAGTGCTTCATATTTGTTTTTTAGAGAAAAACATGACCTTTTTGTATGAATACTTCCCAAGCAGAGGTTATGTTAAAATTACTATTAGCAATCAAAATCCAAACATAAGTGTTTTCCTCATCCATTTTTTTATATATTTCACTATTGTATTCTTAAATAAGAATATGTTATAAGATAATTTTCCTTTCAATAAGTTAGCCACAATACCATATTTAAGTAAAACATAATTTTACTTTGTCCATTAAACAAAAAGATAAATATAAACGACTCTCTATAAAAACTATCATATTTTGTTGCAAACCCAGAAAGGTGAAAAAACCTTACCTTCATAAAAAGCCTGATATCTATTTTTTTATAATTCTCAAACAATAACTAATGGTTGAATTTGAATTACCTCATCACAAGAAAAGCTCCCTGAGCCATAACCCAAAAAGTGCTACAATCTTAGCATAATACTTTATGAATGACATAAGAGTATTTCTAATCAATTCGAGAAAACATTCCACACAAATTAAGTAACATTTTACTATGAAAACATATGATTTAGTGTTTAAATATTTGAATAGAAATGACATTTGAAAAATAACTAAAATCAAATATGTTAAGAATTTTTAATTCTAATAAGAACCTAATAAATAATTTTATCATAAATATAAATATCTTAATAGATAGTCTAGTATTCCATATTCGTTTCTTGGAGAAAAATATAACCTTTTTGTATCTTATTACTTCCTAAGCTAAGGCTATGTTGAAATTACTATTAACAGTCAAAATCCAAATGTGAGTGTTTTTCCAATCCATTTTTTTATATATATTTCTCTATTGGATTCTTAAATAAGACTATGTTGTTTAAAATAATTTTCCTTTCAATAAGGTTAGCCACAATACCACAATTAAGCAAAAAATAATTTTTCTTCGTCCATTAAACGAAGGGATAAATAATGGAGACTTTGTATAAAAGCTATCATATTTTATTGCAAACCAACAAAATTAAAGAAACCTTAACTACATAAAAAGCTTGATTTCTAGATTTTATAATTTCTAAATGATAACTAATGACAGAATTTGATTTAACTCACCACAAGCAAAGCTCTGTGAGCCATAACCCCAAAAGTGCTACAATCTTAACATAATACTTTATGAATGACATAAGGATATTTCTAATCGATAAGAGAAAACATTCCACACAAATTAAGTCACTCTGCACTGTGAAAACATATGATTTAATGTTTCAATATTTGAATAAAAATGGCATTTGACAAGTAGTTGACATCAAATGTGTTAAGAATTTTTAATCTTGGTAAGAACCTAATAAGTAATTCTATTGTAAATATGGATATCTTAATAGACAACCTAGTGTTTCATATTTGTTTCTTAGAGAAAAACATAACTTTTCTGTACCTGATTACTTCCCAAGCTGAAGTTATGTTAAAATTGTTATTATCAATCAAAATCTAAACATTAGTGTTTTCCCCATTCATTTTTTTATATATTTCTTTATCGCATTCCTAAATGAGAATATGTTCTATAAGATAATTTTCCTTTCGATAAGGTTAGTCATAATACCATAATTAAGCAAAACAAAATTTTTCTTTATCCATTAAATAAAGGGAAAAACACTAGAAACTTTCTATAAAAGTTATCGTATTTTGTTGCAAACCCAAAAAGTTGAAGAAGCCTTACTATCATAAAAAACTTGATTTCTATTTTTTTATAATTCCCAAGCAAAATTAATGGTAGAATTTGAATAACCTCACCACAAGCAAAGCTCTGTGAGCCATAACCCCAAAAGTGCTACAATCTTAGCATAATACTTAAGAATAACATAAGGGTATTTCCAATCGATTCGAGAAAACATTCCACACAAATTGAGTCACTCTGTGCTATGGAAACCTATGATTTAGTGTTTCAATATTTAAATAGAAATAGCATTGAAAAGATAGTTTAAAATCAAATATGTTAAGAATTTTTAATCCTGGTAAGAACCAAATAAATATAGATATCTTAATAGACCGCCTAGTGTTTCATATTTGATTTCTTGGAGAAAAACATAACCCTCTTGTATCAGATTACTTCCCAAACTGAGGCTATATTGAAATTACTATTAGCAATCAAAATCCAATATTGAGTGTTTTCCTCATCCATTTTTTTAATCTATTTTTCTATTATATTTTTAAATAAGAATATATTCTGTAAGATAATTTTTCTTTCGATAATGTTAGCCAAAATACCACAATTAAGCAAAACATAATTTTACTTCGTCCATTAAGGAAAGGGATAAATACTGAAGGCTTTCTATAAACGCTATTGCATTTTGTTGCAAACCACGAAACGTGAAAAAACCTTGCCTTCATAAGAAGCTTGATTTCTATTTTTTTATAATCCCCAAGCAATAACTAATGATAGAATTTGAATTACCTCACCACAAGCAAAGCTCCATGAGCCAAAACCCCAAAAGTGCTGCAATCATAGCATAATACTTCATGAATAGCATAAGGGTACTTCCAATCAATTCGAGAAAACGTTCCAAACATATTCACTATTTACTATGAAAACAAACGATTTAGTATTTCAATATTTGAATAGAAATAACATTTGAAAGATAACTAAAATCAAATATATTAAGAATTTTTAGTCCTGATAAGAACTTAATAAGTAATTTTATGATAAATATAAATATCTTAATAAATAGCCTAGTATTCCATATTTGTTCCTTGGAAAAAACGTAACATTTTTGTATTTGAATACTTCCCAAGCTAAGGGTTTGTTGAAATTACTATCAATAGTCAAAATCCAAATATGAGTGTTTTTCCAATCCATTTTTTTATATATTTCTCTGCTGTATTCTTAAATAAGAATATGTTGTTTATAATTTTTCTTTCGATAAGGTTAACCATAATATCACAATTAAGCAAAACATAATTTTCCTTCGTCCATTAAACAAAAGGATAAATAATGGAGACTTTCTATAAAAGCTGTTGTATTTTATTGCAAACCCGCAAAGGTAAAGAAACCTTACCTTCATAAAAGGCCTGATTTCTATATTTAATAATTTCCAAATGATGACTAACGACAAAATTTGAATTACCTCAACACAAGAAAAGCTCCATGAGCCATAACACCAAAGGTGCTACAATCTGAGCATAATACTTTATCAATGGCATAAGGATATTTACAATCGATAAAAGAAAATATTTCACACAAATTTGGTCACTTTGCATTATGAAAACATATGTAGTGTTTCAATATTTGAATAGAAATAACATTCATAAGGAAGTTGAAATCAAATATGTTAAAAATTTTTAGTCCTGATAAGAATCTAATAAGTAATTTTATTATAAATATAGATATCTTAATAGACAGCCTAGTGTTCCATATTTGTTTTTTTGGAGAAAAACATAACCCTTTTGTATCTGATTACTTCCCAAGCCAAGGCTATGTTGAAATTACTATTAACAATCAAAACTCAAACATGTGTTTTCCCCATCCATTTTTTTATATATTTCTCTAGTGTATTATTAAATAAGAAAATGTTCTATAAAATAATTTCCCTTTTGATAAGGTTAGCCACAATACCACATTTAAGCAAAACATAATTTAATTTCGACAATTAAAGAAAGGGATAAATTCTAAAGACTTTTTATAAATGCTATCGTATTTTGTTGCAAACCCAGAAAGGTGAAAAAACCTTACCTGTATAAAAGGCATGATTTCTAATTTTTTATAACTCCCAAGCAACAACGAATGGTAAAATTTGAACTACCTCGCCACAAGCAAATCTCCGTGAGCCATAACCCCAAAAGCACTACGAACTTAGCATAATACTTTATGAATAGAATAAGAGTATTTTCAATCGATTCGAGAAAACATTCCACACAAAGTAAATCAATATATTATATGAATATGTATGATCTAGCGTTTTAATATTCGAATAGAAATGGTATGTGATGGGTAACTAAAATTAAATATGTTAAGAATTTTTAATCTTGGTAAGAACCTAATAAATAATTTTATCATAAATATAAATATCTTATAAGACAACCTAATGTTCCATATTATTCTCCTGGAGAAAAGCATAACTTTTTTACATCTGATTATTTCCCAAGCTAAGGCTATGTTGAGATTACTATTAGCAGCCAAAATCCAAATAAGAGTGTTTTTCCCATCCATGCTTTTTATACATTTCTCTATTTAATTCTTAAATAAGAATATGTTATTTAAAATAATTTTCCTTTCAATAAGATAAACCAGAATACCACAATTAAGCAAAAAATAATTTTTCTTCGTCCATTCAACAAAGGGATAAATAATGGAGACTTTCTATAAAAGCTATCGTATTTATTGCAAACCCATAAAGGTAAAGAAACCTTACCTTCATGAAAAGCCTGATTTCTATATTTTATAATTTCCAAATGATAACTAATGATAATATTTGACTTAGCTCACCACAAGCAAAGTTTTGTGAGCCATAACACCAAAAGTGCTACAATCTTAGCATAATACTTAATGAATGGCATAAGAATATTTACAATCAGTAAGAGAAAACATTTCACATAAATTGAGTCACTCTGCACTATGTAAACATATGATTTAGTGTTATAATATTGGAATATAAAGGGATATGAAAGGTAGCTGAAATCAAATATGTTAAGAATTTTTAGTCTTGGTAAAAACCTAATAAGTAATTTTATCATAAACATAGATGTCTTAATAAACAGCTTCTTGCTCCATATTTGTTTCTTAGAGAAAAGCATAACTTTTACATATCTGATTACTTCCCAAGCTAAGACTGCGTTGAAATTATTATTAATAGTCAAAATTTCAACGTGAGTGTTTTCCCCAACCATTTTTTTATATATTTCTTTGTTGTATTCTTAAATAAGAATATGTTTTGTAAGATAATTTTCCTTTCGATAAGGTTAGCCATAATACCACAATTAAGCAAAACATAGTTTTTCTTCATCCATTAAGCAAAAGAATAAATACTGAAGATTTTCTATAAAAGCTATTGTATTGTGTTGTAAACACACAAAGGTAAAGAAACTTTATCTTTATAAAAAGCCTGATTTATTTCTATAATTCCCAAGCAATAACTAATGATAGAATATGAAGTACGTCACCACAACCAAAGTTCCATTAGCCATAACCCCAAAAGTGCCAAAATCTTAGCATAATACTTTATGAATGGCATAAGGGTATTTCCAATAGATTCGAGAAAACATTCCACACAAATTGAGTCACTCCACACTATGAAAAATAATGATTTAATATTTCAATATTTGAATAGAAATGACATTTGAAAAATAGTTGAAATCAAATATGTTAAAAATTTTTAGTCCTGGTAAAAACCTAATAAGTAATTTTATCATAAATATAGATATCGTAATAGAAAGCCTATTATTCCATATTTGTTTTTTGAAGAAAAGCATAACTTTTTTGTATCTAATTACTTCCCAAGCTGAGGCTATGCGACAATTACTATTGGCAGTCAAAATCCAAACATGAGTGTTTTCCTCATTCATTTTTTTTATATATTTCTCTGTTATATTTTTAAATAAGAATATGTTCTGTAAGGTAATGTTTCAAAAAGGTTAGCCACAATATCATAATTAAACAAAGTATAATTTTTCTTCGCCAATAAAGGGATAAAGATTGAGGACTTCTTATAAAAGTTATCGTATTTTGTTGCAAAACCCACAAAAGTGAAGAAACCTTACCTTCATAAAAAGCCTAATTTCTAATGTTCTATAATTCCCACGCAATAACTAGTGGTAAAATTTGAATTACGTCATCACAAGCAAAGCTCTATGAGGCATAACCCAAAAGTGGTACAATCTTAGCATAATACTTTATGAATGGCAGAAATGTATTTCCAATTGATTCGAGAAAACATTCCACACAAAATGAGTCACTCTGTACTATGAAAGCATATGATTTAGTGTTTCAATATTTGAATAGAAATGATATTTGAAAGGTAACTAAAATCAAATATGTTGAGAAATTTTAGTCCTGGTAAGCACCTAATAACTAATTTTATCATAATTATATCATAATAGACAGTCTACTATTCCATATTTGTTTCCAGGATAAAAGCACAACTTTTTTGTATCTGATTACTTCCCAAGTTAAGCTATATTAAAATTACTATTAATAGTCAAAATCCAAACATAAGTGTTTTCCTCATATATTTTTTTATATATTTTTCTGTTGCATTCTTAAATAAGAATATGCTCATTAAGATAATTTTCCTTTTGATAAAGTTAGCAACATTACCACAATTAAGCAAAACATAATTTTTCTTTGTCCATTAAACAAAAGGATAAATACTAAAGACTTTGTATAAAAGCTATCATATTTTATCACAATCCTACAAAGATGAAGAAACCATACCTTTATAAAAAGCTTGATTTCTATTTTTCTATAATTCTCAAGAAATAATTAATAGTAGAATTTGAATGACCTCACCACAAGCAAAGCTCCATGAGCCATAACCCCCAAAAGTGCTACAATCTTAATATAATAATTTATGAATGGCATAAAGATATTTCAAATCGATTCAAGAAAATATTCCACACAAATTGAGTCACTCTGTACTATGAAAACATATGATTTAGTGTTTCAATATTTGAATAGAAATAGCATTGTAAAAATAGCTGAAATCAAATATGTTAAGAATTTCTGGTCCTAGTAAGAACCTAATAAATAGTTTTATCATAAATATAGATGTCTTAATAAACAATCTAGTATTCCATATTTCTTTCTTAGAGAAAAGCATAATTTTTTTTGTATCTGATTACTTCCCAAACTGAGGTTGAGTTGAAATTATTATTAGCAGTCAAAATCCAAACATGAGTATTTTCCTCATCTATTTTTTTATATATTTCTTTGTTGTATTCTTAAATAAGAATATGTGCTTTAAGATATTAAAGAGGCCATAATTATTTTTCTTGTTTTTGTATTTAGAGCTCATAAATATACTCCATAAAATTTCTACAATTTCGAACAAAATTTCCAACAGAAAGATTAAATCATCTTAGTTTTATTATTACAACTCCCCATATTGTTGTCACACTTTCTATGACCTTGTCTAGAAGAACCATCAAATTTTTAAGTTGAAAACATACCTACAATAAGGTATGCAAATGAGGGGATGTTGAAAATCTCAACATTCTATTTTCCTTTACAACACCAATTTACCAAACTATTTATTTTTTCATAGTTAAAATTGTTCAAACCTTGGAGAAACATGTTATACAATTGCAAATTTCTTACAAAGCCTAGTTCCCCTTCTAAAAGATTAAAAGCTTAATTATTTTATTTCTTTTGTTAATTTGTGCCCTCATTTAGAAGATAATTGTGTTCTACCATTTAAAAAGCATTATAATTCCTCATTTTAATCATATGTATAACAATGTTCTCTTATAATTTTTCGTAGTGTTAAACAAAACATTCCAAAGATAATTAGAAAGGGTTACATAAGAGTTATTAATGAATAAAATATTATGACATTATTTAGCCAACCACATTCACTTGGGTTTAGACTAGTTGTCATTATTATTGTTGTAGGCTTTATCCTTCACCAAGTAATGTAAGTCAAGATCAAATGTTACATGGAAGGCAAGACATTTAAATTCAATTATTTATCAAATTTGTGTAATTTTGATGGATTATAATTGATGAACAAAACTCATGCATAAATGATCTTAACATCAACCACCCAAGAATGCCTATATGGGTAGAATCTAAATATGCCATATGTTCAACTGCATCAAGAGTTTGTCAGTCAACAAGAAAAATCATTATGTTCCAATAGGGGAAGGTCTCCCGCTCAATGTATAGCTGGATGGTTTAGTGTTCAGGGAGAGAACTCTACCTTTAAGAACTTAACATGCAAATGGATAAGGTATATATCTATATATTGATCTTCCAACTAGAACATATCTCTATTATTTTATGGTTGCCAATAGATCCTCTTACAGATGGTGATAACCATCCGAAGAACCTCATGTAGGAGTTTATTCTCAGCACTTGCATACTCTTCACAGTCTCCTTGATAATCACCCCATTTTTTGATGAATAATAGAAACAAAAGAATGGACCACCGCACATGTCTAGGCATTGAGTTTTAATGATTAAACTTGTACATATAAGATAATTTAGCAAAACTTTGGTTATCCAAAAACATTTAATAAGAAAAAAACTGCTCAAAAGGAAATCAGTCAGCATTGAAGTCCACAAAACAAAAAGACAAGATTATAAATTTATTGTGCAGTACAATAAAGTTATCATATTAACATATGCTATTTACCTGTTCTTCATCCCACCAAGATTCCCAGCTATGCTCCCCTTTCACACCAACCCCACCTTTATAGAGGAGCCAGCTAGTCCAGTCATCAAAATCCTCAACAGTCCTGGTAAAAGCAAAGAGAGTGCAGTAAACGGACCAACTCCGACATAAGATAAGCATAATAGCAGTAGATGAAAGACTACAAAAAAAGTATGGATCATACTTCTGCCACTCGAATCCCGAGGGATTGAAGATATATGGTGCAAAAAGCCATGAAAGAACCAAGAACCAGCTACTGATAGTGAGAAGTATGAAAGTAGATGCACCACCCTTAGTATAGCCATATGCTATGTAAACAATAAGGAGCAATGCAACCTCAAGTCTGCAAGGAACAGGTGTAAGCAAGGAATGACAAACCAAAGTCTATACATCACAAAATATTTAATAGACAAACACACTGATCATTCTAACTAAAAGCCATATATAAGAGTATCAAATTGCAAGTTTGCACAATACAAAGATGAGTACTAAAGCATAATCAACAGAAGCTATTTTGATGGGATTTAGAAATGAATGATAATTACATTCAAAGGACTTACGCCTTGACAAAATGGCTTCGTGAATAAAGCCTATAGTTCTCAGCAAATTTGATGTGGCGAACAACAAAACCTCTTCCTGTTGCCCTATACTGTTGGGAAGCATATTAATAATACAATAGTTCAGAAGGACAATTGAAATTGTTATTTAATTTCAAGTGGAATACCTTAGCACCCCCGTGAAGAATTGTTCTTCCAAAGTAGTGTGTTCTGGTTCCAAGAGAAAATGTAAAGAAAACTGCGCAAAGCTGAAGCTGCATGGTTACGAAACTAAAGATTGCCTGCAGAAATTCCACAAGTCAAACAAAATAATGGAGCAGAACATAAAGGAGCCTTAAGTTTCTTGTTAAATAGCAGGATACATGAAGGAGAAAATCCATTAAGAGGATTGTTATGTCCAGGAACATAGTAATTGATCCTCATAACTGGATGGACAGCCAGAAACAGTTCAAATATGAAAACCTTTATGTGAAATTCACAATAGGCAAAAAATAAAAAAAAATTGATTGAAAAGGGAAAGATCACTATTATAATCCTTGATATAGTATGTCCTTTAGTCCAAAATGCAAATATGGAGGACACTACACACATGCAAAGCGTTGCGTCTTTGCGTTTGGGGAGCTCATCACCCTCGTATCAGTTCTCACTATTATGTCATGGTTCCTCCCTCTCCTTGCAGGAGATGCTACAAGCTCCTACTAGTATTCACCTTTTTCTCGACTGCTCCCACCATCACTCACTTGCTTTATGTAGATGACTCCATACTAAATGGCCTAGCCACTTTACAATTGTCTCCATCTTCAAGACGACTCTCAAAGCTTATGCGGATGTTTTGGGTCAGAAAATGAATTTTGGCAAATCAAGCATCATGTTCAGTAAAGGAATGTCCCTTAGACATAGGAAACGATGGACTCGAGAAGATCCAGAATCAATATGTACTCGAGAATTCCCCAGATAGGTAGAACGCTAAATGAGTTAGATTTCAAGCACCTTATTTAGACAAGGATTGATAAAATTTCCATTAGAGCACCCAAAGCATTGCGTCTTTGCGTTTGGGGAGCTCATCGCCCTCACATCAGTTCTCACTATTATGTCATGGTTCCTCCACCTCCTTGCAGGAGATGCTACAAGCTCCTACTAGTATTCACCTTTTCTCGACTGCTCCCACCATCACTCACTTGCTTTATGTAGATGACTCCATACTAAATGGCCTAGCCGCTTTACAATTGTCTCCATCTTCAAGACGACTCTCAAAGCTTATGCGGATGTTTTGGGTCAGAAAATGAATTTTGGCAAATCAAGCATCATGTTCAGTAAAGGAATGTCCCTTAGACATAGGAAAACGATGGACTCGAGAAGATCCAGAATCAATATGTACTCGAGAATTCCCCAGATAGGTAGAACGATAAATGAGTTAGATTTCAAGCACTTTATTTAGACAAGGATTGATCAAATTTCCATTAGAGCACCCAACCCTCTCTCATTAGTGAGAAGAGTAGTTATATCTGTTGTTCTTTTGACTATTCTACTTTATAGTTTGAGTCAAGCTAGAGTTCTGATGAGGGTTGTTACGGAAATTGAGTAGAATATCCAACAACTAATATCGAGTGGATCCAACATCAAGCACTTTTTACATTATGTGAATTGAGATAAAGTTACTCTTCCTAAGGATTGCAAAGGTCTTAGTATACACCAGCTCAAGGTGTGGTAGATCTCATCCATTGCTTGACACAACAAGAGATTTCTGGCAAGGGAGAACATGTTTTGGATTCAAGGATTTCATGCAAAGTATGGTAAGTGCTAATCTATATTTCTGCTAAGGGGTACTCCCAATTCTAGAACTTTTTCAATGCAATGAGGAAGCTGACAATGATGCACATGATATGGAGAATAAGAGAAAGCAACAAATGTTCATTGGTGAATGAGAATTGGATTGAGCCAAAAGTTCTCTACAGGACAATGGTGGAAGATATGTCGTTTCATATAGCTTAATGATGTAGAACAATGGAGCCATGATCAACTTCATGATTTTTTGGGAAGCAGCTTGTCAATCAAATTGTGCACAACTTCTAAGCTCTAGAGTGGAGAGGGAATAAGCTTATGTGGAAGCAATTAGAAAGCACCAAACTCAAGTGAGTGTACATCTATTATAGAAGTCTGCAAATTAATGATTACATATTTCTGCTTTTGTCATGGACTTGAAAGCTTCGTGCTCAACCTAGGGTTAGGGCATTGCAGAGTTTGCATTGGAACGATGTCTTGTGTGGCTTTCCTCGTGTAGCCTTGCAATAAATACAAATTGCTCGTGGGGCTAACAATGTGATGGAGGTGTTGGACCATGTTATGTGGTCATGTGATGAGGCACTACATATAAGATCATACATTTAAGCAAATGTAATGGCAATGAGATTCAAATGCTATACAGAGCACTAATTTCCCTCCATCTTTGCTATGTTAGATGCAGGAGCATATGAAGTTGAGATGGTGGCCATTATTAATTGTACAACTACAACACTATCAATTATGCATGAACTGTAACTATAGACTACATGCGAGGTCTCCACTTATGACAATGGCGCTTTTCAAGCTGATCTTCCAAATTTCATTGCAATTTTACCTCCTTCGGACTGTTGGAACCACCTAGCCCCTTCAGGGCCCCATGTCGCCTACTCTTCACGATGGCCTTTCCCCCTCTAGAACAGATCAAAGTTAATTGCGATGCCGCCACTGATGAGAACGTTAAAGCAGGTATCTAGGTCATCATTAGAGATCATCGGGGTTGACCTTTTCTCATCTCAGGCTAGGGGGGAGGGGGAGTTCTCAGGTGCATCTCAAATCATGTTTTTCTTTGTGTTATATAGTTTGACTTGAGTTAGATTGTTTACAGGAGATCCGTCCATTGTCTTGGGATGCTACTGATTTCTGTGCTAGCTTATCTCTTTTCCATACAAACTATCAATTATGCATGAAATGGGGCTACTAATTGGTTCACAAAACAAGCTTTGCATAAGGATATATCATTGGTTTGACGTATGCCCCTTTCCATAGGAACTATAATCAATTTTAACTTTCGATAACTAGTATAATCCTCTTTAAATAGCTAATTCTTAATATAGGCATTGGCCAAAATTTAAAAAAATCTTATGATATTGACTGCATTTGCAATGCCAACTCATGTGAAGGCAAGAGAAATCACACAATCAACATTTGGTACATCTTTGTATTGGTAAATGCATTTCCTTCTACCTCTATAAGCTTACAACTTGGGTCCATTGATTTGCTAAATAATTTATATGCCAATTTCTAGGTATATTGCAGGTGTGTATGTATTTTCTTATGAAATGTAGATCCCTTGTTTTGACGGTATAACCTTAATTCTTAGGAAATAATTTAGATTCTCTCTAGTTCTTTTTGCCAAATATTTGAAATTTTAATCTTCGACATGAAGTTTATCCCCTAAACGGGTTCAACGAAGGAACACATTTGGTACATTTATTAGCACCCTCCTGTTAACATTTATGAATGAGATAGCAAACCAGAGCTCAATATAGGATTTTAAAATAGTAACAAAGGCTCAAAAAGAAGACTTACCTATTGAGAACGAAGTGCCTTTCAGAGCACTTACATAGCAAATTCAAGTGTTGACGAAGATTTTAAGGCGGCAACATCTAGTGGGGGTGTTGTTATGCCTTTGCAATAGTAGGAGGTTCCCAAGTGTATTAAAGAAGCTAAGGTTCACCCCGTAATCTTAGTCTTTGAACTAGATTCAATCATGTGAGACATAACCAAGGTAATTAAGTATGCATATCTAATTCTCCTAAGAATAAGTTTTCATTGAGAATCAATCAACTCTATTAGATTATCTCTAGCCCAATTGATACACAACCAACACATATAAGTTGAAAATACACCATCTTTCAAGTTTTTAATATCAAATCTATGTGCCTTCTTGATTAATATCAAATCTATGTGCCTTCTTGAGCACCACGTGACACTCATAGAAGGTGCAAGTTCCTTTTTGTTTTTTCATCCACGGTAGACGAGGCCACGTAACAATTTCTATTTTCCAAGAGAATCACCAACTATCAAGATCCTACCAAAAATTCGTTGGCACCCTCTTTTTATCTTGGCCCATACCACTAGAGTGGTGATCATCTAAATCAAGCTGGGAACACATGGAGCCATTCCCTCGTATTTAGCCACATCATTATAACAAATTTAACCAAATCAATGTGCATTCTTCAACATATTATATTTAACAAAATATTAACTATTATCCATGCACATGAAAATAAATGTCATTTTAAGAATCAAAACCTACTGATTTGCACATCCACAAACAAACACTATGGGTCCCATGTGAAGGGTGAGCTAAACCTTCCTTTTAATATTTTAGGCTCAGAGGGAATTAAGGTCCATGCTTTATGTATTCTCTCTTTCTCTCTCTCCTTTCAATAATCAATCCCTAGTTTTTATTAAAGTATCTTTTTAATTCCTTGAATCCATTTTTTGCATCTACAACTATGGAACCAAACATGAACAATAACCAAGATGTGAGAACATCTCAAGATCCATGTTGGAGATAGAACAACATCACCTCTACTTAAATTACAGAAGGCCAAGCCAAACCTCTCAAGATGAATGCCAAGAATGTCAACCAACCAAGAAGGATAGATTAACATCAAGAAATTGAGTTTCTAGATTTGATCAATTACAGAGCTACTTCTCTTTACATTGGTACTCCTACAAACATAAGATATCCTTCGTATTTCTCAAGCTAAGCCATCATACTTCAACATGGTGGAATGCATGCCCTCCAACAATGCACATGGATTAAGTCCAAGAAATTCTTACAAGAATATTTCAATCCTATGGCATATACAAAAGAGCAAGACAAAAGATGGCACAATATGAGACAAAGATAGAAACAATTGATGCAAATGAATACTCACAGAATTTTATCAACAAACAATGGTACTAGGAATAAATCTCAATCATCAATCTATTATTTGGACACATCACTCAATCCAGCATGCATATCAAACCAACAAGTTGAAATTATTTCTTATCACAACAACTAGCCAGATGACTTCATATACAATGATGATCAAGAAGTAAAGATAAACTGGCGGAAAATAGTGGTGCCTGTGAATACGTGATCACTTGAGTCAATTTTGATGCACAATTCTCAATTAAATCAATACAAAAGAACCTTGAAAAACCTGCTACAAAATCAAGAAGAAAAATAACCAGGAAAAACTGCAAAACATTGTCAATCCAATAAGATCCTTTGATAAAAATATTGGACATCTAATCGTTTGCCGACAAGGAGAAGCAACATTCAACTAGAAGTGAAGAATGCTTATTTGATGTCCAATGAGTCAATTGGACATGGGCAGCCAAGATTTTTTCTTTAATTTTGGGGACAAATGAACTTATCAAAGGTACAATCCTTGAATATAAAAATTCCAATCAATCAAATTGAACATAGTTCAGATTTCATTTTTTCATCGAGTTGCATATTTTTACCTTTATATTCATTTAAAATCTCTATGGCTTTTTTTAAACTAAAAAATTAATCTTATTTCGCATCCAATAAAGTACAAGAAATTCAAAATATAATGCACAAGTTAGCTATAATAGTTGGAATAAAAAATCTATCAAAACACTAATAAAAGATAATAAGATTAGCACTTAATCCTATAAGACTTTCATTTTCTCCCTTTATACTTATATTAACAAATTGGAGATCTTTGACCATTCTAATTTGAATAAGAAAATCATCAAATAAATATGATAAAACCAAAGCATTATCAAAGAAAATTCTTTTGCAAGCAATCTAAGGAGAAATTCTATATGAAACTTTTTGAGTTCTTTGGTCTCTTTATTACGATAAATAACCATAGATTTCTTATAAAAATGATAAAACCTTATAAAGGTACTGAAATGAAGTACTTCTATTGTATGCCTATTTAATGGTGCTGCTCCGATTAGGAGTTCAATGTGAATAAAGAGATTGATGACATTCTGCCTGATGAAAATGTCATCAAGGTAAGAAAAGTCAACTCTTCGAGAACAATCTAATATGAGTTAGTGGGCTTGATAATAGCAAGATTAATAGAGGCATTAAAGACAATGATCCGATTAGCCAAGAGAGCCGTAATAATAGAAGGAACTAGAACAATGGTACCCTGATCAGAAGTGATTTGAGAAGTAGCAATATTAGACGAACTAGGATGTAATCTGCTTGTTTTGCCAATGATTGCTTAGTAGGTTGAGACTTTTATTTCCAAATTTTCTAATTTTTCATTTTGTAATTCACATTAAGCTATAGATTCTTATGAACTTGCTCAAGCTTCAAACGGCAAGTTGATTCCTTGTGTTTAAACATGTAGCATAGAAAACATAAGTTTGGGAGATTTTCCAACTTCTGCCAAAAATGAAGGGGACTATTGTCTATCCATGTTTTATCTGAAGACTCATTCAAGAGATATATTTTCACACATATCCTTGCAATAATGGGTCATTTAAGGGAAGTAGTTCCTTCATCAATCTTAAAACGCTCCCCAATAACTCGAACCATAGAGAAAATGAGACTTTTACTAAAGAAGTGCACTGACAAAAGAGAACGAAATTCAAAAAAGCACAACTAGAAACTCAGATTCAATGGAGAAAAAAAAGGAACCAATTGAATGTTCTCACGAAGAAGTCGTGGAAGGTCCAAATTCCACACAACCAACACTAGAAGAAATCTTCCTCTTATTCAAACCAAATTAAAATATGCCTAGGCTTTAAAAGACCAATTGAGAAGCAACCCACAAACTCAATTGTCAAAAAAACCTTTTGACAAGGACTCCATGTTAAGAAGCCCTAAAGAAAAATTTTTGACGAATGCAAACCTGAAGGGTCAGAAAGAGAATTCATATTTTCCTCAAAGTAAAAAACTATTGACTTGCCTTTGTAAATGGCGGCAAGCCTTACAACAGTAGGCTAATTCATGATCAAGATGCAGTTGATGTCAACAAGATCTGCAGTGGTAAAAGAGCTGGCATGCACTAAACGATGTCCACAAAGGATTATCATTAATGTGTTGCGGACCCCCTGCCAACAAGGCTGTGAAAGGTTGCAACCAGAGAAGATGGGGCCAAAACTGCCTTAACCACATGAGAAAAAGAGACTATTACAAAAGCCAAAAAGAGAAGAAAAAATCGAAGCATAAATGGAAGCCAAAAAAAAATAAGACAACGATTGAAATGAATAAAACAAAGACCAAAGAGGGAGGGCCAACCACCACGACTAGTGACAAACAACGAGATGTCGACGACAAAGAGCCAATATAAAATTACAAGGGAAGTTTCACTCTACTGTTTCCTTCCAATGGTTATGGGCAGCAAAGTACAAGGCGATGCTACACACCGATTAGAATCCAAGGCAAGTAACAAGATAAATGTAGTAACCAAGTAGCGAAGAGAGACAAGTAATGTGATAAAAAAAATAGAGGTTGTCGGTTGCACATTAGACAAAAGGATCTGTAGATTGGTCAAAACAATAAGGCTGTCGATAATAAGTAGATGGGTGCTTGGTGGAGGTGATGCTAGTGGACAAGGCCACGTCAGTCAAAAACATCGAAGGCTCGAGCGCAGATGCATAAGGTTGGAGAGGATTATGGTGACCACGATCAACATAGCGGGATGGCCTTGTAGTGGATGGGTTGTTGTGATTAGCTCAAGAAGCCTAAATGAAAAGGGGACTACGTATCCCGAGAACCAGGCATGCGAACGCTGGCTGCGATTGAAGGACATGTGGCGAGTCTTCAATGGATGCGCAAGGTCAGAGAGGATTACAGTGATCACAATCAACATAGTGGGATGGCCCTACCTCTATGTTTGTATCTGATGTTATGGATTTAATCCCCAACACATTCAACAACAAATTGGAAGAAATTATATGAGATTTTAATCCAAGATATGTATCTTTTCTAGTTTTCTTAGCAAATCCATCTTTGTGGCCACACTTATCTTGTAAATTAAAATTCAATTACTAACTTTATGGGCACAAATTAAGGGACAAAAATTCCTTGTGGCCACACATATCTTGTAAAATGCTAAGAATGCAAGGTTTGTGGACTTGCAATCACTTAAGGGGCACAAATTCAACCTTTTATTGAGAGATTCATCACTTCAGATCAAAAAACTTAACAATAGAAGAATATTTAAGATCTGTCATATAATATTTTTAATTATGAATTCTTTTCAATCATACTTCTTGTGTATATTTGATAAACGGGAACTTTACTGTGCTTTATGATTCAAAAATAATTTTTATGACTTAAATCTTCATTAATCATTTAATTGAGCAGGCGAATAGTAATTACCACATTAAGATCAATCTATCCAATAGAAATATTTATTTTCCCGTAATTTTCATAAGCAACGAAACCAAATAATAAAAAAGAACATAAATTATGGCTGTAGTTCTCCGAATTCGGAAACAGATTCTTTTAAGGTAGGGCAAATAAACTAGTTATAAGTCCAGCAAACAATAAGCTACTCATCCATGCGGTTATAACATGCATAAAACTGTCACAAAAAGGAATAAGCAATTCATTAATTGGAAAGCTGAACTATAAGATGTTTGGACAATAAGTTCAGTTATCCTAAAAAAATAAGGTGAAAGGCAGAAAAACCTTCAGCAATCCAAGTTCCAAAATGAATCCCATTATCATTGGAACAGCAGTGAATACACCAATTTGAACCAAGAACTGAGCATTTAATGCAGCATCTAGTGCAGTATTACCAAGCATCTTAGCCTTGAGTGAGATAGCTGAATCAAGCCCGGACAATGCCTAACAATAACAATGAAGCAATGAAAACACATATAAAATACGAGTATACTTTAGCAAAATAAAGGAGTCACATTCTGCATCTATAAAATGTCAGTAATAATCTTCTGAATGTTCCGGCTAAATTTTCTTATTGAAAAGTTGGAAGGAAATAAAAAAGCATAAGGAAAAAAAACATACCAGGTAAACCCTTCCGTACAGAAAAATGTACACAGTCAGAACAGTCATCTGTGTTAAAAAAAGAAAGCTAAGAAAAATTTGAACATAAAAATTGGATGTGGCACATTAGAATCATGGACAACAAGGATAGCATTACCATTGTACATACATAGTATCCCACAGTTGTATAGAAGAAAGATAACATTCTAAAGAAGTCAAAAAGCTGTCCAAGGCGATAGACATCCCTACTTAAAATTTGTTCTCCATTTCCACCAGCCACCTTGCCCTCAAACAAGGCAATTTGATTCAAACCAACATCCCTCCCTTTCCCAACCTTAAAAAATCCAAATAAATCAACTAAGATTTCTCAACATTTCTAACTGAAGGCATATACGAGATAAAATTATAGGTATAACCTGTATATACTCATGGTGAGTGATATTTCCCTGTCGCAGTGTTGAATTGAAACCTGAAATTTTGGTCAAAGCCAAATGGGAGAAGTTCAAGGTTTAAGTTATAGATGTTATAACCGAATGGAAATAGTTATTGCTAAGTGTAGAATGCCATCATGTATACTTCGCATAGAAGCAATACAATTGAGCAATGAAAAGATACTGGGAGAGTAAGTCAAATAACCCAGTGTAGTTATGATCATTTGCATTTCTATTGTAAAAAGAACAAGTCCAACAACTAGCCACCAAAACAGGAAACTAGATATAGCTAAATTAACGGTCAGTAGGCAATGTAAAACTTTATTGATTCCATGTAGCATGAACAACTAACAAAATTGCATCAAAGAAAAGATTCCGGACAAATGAATGAAATAACCCATTGTAGTCATGATCATTTCTTTTTCTATTATAAAATGAACAAGTACAAAATTAGCAATGCACCAAAACAGGAAATGCTAAATTAACGGACTACAGGCAATGTAGAAGCTTATTAATCCCATCTAGTACGAATAACAAATAAATTTGCACCACTACTGAGTCATCAACAGGACATGGCATGAGTACCACTCAAAAGTAGTTATACATTAGCTCAAGTCAGTAATTACTACCAGATGCATTAGAAAGTAAACAAGAGCTCACAAATTCTCAAGATCTGATGTGGGACAAGAAGCTAATCCAAATCATTAGGATTTGTGCAGAAGCATGGAGCTCATGAAATTGGAATTAGAAGTTCAAGGAGTTTATAAATATCATGATCCATCACAAGTTGAATATCATGATCTATTAAAGTCAAAATAGGCAGTCGATAAAGCTATCAAAATTGCCTTTTTAGGGTTCAATGTAGGCAATCAGTAAACATCAAAATAGAAATAATCCAATAAAACACATGAAAGCATAATTTTGGATAGGAATTTTTTAAGTATTCCAAATATTAAAGCATATGCTCTAATAAGAAATGCTTATTAAATTTCACTGCTGGTATATGTTATTCATATTTACCTTTAAATATGATAGCTAATCATCCTTTGCTTGTCTATTATGGCTTGCTAATCTGCTATTGGATTGTTAATCATGATACAACATTTGTTCATTATCTTCTGGGCAATTGATAATTGAACCTTACCTAGGATACAAGCATTTTTTTTTTTTTGAAAAAATATGAGGGTGTGACACAAGATTCATTGATTAGGCAAATAGATGAGACATTACAGAATTTGGAAACTGACTAGCCAAAAAAAAGACATTGCATACAGGTTATAAAGTTAAAAGAAAAGGAAACAAACAATGGCACCGGTACTGCTGGATACAAAGTGAAGTATGGTCACCATCCACACATGTCAGGTACAGAACAAGGATCCTAAAAAGAAGGGGTATAAAGTGCATCATGCAAATAGTAGTGCAAAGGTGACTAGTATTATAGACCAAGAGAACTGCAAATATGCTGGGATAGGGAAGCCACCACGTTCTTAACTAAGAGCTACAAAAAGGTAATGAATTCTAGCAAAAAGATTAGCAACACAACCAATAATACGTCTTAGAATTGGAATGTGATGTAGATGAGGACAAGGGCAAACAGTAGCTGACGAAGACCTACTGCAGCCCCCCAAGTGCTGCCTCTGCTCTTGTGATGTAGCAACACAACCAATAATACGTCTTAGAATTGGAATGTGATGTAGATGAGGACAAGGGCAACCAGTAGCTGATGAAGACCTACAGCAGCCCCCCAAGTGTTGCCTCTGCTCTTGTGATGGGCCAACTAGAACACTGTAAAGTTGCTGTTTAGAGGAGTTGGCAAGGAGATAAATTGGGGCGTAGGTTGTAAAGTGGTCACATGAATGGCTAATTTGGGGAAAGATAATGGGGTATGCCCAAAATCATAGGATAGACAAGGGTTGGATCAATCGAGATTTGGATAGAGGCCTCCCCAGATTTAGTTGAGATCATTAAGAGGAGAAGACATCCACTTCCACACGTCTTGCAGAGGTGAGACGGCCATTAGTTGCAGTGCGTTGATCCATCATGATCAAAATCCCTATAAAATTATCCAACTTCGATAAATAGCAAAAAGCTTTTACCTGAGAATGAATTTTAGATATCAATATCTATAAAACTTAATTTAATTTTATCCCCTCATTTTAAAAATATTTCATTCAGAATGCTACATCAGAAACCATTGTAATAGAGACACCACACAAAGATGTGAGATTAGTTTGCATCATCAAATCAGTGTTACTTGTTTGGTTTGACAAATATCATTTTGTTCCCCCATATTTGAGCATTGTGACTTTGTTATGGCAGTGCTGTTTCATCTACTTGCAGCAAGCTAAATAAAAGATTATGGATTGGTCATGGATTGACAATATAAGGATTTTTTAAAATTTCATGATGACCAAAAATATACATTCTATTATGCTAACACACCTAACACAAATGCATGACCATGGAGAAATGACTCATCCCCCGTTCATGCCCATGCTCTATGCCATCATAATGGGTTGTCATTACATCTAATAAAGCACTAAAAAGACATCCTGAGGGAATAAAGGATAACAATCTGTCGCCCATTCCCATGCCCTTGGCCATTACGTATCGTACAACCTCCAAGGAGAAAAAGGAAGACTAACAATGACCAGTCATCCTGACACACAAGCTTGACTATCAACAGGCTCATGGGAATAAGTTTTGATTGGAGAAGGGTTGAGAGGGACCGACTCTAAGGACAAATACTATACCATGGAGAAATGACTCTAATAGTGAATATTGCACAAGGAAAGAGTTTTCTAGTTTATTCCCTTAACTCCCCTCTTCCTCCATGGTAACTCTCAACCTATGAGGCTCCAAGTTCTTCCTTACCTTGTGATCATTCCACTTAACTATTCTCCTCCAAGAAAATCCCCATTAAAACCTTCAATCCAATTCTACATTAACATGAGTTTTGCCAATTTTTAGTTTATCTGTTTGAACACCAAAGACATTTTCTACATGTAATTACATAAAAAACTCTGATTATTTCCATATACTCAAGCAGCTCAAAAAAACATAAAAGTCTTAGTTTTGTATTGTTGTACTGCTACAAGTTGTATTATGTAACTTGAAATAACCACTCATAAAGTGTGTTTCACATGTGCCATATCAGGCTTTAAGAAATAAGTCTAGCAACCAAAGATAAATCATGATAGCCAGTTTGCTCAATTTGATCACTTTATGCCAGTAAATCAACTGGAAAGTGCTTATCTGATGACAAACTTCTTAGTAAATGATCCAAATGGATCAGCAATTGAAGAATATATTTATTGACATGGCTTAATCATCCAGCTCAATACGTTCAATGGAAAAATTACATGGAATATTATTAAGGAAAACAAAATCAGTTTCAGCAGATACCTGCATAAATGTCCTCACTGATATTAATCACTCTAGATGCCTTGCTTACACCCCCTCTGGTTATGTGAAACAATCTATCAAAAACATCAGGATGCCCATAATGCATACGGACTCTGCATTCATTTTTAACATAAAGTAAATATCATAATAAAGTTGCAGCAAGGAACACTAAAAGGCACGAGATGAATACACAAAACAGAAAAAAACACTTAATATTGCAGGAAACAAACTGATAACTTCATATTAGGAACTACAGAAAATTGATAAGAACTTGGTCACTAGTCACAATGTTTACTTGGGAAAAAAATACAACCAACAGGTCATTCAGTTAGCACTTAGCACATCTAACCTTTACTAGTTATCAATATGAATTGATATGATAACAGTTGATGCCATCATCCAGAAAATTTAGCTGAAGCAAGTTGAAGTAGGACAAATTTTTAAAGGTTCCATTCACATAAGAAAGATTAAAAAAATTAATACTTCTAAACTTGATCTATTCTGAAATAGAAAATCAATAGCAATCAAAACTATCCAAAATAAAAAAATTTTAAGCTGTATTATTTTGTCCAAATTGATGAGATTAGCTATGGGAACATATAAACTTCCAACACAATCTCAAGAGGAATGTGTATGTGTGTATCTATACTATATTTATAATGAAAGAACAATAATAGAAAATCAATAACAATCAAAACTATCCAAAATAAAAAATTTCCAAGCTGTATTATTTTGTCCTAATTAATGGGATTAGCTAGGAGGATTTCTTATAGTTGGTGCTGCTGCACATGCAGTCATTTTTATGATAAGAGACTACGATCCGACTACTCAATACAAAGATCTATTAGATCGCATCCTTAGACACTGTGACGTAATCATATCACATATGAACTGGGCATGCATATTTCTACTTATTCATGATTTTGGCTTGTATTTTCATAATGATACTATGAGTGTATTAGGGCATGACATCCCCAAGATATATTTTCAGATACTGTACACTTATAACCCATCTTTGCTCAATGGGTACAAAACACTGATGCTTCAGCACCTAACATAACAACTCCCAAAGCAACAAGTACCAGCTTAAATTGGAGAGGTGGCAAATTAACAGCTATGGGAGGCAAAGTTGCTTTGTTAACTATTCCCTTAAGAACCATAGATTTTTTGGTTCATCACATTCCTAATTAATGGGATTAGCTATGGGACAACATTCCTAATTAATGGGATTAGCAATGATAGATTCAAATGTTAAATTTCACAATGATTTTGCATCTATTTCTTAAAATTGCTGTAGTATAAAGCACAAATCTATTTTTCTTCAATTTAGTTTTTAATGAAGTCAAAATCAATCCTAATGGTTTTCCTATAATATTGAATTGGATTCTTCATAATAATTTGTCATGACATTATAATTTACTGGGACTAGTGCATGAAATTTGTAATTCATTCATATATTCCTCCAACTAAAATTTCTCATATCTATTTAGAAATATTACAAAATTTCCACTTTAGCATTGTTTCAATCAACTATTGATTGCTTTCTACTCCTCAAAGTCATTAAGTTATAACAAAGTAGATTGTAACATCATGAAGTAGATTTGTTATCTTCGATACTCCATGCCCAATCTATAAAAGCATTTCGTACAATACTCTATCCCTCATTTAAAATAGCAAATACTTGTGGTGTCTGCTAAAGATACTTCAATATGATTAACTACATCAAGATGTTTCCGAGTAAGTCAACACAGGGATTAACATACAATACTCAAAAGCAATATTGAGTTCAGTGAAGAAATAAATCTTCCTATAAATGACTAATATATGTTTGTATGCATCTGAGGAGTATTAGTTTAAACATCCAACTCTTCCTTAAGGACAAAAAAAACTAATTTGCAACCAAGTTTTCATGTTTCTTAGGATAGTGAAGACACCATCTTTGGTTCTTGCTACCTCCATTTTCAGAAAGAGACTTAACTTCTAAAAGTTTTTTTACTTCATATTCTTCTTTCATTTGTAACTTCAGATTTTTATAACTCAAATTCATCATCAACAATAATCATATCATCCACATGCATGACCAAAATTAATTTCTTATCATCCTAAGTTTTCTAGACAAACATGAAGTGCTTAAATTGCATACACTCAAGCAGTATCAAGGTAATGCTAAATTGTTTGAACTTATCCCTTGGTCAATGTTTAAGCTCATAAGAAACTTCATAAGCTTTTAAACTTTCCTTTTTGCCCTTTGAATTCAAACATTGAAGCAAATGTCATATAAATTTCTTCATCAAAATATCCTTTAAATGAAGCATTTTTCACAACTGATTGGCACAACCCTAAGTGCAGAATTTCAAAAAATAATAGAACTCTTATGGAATTCAGCCACGTAATGAGAGCTATAGTTTTTTCAATCTATTCTGCAAGTTTGCGTATATCCCCACGCCACTTATTTGTGCCTTGCATCTCCCAATATTTTTATCATTTCCATGTTTCAGAGTAAATAACCACTTAATTCCAACAAATTTCTTAACATTTAGGAAATCTACAAAATCACTAGGTTCAATTTTCCAGTGCACAAAAATCAATTGCACAATTGACATAAGCATGTCATACTCTATCCTAATGAAAATGAGTAAACCCCATGCCATATCACCTAGATAACATGGCCTTCCTTAGCAGGTTTCAGAATCTCAGCATAACAGATAGAGTTGACCCAAAGACATACACATGCTTACAAAACAACCAAATGGTCCAAATCATCAAACGCCAAAGACCATCAACATGACCGATAGAATGAGAGTAAATTACCAACAACAAAAATAAAAAAGCCCACTTTAAACTTTTTAGGGCCTCCTATACATTGGGACAAGTTTGAATAAATATAGAACTTGTCATATAATCATACTCCATTATAAAGAGCAAATGGTGCATCGAAGTCTTTTTGCAAGCCACCTAACTGATTCATGACAACTTCACTCAAGCTTAACTTCGACTTCAATGTTTGACCCAATTGGGGAGCTTTAGCCCTTTTCAAAAGATAAGAGTTAGCTTATTGAGAACCAATCATCCTCTTGTATTGAATTAACAAATTCTATCTAAGACAAGTTTGAGTGAAGTGTGGAAGGATTGTAGGGTCAAAGATGGGAATAGATAGTGTAAACTCAGCATTTTTTATGCCTCCTAAAGAGAAGCATTTGATAGAAAAGTTGATTTCCCACAATTGATACATCCTATGATAAAAACAACAATTTCATGGAGATAACCCATGAAACCCATTTTTGTAGGACAATTGCTTACAATTAAGGATTTAGGTTTAAAACTAGCATATTCAAAATACCACGATGGATGAAGGCAATGAATTCAAAGACTTGAGAATTCTAATGTAGGAAAAATGATCTAAGAGAACACAAAAAAGTGAGCAAAATTATAATGTCTTATAAAAGATGAATTATTTAATATGCTACAATAAAAATGGTTTCTTCCTTGTGAGAGTTTTGAACCAAACTTGAAAACATCACTAACCTTGGTGTAGGAATATAATCTTTGATGAAAAAAAATAATTTTTAGCTAGATGATAAGGCAATTAATTTGAAAATATTCTTGCTCATTATCAAAATTGAAACTATGAATAAATAGATTATGTAAAGTTATTTCTTATGAATTTATGAAAGTGTTTAAAGACTATAATAGTCTCAAGTTTCTCCAGTATAAAATATGTCCAATATACCAAGCATAAGCATTAATGAAAGGGATAAACCAACCAAAACCAAACAGAATTGTAACCCTTGAAGGAACCCAAGCATCATTATCAATCAAAATAAAAAGCTTTCAAAGGTTTGTAAGAATGCATCGAAGAATAGTTTTGAGGTGGTTTTGCAAAAAAGTAAGCGTCCATGATAAAAGCTATCTAACTTTATTCTTAAAAAGGCATAGATAAAAGAATTTCAAATATAAAAGTTTTAATGTCTTAAATGCTTATGCCATAACATGATTTCAAAACTATAACAAGGAAAAAAAGATGACCAACGAAAAGGTTTTGACTGAAAAGAATTACCGTTTCCTGAGAAATAGTAAATACCATTTGTTTCCACAACCTACCAATTGTCCTCCTAACAAACTACTCCTAAAATGTGCAATGTGAAGAAAAAAAGCAAAAATGAATCCTTTGCTCTTTGTTTTTGTGAGCTGTTTAACACTGGCTGCTCTAGGTGGACATGGAACCTGAACCTAGAGCTGACATCATTGATTATCAACTACAGTGTTAATTTGCTAATAGATGACAAATTATACTTCAAGTGAGGCACATGAAACATAAACTTTAATGATAAGTTAGACAAGCAAACTATATCTTGACCCTTAAAGGATGACATTGTATCATCAGTTACCTAACAATTTATTTCACAAACACATTTCTCTTAATGTTTAAGACAATCATGTGGTTGGATGCTCATTTATCCACAATAAAACAATCTCCAACAAAATTAGTTAAAAATGAATGGCTTGAACTGCCTTTTTGAATTATTGCAACTTTGAGTGAGTCTAAATTATTAGACTTGTTTGATTTAGAGGTTTATGTAGCAAACCTATTTGCTCAAAGGAAAGACAAATCTACGAAATTCTTAGTTTAACTTTTTGCCACTTGAGCTAGTTGATTCTGTACTCATTTTGTCTTCCAATTGGCAAGTTGCCCACGGATTTTCCAGTAATTTTCCACGTGGTATGGTTTGTTACAATGGTCACAGTAATGTATATCTTTTGGATTTCAGTCCTGTGGCAAACTGATATTCTTCACCTTTCGCTGCAAAGCAAAGTTTTGCACGTTTGCTCCCAGTACAAGGAACGTCCAGCACCCTTTTGAACACTTCCCCCTCTGCACTTCAGCAAATGTTTCCCTCAGGGAGTGCTATGGCTGAACTTAGTCAAATCACTATTCATATCTTAGAAAACATAAAAATTCTTCCATTTAGCACGAGATAAAAAATTATAGTAATCAGTAAAATCAAATTGCCCTGCTGTGTGTCATGAGTTTATGACCACATATCATAACATTCAAAATATATTCTCCATATCAAAGAGAATGTTTTCAACAAATTTCAAACCTTTACTAATCTTACAAATAGGTAAATTCACCTTTTTCCCATCAAAACAGAGTTCTCACATCATAAGTTTTGTAGTCAAAATCAATGATAGATGGCAATATAGTTGCTCCAGTCTAACACTGCCTTTTCATTCTTTTTGATGACCAGCAGCATCAACTAAGTTCATTAATGAAAGTTCAACATTTTTCCATTTCTAGGCATATCAAAGACAATGCCATTATCCAATGGCAACAGAATGAAGTTGCTAATTTATGCCTTGTCAAAGTTAAAGACTCCATCGCCATGAATGCAGATTGCAATGCCATCATCAAAGACACCTAGCTCAAAGACACAAAACCCATGAGCTAGGTCAACAAGACTAATGGACCTTCTGTCCCCAAGAAAGGGGAAATTGTAGAAATTCTTGCTTAGGTATTCTTAACATAACAAAGATTTATATAAAAAAAGGGCTTATTTACAGAAGGCTAGAGTCATAATAAAGGATCCATTACAGTTACAACTACCAACAATAAGTAAACAAAATAAGAAACTTTTAATCCTGCACAATCAGTCAAAGTCAATGGATTTGTTCTGAGGCCACCTAATGATGAAATGAAACGTTCTTTGGTAATTCAAATTTTCGATCATTTAATCAGTTATCACTTGGAAGCCCACTTGATTTTTTATCAATTTACTTTGAAACTATAGTATAAATCATCCCTAAGAATTCACAAGTCAACTTGAATTATATATGATTAATTCAGATAATAAAATGTACAAAAATTAATTATCAAAGAAAATTCCAAAAAGTAGCAGTGCACTGCCCTTACTTTAAGGGGTATGCTAAAACTCGCTGCCCCAAAGTGACAAAGCTAGTCTCTTGATTTGACATAAACCATGCCAGTGATGACACACTGTTAAAGGATATATAAAAAATCAGATTGCTTATAAACTAATACGAAATATTCTCAAATAATATTGCAGAATATATAAATAGACGTCACCTTCCAGTAAAAACATGCTCCCTCAAACCTAATATAGTAGGGGCCCGAAGGCCATGATCACCCTTGAATTCTTCAAGTAGATTTCTCATCTTCATGGCTTCCTCAAGGTAGTTGTCCTACAACATCGAAAAGGATTCTATGAAAAGGACGTGAGTTCGAATCTGGAGAACTAACTTCTCCATAAACAAAATGAAACCGATACAATTGCAATTATGAAAGGTACCAAGTCTAACAAGAAAGCAAGCACTTTAGTCTTTCAAAAAGTTTAAATATACAAAACCACAGACTCCTCTAGCAGACCTGAATATATTGCAAAAAAGTTTGACTGGAGACATTCATGATAATGTGCTAACACATGAAACATGAATTGCACTCAATATTACCAGTTTGTCCATAAAGACAGGGCTAAGGAGAAGCACAATGATATATATAACAAAAAGCCGTTGGCTTAATATAGAGATCTAAAGTTGACTTAAAATCGTAGATTAGACAAAGCAAATGTTACAACACTACAGAAATAATATTTCGTGAAAAGTGATTAGCATAAACGAATTGTTTCGGTAATAGGCATCTTGGTATCCAACAAAATCCAAGGAAAAAATATGCCACCACTTGTAGGATCCAAATGTTCAAAATGAAAGTTAAAAGACTGCAACCAACATGTTATGCAACTAAAAAATCACCAAAACATTTAGTATAAATTTTAGATACTTACCTATAATTTAGTCATCATTGCAAATAATCTGTCTAGTTTTCAAAAAGTAACAAATTACATCATCTAAGTGCTTAGTTGCAAGTTGGCCCCTAATTTGTAAATGATGCCATCAACCCACCATAAAATGCCTTCTTTCTCATCAATGTATCAGATTATGCACATCTTGCATCCCTCATCTGCTGCCCCAAGTTATGAAACCCAAAGTATTTATCATTTTCCCACCGTTGATTCCTTTACTGGGTTGGTGAGCAAACGAGGTGTTCTGGTGGATTCACCTTATCCTCAGGCACTTCTCATCTGCTTGAGCCTCTTCCATCATGTAGACATTACAGATCTAAGAAATACTTGATAACTTCTCCTCAAAATAAGGTCCGACACTAAATGCTACAAACCTATGAAATACCACATGACTTTTTTGTTAAGAAAGCAACAAATTGATACCAACACTTCACTCTTTATCTCCCACAGCTAGAGAGCAAGCAAAGGCTTACTATATGTGGGGAAGTAGGAAGAAGAGGTGACGCAATATAGAGTAGCATGGGTTCAACGTTGTTTTGATAGAAGAGTGGAGAAAATGGCATCAAAGAGAAGATGGCAAGGAATAAAGGAGAGACAAAATCAAAAACATTCGAAAACTCTATCTACAAAGTAGTAAATTTATGATGAGATATAATAACTTACAAAACAATTGCCGTTATTTTGAGGAATAACACTGTTAAAATCTCACCTTAATTATCAAAATGGTTTGGCTCGTGGTTGTTAAGCAACAAGCCTAAGGTCCTTATCTTGAAAAACTAAAAGCATGAAATTTGTAGTGGAGTTTCCAACTAATCATGCTCAAAAAGCATCAAGATATTTAGAGGCCAGTAGGTACAAAGGAAATAGCTATTTGCAAAGAGAAAAAGAGAATATAGATCTTAATAAGATTGAGAAAACAAAGCACTGAACATGAAAATTGAAAGGAAGGCCATTTCTCATTGGAAACATGCTTTGGAGTTGGAAACCAAGAAAACAACAAAAGAGTGGGCAGTTTTCCTTGATATTTTAAGAAAACGCTGTTAAAAGGTGCATGGACTCATTCAAGCAAAGAAAACTTGAAAATGCAGGTTAGTTAAAGAGACAGGGTGTCATCATCATGACTCATCAACGAAGTATGACATCGCACTCATGCCACCAAGGAGATGATTAAATGTAGCTTCACACTACTGTTGCATCCATAGTTCCTTCTTAAAAGGAGATTAAACCCTTCAAAGCCCCTCAAAGATTAGCACAACAAAAAAATTTCTATTACAAGGGCCCAAACTGAGGGATTTATACAAAAAGAATTTATAAGAAATGAGGTAAAATCCAATTTCGAATATAGCCGATTGTCTGGGGCAATGCACCAAACACTCTTGAAAATTTAAAAATCGTATGAGGCAAATAGACTTTATCTAGCTGACCATGGATATAAGCCATATTTCATGTCAGTACCAATGTTTTTCCTAGGCAATTTAAGGAGCAACCCCAGTACATTTCACAACAGTACTGTAAACTTACAACAAAATGTACAATCCAATGCATATAGAGAACATACACAATTGTACAATAAAGAGACCTAAAAAAAATTCTAGTGACTCTCTCTTGGCCTGGCATGCTCCATAGAAGTTTAGAGAACATTGATGGTTTTCTCTCACCACCATTAAGTCAATTCACACTCAAAACCACTTGTCATAGAAGTCACTTAGAATTGTAAGGTGGGGTGTTAAAGTTGTTGCAATGTCATCACCTCATCATGCCTAGTATGTCGTTGAAAGATGATCTCCAATGGATTGTGGCAGAATCTCCAATACTCTAAATTATTATGGATGCAATTCGTCATTCTTTTGTGCATAGAAAACAACTATAATGCAAGATCTGAAAAAGAAAATCCGTGCTTGTAAGTGATTGTCCAGCACTTGTGCAAGTCTTTTAACAATTTACTTCGATAATGAGCTTAAGGACAGATGCATGACTAGCGCAAAAGAAAGGCAATGCAAGGATGAGGTAATCAAGCAAAGAATATGAGAAGCTAAGAAACTGCAACATAACTATCCTAATACCAAATTGATGCAGGACTAAGCAGTCTAGTTCTGAAGCCATCACCATATAGAACCAAAGAGGAAAGGCCAAGGGAGCAAAGAAAGAAAAAACTAGATAATCTAAAAAACTCTGTTCAGAGAATAGAATAAACAAAGAGGGGAGTTAAAAAAAAAGTGGAAAGGGATCTCTGAAATCTGTAACATGAAATTATAGCTCTATAGGAGATCTAACAAACAGCTAAATTTTAATGAAATCAGGGATGGTTTATGCAAGTACAAGAGCCAAACAATATGGCTTCATTGAAAACCTTAAGTATTTGGATAGCTTGGCTCAACACTCACAAACGACAACCATCTCTAAAAACTCAAAACATGAAAGCTAAAAAGACATGCCAAACTACCATACATTTGCTGAGAAAAAAATAAATGTTTACAAAGAGAAAGTGAAAGCACATATTTTGAAAAGGATGGAATACAAAAAGGCTTCACATAAAAATTTAAAGGAAGGTCCGTCAAATCTTGCTAGAAATAAGCTTTGGAAATGAAAATCACTAAGAAAATAACAAAAGAGGGGAGTCATACTATCTTGGTATTTATGTATGTGGGCATTATAAGATGTATGGAGAGCAATAACTCAAGCTAGGAGTTCTTGAGATGCAAAAGAGAGAAAGAGATGGCTTGCGAAAATGTCAAAATACCGTGGTTTCACTATCATGATTTACCTAGCACAATGTAGCACATGTAACTAAGGAGATGATCTAAGAGAGCTTCAAACCACCTTTGCATACTCCTCATCCATGGATAACCTCACCAAAGCAAAGCTTACACTTACAAGGTGATCAAACCCATACAAAACTCTCAAAACTTTGTACAACAAAGAAATCTCTATGAAAAGGCTGCAAATGCAGTATATATACATAAGGGCTTTATGAATAAGGAAAATTTTGATTTTGAAAAGGACTAAGCCCTTAAATTGGTTTGTTCCATGCACATGGGCACCTTGTGAATGGCTTAGGGCATTTGCAATGATATCCAACCACCCAAAGGGATAATCCACATGCCATGCCATCAACCATAATCATTTGGGATGGTTTGAGGAATGACTTGAGCAATCCAAGTAAAGACTCTTGACACCTGGAGGACCGTAAATAGTAGTTGGTTGTAGACGAGATGACCTGGAATAGAATCAATATATCCAGAAGCACACAAAAAACAAATGGTGCTCACTTATTTTCCTTGATACTACAGTAAATTCAGTCCTAAGCGCTGCCGCAAAATTTCAACCAAAAGTATGACCCATGTATAGATAACAAACACAAAACTCTACAAGATAAAAAGTACAATAAAAACTTTGGAAGCCCCCCAATGACATGGTTTGCAGTATACTCAACAAAAGAACATTGTTAGTGCACAGAACACTACCATGTCAAGAAAGTCGTCCAGGGTGATTTAGGAATTTTATGTTATTTTCCCAAACTCTCACACTTGTGCACCAAAGGTAGTATTTGAAATTGTCATATTTAATAGTTTTTATTACATCAAGATCAGCATGTAACAAATTACGAGCCCTAGAAACTTCATTGACTATTTTGGAAACATGAGGAATCTATCATACACAGAGCCGAACTATGAGAACTAGTATACAATTTACCATAAATTTCTATGTTATTTTTTACTTAACTAATTTTGAATAAGTAGTGTTCTATATTACATTATATTGGACTATAAAGTGCAAACATTATAACAAAATACTCATTATCAAAAATCATGTAAACAAAAATTGATGGCATATAAAACAAGATTACTAGAAACGAGGAAATGTCAACAAATAATTAACTAGCCAATAATCTTAAATAAGTTCAATGGAAATATAAAATCACACAAAAATATAGAATTAATGTACTCTCCATCTTCTCTATACCCCAAAACACCAACACCAGATCACCACCCAAAAAAAATTCTCGCATCCCTTATCAAGCATTATGCATCAATGATCCAACTTTATAGTTGCATTAAGCTTCCAATAAAATGTTGAACCTGAAAACTTAACCAAATACCATAATAAAGTAGTTTCAATGTCATCTTACCACTTCTCAAAGGCTTAGCCAACTCATTATAAGGTAAATAGTCCCTCTGAAAAGAAAGCTGTACATCTAATGCAATTTACTGAACCACATTTAATTTCTCTAGGAATAAGAATCACACATTTTAAGCTACATACAGATGATAATCAATAAAAGAGGAACAGAAACTTAAGTTGAACTTCTTCATTTCTCAACAGAGCAGAATAACAGAAAAAGATGAACAATACACCAAAATAACATTACGCAACATGATATCATAAAAAGAAGACAACAATGAACATGAGAAACCTGATTCATATCAATGGTCTGGATAGCTTCTCCACGGGTGAAAATTATAGCATGATTCTGATTTTCTGGTTTTCCTTCCCCAAGCTTAGGATTTCCAGGAAGTTTTACAGAATATATTTCCTAAATCAAAGAAGGGTACGAGGGCTGTGTTATGAATACATAAAAGCTAAGCACATTTCTTTTGCAAAATCACATGCAGTGCTATACACAGTTAAAATAAGCAAAAATAAAAAGGAATTGAACGCCTATAGATCATCCAGTCATTAATCATATACTTGATCCCTTCCATGAACATCAGCCTTCACAAGCTTTGAGTAGTACTCCTTCGGTGCTTTCCCATCAGTCTCCTCAATGTGAATGAAAGCAACACGAAGAGCTTCATTTCTAGTAATCATAAAACAAAGAGAGTTGGTACGATATGTAGCAACAATAAAATCACCAAGATCACCACAGCAAAAAAATTTAATACAAACTGATCTGAGATTAAAAAAAAAATTCAGTATAAACACAATTAAAGGCTGCTATATTTTGCAGCATTTATGAATTCTCAAGCATAAAATGAAACTTTTCAACGTGAGGAGTTGTAAAAAAATATAAGCATGGTCAGTGTCACTACACAAGAAATAAAGTGATAATTTCAAATGATACAAAACAAAAGAATTAACAAAGCCAGACAATGGCAGCAAAGAAGAACAAGGACTACTTCAAGCTAATATCAACAAAGATATAGTCCACAGATTCTAACAATAAAACAGAGAATATGAAAGAAAATATGCATTTTTATAACCGTATATGAGAAAAGGAAATACAGTAAGTGTACTCAAGTGAAGACCTTTGCATCAATAGAGAAATATCAGAAGCCTCTGGTGCTTTTTTTTGCTTCTGTTGCCCATAAATTTGGCAAGACACAACATAGGTAAATTTTAGATCAGCCTGAGCACGAGAATCAGAAGATAATTCAAATCCTTGGGTATTAATAAATTCAGATCCATAATTGCCTTCCTCAAGTCCTGCAACTTATTGCAGATAAGCATTAAAGAAGAAAGGAAAACAAAAAAACTAGAAAAAAGTTCAACACGTAGTCACTGAAAATGGTACCTCCAACCGATCTCCTCTCTAAGTAGCTTTGAAGCATAAGAGCTTTTCTATAATACATCATACCACGTACTGTAGAAGGAAGAAGGAATACACAATACGAACTAAGAAAATGGAACTTGGCCAAAAAATCATATAATAAAAAAGTGCTAATTTTGGTAAATATCTTCTGTGAGTTCTGCATAAAAAAATGACAGTATAAAGCCTAGTGAAGTATGCGCAACACACCCATGGCGTAATAGCCCAGGATAATAATCATTGAGCAGCTCAATTACATTAACAATAGCTTTATTTCAAGTAAACCAATACTGTAGCAGCATAACAAGCCTTGCAAAAAAAGCTAAAACCCAAGGAACTGGATATACTGAAGCATGCATGTTAGAGAGATAAAAGGGGGCATACATTTCCATGGTATCACTTTTCCAATTACATATGAAATTTGAAATTTAAGAAAAAAAAATCAAAATTAACTGTAAGTTGCATAATGTTTGAGGAAAGGAACATATAGGTCTCAGCACGATAATGTTGGCTCACAGTTCAAAGTTTTACGTTGCTTTTTGCGGGTTTTGCTATGAGCATGCTATAAAGAAGAACAGGTTAACACAAATTGTTTAGAAATGGAGGGCAGCAAGAGAATGCTGGAGGAGCACTGACCGAAATGAAACAAATCAAAAGTATGCCAGAAATAAACTGAAATACACTTGTAAATGGGGGGAAGCTAAATTAAGAAAAGAAGTAAAATAAACTATATCCATAACTATAGGAGAGCTGGAACACTCAAAACAACTTAGCAATATGCTACAAGAAATATATTTATTGCGTAACAATATGATGAAAGAAAGACAAGCTTATGTAATGTAATGAGAACTTCTACCTTGATAGAATTCACCAGAAACAAAAATGCATATAGCAGAAACTAAATAGAAAGAATAACCCAAGGATCTCATTTGAAAGATGTAGAACATTTTAAAAGGAATGCATTGCCACAGTAAAGTATAAATCCCACATTTAATGCTATAGAAAGAATGGCACAAAAGGAGAACTTTTGACCAAAAAACATGAATTGACATTATGATATAAGATGTTTGCTTCGACTTTTTTTTAAGTGAGACAATTGTACAGATTTAATGTTGATCGGTGTAAAATACTCATGAAGGCAAGATGTCACGTGAAAAATTAGGAAAGAAGCCATTTTATTATGCAGACCTTTAATGTCCTTTATCATTTACAAATTTTTGCATTAGTAGTCCCAAATTGACAAAAAATTTCCAGATACATCGTCACCATAATGGAGAAGCAATTAAAGCATAAATAAGGTACACGTGCACTATACATTTTTTTGCATTGATGTACAACAAAATAGTTATAACAAGCCAAGTTTGTGGAAGTAAATCAGTATAAAGGCCTTAAAAAGAAAGCTGCCATAATCCAATTATCCAAGAATTTGAAAACTCAAACTCGTTTGAGTTGCTTCTAGAATCGCCAAAGACTGGATAAAAACCTCATTAGAAAATCATACACGACCAACTCATGAACTTTGATGTAATAGGTTGCTCAATATCCACAAGCTAATGTTGCATTGCAATCAAATAGAATAATTCAAAAAATACGTGAATTATGTTTTCAAAATGTTTGGAAGGTTTAGAAAAAAAATTAATTGGTCAATGCATTACACCTGAATAATTAATTCACTCACAAAAATAATCAAATAAATTCTCAAATAAAAATACTTCTAGAAAAAAACACCCTAATAATTCACCAGTAAGACTGGATAACTTGGACCAAGATAACAAAGGTAGTAAGAATGGTTGCAGAATACAATAATAGCAGAAGAAAAAGTGGTGCACCACCTGTTCTTGCCAGAGTTTGCCCTCGATATGATGCCCAAAACCGCAACTCCAGTGTGTCACTCGGGCTATTCTGCAAGGACTCTGCAGTTGCCTCACCAAGACCTCTGCGTTCAAGAAAATTTTCCCATTCATCTGAAACACAATGAAAGCTTCTTATTACCCTAAATTTATTTTCTGGTTATCAGTAACTGTCAAACAGATCATGACATGAGCATTAATGAGAATTAAACATCATGCCAATAAAATGCCTGCATAAGAAGAAAAGAAATCCCTACTCTTGTACTGACATTAATCTCCCACTATGTTTAGCTTTTCAGAAAAGTAAAACGATATGCTTTCAAAATGTGGGTTGTAAAACCATGAAACTTAGAAATTCAAATATTTTGTACACAACAAATGCATATATACTGTGGAAAGCTTTGGCATTGAAAAGTCTCATTATTGGAAAGATCTGGTAAATATGTTTTTTTTTTAATGGACCAAAGAGTTGCATTGAAATGATTTTATTAACTTGTGCAGAATGGCATATTTCCACATAAATGGCAAGCAATGACACCTATGTTTTGTGCATAGAGCAATATGAAAAATGCTTCCTCTCTGAACTATTTTATTCTTAGAGAACGCTATATTCTTACAGCATAAACAGTTATTTCTGCCTAAGAATATTGCAAACGAATTCAATTTTTCATTTCCTAATGGCATCGAAGTCAGTGACTCAATGCCTTCTCTTCAACCAGGTATAGCAATCTGGAGAAGATTCTTCAGTTAAAACACTGCAATCTCTAAGGGCGAGTCTTCAACAAATGCTAATACAAAAGTTCTTTCAACATTGCAATCTAACCATGTTACTTTATGCAGATTGCACAACACCATTTAAATGGGACTAAATCAACAACAGTGTCGTTTGATGCTGCTCATAATCGAAGGCAAAGGTGAACATTGTCATGCGACAATTGCTAATCCAACACCATGATTTATTACTGCTAATTTTGTCTCTTCGAAACAGAAAACTCAACTACTTATTACTGCTAATGTTGTCACTTAGAAGCAGAAAACTCAATTACTTAAATTACTGCAAATTTTATCAGTTTGAAGTATGGGTGATTTTTGACTCCATGCAGACGAAGATTGGTAGTGCCTCTCTTTCCTGTAAAACTACCCAAAAATCAAGAATGCAATCCAAGAAAAGTATTCAGATTTAGTAGACACTTCCCATGCTTTGTAGTTCAATCAGCCTTTGCAGCACAAGTCAAGAACTGAAAGTAACTGACTATTACCATAAACTCAATGAATTGAAGCAAGAAATGCATCCAATTTATGACCTCAGTTAGCACTATCCAGAAGATGGTATCAAATTCAACAAGATGATGAAGAAAGAACTCCTTTTTGACATTTTTATGGCTTTAACAAGAAGCTAGATGAGGTACATGGTCACTTGGTTCAAAATGTTTCCTGCAACTCAAGAAGACTTTGCAGAAATTCAACACAAGGAAAGCCACAAGAGCAACTAGCCAAAATCAGATTTCTTCATGTCCATATTTGCAACAGCAGAATTCTGCATGAAACAAAAGGTTTCTTAGACTTATCATCCATCAATCTTTCCACTAATAACCACATGCTCGATGGTGTTATGGCTCTTAACAAGGGCAAGACAACGAGTCGGCTATTAAAGTTTGAAATGAAGTTAGTCAAGAATTTTTGACAGAAGAGAACCTTTCCAATCCCTCTTATCCTAGCTTCATAAGAGATGATATCACTATTGAGTTTCAAACTCTTGGTTGTTGATAGCGAATATTTTGTCTTTCAATTTAAAAAGGCAGATGAGAAAGGTAAGCTATTGAAAGATGGCTCTGGATTGTGACTGACCCATGCACATGACTCGAAGAGAGTCACACAAGCTTGCTTCCATGAAAGAAATTCTCAACAAGTCTCTCAAAACTAGCAACGTGGGTCAAGGGCTCTGGATATTTCTTGTGTATAGAATAAGAGTAGTCATCTGTTTTATGTTTCTAGTGAGGTGGAGTAAAAAATCATGACCGACAGTTTTCCATTATTTTTATGACGTAAATTTCCTTTCAGACAAGAAACATTGTTCCTAGCCCTAATAATTCTAAGGAGCCTCTCCCAATGATAATGAAGTCTAAAGATGAAATAATCGAGGATGCTGAATTCACAATTCTGACACCAAAGAATTCTCAAACACCATAGTTTAGACCCACATGCAAAATCTCTCTAAGCCATGAGTCCCATAGAAGCTCAGACAACTCACCTATGGATGAATGTAATGACCCAGACTTGAGGAACCCAAAACAACAGCCTTTGTGTCAGATAAAACAAAGAAAAAAGAAAAATCTACCTTCAATCAAGAGAAGGTTGTTGTGGTTCATGAATGATAAAAGGTTGTTGAGAATGTTGAAAACAGGGGCAGAAGCATCAAAAAATGACCATGGTTTGAAGAGTAAAATTCCAATATTTCCCACAAAAATCATCTATGCACCAAAACTTGATCCACTACCCTACCCAGTTTAGTAAAATTTCTGCCCTAGTTACAACTAGCTTGGAGCTTCACAGTGGCAGGAGCATAGTTGAGCCCAAAATATCCAAGTTGACATGCTACTCAAAATGTGGAAATAACCAAGTGCTAAACCACCAAAGGTGTAACAAAATAAAAACCACTAGTGTGAAGAATGCATCTAAAAAATCTATTGGATTGGGGATTTACACAAATTTTGGATTATTGACTATAATCATCCCAAAAAGAAACAACAGGGGGCTTGCTTGTCAAAGATGGATATGAAACCATAAGAATCTGCTGACCACTCTCTTTGATGGCCTTGATGATCAGGTGTCCCTTCTAGAGCTGCAAAGGACAGAAAAGGCAAGAAATCGCAACCATATGCACACTCTACATGAGGAAGATCACGCCACTTCTGTCTTCTTATTGGAGATCTACAACAATTCCATCACTAACAAAGGATTGAAAGTCTCTCCAAGAGACAAAGAAGCCTTCATATAGAGCCTTCTGCACTTGGTAGGTACTATGGACAGTGTGATGTAGGTGTCAGTAAAGGCATCGTGCAAGAAAGTTGATTTTGTTGAGGCTACTTGTATCTAAGCAACTTCCAAGAAGCAAAGCATATCAATCACCCATCATTAATAGTAGGGGAAGTTGGATGATGCCACAATTAGCCATCTTAGATAATTCTTTCCTATCCATTGAAAAGCCAAGATTGGACCAGCCTTCCCTTTTTATTCAGCAACAGTTGGAGATTGATTCAGCCCTAGGTATCAAGATGTCATTTGGTCAGGATAGTTTTCACTCATCTCCTCTTTATCAATCTCATCAGATCGTGGGCATCCTTAGCAGGATTATAGATGCTTACTGGGCAGCATCATTGTAATGGACAAAACTCCAACTTTCCTTTATCGTGATCAGTATGATCACTCCAAAGAAAACGCATAGGATACTTACAAAAAAGATGAGATGAGCAACAAAGTTTGAGATACCTAAGTACCTTAGTATTCCATTACAATTAGGCAAACCTAACCTACTTGACTTCTAAGATATCTTTTCATCAATGAGAAAGCTTTCATGTATTTATAAGTTGTACCATAAACATTTCCCTTTTCAAAGTGTAGCATTCCATTAACAAAACGATAAGATTGTTCCTGTGGAGCAATAATTCATTGTGGCATATGATTAATTAGTTAGGCATAAGGCAAGGCATAGGACAAAAAGCCTAGTTGGCCTTGGAATTCATGAATTTCACATTTGCCAGCATTGCCAAGTGGAAGACAGCAACCAAGCTCCTCAAGAAGGGCAACAATCACTTGGTGGAAGAGCTCAAACACAAGAATCTTCAAGGTGAGAAAGGAGATTCTTGGATTTGGAAGCTGATCTAATAAAAGAGATTGCAGAGAGTATACACTAGTGTGTAAAAAAGATGAGAAAATATCAACTATAACTAACAACCCTGGAGCACTGTTGTTGTTTAAGAAAAATGGTAATCCGTAATTACCTCAATTCCTTTGACAATAGCAGGGCTAACTACTGCAAATCATTAGCGAGATAGTTAACTTATTTAATAATTGTTTGACTGTAAACTCGCTTGGATAGACCTACATGTTTCCAGATGAACTGCATGATTTGAGCCACTAATGAGACGAGTCACGTTGCAATGACCACCTCTACAACAGCATTTCCTTCCTGTGAATGATGGGATGGTGCTGTTGGTGGGAGGGTATACATCAAGAGTATACTTGATATTGACATTCCTTTTCTTCTAACTAAAGGATTTCCAACATTTACAAGAAGAGTAAAAGGTTAAACTTCTTTTTTACAAATATGGTCTTGACTGTTGAAATTTGGTGTGAAAATGTCCCTTCATTGAATTTTGCTCTCCATCTATCAAACGAAAAAGCATTGTTATATTGATTCTATGATTAGTTGATCTACAAATAGAACATGGTCTGCATTACTAAACAAAGAATACAATAGATTTAAATCAAAAATTATAGTGACATTTAAAAGCACAAAGATTGATTGCTCAAGAGTTTTCTCAAATATTTGGCATAATGTATCACAAGATATTTCCTCCAATTGTTAAAGAGGTCCTTACATCCCTGTCATGTTCCCAACATGTCATAAAAGTTTACCTAATTTTATTAATATAATATCCTTAAAATCCCATAAACCATCCATATCATCAGCCTTTACAGGCAAGTCATATGTTGAAAGAGGTTCAACGCCAACAACAACAGCGCTTTTGGGTTATGCACATATATCTCTTTACACCAAAACAAAGATATAATACCAATATTTAGACAACTTATTTAGTCAAAGAATCCTAAGAGGGATAGACAATTTATCAAGTCAACAAATTTCAACATGGTCCTTGCAACCGTATCATCTCCCTATGGCGCCATAAAGTTTCCCTAAATTCTATATCTCCTTAACATTCCATAATGTATATCCTAAGAAGGTTTCAGATAGGCAATTTATCAAGTCAGCATATTTCAACGGGGTCCCTGGAACCCTATCATCTCCTTAATATGCTATAAAGCATCCTTATCATCACTCTGTACAAGTAAGACAAATTTTGAAAGGAGCCAGATGCCAGCAACGCAATCTATGTAGAGATATTCATGATTCCTACATGAGAAATATCAAAACCATCCTAAGGTTAATGCCAACAGAAAACAAAAGAAAAACAAAATGATAATAGAATCGCAAGCAGGTACCTGGAAAAATTTTCTGAAGATAGAATAGGGTAGAAATTCCATCCTCATTTTCTACCCGCAGTTCTGACAAGCTGTATAGCACAGTCTCACTATAGTATGGAGTGAACACACTAATTCAATTAAACATAAAACCAAATCAGTTGCCTTTAAGGATTATAATTCTAATAACAACAGACACAACAAATAAATTAAGTGTAAACAATCATTCAAAATGCAATGGCACAAAAAGGCATTATTTTCAACAAAGAACACAATACATATCTTCTAATAGATTGTAAACTGGTGAAATCTCATATGAAGTAATATAAAACTAACAAAGCCAACATCAACATTTGCATCTGTCGCCACCTGAATGGGATCATCTCAGATACAGGTCTTGCTGGAGGCATGCGCATAAATAATGAATTTGTGAAGAATTCAAGTCTTCTTCTAGCTTCAAGATTTTTTGGTATATTGGCCGCCGAATCTTTTACTGTTAGAAGTAGATGTAGACGTTTAATCTGCTCCTTCTGCATAAAAAAAAGGTGTTTGGAAAGTAAAAAAATAGAACACTTCTACTAACGAGAAAATCAGAAAACACATACAAGTTCTGGATTAGTCGGCCACAGTATTCTGGAGAAAAGCCTTTCTTCATGCCTTGCTTTGGCTAAAATATTCCATGTATCAAAAAATTCACTGAAAACAAAAAACAATTTAATCAACTTCAAAAAAAATGAGATTTTCCCAACAATTCACTAACTATTTAAAGGTAGGTACCTAAGAGTTGGTGTCAAGAAGTCATGAGTCACAACATCATAAAGATCATATACAGCTTTAGCAGCACCACGTGCAAGTTCTGGGGTTTCATTTCGAGTCTGCAAAAAATAAATAAATATAAGAAATTCCTTCACCATTCATCTCAACAGATACATTCTCACAGTTTGCTTCTCATCTTACATGGTAGGTGACTTGCTAAAATCCTAGAACTTCAAAAAGAAAACCAAAATTGGATTACAAGATCTCATTGCCATCAAATTAATTTAGTTTAGGACATTTTTATTTGCAAAGGAAAAAAAGAATAGAACAAAAAACATGTAACAGCTCACACCAAAAAGCTAGTGGATGTAAATATTAACAACCTATTTATGTGAATACTCACTAGGAGTCCAGTCAAAGCATTAAGCCTTGAAGCTACCAACTGCAGCTTCTTAAGGGACACAGTAACCACAAGAGAATCCTCTCGTATGCTATTGTTGATCTCACGAAAAAGCCTTTCAACCCTGATATGTGGATTAAAAGGGAAGTTATTTCCATGATGAATCTGAAATGATGCATTAGCTAGAAATATACCAAAGTCTTCCTTCACCATCAACTATCGATTGCAAAACATTTTTTGCATTATAGTAGCATTCTTGGACAGCATAAGCCATGTACTCATCTCGGGATATGCTATTCCACAAATAAAGTTGCGTGTCCTCACAGGCTCCAGCCAATTCAATTGCATATGGTATCTAAAAAAACTTACTGGATTTAGAATTCTTACACAGAACATGTTTACTAAAAAAGACCAGATTAAGCTGGCAAAGAGCGAACCTTGCTACTCAAAAGAAATAATGGCCACTGAACTAATCTTAAGCTTCCTGAATTGCTTGGCATTGATAGCAAATCCATTTCCCTGAAACATCAATAATAAATTTTCAATGATGCCAACAAAAACAAATTGAATAATAAAGAAACAAACTAAATGGAAACAATATACACATTTACCTATTATTGATATAATCTTCTTCTCTGAGTGCTTTTATGATTTCATTCCAAAAGGGGGAAAAAATAGCAGCATTTGACTTGCTAACATCATGAGGTTCCTTGTTTTGAACAAAATAAAATAATTGGCTGAAGAAAAATCAAACTTAACAAGCAAAAGTTAATACTTTAACAGAAGGCTTAATCACCAAAAATACTATATATAGTTTTAATGTTCTATCAAATGAACCAGTTTGTTTCCTTCTAATACTCAATGCATAAGACAAGTCTCCTTTCTAAACTTCCACATCTCTAGTGTGTACCTCCTAGTTTGATAAGAAGCTCAAGCAACACAATACATATGATACTTCCACAACCTCCTAATAAGGATGACTTAATCAAGACATTCAATCATTGAACCAGGTATTCAGTTAATGCAAGTCTTCTCCGATCAAAAAAGTTCTTTTTCATGGTTTTCGAATCCAACTGGAGTCCCTTACTGATCTCAATAACTATAATACACAGGGGAACATGCTTTTAATTATTCTCTGTATTATATTAAATAAAGAATGTTGGGGGTAAAGCTCAAGAATTGGAGAAAATATTAGAGTACATGAGGTTCACATTAGTGCATTTGTATGTCCCGCATAACCTCAGAAAGACATTCAAACAACAGAAGTAGATCAATAATGTGGAAAACAAGCACTAGAGTCAACTTGGGCAAACTGAAGAAAACAATAGGTGAAATATAACCAATAATATACAAGGGATGCATGAAGTGAAGTAAATATGCGATCAAAAGGCACAACATAAGGCTCAAGAATTGTCTTGAAAACTGCATGGATGAATTGGGAAAATAAACTCAGATGATGATTCAAGGCTTTGAATGGACCACAAATCTGGAAATCCAAACATGCTTTCTACGTTAGGTGAGACTAACCTAAATACATTATACTTTTAAATGACCTAAATATCTTAATATAAACTACTTAATTAGAAAGGATGTAGTGATAGATTTTTTTATACTAACATGCGGCTGTAGAATACAATATAATATATATATATATATATATTCAAATAATGTCTTAGGAAAGTAAAGAGTAATGGTGTTGTTGATGCTCAGCATTTTTAAGAAGCATCAGATCTTAACAGATCAAATAATAACGTCAGATTCCTGAATCAAGATTCGGAAATGTATAAGTATTAGAACAAGCTGGATGTGCCACAGGGAGATATTCATATATTCATGCACAAAATCTGCATTTGATAAAGCCAAAAAATATTAAGGTTGCTACTAAGCAATTCTTAAAATAAAGGTAAACATAAAAGTAATTAGGAAGTGCAAAAACACCTATAGCAGTAAACAGATAAAAAGTTAAGAGTAATAACCCTAAGTCCACTGTTGCTTCCTCTCCTTAATCTTCTGCATTGACTCCTAGACATGACACCTTCTCCAACGAAGATCAATTTGCCTCTGCTAGGAGTTTTCAACTTTCTATTCCTTCATTTTGTTTTTACTTTCTCCTTCTCACCCCTCACACTCTTTCCTCCAACCATGGATTTTCTCTCTCCTTTTTCTAAATGTTATTTCATTGTTTTACTTAGTTATTTTGATTGAACATATATTAAGCTGATATCTAACTCACCATCAAGTACCATCAAATTAAAATTTTATTTAGTTGAAAAATTAAATATGCGTATTCTAAGTTATGCAGCTATCCTCAATCAAGTTATATTGTTAGCTAAAGCACATTTAACATGCCAATTTAAATAAATAAATATAATGATTTTATCATAAACCAACTAGTGTATTTAATTGTGTATAATATACTATTGACCTAAACATAACATCACAACAACTAGAGCCATCATGGTTCAAATGGATTTATGCATGTTGAAATAGCTCGAATCCAATTTACACATTTTGAGATAATTGATTTTTTTCTTGTAAAAGAATTATTATAATTTTTGTTACTAGAAGATCTCCAATCTTAATTGTTACAAGTTAATTCAAATTTTATACCTTTACTCATGATTATGTACTCATTAAAAGTTATCATTTTATTCTTTGACAGTATTTATATTAGACATGTAATAGTTGTATAGATAAGAATTTATTTATGGTTGATACATTTATTAAAATTATTGTATGACCCCAACACCAAAAAAATGGACACTATCACATGCTAAATGGTTATCATGCCTTCGATTTATGTGATACCCAATACGCATAATCTTAGCCATGTTGAAAAGCTAATCATCTATTATTGATTCATAGAGATGTAAGATGCATAGTAGTATTATATAATCCATAATTGTCCTAGAGATTCATCATATATGAGTATGACTATGACAATGGTATATTGGCCATGGTCACATAGTTTATGATGGCCTTGATATATACATGAAGGATTGGGCATCATAATCATGAAGAATATTAATGTTTATCTTTAGTTTTCAAGGTAACATAAGCACCTTTAATAGTTAGGCTCAATAGATATTTGGTAACATATTAAGAATTATGAATATATGAACATAAAAACGTTGTGAATTTATATCTAAATGCTATTGCCATTGTATTTAGCATATTCATACCCCAATCCTTTCCAATTATGCAATAGAAAAGCATTCCAAATAACGGTTTCATTTACAAACTCAAATGATACTACACATGATTTTTCAAACTTAATCTGTTTAATTAGTAGTTCATTATCACAAGAGCACCAATAATAAATTATAATTTTAGGATAAGGGCTTAGGTATCTTATAATATTATTTTAAATAGACTATGTTATCTTTCACAAAACATTTAGTGATTAATACCAATTTTTGGTAGAGTAAGATCATGTTTTTATCAAATTTTTGTCTAAAGCCATTTTTTAATAAAAAATCAGATTTACATATGTACTTAAATAATTCTCATGGTATACATATTTTTATTTTCATGATGCTAAAAAAAATTACTTGCCATGTTTTTCAACTTGGATAACGTGGTTGAATTAACCTTCTTTCATAGAATCCACGTTAAATTAAAGTGTACCAACTTCCAAACAAGAGTATGTTATACAACACATTAAAGTAAATACAACATATGATGCACAATAGAAGTTCTAGTTTTCTAGGGATATCACCAACCATCAAGTTAACAAACAAAAAGAATGTCCTGAAAACCACCAAGAATTAGGCATACAACTCTACAATTGTCAAATTTATAATACAAAATATGCATGGCCACTTTCCACAAGTCTTTTTGTCATCTTAAAATATGGAAAACATATAGAGCATTCATGCATTAGATTGCTCTTATTATTGTTATACAAGGAACTAAAGGAAATAAAAAGGGAACGATTATAGAATAGTAAGAAATCAACAAGCAAACTTTAAAAAAGAGGCCAATAAAGTTTACCTGGGCATATTGCCTATGTTGTGACAACCTTTAATAAAAAAAAAGAAAAATTAATAAACCAAAAATTAATTTCGATCATGAAATGTATTTAACAAAAAAAAAATGCTAACCTTCTTGTTTGTCCAGAAACTAGATTTTCAACAAAAGCTTGTGGAAAACTCTCAAATCTCTTCTGAAGCATTTCAATTGATCGTATCTAATATGTTACAGTTTAAGAAATTTTAACCATATCATCAACCAATATGCTAGATGCTAAAGAAAAATCAAGCAAAACAAACATATGAAAGCCATTCTCTTCAAACTTTGAACAAAGCTAATTATCTAAGCTAATGAAATGATGAAGTTATTACCTCTCCCAAGCGAGCTCGTGCACCAATCAACCCACCGACAAAGGCTGACAAAAGGGTGTACCATATATAGATATCCATAAGGTAGACCTAAACAAGGAACAATTCAACCAACAAACTAAATTGAAATTTATAAATGATAAGAAATGACTTAATAAAATAAATCAAAAAATAGAAATTTTCTACGATGCAAGAAATTGGATATTCAATAAATTGGTAGCCCAATGCACCTAATGAGCCGCTCAATGGCCATCTCTCTCCCTCTCTTTCTCATAACATCTCCATCCCTACTAACTTCTCAACAAGTGTACCAATACAAGGGAAAAGCGACACAATGGCCACATCTTTCTCTCTCCCTTTCTATTGCTCTTCAATTTCTATCTTTGTAATGTCGTATCCACTTTATTTCTCTTCCATCTATCCTTATACATCCCCTCTCTCAATCCCATATAAGGTCTAGATCGATATAGATCAATAAAGAACAATTACTTCTCATTTTCAGCTTCCGTCTCCCATTTTCTTCCATATTGAGGCCTCGCCAATAGACATTAACAAAAAGAAATTTGTGGCATAGAAGGAAGAGCAATTGGAGGGTCGCTGGACTATAAGGCTCAAAGTATAATGTGACTCTGCGAAACTCTCAAACAAATTTAGAGAGAGGCAAAAAAAACATTAGAAACAAACAACTTAAAGGAGAAAAAGAGGTAGAGAGAAAGAGATAGTAAATGTACAGTCTAACTACAACACAAATAGGAGAGAAATACGGTTCATTTCTTGGTATAAAAAAATCTCTTCTGACTAGCTGAATCTACCATGATGAGATAATAGGCATTAGGATCCAAGTCTAAAGCAAATGCAAGAAGGATAAGCCTTTGTCATAGGAAATTGCCAAAAATAAAGAAAGTGGATGACCCGGAATGAACTACATTTACATAACCTTATGGCTTCCAATCTCAATCTTCGCAATAATTCACAAGCACACTCAGAATTTTTGGGATTGAGGATTGGGAATATGGCCAAATGCTTCCCATGAACTTAATTTAATATGGCCAAACAAATGGACATAAAGCATTCAAGCTTGGCAAACCCATCAAGTTGTTTGTTGATTGCCCAAATCTAATAATGCACATTTAACTTCCAAAGCAGCTGTTGCAAGAGCACAGAATATAATATAATAACATATAAATGTATCTCAACAAATTCATTTGCAGCAGAAAAACATACCGCAAAAACAGGTGCCCATAGACTAAGTATGGTTAAAGCATTTCGATTGTCTGCAATTAGTAGAGATTCAATTTTATCAGTAAATAAGGATATTCAAAGACCTTCAATAGCACAGCAATCAAAGAACAAATAATGTAGTTTAATATCATTTTACTTCTAAAAGCAAGCAATATCTAGTCCAATTAGGAAGGAAAATTTATAAAAGCAGAGCACAAAGAATAATGCTAAGGGGATAAACTCATAAGGTAATTTTAGCTGTATTAGAACAAATTATTTGCATACAATTTGTGAGGTCAGACGTTCATTTTGAAAAGAGGTAGCAACCTAAGTTTTGCACTCAAGGATAGAAGTCCAAAACTGTTTAAACTTAAAACATGTTGTTCTTATCCTGACTAAGGCTAGAGATGGCACAATATAAATGATCAGAGAATGAATTTGACACAAAAAAAATGCATAAAAGTCAGGGATACTAGTACAACTAATCTTCACTGCACATGGTTTTGCCCAATTTAGATTAAAATAACAACCCTCAACTCTTGCTCCTCCAAGTAAAACTCAGCTGGAAGATAGGTAACAATTGAGAAATAACAACTGAGGAAAAGACTGAAGGATCCTTTGTCATGGCTACCATTGCAAATGTAGTAGAATAACAAAAATTAAATATTATAAAGTAAATAAACACGAGAAAAATGTTCACTAACCTTTAGACACTAAATCATGCCACGAGTAATTTAATGTGTGCAAATCTACTATTATGCTAGTAGGACCCACAAGAGGGCGAATCTGCAGGAAGTTTAAAGCATGTAATTAGCAAAGCATTGCATAGTTCTATTGCATGTTATTTGATAAATAGTCCAATTGTTCACCATACAAAGATTACAAACAAAAATTCGTAACATATTAAAGAGTAAAGAGAGAAATTCTAACCTGAAGGTAGTATGCAAAAGTAAACTTACAAGCAAATATCACCAACCAAAAAGATACATATCTGCATTAAAAATAAGAGTTGGAGAAAACCTAGTCAATTTAACATGTATTGAAAGAACAAAAAAATTGTACAATTCAAAAAACAATATAAACAAAAACTCACACAAAGGAAAGTTCACAATATTTTGATCGCAAGCTAATCTGACCTTGGTTCAAAAGTTGATAAAAGAATTTCGATTCAATCACAATCTAATCAGAAGCCTGGACAAGAAATTCAATCCAATCCCAATAGAGCTAAACCTAACTCACAACTATCGATTTGAGCACGATCCAACTTTCTATTAATTTTCGATTTTACAGACAAATCTTGGCCATAAATAAGTGTAATCAATCAGTATACATTAATATATCAACATATACTAATAAAGTTTTTAAATTAATTTCTCTATAAACCCAAACATATTTAAATTGATGAATATTTAAATACATTAACAAGTACATAATTATTTTAATCCAATTTTCAACTAGTTCATTCCAATCCAAGCAGTCTCATAATTGAATCAAAACATTTCGATTCAAGCCTAGCTAGAAGCAAACTGACTCTAAGCACTTTAATTCAAGCCCTACATGGGTTAAAATTCTATCTAAATTCATAGAAATTTTCGAACTACCATTATAGAGTAAAAAAAAATATGGTTGACTAAATTCTATATGTAAAATCCAATTTAAGGTCATTGTTTATAGCACCTAGAGGATTACTAAATTCATTCACAACATTATAAAAATGTAGAGAGATCAAGAGAGAAATAATTGTTAATCCTTAGAAAACAAACTAAAAGAAGATAGTGTAATCTTATGCTAATGTGAGCCAGTAATATTGATTTGTTTCTGATAAGTTTTTATAAACAGCACTTAAAATTAGTACTATGTACCTAGCATCCATAAAAGATAAACTGTTTTCAAAATACATAAAAGAAAATTATGTGTTCTACTTAAATATTATTTACTTTTTTCAAAACAAAGTTATTCATTAAGTGTACACACAAGGTATCTTCAAATCTTGTTGGCAAAGGTTTTAGGAATTATTACCAAGGTCCATGATTTGAAAAATGAACTAGACCCTTTGCACTCAACTTCAATTAAAAAATGAATTTGATTCAACTAGACCCTTTGTAATAACTATTATGCTTTAAGTGGTATCCATTTTTTCCATTCTTTCATCTATTTTGATAATCAAAATAATTGTGCTGAAACTCACTATAATCTCATTAAACATTCAAACTCCACAAAAAATTTATTATCTTGCAATATAATTTTCAAGTGTTGAATAGATAACTTTTGGTATAAAAAAGAAAGCAAAGTGGTTTCATAAACAACAATTTGAAGCATATAGTATTTTCTTATGATTATTCTAGATTTGAGTGGCTATGTTAGTTTTAATTTTTTAAGGTTTGGATTAAATAAATACAATAATGCAAATTCTTAAAACCTATCATAAGATGCTAAATAAATTTTCTTTGTTCAACCGAGACATTTTTTCACTACACTAATGAAAACAACTTCCAAGACTGGGCCAAATCACATGTTGAGATTTTCATACTCAACCAAACCATTCAAAGAGGTCCATTAAATGTCAAAGCTCCACACCTCATCAATTAATCTAGCTAAAGAACCTTGTCATCACCATCATCCAACAACAATAGCTTTCACAGAGGTCACAAAGGCTCGCCACCACTTTGTCCTCCATAGATGAAGTCATCGTCTGAGAGTTTAGCCACATGAGGATCTCATTTAAGGTGTAGTCTCTCAGTGTCACCTATTAATTCTAGTTTAAGTTTTCTACTGCCAATGCCAAAGGTGGGCATTGCCATCCTCCATTGTCCAAGGGGGTCTCCGGATGGAGGGCTGAAGAGGGTACCCTAGCAAGCTATCTTTCGTTCATTTGTAACTCTCATCATGACACCAGTCAATATTGTCTCGTCCACCACCCCTCCCCAATTCTTACATCAAAGCATACTAATCCTTTATTTGGTTTCTAATAACCTTATTCAATGTTTCATTACTTCCATCACAACCTCCACCAAAGCAGGCTCTTATTGCTAAGAATTGGAAGTCCCCCTCCATTCACCAAGTGAATATTACCCAACATTTGAATTTTCCAAAGCTTATCTTATATGATTTCTATTTCCTTATAAGAGACTACTGAATGTCAAGATGAGTGATCTATAGACATCAATAAGCTATCTCCCTACTAAGTGAAGTATAGTAAAATACTATGAGAACAAAAAGACAATGTTAATATTTTTGTTCTACAAAAGGTTTCTTTTTATTCGAGGTCTATTATAAAGACCAAAAAAAATGTTCTCTAGTAGGAATTTATTCAATTAAACAAACTTTTGCCTTACGTACATGAACTATAGATATGATACTTGAGAATGATAGCTTTGAATGTATTCCAATTTAAGATTAACTGCCTATGCTTACCTCAATACTTAGCAAAAGCAATTGCTTATCTAAGATTATTAGTTTTGTGAGAAAGCCAATTATGATTGATCAAATAATTCTTCAAACTCCATGCATACATAACACGTGAAAGTTGATGCGTATTGTTCATCCTTTCCCTATTGATGTGTTATCTCTACGCTCATAATTGAATATGATTGAAAACCAAACCCATGCAAACATTGCAACACCTTTGTTCACTCTCTGCCCATTTGCCATTGAGTATCTCATGCATAACCTCTTCCACAAGCACCTTCTCTTACTGTTGTAGTAGAAGGAAATGGTTTTACCTCAGGTAGCACAAGAGGCAGAAGTTATGCAAGGAGCTTGCACCCTCTTATGCAATCTCGTTTGGCCCCCATTGTGGAATAATGGGACTTTCAACCAACAAAGAACCATTTTGTTGCTCATCCATAACTGGAAAGTAAAGTAATCTTAAAGAAGATGATCTCCTCTTTGCCAAAAAAAAGAATACCAACATAATGGATGGAAAAAGGAGAAGAAAAAGAAACACCAACATAAAGCATACTTAGAATAATCTTTTATTTGACAACCATGATTGTTAGCACACGAAGGTAATTACTATCAAGATAGAGATTTCTTCTAACTCAACAAGTGCCTCAAGAAAAGCTAGCTCTCCGATTCTATACTCAGTTAACAAGTCATGATATTCTCTTTGCAAAATGAAAAACACCAAATGCATTTTGATCTACAATGTTAGTGTTTGGCATCATAGTGACAAGATTTTGAAGTATTGAGAACAATTGGGAACATTATATATGATATCATTGCTTTGGTTGTAAACAAGTCTAATGCTAATGAATCTACTAATCATTGAAACAAATACCATATCTTTCCTAATGGACTCAACTATCATAGTTATGGTCCACACTAAGGTAGACTACTCCCATTCTTTGGAATATAAGATCACAATTCTATTTGAATATTGCATGCATATATTCAAACCATACATTAAATTATTTGTATTTTGTTTTATGATTTTTTTGTCACTTTGGCTTATGTTTTTAATAATTTTATCCTAAAAATAGATCTCCATAACAAATACAAAAATATTGATATTCTGAACAATGAGTGAATTGATAAGAAAGATTTCAATGATAACTACCAATAAGCGAGGGAGATTTAGAAAACACATAATAAAAAAAAAACTAAAACGATACGACCATAAACAATTGTTTGGAATAAAGGCTTTAGATCAGCATTCACATGGTCAAACAATTTTGGTAACAACCCTATTCACTCTAAATTGAATTGCAATATAATAATTGGGTATCTTTATCTCATAACTCAATTTAACCCCAAACACTATACTGACCATTTCATGTCCATTAATTAGAACTAACAGTTGTTTGATGGAAGGGGTTCCTTCAAATTTAATAATGTTTGGACAAAAATTTAGGACTTCAAAGACCATGTTTCTATCACCTGATTCATATTTACTTACAATGATCTTATGTTCAATCTTCTACACAAATGTAAGATAAAGTTACAAAATGCTCTATGAGATCAAAGGGCAAGTAAATCTTCCTAGCTATTTAAATCACATAAAGTTAAGGAAGAAGAATTTAAGGGCATTCATAAGAGTATTATCACCAAATCTTCAAATCCTCTCCTCTTACATTGGAAAGACTTTGTAGCAAAAATTTTTGACTCTTTATAAAACTCAACTCATTATTGGTCACACAACAGACAAACATTTGATGAATAAGTGGAGAAAACAATCTTAGTTTTTTATACCATTAAAAAAGAACAATAAAGGTTACAGCTTGTTAACACTTTGAAGTCAATTAGAGATCTAACTAGCCATTCTTCTATCTTTAAAATGATTGCATTATATTTTACTAATATATACACTCAACCATACCCTTGCTCCACTCTTGCTATTCCATGCTGGAGGATGCTAACCAGTCTATCATTGGTATTTATCCTCAGAAGATACAATAAAATGTCACTCCTCTCCACTCACCATTCCCTCATCCCTATCCTTCTCTTCCAAAACTTCATACACATCATGACACGCCACCCAGTGATCATTGTTGTAGTCAACGCCTAGGAAAGCAGCTTTAGGAGATGTTTCTGCCTTCTCCATTGAGTACTAACCTTCAACTTCTATTAATCACTTTGCACAACGAATTCCAACTTGTCTCACTTTGCCATTGAAAAGCAGGACATGGAAGTCAGCACCATGTAATCAGTGGAAGGTTCAGCAAATGAGTATTTTAGAACCAGGAACCAACCTAATTAGACCCCAAATATTACTTAGGTCCTGAGTTCCCAAACCTGATCAGTTTGGATCTGATTCCTGAGCCAGTGAAACTTGAGACAACTCGGGTAATTTTTGGTATCCAAAGTGAAACCAGAGAACAAGCCCAAGTTTCCCATTAATCAAGACATAAATTAGGTTCAAGCTTTTCTTATTAGTGGATAGGTTTTGCCTTAGCTTAGTTGTTCACAAAATAATATGTGTGTAAAGGCAAGAACTGCAAGTTTGCATTTTTTAATGACTCACTCGAGGTGCCTTGATAATGTCAATAATATCGTGTTTTCGGAAAATTGCAATCACTGAAAAATTCCTACCCAATGCATTTCAATAAAGTTCAATGTTAACCTGGCATAATCAGTTGTCCTTTCATAAAGACCACGACCAACAAAATATCTCTCCTGCAATAAGAGAGAAACAATGATCAGCCATCTTAGGACATACATCCGACACATCATAGCTGAAAGTTACACAAAAAAAGACCTGGTAAATCCACTTAAAAAACTGAAAGAAGAGCCATCTGTCTGACCCGCTTGAGATGCTGTGACAAGCTGGAATTTTAACCATCAACGCAAATGTCACACGAATAGCCGCATAAACACTCAAAATAAGAACATATATCCGGAAGTATGTTGAATCTGAGTTTTTGTGATTTCTTTCATCTAGTAATTTCCTGTTTTTTGAGATTAGGAGCGAGTGAATCATATGGGGTAGATTGTATTACCAATTTTGATCAAGGTTCATAAAATACAATGCAGACTCATGCATACTCACAGGTAAAGGTACATTATAAAAACCGAAGCAAAACCAAACCAAAAAAGTCTAATAATAAGCCTTGACAGTGCAAAGGCCCTGGCAGTTGTGTAAGCACCATACATAAGTAGAGCGTCCAAGCAGCCTAGAAATGGAAAGAAATACGGATTCAGGAACAACTCCAACATATTTTTTTACAGCATACGAACAACACAAGAAGAATAAGGGCTACCATTCTCTATGGGGAAATCAGATAACATGTAAAACAAAATTAAATCACCGTACACTCTATGAAGTTGAGCATAAAAAAGGCCGGGCCAATACTAAGCACTATTTTGAAGGTATCCAAGTTAATGTTTCCCTTGCGAAAAGCAATTATTGTTAACCCCTGCACAATCACGGAAAAGACAGAATCAAGACAATATTAAGAAGCTTATAGTAACAGACTAGACGAAAAGAATTCTCTCAACCTGAAACATTAAGAAAAGGAAAATCCATAATCTGTGGAAACTACGGAATAAGTGTAAGTATGTCCGATGCTCTACAAAACTGCTCTTTCCTGTCTGCCAACACAAATAACAAGAGAGATGTAATAAAAAATCTTTAAGCATAGTGAACAAAGTCCACCAAATAACGCAGGAAAAAAAATTAACATTAATGGTTCACAACAACAAAAAAGGTAAATAATGCCAAGGTAATCAAAAAAGGATTTTATGTTTTAATGACACCAAAAATTTCTTCCTAGATTTGAAGACAACAATTTAACAAGAAAAGTTGGAACAATACAAAAATATTTTCCCTTAAAATAGATGCAAATACAAGAAACATCAGCATTACAAAATGCATCACAATTAGTAAGTTCAAGCAGTAACAAATAAATCCAGCTGAATTTTCGGTAATCAACAACATATAAAAAAGGATGAAAATAGAAGATGGACTTACCCTCTTCCATTTCCTTGGTTTCATAAGAAATGAAGAATCCTTCTTTATTGGCCAACTCAGATGAAAGCAGGACGGAGACCTAGTTTTAAAGTACAAAAGTAAATCAATTAGCATACAACAAAATGGAGAGAAATAACCTAAAAAATAAATGCCATTTCAACGGACAAACCAAAAAAATTCATTGAAATCATCATAATTCCTCCATGCTGAGTGAGCAGCTTTTCCATCATTATTACTATTAGCCTCCTGCAATCAAAGTTGGACCAAAACAATTGGGAATACAAATTATAATACCAAATTTGTGCAGGTAATTCTAATAAGTTTCAAAACGATATATCATTTGTATTTTGGTAGATGGCAAAAAAAACCTAAAAGATCACTTGAATTTTAGTTTCTGTATCTTTAAAATTATGTAATCTTAAATCAATTGATTTGAAACTCAAATAACACTACCAATAACAAGACCTAAGCTCAGTTTAAAAAGTGGAAATGAACAGGAAATTTGTTGAGATAACATAATGAATTTTTTACAGAATTATGTTAACGCAAGTGGGGCTAACCGATACGTAAAGCATTGTATTGCTTCATACAATTAAGACTAAGCAAGGACCCTACAACAGCATCAGGGTATAAGGTTTTCACACCACTTCAAATGAATATGTTTAAAGCCAGTCCAAGAAGTATAATAAGGATAAAAAGTTTGGATAAAGGTGGTTTATGCATTAAAGTTGAAGGGGCTGAGGAGATTAATAGGAAGATAAATACTTGTGTGTATTCAAGAACTAAGCAGGTGATAAAGCAGCAAAATTGATACAATATGAACAAAACTTTTGCAATCATGAAACAATTTTCGGAAATATGGAGATGGATTAAACTTGGATAAGAACGCAAAAGAACAAATTGAAATTTAATTTACAAAGGGCATGCAATCATGGTTAGCTGTGTGCATAATCCCATCAAAACAAGAAAAACAGAAACAAAGAGACAATAGGCGAATCTTTTAGCTTCATCCAAAAAATATGTTTATACTTTGTTATCTCTTTTAAATTTTTATCAAATTTATTTTTGTTTACAAGAATAAACCAAACGATAAACAATAAATTTCATAATTTAGGCTTTTTTTCTTTTTTTTATTGTTTAGGATTTCATATAAACAAGAATCCACAATTCAATTTCCAGATTATTAATTTCATCTGCAAACTGAAATCAAATGGGAAGCTTGGTTTTTTCTATTCCAAATAGATAAAATAGTATATAATTTAGTCGAAATCACATTGTGGCACGGTTCAGTTTGGTTCAATTCTAAGCATTTCAAACAAAAAGTGAGTAAGTTCAACCAATCTCCAAACCAAACTGGCCGAATGAACCCCCGAATCATAGCCTAGGACAGGTTCAATTTTAGAAGCATTTGTCCCTTGAATAGGAGTAGATATTAGTAGTAAAGGAAATTTTAGAACTATTTGGAATTAATACAAGGAATCCCACCAATTGAGAAGATTTTACTAAAGGAGCTCAAAATAGTTAAGTAGGCCTAGAAGCAATAAAGTTTGATTTTTGCCATGTGAGAAAAATGATTGTCTAGATTTCGTATATCTTAGGAGAATAGTCAACCACTCATATTAGCTATTGGTCTTAGATAATGAGCTAACCTTACAATAAATTGAGTTGAGTTTAATTAAATGGTAGCTGTGTGCATGAAAATATAAAGGGTGTGATATGAATTACAAAATGTCTCGATGGCTGAAACAAAAAGACAAACTTTAAGCTAGAGGCAAAAATAAGTTCTTTAAAAGGTCTTAGAAGACAAAAGAATTAATATTACAAACATTAAAATTACTAGAGATAGGTATAATGGAGCAATAACGTGAGCAAACACTAAAAGAAAATTAACTAAAGATTGTTCAATTATAATTGAATCGAAGCAAGTCTTTATTGTCAATTATTATTCTAAAGCATTAACGATTGAGCATAAGATTAATCATTGCTGCATGGTGCAAAGTTCCTGAGAATAACTCTCAAATTCATGTCATAAAAATTCGTCATAAAAATATCCTCAAGCAACTGTTAGAGGGAATTTTTTACACATATTACACTAATAATGAACATACAAAATGATTTAGGCCAGTTAGTGTGAGGATAAGATGCAATGGAATATGACAGATTCCTATAATGTACATACATGCAGTGAAGAGAGAGGCATGTATTCGTTGCAAAAGCATTTCATTGGGCATACAAATTATATGCATATGATCATAATTATAGGTGTACAGGTTCAACAAATGTGAAGTTTTCATGCATATACATAAGAGAAAAGCATGTACAATTGTATACATGCACTTACGACCAAGCGCATATAATTGATGAACAAAGTGTGCCTCAATATGTCCAAATTGAATATTTGAAAAACTTCAACTACTATTTTGGTTGCTGCGATAATCTAAAGGGATAATAGGATAGATCAAATGATAATGGGATAACAAATTGTACATATATTCTCTACTTTTCACAGATAAAAATTAATTAGAATTTTTAGAAAGAGTTCTCTATAATTATAATAATGGACTTTACTAAAATAAGGACCACTGAAGGAACTACAAGATCATCTCACAGAAAGAGAAAGGAAGCATCCTCTCGAGAGATCTGGAAAGGCCTTGGATATTAACTTCTAAACTACGGTTTGGCATGCAAGCTTAAAAGAAAAAAGGATGTTTACCACAAACATGAGGGATGGATAAACTTTTGTAAAATAGATCTTAATAAAGATTTTTATCTAATAAAATTAGAATTTTCTGTGTTTTCTATATGTTTCTCCGTAGTTATGATGTTTGCAATCTATCAAGATTAGTTTTCTATCTTGTGAGACAAGAGGGGTTGATTCCTACTAGCTTTCCAATGTATTATTTTATCGTTCTAACCCACCTCAACCCTCATCAAAAACAAGTTTATTCACCTTTAAGGACTCCAAAAGGGATACAAATTACGATTTGATATTAGAGCATAGATCCTACTTCTAATAAATTCCTAAGTGGGGGGAAAGAGATTTGGTATCAAATCATATACCTTACCTGTGGTAGATCTAGGGTTTTCATACACTTGTGCAAAAGAGTGATATGGTATTGCATCATGGACCTTACCTGTAATAGATCTACGGTTTTGGTAATCTTGTGTGAGAAAATTGAGCAAGAGAAGACTATGAACTATTATAATACAACAAAGAAGTGGGAAAGTTTTAGAAGAAGATAGAAGCAACAAGAGATGGCTCAAATGTTGAGTTAATGAAAGTTATCTTCAATTAGGGATGTCATCAAAATCTAGTTTCAAAAAGCTTATTGGAAAGGCATACTTTATAAATGATATTATATCCAAATCCATATATACAAAGATAGAATCATGAACATGATTAACATGATGAACATGCTGAGGTTAAAGTAGTGACAATTATGACTCAATTTTTTCCATAAGTTAGCACATCGACAAGATGGCATGTTACATGGTACCACTTAATATGTCAAGTGATATTTGGTAGCCACTACATGTTGAAGTAGAATACTATTGACTATTAGAGATAATAAATGATGAGACTATGCAGGGAAGAACTTGTTTTCTCAATGGCGATCAAAATCCTCAACCGAGTAAGATTGAGGAAAAACATGTTGGTTCGTTTTCTGAAGTAGACACCCACCATGCCACCAATGTGGTAAAACATGATATTCAATTAATGCAAGTGCAAGTTAATCAATTTCAGACACCATCTTTGTTAAGAAGCCTCTAAAGCAAATGTGGTGTGGCACACTAAAAGAAGGTGAATGCCAAAGGAGGCAACAAAGTTATTGTGAACACTTCCACTTGTTTGGTTGCACACATGATGACTCACAGGAATAAGCATCTTAAGTGGGCCATGTTCAAAATATCATAGGTCAAGAGGCAGAGATTCTAAATGCAACTCTAAACTTCATGGCATTAAAATCAACACAAAAATCCATCAAGGAACTTAAGAGATTTTTGTGCACGCATTAGTCAAGATAGGCGCATACAACATTATTTATGCATGAGGAGTGTAGAGGCAAGTATAATACACATATAAAAGAGTTCAAAGCATGCAAGACTAGGTGCACACAGCTTTAAGCAAACGCACAATCAGAACTTAAATAATTATAATTACAAGCACAGGTGCAAAGATGGAGGAATTTTCATTGGGCACAGAGAAAAATGCACATTCATAGTATTCAAATGATCATTTACACAAAAACATAAATGATTAATGGTTCTTAAGAAAGCAATGTGCTCATCATTCGACTAAATGTTTTGAAGATGACAACTAAGAATACAATGTGTTCATCATTCAAATTCTGAAACAACAAATCAATTGAATAAAAATCCTGAATCAACCAAGATAGTGTTTTAGGATATCAAAGCATAAATAACAAAAATGGCACACATGAACTAATAAGGCTAAGAAGTATAGCATGAAAAAAATCACATAAGCAAACAGTAGGTTATTGGAAATTGGGGAGAATCAAAAACTGCAAAACATAATTAGTTAAATAAGCGCTGCAACAAATAATTCAATTAAATGCTAAAGCAGCAATAAACTTACAGCTGCAAGAGTTTCATATATAGGAGTGATAATTTCCGCAAGGAATGATACAGACCCATCAGTACTGACACAGCTCTTTGATTGAGTAGCCTCAGTTTGGTCTAAAACAGCATCCAGTTCTTTTGCCATCTGCAGAAGGTCAAATAAAATATGGGACAAAACAAAACAAATAGTTTAAGCAAATCAGCTTCTATCATAAGCACTTTTCTAGCATGTACAAGGAAATAATAGAAGGCAATATTAATGCAGACAACCACAACATAAACACTAATACATAGAAAAAAGAGTTTAACAAAAAACTAATATGAAATGTAGAACATACAAGAAGCAAATAAGAGGGCAAACTGCAAAAGGCAGGTGTAAATGAGCCAAGCCAGCAAAGAAAAAAAGTTTCCCCATAATGCAAGGCAGTGCTCAAATTTGTGGGAACCGCATTAAACATATGCCAAGAATGACAAAAATAGGATTTAAACAAGTTAAACTTCAATGAGTTACAAATTTGTAAATGAGATGCAATAAACTCTTCAAAACTAATCACTAAAAACAGCATTTCTCAAAAATATTTATATAAATAAAATGAAAAGGGAAGAAAAAATAAATTAAACTCCTTGAGAATAGATTAAATAACAAAGCAAGATTAACAAATAAAACATAGCACTAAGTACAAAGAATAAATATTAACAATTATAATTACTCCACGCCTAAGAATTTACTAGCTTAACATAAATATTAACCTAGCATACAATTTTTGAAATTTCAAACCAATACAGATTCCCTCTCTCTCGTTGCTTGAATATACATGTAGTTGTGTTTAAGTTGATGTCGAGTTTGTTTTAAGATGGTTGTCTGTAAATAATATATGTATATGTATGTATATATAAATATATATATAGATAGATAGATAGATATATATAATTATTTACAAACATCCAACTAAAACAAACACTACATCAACTTAAAATGAGTATATGGATGACTTTTATTTCTATGACTTCCATAGTATTCAAATAATTCTATATCTATTGATTGTATAATGAGTGCTCATTTGGCTATGAAACACTGATTCAATTTTAATAAATAAATATAATAATATGACAAAAAATAAAATAAGAATGTTAACAGAATATATATAGAATAATTGAATACAAATAAACATAATATATGTATTGTATTCTCTTGTACAAAAGTATAGCTCATTTGATAGCACTCACATTATGTGAGTGATAGTCATGAGAATCAATAACATCTCAATCAAGGTCATCTTCTAATCAAGGCTATCTTATAATCAAGATTATATTCAATTTTTTGACTTTATGTCATTAAAGTCAAAAACATGAAATCAAGTCATCATTATCAAGCATATAAAGCAAGTGCAACTTCCCAAATTTTTAAAAACTTTTTGACATAAATGAATCATAAAAGGTGATAGTTTTTGTTAATTACAGCCAATATGCCAAACAATGAAGACATGCGTTGCTTTTAACCCAATATTGAATAAGAAACACACAACATTGAAGAAAACTTTTCTTTATTTATCCCTTTCTTCTCCCATAAATGATTAACTTTGCCTTTCCCAATCATGCAATAACACCTACAAACACAATAAGCAAAAGAGTGTCAGATATATATCTAATATGGACAAATAAGTTTAGAAAAGCATCAATGGATCATAGCCATTTTACAATCAAGTTGTTAAAAACAGCCTTGATTCATAGATAATCATCAAAGATACTCCAAAGATTGTCTATATTATGTGTTTCTTGTCGCATATCAAAGCCCCCAATTTAGTTAAGGTGAAGCTGCAAATACTTGCAAAATATGCATTTAATATGAATAATCAAGCCTTAGAAAAGTATCGATGGATCATAGCCATTTGAAAATCCAGGACATTATGAAATGGCCTTGATTAATGGATAATCATCATAGATACTCAAAAGATTGTCAATATTATGTGTTTCTTGTAGCATATCAAAGCCCCAAATTTAGTTAAGGTGAAGCTGCAAATACTTGCAAAATATGCATTTAATATGAATAATCGAGCCTTAGAAAAGTATCGTTGGATCATAGCCATTTGAAAATCGACATTATCAAATGGCCTAGATTCATGGATAATCATCAAGCACATTTTTACAACCAAGCTATTTTCTATTGATAGCCATCAAAGGGTTAGTACCACCATAACTATAGCTATTGATACTCTTTTTAAAGTAAAATACAATACGCTAAAGTTGATCATGAAAACTACAAGATATCAAGCAAAATTTAAATACAATACTAACAAAGAAGTCAACAACTACAACAAATCATATGATTGGTTTGGCCCAACTTAAATGTTTTTTATCACAAAAACACTATTTTAAGTCATACCCAAGAGTTTAACAACTTGTAATTATTTTTAAAAAACAAGCCTATCATCACCCTTTTATTTCATTGTTTTAATAATTCAAGAAGGCCTTTTACTTTCAAAATATATAATTATTATTTTATTATTTTATTTTTTAACACAAAACTTAAATGATAATTTGGTAAAACTCTTTAAAATAAATACTTCTCAACAATAGGTTATCAAAAGCATACTTATCAATATTATTTAATAACAATTTTTTCAAACTTGTGTATTTTAATTAGATAAATATTCAACAAATTATGCTAAGCCGAACTATAATCCTCTTGGTGAGATCAAACACAAGTTCTTTTATACCACAATTCTAATCCATTAATCACTAAATTGGTCTAAATTTCCTCTATTCGTTGAGAACATGTCCAAGAAATAAGTCAATTATTCTTAAAACTACCGTCAATTGGATCTATACAAACCTTCACTTGAATGCTTAATTTTTTTTATTGTAACATTCTAAAAGTATAGCTAGTCATCCATCTCAACACCCCTATTTATACAAAACTCATTTATTTATAAAAATGGACTAAACAAACACACATTTTGTACAACATAATTTTCTTACTCTCACTGAAGTCTTATAAAACAAACTATCTTTAACCATAATTGAGATAATTTCATCACATAATATGACAAAACAATCATCCATTTTATCAAGCTTATATGGATATATTAACATCCCTATAAATCTTTACTATTAATTTCGAGTTACAAACTAAGATAATTAAATCTTAAATTCTTCAATATTTTGTAAACCTCAATAATAATCTCTACTTAATTATAATAATATATTCACTAAAACTGCATTCCAAATACTAGATTTTAGATCTACCCAAAAAAAAATCACCTACATCCCAAAATCAATCTCCATAAGTCTGATTTGACTTCAATTTCTTTCTTATTTTTATCATCAAGTACAATATCATTAGCAAATAACATACACAACCATTTCATCTTAGATTTAACAAGAGCATCAATAACTTTTAATGAAAATAACTTAAAATATAGCTTTGTTAAAAATCAATTGCAATCAAGAAATCTTTAATGAATTCTTCATTAAATCTCTCAACAAATGTATAGGTAAAATAGACAACATTGTTGACATAAAATTAAATTAATTATGGGAAGATATTTTGGTATCATACCATAATCTATACTCTATCACACCCTCACACAATTTCAAAAGCTAGCCCACCAACTTCTTAATTCCAATATAATTAAGCATAATTCCAAATATCCCTTGTGTTTTCATGAATAAAACCACATCACCTTTCCTCAAATCATCCAATGTGTTTCCTTCTTGGTTACATTCACTAATAGAGCTCCAAGAAATAGTTTAAATTTTCACAGTTATAGAGGCATAGATTATGAATTTGCAATGCTATAGACAAGGGGTACCCACTGGAGTAAAATCAAATCATCTTCCCTCTACTCATCCAACCTTTAGTTCTCATCAAACTAAATGAATACCTTAGTTTAGATAAGGACTAAGGTTGCTATTGGAGATCTAAGTAGCATTTATAATGACATAATCTTGAGTGGATCCTAAATAAACATAAGTTAGACATGAATTGTTGATTCAAACTCAATATAATCCAAGTTTAAGTGTCAAATGTTTGATCTAATCTCAATCCAAATTGATCCAAGCTAAGCCAAACACATTGGTTAAATATTAAAACTTGATTCGACCCAATATTGATTCAATCTTCAACAAAGTTTCAATCTTTTAGATAAAAGCCTAGGTGCACTAGTGTTTGAACTTTCAATCATCCAAGAATTATAAATATATACATATATGATATCATGAATCAATTTCTTATGCTTAAATATGCTCATAGTAATCATTATATAAATGATATATTGGTGAAAAATAAATAAGTCTCTCTAGTTCAATCTTATTCTTAGCTAAATCCTTCACATTTTCAAAATATCCAAATAGATCATATTAATTCTAATAATATAACAAATAGGTCCTTAACCGCTTTTTATATTCCTAAACTATACTTCAAAAATAGACATATGCATCCAAGTGTTTGCATACATGTGAAACTAAATTCCTATAAGAAATTATAAATCAAAAATAAAAAAAATTATAAACCTAATTGTTACTTTAATGAAACTTTACATACCTAATTTGCTATTTAAGAAACGTGAGAGACTAATCCACTTATATGATCAAACTAGAGAAACCTATCTACTATATACACGCATATTAATTTGGATCAAATTGTACGACATCTGGGACCAATTTCAATCTAGCACGATCTGATCCACACTAAGCCCCTAATCAATACATAACATTTTAAGTTCCGTCAAGTGAGACTCAAAATGGCTCAAAATTCTAAGCAATAGCAATCAAAATTTTTAGTTGTCTTCAATGTTTGAGCTAACTTCATTGCCTTGGTTTTGAGTAAGATTTGTGATTGTGTTAACACTTTATTTAAGGGAGAAATGAGTTAAAAAAAAAGACAAGTTGTGCATTTGAGCAATTTTATTCTCTTGTGTAGGCCCTACCATGCTGGAATCAGTGATCCTTCTCCAAGGGGAATTGTCTTATTCTGATGAAGCAATGCATTGAGGCATGCTAAGAAGAAATTTTTTACCACAAGCACGCAAAAGGTCACCCTTCATGGAGGAGCATACAAGTATTTTCAAACGATGTTATCCTCTAGAGAATAGAAAGCAAATGCAATTATTAGATAAACATCAGCTTACATCTAAAGATTGTCCATGAGCAGCCCTAATGTAAAAACTTAGACTTCTTCCTATTGACCACCCTAACACTACTTTCACTTAAATTTATTGCTAACAAGATCCTAGGAGACACCTCTCATTCATGTTGAGGAAGGAAAAGGTTTAAGTTCTTGCATAAAATAGCATATAGCACAACCATTAGAAACATGAAGTCAAACAATATATTTGCACTAAACAAAAAAGAATAAGATACAATAATCAAAAACACATCAAAATTTGTTTTAATTGACAAGAAATTTAAAAAGGTATTGACAAACTTGCATATATGCCTGATCCTTTTCGTAAAGAATACTCTGGAAAATGTTTTGCAGATTTACATTACTGGAAGAAAAAAAATAAAGGTAAAATTCACAAAAAACAACAGTTTAAGAGTAAAAAGGCGGTCAAATTCATCAATTTTCATGCCAAAACAGCCATTACTTGATGAGTATCCCCACAACAAATTTAAAAAAGAATTTCTGAATGAAGAGTACATTTGTTGCAGCATATTAGCGGCCGGTAAAGTATACTTATTATGACTTCACTAGCAATACACAATTACAAGATACTCGTGGTTCAAGGATTTCTTAATTTGAAGTGCAAGTAAATCTTCAGTTTTGATTGGCTGCTTGAAGTAGCATAAATGGTGCAAGAAAAATTATAGTATAATAAACAGCTTAAATTAGTACTAATAAATTCAATAACTATAACATAATAGATAATTATCTGAATGATAATTCTATGAATAGAAGTAAGAAATCTTTAAGAACTAAGGTTTTAGTCAATCAAGTGCCTTGAATAAAATAAACAATATTGATGGTTCACTCTATATTGACTTCATTAATCAGTTTCAGATAATTTATGTAGTAATTAACTTAAATATATATTTAAAAACATTGTTTGGGGAAGAATGATGTGTAATTACAGGTGTAAATTAAGCATGCGAATTTTAGTAAATAATCTTAATTCAGCTCGCACATTTAAGCTCAATATTTACTTTATCAAACAAGCTATATAACCAAGACTCAATCTAATAATTATAAAAAAGTATATTTTAAATATAAATTGATGTCAATCATGAATCAAGTTAAATATGCTTAGCACTGTTTAAAATATTTGTCAGAACTAACGCAATTACTCGAACTTATTACCTAACATAGCACAACGCTAATTGGCGATACTACATATGATGAATTAATTCATCACGTTTAGCTTCATAAGTCAAGCAAATATTAACTGAAAAAATTGTTGTAATTCAATATTTGCTAAATGCTAATTAAAATTGCTGCCTAATTAACCATTGCTTTCCTTAAATGTTGCAAACTAAACCTTTATTAGCACAGTAACTAAATTAAAAAAATTAATTTCCGAAAATGTAAAAATTAAAAGAATATTAAATAATCAATTTTTAAATTGCATATACATAGTTCATCAATAAATGAAGTACTAAATAGTATAGATAAATTTTGAGAAATAGTAATACTTAATTGAAAAAAAGCATAAATTGGAAATAGGCCTATGATGTTTGTATAATAACATAGGTCCTTTGGATGTTAACAACTGCCAAACATGTCTATAATTGCATAAAGAATGCAACTAAGTCATAAAGTTTTTTGAGAAAAATTCAAAAATAGACATATGGACCTTCAAAGTTTGTAGTAGTTAAGGAACTATATTCTTAACGAAACTTGTGAACTTTCAAACTAGTTTTTGGAGTTCACTGGCGTCTTAACAAAAATACACTATAAAGATGTATTGGATAATCCCAACTAAAAGCCTAATAAGTTTTCAAAAGCCAAAAAGTTGGATCCAGCTAGGCAAATCCAAAACACTGAAACTTACAGTTGGCATATCAATATGCATAATCCTAGCAAATGGCTAAAGTTAGCATTACAGCACAAACTGTAAGGCAAGAGTTTAGGGTCGCTTCTTAGGATACATCACAAATTACACAATAATATTGTATGAGCATATCACATGTTAAAATATCAGAGCGTTTTATTAAAACAAACATCTGAAAGAGACTCACGTGATGAAAAATGTAGCAAAGGCACTCCGGCACAAATCGCACATTGGCCGCCTCACCCCAAATAAGAAAGTATAAAGAAATTAGCATAATCTTTCTGCTCTTATTGATCGCCTCAGGGCTACAAAACAAGCGCAACCAAAATAAGCAAGATAATAGACCAAATGAAAGGCAAAAAAACTTCCAATTTACCTATTCCAAGCAATCCGTACACCAACATATGCACACCATTTAATATAATTGTCCAATACTTGCCCAAAAACTTCCTTGATAGCCTTTTCATCAATTTTCTACATAACAAAAATGGAAAAGATAACAGAGCTGAATCATAAGCAACCACAACTCATCACAAACTATACTAATCTGATAATCTGAAGTGCTGTTTTCACCTTTTCAGAAATCATTGAAGTGAAATTGAAGTTACAAAAACTCCAAATTTTGTTAGCTAAAACTTGAAAAGAAAATAAGCACTAATAATACACAACTATTAGGTTTCAAAAAACTTGCAGAATATTAAACTAAAGAAATCTGGAGAGGGAAAATAGATAGAAAAAGTTGTGACTAACATGAATAGAAAATGAGCTTAAAGAAAGAAGTGAATCAGAAAACATAAACAGAGTTGTGCAAAGCAACAAATACTAGTTTAGAAGGTTGAATAACCCACGCCCAAGGTGTCCAAGGATGACATGTCTGGAATCCACTCACCGATTTTTTCAAATCAATAGAATGCATAAAGTACTTAAAAAAATAGCTGACAAACTCGACAAACCTGACAAACAAACTTCTAATACCCAGTGCACTATTATAAACCTAACCATAAACAGATATTGACATATCCAAGTTTGCCCAATACAAAATCCAACCAAACTATATGCTCTTTTACATGAACATAAGCCATAGCAATTTTGCGTTGCTGTGTTTTGTACTATTCGCATCACTGTGGATCACAGCTTAGGTCTACAGCTAATGACAACAATAACTGCAAAAGCAACAAATTTACCATAATTTTTCAGCATGCTTTTGACTTAGATATTTCCTATGCAAATGACGGAAAAATTCCAGAAAATCTGGTTTACATCCTAATTCTACATTTACTTGAAAACAAACATCAATATTGATGACTTTTGAGGAAAAATAAAAAATGGAGAGGACAAAACAAAGCTGACTCAAAGATGAAAAACAGGGCAAGCACAGGTGAATCAATACCAAAAGTCAGGATATAGCAAATAATCAAAAATAAATTTCAACATATCTACTTAAAAAAGTTGAAAATACAACAAATTTTTTTCTTTGTTGTAAACAGAATGTCACAACTCATGGGTGAGCAACACTTGCTTGCTTGGTGCAATTGTTATGAGTAGTCATCTTATCTGTGAAAGGAGCCATTCATGATGTCATAGTTAGCAAACATTTTAATAGGATACAAGCGAAGCACAGACAAATTGCTGAAGTGATGATATAGCAAACAATTGGAATAATCATTAAGTTTCAAAATAACGACTTGAAAAGAATTCAAAACACAACAATTTGCTGTCTTCAATGAAATAGAAATGTTGTAGCACTCATGGTAAGCAACAACTCATTACTTGGAGCAAGCAGTAAGAACAATCATCTGATCTTTCATAGGAGTTATTCCTCATGATTTGACATTTAACTAGACATACTAGGATATCAATGGAGCTTAGACAGACAGGTCACGAATGGAGGCTTCCATTCGTCCACTGGGACTTTCCATGTTTTACCAGTCTAAAAGCTCAAATGATTCAAAATGAGGCTGGGCCGGGTCTGTGATCAGCATGAAGGATGGAAGACCAATCCACACAGATTTTATAACTGCATTTACTTATTCGTTCACCATGAGCACACATCTTCATGAAGCAATATATTTATGTTAAGGATTTAGCTAATCAGGACAGCAGACACACATCTATAAATAATCAAATCCATCTTCCAAGCACAAATGCAAACATTAATGCATGTATCATACATGTATGGAATATTAGATATGATTGTATTTCTAACATAATTTTTCTTGCTTACAAATTCCTGTAAAAAGAAAAGTAATGGTTTGCACATTAAACAAGTAATCAAATGTTTATAAACATAAACAAGTACATAGATTGAAATATTCAATAGCAAAACGATACAAACAACATAACATTCTTGCATTTACAAGAACTTGGAGGAATTCAGTGACAGAAGTACTTCAAAAAGTTCAAAGAAATATCTGATAACATAGTCCTTTATAAGGATCATCTACAAAATCTTATTATCCCAATCTTTTTCAAATATTCAAAGTATAATAGCTTAATCCATGTCTTAAGAATTTTATGTGATATCATATCGTACTTTAAGTAAGATCTGAGCCAATATTGAGTAGTTTCTTAACAAGCAAAAGTGATATTAGCCACATTAAAGGCCATTGCTTCCAGTACTAGTCTTATTGAAGGAGATATCAAGAAGTTTAAGGAAATGAAAAAAAGCAAAGAAATCGTAATTGTTCCAATCATCATTTTACTTAATATATTCAGCAGGAAAATTACTTGTATCAAATGCCAGTGAAGGATACATTGCACATGCACAAAGTTAACCCAAAAGAATTGCATTTGTGCATTATGGATGTTACTACCAAAAAATGCAGCAAAAAAAACGTCCAAAATTATAGTTAATCCAAGACGATAGTGGAACAACACTTACAGGCTCGACTTCAGCTGACAATCCAAGACGAGATTGAGCATTTGCTAGAGTCAGAACCACATTTTCACGCTGGTTACGAATGTTATCCCTCTGCCATTATATAACATTGAATGCGTTAGGCATTTGATGCATAAAAGCTAAGAATTAATTTGCACATATCCATATATATAAATTCCATATTTTTCTTATATTATCATATTCATAAGCCATACATCTTATATAAGTTTACTTTCTTATTAGCTGAGATATCCATGTGACTTACTAATTTCTCTATTTTCTATTCTTCTGAGTTGAGCAGATGGCATTCATTCAAACTCATTCTAGGTCTTTTTACTAGAATAGCTTTCTAATCCATTTTTGTTTATAGGAAAACTTGTCAAAACCTACAAGCTGCTTGCTCATTGAAAGAAAGCACCAAGTTTTACAGCAACTAGATTCCAAATGGTAAGCAAGGATCACATAACTTGATAAAATTATGCTAGCAAAACTGTATGAGTTCTCAACAAGCTAATTTAGTACAATCTAATACTAATGCCAACTATCGATTTTATTTTAGGGCATTCTAGACTGGAGGTTGAGTGTATAACAGCAAACCACTATTCATTTTATGGTTACCCTAAGGATGGTAAGAAAGAAGAGCGGACCAGATAGCATAAGGGATCTTTCATTAAAATAACTGATAAACGGACGTAGTATCTTGTGGACATTCATTTAATAAGGCAAAAGTCAAGATATAAAACTTACAAAAATCTACAATCAAAAACTGACAGCATACCTGAAAACCAAAAACAAACTCCAAGAGATCAAACATATCTGCGTTCCTAACATCTGGCACCTTAAACGCAACAGGAATCCTTGGTAGGTCTGAGGAATATCCGATTGCAGAAATTGCAGCCCTTACCTGAAAGAATCATAATAAGTTACAACCTCAAGTTTTACGAGGAACAATGTCACTATTCAAAGAGAACAGAATGGACGAAAGGACACAGGATGAATGTGAAAATAATAAAATTGTCAACTTCAGACAATCATCATTGGAGGATGCAGTCCCTTCAAAGGATATTCAAGGCAAGAATAGTATTACGCTAGCAGCCAAAACAATAACCCCATAAAATATCAATCATGTTCCCACAAAAACGTAGATCCATAATGAGGCATCTCGTCTGCTGAATGCAAAGGATGTGGTTGAAAACAGATAATCAAAAAGATCTGCAAAATTTCACTAGATTACTTCCTCACAGTTAACCTACCCAAATATCAATCAAAGTAATTCTTTTTAGGATATCACTCCAATTAATCATATTTAAAGATCTCGCCTCTCCAGGATTAATAAGATTTATAAATGTGGTAACTGCACACGATCTGCATAGCATACTCAGTAACACTGCAAAAGAATTTTACAGAATTAGTCATAAGGAAAAGCACCGTGCCTTCAGCACTAGATTACTTGCAGTTAACCTGCACAAATATTAATCAAAAATACGTTTGTTTAGAATATCATTCTAATTAATTGTATTTAAATGACTTGCCTCTCCAGGATAAATAAGACCTACAAACAGGGTCGCAGTGCAAGATCTGATACTCAGTAACATTGCAAAAGAACTTCACAGAATTAATCATAAGCAAGGCACCATGCCTTAAGCTTGTGCAACAACCCAAGACAATTCAACTGCAAGGAAATTTTTAATCACTAACAACACACTCCACTAAAAGCATAAACTTAAATATGTTCCATATCTGTAAAATGTGACTTTGTTTCTTGTTTTCACTATTTGTGTCTTCTGCTCCCATTAAACAGGGTATAACTATAATTTTTTCTCCTTGAAAAATGCTCCAACCAACTTTTTTTGGCCTCTTGCCCTGCTCCCTATCAAAAATACGCTCACATCTTCATAATCTTTTCATGTATTACCACAGAACACCAAAGTGCGCTAATGTTAGAGTAGTTGTTCAATCAAATAGATATACAAAGAACGTCATGTACCACAATACTTTAAGTTTGATTAATATCTCCTAATCACATAACACTAAACCTAACATGCTCCTTATCATATCAAGTAAGGAGGGTAAAAATCCATTTCATTGAAGAAATAGTCACAATAATCAAATTATCAAGTAATGACCTCTTTTCTTCTATCTACAGTGACTATTTCACTTCAGATTCAGATTGACATACTTTTCTATCCATTTGTATTCTAAGAAAAGAAAGTCGTTCCGCTAGATCCAGTGTCATTGATATCAGACCCTTGCTTTTGATCCCTCTTCATGGTCTTTGCAATTTGATGATTATTAGTCGCAAGGTCATAAATTCATATTTTGACATATGAGAACTCAAGATAACATAAATCATTCTCTTTCATAATCCAACCAGCTCAGCTCACATTGAGATTTACATACTCTTTCATTTAATCCAACCTGCTCAGCTCACATAGAGATTTAGATGATCTTAGAAAACTTCCTACCAAATTCAGCACAAACTCTTAATACTCCAGGATGTTATAAATGGTAAAGCATTTCTAAAATATTACAACCAAATCTTGGAAGAATTGCATTCAATGAAGGTCCTCTTTACAAAAAAACAAAAAACTTCTATATCAAAAATAACACAAAGAAATTGCTCCAAAAATCAAATAAATACGAAAATAAAAAAGTTGCTTCAGAAGTAGAAGACATTATGTGCAACAAATTGACAGGTCACATGAAGAGGAATGCATCTCCACATAAAAGAATTCACACAACTAATTAGACCAAAACAAAAAAAATAAGTAGCCATTCTATTGTTGAATTCTAAGTTAATATCTTGTATGTAAATGGAGCATGCAGCTCAAGCCAAACAGATAGTATCAGTAGAAAGAACATAACAGCCACCTGGACAATTTTACAGATGACCCCAATGGTGAAAATTAAGGCCATATAGTGCTCTACACCATGTGTTTTACAACCGATTAAAAATAATTCCAGCAAGCATTGGACGGAAATGCAACTCCTTGCCAATCAAAACTAAGCACCACATAGCACGTTAAAAATGATAGTACTTCCGTATCGGCTATCATGTAACATCAAATACATGTCCTAACAGCCAAATATATCAATAAATGATGATCAAACACAAAGAAATATACGAAATACAAATAAATATACGAAATAACAAGAAAGAGAAAGCAAAAGGACCTATATAACTTTCAAGCTCAAAACTGTTTGCGCTTAATATTTTTTAGTAGATACCATCAAATACATCATATATTACCCTAAATCAAGACATTAGGGTAATTTCATAGCCAGCACCGTATTAAAAAATCGATCAATAAATCGTATTCTTCCTAAAACATAGTGCAGAATATAATTGCAGAAATTGGCACTACAGTTTAGCTTACTTCTGGGAAAAAACCAACGGCATTTTGTAGTAGATACCATCAAATAGATTATATATTAACCTAAATCAAGACCGAAGGGTGATTTCATAGCCAGCACCATATTAAAAAATCAATCAATAAATCATATTCTTCCTAAAAGATAGTGCACAATACAATTGCAGAAATTAGCACTACAATGTAGCTTACTTCTGGGAAGTAACCAACTGCATTTGTTACAGAGGGAGCATCAAGAGGAACAATGTTGTATGCTGTAAGGTCTCCCCCAAGCGTAGCATCAGACTTCTTTATCCTCTTTACCTGACACACAACATCGAGTCAAATAGATGTAATTATTACATGTTCTCATCCAGACATTTGGTCATGCACTAACTTAAAAAGCATCTAGAAAACAAAATAATATAATATCTAAGCAGCTTAAGAGGCCTTGAAGCACTAGAGTTCAGTGCTAAAATAAGGCATACAGTAACATTGCCTCTACTCAAGCACTAGAGTTTAAACAACAGGAAGTAACCTCGGAAGTGCAGTTCTAGAACACATCTAACCTCTTTTTTTCTCATAGCAAACAAGCTCAGCTTTTACCCTATCAAGAACCTCTACAAGCCAATAGCATAGTCATAGATATCAAACCTATCCAAGACAATAGCATAGTTATGGGAACCTGTAGATTTATACCCACTATAATTAATCTTAATTACAGGGTTTTCATGTAAATCTTTTAAATTTTGTCTTTATTTATCTCCATTCCTGCATATGGGAATTAAATATTTTTCTTTTCCTTTTTTTCAGAGATTTTATTCAAATTGTGCCGAATCCTGTTAGATATAAATAGGAACAACTAGGACCACTATTTATTGCTTCTTTTGGAGATTCTAATATCAGCTTTCGAGTTAGAGGATTGTTCATGTTTTACTATAAAACCTAATGTAATTTATCCATCAAAGAGCTAAAAAACGATTAATTTCTCCAAAAGCTACACGACATCAGAATTAGTGTCCTCAATTCTAGAAGGATCAATGGCCATCGTGAAAGATGATTTATTGTAGAAAAACATCCGGGGTCCCACTAGAACCATCGACAACTCCTTGTTCAAGATTATTTAACATAAACTAAACGTTCAAAATTATTTATTTTAGTCCATGTTGATATTTATTTTCAGGGAAGAAAAAAGATTATATCACTAGTAAATCCATACAACTAAAAAAGAAGATCCAAGTTATCACTCATGGAAAGAGAGAAAAACCTAATAATGTCATGGCTTTTCAACTCCATGAATAAAATTATGCCAAGTTTCTTCTTAATGAAACAGCAATAAATATATCAGAAGTTGCAAAAGAAACACACCCGCATGAAGAACAATTTTTGAGTTTGAGATTGAGTGCAGTCTACATGATCACTGACGATGCGACCTTGTCATCACACAATACATCAATACTGTTAACTGCACATGTTTGAAGGGCACGCATAAAAATTACCAAAAAAAATGAAAAAAAAAATGCCTATTTAAATTCTCGGATGGTTGAAATAAGAGCTTGGATGATACCCGTGGAAAAATCTAGACTTCCATGCTCTCGTCCATTTGTCACTATGGACTCCTCAAAATTTATCATTAAAGTGTTATAATAACATTTACAAGACTAAATTAGGTTTCTTTTGATTATTAAGATAAAGAAAAAACATTGAAAACTTAATAAGAGAACCATGGAAAATATGATCTTAAACCTTTTGAGTATTGTCCTACCAAGAATGAAATGAAAGGTCGGTTACACCTTCATCACAATAAGGGGGCACAAGGGAAGTGGTAGTGTAAGAGAGGTAGTAGTCAAACAACTAATAAGAAGAGGCCCCATTATTCAAACTAAGAGGTAAGGCTAACCATTAGATTCAAAGAGGTTGGACATAAGCCAAGTAAAAGGATTGCAAAGTTTTTGAAAGTGGTACGGAGCGTGAGAGATGGAGTGCAATGGAATCAACCATGAGGCAATATAAGAGATAGGAGCAAAGAGCCACAAAATGGAGAGGTATATACATGAGAGAGAGAAGATATACATTAGATGAAGACTAAGGAATGAGCTTGGGAGAGGAGGCAAGCACAAGCAAGAACGCACAGAGAAAAATAAGAAAGGAAAATGGAGGTTATAAGAAGGACAAATAAGAATGAAAGTGGAAGAGATATGAGAGAAAATTAGTAAAGCCATGTGAGGTTATGAAGGACACACAATAAGGGGTGAAAGGAGGCTATGAAGGACAGACAATAAGGGATAAGAGGACACTTCATTTTTCATTTTTCAATATTTTCTTTACTTTTTACCATATTTTAATTTTTTTGAAGGATCAAATAAGAACCCATGCTTCATATTGTAGATGTAATCTAAGACTAAAGCTCAATAGCAAGAAACCTCTGTAGTTGTAAAAACTGATCAGCCCTGGCAAAAAGCCACAAACAATTCCGGGAGTACAAATATGCATGCACGTCTACAAGCATGCAAACTTCATACATGGATGCATTAATGCATACAAAAAATCATGTGTGCACGCAGCTCACAATGCATCCATTTTCATAGAATGTCAAAAAGAGCCACTTCATGCCAACAGAATCATGATAAAAACATGTATGAAAGAGAACCTCAAAAAATTGGGACAGCTTTTAATCAGGAAATTCAAAGCCTGGACTGTTTTGTACCCAAAAACATAATATAGTAACAATGTTTTTTTTCCATTTTCTTAGTTGATGTTGAACATCAAGATTGTATCCATTTCAGGTCAGTGAACTACAAACAAAACAAATCAACAAGTTCATGTGTAAAAATTTAGTTCTGGTAATTAAGCTTATATCTTGCTTTACAGGATTTTAAGTTTGGAATAAAATTCTTAACCCAGTCAATACAGTGCCAAGTAAACATTTTTTCAAACTGATCAATTATTATTTGGGTCGTATGCCAATCCAAACAACAAAGACAAACTGATGTTCAACATCCTCACAAACGAAACCTAGTATCCATGCAAGAAGTATGCCAATCCATCCAAACACAATTGAAAACAAATATAGGATTCATGTTTGAAACAAATATCAAAACGTTTCAAGATGATGATCTTGGCCAAAGACAATCAATAAGTTCCTGCGCAAAAATTTAGTCACAATGCCAGCCTATATCTTGGTTTGCAGGATTCAAGTTTAACAAAATTCTAAATCATGTCAATAAAATACCAAGTTAAAATTGTTTGGCTCAATTTCATATGGTTCATATTCCAATCCAAACAGCAAAGACAAATTGACACTCCACATCCTCACACATGAAACCTAGTATCCATCCATTAATCCACCCAAGCAGTATGTCCAACCATCAAAACACATGAAAACAAATACACAAACATCTAACCTCACAAACACATCAATCATGTAGTCATGCACCCATCTTTCTTACACATGGGCAATATATAGATATATATATAGACACACACACAAATATAAAAACAAACAAGACAAAAACACACATACATGCATGCATAAGACAGATATAATATACATATTTAAAATTACAAACAAAATGTACAGTCATAGATGTCCATTCTTTACCAAAAAACTAGGATAAACACACATTGGATAATCCTAATACCTACAAATATATGTGGAGATAAAGATAGCAATAGCAAACAGCACATAAAAAAACAGAAAAGCATATAAATAGTAACATGTGAGAACATGCATTTCATAAAATACAATAATGAAAGGCATAGAAACTAAATAAGGATTAAAGACTAGCATAGATAATTAATCTTTAAGATTAAACAAAAAATAATTGCACAAAAACCTTACCTCCTCCAGTATACGCCTAGAAGTTACATCCGTAACATTTATCTCTGCTAATAACTCCAAGACATCAATCAATGCCCGCAATGTGCTATAAACCTTTTTTAATTCAAGAACCCTAGCTTCCACTCTGCATCAAAAGCAAAATGGATGTCTAAAACAAAATGTGAAAAAAAATATGGGTACACAAACATACCATAACTTAAGTGCACCAAAACCATGACATTAAATATGCTATGATGTTGTATCTATAACTAATGGAAAGATTTTCAAACATAAAGTTTTAACTCTTGCCAAACGATTTTGATGATACAAACATGTTAAAAGCTAACTGTTAATAAACCCTCATTCCATCATGAAAACACTTTAGAAGCTATAATTATAAACTCTTTTCTAAAATCTAGAAAACTACTTATACAAAACTTCTTTTTGTTTTTAAGCTAGAGGTTTTAACTTTAATACCTTCATCTACAAATCTATGCCAAAATTAGGAAAAACAAATGTGAATCATAAACACATCATAAATAAAGAACACAAATTCATGACAATAAATATGCTATGATGTTGCAACAGTAATCAAAGCCAAGATTTTGGAACATAATGTTCTAACACCTAGCAAATGATTTTGATCATAAAAACCATATATCACAAGCTAATTGTTAACAGGCCCTCTTCCCATCAAGAATACAATTGTTAACAGGCCCTCTTCCCATCAAGAATACAATGAAATGAGATAAGTGAGGAGAGAGAGATAACAAAAGAGAGAAGACAAAATCAATGAAGAAAGAGTAGACAAATGAGGAAAGAAAGAATGAAAAATAGGACAAGAAAATCTCAATAAAAAAGGATTATCTGAAACTCAAAACACAATATTCATTCTAATAGAAAGAAAGATTAAAGAGATCTAAAATTAACATCCTTATAAAACAAAAAGATTAATAAAATCCTACAACTTGAATTTAAAATTATTTAAATTAAAAAAAAATTAGAGATCCAAAATAAGTGGCACTTGAAGAAAACAAAAAAAACGTCCTAAAATAATGGTAAGTCTCATAAACAAACTCTTCACGCCCAAACTGACAACATAACCACAAGATGTATTTTTTACTAATTTGATACTCTTTTTAGAGTCTTGCATGTGCTTCTGTCTACTGGTTGTGATTAGCATGATTCTTGTGCATTATACAACCAAGAGAATAAATCTATAGCAAAGAAATCATAACTATCAAAAAAAATAAAGAGGCCTTTAGATATATAAAATTTAAAATATATTTATTTACATATGTAATACCTAAATCTTTAATATTATCAAGATATCATTTTAATCTTAAAATATTACTAAATAAATTTTAATCCGAAGACTAATATTTAAGTCCTAAAATAAATATATGTACTTTAATATTTATATATCCAAACTCCAAAATAATTGATGGATACTACAAAGAAATAATTTGACGAGTTTCAAAACCTATGACAGTAAATGTTCTAGCCTATTGTATCATCTATCAAAAATAAACATAAATGAATAAAAACAAAGAATAACAACTTTAGAAGAAGTAAACTAGGCCAATTGTTTTCAAAAAACTACATATCATTCCTCCAAAAGTCTAACATAACAAAACTAATAATGACTTCTAATACCAACACAACATGCCATCAACAGTAAACAATTTACCTTTCCAAATAAATTCAAAAGAATATAAGGATATTGTAATATTTAAATGGCCTGTAACGAAGGGACGAACCAAAACTACAAAATAAAAGAACCTCACAAAATTAAATATCATACATCAATTCAAAATTGCATTCACAATTTAATACCTCAAACACCATAAATTATGTATTGAAAATTATAGACAAAATATATTCATATGTATATGTGTGCATACATACATACATACATACATACATACATACAAATATATACATACATATATAGATATATATATATATATACAAACACATATATATACACAAACATGCATGCATGCATGTATGGATAAAAAAACAATATAACATTTAAAACATAAAGTAATTCAGATTGTTTTCAAGGACGTCTAAACTAACGAACAAGAATTGCAAAACACTTGCAAAATGGAGCTATTCTACTTATAATGTCAAATTGAAATATGTAGTTGGTTGTAAAGATTCTCATGTTAGAAGAACAGAAAATTTCATACTCCCCACTGAAGATTCCAGATTCCCTCATTTTTTGCTGCTCCTTTTGAATATCTTCAACCCGATATCTCCTCTTATAATTCAAATAAAATTTCCACAGGTGCTCAATGTCATGTTGACGATTAACTGCTGCACCATCTTTCTTTGCAAGTTTTTGCTGCAAAAAGTTGAAAAGATGGCAGTGGCAGAATCAAAGGGATTACTCATATATCACAACTATTGACTAACCAAGATATTTTGATATGATACCTTAATAACAGACATCAATCCCGTTTTGAATTGAAGTACTCCCCTGCCCTCACTGCTTGGATCCAAATTTTGGGCCATCGTATATGCTTGCTCACACACTAGAGAGAGCAAGGCAAAAAGCATTAGAAACCAATGCTAGATAATCAATTATATATAATAAGTGCATGCTCCTATGCACATCCAAGTACAAACAAATGGCCCTAAACTTTCAGTGATGAGGCCAAAAAGTTTTACCAGTTCCAATATTTGCACCACACTTTCATGCAGAAGCCACCATTTATCTGACATGGAGAACTACTAAATTTTCAAACCAAGAAAACTTGATTAAATTATATGTTCTCTTTATCATGCTTAGCCTCAACAAGTAATGCATCAGATAGATCATACTTACCATCAACATGTAACAAATCAAACAGATTAGCGCACAATAAATTTCAAATTTTGATTGTGTTGCATTAATCACTATTGCATATGCCACCAATGATTTTGAAAGTTGAAGTAGTGATTGATGCAGAAAAGGGAAATAAAGAAAAAATAAAAAACAAAGGACATATCATAGAGCATAAAGGTGGCACCCATTCACCCAAAGTTTCTTGGCCATATTCTAAAGTTTCCAGCATAGCAATGGATTTTAAACATTCCAAGAGAGCTTTCTAAAAAAATTACAAATCTTAATTCATCAAAAAAAAAGTTCAATTAATCACAAATACCTGTGGTAATAAAACAAAGAGTACAAAATCCCCAAAAGTAAATACAAAGGGCATAATGCAAAGAGGTCCTTCATATCTTATCCTTATTCCAATATAGTCATCATATTTTTCGAATCCATTACACTTTGGTCATCAATATTTGAAAGATAATTGGTTCAAGGATTCATTATCAGTCCCCAAAGAGCAAGACAATTGAATGAGTATGTCAAGAAAAGAAAGTTGGGAGTTGTATGCAAAAATAATCCCATTAAGCGTTGACATAAGTGGTTTGTAAATGTAAAATACTGATTAATAAATGCTCGCAAGCAAAAGTGAATTATTCGAGAAGAGAAACACTAAAAAAGACGGCAAAAAAACTACTAAGAAAACTTACATGAAGCTTTGATGAGGGTCCGGTGTTTGATAGAGCATATGTAAATATATTCAAGAGCCCAAATATGTGTTTTTAACAACTTCATAGTATGCATTTTAAACTCACTCTAAAAAGAAATCCAAAGACGACTTTGGAGTCTTTCTTACTACACAACACATTTCTCAAATTAAACATCCTTGTTAAACCACTCAATAATAACATTTATAGTAAACAAAATAAAGACCCCAATTAATTCTGTAATATCACAAATTCATATCTTGATTTGTACAACTTGTCTCACAATTTTGAAAAGAAACATTTACTAACATGGCATACATACATATAGATAGATCATTAGCACGTGCTATACATAGCATTTGATTCTTTTGTTTTCTTTCCAAACAAAGGTATCTCATAATTTTGATTTACACTTGCTTGCTTGTCCCATACCAATCAAATTCATTATTTACTACAATTAAAAATCACTTGGTTAATTAGTTGAGTGAATGCCAAAGGAATAATTCCACTGTGACCCAACTTGAATGCACTAGACTTAATTGAATCAACAATTTGATACCAATTATATCTGGTCTTAGAGAATTCATGGTAATTGCTCAATTTTTCACATGCAAATTCCCATCAAGTGTGCTTGTCTCTTTCACTTTTTCAAAGAATTTTCATTCTCATTATCTGGCATTTGTTCACTCTCAATTGCATCGAGTTACAAGAGTTGCAATGGATATTGGTGCAAATTCGATCATCTGCATTATCACCTAAGCTTCAATAATACTTCGAGTTTGGCCACTAAGAAGACCACCACTTCTTAGTGCTGAGTCTATCGTAATCGGTCTATATTTTAGTTTCTCCCATAGTTCTACTTGAAGATGTAGTTTAAAATGTGAATGTTTCAAATCCTCTCTCTATAGCTTATATACCATTAACTAATATATCATTAATGCCCTCAACTTTTGCCAAAAAAAAGCAATCAAAAAAACCAAAAGGAACAATGTTATGGGTATTCCAAAAATTTTAGTAAAGAAGTCTTAAAATTATTAAAGAAAATACATTCATTTCACTGACATTCATTAGCATTCCTTATTGATGCCCATATAAAATCATTGAAGTAGAAATGATCCATATTCAACCTCTAACAATGCTAATAATTCTATGTGAAAAGCCAACAAAATAACTACAAAAGCAAAACATTATTTTGGTCGAATGAGTCCATGAATGCATTTGATAATAATAAACTTAATTACTAATGGCATAAGTAATGTTTTAAATTTTTAAATACATAGCTAAGAGAAATCAAGCTTAGATGAAATGACTTGACACACTATTAGATGTGCCAACCCAAGGAAGATTCTTGGAGTGCACCCAAAAAAAATTTCACAATTTTGAGGATTAATCATGTCTTAGGACTCAATGTAAGGAAGATTCTTGGAGTGCACCCAAAAAAAATTTCACAATTTTGAGGATTAATCATGTCTTAGGACTCAATGTAAGACCTACTGGGGGAGTAGTTATAATTTCTTGATCGAGTAGTCCGATCCTTATGATCGTATCAAATCAAATAGTTCAATATTTGTCACCAAAACCAATCAAATAACTTGATTTGTATGGTCCGATGATCAAAACCATATGAACAAAACTATGGTAGTATGAAAAGAAAAATTTAATTGACTTTGAAATTGAACTAACTGTATGGTCCTATATTGCAATCGAATAGTCCAACAAACATATAGAAAGCAAAAATTGCTTTCCTTTAAAAAGCAATGACTAGAATTTTGTTAAATTGGAAAATGACAATGATCAAATGCATGATTAAGTTATCACATGCCACTTAAGCCTACATAAATAGGAAAAAAGAACATTTTGAAAATAATCCAATGAGCAAACTGATATTTTAAAGAGAACTCAAGTGCATTAAGAAAACAAATCGATTTTGAGTTTACATTATAAACTTTGTGCTGAAATCCAACCTTAGCAAGCATATTCAACATTTGTAATGTGCCTCTTACTATGGACATCATTTAAGCAATTTGTAATTTAATTTTCTCAATAAGGGTTTTCATATTTCAATTTATTTTTCATTAATAGATGTTTTATATTGTCTCCTTGGGAACAAGAAAGTGTTTTAGCCTTGTGAGCCATATTGTAAGACACTTTTGTGCTGAAACTTTTGACAATGACTCCTTTGAGCCAATATTGCTCTTGCGAAAAATTTTATAGGTACATTCAAACCAATGAAAGTGAAGCTTTAGCCTAATAGGTAGTTGCATAGACCCTTCCCAGTAAGTTTGTAAAGGCTTCATTTGCATGCATTTACAAAGGTTGTGAAAAAGTAAGGCTAGATCTTTTCACCAGGGTTGCTATAAGTGTCTCTTTTCATTTGCATGCATTTCCACATTTTTTGCTTCCAAAATGTCATAATTTATCACTCCTAATTTGAATTACATAACAAAATTTTGCAAGACCCAATTCACCCCATAGCCATCTTATGGGGTTATATCATGCTAATTCTTGGTCATTTGTGACAAAAACAAACTTAAGGGATATGATATACAATCAATTTCAAAATATATGTGAAATATTCCACAAGAAATAATCTGAATAGAAAAATACACCCAAATGAAAAAAATTAAACAAATTCATCCAACAAATCAGTTTATTTCTACCTTGCCACAAAATTTTTGAACGGTTTCACCAATTTGCAAAGCCAAACAGATTTATCTCATAAATATCCTACAACCCAAAAATATTACATTGCATTATGTATACCAATTATGAATTGAATTTCTGATGAATAACTTTTTATGTCATTATTTAAGAATGAACTCGACATCTACAAAAATAAATGTTCATCAAATTGAATCATCTAAAACAGGATCAAATTAAATTAAGCTAAGACAAAATAAGTCACCATAAGATAAGATGTCAAACCAAACTCCTAACAAAAAAATTGAGTGAATCATTTTTATTTTCTTTCAAATAATATATTTTAAGATTAATGACTAAATAGTTTGATTCAATTCAAAAACATTTAAAATTTCTCAGCTAACTATTAAAAAAACAAAATACCATTTAATTCAAGAAAACTCATGCCGATACAAAATTTAATAAAAATCATCTTTCATATGGCTATCAATCCTTCCAACATCTTCCTCGTGAAACGCACTCCCTAAATTGTAAATCTCCTTGCCTTACCTCCTTACCTCCTCATGACCTTTTTACTTTAATTTTGCATGATCTTTTATATAACCCACCTTTATATTTTTTTCCTTTTAGATTACACATTTTAAGATTAATAACTAAATAGTTTGATACAATTAAAAAATATTAAAAATGCCTCAACTAATAGTAAAAAAAATAAAATACTCTTTAATTAAAGAAAACTCATGATAATCCAAAATATAGCAAAAACTATCTAACTTTCATATGGCTACCAATCCTTCCAACATCAACCTCTTGAAATGCACTCCCTAAATTGTACGTCTCCCTGTCTTACCTCCTTAGCTCCTCATGACCTTTCTATTTTAATTTTGCATGATCTTTTATATAACCCACCTTAAAATATTAATATAGGTTTTGGCCACCACCTTTCAAAATCCCTATACCTCTCTTGATCCTTCTTCATAAATTCTTCCCTCCCCTTTCCTCTCTCTTCTTCATCAATTATTCACCAAAAACCCCTAATTCTTTCTCCTCACTATTCATCATATAACCCTCTCTGCCACATCTCACCATCCATCCCATCTCGTCTCCCGCTTAGGCCATAACTGCCTCACCTCCACCCATTATCTATGCACAACTCACATCCTTTCCCTTCCTCTACAAATCGTCATCTATGTGTCTCCTTTCCTCAAAGACTTGTCATCTGTACCCTATCCTCTCCTCTATTACTCGTCACCCACGCTCACCTATCCTCCTTGCATATCCCTCTCTCCTCCTCCACTACTCACAGTCTATGCCCTTTTCACTCCTCTGCGACTAGTCATCTACACCCTTTCCTCTCTGGCTCACCACCCACCTCTCATTGGATCTCCCTCGTGACCTATTGTTGTTATTGATCTTCCCTGGTATTTTTTTTCCCTGGGCAATTTTTCTAATTTTTAGTGTCCACAACTAAATTCAATGCATTATCTTTCTCAAATATGGTGATCTGTTGACAATTTTTATCACCCAAGTGGTAACAAACATTCTCTTACCTACCGGTTGTTTAATTCAACTATAAATTCATAGCTACTAAGAGTGAGATACATTGGAAAGTCAATGACAACCACCATCAAGAGCAATTGCTACCCATACCTACCATCCTATAGAGGCTAAATTGTGGCAAATCTTTTGTATCGAAAGTCAAGAGTGACAATGTACACTTAAACTAGTTAAAAAAAAAAAAAAAAAAAAAAGAAAGACTCTTCGCCATTTATTTGGCTTTGTTCTTCTGTAGTCTATATTGACGATCTTCCCACGCCGTGACATTTTTTGCATCAACGGTGCGGAAATTGCACCCAATGCATAGTGCACGGAGTACGTAAAAGAAGAAAAGTCAATAATTAAAATCTTAACACCACAAATACGGACGGACAGAGAGACATCGCTTACGAATCCTCGCAGCATTGGGGTCCTCCTCCTCGATTTCATCCGCAGCCTGCAGGATTGCATCAATGTTCGTGGTCCGACCAAGAGAAGGCGGTACGGCTCCGGCGAGCCCCGACGCTGACTGTCCAGGCCTCAGACCAGCGCTCCGAAGCTGCTCCCTCTGTAGCGCCGCCCGCACAAGGCGCTCCCAGTTCTCATAGACCGTCATCTCCGCTCGTAGTAGAACTAAAACTCCAGCCGATGGATGAAGCTATCGGGACAACGATGTAACGTCAGTGAAGAGTCCCAAGAGGAAATCGACGAGATATCACGCCATGGCAGAAACCCAGCTCCAGCAAAGGTACGCGTATTTGGACTAGGGTTTTAGGGTTTGAAATTGAAAAAAATCAGGCGATCCGCAAGGCGAAGGCAAGCCGAGAGACGCGTAAGCCTCCCGCCGAGTAGCCGGTGGACCCCAGTCGGCTGCGTTACGTTGCCTATGATGGCAAAATTGACCCACGATCAGTTGTTTTCTTCGTGCGGACTCATTTGTCACGTGCCACGCCGCAGAAACTCGTGCTCATGTCGGAGTAACGGTAATCTTCTTTTAAGGGCATAATAAAAGGGAGGAGTAATATTAATCAATGGTTTGTATATTTTTTTTTCCTACACTAGTAAAAGAAAATAACATTATTTTATTTAAATATTTGAATATGATACGTAGATATATATATATATATATATATATATATATATATATATATATATATTAGTTAGTACTTAAATGCTTGAAAAATATTGAAATCAAATTAACACCATTTAATCCAAGCTTATACTTATAAAGAGTAATTTTGCAAGGTAATTGGAATATATCTATAAATTATTTATAAGTTTATTTATGAATATTTTTTGAAAGAGTTGTATTTTTTTTAGGATAAAAAATGCTCAAATATCTTTCAATTCGAGCATTTTTAACAAATACTAGAATATTTCTAAACATCAAAGCACAACAAGAACCAAATGTGTTTGGGATTTTTGAGAAAATAAACTATTGTTTCATTAATAGATAATGGAAATAAAAAAATTATATGAAATAAAACTTAATTGTTGCATTCAACAATTCCTTTGTTATAACTTTTTTATAAATAATGGGTCCTTTTTGTTGTAGGATTATTTTAGTGGTATATTTTACACATGAAATATAGATTTTAATTACATATTAATTTTTAAATTAAGTGAGGTAATAATATTTACTTTTTTAACTAATTAATGTGTCTTTTCATAATTTATATTTGATATTTTTGTTTAGAAAATTTTAAAATCATGTTAGTTAATACAAAAGACAATGACACATTGCATCATATTATATTCAACCTAACGATAATAATTTTTATGCATCATTTATATTTTAATTTACAATGTATAATTTTCACTTTTTTTTGTATTTTTGTATCATATTAGTAATATTTGTATAATTATAATATCCTAAAACATGTCTAGAATAAAGTTGATGTTTTTTTACTCTATTAGGTCATTGTTGGGCTTTGAGTTTCATTACTTATGTAAGAAAATTTCGAGATTACATTCATGTCATTGTTGGGCTTTGAGTTTCTTTACTTATGTAAGAAAATTTCGAGATTGCATTCATGTCATGACTAATACACAAGAGTTACTTGGTCATCATTTGTTACTATCTTATCTTTTCACCTTATTTCCTAATATAAATGAAGAACAACTTTCAAAGGTCCCATATCTCAAACTATTCATCTCAAATTCCAACAATTGCATAGTAGTAATTGTGGTTAACACAATGACGACAACAACTATGTTAGGTCAATAAGAAAGAAAATACCTTATGCCCCAATGAGTGCTAAAGCCAAATTCAATAATTATGATCATGTTATAATCTTTAATAACTCCTGATTCTTAATACAGGCTAATTCAACTTTATATTTTACCCTTTTAACCTAAATTGATCCAAATTTAAACATTGGTCCATCGATTAAGCCATACAGAGTGGATTACACATTCTATAATGTAGTGAGTTAAGAATTTTTTTTAATAAAAAATGTGTGCTTATCCAACTAAAATAGATCCATAAACTAGTTAAATACATATGGAATTAATCTCACCCAAAATTTTATATATCATTATTTTGGATCAAATTGAGACATTAAAATTTGAGATGTATATAAACATTTATTCAATTAAAGGTTAAAATACATACTAACTAGTTAGTGTTGTGTTGAATTTTAAGATCAAATTATATGTTGATTGAAAATCCATATATCCATAACAACATATTATGTTTAGATAAAAATTAAATACAACAAATAAAAAGATTTGAACATTTATATTCAATTTAAAACAAGATAATCACTTTGTCTTAGTTAATAATAAAAATATAAAAGGAGCAAAGTTTAAGCTCATAATGTGTAACATATATTAGTATTGCATAATTGAGTTTGGTCTAAAGAATTTTCTTTTCAGAGCTTTGCTTAGGTTAGAATTCGAGCGATTCAACTCATAAGCCAGCCCTTGAATAGATTAATTCATAGAAGGGAAAAATATGCTAGATTGATCCAAGGAAGCAAAAAGACATTCAAGCATAACCTTAATGCGAATTATATATGTTTAATACTACACATTGATAGACTTTGCTCATCTTTACTTATAATTACATCGTTGAGAGCCTTGTAACTTTTGCTAAGCAATTATCAATAGGTCTTGGGTGTGGCAAGTATCTCACTGCACATCGAGGGTTTACCCTATGAAGCCTGCACATAATTTAAAAATATATAAATTAAAAAAATTTGTTATGTATGTTACTTGAAATATAAAATAATTAATATAAAAATTATTATGATCAATCTTATTATGTTAAAATATTATCTCATTTAATATTCTCATATCTATCAAGACTAATTTTATCTTAAAAAAACATATCAACATCTTAAGAGAATTTTTCCATCCAAAATTAATATGAGATTATTCATGCATATATTATTCCACAAACAAGCTTACTAAGAACTCAATGATCAGCCTTTTCAAGCATGATAGTTCCAAGGACTTTGCATACCTTTTAAAATCATGAATGAATTATACAAAGCTACTCTATTTTGTGATCAGTTTTCTTCCATTTTGGTAAGAATTTCAATTTGAAAAAGTAATTTAATAAAATTTAGTTGTACTCTTTTTGGCTGCATGAAAGAGATGCATGTTATTGTTTAAGGCAGTAACACAATGCCTGAATGATGCAACCTAAACGAAGATTACAAAACAAATGATCTAAGAAAGAACAAAAGACTTGTAAATTATATTAAAGAGAGAGAGAGAGAGAGACTCACTTGTAATCTAGGAGAAAATGATGAAGGAAAACAGAGATCTCTAGCTTGGCGAGGTCATTTCCTGGACACAGCCTGCTTCCTGCTCCAAAAGCAAGGAATGTCCCTGCTTTGGGTACAAGGTTCTAAGAAGAAAAAAGTATTGAAATGATAAAATTTCAACCATTAGTACACAATTGTTACAAGTCTTTCATGATATAGAAAAAATATAGGATATTTAATCCAGTTCTTATCCGGTATCAGAGCTTTATCATACTTACATCCCATCTAGATGGATTGAACTCCTCAGGATTGGGATAAACCTCAGGATCCATATGCACAGCTCTATACCATGCTTGAACTTTCCACCCTTTTGGTATTACGTATCCTGCATGGGATAACTAGTTGCAAGTGTCTCATTTCATTACTTAAGATAAAAGAACAGAGGGAACAGCTTGAAGAGCTAACCATTGATGTTAACATCAGTTGTTGCTTGCCGAAATGATACCAAAGAGATATTAACTAGCCTTAATGTCTCATCAATCACCTACAGAGTAAAGAGCAATCTCTTTTTTTATTCAACGTAGCTGTTAAGAAAGACTTGTAGTTGGACAAACCTTTGAAAGATACTCCATTTTTCGAACATCCTTGAGCGTTAATCCATTTTGTGATGGGGGCATATGTTTTCTGATGTCTTCCTGCTCTGCCTACACATCAACCATTATATTAGTATCTTCTTTCCTAAAAGCTAACTTCACAAGTTAAGTGGAGGAGAAAAATGGTACCATTGCTTTTCTTAAATATTCGGGATTTTCCTGCAGGAATGTGGTAGCCCACATGATGATATGACCTGAAGATTCGTGACCAGCATTGAGGTACATGACCAACGTGTCGACAATTTCCTCGTCATCCAGCTTTCTTCCGCTGTCATCTTCAACATCCAGAAGGATGTCCATCATGTCCATAGCTTTATGCGAATGTCCTTTGGCCTTTGATGCCCTTCTCTTGTCCAGCACAGATTGGAGAACTGTTACCAATGTTTTTCTAGCCTACAATCCTAATTTAGCATCACAAAGTGGAACATGGCAATTAAATATCAAACAAATTGAATTACTACTTGAATTTGAAAAAGTTTTATCAAAGAAAATGTTTTGCCACCCATAAAACTTTTTCCCAAAACTTTACTAAGACTTGGTGTTTTAGAGATTTGCTAAAGTTGTATATTTGTAGGTAAATGCACAACAGCCCAAAAACTTAAGTCTATAATAAAGATTGTATTGATTATTTATCAAGATTCTAATATTATGTTTAAATTCTAAAGCATAACCAATTGTTATCTCAATTAAACTTAACAATATCACTACTAAGTGAAAGTCTTCTCTCAATACTATACATTATTCCTTTCATATATCTAAAATTTAGTGACTAATTAGATTGAATGCTTTGTAAATTATCAAGAAAGCCAATGCAATTCACCATGCTTTGGTACTTATGCATAGATCACTCTAATTGCTCTACAAAGGATGACAAACCAAAATCATATGCCAATCCCTTAAACCAAAACTAAGGGACTCAATGAAAACTTATCAACATCATAAAAAATTATGCATACGAAGAGTTATTCAATAATTCAAAAAATATAATGCAAGTCATCAAACTTTATTCAATCATGATAAAGAACAAGACACATGTAATCATAAATTACATGAATCACATGAATTACAACTATTTCAAATACTATTTGTTATGGGAGAATAATCAAATAAATACTTAAATTAAGCTTAATATGATCTTAGATAGATATCTAATGATAAAAAAACTTAGTCATACACATAAGAATATATATAAAGACTTGATATTATATTCAACTTTGAATATAAGACTAAACCTAATCTTACTTACAGTCAATAGTTGGCTTAAAGCCTTAATCAAGTAATACTTTTTGCTGACCAACATCAGCATAAAACGGCAACCCACACTTCAATGCAACTAAAAAGGCATGGGCTTAAATGTTGCTGGGAAGGAAAAAGCGTGAATACTAAGTTATTATGTTATGAGCATCTGATGACCATTTGGCATCCCCAACCATAAACGCCTGCAAATGGAAAATTTCTTAGGATTGATATTTCCTTAACTCGATCGATTAATAGAAATCAGCTATAAGAAAATGGCATTCTGCCGAGAGCCGGATTGTAAGGCATGAGATCAGGTCCCTAAAGGACTACATGTTAACAAGTTTGATCAGCATATCAGCATGTGAAGTTCTGAAGTAAGACTTGTTCAGTACTAGCATCCAACATAATTAATAGTATCTGCAATGTAAACAAATGTTTACTGATTTCAGAAGCAACAAATCATCACAAATATGACTTTGTCTATTTGATAATTGAGAAGATATTAGACAACTAGCTTTTAGAATATGAATAGGATTTTTTTTCCAGTGTTCTCTACACATGACCCATGCAAAATACACATTGCTCGACAAAAATTTTGTTGCTAAGATGAACCACTAAGATAGAACAATAAGAAAACCAGTAAATTTGATTATATCAGCAAGAGTGCTTAGATATCGTTCAGACATAGATTTTCATATCCTTCACAAACGTGCTTAATTGAGTTTTTAGGTACACAAACATAATGAAAAGTTCACATGCTATTGACAAAAAAACTTCTTAAAGAGCTACAATGATGTGGTTGAAGCAGAAAGATATCTGAAGACTTGAAGTAGCAATTAGCAGAATCAATTAGTCAAAGTTTGTAAAACAAACCAGCCACATGTTTTTAATATAATTCAAAAAATGTTTCTAGGATTAATCCATCAGATACCTTTATCTCAAAGAAACATAAATAAATGGTACTTTAGCTTTGCAATTATAACAACTTAAAATCCTTACATGGAAAGCCTATGTTTAGAATTTGTTTTCAATCATTAAAGAAGTTTCATAAAGTTTCAGAAAGAAATCACATAGATAGCTTGAACCAACCCTATGATGGATCCAAAACGCTTGGCACCAAAACTCTTATGCTATGTTTGGTCTAAGTAAAATTGAAAAAAAAAATGAAAATGCTGGGAAAAAAGAAGAGAAATAGAAATGAAAAGCAAGCAGCAGCTTATGAATTTTGCAACTTCTATCCACATATTAAAACCTATTAAGAAAAGCAAGCAGCTTATGAATTTTGAAAACAGTGAGGATGTGCATGTACTAGCAAAATTTATTTAATTAGTATAGTATGTAATAAATTATCTAATTACTTGCGTACATTATTTGTTGTTGTGTTCAAATTTTTTTTATTTTTACCAATTAGTTTAATAAAAACAGTGCTTATTCAAATCCTTAAAATAGTTCAATATTTTTCAAAAAGTTCACAAACAATGGAACTTATCTTTCATTTAATGTAATTGTTTTTTTTTTCTTGCATCAAATAAGATTAACTTAGTGATGATTTTGATGCCATGAATATAATTATATTATGTCATTTGAAATTAGTAATTGAAATAATATTCTATAAATACTTTGTAATCATCTGCAAATATTGATATTTGGCACTTCATGTGTAGAAATTATAACAAATGCACATATTCTATATTGCAAAACACAAAATTTTCTTATTATTGTTATCGTAATTTGACACTTGACGTAAAAAATAGCTCGCGTCGTTATCAATTGTTTTAGAAAAACATAAGTGAACTGTGGTAGTTCGATTATACCATAATCATCAATCAAATCCAACTCATCATATAATACAACCCTTCTCCAAACTAAAAATAGGTTGAAGGTTATCATGTCATTTTAATAAAAACAAATTATGCTTTATTTAAAAAAACATTGGGAAAAAATGTGCTTTTTAAGTTATTTGTGCCCTCACTTTTAAGTTTTAAATTATGAAAAAGAGGTGAAATGAAATAAACAATAATTGTTTTAGCAATCAATTGTTGGTAACTCACATAACCTGAAATAGACAATTTAGTAAATTCTAAAGAAATATTGCCACTTTTAGGAATTATTATATTATATTTTTAACTATTATTTAACTACTTTATCAAAAATGTTATCAAAAATTAAACTTGTATGTATAACACATGAATATTCAATTAGCCCAATTATAATAACACAATCATTTTGCTTGCATACAACACTTGGCAAAGAACTCATGACAAAATATTAAAAGAAATTTTTGTTTTTTATTTTTTAGATGTGTGTAATTAACTTATAAAAATGCTGAAATTTTTGTAAATATGAAATTTGTAATAAACAAGACAAAAGTATTTATATTAGATTAATGCAATTAACAGATTGAGAAACGGCTTTCCTAATAAGCAAAAAACTTTTTTTTTAATAAGCTAACCTAAACATTTATTTATATGCTATAAATTTAAGTATAACTTAATTTTAAAAAAAATTGGATACTAAGGCCTTGTTAATGTATCATGTTTGCAACTCACTTTTAAAAACTCTCTTTTAAACACAAAATCCTAATAAACACTTTCATCAAAACTCTTCTTACATAACTAATTTTCAAAACTTCCTTTTAAACCTCCTTTCTAAATTCATAAACTATTGAAAAACAAAGTCTAAAAGCTTATTTCTAAATTAATAAAGTGTTTTAAGAAATATGTGCCATTTTAAATTTTTTTATATTACCATGTTTAATTAGTGTTACCTATTCTAACTATGAAATGTCGATAAGAATTAAGCTTGTATGTGTGACACATGAATTTAAGTCAACCCAATTGTAAATGTACATGATAATGAATGTCTTGAGCATATTTAATAAGACAAGCCTTTTTTTATAGTCCAAATTCTAATTTCTATAAATGTACATGACTAATGTAAATCTCAAGTTTAACAACCCAATCCAAATGCCAGGGTGTTGTCTATATGATAGAAACTATCCTCATAGTTTTGTTCTTAAAAGATATTTTAACATCTTAGGGATAAGTTCTTATAAATATAGTCTAAACAAATTCTCCATCTTTTTAGTGTATGACTATTTATCTTTATATCCCTTCATCAACAAATCTATTAAGAGCACCTCCTTGTCTAGTCAACGCAACATTTGAGAAATTTTTTTATGTTTACTCACTATCCTCATCAGCCTTGGGTATCACCAATCACCATCTTTAGCATTATATGTTCTCAAACCAAACTGTATCATAAGAAGCACCACTTCAACACTATGTCATTACCTAACTCAAGCTTCAAGTTATTCACCATTTTAGATCAAACCACCCTCATTGTTTTGTCATCAAAAGTTATATTTGTATCTTAATATGGTGACTACTCATATAACCTACAAATATTCTCTTCCATTCCAAAACAATATTAATTATCCATGTTTCTCTTCTACCTAAAAGCCTGATTGAAGTTGTTCATTGTTCAGTGAATTTAATCTTCGAGAAATCACCTAGTGATTACTCCTTCCCCTAATTTGAACTTAGGTATCCGAATGGGATGTAGATATTGCTCACTAGGCAAGACCATTTTCTTTGCAGATATTGCTCACTAGGCAAGACCCACATGAGAAACCAAATAACCATGTTTCAAAGTACATACTACAATAGTGTTCTTGTAGTCAATCATTGTTGTTTACCATACAATTGGAGTGACCAAAGCATTTATGAAATCTTGACAGCAAAAAAATGATTACTGGTTTTCAAGACGACGGATAAGAAGATACGAGACATGCAACAGGCAGGGATGACCACAGATTAAAGAAATTAACAATGTTGACCACAAATAAAATGCATTAACCATGACAAAAAAATTTTGCAAAATTACCTTCAGAGCTCTATGGTATGCAAATCCAGGAATTTTAATAGCCATGGCTCTTATCCCATAGTTCAGATCAGTATATACCCTTTCCAAAGACATGGTAATATTGTCATCCTCCCTGCCGAGAAATATCTGCATGATGATCCTAAATGTAAGCCTGCGGACTTCTGTAAGAAACTCAATCTGTTCTATTGCTGTCCACTTCTCCAGAGTGCACACAACAGTTTTTTCAATTAACTTCAGATACATGGAGAGTGCGTCCCAGCCATTTATTGGAGTTGATGTAATTTTCCTCAGCCATTTGTGTTCCTCCCGTGTAATTCCTATAAAAGACTTCTTCCCAATGAGTGCCACAGCAGACTTTGGCCATCCCGATATAAAATGCTCATCATCCATCAAGACTTGTCTACAAGTTTCAGGGATGGTAACCATGATCGTTGGGCTTCCAAACATGTAAGATTTGTAGATCCCGATGCGGCCAAATCTGCATCTCATCATTAAGTTGTTAACATTAATATGGGACCATGTTGGATAACATGGTAGCAAAGGAACAAAACAGTCAAAAAGAGAAAAGTAAAAAAAAAACACTACCTCAAATGACAAAATATCAATGGCATTGCAAATGCAAGTACACTATCATGCACGAATCTGAGAACTTGATCATCTAATATCGTTTAGCTGAACCATGTATGGCTTAAATTAGGAAATAAAGGAAGATAGCTCTTCCCGTTTATCATTCATGTAGCCCTATGATGTCGAGAACAGAATAAGCTATCCTAGATTGTAAGCTGCTTAGAATAAAAATACAGATAACCAAACAATGTGAAAAGCACAAATTTCTTTTTCAATGTAGAAGTTACTTTTTCATTCTTGAAGAAGTCAGAAAACATCTGATTTCTCAATCTGTAGACAATGCTAGAAAAGCAACAAAAAACGAATCATGGGTACCCAACCAATGAATTCTTAACCCATGACACCCTTGTATATCAAGTTAGTAAAAGCTTATTTGGCAATGTTAAATTCATTGAAGGAGCAAAGAAAAAGATACAAGGCATTTGAACAAAATGAGAACAGAATATCTGAAAATTGACACATGCGTACAGCAACTGAAATAGAGTAGCAACCCCTGTTGTCTATAACTTTTATGAATCCCCATAAAATTTCAAAGAGTTGAGGCCTTTAATAGGCAAACATAAGCAAGTTCAATATAGGTTGGGTGATTCAAATGGAGAAGTACCTTAAGCACACTGCACAGTATAGAATATCAAAAGGAAGCTTTAAGGTAAGAAAATAAGAATGCCAAATTGGTAGTAAAATGCAAACTGGCAAAAATGAGAATCTCAAGATGGTTTATGTACTAAGTAGGAACAACAATGTTAAAAATAGATCCAAATCACAACTTTTATAACATTAGATTGTGACTTAAAAAAAGGAAACTTGGATCATAACCAAATAGTGTGCACACATATACAATAAGAAAAAAAATTTGTAATAAACAAACAAGGCCACACACAAACTATTTTTCTTCTTTCTTTTCACTTCATAACAATATATTTACAGCGATACAAAGACTAATTCTTATTAGAAACAAAATAACAAAAATACCCTTACCTAATAATATGACATAAAAAATAAGAAAATACAAAAAAAAGAAAAAGAAATCATAAGGGCCATATGGACAACTTATTACAACCCAAGTAAAACAAAAATATACTTAATTAGAAAAATCCTATATGAGACCATGGGATCACATTCTGGTCCTTCGTCATGTTTATTATTATTTTCTATAGATTAGATTATTATTCTTTGTTTATATTGTGCCTTTTGGTGTTGATTAATATTCATGTTATATCCTAATGATTTACTCTTAAGAGTAGTTTGTCATTTGATAAAGCTGTCTCTTTATATTATTTTATCCCTTTTATGACATTTTGCATCTCCATAATACTTTTTCCTTTAATGATATTTTCTCTTTTATCTAAAATTTGTCCCTTTTTGGTAACCTATAAGAAATCTATAAATAACTGTATTTTCCCAATTCGGTGAACCCTTATTGATCATTTGTTTGTCTCTTGAAAGTTATTATTACTTAGGTGATATCATGTCATCTCCTATCCACTCATTGTTCCTCTAAAATTCAGATTACCGATTATTCAAAGTTTGACAGCTTATCATGTTGCATAAATATCAAATTAAAAAGAAAAAAAATATGAATATCCAGAAATAAAATGATTTAAATGAGTCACCCAATAATTTGGGCTATATTTACGAATAATAACAACAGAAATTTATTATTAAAAAAATAGGATTATAAAATAACAAATAATATTAGAAGGAAGAAATATCTCTAAACTCTCATAATAAAGAATATTTATAATACTCTATAAAAACAGATATAGTTTTAAAAATATCCTCAAATCATGGAAGTTCAAGTTATCTCAAAAATAGATATGATTAGATATAACAAAAAACAAATATGATCAAACACTCCAAAAACAAATATGATCAAGATTCAAGCTAACATAGATTAATAACATATCTATATGCCAATTAACGATATTCATCATACAAACCCACTTTTACTCCCTTGATTACCTCTTTAAGAGATACTTGGAGGCCTCTTTTATTAGTCCAAAAAGATAGATTAAAATGAAGCCCTTCAGATAGATACTTGGAAAATATAATATCTAGCCATTTTAAATTCAATAAACGTAGCTCTATTTTTAATTCAAAAAATTTTACATATTATTTACTATTCAATAACTTCTTTGACAAATCAAACTATTATTTTATAGATCCGCATTAACACTACATTAACAATCTCCATGTGACATATTGAGGATGACCATGCCAAGACCCTCAAATGCATTCAATGGGATTGAGCTTTTCTAGCTAACCTTGTCCGATTACCTGACAACATCGATTTAAGACCTCCTGAGTTGTGGAAGGAGGCACCCACCTAGGGGACAAAATATATAAGTCAATCGACATTAATCTTTCCAAATCCTCTCTCTCTCTCTCTCTTTCTCTCTCTCAATTTTAAATGCATATGCAAATTCAGCACTCAACAATTCTTCACCCAAAAGGCTTATTTTGCCTCTTTTGGGATCCTCCCAACCACATTGAAATCAACAATGCTGTGGGAAAGATCTCATTTCAGTGCCCTTTTCACTCGATCTTTCACTTCGGTTAAAATAGAAGCAAAGAAAAGGATACTAACAATAAGATGCTGATCAACATCGTTCAACATTTTAATAACATTAAACTTACAAATAGGAAAGAGACTAAGCGAAAGCGAAGCTTTATGTAGGAAATTAAGAATTCCAAAAACTAATCATGAATGAATAACCCTTATTAATGAACGGTGGTCCAACATTGTTCTATCACATATCAGCAACTTGAAAAAAAAATTGATGTTATTTCGTCGAATTTCCATACAAATGACGTCGTCTCTAATTGAAAAAAAATTACCAGCTAAAAAATTGTATTTTGCACATAAAATAAAATAAATTAAGACGTTTATGTACTCAACATAAAATACAGCGGAAAAAAGGCCAAAATATCGTAGCAATTCTAGAAACGACGGGGAATGCGGCAAAATTGCCGGCCAGCACAAACGGCCGCTTTGGAACAAGCGAGAGAGTAAATTCAACAAAAGACAAACAGACGAGAGAGAGAGGGAGGAACGCAAAAGACCGACCTGCGGACGAAGGAGGCGATGAAGGCATCCGGATTGCCGGACTTGAATGCCCTGAGAAAAGCCCACATGTTACCAATAAGAGGCCATCCGAAATCCCCCGGAGGTAGCAAACGAAGCACTTCTTCCTGGAGCTTTCCCTCCTGCATCCACACGTGCGCAAGCAGAGCTGCCTTCAACACTGCCGCCGCCAGCACCGCCACCGCCGCAGCAGCCACGCCCCAGTAATCCCACTCCATCACCCCGAACCGATATATTCGAGCTCCGCGCTTTCCGTAACTGTGGGAGGAATAACTCGTCGCGAAAGCTAATTTCTTCCGATGAACGGAGCGTAGAGTTGCGTAGACTGGAATGGTAGCTGTGCCACGGCAAGCTTTTTAAAGGCATCTTGTCGAGATGCCGAGGACGTGCCTGGATTTGATTGGTCATTCGGTTCGGGTTCATTAATTGTTCAGCTACTTGGGTTAGTGGGTCGCATTTGGGTTTCCTTAATTGATCCGATATACCAGCTGAGTATTTGACCGATATTAATTATTTATTATTGAATAAAGGTTTGAGATGATTTAATGTCCTTTTATCATATGACGACTTACCTACTTAGCATGGTTAGTGCGTTTCACAATCTTTTATTTTTTAGAATTTTAATAAAAACTTTTGAAAATATTATTAATATAAAAAAAAAATTAATTGATTAATACAATATTTAACAAACACAATATGCCCATAAAATAATGTATTGAATTAATCCAATCCAACACAAATTAAATTGACCTATGCATAACCATTAAAAATCAACAAAAAATTTCAATAAAAAATAGCAACAATAACTATCCTAAACTCACGATTAAACCACCTTAGATAGTCTAAATTAACCATCCAATATAATTCTAAAAGGTTGCTAAAAATGGATGCCTATTGATAAATAATCATGCCTAATGATCACCAAAAGACGATATTAACTCACAAAATATCCAAATGATCAAAATATCTTATAATCATAACTAGATATTTCCCAAGATAACAGAAGACTTATCAATATAAACACATAAACTAGATATTATTACATCATCTTCTCATATATTATTCTCACTCATTGATCATGGTTGTTATCTTCTTCAACAAAGATGTTTGAACTCCTATTGTTAATTTGTTCTCTTTAATTTTTTACTTTGTCATCTATAAACTCATTAGTAAAAAAACAAATAAAAATGAATATTATCATCTCTATTTTTTCCCCTCTAAATTAGTTTGTTCAAACATTGGTGGCCATTGTCCCTTTCCTTACTATCCCTTATCATCCTATTTTTCCTAATCACCATCAACCTTCCAAGCCTCTCTTCCCAAGTCAATACCACCAGCCATTTTGCCTTAAGTGCTCGACTCCCTCAACATGGTCAACTTGGTCACCCTCAATTCTCCTTGCTTTAAATTCCATTTGAAAAAGCCCACCCAACAAAAACTTTGCTTTTGGTAGTGGTATTTTGTAGATGTATGCTATTATGTTACATAAACTAACAACATTTTCAATGTATGATTTTGCTTTTGTATTCATGCATGCATTCATTCTAATGTCATGTCTTATTTTGTGTTTATAGGATTGCAATCAATAGTTATAAGTGTTGATGAGTTGTCTAATTTTTATCCACATAAATGCATTCATGATATATAGTCCAATCAATAGCTTCTTAACATTTCAAAGATTTGATTATGTTTCTTGATCATTGGACTTTGTTTTTGTTTAAATTATTCCCATAGTAAATTTTGATTATTCTCATTGAAATTTTAATCCATTTAAGCAACGTTTAGTCCAACATTTTTTAAAAAATGTTGATAAAGATATTTTTTTTTTGAAAAGGTGATAAAGATATAATAAGATGATTATTTGATGAAGAAAATTATTAATTTAAAAATTAATTAAAGAAATTATGTATCTAATGAAACTCTAGAAGTATCTTCTTTCTTTCTTTTCAAATCTAATGTAAGATATCAATAGTGTCACCACTATTATTTGTAAGCAAAAAGTTAACAAGAGAAGCATTACTTTCTTTTATATAATTCTAGTGAAGATCTTTCAAGAGTTAGACCATTACTTTTTCATGATTTTAAATTTCAAAGTCTTTTACATTCTTAACTTTTTCAATTTTATCTTCCATTCTTCATTAAATTGTTTTACCCAAACTTTATCTTTGTAATTATTTTGTCAAATTTTCTTCATAACCCAAATGGTACATTGCTTTACCCAAACTTGATGACATCTACTATCAAATGCTATGAAGGTTAGTATGAATGGAAATGGTTTACCAATTTGAATTTGTAAGTTGTTCATAAGAATTATACTAAACTCTTTTACCATAACATATGTTATGAGTTTATATCATACAATAATCCAAATCCAAATCATTTGAAGTAACTTTAAATATTCTCAACAAAATATCATCTTTGATTTCTTTATGTTGATCTCTCAAAGCACAATCATCTCATAAAAACGAGAACTTAAACATAAAAACATGTTGTGACTAATGTTTCATGCATTTAGAAAGTCGAAAAAAACTTTACTGGAGTACAATAAGAAACAGATCAGTTTTCTCTTTTTGAATGCTATTAGCATTCTATACCTTCAAATAGCATGATGATAATGTACCATAATCAAACAGAGTTAGGGACAAACATGGATGATGTAGAAATGTGATTCGAGTAAAAGGCATAACAATTGAAACCACATGAAATGTTATTAAAATAGAGGGCAATGGATAAGGTAGAATCGACTAAGAAAAGAAGGAATTCAATGATGGCTTTGATGTCTTCTTGATGTCATTTGATATTTGGGTAGCTTTAGGAATCCACCCAACTCATTGGAGCCCATTTGGAATCCAATGCTTGGATTAAAATCTTTTCTCAAATGGGAATCATCTAACACAAGGTTAGAAACATTTTGGTTGGAGTACAAAATATTACCATCTTCAATTCATCTCAAAGATTCCTATGCAAGCTATTTATAGAGATTGGAAATGTATAGTTGTTTCATCACATGCAAAGGCCTTTTCATGTGATAAACTAAACATTTTGACAATAAATATATATATATATATATATATATATATATATATATATATATATATATATATATATATATATATATATATATATATATATATATATATATATATATATATATATATATATATATATATATATATATATATATATATATATATATATATATATATATATATATATATATATATATATATATATATATATATATATTAAATAAAAAAAAGTTACATAGTTGGGTTACTCTGTATGATTGTCTCACATGATCAAAAAATCATCTCGAGACTTTTATGAGATTTGGCTTCAAACGAAAAGCATACATTTATTTTCAATTATAAAAGACCAAGTTTAACTAAATCAAAACATCTTTCATATAATCGAATAGATAAAAAAGAATACTAAATTAAGAGAATAAAAAGACATTAACCCACACAAACCTACATAATATATTCAAAAGACTCTTAAACACAACATGAAATAAAAAGAAAGAAAAAAAAACACCAAAACTTATAATAGATTCCAATAATGACAAACTTAATCCAAAAAGAACAATTAAAATTGTTATAAATAAATTGAACAACATTAACATACAATGCAAATAAAGCTTCACTCCAATAGAACACAAATTGATATAGCCATCGTTCGTTTAAACGTACACGTGCAACACTACACTGATCCGATAAATCAATATGCAAAAATTTGGCCGATCAATTAATAGTCACATATCTTAGTATTTCACAAACAATTTTTTGACCACATTCAAATTTCTTGATTACTAATAATCTTAATTATAATAAATTTAAGTATCATTATTTAATTTTAAATATATATATAAATTTGGTTTAAAAACTAGTTAACTTATTTTTCAAAAAAAGTATTCAATCATCAATTACCTATGTTAAATCCACAAAGAAGTACACAAACAAGGAAACAAAAACAACCTCTTACTCCATAACTCCCTAAAAGTGAGGTTATATCAAGATGAAGGAATTAATAACTATAGTAGCTTAACAAAAAAAAATTCTATAAACCTTATGAATGGTTTAAACTCCAAAATCAAACAAGGGCAAAGAATATAAAAAACAAGTATTGTAAAACAATTTAGTAAACCAATTTAGCCAAAATGTAGCAAACAAACTACAACTCTAGCATTTAACAGTATCATAACTACATTTAAAATCACACTAAAAAAACCTAAACAGACAAGCTATACGGGAGAAACACAGAACATTAGAGGGCACAAAATGTAGATTACAGAACTTGAAAAAAAAAAATCAGCACCCTACAACTAATTTTATTGGGTATATTACAGGTGTTTTGGTAGAAAGCTTCATGGGTGGTTGATATTCCTCCTGCGTACTCAAATCATACGGGCACTCGCTTACTTTTGAAACGATCCAAGAACTGCATGTCGTAAATTTATTCAAGAGAATAGGATTAAATGGAATGAGTGTATGAATTTTCTAAGTGTGACATGAAGGTTTCTCATTTTGATGTGAATCAGGTAATAGGTAAAGTAACTGCTTAACCTAATCCAACTTGCTCCTAATGGGATGCATATGGAATGGGGTTTTAAGCCTAAGGATGTATATGAACAACCATGATTTGTCTGTGTTGAGGGATTGCATAATGGGATGTGTATGCTCTTGATTAAAATTAGTATAATAATGATGATAATAAAGGTTGGATTGAAATATAAAAGATCACATTGAACTTAATGTAAAGAAAACCCATGTGAATATAAACTCAAAATATCCAAACGAAGGAATACTTTGAAAGAATATACCAACAATTGTAGCTTGAACTCCAGCCGATTCAAAGCTTGATCTTGTGATTATATGAAGGGAAGAGCCATGAAACCATTTTTATGACATTTTCTATCTACCACTTTTATCTATTATCACCAAGTGCCACTCAAAACCAACTAACAATTGTAAAAGATAATAGTCTAAAATTTACATAAATGATCAAATTTAATAAATAATCACAATGGTAAGCCTTTATTGTTGATTTTACCGACTATCTTTAATAGCATTTTTGAAGACTAAGGTAGTGGAAGTTCAAAAAGAGCCGGATATTTAACAATCTTTCTCCCCAAATCTTGGAAAGGAACCCTTTGATAAGCTCTTTTGAAAAGAATCCAAAATCATTCCTCCTATTTGCTTGCATAGAATCATGTTCTCCTTAGGAATAGTCTTCATCATCACATCTAATGGATTTCTATTGTATGAATCTTCATAAGTTTCATCTCCTTTTGAATAGTCTGATGTATACGATGATAATGCATATCAATGTGTTTGGTATAATTGTAGTACATAACATTGTTGCTTAAGTAAATAACACTTTGAATATCATAATAGATCACCTACTCTTCATCTGTCAAGCTCAATTTATGGATAAAATGTTTCAATCAAAGCATTTTCTTACCTACCTCAATATCTACAATATATTTTGTCTCAATAATATATATAGTGAGACATTTTTGTAGTATGAATTGCACCAGGAGAGAGCTCTCTTACAAATATAAACAAAAATTTATATGTTAACTTCTACTGTCAAGATCTCTTATCATGTCAGAATTTATAAAATCTTCCAAAAAACCAACATATAATGACACTCTCTCTTAGGTATATAACTATGTACAACACTAGTTCACAATGAGCTTTCTCAAAACTAAATAAACATATGCTCACTATAATGACAACATATACCAAGTATCGTTTCGTACATGTCATAACATATATTGAATCTACAATTATTGATAAATAAAGAATGTTCTACATCTTTTTCATTTTTGCATCTTTAGCGGGGCAAATTTGCTAAGCTTTATACAACTTCTCAAAGGAGTTCTCACAAATTTAATGCACTTCATATTAAGATTTTTGAGCATCTATTCAACATGTTATTTTGGTGACAGCAATAGTTTGTTAGATTTTTTTTTTTTTTTGTCATGAAACAACCTTTTCCCAAAATCTATCAAACAAAGCTTAAGTCCTTCATCCAAGAGTACTTAAACATGTCTTTTAGTATTTCAATCATTTGACTGTCTTACGTTACTATCAACATTATCATCAATAGTCAAAGAAAAACCTAACTCTAATGAATTTTCTAATATACACAAAATTCTCTTCAAAGTGCTTGACACATCCATGACTCATCATGAATGAGCCAAATGTGTCATGGTGCTTGCATTAGCCCATATAGGCTCTTCTTTAATTTATAAACCATACTCTTTATCTTTTACTTCAAATCCTTCTACTTGAACCATATAAATATCCACCTCTAAGCCCTTATGTAAGAATGTAATTTTCACATCAAACTACTCTATCTCCAAGTTGAAAGTAGTTGCCAATCTTAGAGCCATGAAAATGGATGTCTGCTTCACTAATAAGAAAAAAATCTCATTAAAGTTTATCATTTCCTTCATGCTAAAGTCCTTCACAAACATATGAGTTTTGTACTTTATTTGATTATTATCCTATTTTATCTTAAACAACCATTTGTTCTACAATGCTTTCTATCATTATAATTTTCTACCAACTCATAAATGTAATTCTTATATAAGAAACTAATATCTTCCTATATAACCCTCATCCACATTGCTCTAATGAATTTTGTACTTCATTTGATCCTTTTTTACCTTAAACATCCATTTATTATTCAAGGCTTTTCTACCATTATGAAACTCTACCAATTCATCGATGTTAATCTTATACAAGAAACTCATATGCTCCCACATAGCCTCCATCCACATTACTTTATCCTAATGAATCATTTTTTTGGAAACTTTGAGGTTCCCCTTCATCAGTAATTACAATATACACTAATGAGGGATACCTAATTAAGGGGTGGTACAAACAAGTAAAGCATTCCAATCCTAGCTCATGTATCGCATCTTCACCATCTTTCTCATCACATTCTTCTTCTCCATTATGAGCAATTGATAATAGAAAAGATAATATCTAAAGTTCATCTTCGATCATCATTTAAATGATAACCAATAAATTTATCTAACTCTAAAATTAGTTCAAATGTGTTGCTATAAAGGTAACATTTATGAGTAGTTTTTTTTTCTTTCTTTCTTTTTTTATCTTAAGACTTATTATTTAATATCTTTCTTTCATAAATGATTCCCTGAGTTCTTTAAAAAAGAATGATAAAAAATTTCATTAAAAACATTATACAATATAATTTCATTTAACCAATGTCTAATATGCCTGGTAAGCTTTTAATTCAAATTCTACCACCATGTGGCAACTATGATCAGATAACGCTAATAATAGCAAAAACTTTTACCAAATGAACAGTAAGAAGAAAGAACTGAATTTTCAGCTTAATTGTGTCAATAATGGTTTTAAAGTTTAGAAGCTCAATCTGACCCAGGTATATTGGCCTAGCTGCAAGATTGAACCAATACGCCCCATACCAAATCATAATGCAAGACAAATCAGGTTTTAGGTTCTATCAACTTGGGATAGAAATCATAAAAAGTGGGGCAGGTATAGGTTTTGGCTAATCTAAACCTGAAATTTATCATCCCTTGTTTTTTCACGGGGTAGAGGTAGTAAGATGTACAGTAGAAAAAAAATTCCAAAACCAAGTTGAATCCCTTACCGCTAACACAAATGGCTGCTGGAATATCCAACCAACAATAGGAAGCCTCTGCAAGAAAACTGCCAGGGTGGGCCAAAATCCACTGCAGAAGATCAACATAAGAACGAAAGAAACATTCCAAAGAGATCATCATAGAAAAATTAAAGCGAGTCTCATGGAAATGCTAGGAGAAAAAGACCAAAACAACAGAGGCTAATGAAGATCAACCACCTGAAGAGAACGATGAAACCATATGCCTCAAAGATCATACCCAAAACAGGCCATCCTATGAGAAGAAGAAAGAAACCAAAACCAAAGGAGGCCGTACCCTGTCAAATAACAAAGCAAAATAAACAAATGGTGCTGAAAAAAGAGTATTGTTCAAAATGGTGTACCTTGTAATTCTTGGGCTTACTGAAGAACTGAATAGTTGAATTCAATCCAATGGTTATCATTACTCCAGAGAGGAAAAGGATCTCCAAGAGAAGAGGAACAAAACAAGTCAAAATTCACGCACACAAAAAAGAGAATAGAAAAATGAGATCTATAAGGGTAAGAGTTCTCACATTGCCCATGGCAAGGAGCCCCTTGTCAAATAAGAGGATTACTCCCAAAAATGAGAAGAAGACTCCAAAGCCAGTTAGTCCTATGCCAATCTCTGTTTCAAAGAAATATTATAAAAGCACGATTACAATGTGCAATAAACGACCAGTGAAATTATAGATGCATCATCGCAAAATTGTTACCAGAAGTATCAAAAACAGAGTACTACATTTGCTCAGACCACCAAAGCTTGGAGGTCAATTGCCAGTTTGCTACCAAAGCTATGAATAACACACCACAATGCACCTTTGCTAGATAGAGGGACTAAATCTTTGACCTCTAAAACTATACAATTAAATCTCAGAACATTAACTTAGGACATGCGAGCAAAAGAAAATCCAGGTCTGACGAACATATTTGTTCCCATACAGCTTTTTGCACAAAAAAATAAACGACCATTTTGAATCCCACGACCTTTTGTTACTTTGAGGTAATTCTTTTTTTAACATTTCAGTTGATATTTCAATTCTGTGAAATGTTACTTTGTTCATCTGGAAGAATATCTTGCATTTATCAATAACAAAAATCTGGAATATGAGAGGACTAAAACAAAATGCTGTGACCAGCTATTTGGATTGATATAGATGAAGCAACATACGGTAAGTAGGCACATACAACTAGATATCCTAAGAATGTTTATGATTAGCTATATAAGAAAGTACATAAAAAATATGACTGCATCAAGTGAAGGTTGGAGTATTTAAAAATAATAAACAAAAGGTTAGCTAAAATTGTACAAAAAAGTGAAGCATAAACAAAAAGATGCTCCACAAAGGAGAAGAAAAATGAAGGAATGTGCAAAATAAAATGACGTGGGATGTCAAAACAACAAAAACAAGGGAAAACTAAGAACCGGGTATACTGGAAATTAGGTATGCCATCCAATTGAATTCAAGAAATCTCAAATCAACCTAAAAAAAACATACTGCGGTAGTGTTGATTGTGAAATACTTACAAATACAGAAACCACTAGATTAGGAACAAAAACTAAAATAAATTTTAAAACTATGGGTTGTAAGCCCCACCCCCCAGGCCTTAATGAAGAGCCATACCATCAAACTACAATTTCAAATGCAACACGATATCCATTCATTTTTCCTTTGATTTACTACAAATCAGTTCAAATGATAATTGAGCAACCCACAACAAACTCAAAAGCAACTGGAAACTGAATGCAATTCAAATTCAATATTAAAAAATTTTTAAGTAACTTCTTGAGTTTAGACGTTTGATATTCTGATTGCCACCCTTTTCACCCCTCCTTCCTCTCTCACTGGCCTACAATTGATGGATTACCCTTTTTAACAATAGCAGCACCAGCAAACACATGAATTTCCTCCCTTAAATCAGCACAAGTTAAATTTGTTACTCTTTAAGTGCTTTTAAGGACATTCTGATCACAAAATATTGAAATTTTCCAATAAGAATAACAAATAGCCAAATCTATAGAAATAGAATAAAGCAATAACAAATTGAGGACATCATTGGTAAAATAAACCAAGAACTCATCACTTGTCACAAGCTGTTTTATCAAAGCACGCATGCTGGATTCACAATTTACTTAAAGCTTTAAATCGGTTATGCCATCGTACCATGAGGTTACATCTAACAACATGCATAGCATGCAATTCAAGTAAAGGTAGTACAAAGAAGTTACACAAGCAACTAAAAGAAACAGTGTAAGCAAATAGTCCAAGCACGAGACCAGCACAATGCATTGCATAGATCACTCATTAGCAACATAATAGGCTTAACCTAGTACATTTCCCTTAGGTACTGAAATTAAAGTCTATGATTACAGTTAAGATAAACAGAACATGAAAAAACTTCAGCACTTGGGTAAGGGCAGAGTCAGCATAACATTAATTGCTCTAAATAGAGTTAACATTAAACCTACACTCCAACAATAAAAGCTATTAACTAGAAGTACCTTATTCTATGCCGAATCCATACTTAATAAACATAAGTAATAGATGTCTTAATTATTAAACTGCAAGGTCCTAGGGACCTTAAAACATTGCATAGGATTCATTGTTGTTTACAATAGAAGTATGCTACGCATACAATTTTAATTATTCCTGAAATAATGAAATTTATCTCTCTTTTCCACACAAGCAAACAATCATATAGTTTTCAGTCAATCAATGTGGAAACATACACTTATTCCAACCAAATGTGGAAACAAGGCAGTTCATGATGCAACCCAAACCAATTCAATTTTGGCTAAACATAATGTGAAAGTTCTTGAGACTCAATCAGACCCTAACTTTGAAATAAAGCTTGGTTCACAGTTACTTCTAGATGATTATCGATCCAATACTAAATTGGTATGAATGCGACCAATTTATGATTTTTACTCAGACTCAAAGGTAACAATCATAGATGTCAACCCATTTTAATTATGGTGTAGTCTATAGCTTTATCATAGTTCCCATTACCATTTTTGCAGATATTTCTCATTCTAAACCTAAATTAGTAGTAACTTTGATTGATGGGTTATTCTCAAATCAAGGCTAAGAAACTGACTGTATTTATAAATAACACATTTGAGACATCAAGATAAGGTTCCTTATAGTGACAATTATCAGTATGGACATTATTCACTACTTTTTCATTTTGGTATTGATTATTTGTAAAATTGAAATTGTTTTACATCAACTAGTTTGTAAAACTAAAACTATTTCACATCTACTAAAACAATCAAGTTTTTGTTTTCATGATGCAACCCAAACCAATTCAATTTTGGCTAAACATAATGTGAAAGTTCTTGAGACTCAATCAGACCCTAACTTTGAAATAAGGCTTGGTTCACAGTTACTTCTAGATGATTATCAATCCAATACTAAATTGGTCTGAATACGACCAATTTATGATTTTTACTGAGACTCAAAGGTAACAATCATAGATGTCAACCCATTTGAATTATGATGTAGTCTATAGCTTTATCATAGTTCCCATTAACATTTTTGCAGATATTTCTCATTCTAAACCTAAATTAGTAGTAACTTTGATTGATGGGTTATTCCCAAATCAAGGCTAAGAAACTGACTGTATTTATAAATAACACATTTGAGACATCAAGATAAGGTTCCTTATAGTGACAATTATCAGTATGGACATTATTCACTACTTTTTTATTTTGGTATTGATTATTTGTAAAATTGAAATTGTTTTACATCAACTAGTTTGTAAAACTAAAACTATTTCACATCTACTAAAACAATCAAGTTTTTATTTTCATGATGCAACCCAAACCAATTCAATTTTGGCTAAACATAATGTGAAAGTTCTTGAGACTCAATCAGACCCTAACTTTGAAATAAGGCTTGGTTCACAGTTACTTCTAGATGATTATCGATCCAATACTAAATTGGTCTGAATACGACCAATTTATGATTTTTACTGAGACTCAAAGGTAACAATCATAGATGTCAACCCATTTGAATTATGGTGTAGTCTATAGCTTTATCATAGTTCCCATTACCATTTTTGCAGATATTTCTCATTCTAAACCTAAATTAGTAATAACTTTGATTGTTGGGTTATTCCCAAATCAAGGCTAAGAAACTGACTGCATTTATAAATAACACATTTGAGACATCAAGATAAGGTTCCTTATAGTGACAATTATCAGTATGGACATTATTCACTACTTTTTCATTTTGGTATTGATTATTTGTAAAATTGAAATTGTTTTACATCAACTAGTTTGTAAAACTGAAACTATTTCACATCTACTAAAACAATCAAGTTTTTGTTTTCAACTTCTTACTTAAGCTATCAATTTTGTTACAAGATTTTGAAAAATTTCTTTGACAACAAATTTTGGTATCAAAACAATCGTCAGGTAGTATAACAAGCTTTGAATCATGGACACGACAAGGGATACAAAGGCAAGGCTCAACATGGAGAAATGACAACTTTAAAAAAATAGGGCACAATAAGATATGACAATTAAAGTAGCACAGACTAAATGTATAAATATACAATTATTAAGTTATAAAATTTAATGAATATAACAAATCAAGATGTATTATGATAAAATAGGCTCAACAAAACAAATAAACTATACTCCATAATAGAGGTATTAAAGACTTTAATATGACATGCTATAGATAAAGAGATATTATGATTAGTCTCAATGAAAAACTTTTACAAGAAGAGAAGATGAAAATGAATGTATTAAGAACAATAAAACCTTGAACCAACCTATTTTATGTTTGATATGATGTGAAACAATTTGAGAAACCCATCCAAAAAATGTTTCACGAAATGTTGCAACACGTCATAGACCTATTTTGCATGTATCCTTCAAATATCAATGATTTTTAATTATTTTATTGATAAGATAATCCAATAAACGTGTTTGACATGATATCCCCTCTCTCTTTGAAAAGTATCTTTGAAAACTCAATAAGTTTAAAAATTGTGAAAAATAGGCGGTCAAAGATTTGTATGACATAAGAAAATAAACTTAAAACTTATTATAGAAAATATAAGGCTATTCTTCAATGTTTCTTACACTCATTTTTCACAATCTAGATGTTGGGCATGGCCTAAAGGAAGATGCAGTTAGAGAAGTATGATTTCATATAATAAAAATAAAGAAAAGAGACAGACACAACAATAAAATAAAAATCTAAAACTCATTTTTTCTATGTGCGGCATAATGTGAACAACTTCAATGTTCCATTTCCACCTAAATGTCAAATCATGTCATGGACATGCCTTGCATGTGTCACAGAGGTGTTTGTCCTTTTGTTACTTATTTTCTGTTAGACAAACCAAATGACATGTCTAAAATGATGCCCCCCTCTTTCTTTGACCCAAATTTAATTCCTCTTTGCATGTTAGACTATAGATTTAAAAATTGTGAAAAAATCAATGATTTACATAACAAAAAAATTGAGTTAATACTTAAAAAGCATAAGGCTTTACATTAATAACACACTACTCTCATATGAATAGAACAATCATAATGAGGTAGAAGGATAGAATTCAAAACAAAAGATATCCCAAATAACCCACCATGATTGCCTATTCAATGAATTAAAGGCCCTAGGATAAAATATAACAATTTTTGAATACATTACAAAGTTCAACACAGATGAACATAACAAACTCCACCGGTGTAAGTTCACTGACTCAAGGTTTCCAAAATTAATGCTAGGAATATGTTGATGAAGAATAATACACCTTTGTCGATGAAAGATATCAAGATAAACTTAACCTTAGAGGATTGCAAGGTCATAGTGCATATATTATCTTGTAAATTTTACTTAGAAAGCTAGAAAATACAAATCTAAGCACGAAAATAAGTCCACATAATGTCTTGAAAATGGAAGAGTAAAAATAATCAAGAAGTTTGGTGGGATATAATTTATCCAAAAAAGCTAACTTATCTGATATCATATTTTCAGTGGATTGTTGGTGCCTATTCAATAAGGTTTACTTGACCTACGTCATATGTTCTTAATCCACAATAAGGATCTAACTCTTAGATCCTTTCATTTTTCTATCCTTGAATGAGGAACTATATATTCTCATAATTCAATTACTCTACCTCTATAATCATCATAATCTATTCACTTTAGCTTGAAGAGAACTCACACAAGCACATCAATTCATTTTGAAAATTTGGTTTACTCATATTGGGCACCTTTATCAGTACATTTCCATGTTCAATCCCACAATGTGTGATTATGAGTACTCCTTTGAGTAAGTAATCAACAGACTTTTCTTGCCAAAATTACTAAGCATGAGTCACCAGTTATAAGGAATATAAGTCAAAGTGTACAATAAGACTGGCCAAGCAAAATCCAGATACCTGCAATACTTATATTGTGTATCAACAAATGGAGAGGCACTATAAACATCAAAATCATCAAACTAGCAGAGGATATAAAATGAAAACTTGAAGCAAGATCAACATAGTAAATTACAAAATCTGCAAGTATCAACAGGTATAGTCAGACAGCTAGAAAAGCTAGTGTAGCATTCTTACTCCTTATGTCATTTGTCTCAAAGGAAATCATTGTGATGGAAAAATTAATAGAATGATGAGAAACTGCCTGCAGAACAGATATATAAGCACCTGCCAAACAAACAGAAAACTCTCAGCATAGAGACATTGCAAAACGGTTCAGTATAGAACCACGGATTGATGATGTGAAAGTGCAAAACCTACTAAAGCAAGAGACTTGGACAATAACTGTGATTGACACACATTGCTTCAAGCTAGAGGCTGCATGAAACATTCACAACAAAACATTTTTGGTTCAACAAAAACTACTTAACTATTTCCCAAATAAATCATTGAAAAACATGACATGGGCATCTTTAGCAGATGTCTCACAGAGAATCTAAATTATAAAATTTGAAAAGGTATTCAATTATTCAACTTGCCAAAAGACTATTCGTCGAGGCTGAAGATCTTAGATCCTCACAAGTCAAAAATGACCAAGGAAGAAGAAAAACCAAGAGATAGGCTAGAAATTTCTCTCTATAACAGTATAGTTGTTGAACAAACAGACATGGGCAAGCGCTGGTTGGATCTCAATTTTTGTCCTTTATCTCTTAATCTCCTTAGTAATGGCATTGCATAGGCCATTAAATTATCCAAAATGTGAAGGATGAAACATGCTAGATATTAAAAATAGTCCAAATTTTACCCTCGACCGAATTATTTTATTGCACCTTGCTTTAACCACTCTCCTATCATTCTTGAATTTTAGCTTAAAAATAAACCTCTGCTTAACTATATGGGTTAATAGGATTAAACTTAAGCAACCTTACTAATCCAACAAAATACCCTTAAAGACAATTTAGTAAACAAACCTCCATCCAATACATAATAACACATGTTACACTGACCTAGCCCACCCCGCACCTGGCTGGTTGAATGCTATTAATGAGAATAATAATTAACTTTCTTAACAATAAGACTGGGAAATTTCTTGGTTCATTATGTTATTGCTCGGGGTTTACAAACAACTGCATTGATTTTAGTAAAAAGGTGCTTTGCATACACAGGGTTCCAAGGGGTAATGCTCGAAAAAAAGGATTTTGGTTATAGTTTTCCTTGCAATGACCCCGAGCATGGTAGTGCTTGTGATATTTCTACTTGGGACACATTTTATTTGAAACTTTTCTGGATACTAAATAGCATTGGATGGGTTACTTTTTATTAGCATTGGAAACACATCACGTTATGACAGGGTATCATTTCATAATTTAATGAAACCTCCATATATTTGATGAAATGGTTGACATATTTCTTTGATTAAATTCTTCACAACTTATCAATCGATATAACCCTTTTGGTACAAATAATTTATCGAATTGGGAATGGATGTTCTTATCTGGACATCTTATTTGAGCTACTAGATTTATATTCTTAATCTCCTGGCATGGATATTGGTAGAAATTGATTGAAACTTTAACATGGGCTCATGAACATATAGCTTTGGCTAATTTGATTTGATGGAAAGATAAGCCAATGGCTCTTACCATTGTGAAAGCAAGATTGGTTGGATTAGTCAACTTTTCTATAAGTTACATATTTACTTATGTAGTTTTCTTAATCGTCTCCACATTAGAAAAATTTGACTAATCTAGCTATTTTTTGTTTTTTTGCCATTAAAAAATCCCATTTCCTTCAATGAGAAAGCAACCTTTGATATTATAATCCCGTGTTAAAAAATCTCATTCCCTTCAATGAAACAGCAACCTTTGATATCCTAATCCCATGCAAGATTTCCTTTCTACCTTTCTTGCAAATGTAGATGAGCTTCAAAAAACTGCCCTTTCCTTTCTTTTTAGATTGTGCAGGCCATTTCCTAGTTTCCCTCAACATCACACCACCCTACCATGACCCCTCACTAGCATTTCAATAACAATGGGTGTAATATCGAAATGCTTTGGTCTTTCTTCTTGCCCCTTCATTGTTGTCAACCTCCAAATTTATCATAGATAAATTCTTCTAAATAGTTAATACTAGCTAATAACATTTGATACTAAAATAAAAAAAAAAAATAAGAGTTAAAAAATAATCTATGTTCATAGTCAAATATAACTTTTTTTCTTAGCATTACTAACAAATCTGATACCATGTTAGTCTAACACCAAATAACTTAACACAATCACATTCTAAATGGAGGCTAAATAATTACAATTGGAACATTCCCCATAAGACTCAGATGATCTCCTTCAAACTTCTTAAACAGTTGAACTGGTCGCAGAGCCATATTCTGCTTCAACAGTAAATTAAAAAAGTAGTCCTAATCTTCCAATGACCCAGCATAAAGTTAAAATTTACAGAATGAAATGGAAGCACGTGAAACAATTCCATGGCCACAATCAAGATTGAATAAATAGAACAACAATTTCGAGACCCAACGATCAATTTGAAGGAACACGGGAAAGATGCAGTGTTAATTACCACGTTTCTTCGACAATGATCGGGGGATGTGCCGTACTTCAGGAATCGGGATGACAAGATCAACACCGTCGCTAAGTTGGAGGGGGTGTAGGTCCTACGATCGTGAAGGAAACTGTAGTTTCTTGAAGGTGAGAGAGGAGTAGAAAATTGGCGAAAGCGAGGGCTCGGGATGCTGGGGTTGGGAGTGCCAGTGGCGAAGACGAGAGAGAACCGCCTAGAGAACGACGAAGCCGAGAAGCCGAGGGTTAGTAGTTTCTACGTATTCAAGGAAAACTCTTGACAGAATTCTTCCGGTCTTCCGTAATTGTGAATTTTTTTTATTTTGTTAATTATTTTTAAATAAGTGAAAGTTATATCAAATTATATATATTAGATTATTGAATAAATGTATGACAATTATAAGAACTAAGGACATATAAGATAGAATGTGCACTCTAATGAATGGGATATTTTTAAAATGTGTTATTTTTCATCTCAATTTGGGCTGAACAATTTGTCTCATTTCCTTTCATTTGATAAGAGCAAAGCTTCTCTCTTAACAAAATTTAAAAACTTTGATTTTTGAGTTTTTCTTTTTTTTTTAAGCTATTTGTTTTTTCTTTTAAGAGTGATATTATTTTTTGTCTAATGTAAGAATTATTACATAAAACTAATAATTCATTGAAGATTTTAAAAATCATTAAGAATAATATATGATATATTTATTTACCTATAATAATATTTATAATCTTTCTCTTCTCTTCTAAAAATCTTAGTTTATTTTTTGGGATGTTACAATACTAATCTTGAGCATACTTATGTCCATTTAGTTTATTTTCTTATTTATGATTAAAATTTTGTCATTCCTAAGCTACGATACAATTGGGCATTTGAATATGTTGTAAGATATTAGTATTTTTTTAGGTTAATGATTATTTCTTCAACTACATTTCTTCTACCAACGAACCTTAAAAGGGTTCTCCTTTCATCTTATATGTTGAGCTTATTAGTTAATGATCCTTAATATTGTGACCATCGAGGTTTTGAAAAAAATTTGTATTACATTAACTATCCCTTGATCATGCATCTTCTATAATTTGATGTTGTTCTCCTCTTTGACTTGATATTTGACTTCACCACCTATGCATATGAATTAATCCTTGATATTTTTTGCATTAAATATGTGTTTAAGATCAATAAAACTAAGTTTGATATCATTTTTAACAAATTTATGGTGCCCAAGCACAGGAAGATGTTGGTTTAATAAACCATGTTATTAGTAGCTCTATATCGCTAAGTATTTGGGAATATTTCATCCATCTTCAAGAAGGTCTTGTGCTATCTTTGTTGTTAGTAGAATTATTTTTATCAATATTTTTCAATCTCACACCTTATTTAGGATTTAAAGCCATACTTTCATCTCTTCTAATGTTCCTCAATCTTTTAAAAAGCTTTTAAGAGCTTCCTTTAGAGCGAGGACATCACTAAGTTTAAAGTTCTTGAGCTAAGATTTATAAGTTGAAGTATAGTTGGAAGACCCATGCATCCGAGTTTATCGCACATTTTGTGGAGAAATGCTATGTAAAGTAACACCTTTGTTCTCGGGAAACAAACAGATGAAAGAAAACATAGTGAGCACTATAAATATTTTCAATGACAAAGTTGCAATTGAGAGAAAAGAGAAACATCAACTTTTTTTATCTAAATGAGAAAATTCTAACAAATGCAATTCAACTTCTAAATAATAAGTCTCTCTATTAAAAGAACTACTCACAATGACCCATTATCAACAATGATTGAGCCATTCTTAAGTAACACTATCAACGATAACCAATGCTACATAATTTTAGATAGAAAGTCTTCAACATAAAAGTTTTAAGTTTTATATCAGATCATTTTAATCTTATATTATAAATATAAAATTACAATCAACTTTGAATATAAAAATAAGACAAAAAATTAATAATCAATATTATTACATCTAGACAATGGATTGTTTATCACATGTTAAGAAAAGAAGTATAATAGAATACAAAGTTGACTCGAATGTATTTAAATAATCATAATAATTCAAAAACTTAAAAATATCAACAAAAAAATATCTTGATTTTAGATTAAAAATAACCCATCATGTACAATTTGTATATTTTAATCAATTGTGTATCCTATGGGAAATAAAGAAAACCGAGTTAGTGGTGTTGGTTCATTTTGCTTTGGTTATTTGTATTGGGCAACAAGTATTGAATTATTTGGTTCACGTAGCTTTCGGTTCACCGACCATCTGACTTCCATCTACGTCGAAATTGCCGGTTCGCAAGGAATCGAGTTGCAATCGGCCATTTGCGTGTTAGTACCTTGACCGACTTTTTTTACTTATTTGATCGTGCTCTATAAGGATTCGGTTTGGTCTTTAATAAGTTATTTGGTATTTTAATGTTTTAACATGTAATGATTTTTTTATGTATTTTTTTTTATTAAATTTAAAATTATAAAATATGATTTAATTTTTATAAGAAAATAAGAAAATGATTTTTAATCAAAAGAATAATATGACATGACAAGACACAAAAATAAGTGGTCATCATAATCACTCTCGCTTGTTAGATTGTTTTTGGAAAGATGTTAAAGATGTTGGTTCATAGAGCATTAATATAATGTTATTTAAATATTTTAAAAAAATTAAAATCATGTAGTATTTAAGTACATCTATTTTAATAAAAAAAATAATTCTTATGGATAGTTAATTAAAATGGATTTTAAATAAAAAAAAGTTTATTAAAATCAAAATTTTTAAAAAGTTTAAATAAAGTTAGAAAAACTAAGATCAAACAAGGTACATCTTAGTCTAATATCATAATTTGATTGCAACATGATTGTTTTAGATTTCTTCAATCATTTTTGTTGTCATTTATTACAATAATTTATTTTTTATTTCACTTGTTCTATTCCTTGCACTTTTTCATATCACTCTTTTATTGCATTGATATTCAATGAAACTATTAATGTAAACTCTAAACAAATGAGAGAAGCACACAAAAATGATTGATTTATTAGTAGAGAGAACTTATGACTTAAGAATTATTTTATAAATTAATTATTAACTAAAGTAAGACTTTATGGAATTATATCAAAGTTATGTAATCTATATTGCCCCTCTTTGATATTATTCTAACATAATATATTCTTTTTGTTATATAAACAAATCTCTTAAGAAAATGTTTTTTTGATGATATATTATAATACACGTGATCTATATAAGACGATAAATAGGAAGTTCATTAGAGTCTTTTTATATTTCTCATGTATGTATTGTTTAACATTGATTAAAATTCATCACTAAACTGTCATTTCGAAGTATTCAAGTACCAATAGTTGTGAACGAATTGTGTTTTATTAATTGATGCTTTTTATAATTTCATAGTATTGATTTTAGATTAAAAATAACCCATCATGTTCAATTTGTATATTTCATGCCCTTATTTTAATATGAAGTTATGATAATCAATAAAAATAAGCTTAAGATGTTTTAAGCATTGAATATTACATTATTCAACAACTTAAAAAATTTGAATCATGGAGTATTCAAGAATCATTATTAATATATTTTATTGAAAAATAGTTTTTCATAATTATCAATTAAAATATAATTTTAAGTAAAAAGAGTTTATTAAATCAAAATAAAAAAATTAAAATGAAATTATGATCAAACAATAATTTTGAATCCTGTAAGAATTTCATGATTAAATATTATTATGATATAATATATAAGAAAAAATGACCCATACCCTTAGATATGGTCACGAAAGGTATAAAACTAACTAGAGAATGTCAATTTTTTTTTATAATATACAATTTGATATATGTTAATTATTTTGCTTTCTCAATTGACGTTAAACTGTAACAATTGAATGACTATTTATTTTTATCATCTTATCATGAAGATTTGGATAGCCATTTTTATTATTGCAAGCTCTCTTTTATTTATAAAAATCCCTTTTTCAATATATATTTTTTAATGATTTTATATTTTTTTATGAAAATATTTATTATAAAAAATCAATTTGAATAGATATTTTGTTAACTATTCACGAATGCTCCTTTAAGAGGTTGCATACGATGAACATCTCTCAACATGTGATCCGTGGGCTCGTTTCTCTTTTGGTTGTCTTGATAAGTTTGTTTGGAATTTCTTAAGATTGCTCCTTTTGTTTTCTTTTTATTGGCTTCTACAATACAGATTATTCCACGTTGTTTTAATAATATAGCAATAAAACTTGCCTTATAAAGTTAACATGTTACGAAAAGATAATATAAGTTATATAAATATTTACTGAAATAGTTAATATTATTACAATAATATTTGAATTGTAATGATTTTAAGATTTTTTTAAATAAATTTAAAAAAGAATGAGCAAAAATAAATAGATAAATAAATAAATTTGACCAAACAACATTTCCGTGTACCGCTCACCGCCCGATTTTACAGACCAACTTCGTCGGCTTAAATTGACCTCCCGGAGATGCCCTCGACTAACAAACCAGCGATCCAACAGAATCGAGATCCAGAGAGAGAAACCGCCGCAAATCTTCACATGGGAGAAAACTGTACGAGAACTTGTCATGGGGGAAAGCTGTAGAAGATCCTCTTGATGAAGTGCAGGAGGCACCCTTTCGAGGTGGGCGTCGGCGTCTGCGCCTCCTGCCTGCGCGAGCGTCTCGTTGCTCTCATTGCCGAGCAAAACGAACTCGCCGCCGACGATCTCCCCTGCCGCCGATTGGAGTCGTACCCTTCCCCATCGAATCCGCCGCACCTCTCCTTCCCCCGATCCGTCTCTCCCTACATATCCCACCGCCGATCCCTCGGGTCCGACTATCCAGCCCCCAATCGCCGCCTCAGCCACTTCTTCAGCACCCCCCTGGTCGGGTCCTACTCCAGCTTCTCCGTCGCCGAGGGGGATCGCAAGCCCCGCCGGAGCTTCTCGATATGGTCGGCCGTCTTTGGCCATTCGAGATCTGATCACTCGGAGCCCCGATCGTCGTCTTCCTGGCTGTCCGCCCTAAAGCGGAAGAAGAAATCTCGGAATCTTCCCACTGCGGCCGAGCACGGAATGCCGCACGCGAAATACGAGGAGGAAAGAAATCATCGACAAGGATCTGGATACTCCTCCGATTCCTCCCCCGGAAGGCGCTTCCCGGCCCCCACTCCGATGCGTTCCTCGGCAGCGAGGCGAAGCTGCAGCGGAGGAAGCAGAGGGGTTTCCGGCTTTGCCGTCTGCCTAAGCCCATTGGTCCGGCCAAGTCCTCAATGCCGCCGCGGTGGCGTGGATAGCGGGATTTCCAGCGACATTCGCTTGGTCGGTAACCACAAAACGCGGCTCCATGCGTCTTCCGGTGAACCGGCCACCCTCGCGACCAACCGGTCCAAGAAGCTTGCAGACTTCGGTAAGTTGAGAATATGAAATGACGCATTTGCCCACTTCTAGTTTAGCCTTAATCCATTTCGATCGTGCTTTCGATTTTTAAAATTTGAATATTTAAAACTGAACGGATGTATAGATTTATTAGAAATATATGCGAAAGCAATGGAATTTAATTGGCTTTTATGAGCCTGGATATTGAGAGTCAGATGCTCAGTTTACAGCTTTTATTTCTGTCATAATTTTCGTGCCGGGTAGCATTCAATGATACAACCGCAACGCTATGCCTTATTTCATTACAAAAATAATTATTCCTCATAATGTTCCTTCCTTAGTCAACAAAACGATTTTACTTTTGCCATTAATAAACCAATTTAAAAATTTCTTTTAAATGCTTCATTTAACGCGCTACCACGACTCTTCTTTTGAGTTGTTGTATTACGTGCACCAATAGAAAACAGCCGTGTGTACATTTGCAGTTCTTTCGACGAATTTGTTTTGTGTAGCATATGTATGCTTCTGTTTGTTAAGAACATAATTTTGAATATATTGAATATTTTTGTATTGTTTTACACTCAATTGATGGTTATTGTACACTTTTGTATTGTTTTACACAAATGTCCCTTTAGTTAATGCATTTTCCTCTTCATTTTGCTTTTTGGGTATTTGGAAAAGTTTAAACCTAGTTGAAAGATTTTGAGCCATGTTTACAAATTTGTTTAGTCTTATTTTTTGTATTAAATTTTCCTCTAAGAGATCGCGCTACAAATAAACTAATTTTTTGCAACAAAAATATTAATCACAATAAGTTACGATTTTGTTTTGAAATACGTTCTTGCACAATGATGTTTATGTCGCATCGAAACTCGCAGTTGTTCTCGTTGCATATGCTATGCAATGATGTTTATAATGAAAACATGTATTGGATGTGACGCAAAAAAGTTTGATTGCAAAAAACATGTTTATTAATAAATATGTAATTTTTGTAAAAGTAATAATTTTTGCAAAAAGAGTTTCATTTTTTAAAATAAATGATAATTTTTTTTGCATAAGAAATATTATGGATGGTTCTTGTTTTTTTATTATTTTTCTATGGTTTTATTAATAAAATAAGCATTAGTAATTTGTTGTAAATTTTTTAATAATAAAAAAGATAAAGAAAAGTTAAATATTCTTTTAAAAGTATTAAAATATTTATAAATCACATAAGCTGAATAAAAAAATTGAAGTAAAAATGTTAGTGTTAGAAAAAATTGATGAGTCATAATGGGCAATAAAACCAGGAATCTAAAGATTTGTTGTAAAGCATCCTTTCAGAGAAGAAGGTTAGCACAGGTCTTAGGTAAATCATGAAGCATAACTCGTTGCACAATGTTGACATGCTTTAATGACTTGGACGATTGCTTAGAGGCACAATCATTGTGTTGGAACTTAAATCAGGACATGATGGTAAAAAAAAATGCGCAAGGAGATAGTCCATAGACTATTTTTGAATGGGTTTTGTATTGAATTGTGCAAAGTGTCTTTGCTAGTGTAAGTTGCACAGTAAGATCTTTGTAACACTTTGTGAGGATCTATTGATATCTCTCATGCTTAAAATTAAACACATAAAATCTTCATTATCTATAATAAAATATTAGTAAAATGTTAAAATGAAATAATATGTGTGTATGTATGACCTCTCATCGAAGAAGTATCATTGACCTTTTGAGTGCCTCTAAGCACACTTGAGCGTCGAAGGATGGTCGGCTCATGTTTTAGCATTTAGGTTTCACAAAAAAAACTTATTTTGTCAAAATTAACTTAACTTAAATCAAAATAAAATGAAGATATTTTCTTACTAAGAACTTCTTATGTCTCATGAAAACGAGCGATTCTCTGGAATGTCTAGAGATCGATAATTGAAACTCCTTCCATGGTTTGTGCTTATCAACATCTGACCTATGCCGATGCTTATCAATCGTCTAATGCTGCGTAAGTCTATATCATATCATAAAAGAGGGTCATGCCCAATTGTATCTATAACATATCAATTCAAATACACTCAAGCATGTCAAAGCAAGCCCTATGTAAGACATCCTTCGACCTAGTCAAATTGATATTTTTTTTTACCTCCATACATCCAATGCATACCTTATTTCTATTGAAAAAGTATAAATGAAAGGATACAATTGTAATTTAGAATTCAAAATAAGAGTACAAAAAATTTCTCTTCCAACAAAAAAACAAAACCCTAAAAAACATATTTTGATGGGCTAATGAAATCTCCCATCATCTAGTTCATGTGTCATTGAAATGAGCTTCCAAGTCACATTGAAAAGAACAAGCCAATGCAACTTGTTGGCATCTTTGCAGCATTTTTTCACCATTTATCTCCCTTCAATCACTGTTTTATCACTTAATTAACTTCCCATTCTTTCATTTCTTTACAAGTGTCCCCCTCCGCACCACTAAGACCTTTGTTTACATTATCTTTGATTCGTGCATCATCACAGCCGAAGCTGCTTTAGCAAAAATCAAAAGAGAAGAGAAAGTGGATCTCCTGTGAGCCACTAATCTTGGTTCTCCTGCAGTTGTCATTCACTCATTTTGCATTGTTAAAGTTAGTGTCGAGAACGCTGAAACAAACGAACCCAAGGCCCTGCAGTTGACTCTTGGCTTGATGGCATGATGGGAAGGAGCTGTGGCTTTGGTGGAAGTCTTTGCTGAAGAGCAATCTCTTTAGGTTTTGGCTCTGCTTTCTACTTTTTTCCTGCACGTCTTCATTCCTCCTTTTGAATTTTTCTTTTCTTGATTCGCTGCAGGAGTACCACTTGGCCATACTGGGGACAGATTGGACGTCGTCTTCTCCACTCAGCCTTATGGGCTAACTTTGCATTGGTGGATTAAGGATTAATGTAAGAGGAAATAATGGTGATTCTTTCTTTTAGAAGTTGTTGAATTATAAAATTGAACGAGTTGAGGTTAGGTTTAGTTAAAAATAGAAGTACCACATGGGACCATATGCTACTTTCTCATAGGTTTAGTTAAAATTGGTGTTGTTTGTTTAAACAACACCAATATAAGAAACCATCTAGCTTCCCTAGTGTGGTATCGTTACATGCATATAAGGGACTCGTGCCAATATATTCATCAAAAATATACTTCTTCAACATAGATAAAAGATATCAAGATCAATTATTATTGTCATATGTACTCTTTTCTTATTTGTGTGATACATTTATTATGTTAATTTCAATTAAAACTTAACAAGTTAGCCAATTGATTCTATTTTTTTAATTCAATAAGAATTTCTTGTTTTTATTTTATTTGTTGAATATAATATTATATTTTCAATATATGATTGCGCCATGACTCTAATAATTGAATGGAAATTTTTTTATTTTAACAGGTCCACTAAATGATTTATTATGTCCTTGAAGTTCGATACAACTGTAGCAGTACTCTGAAAATAAAATATATAATAACACACATCACATATCATGCATGTACCAATCAGAGCAAATTTTAAATTATTTATATATTCATGTATATATAAATTAAATTTTAAAATAATATTTAATTATTTTTATAAACTCTAAAATTAATTTAACCGATAAAAATTAAATTAAACATCAAGAGTTTATCGAGGAGGTTCGACTCGGAAACTTGGTCGCCGTAGCTTCTTCCTCCGTTGAGGTAATGGAGTTCGTGGAGGAGGACGTCAGACCTAGATTGCTCTTCCAAGCTCGTTCAGTTTCTTCTTCCCATACTCAGCCTGAAAAAAGCAAGATCTCCAAGGTCCACGCCGCGTGTTGCATCTCTGCTGCCGCCGCCCTCTTGGCCGTTGCATTTTCAATTTCATCCCACACTTCCATCTTCTTTACCCTCCTCATCTGGATTTCTTCCTCGTTTCTCCTTGCCCCCTTTGCTCCCTCCTCTGCCACTGGTGGAGAACCCCGCGTTGGATGTGGCGATGTCCTGCCTCCCCTGGTATCCTCTCATGCGGAAGCCGACGAGCCTCGCAGGCGATCAGCCTCCCGTTTTAACCCTAAGCAGCCTCCACCTCACCCCTTGGCCCCGGTCATCACCGCTTCGGCAGATCCATTGAGATCGGAGGAGAAGAGAGCAGGAAATCCGGTTGGAAACAATGGCGGATCGGCCAAGACGGAACCGAAGCAGGGAGAGGAGGAGTGGACCGATGAGGATTTCGAGATTCTCAAGCGCCAGATCTTGAAGCATCCCTCTGGGGCGCCTGGCCGGTGGGATCGAGTTGCAGAGGCATTCAATGGACGACACGAGGTGGAGAGCGTAATTCGGGCGTCCAAATTTCTGTCCGAGAGAAGGCCGGCTGGAGGTGACTCCTTCGCCCAGTTCCTGAAGCAGAGGAAGCCCGTAGACAAGCGAATAGACGCCGCAGCTGACGGTGACGCTGCGGGGGATAGAAATACCGTTGAGCCTAAGGGTGAAAGTGTTGCATGGAGCTCTGGGGAAGACATTACACTGCTCAGTGCCTTGAAGGCCTTTCCCAAAGACTCTCCAATGAGGTGGGAGAAGGTGGCAGCTACAGTACCTGGTAAGTCGAAGGCCCAGTGCATGAAAAGAGTTGCGGAATTGAAGAGGGATTTCAGAAATTCCAAGGTGTCAGATAGTTGAACATTAAGTTCTCTGCTGGCGATTGGTACTATTGCTGCCTTCCCGGTTTTCCCGTTGTTCTGGTAAAGTGGATACGGCTCAAACGCCCAAAAGTTTCCAACATGGTAATTATTAGTGATTCCTCATTTTTGCACACATTCAAAATTGTTATGCACATTGATGCCATATCTCTCAAATTGAGCTTTCTTTGTTTGTTGTAGAGAATTTCTCCTCATAATTATAGGATTGAACCATTTTGAAATTCTATTTGTTATGCATGGATTCTTAATTGGGTACCATATAGTACAAATGGTACTTATTTGATGAAAAGAAGATTTGCACTTGAGAGAACAAATATAAGAAGTCTTTATTTGTTTGAATAGAAAACAAGAGAGTGAATAAAATGGCTCTTAAGTGGGCTTTTAGTGTGGAATGATTTCTTTAGGATTATGCTAGCCTCTTGCTCCCCAAAAGGTCTATTGGTTTTTTGAGATTACAATGTGTCCCCTTCTTTGGGTTGCTAAAGCGCTATTTAAATATTGTTGAGCTATGGAGCTAGTTGCTTCTAGAAAGATTTAGATCAGTCCCATGCAATTGTCGATAACTTGGTGTTCTTAGGAGGTTAGAACAATGTAACTAAATTGTCAAACTTTGCTGATTTATCAGCTGCAGGTGCCAAAAGCAATAGCTTACTTCACAAAGTTCCTTTTATGATATTATTGAAGCTTTCATGAGTTCAAAAGCTTTCCATGAGGAGTGTTCATGATCCAAAAGGCCTGTGCAAATTCTTATGTATGCATTACTCATATGCATGGATAATGAAGGAATTTTCATTTTCATAAGATTAGTTTGACAACATCCTAGCTATTTGATAATGGCTTGGTTTCATGGGAGATATAGCAAGAGGAGGCTGGCTTGGTGACTTCAACAATGTTTGGGTTGGAAGATGCAACACATAAATCACACTTGCTTTGCAAATGAAGTCTTTTAGATAATTGTAGAGATTAATTGCTCACATTCAACTGTCCATGACTGAATCATTGTCACTCAAAAGTTTGGAGTACCCAATGCAAGGTAAGAGAATGATAAATTAGTGAACCCACATATAGAAGTTAAAGGAAAAACAACAAAGTAAATAAAAATCACAAAGATTTAAGTTGAAACTTAAGCGAAACTCAAAACTATATTTAGTAAGATCTTTACTAGAACTTGAAAGAGGTGCAACCTTCTTATAAAGCTTGTCATTGTTTGCAATAGATGATAACTTTTATAGGACAATAAACGATAGTTTTAGGGGAAGAAAGGAAGGAAGAAGACACTTAAGTTTATCACAAAGTACGTACGTCTTTACTTATAATTTGCTCCAACCATCTCATTCCTTTTATAAGCATCCAAAATTTGCTACTTGTTTGCATTGAAGTATCATCCATTGACAAGTCACAATTATTGCAATTTTACATATTTGTATTATAATCGTTTACCTTGTTTTGATTTTCAAAAGTCATATTGATGTTTTCTCCCAACTCTTTGTAAATGTTTGCATAGATAAAGTTGACATGCCTTTGTAAAGTTTATGCCTTCATGATGCATTGTAATATTATGTGCTTCTCATTCTTAAATTATAGGTTTTTTTAACACTTCCATAACTTTACAATTTACTTGTGTTTTTATGCATTGCTTGTGTATAAATATATGTTTTTTCATCGATTCCATTACATTACACTTCAAATGTTATAATGATGATACCATAATTGAATGTACTCTCTTAAATTAAAATACTATATATATTTTTTTTCTAGACAAACAACATTCTACCTATTATTTAATAACATATAATCATACTTATTCTTTCCTTTTTTAAAGGTTTTTTGGGCCATTCCATTTTCTTGTTTTTATTTGAAACGACTTTGTACCTGACTTGCTTGGTTGAGATAGCCATGTGCTTTAGAGTTTTAATATCTAGTGTATTGTTGTATCGTAATAATATATACATTAATTGGAGTTGCTCTTTTCTCCTCCCACGTTGGCATCGATGTACCCTTGTAAAATTATGTCATGCCTCTCGACGTATAAACTAATATCTATTGTTTCATTGGATGACAAAGATGTCATTTGATATCTTCCAACTCTTTCACTTTGACTTTGCATTATAATCACCAACGATTTCCATTTTATAAGTAATATCAGGCCTGATGCAAACTATTGTAGGTAGAAAATTACTTATGCCCAAAACTCTAAATTCATCTAAATCTTTCTGAAAATTCTTTTGTTTCAATGATCTCATGGTTCTCTTAGATCTATTTCTTGAAATTCTATTTCTAGTAATTTGACATGCAATCCTTATATTCTTTATTTCAAATTCTTTTGGTAGCTACTTCCAAAGCTTATAGATTTTCTCCATTTTGATTGATAATCAAATTGACATTTACATATAATTGTAGAATTATGCAACAATTGTTGAAATGTTCAAAGAAAAATTGTGCCATTCCTTTTGAAATAAGAGCCCATATTTGCTATTCTACTAAGATAACAAAGAAGTCATTTGGCTATTTCCCTACTTAGGATTTGCTGCATAAATGCAAACAAGTCCCATTCTATAAGCTATGCGCTATGGAATGCAAATTGTTGTGTGCATACAATTACCTATGGTTGAAGCATAACACACCTTTATTGTGAGCTATCACTTTTTTTTGTGCTTGGTAATTGTTCTGTGCTTAATTTGAAATGATTCCTTGGTAGAATTTCTATAGATCTAACATTCAAAATTTTGAATTTATCCTGAATTTTCTAATTATTCTTTTATTGTGATAACTTTAGGAGTTTTTGTAGATTTATTTCAGTGATTTTTGCAAAAATAACCTTACATTGACAACTTTAATCCTTAATTTCAAATTCCAAGTATGAACATGTAGCTGCATAGAGCAGCAAATTATGTAACAATATTTGAAATTTTTAAAGCAATAATAATAGTTATGACAACACGTGAATGTATCAAACCATACATTGTTTGTGAGTTAGCTTCGGCCCATATATACTCCTTTAAGTTTGTATGTTATTTTCTCCTTTCTTGTAATTTGAAAAGCTTCTTGTTATGTAGTGAAAACTTTTTCTTCTAAATCATCATGGAGAAAAGCTATATTTATGTGGAATTAATGTAGGGGCTAATCATTTCAGTCTTTATAAGTGATGGAATCCCTTCTTTCATAATTAATTCTCACTCGAAAGAATCATCCGTTGACATGGCTTCTATAGGAATTACTTGATTCTCCAAAATCTATTAAGATCAAATACTGAAGAGAAGATGAATAATTTTACATGTTTGGCATATGTGTCGACTGTACGATGGGTGTGGACAAATTAGCAGTATCAAAACTAGTTCTACTCACATGTATGGGCTTTGTTCTCATATTTATATCTATATGTCATTTTGTATCTTTGGATGACAACTTATCTCTTATATCTCCAATATCTTTCATATTAATATTAGATTTGATCTTATGTTATTTTACTTCATTGGACTTTCTAGCATATTTATTATTGTATGACATTTTTTCAATAAACCTAACATCATTTGTCTTGACCATTTTGAGCCATATTGGATTTCAAATTTGGCAAACAAAATAATCCATGTCATATCGAATGAACTGCTATTGTGCACCTTCATCATCAATTTTATCCCTTTACTCTGAGTTAATAAATGCATATGACAAACATTTAAAGACCTTAAGGGGCTTGGATTTACCTTCTTTTCCATCAATGCTTCTTCATGTAGCTTAAAGTTTAGTAGTACAAGGGGTCCATTGTTGAGAAAATACATTGTCGTATGTACAATATTTGCCTAGAAGATCTTGGAAAATCTAGCATAGTCTCATGCTCCTTGTCCTCTCATTAAGAGTCTTATTTATCCTCTTAGTGACTATTTTATTGTGGCATATTAGGAAGCATAATTTGTGCAAAATTGTAAGTCTATTTCTTTGCTTCTCTTGAAGATAATGTGTATGTATTTGTTAGGGTTATCATTCACTATAATCAATGTGAAGCTTTGAGAAAAGTTTATAACATTTTCAAAGTTTGAATGATGATCTTCTAGTATGATTATGATTTTCTTAAATATATATTTTCATGTAAATCTTTATGTTTTGTTTCATCATTTGATTTTTTTTGTTTTCTATGTGTAAGTGCTTTGCTTTACTTTTCTCTTCAACCTCATATTGTGTGTTCTGTTGTTTTTTGTGGAAAAGATTTAGCCTTGGATGGCCTATTATAAGAGATTAATCTCTACAATTATCGTGAATTTGCATGCAACATAAATGAGATTTGCAATGTTGCGTGCTTTAACTAATAGTATCAAAATATTGGTTTTGGTGCCATGCTATAAAATTTCTTCTTTTTGTCAAGTTATGTATTAACTTGTTCTTTGGAGAAAATGATGAAAGATGACAGTGAAAATTGATAGATTTTAAGGCAAAGATTTTTATTTTTAAAAGATGAAAACAGAGGATTTACTTTTTAAGAACCTGTACCCATTGCCATATGGCCAAAAGCTTGTGTTAATAAAATAGGAAGAATTAGACTTGGTTGATTATTAGGTGCTTGTATGTCTTACTTTTGCCGTAAATGTAGCTTTCAATATCAACAAGGAGTCGTCAACCATGGGCTTAATGAAAGCTTTACACAACATCTATGAAAAAACCTTTGCATAAAAGGTTCATATGATGTGACCTTTTGTTCAATTTGATTGTGTCAAAGGTGGCTTTTGTCACACAATTAAGCTTAATAGAGATTTATTTTTACAATAAAGTGAAGGCATTGATCTTATTGTTATCATTTCTTGAGAGTTTATTAGCAACTATTGCTTTGGTGAGCAATGCTATTGGTTGCCAAAAGCTTAAGCTGCAGGAGGTGTAGGGTCTTATTTTGAGTAAGATAGTGTTAAAGAATCAGGAGACACATAAATATGATTTTGCTAGTTTTTGGTCCTCCATTGGAGAAGGTAAGAACACCAAGTAGGATAAAGTCTACATGGAAAAATAGTGGACAAAGTTGTCGAACTAACTTCCAAGTTGTACCATGATGGCAAGTAAAGGAAATGGCAATCTCTAATTGAAGAGTAATAGTGTATATGTTGGAGATAAAATAGGCTCGTTTGTGAGTGTTGGTAGGGTTTTTTGTGGAGGTCTGGATGATTTTAAAGTAGGGGCAATGTAAGCTCATGTAAACATTTGATATTTGATATTGAGTGTTAACTCATGAGATGGAATAATACGAGATATAGAAGAATGAAATAAATCGTGTGATGGTTAATGACTCGTGGAGGTAGAATATGAAAGTAATATTATCATTGACAATCTTATAGAAAATGCAGATAAATCACATATATTACAAGAGAAAGTCTTGTGCATAAGAACTATGCATGAGTTGCAATGGCTATTGTTAACACATTCTGTATTATGTTTCCAGAGAACATATGTTTTAAAGCCATTTGACATATCAGCATAAAAGAAATGTTCTTTTGCAGAAGAACCTCTCTGGAGATTCTTATTTGAACAATTGTTCCTTTCCTTTAAAATGTTGTAGAAAATACAAATGATCATGCCAATAATACCAAGGTTTAGATTCATACTTAACTTTTCTATAAATGCATGAATTTTATTATAATTTTTTTTTAAAAAATATCTTGTTATAAATCATATTAATTTTGATAAATAATAAAATAGACTTGTGAAAGAGCTCTTATTGTTTCAACAATAATCTCTACCAAATAATACACCAAAACATATCTCCATAACCAAAATATGTTGGATTTGTGAAAATAATAGCTACTTGTGTAGGCAAAAATAAAAAAAAATTGGATAAAAATTTCTTAATTCATAAATGGAATTTAAAATGCACAATTATTTTTGAAACATTTAAATAATAAAAAATCAACATTGTACAAATTACTTCTGTTACTATTCACAAATTGATTTCTTTCATAACAAAACATATTCAATATCAACACATTCGAAAATCATATGCAATATTGAATTATTCGACACATAAAAGATTAATAACTTAAATATCAACTTTTACATCATTCATAATAGATCAACAGGATCGACAACGACAGCAGTTTGCAAGTTCCCCATACCGCAGCACAGTTAGGGATTTGCTTGACAGTATCCCATTATTGGAGAGAGAGAGAGAGAGAGAGAGAGAGAGAGAGCACGGTCACGAGCAAAGCACTGCACTTCACTCTTTGTTGAAGAAATCCACGAAAAGCCGAATCTGCTCATCCGCCTTCTCCGTATCAGGATGGAAGAGATGGAAGACGTGCTCGGCGTCCGGCATCTCGTGCAGCTCCGCCTCGCCGGTCCACCCGCTCTCCTTAACCTTATCGTAGTAAGCCCTCCCCCTATTCCTCATGAGATCCTTCTCGGCGATGGTGACCAGTAAGCGATCGCATCCAAGCTCCTTCAGACTCTTCGCCTCATCGGTGAACGGGTTCAACCTCGGGTCGTCCGGCCCGGTGGTGTCCGGGCAAGTCAACTGCCAGATCTTGTTGATGTGGCTGCGGAAAGTGGGATCTGCCGACTCCGACCCGATGGGATCCGTTCCCCAAAAGTATGGATGGATCAATAGCACACCCTTGATGGCGATGCCGGCCTCCGTCTCCTTGCGGCCCCGCAGGGCCAAGTGGTGGGCGATGTTAGCCCCGGCGCTGTCCCCGGCAAGGAAGACGCGGGTTAGGTCGCCGTAGTCGGCGATCCACTGGTCGGGGAAGGGTGAAGAGAAGACCCAGCGGAGGGCGGTCCACGAGTCCTCGTACGCGGTGGGAAGGGGGTGCTCTGGGGCGAGGCGGTAGTCGACGGAGACGACGAGGAGGGGAGTGCGCGAGGCGAGAGTGTTCAGGTGGCGGTGGTAAATAGGGGAGGCGGCGGATTCGAGGCAGAAGGCGCCACCGTGAAAGTAGACGAGGACGGGGAGTTTCCGGGTGGGGGAAACGGGAGGGAGATAGAGGCGGACAGAGACGCCGGATGAGGGGTCGACGAGGACGTCCTTGCTGTCGACGCCAGTTGATGGGTCGAGGGAGGCCGACATCCTCTCGGTTCCAATAAGGCGGACAAATCGGCCGTTCTTGTAGAGACGAAAGAATCCCGGTGCGTCTATCTCGATTTCTTCTTCTTTTTCGGCGGCGACGGTGCCTGCCGCAGAGTCACTCGGAGCATCGGAAGCCATGGTATCTGCGGAGCTGTGCTTCCAACGGGCAGTAGAAAAGGTCTTTAAAACGATGAATATATAAAATATAAAAAAGGTAAAGTTACTTTTTTCAAAGTTTTCAAAAATAATATATATGAAAAAAACTTTGGAATGATTTTTTTAATTACTGTTAAAACATAGCCATAAAAACCCTTACCTACCTCTTCCCCTAAAACCATTACCAACTTTGTTTCCATAGATTTTTTACCACTTTTGATTAAACTAAGCTTCACATCTATGTTAAAAAAATATTGGCAAGATTAGCATCTTTGATTTTTCTTGTTTAATTTTTAATTCATTAATGAACATGTTGGATCTACATCAAGTAAGAGCTTGTTTTAAAATTTTCATTTTAATAGGTATTAATTGCACCATGACATCCAATTTATTTTATAATAAAACTTTCATGACAATTTAGTACATCAAATTAATTTTAAAACAAATTGAAAAATGTAATTATTTAATTTTCATTTTAATTTTAACCCTCTTCTAGAAATCATATGGAAATATTTTTATACCTCTCAATCCTTTTATTTTCTATAAAAACTTATATAACATAGAACAACTCAAATTACATAGTTAACTAATTAAAGATAATTATAAAAAAATTCAACATTGAAGTCATTTCTATAATTTGTCTCATATTTTTTGCAATTATGAAGGCATACTCTTTAACGATAGCATATTTGATATATTCTTTAAAGACAAGAAAGAATCTATAACATGTGTGATTTTTTCTCATCTCTATGCTTTAAAAATGCACATATAAATGTTTAAGTATATAAAAGATCAAATTAGAAAAAAACTTGGCTAAAAATTTGAATTAAAAAACTTTTAATCAGATAATGATTCTTCTCTCACTAATTTTTATGTTCATTAATTTGACGCCATCTTGGGCACAAGACTACCATTGTGTTGTGGCGTTCCCCGTGTTTGCATAAACTCTTAAAGTTGCCTCAACTCTATAGGATTTGTTTTTTTCATCCATTGTCTCAAACGTAATCTTCTTAGTTTTTGTTGATTTTCTCGTTTTCCACATATTGATTTTGCTTGTTTTTTTGTTTTGAGATAATAAAAGATGATTGATTCATTATTATGTTAGAAAATAATAAAAATAAAACTTATAAATTTGTAAACGTAAAATGAAAAATTAGATGTTATAATTCTTTACATTTATCAATAAAATTTTCACAAGCTCTTGTAAAAAAATCTTGAGATCATAATATTCACATAATAGAGAGTGAATTATGCAAATCATATATTTAAACAATCAATAATAAATATTATAAAGATGTCTTTTAAGAATATTAATTATTGTGAACCCTAGGTTTAATGATGTATTTCAAAATTCTATTAAATTAATCATCGCCTATATTTCTATATTGATTATATTATTTAATTTAAGGATTATATAAATATAATACACATAATATCATGATAGTTTGCCTTTATAGATGTCTGTCTAGCTTATCTCAATACTAATATAGGATCTTACTAGTATGTTGATGTGACACATAAAATCAAAAAAGTCAGGAAGTAATGCATACATTTTTTTCATTTCTAACTTTATTAATCTTTACTAAGTAATGCAATATATTAAATTTGTTATATTATGAGGAATATTTATAAGTTAAAAATCCTAAATAAAATACATATCTTAAGAATTCCTAAATGAGGAAAGAGATGATTTTAAAATTTTTGATCTCACACACTCAATCTTACCAAATCCTTATATCTCAAGTAATTTTTTAAATATCTTGCATTCTAAAGAAATTAATAATAACTCAGAAAAAATCTTCTCTTTGTGTGCTTATGTTTTGTGTTTCTCTTGGTATTACTTAGGATTAACACAAAAACATTGTCTTTTAATGCCTTGAGTCGATAAAGATCTCTAATTGATTTATTTATTTAATCTAGAGTTACATTATATGAAGTATCTTAAAAAATTATTAACAAAGCAATATAATAATTTTATTGTTGCTAAACTAATGATAAAAAAAAACTAATCAATAAATTTAAACTTACTTATTATTTATGAATAAGCTAATAGGAAAAATACTTCATAACCTCTGAATTTTTCCATTATTTTAGAGCCAACATTGCTTGAAATCATTCTTCATTTTTTAGATTATAGGTATTTGATAGACCATTTAAAAATATAAGAAATTTCGAAAGTATTAGCATTTTAACTAATGCTAAGTAGATCACAAAGCTAAGTATCATCACACAACTTCTCGACAATGCTGTAAGTTAAACATAAGAAGTCAATTCCCACACGAAACAAATTTTTGGATCAAATTTCATAGCTTTTTAGAGTTTGAAATTTATGAGGGTTCTATTTATGTATTGTTTGAAATGTGAGAAAAAAAATCTTTTTTAATAAGAGAAACAAATAAGTATATAACATATTCTTTTATGAGTAAAAAAGAATTAAAAAGGGTCATTTGTAAACTTTTAGTAAATTTTATGTTCACTAAGGAGAAAACGTCTTTGAAAAGTGATGCACAGCTAAAAAAAGAAAGTTTTCAAGCAATCTATCTCAAAAAGTAGCACAAAAAATACTATATATAATCAACATTCTTATAATTCCTTTGCTTTTTTGCTCAATCAACTAGTGAAATGCAAATGATTCTCTTTGAAATCTTAACATTACAAATGATTATCATCTAGTCAAGAAAAAACTACAAACAAGTATGGGAAAAAGAAAATATAACTTACAAAAGAAATTAACATCATTAGGAGATAACATCAAATACCATTACAACTTCACAAAGGATAACATTAGGTTTTATCATTGAAGTTTAAGAATGATGTTCACCTAAAAAAACTATTTCATCATAAAATAAAGTATTATTCTAACTACAACAAATGTTTTTCCCTAAAACCTAGGTAATTTACGCATGCTTTGATGGGGCTCAATGGATAGAATTGTTAATATGGAAAAAGGAGTCCAATGTTGCTAGGAAAAAATCTAGATGAAGTTAGTCTTCATTTGCTTCTAAAAGAAAATAATCAATGAGAGGGGCATGGATCAAGCATGAGATGAGAGGGAGATATGCACCAAAATCATCAATTAGTTATCAATCACTATAAATGTTTTCTTTTGATAATGATTATTAACTAGTTATTATAAAGTTTTTGTCTATTATAGTGGTTGGAAATATTAATAACTATAAAAAGCATCTCTATTTTATTAAAGATTAATTTATGACAATTAATTCAAAAAACTATTGTATATTATTTATTAGATAGTTATGCTTTCTCTTAATAATTTTTAATTAAGGAGATTTAACCAATAAGATAGTAAAGAAAAAGACAAACACTTACTTGCCCGTCATATAACTTTCTATTTAGAGAAAGAGAATATTCATTTAATGCAATAATAACAACAAACCTTAGAACCATTGAAAGAGACAAGAATGATGGCTATTACTTTCCCAGTATTTGGATGAAACAACTTAAAATGCTTCTTAAAAGGTAATCATGATCAATGGGGGCTATATTTCAAAACCTATATAACTAAAAATGTTCATCATATGAGTTTTACTATAATAAATCATTAGTCTAATGAGTCTAAAAAGTTTATTATATATAATAAATATAAAAATGTGTTCGTTTAAGTTCTAAGAAATTTTTTATTTTTCATTTTGTTAAGATAAGCTAACAATTTGAGCTGATAGAGGTATGAAAAAAGAGGATTATTATGGCATTGATTGAAGTTTGAGTTGGCTTATATGGAAAATGAATGAATGAGAGAGGGAGAAGAGGCATCTAATAAAAAATAGTGGAGAGAGATGTCTTAATTGGAAATGAAAAGATTAAAGATAGAGCATCTCCTAACAAGAGTAGGTTAGTAGGAAAGATGTAGTGAATGATAGTTTAGGAGTTGTAAGTTGAAAAGGATATTAAAAAAGGGGAACATAAATGGTGACTTTTTGAAGTAAAATAAATTGTGTTAGTGCTTTATCACAATGGCCATCATCTAAACTAATCCATAATGCAATATTAAAAATTATTATTTAAGATGAATACCACCGTTTAGGCTCATTTTAATACACAATGATGAAAACATCATTTTATGAACTAATAAAACTATAGTTAAAGAAGAGCAATGATAAATTAGTTTTTTTGTAGTGTTTATAAAACATATATGATTTGATAATATTTTTATATTATCCCATTGTTATATTGAGAGAGTTTTTATTTGTGAATAGTCTTTGAGCTAAAAAATGTTTGAAAAAGAAACTATGGGAAAAGAAGTTTTATATCAAAAAAAGTAATTTTTTTTATTAATATTCAATCAAAATGAATTTTGAAATATTTTTTTTAAAAAATTAAATTTCAAACTTAATTTGCAAACAAAGCCATCATATATCATAATCATGAACTTATAGGTATGTGTGCCAATGTTTTTTTTGTGTGCATATTTTCTTGTTTTTCACATAACAATAACATATTTTTATTATCGAAATTATGAGATTATTAAACCCACAACTCATGTTTAAACCTTATTTATTAAACATTGCCCAAACTTTTACATTTCATGCTATGGATAACAATACTTTGTAATAGCTTGATACTTAAATGACTTAACAAGAAGGAGGATTCTAAGGAGTTAAATAATTACCTATTCTTTTGTATTAACATGTTGTGCCATCGTGTAAGGATTCACCCCAAAAAAGCTTATGTTGGAAGTGTATACTTGTTGAGTTCTTGTTTTTTTTCCCTATGAATTGAACAAAAAAATTATTCATCAAGCACGAAGGAAGCTATGAATGGAGAAGAGAAGATGATGAGAAAACTAACTTCAATGAAGACTAAAGAGACATTAAAAAAAAATAGAGTGATAGCGAGAGAGGGGATAGATAGACATGGAGAAGAAAATGTAAGTAGCCACCTTTCAAAGGTAAAAAAATTAGACACGTTATAATAAAGAGTTATAAAATATTATTTTTCATTATTGACGAGGACAACCTTACAAAAGGTGCAACATCATCACACAGTAGTTGTTGATTGCACGTCTCTCATTCTAATTATTGAGGTTTTGTTTTGAATTGTTTAGATTATATTATAACATAAAATATATATATATATATGATTAAAAAATGAAATAAAAAAAGAATATATATTTATATAGTATGTCAAAATATATGAAAACATGCATATTAAAAATATAAAAAATATCAACTTATATTATGTTGCTAATATCAAACAAAAAAAAAAACTCTCATGAGAAGCTCTTTAAAGAGATAAGCAATTGGTAAGATTTAGTTAAGTAAAAATGCACGGCGTATATGCTAAAGTTATTTATTTATATTTTTCGTATAACTAAAGTTTTGAGATTGGACTACGAGCGAAAGCCATGATTTATATGTATTCGTCAATATATAAATAAACACCTCGGTCAATAATTATTATCAAAAAAGCACTTTTGTTTTTGCAACAAATACTCATTTCTTTCACATAAAAAGCTGACATAAATCTTAAGCAGAGAAATAATAGTTTCAACCTCACATCATTCTTTATTTATATATCTATCATCTGTAAAAAAGATTATGCACAAGTCGATATATAAAAATTATATATTTAACATTACAACAAACTTAAAAATTACATATATATCTAAAAGTTTTAAAATTTTATAATTTATTTTGTAGGATTTTAAAAATTACAAATTTTAATGTCTTTGAATTTGTCTTGAAGGGCTTCTTTAAATGATATCTTTAATTAATATTTTGATTAAGTTTAAGACTATGTTATAACCATCCAATTATCTTTTGAAAGTCTTATGCTCACAACCTATGTTTCAACCACTCTATTGGAATATTTGATTGCTGATGTTGGATCCTTTGATAATTTATCTTATGACTATTAAACTATCTGATGGATGTTCGACATAAATAATCTTTATTTTTGGTGCTCCATCAAATCATACGATTGCTCAATCAATCGTTGGACAAAGATTTAGATTAACATGTTCTTTTACTCAACACCATGATTTTCTTTTGCATAAAATTCACCTAAAGCTTAAATCAAGATTACATAAATACTTTATTATCATTTCCCTTCTTTAATCCACTCTCAAATATGTATTATTCTCTTTCCAAAAATCTATGGGAAAAAATGCACAATTCCTTACTTTTTTTTCTTTCTCAAATTAAGTGTTCTATCTCAATTCTTCTCCATGAACAAACAAATGCTCTCTTAAGGTTGCTCGTAGCCTTAGTTTACAAAACCTTTCTTTTTTCTCCCTTAATCTCTTTTTACGAAAAGCATGGCCCCTCACTAACCACATAGGTTAATTAATTAGGGATTTAACATTTCTTGTACTATTATTTAATACTTTTCTTATTTTATAAAACTTCAACTCTTGATTATAGCATTAATTGATGTTTGATTTATGTGAAATCAGTTTCATAAGATTTTGATTATTTTTCTCTACACTATTGTATAATTTTATTTATCTTTAAGATTTATATAAATAATATAATAATTATATATATATATATATATATATATATATATATATATATATATATATATATATATATATATATAACATATTTATTTAGTTATGTTATGCAAATCAATACTTAAATTTTTGATATTTTACAAATGAGTTTCTCATTTGTTTTGTTTTTCTTTGTAGAAATATTAATTATTGAGTCTGCATTAATTCTCATATAGATAAACGTAATTACTCTCACTACCAAGTGGCCGTCTACAATAATTATGGGTTATGGTTGATGTAGTAATATGATATGCAATATTCTTGGAGATGTAATATCTATCTATGTGTGAAAAATACAAGAATTGGAAAGTGACAAAAAAGATATATCATTTAAGCTATGTGATACGATATGCTATAAATGTTCATGTCATGACATTAAATAAGACGTAACAGTATGATGTGATTCAATTGTAAACAAAGTGAAAGTTAATGGGTTGGTAACTCCAACACCAAGGAGGGCATAAAGTAATTATTAGATAATTTCTTATAAAGAGTAGAGAGATCCTTAAAGAAAAAGTTATTTTTGTTCAAAGACTTTTAAGTAAAGGGATATAACAATAATTTTTTTTATCTAAAAAAAAAAGGTAAAACATTTGTGATGTCATTCTTCTGCTTTGAAGGCAATTAGATTTATTCTTAAAAACTGATTATAATATTGTCCTTTTTAATCAAAATGGGATGGTAAGGCGTGATGATCCCTTGTCATATAATATAAATAAATAGAAAAATAATAAAGAAAGTACAAAAAAATTTGATAAAGTTATCATTGTGTTATATGTCATGCAAATGATATTCCTATTTATACCTACTAAATAATTGTCGGTACTTCACTCTTATAATATAACCTTCGTGAACATTCAATTGACATGAAAGGCTTGATGATATGTTATGCATATGAAACTTAAAATTGGCATAATTCAAACCAAGCATTGATAAACTAATGCTGAGATAACATGTTTTTCTTCTTCATATTATTATTAGTTATATATTTATTCTTGAGTATGTTGTAGTATAGCAATCTTGATGTTTATAACTAGACATTTTTAAAATTAAGGATAAAATATTTGTAAGAAGAAAAGATTGTAACAATCATCATTTTTATCTCGATGAAGTTGAAAGAATTTCTTAAATCAAATCAAGAAGATTATTATCAGTATGCTTGAACTTCAAGTCAATTTTTTAAAATATATTATTTTACATAAAAATATTAAAATATTTATAAAATGTTAGAGGTGTTATAAGCTTAAACTTAATCAAAAGTATTATTTGAGTATATCAATATGAATAGTTCTAAGAGAAAACTATTCATATTGATATACTCAAATAATACTTTTGACATAAAATAATATTGATATAAGTAAAAAATCTTCTTTTGATATAAAATAATATTGATATAAATTATTTTTTTATTGATTTTGTCTTTAAGACATCACTTCACTTTGTGACCTGTTAATCCTTGGGTGTTAAAAAGATCATCAGCATGTTCTTGATTTTTTTTTTCTTAAACTATAATGTATTGTATTGCCAGAGATTCAACTCTAATGCCACAATAATCGTAATGTTTATCTATATTTTTTTGTTGTTTAATCTAAAATGCCGGACTTCATCAGGTTTCTGAATGGAATTCACAGTCAAACATTATCAACACACTTTATTACGTGAATCTAGAGGATTGGTTTGGTATATATCTTTGTTTGAGAAATTTCAACGAAGGTAACCCACAAGCCAATTGCATGTTTTCAAGTACTATAAAGAATGTTATCTCTTTGAGATCACTGTCCAATATTAGTTCTTTTCTTTTCCAATCAACAGCACCCCTTCACATGCCATCTACTGCTCTTCTAACACGGCAACTTCCAGATTAAAACAAGTTAGCCTTTCTTTCCATGAATCTCTTAAAATATTACAAACAATATGACCAACTTTAATAAAACATCTCATTTCATATTTTTTTATTTCAACCTAACTTATGACTCACGCAAAAATCAAATAAAACATCTAATAGATATATTAAAAAACGATAATAGAAACATCTGTACATTGATAGTCAAGTCTTGAATCATCAAAGTTGACTTGGTGGGTCCAAATTTAATTCAATTTGTACGAAAACTTAGAGCTATTTATTTGAATTTAAATATCACATCGTAACGATCTTTGTGAGCTATAACGACTACTAAATAATCAAGACAGCAAAGGAAAAAAATTCTGCTGAAATTGTCAAATAATATGTAAGAAAAGTCACATTTTCCTTATTGGAGACCAGTCAATCTCAAGCACTGAATGGGAATGAAAAAAAGAAGTGAACTATTATAAAAAAAAATATAATTTACTTCAATAAAATACCTAATTTCCAATTTCCTTGATTTTATATCCTCTCATAACTACATCCATTGATGTGGGCATGCTCGCAAAATGATTTGCATGAGCAGTTTTCTTATGTTTTGGCTGAAGGCTTCATTCATGCTGTAGGCCTGTGCATGGAAGGAATTATGATCATGACGATATAGTGATTGAGCTCATAGAAAGAAAGGTTTCATGTATGAGATGTGCATTAGTTGTGTGCAGAGGTAGGTAACAAGTTGCTATCACCAAGAACTTGGGGGAACAAAAGTTCAATTTGTGTGTTGAAAGAGTTTGGCAATCTACAACAAGGAAATTAGTACATGCATGCAATGAATCTTGTGGTAAAGAACCTTAGTAGGCATGTAAAGTTGTGAAATTTAGATGCATATTATTATTTTTTATACATCATTTTTTTTTTTGTTGGAGTGTCGGGTCATTATAGTAATAAGACTTTTCTGACAACTTTTGACATGAGAAAAATTTTTAACCAAAGCTCATATAGTTAGTGTCTCTCTATATTAGTAGTCTTTTAAGAATATAAAAATATGGGCGATTGGTTATTTGAGTTGTATGTGTTTTTTGGGCACAAGGACCTAACGATCATTCATCAAATTGAACCATTTCTAGACAATGCAACAAAGAGGACTTTGAAATAAAAGAAAAATTAAATGACATGTCAAAAAAGATGTTAAGTATTTGATATGATAAGGTGTTAAGCACACAAAATATCTAGTCGCACAGAGTCGACTACGCTTCAACAGATCCACTCGATTGCCCTACAGTTCCCCTTCCGGCTATAAAAAAAGCCCTTCTCCTCGACGGAGGAAAACAAAGCTGAGTAGCTTACCCGTATTTGCTCACAACCTACACTGCAACACGCAAAGCTACAATGGGTTCTATTCCAAACAACCACGCAGAGGTGGATGTCTGCAACTACGCCCTAAAGCTCGTCAGCTCTGCAGTCCTCCCCATGACCCTCAACTCAGCGATACAGCTCGGTCTCCTCGAGGAAATCGTCGCCGCCGGACCTGGAGCTCGGCTCTCTGCCGAAGAGCTCGCCTCCCGAATCGGCTCCACAAACCCCCTCGCACCAGCTCTGCTCGACCGCATCCTCCGCCTCCTTGCGAGCTATTCCATCGTTACCTCATACGAAGCCGCAGACACCGACGGTCGGGGAACCACCACTCGCTACGGCGCCGCCCCGGTCTGCAAGTACCTGACGCGCAACGAGGACGGCGTCTCCCTAGCTTCGCTCTCCCAGTTGACCAACCATAAGATCGCCATGGAAAGCTGGTACCACGTAAAGGATGCGGTTCTCCACGGCGGAGTTCCATTCAACATGGCGCACGGCGGGTTGAACGAGTTCGAGTACCACGCGACGGATCCGAGCTTCAGCAAGGTGTTCAACGAGGCGATGAGGGGCCACTCCGTCGTCATCATGAGGAACATCCTCAAGGTCTATCGGGGCTTAGACGAGGCCAAGGTGATGGTCGACGTATGCGGCGGGACAGGAGGGACCTTGGGGATGATCACGGCGAAGCATCCGCACATCAAGGGGATCAATTTCGATCTCCCCCATGTCATCGCCCAAGCTCCTCCCCTGCCAGGTAGGTCAACAGCAAAATTTAATTTTTTTGACGTGTTTCGTGGATTGAGATAAAAAAAAAACTGTCCTTCTTGTCTCCCAGGTGTGGAGCATGTAGGTGGTGATGTGTTCGCTTCAGTCCCAACCGGAGACACCGTGTTGTTGAAGGTGAATTCTTATAAGAACAATCTGCGAAAAAAAAAACTTGCTTGGAAACTCTTCAGAAAAAAATGAGTTTTGTTCTAAGATAAGATCTGTATTTGTTATAAGCAGTGGGTCCTCCATGATTGGAACGACGAGGACTGCGTGAGGATTCTAAAGAACTGCAAGAAAGCGATTCCGGAGACTGGGAAGGTGGTCGTTGTGGAGTCTGTCGTCCCGGAATCGTTGGAGTCATCTGATTTGGCCCACTTCATCTTGCATTCTGACCTGGTCATGCTCCTGGAGAGCCCCTTTGGGAAGGAGAGGACAAAGAAGGACTTCAGGTCGTTGGCCCAGCAATCTGGCTTCTCTGGTTTTGCCGTCCTCTGCAGCTTCTCCAGCGCATGGGTCATGGAATTCACCAATTAGTCGATGGTTCGTTGACCAACGTTACTGTTCAATCTTTTCGTGTTCTCACAACAGCAGGTGAATGTTTAATAAGGGGTGCCACTTAGCTTAAGGACGTTTGTCACCTTAGGTTTTGGTATTTAAAACTTTGATGTACTCAATGTGACGACATTTATATAGTATATGATTAAGGGTTATGTTTTGATGATTTACAGATATATATATAATTATCACTTTAAATCACTATAATATTTTAATATCAATATTTTATAAATTAAATTTACGAATATAAAATTATACCCAATAATAATATTAAAACTACGAAACTTTATCTAAAATTGAATAAATGTTTGAGTATTTTAATTATAATTCAAATGTTTCAATCTCAATTTAATATATGTACAACTAAAATGAAAGTTTTCAAGACCCATGATGTCATGTTAAAGAAAATCTTTTTTTTTTTCAATCACATGATTTTAAATAAATTAGAAAAAAAAATCTATACTTAAAGCAAAATGATGAATATATTATTTATAATAAAATAATATAAAATATATAATTGGTAAAAAAAACTTATTAATGATTTATTATAAGTAGCAATTAATTGAAATTACAAAATAAATTAAAAAAATGCTTATATAATATATTGAATCATCTTAATATCATTCATTGATGTAACTTATATTTATTTTTTTTATCATTTATATAATAATTGTTTTGTTATATCATGCTTATATTTCTTTATATTCTTCTCTTAATATTTTTTGAGAATAAAAGTTTCTTAATCACAAACTTAGTTCATGAAACCTTGTGGTTGGACTACCTAATGTACATCCAATAAATAGTAAATGTTTCGAGCCTCATTTTAAACCTCAATCTGTTACTTCTCCAAGATTTCATTGGATAACGTTTCCCTTCGACAAATCATCTAAAAGTCATCCAACTATTCTTGAATCATCTGTAGAGGTTCCAATAAAAGTTCAAGATCAATTTTGTAAAAACTATTTTGCTATTTTATATTCTCCTAAAACCAATATCATTCATTGATGTAACCTATTTTATATTATATTATATTTAATTTTTTTATCATTGATATACTTTTGGTTATGTTATAACGTGCCTATATTTTTTTATATTCTTCTCTTAATGTATTGAGCCTCATTTTAAACCACTATTTATTGTTTCTCCAAGACTTAATTGGATAACATTTCCCTTTGACAAATCATCTAAAAGCCATCCAACTATTCCTGAATCATCTGTACATGTTCCAATAAAGATTCAAGATCAATTTTGTAAAGACTATCGAACTATTTTAAATTCACCTTATACCATTTAAGTTCTATCAAATAGCTATTTAATCGTCGTTCCATTGTTCAACAAAGATGTTTATCTCGTTTATGTATTTCCATTGAATCATCCAATATATGCCTAAAATAATAGATTTTTTTAACACAAGTTTAAATCTCTGATGCTTAACTTATCATTTTCATCACTCACCAAAGTTATTATAAAGATTTAGTAAACAAATCATACAAACACAAACATGCTCTTATCATGAAATTTTAAAAACTTGGTAAGAAACTAAGTAACTTTGGTGGAGAAAATATCTCATAGCTGTTTTTTTATTTTCATATAATTTATTATTCACAATATTCAAAGTCAATCTTGACAGCTTAAATACAACTCAACTTACATTGAATATCGTAACAACTAATTTGAACTTACCTATAATATACTAACGGTTATTGCAAGTTGTAAGGGCTACTTTGATATTAAAGTATTATTGTATGAATAATCTATGTATTAATGGCTAAATATTCAACTAAAGTTGTCAATTGATATATAAAAAAATGCCAATGGGAATCATTTTAATATTGCGGTTGCCATGTTTTTCTTTTATCGTATATATTTTAACTATTATATGATTTAAACTATTATATACTAATTACAAGAAGAAAATATTATCATATATATTTTAAATCACAATCAACTATGTTTATCTTTAACAAAACATGCCAAACACTGGAGATATTCTACTCAGATCTCCAGTGAAGAAACTGTTCTAAGGTTTTAGACTTTTCATGAATAGTATTTTTATTTTTTTCTTTCTAATTTTATTTTTTATGGTATATTTTATTTATATTTTTGAAATAATTGTCAAATCAAAATTTATTATAAATGATATTTACGTCATAAAATATGATCTCTATTCTACCAATAACATAAAGAATCCGCTACATTATTCACAAGCCATCTACTCTCTTCTAACTAGTTGACTTACAGAAGACCTGGTCAATGTCAAGCACTCGACATGGAACAAAAGAACAGTAAAATATTGTAAAAAATATATAATTTACTTAAAAAAAACATCATATTATAATTTCCTCAACCCAAATGCTTCATAGCAACGTTATTTTGAAGTAATAAAAAATATTAAATATTAAATACTTGATTATATTTAGACAACATCATTTAGCATTAGAGTTTGTCTTATGATATTTTGTTAATAATATTTTTTTACATATCTTGTCATAAAAAAGTAAACCAACCCTCAAAAATAGTTTATGCAAACATTAACATAATGACCAACAAAGACAAGATTTATGCTAGAATAAAAAAATAAAAGAATTATGGGTTAAAAAAATAAATCAAATGGTGTTTATATATTCTTAATTAATTTTTGAAGTTAAATTATGAGTTATACGATCATGAGTATCATACTTGCGTAACACCATACAAACACACGATTACTCTATTAGAGTACATCAAAAAATATTGATGTAAGGGCACGATGATTTGATGTTTGCCCATGCAAGTCCAAGCTTCAAGCACAAGACTCACAACAGCCACACTAAAAAAAATTGGCATACCAGAAAAGACATTTAAGTGAGGGCGTGACGACATGGTAGTTACGCGTGGGCAAAAGGCTACACTCATGAGGCACACAATAATCTTGCTCGTAGAGGTAGGAATGTGTATAAGAGGATTTGTGCGACCAAGTGATTGTGAAGTGATTAAGTGCACAAACAAAAGGTTTGTGCTTGAGGCATGAATCAATTGTGCGTCCAAAGGTAGGCATGGTCTTTTTATCATGAAGGGTCATGAGGGCATGAAATTCAACATGTGTGTGTTGGAAGGAAACCTTAACGAACTTGTGATAACATTTGTTATAATGTGCGCTTGTCAACATGTGGAGTTGTGATATTTCAATTACTATTGTCATTTTTGTGTGACACTTCCTTGGACTAGAGCATAATGCTAATTATTATGAAGTATTTTGTGATAGGTTTTTATTTGAGAAAATGTTTTAACCAAAACTTAAATAATTAGTATTTCATGTTTTACTAGTCATTTGAGCCAATAAAAACACATATGATATATAGTTTGAATATCATGCGCTCTCTTTTATAAACTTTTCTGGTTCTAAACTAGCACTCTCTCATTTTCTTTCTTCTTTCTATAGTTTATTTTTCTTGCATTTCATAGTCAATTCTAACTTTTGCAGCAATAAATTTGGAGAACAAGGACCCAACAACGAGACATCAATTTGAACAATCTGCAAAATGTGATATAAAAGATTGCAAAAATAATATAAGGCAATAATATCTCAAAAAAGTCGTAAGTACTAAATATGACAAGGTATTAAATATAATCTATGTTTTTTTTTATCAAATTTAGTTAAATCAATAATGAGGTAAACAATAATAAATTCTTTGCACCAAAAATTTATTTAAAATTATGACATGCTAGAATAATTTGATTATACACATGAATTTTCAATTACGTGAATTATGATGCTCTTAAATTTTGATTGTTATGTATGAAAAAATAATTAAATGAAATATTTTGTAATGATATAATGTATGTTAAACTAGGAATACATGATAAACATAACATAAAATTTATAATTTAAAATATATGTTGATAATGAATATATTATAATGATAAACATATTATACAAAATTTAAGTGAAGATCTCGACCTATTATCCAACATGTATAAGAGCATCAAATCATCATGGAAACTCTTGACAACTTTATTTAGCTTTTCTATAAAACGATTTTCTTTTTAGTGCATCAGATTGTTTGATATCTTTTTATTTTATACAAACTCTACTTGTGTATAACATGTTGCTTCATCGAGATCTTTTATGTTAAAAATCATTATAAGTTTATGAACTCAAAAAAAGTCTAAACTTGTCTAATGATTCTAATATTTCTGACTAAACCTACTTTTTAATAGACGGTTCTATGAATATATTATATAAACCAAAGTCATTTTTAATTATTTATAAGCTAAATTACATTTTTATCTTATCATCATATATCAAAATATCATCTTTTTCATTCAAAATACATAAATAAAATATAGAAAATTAACACAAATGTAAACCAAATTTATACAGGTAAATGTACGTCCTTCTTAAAAAGAATGTTATCTCTTTGAGGTGACCGTCAATTATTAATTCTTTTCTTTCAAATCAACTGCACCTCTTCACGTGCCATCTACCCTTCTTCTTACCCAGCAACTTCCTGTATTAAAATAAGTTGTGTTTCTTTCCATACATCTCTTAAAATATTACAAACAATAACACCAACTTTAATAAAACTTATCATTTCATATTTTTTTATTTCAACCTAACTTTTGACTCACAAAAATCAAATAAATCATCTGATAGATATATTAACAAACGATAATAGAACATCTGTACATTGATAATCAAGTAATAGTTTGCACTTCGATCATCCCATATCAAGTTTCGAATCATCAAGCCTGACTTGGAGGTCCAAATTTAATTCAATTTGTACTAAAACTTAGAGCTATTTATTTGAATTTAAATATAACATCATAATGGTCATTGTGAGCAAATACAAAAAATTCAGCTGAAATTGTCAAATAATATGTAAGAAATGTCACATTTGCAGTTGTCAAACTCTGGAGATATTGCATATCTCAGCTTTATGTCCAGTGAAGGAACTGTTCAAAGCTTTTTAACTTATCACGCAGTTGTATTTTTCTTTTTCTTCAAATGTTTTTTATAATATATTATTTTTGAGTTTCTAAAATAATTGTCACATCAAAATTGCTTATAAATGCATATTTACATTATAAAACATGAACTCTATGCTCCCAATGACGTAGAGAATCCACTACACCATCCACATGCCATCTACTACCTTCTAAGTCAATCTCAAGCACTGACTGTAATGAAAAAAGAAGTGAACTATTATAAAAAAAAAATATAATTTATTTCCATAAAATACCTAATTTCGAATTTCCTTGATTTTGAGCACAAGGACCTAACGATCAATCATCAAATCGAACCATTTCCAAACAGCGCAACAAAGAGGACTTTGAAATAAAAGAAAATACAAATGACATGTCAAAAAAGATGCAAATATTTGATATGATAAGGTGTTAAGTACACTAAATATTTTATAATAATTTAATTAAAGTGATGACACTATTTTGATGACTTTATTGCTAAAATAGCGAAAAATATGATGAGATTAACTATAATAAATTGTTTATTAGCAAAAATTTTATCAAAATTATGATATACTCTATTGATTTTATTAAAAAAAAATACATCACAAGAAAAGTTAAAATGTTACAAAAAGCGATACCTATTTTAGCAAAAGTTCAAATCCTTTATGATAGGACAAAATATATTAATATGTGATATGATTTTATTCATTTAGAGAAAATGATTAAAGTGAAAATACGAGAAACTAAAATTACTTGGTTAACATTCTCTCAAAAAATGTCCTTATGAGAGGATTCTTACATTGAACTTGTTCAATATTGATTTTTGTAGATAATCTTAATGAGTTGTTAGTCATAAAGACTTGAATACTAATATTAAACCTTAAAAAACGTAAAATGTGATCAAGATGATTGATAACATGAAAGGATTCAAATAGTTGTTGATCATAAGAGAAAAAAAATGGAATAATTTTTTAATATTATATTTTAAAAAAGAAAATATTAGTTTTTTTTTTCTTATTTTTTTGGTAAAGATATTTTTGAAATGTGCTAAAAAAAAATTATTTTGTTTCTAAATAAATGCCAACTTCTAAAAAGTATAATTTATAAATGCAAGGCTCAGCAGTTTTAATTATAGTAATCTAAGGAAAAGGCATGAAGGGTTATAAATTTAATTCATAAATTTCCAAAATTAAAAAATGTCAACTCATAAATGCCGCATACAGCGAACATCCCACGTGCGCAAACCAATTTAATATTTGACGTTTAACAAATCCAACCACCATTTAGCCGCAACAAAGTCGACTACGCTTTCCCAGTTGCGCTGGATTGCCCTAAGGCTCCCCTTTCGGCTATAAAAAAAGCCCTTCTCCTCGACGGAGGAAAACAGAGCGGAGCAGCTTCCTGGTATTTGCTCATAACCTACACTGCAACAAGCAAAGCTACAATGGGTTCTATTCCAAACAACCACGCAGAAGTGGATGTCTGCAACTACGCCCTAAAGCTCGTCAGCTCTGCAGTCCTCCCCATGACCCTCAACTCAGCGATACAGCTCGGTCTCCTCGAGGAAATCGTCGCCGCCGGACCTGGAGCTCGGCTCTCAGCCGAAGAGCTCGCCTCCCGAATCGGCTCCACAAACCCCCTCGCACCAGCTCTGCTCGACCGCATCCTCCGCCTCCTTGCGAGCTACTCCATCGTTACCTCCTCCGAAGCCGCCGACACCGACGGTCGGGGAACCACCACTCGCTACGGCGCCGCCCCGGTCTGCAAGTACCTGACGCGCAACGAGGACGGCGTCTCCCTAGCTTCGCTCTCCCAGTTGACCAGCCATAAGATCGCCATGGAAAGCTGGTACCATGTAAAGGATGCGGTTCTCCACGGCGGAGTTCCATTCAACAGGGCGCACGGCGGATTGAACGAATTCGAGTACCACGCGACGGATCCGAGCTTCAGCAAGGTGTTCAACGAGGCGATGAGGAGCCACTCCGTCGTCATCATGAGGAACATCCTCAAGGTCTATCGGGGCTTCGACGAGGCAAGGGTGATGGTCGACGTCTGCGGCGGGACGGGAGGGACCTTGGGAATGATTACGGCGAAGCATCCGCACATCAAGGGGATCAATTTCGATCTCCCCCATGTCATCGCCCAAGCTCCTCCCCTGCCAGGTAGGTCAACAGAAAAATTTAATTTTTTGTAGATTGAGATCTAAAAAAACTGTCCTTCCCGTCTCCCAGGTGTGGAGCATGTAGGTGGTGATGTGTTCGCTTCAGTCCCAACCGGAGACACCCTGTTGTTGAAGGTGAATTCTTATAAGAACAATCTGTGAAAAAAAAAACTTGTTTGGAAACTCTTAAGCAAAACATGGGTTTTGTTCTAAGATAAGATCTGTACTTGTTATAAGCAGTGGGTCCTCCATGATTGGAACGACGAGGACTGCGTTAGGATTCTAAAGAACTGCAAGAAAGCAATTCCGGAGACTGGGAAGGTGGTCGTTGTGGAGTCTATCGTCCCGGAATCGCTGGAGTCATCTGATTTGGCCCACTGCGTCTTCCATGTTGACCTGATCATGCTACTGGAGAGCCCCTATGGGAAGGAGAGGACAAAGAAGGACTTCAGGTCGTTGGCCCAGCAATCTGGCTTCTCTGGTTTTGCCGTCCTCTGCAACTTCTCCAACGCTTGGGTCATGGAATTCACCAATTAGTCGATGGTTCGTTGACCAACGTTACTGTTCGATCTTTTCGTGTTCTAACAGCAGCGGGTGAATGTTTAATAAGGGGTGTTACTTAGCTTAGGGACGTTTATCTCCTCAGGTTTTGTTTTTTAAAACTTTGATGTACTCAATGTGATGACATTTATATCGTATATGATTAAGAGTTATGTTTTGATGATTTAAAGATATATATAATTATCACTTTAAATCACTATAATATTTTAATATCAATATTTGAGAAATTAAAACTACGAATAAAAAATTATACCCAATAATAATATTAAAACTACTAAAATTTATCTAAAATTGAATAAATGTTTTAGTATTTTAATTATAATTCAAATGTTTCAATCTCAATTTAATATATGTACAACTAAAATCAAAGTTTTGAAGACCCATAATGTCATGTTAAAGAAAATCTTTTTTTTTTTTCAATCACATGATTTTAAATAAATTAGAAAACAAAATCTATACTTAAAGCAAAATGATGAATATATTATTTATAATAAAATAATATAAAATATATAATTGGTAAAAAAAACATATTAATGATTTATTATAAGTAGCAATTAATTGAAATTATAAAATAAATTAGAAAAATACTTATATAACATATTGAATCTTGTGAATATCATTTATTAATATAACTTATTTTTATTTTTTTGTCATCTATATAATAATTGTTTTGTTATATCATGCTTATATTATTTTATATTCTTCTCTTAATATTTGTTGAGAATAAAAGTTTCTTAACCACAAACTTGACCATCTATTAGCTTATTAAACCTTGTGGTTATACTACCTAATGTTTCGATCCTCCTTTTAAACCACTATTTGTTGCTTCTCTAAGACTTCGTTGGATAATGATTCACTTTGACAAATCATCTAAAAGCCATCCAACTGTTCTTGAATCATCTGTAGGGGTTCCAATAAAGGTTCTAGATCAATTTGTAAAAACTATCGAGCTATTTTATATTCACCTTAAACAATTTAACCTTTATGAAATAGGAATTTGATCGTCAACAAAGATGTTTATCTCCTTTATGTATTTCTATTGAATTATCTTATATATACCTAAAATAATTTATTTTTTTTAACACTAGTTTAAATATCTTATGCTTAACTTTCTTAAGGTTTTCATCACTCACCAAAGTTATTTTAAAAATTTAGTAAACAAATCATATAAACACAAAGATGCTCTTATCATGAAATTTTAACAACTTGCTAAGAAACTAAGTTTGGTGGAGAAAATATCTTATAGCTGTTTTTTTTTATTTTCATATAATTTATTATTCACAATATTCAAAGTCAATCTTGACAGCTTAAATACAACTCAACTTACATTGAATATCGTAACAACTAATTTGAACTTACCTATAATATACTAACGGTTATTGCAAGTTGTAAGGGCTACTTTGATATTAAAGTATTATTGTATGAATAATCTATATATTAATGGCTAAATATTCAACTAAGGTTGTCAATTGATATATAAAAAAATGCCAATGGGAATCATTTTAATATTGCGGTTGCCATGTTTTTCTTTTATCGTATATATTTTAACTATTATATGATTTAAACTATTATATACTAATTACAAGAAGAAAATATTATCATATATATTTTAAATCACTATCAACTATGTTTATCTTTAACAAAACATGCCAAACACTGGAGATATTCTACTCAGATCTCCAGTGAAGAAACTGTTCTAAGGTTTCAGACTTTTCATGAATAGTATTTTTCTTTTTTTCTTTCTAATTTTATTTTTTATGGTATATTTTATTTATGTTTTTAAAATAATTGTCAAATCAAAATTTATTATAAATGATATTTACGTCATAAAATATGATATTTATTCTACCAATAACATAAAGAATCGGCTACATTACATTGTTCACAAGCCATCTACTCTCTTCTAACTAGTTGACTTACAGAAGACCTAGTCAATGTGAAGCACTCAACATGGAATAAAAAAAAGTAAAATATTATAAAAAAATATAATTTACTTAAAAAAAACATCATATTTATAATTTCCTCAACTCAAATGCTTCATAGCAACGTTATTTTGAAGTTATAAAAAATATTAAATATTAAATACTTGATTATATTTAGACAACATCATTTAGCATTAGAGTGTCTTATGATATTTTTTTTCATAACATTTTTTTACATATATAGTCTTTAAAAAGTAAACCTACCCTTAAAAATAGTTTATGCAAACATTAACATGATGACCAACAAAGACATGATTTACTAGAGAATAAAAAATAAAAGAATTTTGGGTTAACAAAAAATAAAGTAAAGGGTGTTTATATATTCTTAATTAGTTTTTCAGGTTAAATTATAAGTTATACGATCATGAGCATCATACTTGCGTAATGTCATACAAACATACAATAATTCTATTAGAGTGCATCATAAAATATTGATGTGAGAGCACAATGATTTGATATTTGTCTCATGAGTGTAGCCTCACATCAATATTTTTTTTTAAAAAAAATTTGATGTGAGGCTACACTCATGAGACACAGAGTGGCCTTACTCGTAGAGGTAGGCATGTGTACAAGTGGATTTGTGAGATCATGTGATTGTCCAATGGTTTAGTGCACAAACAAAAGGATGCATCAATTGTGCGTGCAAAGGTAGGCATGGCCTTTTTATCATGAAGGGGCATGAGGAATTGTGTGTGCAAAGGTAGGCATGGTCCTTTTATCATCAAGGGGCTTGAGGGCATGAAATTCAACTTGTGTGTGTCGGAAGGAAACTTTAACTTACTTGTTATAACATTTGTTATAATATGTGCTTGTCAACATGTGGAGTTGCGATATTTTAATAACTATTGTCACTTTTGTGGGACACTTCCATGGGCTAGAGCCTAGTGTTAATTAGTATTTTGTGATAGCTTTTAACTTGGGTAAATGTTTTAGACAGAACTTAAGTAATTATTATTTCATATTTTATTAGTCCTTTGAGCCAATAAAAACACATATGATATGCAGTTTGAATAGTATGTGCTATCTTTTATAAACTTTTTTGGTTCTAAACTCACACTTTCTCTTTTTCGTTTTTCTATTGTATCTTTTTCTTGCCTTTCTTGGTCAATTCTAACTTTTGTCGTAATAAATTTGGAAAACAAGGACCCAATAATCAGACATCAATTTCGACGATCTAGAAAATGTGATATAGAAGACTTTGAAAGAAAAACATAAGACTAACAATGTCTCAAAAAAGTCGTAAGTATTGAATATGACAAAGTATTAAGTATAATATATGTTTTTTTATCAAATTTTGTTAAATCAATAATGAGGTAAACAATAATAAAATCTTTGTACGAGAAATTTATTTAAAATTATGACATGCTAGAATAATTTTATTATACACATGAATTTTCAATTACATGAATTATGATGCTCTTAAATTTTGATTATTATGTATGAAAAAATAATTAAATGAAATATTTTGTAATGATATAATGTATATTAAACTAGGAATACATGATAAACGAAACACAAATTTATAACTTAAAATATATGTTGATAATGAATATATTATAATGATAAACTTATTATACTAAATTTAAGTGAAGATCTCGATCCATTATCCAACATTTATAATAAAATCAAATGACCATGGAAGCTCTTCACCACTTTATTTAACCTTTAGACAAAACAACTTTTCTTTAAGTGAATCAAATTATTTAATTTTTTTTTTACGAACTCTACCTGTGTATAACATGTTTCATCAACTATTGAGTATTTAGATGTTTGTTATTAAAATCACTTAACTTTTAAGTTGAGATTTTTTATATTAAAAATCATTGTAAGTATTTGAACTCCAAGAAGGTTTGAACTTATGTAACGATTATAATATTTCTGAATAAACCTATGTTTTGATACAACCTTCTATGAATATATTACATAAACCTAAATCATTCCGAATTGTTTATAAGCTAAATTATATTTTTAGCTTATCATCATATATCAAAATATCATTTTATTCATTCAAATTACATAAATAAAATGTAGAAAATAAACACAAATGACAGCCAAATTTTATATAGGCAAATGTACGTCCTTAAAAAATTGAATTGTGGCTATTGTGTGAGTAATTACTCTAGCATAATATAAGTGATATGACTTCATGACTTCTAATAAAAAAATAGACTTATTAGATTACTTGATATACGTTGTCTCACTTGCTCTATTACATTAGGATTATTTTGTGCTAGATAAGTTATCTAAAATTAGACTTATTTAAAATAATTATGTTGTTTACTATTCTTGCATTCTTACACAAAAAAATTAAATAAATCCAAGAAATAATTAAAATTTTATAAAAGACTTAAATTGATTCATTACATTTAGATTAACTAAAATTATTAAATAAATAAGAAAATACCAATGTAAACTATTTAATCTTGATATATTGCATTCTATTTGTTTTCTTATTATGTATATATTATATACTATTCTATATTGTGCTTAAATTAATTTTGATTCTTTTCTTTTTGTTTGTATTATCATAGGTATTTAGAACTAAAACTGTTTAATCATAAATTTGACCAAAATTGGCTCATTAAATCATGTATCATTAATCATCCGTGTTCAGAAGTCAAATCATCGAAGTTCAATTTCAATAAACTGTGAGGAAAGTCAATCTTGACGGCTTAAATAAAACTCAATTTGCACAGATAAACATAATAACTTAAATGAACTCAATTATAGCATACTAACGGTCATTCCAAGCTATCATGACCACTTTGATATTAAAATAGTATTATATGAATAATCTAAGCATCTATGGCTAAATATTCAACTAAAGTTGTCAATTTATATGAAAAAAATGTCCATAGTTGCATGGTTTTTCATATGGATCATTTACAAGAAGAGAATATTATCATATATAATTTAAATTATTATCAAATAAGTTTATTCTTAAAAAAACATTTCAAACACTGGAGAATATTATCATATATAATTTTTATATTATGTTTTTTTATGTTTTTAAAATAATTGTCACATCGAAATTTCTTTTCAATGCATAATTTAATTATAAAGTATGATCTTTTATGCTACAAATTACGTAAATATCTACTACACCATCCATATGCCATCTACTCAACATGGAATAAAATTAAGTGAAATATTATAAAAAATATATATCAAGGGTTCAAGAAGAAATATTAACTTATGTTCTAAGTCGAATTATAAGTTGTATGATCATGGCCACAATGCTCGTGTAACATCCTATAGACACACAATTGTTTTATGAGTTTGTGTTTCAAAGTGCTTACCTTAGTGCATGATGATGTGGTTATTGCCCATGCGAGTGAAAGGCCTCACACTGGAGGCTCGCAAGAGCTACACCCATTGAAATAGAAGTAAAAATGAAAAGAGAAGATGCATGGTTAGAAGTAAAAAACATTATAACAAAGAGCACATATTACTTAAAGTATCAATCATCTATATTTTTATATATTCAAAAGACTAATAAAATAAGAAACATTAATTATATTTGTATTGGTTAAAACTTTTTCATAAATCAAAAGTTGTCATAAAAGTATTACTAATTAATGGTATTATGCTCTAGCCTATATAATTGGTGCACAAAAGTTTCAATAGTTATTGAAATCTTAAATTTCAACATGCCTACTAACACACATGGTCACAAAAGTTATGACACGTGCATTGAAATTTCTTCTTCATTTTTTAATGGCATGCCTTTTTCAACATACACTTGTTGAATTTTCATCACCACAAGTCCCACGATGATAGCAACTCACTGGCAATATTTGTGCACATAACCAATGCATGACAAAAACCTTTTGTTTGTGCACTACATCACAACACAATCACATGAACTTGTATATCCTTTTGCACGCATGCCCCGAGGGGTAGGCTTTTTTGTGCATCATGAGTGAAGCATTTTGCCTATGCATTATTATCACGTGCTCACGTGCTCACCTAATTCTTTTTGCTAGTATGCCTGCCTATATGAGTGCAATCGTTGAGAGCCTATATGAGTGCTCACCTAAGTTGTATGATCATGGACACAATGCTCGTGTAACATCTTATAGGCACACAATTGTTCTACGAGTGTGTGTTTCAAAGTGCTTACGTTAGTGCATGATGGTGTGGTAGTTGCTCATGTGAGCGAAAGGCCTCACACTGGAGGCTCACAAGAGCTTCACCCACTGAGATAGACATGTCAGCAAAAGGAAGGCGAGAGCCCCCGCTGCGCCACCACCCAAGGAAGGCAAAAGCCATTAACGAGAACACCAAACCGCGGAGATATGATGCATGCAGCGATCCATTCACACCATATAGGAGGGAATCACATTGCCTTCATCATCCCGAGCAGGAAATCCCATCTCACGCTATCGTAAGCCTGCTCCATGTCTATCTTGACTGCCAGGAGGCCGGAAGCTACTCCATCTCTATCTTATTGGTTGTGGAGGTATGCTTAGTGTCAAGCCCCCACCTAACCAAGTCCATTATATAACAATATTATCATAAATTTTGCTTAGCTGTTACATCAAGTGAGGACAACTAACCAAATATCAAAGGTGGGGACCCGACGGTAAGACAAACACACACTCAAAATCCAAAGTATATTTATAGGCATGTTTTTAAAACATTTAATCACACTAAAACTTTCTCACTCTCACACATCTCTTGAAAATGGCTCTTCTCTAGTAGCACCATTCCCATCTCTCGGTGCAGTGGTTTCATGACCTGTGATGTAAGCACTAAATGAGATTTACACATCTCGATAGATAAATCCACATAGTTAACCAAGTAAATAAAAAGACATAACAAAATACCATAAACAATAAAGATGAATCATATGCATAAAGCTAAACCATACCATATGTTATATACATAAGGTAATGCCAAATGAAAACCATAAAGAAATGCCAGTTCCTTATATGTGTATTATTTTCGGGCCCAATTCCCTTTGACGCATTATCCTCTGGATCCAAACATCATCAATAAATGACCTCCAGCCGGCATCCAACCAAACACATAACACTAGGCAGATATCTGATCCAAAGATCGATACCCTGCAACACATGCTGGGCCTAGTGCCACCAGGCAGGTATGGTACCATACCCTGCAACACATGCTGGGCCTGGTGTAAATCATCATGGAGTCATAGCACATAATACCAGGCAGATATCTGATCCGAAGATCGATACCCTGCGACACACGCTGGGCCTGATATAAACACTAGGCAGATATCTGATCCGAAGATCGATTCCCTGCAACACATGCTGGGCCTAGTGGTGAGGATAATGTTCTCTGGGAATCCATTTTTACTATCATTTCGAATCGTAATTCCAAACAATTATGCCATATCAAAAGACCTTCTTTCCATATTGTTTCTTTCTTTTGATTTCATTGTCATACCATGTTATTTCTTTCTTTTCAGTTTTCATGCAAATGAAAGAAACATCAACATATAGAACAATCAAACACCATGTAACTGAAAGAAAATCATGTAAAGCAAATACATAGTAATGTGCTACATCACAGGGTTAGGAATCTATCTACCTGAATTTGATGTACCAACTGTCTTACTCACTTCTGCTTCTTCTTGATGTCCTACAAGCCTGTAAAATACAAAAATAATTAATTTAAATATGCTTATTAGTCAAAAATTGCTTTCTAAAAGCTTTCCCAAACAAACCCCAAAATAATCCCAAAAGATGGGCTTACGCGGCACTGAACCGCCCGCTGGACCGCGCGCGCACGCTCGGCGCTGGACCGCCCACGCAGAAAAGCTTTCTAAAAGCTTTTCCAAACGGCATTTTTCCCCAAAATTTTCTTTCGCGGTGCTGGACCGCCCGCTCCCGGCGCACTGGACCGGGCGTGCTCGGCGCGCTGGACCGCGTGCTCGACGCTCTGGACCGCGCGTGCTCGGCATCCGATTCAGCATCGTAACCCGGTCCAAGCCTAGACCGGTTCACGCCGCTCTCTCTCTCTCTCTCTCGCGTCCGGCGAAACCGAAATCTTTCGCCGGCGCTGGATCGGTCGTTTCACGTGCTGAATCGATCGAATCCGGCTCGGCTTCCGCCTCTCGGTCTCCCCCGCTCACCGGAAAACTTTACACAACTCCGACGACAAAAAAATTATTTCTTACCTCATGGAAACCTTCGCCGGCCGTCACTGTCGCGTGCCGGAACTTATAGAAATCCTCGCCGGCCGTCACTGTCGCGTGCCAATGCTCACGGAAATTCTCGTTGGATGTTACTATAATGCCTACGCAAAAACAACAGTTGTCGGAAACCTCATCGTCGCACTCTGCAACCACTTCGCCGGCGTTTTTCGCAGAAGTGCTTTTCCAAACGCACCTGGCTCGGCTTTTATAGACGCGCTTATCCGTCGCTTCGTGAACCGCGTTTTTGCAGAAAACCCCATCTAAATTTTATATTTGCAAATATATCCTCCGCCAATCGGATTTGAACTAAGCCGACATTTAAAATTTATAGATCTATCATCTACGTTACAAATTTATCTCAAATCTTCAAAAATTCATAATTTATTCATTAGAGCTCCGAAAATTACAAATTAAACATCGTTAGATTCGTCTCACAGAGCTTTTTCTATAAAAATATAAAAATACAAATAAGAGAAAACTAGTGCTGTTACACTTAGGGAACATATAAGTAATGCCATTAAGTATTTCACAATTTACATAGGATGCAAAAGCATACGAAAGCTAAAGAAATGACAGTGTTTGATTTATTTTTGTTGCAAATTAGGCCTACCCAACATCATTATTGATTCAAATAATAAGTCAAACCTCACTATGATTTACGATAACACAAGTACCCTTTCGCATATGTTGTGTACTCTAATTGGAATCAAGCAATTATGTTGCAAAGAGATTCAATAGTAGCACATATTTAATAAAGGCAATGGAGTGGTCAATAATCTAGCCTAATATTCTAGTAGAATCACACATTCATTGGTATTGGATTTGTAGAAAAATTACTTAAAATTGTAAAATTTTTATTAACTTGAAAAAAAGAGTGTTGTCATTATATTTGCACAAAGTTTATTGAGAAAATCCTTCAGCTAGTATTCTCTAAATTAGTTGAAGAAAGTGTCTTCATAACATTGTTAGGGTTGTCATGTGTAGATATAATGTTCATCAACCTCAACCTTTTAGCCACCTTCAGACAACTCTACCATTAATTCACTTGAAAATTCGTTGCATGCACACGCCAGTTACGTGCATGATCGTTATAAAGCATGTATTATCTAAAAACATCAACAAAAGATGCGTTCTTTGGGATCAGTTTGGTTTGATAGATCACATCATGCAATGTTTGACATTTTATTGTATTTGTCTTAGCAAGGATCCTTCTCGATCTATCGCACCTTCGTGGTGTCTTGCTGTCATATTATCCCAAATCAATCTACTTATAGCTTATAATGATGGTACATTGTCAAGAATGTCATTGTGGAAAAGTTTATTGGAAGAAAACAAAGCTCCATATCCTTTTAAGTTTTAGTTCTTTTCCTTATATTTTACTTCGGTTGAATCTATTTCTAGTCAAGCTTAAAGATTCCTAAGCTGTAAATTTTAGGCCAGAATAAAATTACAAGTTAAAAAAAATACAAGTCCTAAAACTTAATTTTTGATGTTTAATAAATCCAACCACCGTTTTGTCTAACAAAGTTCACTTGGCTTTCCCAGATGAGCTCGATCGCTCAACAGATCTCTTCCCGGATATAAATACAGCTCTTCTTCGCCGGAGATTCAATAAAGCTGAGCAACTTCACCGTTCTTGCTCTCAATCTACACTGCACTAAGCAAAGCTGCAATGGGTTCGCTCCCAAAGAGCCGCGCAAAGAGGATGCCTGCAACTACACCATAATGAGCTGCTCCAACGTTACCTGCTCCGCAGCCGTCGACGATGGTGGCCGGGCAACCACCAGACGCTACGGTGCCGTCCCGGTCTGCAAGTGCCTGACGCGCAACGTGACGGCGTCTTCCTGGCTTCGCTGTCCCTGACGGCCAACCATAAGGTCGCCACGGAATGCTGGTACCACTTGAAGGATGAGGTTCTCCACGGCGGAGTTCAATTCAACAGGGAGCACGGTGGATTGAACTTCTTCGAGTACCACTTTGTCGTCATCACGACTTAAGTTATAACAAAGCACTTTTCTTCCTTTATAAAGGCTTACACAAGACTGCCTTTATCATGGAATACATGGTCATGGGCATGGTCATAGTAATTACAATTAATATGGAGAAATCAACCAATAAAGAGGTGAAAAATGTTCAATTGGAGGAAGCAAAAAGTATGATGAAAGTAGCAATCAATGTTATAATTGCAATAAGTATAGGCATCATTTATAAAAATGTTGGACAAATCTTTCTAATCAAGTACATGAGAAAGTCAATTATGTTAAAAAAAATGTTAAAGAAGAAATACTTTTATTAACAAGAAGAGAAAAAGAATCTATAAATCAAAATTTATGGTTTTCGAGAAATATTTATTGAGCTAGATGAATGAGTCAATTGCCATATCTCATTTAGAGATATTTCCAAAGTATAAGTAAAAAGAATTGTTAAGATTTGTATTTAACTCAAAGTTGTTACTCAAATTATCTCTAATGTTTATTACGTTCTCAAGATGAAAACAAAAAATCTTAGTCTTGAACATTTATTAGAAAATTAATTTGACATACATATGAGAAAAAATATTTATTTAAGAAAAGAAAATAAATTTATTACTCATGTTCCTACAGATCAAAATCACATATTTGTTTTTAATATTAAACATGTTGTTACTAAATATCTAACTGCTTGTATAAAGGATAATTCTTGACTATGATATTTGAGATTTGGGTATGTTAATTTTAGTGCCATTAAACTTCTATTAAGCAAGACAATGATAAAGGATATGTCATACATTAATATACTAAATGAATTTTGGGAAGATTGTATACTTGGAAATCATGCAAAAAGAAGTTTTCTAAACAAAGCTTTCAATAAAGCACACATTCCTATTCAACATATTCAGATCGACACATATGAACCAATTACTCAAATTTCATTTAGTCGTAATAGTTATTTTCTAATATTTATTGATGACTTTAGCAAAAAAAATCATGGGTTTATGTCTTAAAAGAAAAGTTAGAGGCATTCTAAATATTCAAAGAGTTCAAAATCTTGGAGGAAAACAAAAGTTGTTATAAGATTAAGGTGATGAGATAAGATCGAGGAGGTGAATTCACATCTAAGAAGTTTGATGAATGTTGTAAAGCTCATTGCATATGGAGGACATTAATCGCACCATATTCACCTCAATAAAATGATGTAGTAGAGAAAAATAATCGAACCATTCTTGACATGGTTTAAAGCATGCTAAAACTAAGAAAATGTTTAAATAACTTTGGACTATGTTATCAATTATGTAGTTTATTTGTTGAATAGATATCCAACAAAAAAAATTGGTAAGATTAACTCCACAAAAAACATGGAACGAATTCAAGCCGAATGTATCATAATTCAAAATTTTTTGATGTATAGCCTATGCACATATACTCGATTAAAAGATGATCAAGTTAGATGACAAGAGAATTCCATGTGTTTTCATTGGTTACGATGCAAGATCTAAAACGTTAAAACTTTAAGAACCAAAAAAGAAGAAAGTTATTGTAGGTCATGATATAAAGTTTTATGAAGATGACATGTGGGATTGGAAAAGAAACTCAATAATAATATAAGAAGAGCAAATTTTGAGAAAAGTGGAGAAGTTATACCACCATCATCTTTTACATCTTCATCATCAGATGAAGGTCCTACAATATATTGAATTAAAAGTATTCATAATTTATATGAGATAAAAAGTTCTCTTAATCTTATTTATCTTTTTATTAACAAAGAAATTATTATTTTTAATGATGTAATTGAAAATGAGAAATGGATGAAGGCTATGGATGAAGAGATAATTTTTATTGAAAAGAACAAAACATAAAAGCTTACTAATTTACCGAGGGACATAAGCCCATTGGTTGAAAATGGGTTTACAAAATTAAGATGAATGCACAGTGAGAGGTTGAAAAATATAAGACAAGACTTGTAACAAAAGATTATGCTCCAAAGACTGGGATTAATTATAATAAAGTTATTGCTCATGTTAGTCGAATAAAAACTATTCGATTGATGCTTGTAATAGTGGCTCAAAATAAATAGCATTATATTCGAGAGTATGTGAAGGACAAAGATTTGGAGTTAACTTATGTACATACATATGATCAAGTTGTTGACATTTTTACTAAATCACATGGAGTGGATCTTTTCAACAAATTCATGAGCTTGTTTAGAATGATAGATGGAAGAAGGTTAAGTTTAAGAAAGGGTGTTAGAAAATGAACTTAATTTTATTATATATATATATATATCTATAAAGCATTTAGATATTAATTTGTTATAATCAAAGTTAGTTGTGTCATATAGTTGGTCAAAATTAGTTATGGTTTATAACTTTGTGATGGTAATTGTCAAATTTAGTGAAGTCATTATTTATTGTGGGTTAGTTGTGATTAAAGTTAGTTTAATTCTAGAAGCTTCAATCTAAGATAAGATATGTATTTATCATAAGCAATGTGTTCTCCATAATTTGAGCAATGGGGATTGCATGAGGATTCTAAAGAATTGCAAAAAAGCGATTTTGGAGAATGGGAAGGTCGTCGTAGTGGAGTTCATCATTCCAGATGGACTTCAAGGCATGGCCTTTGGAAAAGAGAGGATGAAAAAGGACTTCATGACGTCGAGGGAGCAATCTAACTTCTCTGGTTTTGTTGTCCTCTACAACTTCTTCAATGCTTGGGTCATGGAATTCACAAATTATTCCACTGCTTCGTTGACCAAGGTACTGTTTAATCTGTTTGAGTTCTCACAACAGTAAGTGTACTTTTAATATGGGGTGTTACTTAGCTTTGTGATATTTGTCATCTCATGTATTTTATTTTTATTTAAAAAGTTTTTGTTTTCACTGTGATAACGTTTATATAATATTTGATCATGAGTTATATTTTTCTTATTAAAAAATAATATTTAAATATCACTTTCAATAAAATAATATTTTGATGTTAATTTTTTGACATTACAAAATAAGTATTAAAAAATTTACATATTTGATATTAGAGGTTAAGATCTCAACTCAACATATGCATCATAATACAATGTTAAAAAAATTAATTTTTTTTCATTTAATCACAATGTTTTAAATATATTGCACAACTAAATCTAGACTTGATTATATAATGGTGAATATATTCTTTCTAATAAAATTATAAAAATACAAATTTTTTAAAAAAGAATTAAAAATTTAATAAATAGTTCATCACAACAAATAATTAACTAAAACTATGAAATAAAAAAGAAGAGACCTATGTAACTTATTGAATTTCTTTGACATCACCTATTGATTTAGCCTATCTTATATTATTTTATATTTGTTTCTTTATCATTTATATATAATGTGCTATGCGATCTTGTGCTTATATTTCTTTTCATTCCTTTCTTAGTTTTTGCTAAGTTTTCTCTATATTGCATGTACTACAATGGACAATTATGACAAAAAATACTTAACCAAAAACCTTACCATCCATTAGCTTGTTAGATCTTGTCTACATCAAATAAATAATGAATACTTGAATCATCAGTTAAAATCACAATTTGTTTATTCTCCAAAAACTCATTGAATCATGTGTTCCATTTGTCAAATTATTTACCTAGTTTTCAAACAATAATTTAATAATCTATAGAGAACCCAATATATATATATATATATATATATGATATAAATGAAATCTAAATAGTATATATTCAATAGTTATGTTTTAGTCATTAAAAGTTATTATCTAAATATTATTTTAAATCATTACAATAATTTGATATCAATATTTTAGAAATTAAAAATAAAAATGTTCTCAATAATAATGCACTAAAATTATGAAAAGTTATAAAAAAAAAATTAAATAAATGATCCAGAATTTCAATTGTAATTCAAAAATTAGATCTCAATTTAACATATGTACAACCCAATATCACTATTTTCAAGATGCATAATGTTATGTTTAAAAAAATCTATTTTTTCTTTTAATCACATTGTCTTAAATAGACTAAAAAACTAAATATATACTCATTAGACAAAATAATAAAACTATCAATTCTAATAAAATCTAATTGTCATGAATTTTATTCCATTATATTTTATTACTTACAAAAATTAAATCAAATAAATTAGACAAACCATAAATATACAAAAGATTTCAACCACACGACAAAATCACCATTTAAAAAACTATTATCTACATATCAATGATAATAAAACATATATATTAAATAGTCTTAAAAAAATGTTTATAGTGATATCAAGTAATACTTGTATCATCAATCATCTTATATCGAGAGGTTAAACAATAAAAATTGGGTTTCAATAAATCCTAAGAGGTCTATTCTATCATAATCAAAGTCAATCTCAATATTTTAAATATTACTCAACTTGCAAAAGGGGCATATGTATAGCATACTAACGGTCATTGTAAGCTATAATGACCACTTGGATATTGAATTGATATTTAATAAATATTAACTATAAGGAGAAGATATTAAACATCTTTCCCATATTCCTACCGAAGAGACTGTTCTAAGCTTCTTGACTTGTCACACGGAGGTATTTCTCTTTTTTTTTTTTTTTTAATTTCTAATTTTATAATATAATGTTTTTAAGTTTCTAAAATATTTATCACATCAAAATTTATTATAAATGTATATTAAAGTTATAAAATCCACCACACAATCCACGTGCCATCTACTCTCTTCTAACTCATTGTCTTACATGAGACCTGGTCAATCTCAAGCACTCAACGATGAATAAAAAAATAGAAGTGAAATATGATAAAATAATATAATTTATTCCAATAAAACTCCTCATTATAATTTCTTCAACTAAAATGCTCCTTAGGAAGTTAATTTAAAGTTAGAAAATATATTGAATATTAAATACTTTATTATGTTTAGATATTATTTTTCTCTTAAAAATAGTTTGTGCAACATTAACATTATGATCAATAAAGATTTTACACTAAAAAATATTTATATATTTTAATTATTTTTTAAAATCAAATTATAAGTTGTTTGATTATGAGATAAACTATAATGAGACAAACTATAATGAGATACATTATAATAAATTTTGTTTATAAAAAATTTTGATTATATGTTTGAATTTTTAGTTACGTGAATTTTTTTGATGCTATTACAATTTGATTATTTTGTATTAAAAAACTATCTTATGTTATATATTAGACATATTAAACTATGAGTATGCGATGAATGTAAAATAAATTTATAACATTAAAGATATGTCAATAATGAATATATTACGATAATAACTTTATGATGTAAAATTTATAATGATAATTTTTCTTACTTATAATATTTCTAGCTAAGTTTATAATATTAATAAATAATGAGAGAAACATCTCAGAAGATATTAATAAAAATTATTATACTTTGGTATTCTTTATTTATTTTTAAATATTAAAAGATTGAAGGATAAATAAGTTTTTGTTTTAAACATGTGTATCAAGCTATTGTAATTGTTTTGTAATTGATTCACTTTGAAATGATTGATGTCTTACTAGTCAAATATAATGTTACTTCACAATTTTTATTTGTTTTACCTACTATAGAAGTTAAGCAAGTAAACACTATAAAAATTGTTAAAAGAATATTTGTTTGAAAGAATTGACTAATAGACTCGTTTTTCTGAAAGTAAGCTATTATATATTGTGATTGATATAATATGTACTGAGCTATGAATAATAGGGGTGATAAATTATGTTTTTAAATTTTTTGTTATTTCAAAAATATTTTCTTAAATAAAAATTTTAGTAATCATAAAACTATTGATTTAATAATGTTGCTAACTAAAAATATTAAAAAAATTAAAATTTATATTTTTTTTGTTTCAATAAAATATTTTATACTTGATAAAAATAATTTTGATAAATTTCTTAAATAAATATATTAATTGAATAATATTAAATAAAAGTATTATCATAAATTATATAGTAAAAGAGACAAATAGTAGTAATGTTAGTTCTGTTGTTTTTGGAGGTGTGATTATGGTTCATTTAGGCAAAGTCATTTGGTATTTCTCAATTTATATGGTGTGTAAAGAAGCATTGGGGCTAAAGAAATGATTGTGTTGTTTTGTTTAAATTTTTATTATAAATTAGGCCTAGAAAACATCATTTCTGAATCGAACAATTAGTTTATCCTCACTATGATTTAAGATAACACAAGAATCTCTTGGCATATGTTGCGTACTCTGAATCAAATCAATCAATTTTGTTGCCAATAGATTCAATACTAGCACATATTTATAGAATGAAATGCGGTGGTTAATAATCTAGCTTAATGTAATTCTACATTCATTGATGCTCGATGTGCAACAAATTATTAAAGATTGAAAAGTTTTAATTAATTTTGTTAAAGTGTGTTGTCATTATATTTGCATAGAGTTTATTGAGAAATTCATCTTGCCACTACTCCCATAATGAGTCGGAGAAACTGTCTTCATAGCATTGTTAGGGTTGTCATGTGCGTATATAATGTTCATTAATCTTAATCTTTCAATCACCTTCAACTAACTCCACCACTAATTCACTTGACAATTTTTTGTTTGCACAACATTAGTTACATCGATGCTTGTCATCAGGTACATCCTATTTAGAAACCTCAAAAAAAAAAATGGTTTCTTTGGATTTAAGTACGTTAATGTCTTAGTTTGTTGTTTGAAGCTAATTAACTGGATCAGTTAGTCGCACAACTATTTTGAATATTTGTCGTTTTAGCATAGCCAATCACCAATATAGATTAGATGTGTATGCTGGCTCTTATTAGTATTTCCTTCATTGTTAGGTTGTGAAACTCATCATCATATTGCAACGTCCAAATTACTTTGTTGGAAAATATTATCTCAATCGGTCCCAAATGATTCTATTATGAGGCTGGCTTAAAATTTCATTAATCTTTTGCCTAAATTTCAAATTTTAATCTGAATTTTTTTTGAAATTATCAAAATACAAATGAATTTTTGAGGTCTTTATTGAGATTTATTAAGTCAATGGATGGTTTGAAGCTCTTTGTTATATGGTATGATTTTGATTAAACTAATTGATTAAAGTAAATGATAGTTCAATTGGGTGAGCTAGATCCCCTTAATCATAAGCAATAGAACAAATTAAATAATCTAATTAATTTGATAGATATTTTGTTCCATTTATCAAAAGCTAAATTAATTATTTTATCGATAAAAGGTAATTTAATGTCCTGATAATGATATTTCAAAGTAGGTTATTAAGTTACTAGAAGCAAAAGTTTGTTGACTTCAGCAATTGGATAGGCAAAATGATGACAAATTTTCAAATGATTTTAAAAATAAAATTTAAATTTAAGCCCGCAATAAAATTACTACTAAAAAAAATCTGAAATTAAAAAAATACAAGTCCTAAGATTTAATTTTTGATGTTTAATTAATCAAACCACCTCGTGCTACAGAGCTCCTTGCGGTTATAAATACAGCCCTTCTCTTTGCCGGAGCGAAAGCAAGCACTTTCATCTTCTAGCTCTCAATCTACACTGCACCAAGAGAAGCTGCAATGGGTTCGCTCCCACAGAGCTGCGAAGATGCGGATGCCTGCAACTATGCTATAAAGGTCACGAGTTTTGCGGTCCTCCCCATGACGCTACACGCGGCTATACAGCTCGGACTCCTTGAGGAAATCGTCGCCGCCGGACCTGGAGCTCAGCTGTCTGCCGACGAGCTCGCCTCCCTCATTGGCGCAACCAACCCCCTGGCACCCGTTCTGCTCGAGCGCATCCTGCGCCTCCTTGCGAGCTACTCCATCGTTACCTACTCCACAGCCTCCGACGCAGATGGCCGGCGAACAACACGCCGATACGGGGCCGCTCCGGTCTGCAAGTACCTGACGCCCAACGAGGACGGCGTCTCCATGGCTTCTCTCTCCCTGATGACCAACCATAACATCGCCATGGAAAGCTGGTATCATGTGAAGGATGCGGTACTCCACGGCGGAGTTCCATTCAACAGGGCACACGGTGGGTTGAACTTGTTCGAGTACCACGCGGCGCATCCGAGCTTTAGCAAGGTGTTCAACGAGGGGTTGAGGAGCCACTCCGTCGTGTTCTGGAGGAACATCCTCAAGGTCTATCGGGGCTTCGACGAGGTCAGGGTGTTGGTCGACGTCTGCGGCGGGACGGGAGGGGCCTTGGGGATGATAACGGCGAAGCATCCGCATATTAAAGGGATCAATTTCGATCTCCCCCATGTCATCGTCCAAGCTCCTCCCCTTCCGGGTAGGTCGACAGCAAAATTTGATTTTTTTGCCATGTCTAGCGGATTGAGATCTAAAAAACTCTTTGCTTCCTTTCTCCCAGGTGTCGAGCATGTCGGTGGTGATGTCTTCGCCTCTGTCCCAAACGGGGACGCCCTGTTGTTAAAGGTGAATTCTTTTAAGTCTAATCTGCAAAAAACCAAATTTGCATTAAAACTAGAAGCAAAACATGAGTTTCATTCTAATATAAGATCTGTATTTGTAATAAGCAGTGTGTTCTACATGATTGGAACGACGAGGACTGCGTGAGGATTCTAAAGAACTGCAAGAAAGCGATTCCTGAGAATGGTAAGGTGATCATTGTTGAGTCCATCATCCCAGAAGAGCTGGAGTCATCTGATTTGGTCCACTGCCTCCTCCATATTGACCTGGTCATGCTACTTGAAACCCCCTGTGGGAAGGAGAGGACGAAGAAGGACTTCATGGCGTTGGCCGAGCAATCCGGCTTCTCTGGTTTCGCCGTCCTCTGCAACTTCTCCAACACTTGGATCATGGAATTCACCAATTAGTCAACGGCTTCATTGACCAAAGCTAGTGTTCAATCTGTTTCTGTTCTCACAACAGCGGGTGAATGTTTAATAAGGGGTGTTACTTACCTTTCGGAGGTTTGTCACCTCATGTGTTGGTATTTAAAAGTTTTATGTACTCAATGACATATTTTTGTGTTATATGGAATATGATAATGAGTTATATCTTTTGTGGTCAAAAAATAATATTTAAATATTACTTTTAATCATCATAATAGTTTTCTATCAATATTTTAGATATTAAAAAACTAATAAATTAGAGATTAGGGATTACGATGCAAATCTCGACTTGTCATATATTTAAATATACATTATTAACGTAGATCTATTTTATTCCATTCAAGTATAGTATTTTAAGTAATTTATACTATTAAATCTAGATTGTGAAATAATAAAAATAGTCCTATTACTTAAAATTTTAAAATTTTAAAAAATTAAAAATTCATAAAAATATATAAATAATTTCTTATAGTCAATACTTAACTAAAAAAACAAAATTAATAAGAAAAGTTCTTTGTCACATATTGGGTCACATTGATATATGTATTGATGTAGTTTATTTTACATTACATTTTATTTGTTTTCTTATTATGTATATACTATATTTTATGTTATATCTTACAAATATTTATTAATTATTTTTTTAGTATTTCTCAAGTTTTCATTGCATTGTTCATACCACCATGGACTCTTAGAGCAAAACTTATTGAACCACAAGTTTGATTATCTATTAGTTCATTAAATCATGCGATTAAATTGCTCGTTGTGCAACCAATAAATAGTGAATACTTGGATCACCACTTTGAACCACCATTTGTTCCTTCTCCAATATCTCATTGAAAATGTGCTCTATTTGACAAATCATTTAATATCAAATGATCATTAAATCATTTGTAGAGAATCCAAACAAGGTTTAAGATCAATTTTATAAAATTTATTTGACTATTTTATATCTACTTCAAATCATTTAATCCTTATCAGACAAGTGATTGATCATCCATACGTTGATCGATAGAGATTTTCTTATCTTTTTATATATTTCTATTGAGCCGTTCGATTCGTTAATCAATTTAATATATACCTTCAACAAAAGTTCAAAACTCACCCAATTGATCATCTTAAAGTTTTCATCATGCACCAAGGTTATTATAAAAATTTTAAAAAAACTCTTAAAAACCAACAAATGCTCTTAAAGTGAAATTTTATCAAATAACTGAAAAATCAAATCAAATTTGTAGGAAAAAAACATCCTTGTCATGTTTTTATTTTAGTCTAATTTGTTACTTACAAAAATCATATCAAACCAATTAGGCGAACGATTGATAGATGATATCAACAATTAGGCAAAGAAGTCAACATTCAAGAAACAATTAATTGATCATCCATCCATTGTTCAATAAAGATTTTCATCTCTTCCATGTTATTTTGTGTAACCATTTGATTCAACAAAACATTAGATATATACCTAATATAAATGGTTTCTTTCTCAACACAAGTTCAAAACTCATCTAGTTGTTCATCTTAGAGTTTTCATCATACACAAAAGTTATTATAAAAATTTTAAAAAAAATACTCTTACAATCCAACAAAGGCTCTTAACCTAAAAGTTATCAAATTACTCAAAAACCAAATCAAATTTACAAGAAAAACACATAATTACCATTTTTTTAATTTATGTCTAATTTGTTACTCACAAAAATCAAATCAAATCAATCGACAAGCAATTGATAGATGATATCAACAATCAGACAGAGAAATCAATATTCAAGAAACTCTTATCTTCATATCACCGTTAACTTAATAGACATAACAAAATGTTTATAGTGATGTCAAGTAATAATTTTACCATCAATAGTCCTACACCGAGACAACAAACCATTAAATTTGGGCTCAAAAAATCCTTGAGAGAGATGACTTATCGAGATCAACATCAATCTTGATAACTAAAATCTAACGCAACTTGGACTAGTATGTTTAGAAAATTATTTGAACTTAAATGTAGCATACTAATAGTTATCACAAGTTATAATGACTACTTTGATATTAATGTTGTATTGTCAATTAATATGTAAAAAATGTCAATAGGAATCATTGTAGTTGACATTTTCGTATGCATTAATTACAAGAAGAAAATATTATCTTATATAGTTTAAATTACTATCAAACACTAGAGATATCTCCAGTGAAGACACTGCTAAGCTTCTTGACTTGTCACACAGCAGTATTTCTATTTTTTTTTATTTTTTTTATTTTTTTTATTTTTATTTTTATAGTGTATTGTTTTCAAGTTTCTACATTAATTGTCACATCAAAATTGCTTATAAATGCATATCCACTACATCATCCACATGCCATCTACTACCTTCTAACTAATTGCCTTATTGGAGACCTGGTCAATCTCAAGCACTCAACCTGATATAAATAAAATGAAATATTATATAAAAATATAATTTACTTCAATAAAACATCATTTATAATTTCTTCAACAAAAATGTTCCAATGGAAAGTCTTTATGATAATTGTTTATATTACCCTTCTCCTGAAAAGTTGTTTGTGCAAATATTAACTTGATGACTAAGAAAAACATGATCTAAGAGAGAATAAAAAAAAAAAGAATTATGAGTTTAATATATAAATAAATAAAATATGTCAGTACATTTTTATTTCTTTTTTCAAGACAAATCATAAGTTGTATAATCATGAGCACAATATTTGTACAACACCCTTTAGGCATATAACTATTATGCAAGTATGTGTTGTAAAGTGTTTTACTTGAGAGCACGACGATGTGATATTTGCCCATGTGAGTGAAAGGCTTCATGTATGAGGCTCTCAACGGTCGCACTCATAGAGGTAGGCATACTAGCAAAAAGAATTAGGTGAGCACGTGATACAAGTCCATGTGATTGTGTTGTGATGTAGTGCACAGACAAAAGGTTTATGTCATGCATTGGTTATGTGAACAAATATTGGCTGTGAGTTGCTATCATCGTGGGACTTGTGGTGATGAAAATTCAACAAGTGTATGTTGAAAAAGGCATGTCATTCAATAACGAAGAAATTTCAATGCACGTCTCAACTTTTGTGACCATGTGTGTTAATAGGCATGTTGAAATTTAAGATTTCAAAAACTATTAAGACTTTTGTGTACTCATTGATTTATGAAAAAGTTTTAACCAATACTAATACAATTAATGTTTCTTATTTTATTAGTCTTTTGAATATATAAAAACATAGGTGATTGATAGTTCAAGTAATACGTGCTGTCTGTTATAATGTTTTTTACCTCTAACCATGCATCTTCTCTTTTCATTTTTACTTCTATCTCAATGGGTGTAGCTCTTGCGAGCCTCCAGCGTGAGGCCTTTCACTCGCACGGGCAACTACCACATCATCATGTACAAATGTAAGCACTTTGAAACACACACTTGTAGAACAATTGTGGGCCTAGAGGATGTTACACGAGCATTGTGGCCATGACCATACAACTTATAATTTGACTTAGAAAATGAATTAAAAATATAGAGATGTCACTAATATTTCTTTCTCAAACCTACAATTCTTTTGTTTTCTATTCTCACATAATTTTTATATGATAAAATAAAAAAATTATGTGAGCAAAATATCATAAGAAATGCTCTTATGCTAAATGACATAATCCACACATTCTCAAGCATTTAATATTTAATATATTTTATAACTTAAAAAACGTTCTTATGGAACATTTTAGCCGAAGAAATTATAATGAGGTGTTTTATTGAAGTGAATTGATATATATTTTTTTATAATATTTCACTTATTTTTATTCCATGTTGAGTAGATGGCATGTGGATGGTGTAGTAGATATTTACGTAATTTGTAGCATAAAAGAACATACTTTATAATTAAAATATGCATTGAAAAGAAATTTCGATGTGACAATTATTTTAAAAACATAAAAAAAATATCCTATAAAAATTATATATGATAATAATTTAAATTATATATGATAATATTCTCTTCTTGTAAATAATCCATATGAAAAACCATGCAACTATGGACATTTTTTTCATATAAATTGACAACTTTAGTTGAATATTTAGCCATCGATGCTTAGATTATTCATATAATACTATTTTAATATGAAAGAGGTCATGATAGCTTGGAATGACCGTTAGTATGCTATAATTGAGTTCATTTAAGTTATTATGTTTATCTTTGCAAATTGAGTTTTGTTTAAGCTATCAAGATTGACTTTCCTCACAATTCATTGAAAATTAACTTTGATGATTTGACTTCTCAGCAGATAGGTTGATTAATGATACAACTATTACAAATACAAAGAAAATAATCAAAACAAATTTAAGCACAATATATTTTTAAATGACAAAAAACATAATTCTTGATCATATTCAACATAGATTCCATCACATTGATTACATAAAACATTTATGTAGCAATACACCGCGTCCCTAAACAAAGTAACGCTCTTATTAAACGTTCACCTGCTGTCGTGAGAACTAGAAATGACAAAACAATAAAGCAGGTAAACGAAGCAGTGGACTAATTGGTGAATTCCATGACCCAAGCGTTGGAAAAGTTGCAGAGGACCGCGAAACCAGAGAAGCCAGATTGCTGGGCCAACGATCGGAAGTCCTTCTCCGTCCTCTCCTTTCCATAGGGGCTCTCCAGTAGCATGATCAGGTCAACATGGAAGACGCAGTGTGCCAGATCAGATGACTCCAGGGCATCCGGGACGATAGACTCCACAACGACCACCTTCCCAGTCTCCGGAATTGCTTTCTTGCAGTTCTTTAGAATCCTAACGCAGTCCTCGTCGTTCCAATCATGGAGAACCCACTGCTTATAACAAATACAGATCTTATCTTAGAACGAAACTCAGGTTTTGCTTTGAGTTTCCAAGCAAGTTTCGTGTTATTCAGATTCATCTTATAAGAATTCACCTTCAAAAAAAGGGCGTCTCCGGTTGGGACTGAGGCGAACACATCACCACCGACATGCTCCACACCTGGGAGACAGGAAGCACAGAGCTTTTTTAGATCTCGATCTGCGAAACAGGGCAAAAAATCAAAATTTTCTTTTGACCTACCCGGCAGGGGAGGAGCTTGGGCGATGACATGGGGGAGATCGAAATTGATCCCCTTGATGTGCGGATGCTTTGCCGTGATCATTCCTAATGTTCCTCCCGTCCCGCCGCCTACGTCGACCAACACCCTGACCTCGTCGAACCCCCGATACATGCTGAGGATGTTACTCATCATGACAACGGAGTGGCTCCTCATCGCCGCGTTGAACACCTTGCTGAAGCTCGGATCAATCGCGTGGTACTCGAACACGTTCAACCCACCGTGCGCCCTGTTGAATGGAACTCCGCCGTGGAGAACTGCATCCTTTACGTGGTACCAGCTTTCCATGGCGACCTTATGGTTGGTCATCAGGGAGAGCGAAGCCAGGGAAACGCCGTCCTTGTTGCGCGTGAAGTACTTGCAGACCGGGGCGGCGCCGTAGCGAAGGGTGGTGTTCCGGCCATCGGCGTCGGCGGCTTCGGAGGAGGTAACGATGGAGTAGCTTGCAAGGAGGCGGAGTACGCGGTCGAGCATAGCGGGGGCGAGAGGGTTTGTAGCGCCGATGCGGGAGGCGAGTTCTTCGGAGGAGAGCTGAGCTCCGAGTCCGGCAGCAACGATTTCCTCGAGGAGACCGAGCTGTATTGCGGCGTTGAGGGTCATGGGGAGGATTGCAGAACTAGTGATCTTTATGGCGTAGTTGCAGGCATCGTCTTCTGCGTCGCTTTGTGGGAGCGAACCCATTGTTATCTTTGCTTGGTGTAGTGTTGGTTGAGAGCAAGAACGGTGAGTGTCCTCTGCTTTGTTTCGCTCCGGCGAGAAGAAGGCATTTATAGCCGTTAGGAGAACTGTAGAAGATGGTGGTTTGATTTATTAAACATCAAAAATTATATTTTCGGAGTTGTATTTTTTAATTTCATATTTTATTTAAGGCAGCAATTTTATTGTGGCCTGAAATTTAAAATTTTTAAATTTTTTTTAATTTTAAAATCATGTTTTATATCATTCAAAAACTTAAACTTTTTAGATTATCTATATTGTTCTTTGTTTAGTCAATCTCATTGCTTAAGTCAGTCATTGTTTGCTTCTAGTAATTTAATAATCTACTTTGATTTATCATTATCTTGATACTAAAGTACCTTTTATTCTTAAATTAATTAATTTAGTCATTGAAAGAAGTATAGTGACCATTTACAACAATAAAAAATTAAACAAAATATCTAATCAATCGATTAGACTATTTAGTTTGTTTAGTTGCTTATGTTTAAGAGAATCTAGCTCATCCAATTGAACTATCCATTATTTTGATCAGTTAATTTGATAAAAACCAAACAATCTAACAGGAAGCCTCAAATCATCCAACAGCTAAATAAATCTAGACCCAACAAAAGCTTTGAAACTATCACAAGAATATGATCTTCCAAACAACCTTCTAGGAACGACTCATAAAAATTTTGGATAATTTGATAGGTTGTTTCATAGAGACCCTAAGATACCATTCGTATTTTGATAGTTTCAAAAAAGAATTTATATTAAAATTTTGAAAAATCAGACAAAAGATTGATGAAATGTCAGACCAATCCGATAAAGGAATAATGTTGCACTGATTGAGATAATGTTCCCCAAAAAAGTAGTTTGGAACTTGCAATAAAGAATAAGCAAAAAAATAATCAATTGGACATGAATCAAGAGTGCTACATACAAGGCCAGTTGGTCTGCACCAACAAACGTACTTAGTCGATGGTAGTTATGCTGTGAAGATGAGTCATGCAATCTGATGATGGGTTTCGCAATCTTAATATGAAAGAAATACTAATGAGAGCCAACGTACATATCTAATCTAAATTGGTAACTGGCCATACTATAATAAGGCACTACAAAGGTGCAATGGATCCAGAAGAACCCTTGCTTATCCCAATTCAATAGAGGGAATGACTTATTGTATGATGTAAACAATCAAAATTAACCAACACCAAAGGACCCATGTTTTGTTGAGGTTGCTACATTGGATGTACCTAATAACCAACGTGACCATCTTTTATTTATACTGTTGTTAATAAAATGATTTGGTCAAAAATTTTAATCAACAATCTCACTTTTCTTAAAAAGTAAGTCATTACATATTTTGACAATGTGAATGTAACATTCAAAACCAAAGAGGGATAGCAGTGATCATAGTATAATGTCATAAAGAGGAGAATAATCAGACAAGAAGAAGATCCTAGTAGGCATCTAATTGGAAGGATGCGGAGATGAATAATTTCTTATCAGCTATAAAAGAGAAGATTTTCCTTTATAATATAAATAAAGTCAAAAGCCTTGATATAATGAGGCATCTTATGAGAGCAACTTAGGATTGTATCCTATGAGAACTTTATGGTTATGCATGCTAAAACTAGAGTAATCTCAAAATAGGTGACCAAGTAAGAAAGAATTGCATGAATAAGGACTAAACTAGATTCTAATTAGGACAATACCTCACTATAAAGGCTAGGATGTATAGCACGATTTCAGAATGAAACCACCTCTAGTATGGTATGATTTGAAAATGAATTAAATGAAAATTAATCAGCTTATAATAACTTAGACTTAAGAAGGCAAAGAGTTATTACTAATTGATGTCATGTAGAGGAATTTTAAAAACAAACGAGACTTAGATCCTATGAGAACTCTATGATTAAGTATATTAATATTATAAAAAGTTTAAGATGGGTGACCAAGTAAGTTCAAATCCATTATTAAGGAGAGAAATTGAATAAATTGGGTCAATACATCACCAAGAAAGTGAGAATGTTATAAAGAGGGATATCCTTTTGGCAAAAGATCAAGTGCTTTATGATATAACTAAGGTTCATAGGTAAATAAATAGTCAGAACAAGAAACTCTTTTTAATGGAGGGTAAGTTGGTGCTAGTAAGGCATGTTCGATAATTAATATCAATATATTCCTTAATGACATCAACTTCCCCCCAATAAAATTATTAAAATAGTTGAAAATTTGATTAATTCTTTTATTAAGGGGACTGTGGTCAAGTGTGCAAGTATCATCGAAAAAACTAGAGAAAGATTAACCTCCTTTAAGAAGAAAATGCTGTAGAACTAATGAACTTAAGAAAACATATAGTTAGAGCTCAATTGGAAAGTCTACAGCTCAACTAACCTCTATGCCAAACTTATGAGAAACAAATACTTCTATACTAAATGCAACAAAGTAAGCTTAGCTTCTTGGATTTATAAATAGAAAGTCATGTCTACTACATTGCAACTCATAAAAAAGGTTGACTTGATTAGCACTGTTACTGCTCCCTCTTAACCAATTTGTTATCATTTTGCAAACCTCACTCAAACCTAAGAAAACACGTACGAGTTCGATGAAGGAATCCCTAAATTTTGGCTTTTCATTGGGAAACCAGGACGAAGACTTTATAAAATGAGCAAAAGTATCAGAAACCATACCCAATGCAGCTACAAAAATAACTACATTAAAATTGCCTATATAAACTTCATTTTTTCTTTCATGACAGGTAAAGTGGTATGGAGTTTGGTAAATTCTCTATTAATTCAATGTCGGAGCTATTCAAAAGAAAAACTCTTATCTAGAAGTCAAGAAAAATCATATAGAGTAGCTTACTACCTATTAAGATCTCCTTACTAAGGTGGAGACTCGTAGACAATCCATTACCTTTCTTATGACAACCTAGATTTCATAATCATATTTTTCAAAAATTTTGAGACAATTTTTGTAAAAAAAATGATTGTAATAGCTTTCATTTTTACCCAAATCAAAGTGAAAGAAACTATAGAAAAATAAATAAAAAAAATTTTATCAAGTATGATTAAAAGTGACCAAGTCAATTTTCTTATATATGTTATTTATACAACAAAAATTTAAAAATAATGATATAACATTGCAGAATACATTATATGCTTGAAATTAATCAAAAACATTATTTGAATACATAAATAGAAAAAACTCTAAGAGAAAAGTTAAATGACATTGAATTTATAGTTTTTAGAGATAGACATTTTCTTAAGAATTTCTAATGATTTGAGTATAATTTTTATTTTTAAAATTTTTCTAATGTAGACTTGTAATTTTGATAATGTCAACTTAAGTCTAAAATAATTAGCACAGGGTAGATGAATAAATAGGGAAATGTTGGCTAAAAATGGGAAGATTTACAATTTTTTAAACTTTTAGTGCATGATAATTGCTTCAAGCTGAAGATACATTTGTAGTTATTAGAATGTTATGGGGTTTTGCAGAAAAATATGTCAAGTATAAATACATCCATATTATGCCTGTTTAAGTTTTTAGATTAATCTAATACAATCAATAAAACTGAAATTAATTAATTATAATTAATGAATAATTATAAGTCATCAGGGATTATAAAAGCCAACCTATGCATTATCACTTTAAATGAAAGTGAGTACGACTTCAAGTTAATTGTGTTTAAAGGTTTTTAGGAGCTTAAGTGAGGTAATATAGTCAAGAAGTTAAGGATGTTGTCGTGAGAGTCGTTGATGTGTCATTAAAAGCCACCAAAATGAGGTGATTTGAGGAGAAAAAGAAGTATGAGTATAAGAGAAATCATAAGAAAAAGGAAGAAAATGTTGTGGAACATTAGACGAAAGCATTGTTACTACTTGATGAGGAGATTGTAAGCAAGAGGAGGAGGAAAAGGTTACATCAAAGAAATAACAAAAGTAACAAAGCATTAAGTAACTAAGAATAAGTAAACAATTATTTGTTAAAGTCCTTTTGGTTTTAAGTATATAATGGCATGGTTACATTCAAATTTAAGTAAAAACAATATTTAAATTAGTTTGGATACAATACGAGATGAATTGGTTTGGTTTTAAAGTGAAAACCAAACTGCTTGGATTGAGAAAATGAGTTGATTATACATATCGTATACTACATCTATAGTACGATCAGCTAAAATCAAAGAATTATTATGAGTAGAAATGAAAGTTAACTCTTAGATTAAGAAAACTATACCTATAACTATGATGTAAATATATTAATAAATTATTTTTAATATTATTTATAAAATATCATGTTTTTATGTTATCTTTTATTAAATAAAAAAATACTAAAATATTTTTCACACTATCTCAAAAATATTACATGAAAATTTATAGTTAAAATTTTACATGAAAATATAGTTATTGACATGTATGTAATGAAAAATTTTATAAGATAATGACTAAGGCAATAATTTGAAATATGAATATTTGACATGCTTAAGTATCATTTAAAAAAATATAATAAAATAATTAGTATACTTTGGAATACATTTTTTTCAAATATTTTTGGACAATATTATGACCGCATGTGTTACTTATATATATATATAATAGGGCAAGAATAATACTGGGCTATGATAACTCAATTATTTCTCCACAATTTTATTAAACATTATGCAGGATGAGAACAACCCAATGCTAGATATCTCATGTATATCTATACTAATGTACTATGCATGACACAAGTCAAGGACAATCTTTGGTTAGATAACCCATATATATCTACATAATTCAACTATATATAATATATGGCGAGAACAACCCATTAAGTGTAGGATACTCTGTTATGAGGTCTATATTATTGGTATTAACTTTAAATGATAATTATTTAAAGAGAATGAAATTTAGGATTTATCAAAATATATTAACAGAGTGAATGAAATAATAATAGACTTATCTTTATAAGAAAGAAATGATTGAACCGTTTAAAATATAATAAATGAGAAATGAGAAACATAAAAGATTAGATATGTGCATATTCACATTTTATAATTAGATTTATTGATTTTCTTATATCATAACTTGTTTCATTATGGTAATTGATTTTCTATTATTAAAACATGATTATACCTTTCTATTACGACATTATTTTTATATGTTATTATGTTTTTAGTTTACTTAGTGATATATTTAGAATATTGTTAATTTTCACATCATAGATAATATATCTAAAATATTGAGAATTAAGAGCTTAGATGTTATGGATGAGAATTGTACTGTTAATATAGATAAGTAGTTTATGATTAGATTTTGTTTCATCATTGGGTTTTTACTCAGAGTTTTTGTATCTTCATCATTTATTTTAAATGCGTATAATCTCTAATTTTTGTTGTGATTATTTAAATGGTGAAATGAGACCTTGGCACAAATGAAGTTGAATTTTTAATTCATACATGAATGCCTTTTCTATTCTTATAAAGACTTTTAATTTCAAGTTTTTATAAAATATCTTAGGTCATATCGGAAATATCTTGATGAGGACATCATGTTCGAGAAGGACTTTCGACGTCCAAGGACCAGGTCTTGTACAAAAAAAAAAAAAAAAAAAAAAAACAAGGCCAAAATCACCAAAATCACTATTCCTGCCACCGGCTGCCGCCTCCGCCGCCACAGTGAACCGCCCGCCGCTATTTCAAACCGCTCGTGCCCGAACCGGATCCGGGTTTGCCCGAACCGCTGTGCATGAGTCCAGCCAGGCGCCTACCCAAGCTACCCGGATGACCCGCGCCGACCCACGCCAGCCCGCACCGACCCGCGACCTGTGACTCGCGCAGACCCACGCCAGCCGCACCGACCCGCACCGCCGCCGCCGCGCCTCCAGCCATCCGAAATTTGGGTTAAATAAATGAATGAACTTAATTTTAATTATTTTTCTCAGAATTTTAGGAGTCGGTTTGTAATTTTTAGGTGACTTTTAATTTACCCATGTGTCCTTTAGTATTCCCATGTTATGAGTCAAAATGTCTTTTGTACCCTTATGGATTCTTATATAAGGAGGAGTCCTCTTCTGTTGTAAGGGAGATTGAATAGTTAATGCAAGCTTTTGAGTGTTCTTTGCTTCCATTCTGAGTTCGTGAGTGCTCTGAGTGTCTTTGGCGTGCTGACTCGTCAAAGCTCTGATACTGGGAGGAGGGACGCAAGGTCCAAGTGGTGAGACGCCACTCCAGTCTATCATCTTCCTTCACCGCTCAACCATCTTCAAGTTGAAACTTTTGTTTTTCCTCGTCTTCCTTTTTACAAGTAATTTCCATTCCTATATTATTAATTTGTCTTCAATATATTTTCATTCTGCGAAGTGCAACTTTTACTACAAATTATATTTTAAGTTCAACTGGTACTTATGTTACACCCCATTTTTTCCTAGGCTGATTTTTGGCATACATTTTTTTTTTTTTTTTACATATAGACAGCTCAGATCGTCCCATACCAACCTGAGTAGCCTACGAAAAACATAGGATATAACACATCATTACACACCTACTTTCCTTAACAATGTGGATCCCATCTCCCGGGTACACCGTCAAATCAGGATTCATGACTCCTGAATTAACTGATGAACTCGCGCAATGTTACTCCTACTAGACCCAATACTCCTAACCCATACCAGTAGGAGAATCGGTCTAATAGAAGTCTGAACCCCCACGGTTAAGTTCCATAGTCATGTAATGACCTCACCATCAAAATAAAATACATAACATCCTCAGATAAATTATGGCACTCCACACACTATATCACCAAGACAATAAAGTAAAACAGTGAATGGAAACTACATCACAAGAATAAGATCCAAGTCCAATAAATACAATATCATCCAACTAGATACATAAGTCAGAATCACCCTCACATAATACAAGACAAAAATAACAGTCTCACTGAATACATCCAACAGCAACAATCAACTAACCAGAATGTCTCAGAAAATCACAGATCAGATCTCCTCCACTAGCCTACTGATCACGATCCCACCTAAAACTGGGTGGCGTCAAGTCTGCCGAGCCACTGGAAAAATATAGATAAAAAGGAATGAGCTACGCCCAGTAGGAAAGACAGCTAATAAAAACTCACATGCAAGAGAAGGATAATAGCAAAAGTATAGGAATACAGCATAACAATGTAGGGTGGAAAGGCACTCTCAGTCCCAGACTCCGACCAACCACAGTCACCCCAGTCACACCAGAGTAGCTCTCCTCTGGGCTTCCAGGTAGCATGCCAGTGGGATCGCCCATCTCGAAACATGCACGGTGCTTAGGCAAAGCATGCCAGTGGGATTGCCCATCTCGAAACACGCATCATAACGCCTAGCACCCGACACCTCAGCGTCTATATAGCATGCCAGTGGGATTCGCCCACTCGAAACACGCATGGCGCCTAGGCAAAGCATGCCAGTGGGATTCGCCCACTCGAAACACGCATCACAACCTAGCCTGGGGTTCCAGGTAGCATGCCAGTGGGATTCGTCCACTCGAAACACGCATGGCGCCTACCAGTCACATGTACACTGTGGAAGCTAAGTCTGAACCGCACAGTTACCTACCACAACTACCCTAAAACATCATATAGGGTCTATAGTAGTCCGGTCCAATATGCCAATCCGTGAAATATGCCAACACTGAGTAAACTGACTCAAACCATGCCATTTCCATCCAAACAACACAAACTGTACCAAAATTCTGACTATTCTGGTAGCACTTATCCAAGTGTCACACTTCCTTCCAACTAATCTAGCTACACTGAATTTATGGATAATTTCCAACAGTAAATTTCAACTTGGCTATGTGATTTCCTAAAATCACCTTTTTCTCACTTCAGGAACTTTTTAAATTCCAAAATCAATTTCCGCCCTTTATCCATTTTCCGAAATTCGGAATAAATTTCCGAATAAAATTTAAATTCCACATATATCCTTTTTTCCAAAAATTCGGATTAATTTCCGAAATTAAATTTTAAATTCCATATATTTCCCGAAAATTCGGATTAATTTCCGAATTAAATCTTTTCCTCCGCCCGTTCGTTCGCCCGAATCCCGCTGAATCGAGGACCCACCGGCCGAATATTTAATCCAATTTCCAGCCGACGTTTAGCATTTAATTATTAATAAATATTGAATAATTACAATTACTTAATTAACTAAACCGAAATTAATCTAATCCATCTCCTTCCTCCGCCCGGCGCCCGCGAAACCCTAGCCGACGATTCCTCCGGAAAATTTCGTTTTCCCCGTCGATTTCCGGCGATCGAGATCAAAGAGAAGTAAAAATCCGATGTTCGTACTATCCTAATTTGTCAATAATGTCACTAATTTATAAGATTCAAATCAAAATTTCCGCCGAAGTTTCATCCAATCCTCATTTTAACAATTCTATGAAATTAAACAAATTTCAGCATTTGATACTATCTTAACATGATTAAGCACATAATCGAATCAACAATTGCTCGGTAAAATTTCCAAATTCGGCGGGTGTAATTTTTCCGAAAACCCTAAAATGCTAAAATCAATAATTTGCATTAATAAATTTCAAAAAACCACAATTCGCATGCTCCGGTAGCTAATTGCAAAATAATCCATATTTTTAATTTGCCAATTTAACTAATTTAAACTGAAATTTCCTACCTTTCTTCTCCGGCGACGGTGAAGCTCGCACGCGACCAACCGCTGCTCCTCGCCGAACGAAACCGGTACCAATCGATTCTCCTCGGTCCCGCGAACCTCCAGGTACAAAAAGCCCCTTGAAAGGCTGCCGGAAAATATCGCCGTTCGCCGCGAAAGCTTCGTCTCCGGCCGTTCGAAACCCTAACCCTAACAGTCGAACAGTTCGGGTTAAATACCCCGCTTTAAACTGGTATTAACCCGTTAAGAACCCATTAAGTGCCGGTTGACCTTCTAATAACGCCGCTTAACCCCGATCAACCGGTTAATCTCCACCGCTGCTCTCGTCCGTCCGATCCGCTTATCCGCGGCTTATCCAAACGCACGCGCAAACGCACTCGGCGAACCGCCCCCGCCTTCGCTGAACCGCTCTGGTCCGGTTCATGCGCGGTAAAAACCAATTTCCGGTTTAATGGACCGATTTAAATAGATTTTTGAATTTCCAAAAATCCAATTAAACAGGGAAAATTACTTAAAAATTCCTCGGTGCTCCGAAAAATCCCCAGAAAATTTCAGAAATTCCAATAGCCTCCAATTGAGCTCCTGGCTCAACCTACTGTCGATTTGAAATCATCCCAGCCAATTCGAATTATTGAAGATTAAACCTATAATATTTTACCGGGTATAACAACTTAACCAATCTAAATACTCCCCATTTCTGCGTGTTTGAAAGTGTGTAGCCGTAATCGATTTAGCGACTTCTTAGCCGCTATCGATCCTAAGTTTAGTTAGGATTCATTGGTTTGTGCCTTTTGCGTTCAACCCTCATCGTATCTAGGTGTGTGTCCCTTAGGGAGACGGCCCTGCTCTTTGTTGTGCATCAGTCACGAATTTTCTAACTAAGCAAATTTCGTCTAGTCCTACATCAGGTCAGTATATATATGAAACCATTTTAATATAAAGCTTGCCATCTCACATATCCAACTTAATACTATTCATCAAGCACTCCACACAAATAAAATTACAGTCTTCCAAACTCTACAACTAAGATGATTTTAGTGGTCCTTCAATCCATTTTTTGCTAGAATATAAGTGATAAATTATAAACTATATTATAAGAAACATATCCTGATAAGCACTTTAATTAATAGAATTTTGGTGATTCTTAATCTTTTGTTTCAAATTGAATTAACTTTTTATTTACATAATTCATTTCTTATTGTGCACATCACTGCTCACATATTTCCAACAATAAGAGTTCCAATCCTACTAGTTGTGGAAGTGATATTATAGTTCATTTAAGTAAAGCCATCAAAGCTTTCTCAATTTGCATAAGGTCTAAAATTAACACCAAAGTTAAAGCAATGGTGATTTTGTTTGATTTAAATTTATGTCACAAATTGAGCCAATTAAACATAATTATAGGATCTTACAATAGTCTAACCTCACTATGAACCATGGTAGCATGGGAATCCTTAACATATATTGAGTACACTAAATCAAATCAAGAAATTATATTGCAAAGAGATTCAATGCTAGCACATATTCAAAGAAGGTAATAGGGTGTTCGATAATCAAGCTCAATGGGCTAGCCAAATTCTGCATTCATTTATGTTGGACACAAAAAAAATTCTTCAATATTGTAAAACTTTAATTGAGTTGGAAAAGGTGTGTTGTCCTTATATTTGAACAAAGTTCACTATGAAAATTGTCTTGCCAATACTCCATTTTGTTGGAGGAAGTATCTTCATAAGATCGTAAGAGCTGTTATAAATAGATGGAATGTTCATAACAATAATCTCCATCATTAATTCACTTGCAATCTTTTGCAAGATATCATTTGGTACATCCTCACGAGTCATTTGGTACATTCTATTGCACTACCTCAATAAAAGATGGGTTCTTTGGCATTAATTGGGTATAATGTATTGTATCATTCTTTGTGATAATTACAAAATCAAACTAAATATTATTAATATCTTATTGAGTTGAGTGTTATTTCAGTTAAATCTTATGATAAAATATAATAGTTTGGGTTTACTAAAGCAAGTGTAACATATGTAGTGGATGAAGATTACATTCTCAACTTATTGATTTTGGAGCTAAGGATTAATAAGATCAAGGCATGACCCCTGATCGGGTCAAGGCCAAGTATTGGTCTAAGGTACGAATCTTACAACAGCTTGGGTTAATAAGATCAAGGCATGACCCCTGAACCCAGGTTATGCCTAATAAGTCGAATCAGACTCGTTAATGAAAAGTGATTGGTTTGAGTTAGGCCTGACCCGTTTTAATATTTTGCACGGGTGCCATAGGTAATGACATTCCAAGATTATTAGGGGGCATCCAACCCTAATAGCCATCTATTACATGTAGAGGAAATTATGGGTAAACCAAATTCAAACCAGTGTTCCAATGAGATACCCAAATTCACACATATATATACTATGTCACATGTTTTAGTTAAATTAAAAAGTTGCGATAAACATAACATACTATAAAAAAATTAGTTTTATTATATGTATATATATATATATATTAAAATATCTTAACATATGATAAATATACTTAATCAAATCAACTAATTTTGTTACAAAGAAATCCAATACTAGAATATATTTGGAAAATATAAGTGAGGTAGTTGATATTCTAACTTTAATTAAGCTGCATAAGTGGTATTTATTGTCGTTTTGGTACAACCAATCATCAATATGAATAAGACATGTAGGTTAGCTGTCCTCAAGATATTTTTGACATTTAATAAAGCAAATCAGTTGGTCCAAATTCACTCGACGGAAGAAAACAAAGCAGAGGAGCTTCCCCGTTCTTGCTCTCAACCTGCACTGCACCAAGCAAAGCTGCGATGGATTTGCTCCCACAGAGCCGAGCGGAGGAGGATGCCTGCAACTACGCCAAAAAGCTCAACAGCTCTATTGCCCTACCCATGACCCTCAACGCCGCAATACAGCTCGGTCTCCTTGAGGAAATCGTCGCCGCTGGACACGGAGCTCAGCTTTCCGCCGTCGAGCTCGCCTCCCGCATCGGTGCCACAAACCCCCTCGCCCCCGCTCTGCTTGACCGCGTACTTCGCCTCCTTGCAAGCTACTCCATCCTTACCTACTCCGCAGCTGCCGACGCCGATGGCAGGGAATTCACCAACGCTTGGGTCATGGAATTCACCATTTAGTCAATGCTTCGTTGACCTTCAATCTGTTACTTTTATTTAGCGACGCTTGAGCCATGGATTTCTCACGACTTGCGTTTTTGCCTTCAAATATGATCAACTGTTGTGCTTTTGGCTTCATATCACTTTAAATCATTATATATATATTAAATAAATGATTGTAAATTTTAATTATAATTTAGATGTTTAGATCCCAACTTACTATATTCAATAAATGAGATGTCATGTCAAAGAAAATCTATTTTTTTCATTTAATGTCATTTTTCAATAAATTATAAGAATAAAACAACAAAAATATAAAAGTATTCATAAAAAAAAATTTAAAAGAAAAAGATTTGTGAGACCACGTGGTTGCGTGGTGGTCGAGTGCACAAACAAAAGGCACCTCTTTCGTGGGCTTGTTTGGGGACATTGGAACCTCATGTATTAGTATTTAAAACTTTTTGTATTTAATTTGAAAAACCTATTATCAAAAGTTAAGATTTTATCATTAAAAAATAATATTAAAATATCATTTTAAATTAACATAACATTTTGATGTAATTTTTTTAGATATTAAAAATATGAATAAAAAATTATTCTTAATAATAACATTTTAAAACTATGAAAATTTTATCAAAAATCGAATAAATGATAGAAAATTTTAATTTTAATTCGAATGTTTATATCTCAACTCAACATATCATCACATAAAATTGTAGTTTATGAAAGACAAAATGTCATGTTAAAGAAAATCTATTTCTTTGATTCAATCATATGTATTTAAATATTTTATAAGACTAAATCTCGACTTGAATATAAAATGATGATAATATATTTCTTAATAAAATAATAAAAATATCAAGCATTCAAAAAATAATTAAAACTCATAATACTCTCATAAATGGCTCGTTATAATCAACAATTAATTAAATTATGAAATAAATAAAAAAGGCCTAATTAACATATTTGTCTTGTCCTATTAACATCTCATTCTAATATTAGTATCTATTGTTTTATAGTTATGATGCTAAAGACCTAATGAGATGAGTAATGACAATAAGTTTCAAATCATTTGATTCTTTTTTAAATTCTATCTAATAGACAATTAATATATTACAAAAATTAAACAAACAAAATTTTATCTAAAATCTTCTATATTTTTCTAAAAATTACACTTTTTGTTATACTTTACGATATGATATATATTATTTATAAAATTTTAACATTAATTTTATGTGAAAATTTAATGTATTATTTAATTTTATAATATTATAGTTTTAAGTGGACTTAACTCTTTCTATAATAATAGAAATATTTAATTTTCATGTGGGCCGTCCAATTGATCACATAAAATGGCCTTTAACCTAGAATGGGCCTGGCCGTTTGAGTGCACCCTTATGGAAGGACACTTATAAGAAGGGCATTTTTTATGGATTAAAAAATATATAAAAGAAAAGTTCCCATCAAGTGACTTACAGTTCATACTAGATTCAGGTTATCTGCTGACCTGCCACGGCTGGGTGAAGTACAAACAATTTGTATGGGATACATGCGTGTCAACTGACCTGTTAGATTACAGAAGACACAAACCACCAAAAAAGTCCAAGACGCTCACAGCTTTCAGGTACAGAATCGGTCATGTGGGTACCTGTTGGAGCATTTTTTTTTTCAAATAATTATTATAAAACATTTTTTGTTTTTGTAACTCTATTTTTGTTATAAAATTCACAAATAATTGTTTCGTTCGTCCATCAGCACATTCTTCCAGCAGGTTGCGACATTCCTCCCGACGGGGCTCTGGCGAAGAAGCGACGGCAAGGGAATACTTGATTTCCAATAATTGCCGCCAAGAGAAACCCCGGCAGAACGCAAGGAGACCAGAGTCCTCTTTCTCTTCGGTGCCGCTCGTCGACAACGGCACAGCTCAACGACAATGGAGAACGAGCGTTCGATCGACAGGAAAAAGGAGAACTAGGGATTTCGCAAACTTACGGGAGACGGCCGGCTCAACTCGCACGAAAGAAGCAGGGAACTTCGCAGGATTCAGATTTTCTTATTTAATCCTTAGATGATTAATATATGTGATCAACAGAGCATTATGGAAAAATCAAGATGCAACTCCATGTCCAGAATATCTACGCCACCAAGGAGAAAGATGCAATGTGATGGAATGGTTCAGCCAACCTTACCCTTCGCTTTTGATTCTATTGCTCAGTTTAGTATTCCTTTGTCTTGGTCAAGAACATGCTGTCTCGATTTCGGCTTTATTGGACTGTCCAAAGAGCATCTAATAGAGGTTGTTCTTTTTCTCCAATGCTCCATCGAACTATTAGGTCAATCGATTGAATCATCCAACAAAGCCTTATACCTGTAGAATTTTTCCTACGTGCCATGTCTCTCTTTCTCTACAATTCACCAATAACCCTAATAACCTCATAGAAAACATTTGCAAGTCTTTCCTTTCACTCCATGCACTGTAACATATGCGTAGGACATCACTCCAAGAATTCTTCAAAGACAATCAAATTAAGCATAATTTAAACTCAATTTGATTTAAGAACAAGGATTTTCTTGCATTGTTTTCCTCTAAATCATGTACTCTTTTCAATATTTACTGTACTAAGTACTCCTCTCTTCCACAACTATTGGTAGACCTAGATTGCAAGAGTTCTATTCAATTTCTCTCTCTGAACTTTCAATGTGTGCCAACTCATCTTGTTATATTAATTTACTAATTAATATATATTGTTTAATAATTTAAATAACTTATTATCCTTTATTAACTTAGGCATCTTATTTTATAGCCAAAATACATCTAATTTTAATGAAATAAATATCATTGGATTTTTTTGTATTTTTTTACAACATTTTATATATTAATATATCTTTTATGAGTGGCTTGCATACGATAATAATTACAATCTATTTACAAACATATCTTTTAGTGGAGAATTTTTAAATTTTATGAAATTCAAAATTTCAAATATAATATATTTTATTCAATTATATTATGTAAATGTGAACATAATTTTTTGAGATTTTATATCCTCCTTTTCTTAAAATATTTTTTATTTTTTTCATCTTTATCTTTTTCTATTTTTCTTGGTGAAACCTAAACCTATTAAAGGCAACCTTGTGCATGGGAAAGAGGATGACCATGCTTATATTTATTTTTCCATAATTCTTCCTCTCTCCTTGAAGGAGACAAGGCATGTATTTGCCATGTCTAATAAACCTATGCGTGAATGAAGGGCTTCATGGTGGTGATTGGAGATGGCAAGTGGTAGGTCTAAAAATTAAGTTGTATGAGAACAACTTTTGAAAAGCAATTTTTCTTAGCAAAAAATTTGAAGAATTTAATGCAATTCATTTTATCAATTTCTCAATATTCTATGCATCAAAATATTTTATCTAAAAAATAAAATATTTATTAACTCAATATAAATTTTGGGATGTCACATGAATTTATGAACTCCATTGTCAAAAGTGGTAGAAAATATAGTGATCGAATAAGTCTTAAAATTCTAAGATTACTCGCTTACGACTCATGCATTGGCTTTTATAAAAATGATAAGAATTGATAGAAAAATAATAACAATTAGCATAATCATCAAGCTTTCTACAAGAATCAACAATCATTTAATTCCAATTGTATTTCCTAAGGTAGCATTGGATTTCCAAAGGATTAATCAAGAAGAAACCTTGGAAACCTCGATCGAAAATTATGAAAACAAGTAAAAGAATAGCCCAAATGTTGGATTTGTGATGAGTCCAAGGGTTTGGGAACTTCAATTCTGTCCTAACACAAATCAACTAATAGAGAATACATGATTGAGATCATACTAGTTCAAATTTTAGTATTTAAATATTATTATTTATAATTTCAAGAATTTAAAATAAATTAATCTCAATTACGTGAAACCAACCATGTCTAGGTTTAAATAGACACTAAAAGCATGGTAAGTGTAAATGAACTCGGTGTTGCTTCTTAGGCGAAACCTGCGATAAACTCAGCCTTTGTGGGCATATAAAGTCCAAAGTGAAATGCACGTTAAATGGACATCTCTATCAAAAGTTGATGTTTCTTTTACTCACCTCTGCTGCCTAAGGCTTAATAAGCTTACCCATATTGGCCTTAGATCCCTTATTAGTTCCATACCTCAACTCCATCATCATACGCTTGTCTACACCTGCCTTAATCAGAAACAAGCCTCTACCATAAAGTTGCAGTACATGGTCCATGGTCCGACTTGCCATAGAGATAGACAGAGAGAGATGGAGAAAGAGAGAGCTGGGTTGAGAAGAAAGATAGGTTGCAGATGGGACAACTAGTGCTAAGAGAGTAGAAGCAGGGGGTAGCGAGGGACAGAAGGAGGCGCGGCCATTTAAGCACAACTTGACACTTCAAACAAGGGCCTATGGAGCCGAGCTTTTGGTCCTCTCTTCCACCAATCCATTAAAATCCAGAACTTGAGTCGAACAGTGGAGGGACTGTAAGAAATTAAGAAGAAAATTGGGGGAAAAAACTCTTTTCCAACTCTCGTCCACTCCATAAATATCACTTCTTTCGTCATATGCCCATAACGGGCGGGAGGAGGAGGAAGAGGAAGAAGAGGAAGGGGGTGGAGAGATGGGGAGGGGGAGAGTTGAGCTGAAGCGCATAGAGAACAAGATTAACCGACAGGTGACCTTCTCCAAGCGCAGGAATGGGATCATGAAGAAGGCTTATGAGCTCTCTGTTCTGTGTGATGCGGAGGTCGCCCTCATCGTCTTCTCCAGCCGTGGAAAGCTCTTCGAGTTTGGAAGCCCTGAGTATTCTCTCTCTCTCTCTCTCTCTCTCTCTCTCTATCTCTATCTCTCTCTATCTCTATCTCTTCTTTTTGGGTTCCTCTGACGGCCACTGAAACTACATATATTTAATGAATTTTTATCCGTTTACTGGATTTCAACTTCACGCAATGCTCTCTCTTGCAGTCACCTCATTGAATTTTTTTTGCTGCGTTCCTGACATGCGTCGTCTCCCTGTATCTTTTCTCTCTCTTCTTTTGTTTACTCCAACGTTGTTCACCCGTTTTCACGTCGGATCTTTACCCCATGGAAACACAGTGAGACCTCACGAGCTCCTAAGCCCGAGACGATCTTCTGGCGGGTTTCCCGCTGGTTCATCTCTTTCTATCTCTATCTTTACTCAATTCAGCTTCTCTCTCTAGCCTTCCTTCTGGTCTTTCAAAGAAAAAACAGCAATTTATGAGATTAGAACACAAAAAGAAACAAACTAACAGTAAATCATGGTGTAAAGATGTGAACAGAGGAGTATGGCATTTATCTCTCTCTTTGCTAAGTATTTCTTTTGAAACATCCCTGCATCAGAGCAAAGGCACATTTTCCTTGGGTAACTAATATACGACCTTTCATGTTATTTGTAAGATGGCCTTTGTACTGACCTAATGGTAAACTTTTACTACATAACACTTCACTTGGTTTCCAACATCTGCCATTCTGCTCATAACTAGATTGACAAACATGCATCACTCTAACTCATTGGCTTTCTAGGTTATAGAAACAAAAACCTAGTTTATTGTAGGTTGTAGGGTTATATGCTTTCTTTATTTTTCATGCATGGTTATGTTATTTTATGTTCCTTTTAGAAAACGCCGACTCCTTTACATAGTTCATGAACGTCAGGGGGAAATCCTCAGAAGGGTTTAGAATAGTTTTGATTGCATTTTACTTTGCTTTTGTTCTACATAACAAAAACTCTTGCTAACCCTAATTTTGAGGGTAAAACTGTACTTTATTTTTGTCACTAATTAGAGTAGAAATTGTGAGAAAGTTCAACTAATTTATCATTTGACAAAGGTTTGTTCTATATAATGTTTTATGAAACCATGCTTTGATCATTCTTAAGCAACATTTTTCTGCAATCATAAAGAACTTTAGCTGGGGTTTCACAACACGAAGTTTAAGTATCTGCATCAGAAGATAAAACCATCTTCCTTTCTTCTCTTCTCTATGGATAATACAAAGGTGTAGAGAGCAAGAGGTGACATGACATTTTTTTTCTATTTAGTTCATAAACAATTTGTAGTATAACGAAGATAAAAAGAAAAAATAAAAGAAACAAGGTTATATGCTTTAAGTTTACCATATTAATTTACTTTAGATAGGTGTGATCAAATTACTTGGTTTTGACAATATTCTTCATTGCTGTGGTGAATCATCATGCATTGTTGAAATGTTTCCATTTCTCAAATAAGATAGCTTCTCTTGGGTTTATTTTAAGGCCAAGCTGGTTACAATGGTTAGATTGAAGACATTAGTTGTTTGGATAAAAATGAAGTATTATTAAGATATTTAAATTTTAGTTTATTATTACAAGCTTGATGTTGACATATTTGATGGTTTTGCTAGTTGATAATAGTTTAATGCATATAGCTTTCGGGTTAACTACTTGAGAGATAAGAAGTGATGGTCATGACCTTCATACTTCAAAGAAAAGCTAATTGGTAAAGCTTTTCACTAGCTAATTTGGTTAATGATTTGTAGTAGTCATCTTAGTGTTTGGAGCTTCATTTTGGTAGTGTTATAGCTAATCAATAATGATTTTTTTTTCATGGAGACTAAAGTCAAAATATTGAGTATTTCTATTATTTTTATTTTCTTTTGACCTTTTTGGTTAATTTATTTTCTATGAAAAAATTGAAACGTTCTTTTTTCATAAATAGGTGAATTTTAAATTTTTGAAAAAGAGTGCTACTCACCTTATATTTTATACATTATATTTTGTAATTTATTTTATTATTCGAGAATCCTCAAAAAACTTACACTGATTTAAATGTGGCATGTCACAACATATATGACGGTAGGTGTTACCATTACCAACTAGAGAGGATATAGATGAAATTTGATGAGAGTATAACCTCTTATTTCGGATGGGAGGAGAACATTTTGCCTATATAAGTGAAATAAGGAAACTATGTCTATAGGTTGTGGTTAACATATAAGTATGACAAGAGCTAGATAGGTTTTGGACACTCTACTTAGATGTAATACGAAAATAAGTTGAGTGGGAAGATAGATTTGTCTAACACAAGGAAGACAATGCATGACAACTAAAAAACTATCTGTTACATTTAACATTATTCTCCAATAAAAATAGTAATAATAATATAAAAATGGTGCATGATTATCCACTTGATTACATATAGGATATTTTTTCTTAATATTTTAAATTATTTTTTCCCTTGATTGAATCTTGTAATTTTTTATATAAGGTACAAACTATAATTCAAAAACGTTTTTAAAAAAAAATCTACATGTGTAATTCGATAATATTTTTAGAAATGCAGATGTAAAAATCTGAAATCTCACTCAAATATCAATGTATAAGATAAGCCTCTTCTATTAATGGAGAAGTTGTTGTATTGCTTCTTATGTCTATTGCATCAATAAGACCATCAATACCTTATCATGAATGAAAGCGGCTTTATCCCATCAAGTCAAGTGGCCATTGCAAGACAAATCAAATTTATTACTAACTTGATATTACCTTGATTGTCACCATATATTGGAGTACATTTTAAGATTCATTAATCAAAATCCTTGATCAAATGCTTGAGACAATTGATTTCGCAGGCCATCCTTATTAAACTTTTATAGTGGAAAGCAACAATGATTCACACTTCTTGTAATTGCATGAAATAACACTAGAACTATCAACAAAATCATCTAAGATAAATTTTTGATCTTCTATGTTCTTGTGAGATAGTTATATTTCAAATGCATCCCATATTGTTTGGTAGAGTTCGGATATTTTGAAATTCTCTTTGTCACATTAACAAGTATTATTTGAGAGTTTGTAAAAACTAATAAACAGAAAAATAGAGTATTGTTCTAATTAACCTCCAAAATTGATTATTGTCGATTTCATCCAAAGGTTTTCTCTTAAATTGAATAGAGATTTATAAACAAATGTTAAGGATCTCCATATTACCATTCTACAATAAATTCTATCCACATTCTCATCACCTTGTTTCTTGATGATCTCCCAACTAGGATCCATTAACGCAAATAGCCATAAAACATAAGGCAACTTGTGCTCCTTTCATGCCAAGCCCACATAGCTTGTTTCAAGAAACATAGACTTTAAAACATATTTTGATTGAGAACTTGAATTTATGTCATTGATATGTATAAATTTCTTCGTGAATCTCCATAGACAAGCATTTTTTGTATCTATTTATCAATGCCTGTAGTCAAGAAAAGCTAGGAAGGAGATAACAACTAAGGCATTTTATCACTTTATAGCCACAAAGATAAATATTTTATCCTAGTAATTTTCACATTTTTTAGAAGAACCACAATACAACAAGCCTATTCTTGCACCTTTCCATGACACAACCAACCTTCTTCAATTTGAAGCCATTTTAATGGGTTGTAAGCATTAGGGTCTTGGAACATGATTCAAGCCTACTTTTTCAAAAGAGTGCCAATCTATTTGTTCATATTCTACTCTTCAAGATTTTTGGCTTACTTAAACAAGAAGTGGCAGCTTTATAATTTAAAACTAGCAAGATCATGAACAAATGTTTTTAGCTCTATAACGAGCTGATTTGTCGAACCGCCTTCTATGCAGATGATCAACTTTTTTTAGGAAAAACTGAAGGCTTTGCTCAGTTTTAATAATATAAAAGAATTGTACAAGGAAGCTATTTGATAATAATAAGAAGCAAAAATAGGAGTTCATCATAGCTTATTCTAACAAATAATGGAAGAGGTATACTCAACCCATCCAAAAAATCTTTAAAAAATATCAAATAAAAGTTAACATTAGCAACAATATCAAGTGGGGTCAAGATTGGTGATCGAAACATTGGCAAGAAGAGAGTGAGAGAGAGAGATAGAGAGAGAAAAAATGGACTAAATGGTTACTTGCATAATTCAAAAATTAGTAATAGATGTCCTCACAAATGAATGTTGTTTAGACATTAATATTTGCAAGTGATCTTTCGATACAGTTGTAAAATGATCATTGACTATCTCACAAAAGCAATATCAACGAACACCATAATTAAGCATTATGTGACCATTGCCAATCATCAATTTATCGATTATTATCAATTGTTCATGCTCATGATTTTTATGGAAAGCATCTTTTTCACTTTGATTCGCCATTTTTGAGGAGAAAAAAGAACTCAACACAAGTGCATTAGACAATATCGAAAGACCCATTAGTAGAATCAAACTTACCATTAGTGTTAACTATTTAGCTTTGTCCCAAAAGGCTCATCATAGAATATAAAATTTGTAGTCAAAATAAGGGAAAATGACATTAATTGAAAGGAGATGAAAAGAAGCATAATTGAATATTACATCTATTTTATACACAATTGATTTTTTGTACATGTGGAAATCTTCGAATTGACCTCTTTTTGTTGTAGTCAAAAAAAGATGTGCTTCTTGGCCTTAAACAACCAACTTTTGGTACTTAACACTTGAAAAAAGCAGGGATAACCGAAATTCTAAAGTACTTAACATTGGTCTTCCCTCCAAACCTATCATCATAAGGATACTTGAAGCTACTAAGTGTAGCAAAGTCTTTCTTTGTTGGCCAATTTTACAATTACTTTAAGTTCTTGTAATCGACTTAAACCCTCAATAACGAACATATGTTTTCACTAATAAATATTCAACGAATGAGCATTTTATTTACACAACGTTCATAAATAAAATGGAATATTTCTAATTTCTCTTATGCAATGCCACTTGCTCCTCTCATAGTTTTTTGTTTTGCTTCAAACCATGATAATGTGTTCAAGTGCTATATCAAGGAATCCACATTTGTCAAGAGACATATTGGTTTGCCTTTTTAATTTGTTATGGCTTTATGTTTTTTATGAATGTTTTACTTTGCATCTACTTTATTTATGAAAAAAGCTTTAATGTTTCTTGTATTATCATTTTTTTTTCTCTTTTGAACTACCATTTTTTAATAAAGCAATGAAGAGTTATACAATTTTCCATAATTTCTTTTTTTGCAAAAACATATCAAATATTAGTGCTACTTCAAGGAATCCATACTTGCAAATAGACAAATTGGTTTGGCTCTTTAGTTTATTATGTCTTTATGATTTTTATGTGTCTTTTAGTTGGCCTCATTTTGGTTATGGTTTATTTATGAATAAGGATTTTAAGTCTCATGTAATTTTGTTTTTTTGGTCTCTTTTGAGCTTCCTCATCTCGATAAAACAATGAAGAGTTAGAGTAAAAACATATGAAATATCTGTAAGTAGTGACTTTGTTTTCCCTATTAATTCATGATGCCTTGTTGGTCAAATGTGATAAGTATTTGTTTATTACTGGGAATAAAAAAAAGGGAAGAGCAACAAACTTTAAATTGATTTTTTGTAAATTAAAGAATAACTATAATAACCCAGTATCTAATCTAAATTACAGGTCTTTTTTTCATCATCTCAGGTCCTTTTCAATTTTGTTCTCATAGATTTGTATATTAGTTCTCATAAGCATCCTTTGTACTATCTTTAGCTATTGTAATATCTCAATCTACTTATCACCAAATGAATCTTATCCAAATATTCCTCATTTGAGAACTGTGCTATCATGTTTGTTAATAATAGCTTCCTGCACTTAAAATGAGGCAACCAAATGAAGCACCTAAAGTGGCAATAGGTTGTAGTTACATTGGTCATTGATTTATTCGTTACATCTCATCTATTAATGACATGTTAACAAGCATAACTAACAACTTTAATGCATAGTTACATTCTCCAATATTTGGGTTATAGGTGACATCGATCAAAGACAATATCCATATTAGAAATAAAAAAAAAAAATATTACAATGTTTCGTGTATATAAATATATACATATATAAATACTTATTTGTTTGAGTGCATTTTAGTGCAAAATAATTCTCATTTTTATTACTGATCTTGTTAAAAAAATTCTTTTTCTCTAATGATGATGGGGAATTTTGTACAAAATAGCAAAGATTTGTAAATTGTTGATACAAAGGAGATGAACTCCAAAGAGTGGATGTATGTTGTTTTTTTTCACTTGAATTATAGTATAAAAGTGAGCAAAAAGATATTTATTTACTTTAAATGTAGAATAGAAGCAAGAAAAGGAAGTTAAACCTTCTATAAGCCTCTAGCTTGAGACAAGTTTTCTAACATCTACAAAAAGAGTGCCACTTATCTCTTACTCCCTAGTGAGTTTGACTGAAGTTTGGAATTCAAATTCAACTTAAGAAAGCATTACCAGTGAGTGTTTCCAACCATGGCTTGCAATGAGGACATTTTTGGAAATTTTTTTTCGTGGGAGGTTGAACATCCTTATGTGTTGGTGAGTACGAAGATTAATCTCCTCTCTTCCTTCTTCGATGCTCCTCTTTTTTCTCTCTTTAGGAGCTCATGACTCATGGTGAGACTGATGTAAAATTATTGTAAATTAAATCCTTAATGGTCTATTTATAAACCATGACAATTTTTATGTATATCTTAGCAACATTGCAATCCTATTAATGTAGAATCCATGATGATTATAATCATATAAACATTGGATTCCATCCATTGAGGTGTAGTTATATCCATCAAACATGGCACTTATTGATATCAAGGAATGTTTCCAAAGCATGACATTGTTTGAATCGTGATAATATAGTATTAGCTTAGTTGGATTTTATCTTAAAAAATTATTGACAGTGTTCATGGCACTTTTTTGTATTTTTCTTTACAAATTTTTCAGCCATTAATTCAAAATGAGTTTGAAAAATGTCAACATTTAGTTATAAAAGTTGCATACATTGATCATATTTTTCATTTTTATAAATTAGTTATCCGACGTTTGCAATTTGTCAATTCAATCATGAGACATGACTAATCATGTGCCACCTCACGTAACCTTTCTTAGCTTAAAAAATTTGACCAACAAAGTCAAATTTACCAAATTCTTATGAACGATTTCTCCATCATAAGCTCCACTTTCTATATCTAGTAGGTTGAATATCTCATTTCAATCAGTTCTTGCCTTACTCTATAAGGGTCCTCCTCCCTTAGTTAGGGCATCAATGGAACACTTATTTGCCTCCTTGATCTAAAACTCTCTTTATTTCATGACCTTCATCCTATTGGCACCTTTGTTATAACCAAAAAACTCTTAATGAGGTGCATTTCATGGTCCAAATGGGTAATAGAACATCCATCAAATACAGATTGGGAGCATTATGTGGTGCAAGGCTAACATATAGATTTTAAAAAGTGCTTGGCAAGCTTAGTGGCCAAACCAATGTCTTAGGCTTGGTATACAAATTCAATCCTCATTAAATGACTCAGATTCTTTATGGTTATACATTTCATTATCAAAATTTTTCATTATTTGTCAAGAGGTTTCCGCTCATTCTTGCATATAATCATCACTCAACTTCAAGCTTGAATAATGCCCCAATGATTGTGTTGACTATTATGTTTCTCTTATAAAAGCAGCACAATTGATGGAAGGACCACTAGTTAGACCTCTACATAACCTCTTCCAAATGGAAGGAACCACTAACTCCTCTTCCTTCTCTTTGCCAAATAATGTGGCTTCTATTCTCTCTCTCTCTCTCTCTCTCTCCCCCCCCCCCCCCTTCTCTCTTATTCTCTCACCTTTTGTTTTCAACATTTTTCTTTAGCTGACTATTAAGAATGTCTTGTAACACAAGGAGAGGTCATCTTTTATACAACCTAATATAATTAAGTAACTACACATAATTTTTCTTGGTTCAAATTTTTCACATCAGTGAACTTGAACTTTTAAATATTTTTCTTCACTTTCACAACAAGATTTTCCTTAGATTTCCCTCTAAGGCCATAACTTCAATTACTTTCTCTTTATTTCCTCAAAACTTGTAGTTCTCTCCCATTATTTTCTCACCCATGAGACTATTACTCATATACATGATAATAACCATACTCGATGTCAACAAATTTCTTTTAAAAGCTCCATTTGGTTTCTTTTCAATGATAATCTTTATATTGTTGCTCGAGAGCTATCCAATCATAAATAACACTTTATTAGAGTTGTATCATTGTTTTTTAGGCCCTTCATCACTACTTTTGTGCATCTTTTAATTTTCTTGATTTTATTTCATTAGATTGCCAAATGTCAATCCTAATTCAATCAATATGTTAGGAAATGTTTCCCATACTTAAATAGGCATATTATTTTATCATCATCATCATTTTTCTTATTCTTGATCTACCTCTAATAAAACAAGTGTCAAAATTTATCTTTAGGACTGAATTCTTAAACAACTTTTAATACATAATAGAAATTAATCAACATTGAGCCTTAAACTGTAAGGCATAATGAGTATCATATCATTTATATTGAAAATATTTTTTTATATTTATCCTAATATTGATCTTGAAAATATTAAGAACTTTGAGAATTTCACATATTTCATTTCATATTTTATTAAAAACATCATAGGATTAATTGAAAAAATAAAAAATATTAAAAAAAATTTAGTCATGATTAACCTAAAAAGAATTTAAAAAAAATCAAACCCTTTAGCCAAAACTACTATTTTATTGCTAATTTATTTCTTCCTTAATCTTCTTTTCTTGCTCCTCTTTTTAGCCACTCTTAGTAATTACAACCTTATAATATATGCAACAAGTTCAACATTTCAAATTTTTGATGCTTTATTAAAATTTAGGTTGACTCTCCAAGGCTAACAACTTACTTTCTACCTTCTCAACATTGGTTGCCTTCATTATAAATATAATGAACTACATGTTGTCCTTGTTTCCTCCATGCATAAAAGTTTTTATTGGCAACTCATTTCTGAGTTTTATTAAAAAGTTTAACCCAACTTTGAAGATCAAATGTCACCATTATCAAATCAAATTATAATGAGTAGTTCTCTAATGTTGACTTCGTTCAAAGAATGATATTACTTAAAGTAAAACAAATGAAGGTCGCAAAAGCATCATATATGATTCAACAAACATTTGCAAGGTTAAAGATTCATGACATGTTTTATAGAAAGAATTTAAATAAGATGTCTAAAAGGAAGATTGAGCTCCAATGATTTAACAATTTTAAGATGAGAAGAAGAGCAATAAAGAAAGTTGAATCCATAAGTGAAATTAAAATTAAAGAAATATAATTGATATAAGATAGATATAAGAACCCATCTATTAAATTCCCTCCATCATCCTAATGAAAGTGAGCAAGCCCCAACACAAAGTGCTATAAGATAAGCTATTAGTGAATTCTTTGTTAGTCTAATGACCAAGTAAGTCAAATGTATTAAGTCAAAAAGCAAGGGATAACCTGGTTTTCAAACTATTGGCTCTACTTGAAGCTATTTTCAGAAAAGTTGTGTTCATGAAACAACTCAATTATCACAACAAAAATTAACAAATACAAGACATGCAAAAGTTGAAAGCATAACTATAAACAAAAATAAGAAATCTCTCACCAAAAGAACCTAATATCTAATAGAGCAAATAATGGAAATGTGTATGGAAACAACTTGTACTTTATACCAATAGTAGTTTAAATAACCATGCTGCAAATATTTTGTGGATTACCTGTAGTATAATTTCCAATTTGCAAGTTGATGAAAGGAATCTTAAGCTAGAAGATAACTAATAGATATTACCAAATATATATTTTTAAGAAAAATAAATGCATGAAATTTATGTAGGTTTGTAAATAAGCTCATAAACCAAGCATATATGTGGGTAACATGCAGCAACTTAACAAAGTAAATGCATATCGATTGATCATGCATTCACATTCATTAGATATAATCTCTGCTTTAGTCTTAAAAATGTGTCTAACAAGTTCTACTTCAATTATAGATCTATCAACTAAGCTAATTATAATCATATCATGTGGTAATGACCATCTTATCTATTTGTAATGTATTCAAAAGAGCTACGAAATTGAGTGACATATTAAGTGCATCAGGTGACTTGCATAAATAAAACAATAATAACTTAAAAAATAAAATCTTTTAAATTCATACCTAACCTTTAAACAAAGGGTGACATTTTGCAAAAATCAACTCTTTGATCCCCTAGTTGCCTCTTCTATATGGTTCTCCCAAAGTATCTTCATAAACATAATAAAACTTTGACAAAACTAACTAATTGGAACAAAGAATGAACTTTGAGCCTACATCATAGCTCAATTTCATGTCAAAATTCTAATAGTTCATTCAAATTGACCACCCAGAGACTAACATGCAATAATAGCTTTAAAAAAAAAGATGAAACAAGTCATGCATCGTCTGAAGTGGTACTCTACAATATCCTTACTTTTAAACTAAAAATTTTTACTCATTCTCTAACTTATTTGGTCTCTCTCTTTTTGTTTCTAACTTTACATTATATATAGACTAAGCTACAAAGTGGAGTAAAAAGGATTGAAAAATAAAGCTTTTCTATAAAAAGTTATCTCTTCTTTCATTAGATGCTCATATGGCAAATAAAGATGACCTTTTGTAAGCACATGAAACATAAGTTACTAATCCAAAGGGAAACCCAATTTATACATTTAGAAACCCGACATTAAACACTTCAAAAAATCTTCAATTTCATGCTAACTTCTATAACTCTTTGGTGTTCAATATTGTAAGTCCTATATTTACTCCTTCAAACTTGGATGATCCTCTTTTCAAACAGCCATCACAACCTAGAAAGATGTCCATATTAACAATGTCATTGCAAATATATTTTCAACTTGCAAATTCATGTTGCAATAAGATAGCCTAGTTGTGTTCATCTTCATGTATTCCCCTATAAAATGAAAGCTAGTATCAATATTCTTGGTCCTTTGATGTGCAAATGGTTTTGTTGAAATTTGAACGAGCAACTTGTTAATGAATATGATCATCAACCCTTATAATAGATGTAACAACTCTTGTAGCAAGTTTTTTATCCATATTGCTTCAGATGCACTTAAAGAAACTATTGCATACTTTACTTCACAAAAAGATAATGTGATAATCTTTTGCTTCTTTGAAAATTAAGAGAAGGCAATTGTTCACAAGATAGAAGACAGGATTTATATTGTCATTGTGTTGATCACAAATATCTTCTATTTGCTATCTAAATAACCTCATAACTACTTCACCATGAGAATAATGTAAGACAATCTCTTTGTACCTTTCAAATATCAAAAAATACGATTTGGTTTAAGGCAATGCAATTTTCTTGTGCTTCCTTTTACTATTTGTTAAACTCCATATACAACATCTAATATAGTGATGGTTAGATACCTTGAACATCCTAATAAACTTCTTAATAGAGTATGATTTATTTTATTTCCTTCTCATATATTTATTAAGTTCAAGCATGTTAAAACATAAGTGTTAAATATATTGGAGTTATATTGTATGAACTTATAAAGAACTATCTTGTTGCTTTTCTTTCAACATCAAGAAATTAAGCCATGCATCAATAATTAGTTTCATTGAACATATCCTTCATATATTCCTTGAATATTCCTTTCAAGCTTCTTACAAAGAAAATATCAACAACATAAGAAGACATTAATGATTCATCGAAATGCTTGGTCATAATGTGTGCATGCTCCTATGGCCATTTTATGAACCAATTATTAAGCACTTCAAGCTCTTATTGCCTACTCCAAGCCATATACATGCTTCATAATTTATCAAATCATAATCTTCAATGATGCATTCTATGTACCTACACATATTTCTTTCTTAGGCACACCATGAAATAACATAAAATTAATGTTGAACTCATGTATTGTACAATTTTGATGGGTAGATAGTGAAATCATGATTTCACTATGTCAATACAAGCAACTAGTATGAAGACCTCTTTGTAAAATTTATTCTTTTATTTAAAGTCCCATTTAACAAGAGATGTATTATTTTGTATATTAAATTAAAATTAAATACTTACAAATGTGATAAATGTTGATAAAGTTAATATTAAATGTTTATTAGAATTTGAAATGTCATTAATATTGATAAAGAATTGATAGTAAACCTCAATTAGAATTGGAAAGAAATCATGAACATCCTTAAATTGAGCAATTAATTATATCTACTTTTTATAACTCGTTGCTTTTTGCACATATGACAAGAAGTTAAAATATGTACTTTCTATCCAAAATTTAAACAAATCTACCAAGTTTAAATTTGCATAATGAGATGTTCTAAATTCTAGATATAATCTTTTATTATTAAATTAAGTATTTTAAGTACCAATTTATTTTTAGCATTCGTATTAAAATGCACAAACAATGAAAAAAATTATATTTTTGTTCCACTTACAACAATATAAACAAAGTTTTACATGAAATAAAAAAAATTGTAGATTGATGCTAGTGCAAAAAATTCATGAGATATAGAATATAATAAAAAAAATTGCGAGAAAGGTGAAAATTATAATACAACACATTTGGTTCTTCTAAATCTATACAACATTATCCGTTAGAGGAAAATTAATGCAAATACCAAAATCTGATTCCTATTCCAAATATCACAAACAGTTGCCCAACAATTTTCTCAAGTCCTAAAAATATCGACCTTAAATATGAAACTTGATAGGTTAGTTTTTGAAATATAAAATTTAAATACTAATGGTATCACAAAACCTAACTAGAAAATGAAATTGTCTTGATTAAATATAAATATAAACTCATTGCTTCAAATATTGTTTCTTAAAACCAATATCACCTTGTGTCGTGTAATTGAGCTATATGTAGCTTTCCTTATCTTGTACTCCTACTTCACTCCAATGACTTTATGGACTAAGGGAAGATCGACTAACATTCATTTTTCATTTTTAACAATGGTACAAAATTTTCTTTGATCAGAACTCCAAATCTAGTGTTGGATGGCACCACCAAAGCTAAAATGTTCACTATCAACATCCAAGAAAAACAGATTACATTGATTTTACCATTTCTCCACCTTTATCTCTTAATCTTCTCATTCTAAATGGAGTTGAGGATGGTGTTGTTCTATTTGTAATTGAAGTTAAATCTCAACTTAAGATTGAAGAAACTAATTAACATGTCCTTGTTGTTCTTCAATTATCTCATTGTACAAATCATTCTTTGACTTTAGTTCTATTACTTGTTCTCTTTTTTAGGTTCACCATTAAGCATTTCTCTCTATGCTTTAGCCACATTAAAAGTGAAGTTTTTTGCATGCAATGGATTGTTCATTGTTGTTGATGATGATATATTTATTACAATGGTTATCAAGTATTGTTTCCCTCACAACAAATACTCTTGCACATGCAATGCACCCAAATCTCCATAGGCATCTAAAAGGAAGCTTCATCTAGCTCTAGGGTTTATTTGGTGTCATACCTGACGTGCTTTGAAGAAGAATAATTAAGTAAATATGCAAAACATGTGACAACCTCTATCCAAAATTCTTCAATAACCCTTTCTCCTTTAGAAAAGTTCTCATCTTGTTAAGGACTTTGCATTCTTTTTGCTAAACTTTTATGTTCTGAGTCATAAATAATAGTCAAGAATTGTTGTCTAGTCTCATACATTCTACAAAAATTTTGAATTTTTCCAAAGATATGTTATACTTATTGAATATGTTTAAGTATTGAATTTTGTACAAAATGTGCATGCATTTTTACAAGATTTTTCAAGTTTATAAATATTGCACGCAGAAGACATGTACCTCAAGAAATATACCTACAACTTTATGTTATAGCCATGATGAAGTTAACAAAACAACTATTTTATCATCTGACACTTTATCTAATGGAAGTTGTAACACCAATGTGGCTTTTATGATTTACCACAAGGGAAAGGAAGACCATTTAGCATGGTGTAAATGAATCATGCACACAATTTAGTACTTGGTCTTTGACGAGCCTTTAACCAAGTAAACCTTGTACAATTGTCGATTCACATTGAAGTTGAGATGACCTAGTCGAAGATGCCACCTCCAAGCATCTAATGTTTAGGGAAAGGAAAAACATTCGGTTCCTTATTATTTGCACATGCTTCATTAACCTTCTTATCTTAACTCATCTCTTAATGAAAAGTGCCATCTTAAGAGAGTATGTGAGAGTGGGAATTAAGAGAGATCATTTAGAAAGAAAGGAGTATATACAGCTAGATGTTAAGTCAAAACACATAAAACCAAGACAACAAGACATGTTAAGGCCAAAAAAATGATCATTACGCTGTAAGTACTTAAAAACAGGCCATAGAGTTAATTAATTGTACAGCTAAATGTCCAGCAAACCTCTAGTAGTTAGTGAAGTGCAGCTTGCTGGAGAACTTCGCAGCACAAGAGAGCTCAAATAGATCTGAAAGAGTTCTCACAAAGCAAACACAAAAAGACAGTGGCTCCTTAAATCTATCCAATGGAACTTCAACAGACATCTGTGTAAATATTTTGCTTCATCACAAAATCCGTTAACACTGTACGATTCTCCATTAACCTACGCATTTCTTTATGTGTGATAGCCAACTTAGTCCTGTATCTTATTGCTCTAAATCACTGAAATCTGCTTTCTGGTATAACCATACTAGAAAAAATTTAAAGGTGGACTGCAGTTTTAGTTAATTGGGTAGGCAAAGGCCAGATCCTGCATAGGGTTAAGGTTGGTAAGGAATAGAGCCATGGCCTAGCAAATACCAGAGCTCCAACTCAAGCTAAGGTGGCATGTAATAGCGTACGCTTCTGCCTTTATCTTTCCCTCTTCTTTGTGTTCAGAGCTGAGCAAAGTAATATGCTTCTCCACCCCGGCTTTTGGGTTCTTGAAAAGCTGCCCATTGATTAGAATCTACTCGTTCAGAGATGAGCAATGGCAATCTAGATAAGTGCAACCACAGAAAGGGGACGACAACAATAAAAATTAAAGAAATTAAATCATGTTATCTTATTTCTCATTGTTTTTTTTTTTTTTGGTTGTGATAAAACAAACAAATCACAATGGGTAAGGTGGAGAGATACTTGCTTTTAAACGTTTTGCCTCTGGGTTGAAAAGCTTTCCTTACATGCAAATATTTACTGCAACAGCTTTCAGAAAATCAATCTCCAGTTGAACTAAAGACTAGTCAGGTAAAGGACCATTCCTATGGGGAAGAGTGCACTCTAAGCATGGATCGATCCCGGTAAAAACTGATTTGATGTGCCATTTCCTGCACTCTCTCGCCCGTCTTTTGTCCTGGTTTTCTTGAACAGCATCTTAGAATCTAGAGAGAGAGCTACAGGAAAAAGTACATAAGGACTACGTTCTGATATGACCTGTAATGGCCACCAAGTCTGTTATCCTGTCCTTGTTCTTACACTACTCTTATGGGTCATTGGAAAAAACAAATCATGCACTTCTTTTTCTGTTGTTGGATAATTGAGCATTGAAGAAGTTAAATACCAACATTTTTCTTTAAGAAGATTGCTGAAGCAATGTACAATCTATTTATGACAGCATAACAAAGACAATAGAGCGGTATCAAAGATGCAATTTCTCACCTCAGCCAATTGATCCTGCTGACCACGAAGCACAGGTATGCACAAGAAACCTTCTTGGGTGTCATGTTGCTAACATAAACTTATAAACTTTGTTATTTGTCTGTTTTATTTATTTTTTGAAGGACATGATGTAGAATTTGATATTTTCTTTTTTTCTTTGTATGTTACTCATTTTGTGCTTGAATTGCAGTTGTTGGCTAAAAAATGATCAAGTTTTATTCAGATTGTTCATGTGATGTGCTTGGCGAGAAATGCATTTTATTATAGGCTTGTTGAATATGAGAGGGCGGATGTTGGAAGTGATTATGTCTTGAAACTAAAGGCTAGCTATGGTACCATGATGTATGGGGTTGCATGGTGTGGATGCCAAATAGTGACTTCAATGCATGTAGACATTTGTTTTACATATGCATGGAGGTTTGCAGGAGCGTCATGAGATTGTCAATGCTGTAGTGGGGTGAGCGCATCGAGAGATCAATGTGAAGAATAATACACGAACAACCACTAACGGGAAAACATAAAAAAGATAGCACATTGTCATTATAAGGACGCTCAATGTAGGATAGCTTTTACAATCACAAAGAAGTGGTTCTTATAAATTAAGGAAAAAAAAAAAGAAAATATATAAGTCAACACCAACATAAGAGGGTGACTTATAGGGGGAAGGATATAAAACCTCTAGTAAAAGCCCCATCACATAAGCTAATAATTGAGCACTAATAATGAGAGATAAATAGCCATTTAAGAGATAAGATGTTGGACTATGATTTTATATTAACCAAGGTGGGTAGCCAAATATTGGTTTTTGATTATCCAAGGTGTAACACTTTATTTTATACTACTGCTTACTCACTACATAGCATTGCATTCACTTTAACATTGCTTGCAACGAGAATGGTAAAGGATCTAACCGAGGAACATGAAAACTATGAGTTGACAAAGATAACATAGTAAATGCATTTTGTGGCATACAAGCTCAACTAGAGGAGGATGCCCCACAGATGAGGAATGTCACGACATTGGAATGGGAAGTCCATGGAGGACAAGAAAAATTTGATTCATAGAGGAGTTGAATTTTTTAAAATGTGCAATACCAAATGCTAAAAAGATTCTTATTACAACATATTCAATTTCGTAGTATAATAAAAATGTATTACTATTTCAAATTATAATATATATATATATATATATATATTTGACATATCGTAAAACATATTAGAGTTAACTAAAAAATCTTAAAAAGTGTGAAAACAAATATACTATTTGATAAAACTCATTAATATGAGTTTAACAGTGCTTATTTGTCTTGATTGATGTTCATTTTTAATCATTATAATTTATTAAAATTTGAATGATTAAATAAAAATAAAATATTTAAGTAAAATAATATTATATATAACTCAAATCTCATTTTTTATTGATTCCCTAATACTTGAATTTTTTTCAAATCTCTTTTCCTATGCTCATGGTGGATCCTTAATCTCACTCACCATTGATCACCATTGCCTCTTACTTGGTATTTATTCTAGAGCAAGTGGAGGAGGCGGAGATGTCAGACTAAGATGTGATCGAGTGAACATTTTAGGTTAGTTTCAAACCTTACTTTGCTTCTTGCATTATTTGCAAGATGGAAAATTAGAGGAAGGGAGAGAGGGAGGGAGGGAGGGAGAGAGAGAGAGAGTAAGAAAGGGTGGAGACAACAAAGTATATTAGAGGTGGAATCTCATCAATGAGTCTACTCAGAATTAAGTCATGAACAATGCCATGAGCGGAGAGAAAATGGTGGGTGTAGAATGAGAGAAAAATGAGATGAAAGAAAAAAAGGCTCACAAGTAAAATATAAATTAGAAAAAAATGAAGTTATCAAATATTGTATTAAGTTTAGCAGTGTTCATAAATTGAATTATAATAAAATTGTGATGCATTTTATGTATGATTATAGGAAAAGAAGGAGAAAGATGAGGGAGCTAAATTTTTTATTATTCTAACTTTGAGAATGGATCCAAGAGATTGGAAAAATCAACAAAAAAAACTAGCATAAACAATGGACTGTGGTGAGTGGAACATCCTAAAATAAAAAGGGGTTAGTTACTTGATGAGCCGACAAAGATCATTCTAGCCAAAAGGGAAGTAGCCTAGACTTCTATTCCTAGGAAATATTAGTCATGAAATTAAGGAAAATAATTTCATAAATACTTTCTCTATATTTTTTTTTTCTATAAATCTTACACAAGAAAATGATTGGTTGGTAATTCTAGATATATTCTTGGGTATGATATGTCATATTATTAGAGGGTATCATTAGCTATGCTGGTTCTTAATGATGTAACAAGAGCTTGATGGGCTAACCCAAAAATGCTAAAATTTGAGAGAATAATTAATAACAGAATCTCTTAGCAAGAACTTTGTAAAACTTTCAAAGAGTAGTGTATTGTAACTGCTATAAGTGACTAGATGAATAATAAAGTTCAAGGATACAGGATAATATGAATGCTATAACTCAAATGACTTAATTTTATATATCTACAATTACACAATAAGAGGTACTAACATATAATAATATGATATTAGATATATTAGCTGTATAGGGCTAACTTATTATTATTTTATTTGATTTCTATGCTTTTTATTTGGTTAATCTATGAGTATGACTACTAAACTAATAATAAGTCAGAAAACTTTAGACCTTTGAGGAAAAAATTTATTTTGTTTATTTATATTCTCATGAGATATACATGTATTATTTGTAAAGAAAATAATGATATTATCAAAATATTTATGAATTATAGAGAGTTAAATAACAAATATTTATATGGATTAAAAAAAGATAATTGTGTGAGATATAAAAAGTTTTTAATATTGTAATTGAATTATACTTGTATTAAAAAATAGATTATATATAAAAAATATTTTGTGCATTTAAAATCTAAAAACTTCTATTAAATAGTATTAAATAACGTATAGATTATGAACAATAAATCATAAGTTCATGATAAAAGGATGAGAACATCACACCTAAGCAAAACCAATATTGTGAATATTGGTGATATTGAAATTAAGATCAAGAAGAAGATGAACTTATGCCCAAACATGTGAAAGTCGTAACCTTAGCATTTCATATTTAAGATGATGCTAAAAGTTTTATGGACTCTTTCATCAAAACTATCTTTTATTTTTACAAATACCAAATGTTTGGATTTCAAATGGTTAAAATTACTAGGATAAAGTTATTTAGCTAAGTAAACAAATAATAAAGAAGATTTAAGTATAAATAAGCAAGGTTTGATTATGACACAATGAAAGAGATGTAGTTGTGCAAGGAATAAAAATACTTATTAGTTATTTATTAAGAGAAGTTTTTAGATATATATATCACTAACAAAAGTTTTTTAGTATGTATGATTACATGAATCAAATAAGCTGCAAATTCAAGACTATAATGTGAAGTAAAATTTTGTTATAACCTATTAAGGTATGATATCTATAACATTGATCATTTTGTTAGATAATGAGACTTATTTAAATGTAGCTAAGTATATGGAATTGTTTAAAGTGGGGAGATACATATTCTATCTCTTAACAAATTACTACTAAACCAGCATCACAAGTTGGTATGAGCAATTAAAAAAATATCATCATTAATTAGGATAAATAGAAGATCAATTTTGGTATTACCGATGTTATCCCTTTTTGTTAAGGCACATAATGCTATATGTGCAAAAATCATGCGCACTTTATCATCCTTATCCATGAATAATAAGGATATAAAAAAATAATAATAATGATAGTAGTTTTGGAGTCAAAGAATTCATACATTTTAAAGTCTTATTAGTCACTTTAGATGAATTAAATGACTATAAGAGAATATCAATATTTTATATGTACTTTGAGAATGAAGATAAAGCTTGTAAATTAATAATTGATAAGATTGAATTACATATAAGTTATTTCGTAGGTAAGAGTAGACAGATGAACTTGTATCTACTATCTCAATCTAACTATTTTTTGTGACACAGATGGATAAGACTTTCAAGAATATTACATAATATCGTCGAGTTTTTATCAAATTAACATTATATTGAGATAAAGTTTGGTTTGATGTCACAATCATAACTATCTTACATATTCACTTAGGAAGACCTTAGCTACAAATAAAAAAAATAAATAAATTAACAATAATTGAAGGAGGTTCCAATATGTTATTGGCATATAAGTTAAAAGACACACTTGATTGGATATTGACCTCTTCATTTACAAACACACTTAACATTCTTCTTATTAATTATTCTAGTACAAAATAGGCATTTTCATTGATTATTAGATTTGACAAAGAATAAAAGAATGTAAATATATTGGCTAGGATTTTAATTGATTTGCCCTTTTTTATATGATTTTTTTTGTTAGAGGAATGATAATTAGTCGTTTATGTAAAGTAGGGTAAATTATCTCATGAATATTAAATGTTGATATTAATAAAGGAAATAAACCCTCCATGATTTTGATATTTTTTTTAACAAAAGAGATTTATCTTCTGAAGCTTGCATTAATATGCACTTATGAATGACAAAATAAAAAATTCATGAGATTATCTTTGGTAGAAGAGAAAAATTGATTGAAGATCAAATATTATATTTTTGATAGATCCACATCCCTCTTGACACAAGAAGATAGAAAACAAAGATAGATTCTTATATTTAGGACATATTTGTATCCTTAATTATTATCAATTATCATAATTTTGATTCAACAATCTTAAATTAATGACACACTCATTGAATTATAGGATTAATGTAACCTTAATATGACATTTATTTTATTAGTTATTATTATATTATGCTTAATAAGACTATATCATCTATATGATACAAAGGATGCTTGAAAAGTAATATAATATATAACATCATTTATTAATCACATAATAAAAAATATATTATAATTCATAGATATTGCATCCCTTTTGAAGAAATATATTATAAACCAAAAGTCATTAAAGAAAATAACAATTGCATACCTTAAAAGTGTGATTTAACAAATTTATACAAACATCTTTATTATAGAGATACTAATATTATTATGACTTGTTTAATTGTCTATTCTCAAAATAAAAAAGTCTTATTTTAAGACCCCACATAACATCTAGAAAGACCTATAATTTCTATTTAACTTGAAAATATGTTGTAATAATATTTTATTTAATTAGTAATAATTTTCTCTATAAAAGGTTGAAATTTCTAAAGTGTAGAATAACATAATATTTGTATTCGGTGGAGATCGCATCATAGTGATTGAATGGGTATTTGTTTTCATTTAAAACACTTTCTTTAAAAAGATTATAACTTTTTGTACTTATTTAATTGTATCACAGTCCTAAAATAAATAAACCTATCTTCTCAAAGTTGTATTGATTTAGTGCTCATTATTATAATTTAAATTTTTTTGAAAAATTATGTTTTAAAAATTTTTATTTAAAATTAGCTAAAAATATTAAAATATTTAAAAGCAATCTTGCATTTGGATAAAATATTTTGTTAAATTTTTCTGTCGAAGCCCGGAAATGGTGGGCCTAATGGTTAGCCCATTAGCGGCCCATTAAAGACAGTTGGATTAAAATAGGGTTTTCCAGTCGCCTAATCCGTTAGCATTTCGTACGGGCATTTTCAAGATGTGCTTCGTGCTGCTGCTTCGTGCATCTTTGCCTTCGCCAGTTGTGGCGGAAGCAATGGGAACGATTTCTTTTCTTGTCCAATGGGGAAAGGATTTGAATTCTAACCCGCGGAGCTCATGACGTTTGTTGTTTGTAAGTGTTTGAAATTCGTAAGATCAAACATCTCCTGGAGTTTGGTTCTTCTTTTATCTCCATGTAGTTCAGTTTAGTTGCTAATGGCGCATTATGGATGCAAGAAGGATCAATGGGTGGTTGAAATTTTTACTTGGTGTCCGGCTACTGTTTCTAAGCTAAATTTGTTGTCTTCGCTAAAAAAACTTGGAGTTTTCGAACGGAAATTGTTGATACCAAAAATAATGTCGTCTTAATAATCCATGTGTCACAAATGGGGAAAACAACTTTACTCATCTCGACCATAATATGGGTGCATTCAACAAAGGAGGCATAACACCGAGGTGTTCAGTCCAAGGCCATAAATGTCCGTAGAGCCAAGTACACGGCTTACTGCCATAAATGGTGATTTGGTCCACTGATATCTATATGCAAACAAGTAATGCAAACACGTTGTGGTCTCCAATCTGATAGGTGAGGGGCCAATACGGATGCTCTTTGTGGAATCATGCTTATTGTGGAATCATGCTTATAACATCACCATGCCTCCTACCATGCTACTTATGCCTTGCAATTGTGGCTAACTTTGTTATCTAGTATAAGGTTTTATTTTCAAGAGGTGAAATGTTTCATTTGTAGATGGTTCAGAATACTTAACTCCTTTGAGTGTAGGTAAAACTTTGCCCTTTGATAGGCTTATTTAATTACGGACTAGTTCTTGGAGATCTTCAAGAAAATGAAACAATTTTTTGAAGCTATTTACAACTTACAAGAGCTTCGACGGCCAATAGATCACAACCATATTGCAAATTCAATATTCCCACCTTTGGAATCAACTAATACACCTGGTTCCCTCCAATCACATGAGCCTCAAAGCTTGAATGCATGCAATTGTTGGCAAGGTTATTGCCACCTGTTCTTTTCAGACTTTGGAACACATGATGACTCCTTTTTGACAACCGTCTCCCCAAATCACGACAAGGTTCACCTTCCATTAAGCTGCCACTCAGGTTGTTGCAGATTCCCAAAGAAGAAATGTAGGAGTTTTTCACTTCGATTCTAGTTTTGTGACAAAATATATTGAATGTGAAGATAATTTCTTTCTCTATTATTATGCCTAGGGGGGACCAATAGCCCCGGCACTCCAACGATCTTTATAATGTTTTGGGGGCACTATTCTATAAAAAAGAGTATGCAATTGAAGATAACTTTTTTCCTTGCTTTTGACAATCATTTAGATGATGAGTTCCTCTTATTTATGGGCCACTTCACCTCATTTATGGATCGCCAATTTCAGCATGTCAAAAATGTTTATCACAATAAAGTGCAGTTTTTTTTTCTCGATCTAACAAAACTCAACCTTTGATTAGTTCCTATGGCTTGCATAGGTTCGATTTTGTCAATTGCCAAAATAAAGTAATTCATCTTAAGTGTTATTGCTCCCAAGATGTTGTGTTGAATGGAGCATGACCTCTTTAAGATCAAGCAAGGTGAGAATGGATCATTAAGTAACAATGTGAACCATTCCAATTTGACCTTTTTATTTTTGTGGAGATTCATGGATGTAGCTGCAACATTGCGAAGTCTATACTATGGGAAGACTTGTAGTCTAGAGACGAACTTAGAGTGAGGTTAGCCAAGAAGCTTATTATTAAGAGTATTAGTTAATAAAATATTCATAAGAATATCTTTACAATATATTTTTTTTTTGTCATAATTATATACTATTTTCTTTTTTATTTCTTTTTTTGTTTTATTATATATTTTCCTTTAAATTAAGGCAATATAATTTTCTCTTTCCTCTAAATATGATATATGAGTTTGATCCCTATATTTTTCCAACAACATTGTCTCATTGTTCTTAAAAATCTAGACATAAGATTTACAATATATTTATTAAATAGTTATGGAAATTGCTATATATAACTCTATCCTTTTCAGTGTGTATCATGCTCAAATAAATGAACAAACTTAGGTTTTTAAAGAAAGTTTAATAAACTTTCTATGTTATCTTGTGGGAGAACATATCTTAAACTTGAATTTAGTGTTATCTAGAGCTAAATTTGCACATATTTGTCTTATAAACAAAACAAAAGAGAGCAACCTATTTGAAATAAGAGTTAACCTTAAGAAACATATAAATTTGCTCCAGACACCCCTTCATGAATATGATGTATTACTAAAAGCATTTCTATTACAAATTCTATGTACACGTCAAGAGGTCAGTGAGGCATATAAGGTGCATGACAACCTCAATAAACATCGAGTTGAGTTCGACAAGTGAGGTTATGTTAGTGTTTATGTTCAATCATGATCATTTCCCTCAACATTAATTAAGAAGCTGCAAGCTTATGGATTCAATAACTTTCAAGCATGGAGAAAGATTGAGAACAAAGCTTGTGTTTTTGATGTCTCCTAAATAGTATCAGGCTAACTATCATGATGATTTAATGAGTTCAGATAAAAGATTCTCTTCAAATATTGGGTGAGAGATAATAAAGTTTTGATAATCAGTGAGTTCGTAATAGATGTAATCTTATATTTCTTAAATTATAATTTTTTTTATTTAATAGAGTTATCTTGATTTGAATATTAATATATTTGGTTGTAAATCCATAAATTGTGATTATTGTATTCAGTGGATTTTATTTTGTTTAGAAATTTAGTTATAAATATTGAGTCAACCTATCTTAAAACCCATGAGTGACAACTAAGAGAGAGTTTCATCTTGCTGTTTCTAATGTATCTAAAGTATCATTAATTTTTGTGTTTGATTTAAATTTCTTGGGTGAATTCTTTGGTAATTATGTTAGTGTGTTATTATTGTTTTTAGTCTATCATATATTTAGGAAAAATTTCACAATTTTATGTATTTTTTTATAGTATTTTTTAATTAATTTAATTATGTTTTTATCATTTTATATGTTTTATTATTTTAGTTAAGTAATCTATGCAATTATAATTTTAATGTTCTAAGTATCCATCTTGATGACCATGACATTAAGGAAAAGAATTATTACTAATACCAAGGTAGAATAGAAATTATATTGGCTAAGATTAGAAGGTACATAGATTATATTAGTACACTACACCACCAATTTCTAGAAATCGTAAAACGCCTGTTATGATTTATATAAAAAAGTCAAGGTTAACATACTGGTTTTTGATGATTTGTATAAATTTTATAAATTTATTAACTGATTAAAGCAAATAGAGTATTTTTTTTTATTATGATATAGGTGATTATTAGAGAATAAATTTTTTAAATTTAAAATTAGTAAGTCATTCTAAGAAATTTTAGTTAACTATTTTAGAAAAAGTAAAAAGATTTGATAAGAGGATTTCTGTTTGGTTGTAAATGGAAAACTTATTGAGACAAAATTGTCCAAAAAAACATGATAATGATTATTAAAATAATATTTACAAACTTGATTGTGAAAAAATTAAAAGTTTTTCAGTACCATAAGATTTTAGAAAGCCACACTCATTTTTCATATATGATCTATCTATAATAAAGAAAATTCATTTGTGTATAATATGTTTGACTTGTGAAGGTTCTAATATTAAGGATGATTAGAAAGATGATTTTCATAGGACTATTCTTAAGTTAAAGAAAAAAAAAGTTATTCTATTTATTGATAAGAAAAAAGAAGATAGAAGATGAGGAAATTGGTTTAAAAAAAATTGAAGTGATTTATGACTTTGTTTTAAGAAACCTATAAATATTTTGGCCATGTCTATACATACTATTATTTCTTTTGTATATGTATCTAAAAATGATTTTTATTGCTTGTTTAATTTAATTAAACATCAAATTAACTCTAATAGTTTTAAATGTATTGAATTAATAAAATAAATGGGTCTCTTAGAAATTTGTTAGGAATGACTAATTGTTAATGTATGTTTATATAGAAAGTTATTGCCTTTTGTCATTTAGAAATTTTTTATATGAGAACTTTTAAATTATGTAGAAGTATAAGTACTATTAAACATGTTTTAAATTGTTTGCCATATATTTATGAAATTGTCTTCGATATTTTAGTTTCTCTACTTCATGAAAGACTATAAATGAATAAGGAGTTATTGATTTTTATTAATAATAAATTGGATGAATGATCTATAAATATTTTTTGACTTAAGCATTATGATTATTGTTTTTTTACTTAAGTAATATGATTGTCTTTTATCATATGTTATGTGCTACCCCAATTGTCAAGAAGAGGATGAAGGTAAAGAAATGGTGAACTTTAAGGAGCTTATGATCATTGTACCTATCATCAATGAGAGCAGTAGGCACACCATGATCTAGATAATAATCTTAATGAACCTTAGAGAGTACATATGATTGCTTTCCTTAAAAAGCATATGACTCTGTTTGCGTGATACTTCATTGGTATATTGGATATTGATTAGTTCTTAATAGTGCTTGAACATTCCATATGAGATTTGCATGTAAAAGATATGCAATTTCTACTAGGAATAACAAGAAGTTATAAATTTAGAAGTAGACAAGTTGTTCAAAGTTGGTTTTGTTAGTGAAGTGCATTACTTGGAATGGTTTTCCATTATGGTATTAGTTAAGAACAACAAAAGAAGTGGAGGATGTTTGCAAATTTTATGAATATCTGTTAGACACGCCCCTAAGAGTGTTACCTGATAATGACTTGGATGCTCTCTTTGATTGTTATCATCATATTCATTGGACATAATATGATGAAGAGAGGATGGTCTTTTTCTAAATTATGATTGATGCAGTTTTCAAGATAATTTCATTTTTTCATTACATCTCATCCGTTCAATGTGTTCTTACCAATAAGTTTACCATGAGACAATTTTGCTAACTGCATGTATGACTGTAATCATTGTTTGCATGGATGCATTTTTTTGTTTGTCAATTTTGCAAGCATCCATTACTATTTTTGCAAGTTATATTTGGCTTCTATCATCAAATGTGTCTTGTCTCAAATCCATTGCATCACTTTAGCTTCAATTTTATTTTAAAATTTGTTTTTTTATGCATATAGTAGTTTTGCATGCTATTATAATTATCAAAGCTAAAACACTTAAACCAATTGTTTGGTAATTAAATGTGTCTCATCTCAAGTTCATTGCTTGATATTATAAAATTATTGAATCTCCAAAGGCTTGAATCGGCCCTAGTTTTGCATGCTTCAGTAATTCCCATGGAGTTAGATCATTTTATAAAACAAGTAGTAGAGGCAATGAATAATATGAAAATTAGTTGAAATTATGGGTGGCTAACCAGGAAGCAAGATAATTAGAGTTGGAACCATTTGTTCTCTCTCTCTTTTGGATTATGAGTGGTTTGTTTGGCGGTGATGATAGGCCTTTGGCCCATGTGGAGCCCAAAAGACCAATTTTTTAGGAGTGAGGAGCTCTCTAACTTATGAATCATTTTACCTATGGGTTATTTACTTATGTGGGATTATGAAGACTCGTATCATTTGTCCACCCTAAACCAATGCCCACGATGGCCCACTATAAATGGCTTCACTTGCTGTATTGGTATCCCTTTTCCAAATCACACTTTTCGTTACCCCAATTTGAATGGCATCACTTAGCCGAGTGGTGGCCCTTTTCCAAGTCATGCCTTTTGTTGTGTTGATCATCTCAATGAGAGTATTAATGATATGCCTTAGGTTCATGAGAGCTCAGCTATAAGATCGGTCTGCTAAGGTGGAGAACCTTTGTAATTTAAAAACTGCTTCAATTTGTTATTAACCAATGTGTAATTTTATGAACCTGCATCAGGTGTTCTCATTCCTTACATTCTTGGCTTTAACAAAGCTACTTATTTGCAGAAAAATAGATTTCTATAGTTTTTTTTTGTAGATACTAAAGTAGGCCAATGTTAACAAAAATTATTGAAGGTAAGTTCTGTGGTTTCAATGAGTCCTGGAATTTGCAGTGAATGGTTTTAAAGCTTTAGATCTGTCAAGTGGCTATGCAAATCCTTATGACGTAGACGAGCTTGCTATCTGATTAAACAGCTTGAACATAATACTTCATGAAAACTTTGTGGTAAAGAAATATTAATCATCATTTTTGTGTTGTATTTCTTTTTCAATTTATTTTATTTGCACTCTTCAAAAATTTGTGTTTCACTAGTATGCGTGGTGCTTATTCTGTTCCATTTGATAATCCTAGTAGTGTTATGTACATGGTAATGAAATATTTATCATCAGTTTAAAATTGGTATATTTTTTCAATTTATTTTGGAAAAACAGCATCGAGCTCTGTTAAAAAATTTTTGTTTCACTTGTATGCCAGATGCTTATTCTGTTCCATTTGATAATCTAATCAATTACCAGCCAATAGACCATTAACCACGGGCCATCTAGATCAGGTTATGTACTGATCAATATATCGGATCTAAAAGATGGGCTTTAGCTCAAGTCCATCAGCTCAACTAAGAACTTATCTGAATTTCTATTTGTTGGTAATCCTTTGAAAGCATTTGTGAGGGCTGATGTAAGGTATTCTTGGAGTGCACTAATTGATCTGTTTAGCAACTAGATTGCTGATGGATATTTCAATCACTGTTGGTGTTGAATAGCATGACATTTTTAGAGGCAAAAAGGAATTATATTTAATAAATGTTTAAAACATATTAACACACATAAGATACAAAGGCTATTGATCAATTTTGTGAACTTGCTACAAATTATTTGAAAATTTTTCCCCATATGAAACTACAAATAGTTAATTTTTTCTTATTTAGAACGTTTATCACATTTTGATGCTCATAAGTTCAGTCAAGAACAATATGCTTGTATATTCAGGAAAATAAGTGTTGACAAACTCCTTTTGTTTCTCTTACATTGCAGAATTGGTATCAGGAATCGTCCAGGTTAAAGGCAAAATATGAATCTCTGCAGCGATCCCAAAGGTTCCTCTTCTTTACTTGATTGTTCATTCAAGGATTATGAGAGTTTTTGCAATAAAATTGGTAACTCAAATAGTGAAATATACTTGTAAAATCACCTACAAGTCAAAATTGTCATGAATTTATGCATATGGAGCTCATAATGACATCTATGATTGACTGATCAAAACAATTTGTAATTTCTAACATAGACATCTGCTTGGGGAAGATCTGGATGCTCTTAGTTTGAAAGAATTACAGCACCTTGAAAGACAGCTGGAATCATCCCTGTCACTAGCCAGGAAAAGAAGGGTATTTGTGATATTTCTATAATTTAAGTTTCATTTTGCATCTATTGAATCTTTTATGATTTATGATTCTACTGGTGTCTCTTTGAGGGAATTCTCGCATTCTTAATTGCAGCATATTTATGTTGTTTCACAGAGTATACCTGCTTGATTCATTTTCATAAAAAGAGTCAATTAACTTCTCTTTAAAACATGTTTTTGATCATAGACTTGTTGAGAGACAGAGCGTTATATGGAGGATAAGGGACCTAAGCCTGACAGTAGCACAATTAAAATTCGTTTGTAGTGCATTGGATGAGTATTGCAATAGAGAAAAGATCGTTGTTTATGTTTTCTTTTTGCTAAACTTTAATATTTGGTTTCATATCAAATCCCTTCTTTACTTATTTTATTTCATGAGAATTCCAAATATGTTAATATGTTCTTAGGCAATTTTGAACATCTGAATTACTTAAAATCATGTTCCTTTTTTAGATCTTTATATACTCTTTACTTATTTTTTGATTGAATGTATGTTCTGCTTGCTATGAGCTCAAAGTGTTGGGGTATGGGATTATGTAATGTGATATTTTTTTATTTCTTTGATTAAGAACAACACAATAGTAATAATATCAATATCCAAATTTGAAAATAGGAAGAATAGAATGGACAATAGAAGTCCATATGTAATTTAATATATAATCTCTTGTTAGGTGAAACATTATAAGATCAGAAGATTCAAATTTTACTATTAAGTTGCAACAAGCTCAAGGACTCCTAATAGAGGAACTTCAAGAAAGATTTTTTTGAGCAAATGAAGAATATTATCACCAAGCAAAGGTATTAAACCGGAGAAATGGATTAGAACTCGTTAGTTTTCTCTCTTTATTTTTCTTTCTCTCTATCTGTTTTCTTTCTCCCTAACTTATGCTCTCCTCAACTCAATGCTTGTTTTTTTGTGATTTATTGACTGAGAAAAATCAAATACACTCTGTTATAAGATTTTCTCACATTTTCCACCTCCATCTAACACCATTCATCATATGTTACTATTGCCAACTACTACTATATGCCACCCATAGTCAACTACCTCCAATGATGGTTGGCTAAAAATTTGTCAAAATTAATAGTGTATCATAATTATAGCCTTTATTGTTTGCCTTTTTTTGAAATTAGTGGCTGAATTAAAAGTTTAAAGTGGTCTATACAAGATGTCAGACTGAAGTAAAGAAAAGACTCATGTGATAGGGGCTTTCCTCAAACTTATTTAAAATAAGAAACTAGAGTTTTGTTGGCAAAGCAAACAGCGGCATAGTTTCCCTTGTGCAGTACATGAGTAATCTCATGATTTTGTAAATTTTGAATGATTGTAGCCGTTAGCAAAAGGGAAGAATTATTAGAATTTTCCATTAAGTGTAACAGGTTGAACAGGGTATCCTGGGAATCAGTCTCAAGGCAAATTCCAGCAAATAGAGATGAATAGGAGACACCTAATGAAAAAGCATGGGCAAGAGCTTATTCCTCCATAGCAGAAGATGAGCATCAAAATAATCTCAATTCGCACATGACGATAGCAATGCCTGTAGAATCATTAGAGAAGATAGCAGCATCACTGTTTACTTTCATCTAATCCTAGGAAGGAATTACCAAGAGTGAGTGGGTAAAGATGAGCTCAAAGATTAGTCCAGACAGTTCCAATAGTGCAAAAGAGACGAGGAATAAGAGATGTTGTTGTTGTATACGAGGCACAACAATGCAGGAATATTTAGAGTGAGCTGGGAGTAAATGTTGTTATTTCTGTTTTTCCAGGGATAGTACATAACATAGGCTACAAGCTGAGTGGATTTCTCCTTCCTATAATTGACTTCCATCTAGCAAAGAGAATGCAATGAGTGGATGGTGGTGCATTTTCCGATGTTATGAAGCAAGTTTGCCCAAACAGAGAATGCGAACGTGAAGGAATAGAGAATTCGTTGAGATTCAGTGGTTTGACAGCCACGTGGACACTTATAATTGGAGGCAAGCCCATGGACATTCAGCCACTCCAATTGTAGAATTGTATTGTGGCAAACATGCCAGATAAAAGCTCTAACCATCGGCTTTACTTTAATTTTCCAAGTCCAGTTTCCCTTCTTGTCCATATTGCTGTCTAATTGCAGCAAGTTAGCTTAAAGGATGTATCCAATAGCTTTTGAAGATTCAGAAACAGTCCAACATAAGGAGTCACCTTGACCTGAGGTCCTCTTTGGGTTGCGATAATGTTATTGTCAAATCCAGATGAAGAAATGCTGCAGCATATTGGTATTCCAGCTAGCATTACAGTGAAGAAGTAATGAGAAATCCAATTGAAGCTTGGGTTCATGTTTATCAAAGTGGGTCATTAGCAAATAACACATGGTCAAATCCAGTTGTCGACATAAGTGTTATATGAGATTCTGTTATCAATTCCTTACCAGCAGAGCAGAGGAGTTTCCAAACTCCAGAGTCTCCACGCCTAAACTCAAACGTGTGATTCCTATTACCATATTTAGCTTGGAGAGTGTGGACCAAAAGATTGGAATCATGAGTTAGGAATTGTTGAATATATCAACTAATAAGTGTGATTTGCCATTATTTCAGTTTACAAATGCCATGACCACAAAAATCTTTGGATTGAGCAATGGTATCCTAGACTACATAATGTTGTGATTTGTGGGTGGGACTCAATCTAAATGAATGTGCTAATAATGTTCAATTTTACTGAAAATCTTTGTTGGGACAAGTGAGAGACTTTGATGTATAATGGGAATCACCATAAGTGCAGGATTTGCTAATGCGACTCTCCCCACGAGAGATAGCGATGTGGTAGCCCAAGTGAAGATTGTATTTGTCACTGTTTAAGTAATGAAGGTGAAGTCCACAACAATAAGCTTGTTACAAGGGATAGGGAAACCAAGGTATTTAATGTGATTTGCTTGCTTGATCCCAAACTTATTTGTGATCATTTTCTTGTGTAGGTGGAGCATCTTTTTACTGAATATAATACTAGATTTTGATAAGTTAACCTTTTGCCCGAGACTTCTTGGTATGAGATAAATATTCTTTTGGAGAATACAAAAATTAAAGTAGCTATACCGTAGAGCATTACGTCATCAACAAAAAGATGTGTGACACATGGAGTTGAACGACTAATCTTTCCAACGGTTCGAATTCATTTCATGATAGTGAATCACGAGAGGTACTCAGACATGATAGCAAAAAGATAAGGAGATAGGGGACATCCTTGACAAAGTTTGCACTTCGTTGTGATCCGATGTAGGTGATGGCTATTACATAGAATTCCATATCTAGGTGATCCAAATACCAAAAAAGTCGAAGTGCTGAAGGAGATGAATAAGAAAATCCCATATAATTTTGTTAAAAGCTTGCTCCATGTCAATTTTAATTGCCCTAAGTCCTTTGTTTGAGGTAGAATGGTTAAGAGAATGTGATATCTTCTGAGCAAAAAATATATTGTTGTAGATAGATTTACTAGGAATGAATGTCTTGTTCCAATGTTGTGATGTGTGGGAGAACTAGTTATAATCTATTGGCAAGAAGTTTGGCCACCACTTTGTAGATGAAGTTGCACAAGTTAATAGGTTTGTAGTGTCTAGGATGATCAGCATCCTATTTCTTAGGAATCAAAACAATAAGTGTATCTTGTCATCTTATAGGCATTTGTTTGGTGGTAAAAACCTAGTGAGTTGCTCTGATTATATTGATATATGTAACATCCCAGTAGGTGCGAAGAATAGATCTAGTATTGCCATCTACCCTTGGGGCCTTGTTAATGCTTGTAGAGAGTATAGTCTTTCTAATCTCAGTTTCTATTACAGGAGCAGTAAGAGCAGTAGCTTGGTCCAAAGAAATGCTAGCTTTGGGCACACGGAGTTGAGCAGTTAGATGATAGGCAAATATGGGCACATTAATTGTAGAAAAATAGTTAAGTGCACAAACAATGTCATCCAAGCTAGTCTGGATCACCATTATGTCTGGTTAGCTTATAAATGTAGTTTTCACTTTCTTTATGAAGGATCTTCGTTTCAAGTTTCCATTAATATATAGCCGAATTCATCATCTATGTATCCTACAAATACATGGGGAATAGCCTTATCGAGTTTTCTTATATCTTCCTTGGCTACATGCATAAGTGCCTTGCATCCAAATAGTTTCAAATAAGAATAAGAGTTATCCTTGCCTTATCGAACACTTTTTGGATTATCTCCTTGCAAAGAAAATATAGGGGACTTGCTAATGAAGATACTTTACATACGACTTTTCCCCAAAATTGCTTGGGAAGTTTTGCCAGCCTTAACATGTTTAGAATTTTCTATACTATTATGTTATTCATTCTATAAACCACATCATTGTGTTAAAGAGTAGTGGTAATTGTCTTCTCATACCAAATTGTATGTATTAATGCATTAAGCTTTGAATGTCTTTGAAGTATACTAATCAATGTTGTCTATGTTAAAGCGTTTCAGCTTTCTATCTATTTCTTTCTCGAACTTGAAAATAAATTATAGAAAAATTTGAAATATTATTTTTAGATCTCAATTGATAGACCCGAATTTTTTTGGTAAGCATCATCTATAAAAATGATAATATTTGTTTTTACTAATAGATTATACTTCAAAAGAATCATAAACATTAAAATATATAAGATAAAATCTCTTAAACTTTTTTTGTAATGTTCTATTAAATAAAATTATGTATTGTTTTATTGGAAAACAAAAAACATTAGGATTTAAATGTACACATGTAATAGGGAATTGATGACGATGACTTTTTTTAATTTTGCATTCCCTTTTTTTCTGACATACCCAAGTCTTTTATGCCATATATTAAGAGATAAATCACCTTCAATTGCATGCAATCACTTAGTTATGCTTGTCGCTATCTTGTACAAGATGTAGTCTAATTTTCCTTTGGACTGATCCTTTGGTAAGTTTCGAAGCACCTTTGTTGAGGTAGTTTTCATTTCTTTGCCCATCCAAAATAAAAATAGATATAAGATGTAGTTGCAATTCAGGAATTTGTATCTCATCTTGCATTATTAGCTTATATCTCATGTTGGTGGTAATGCACATTTCATCAATATCTATAATATTAGAAGAATTGATGTTACGCATCCTCACTATATTAAAATTTTTTGTTTGATGTGAAGTGAACAATTCTTTGTTAGGTGTATGATAAGAAGCTTTTGTGTCTACAACCCACTCGATTTGATTTAGTGTAACATGTAGACACTCTTTTATTGAAAAAATCACGAAGTTTTCATCTGATAATCTTATTCTTTCTTCTTCTTCTTGAAAAGTTTATAGTTCTTTTTCACATGAGCTTCTTTGTTGCAATGAATGAAAACTAGTTTTCTTTTATATTTGGATCTCCCCTTGAAATTTCTAAAGCTTTATGTTCTCTATGTTTGTCTCTACCCCAACTTTCAATAATAAAGGTAGCTCTTCCTCAAATGTTCTTAAAAATTCTTGCTCTTATTGGACCATTTGTATATATATATATGCATTAGGATTGAAGAAGAAGAAGAAAAGAGAGCAAGAAGACAAATAAGAAGTTGAACAATGCAAATATTAGTAATAAGAAAAGGAATAAGAATAAGAGAAGAATTAGAATATGAAGATGAAAAAGAAGAAAAGAATAAGAGCAAAGAGAATATGAAGGATAAGAAGAAAAAGAAGTATAAGAGATAGAATAAGAAAAGAACGGATAGCTAGAATAAGAAGAAGAATTTCTTTTATCTTTATTTTCTTTTTATTCCTTTGCTTATTATTATTATTATTATTATTATTATTATTATTATTATTATTATTATTGTTTCTTCATAGCAAGCTATCCATGACTTACCTCATGGCAAACACTCCACCCAATGCAAGGTTGTTGATAGTCACGATAGGTCCTCCCAATTACCTCACATGGAACTTAGAAGTGCTTGAACTTCATTCTCAATCATCATCTTCATAGAAACTAGTTGATTTATCAAGCCTTGAAATTTGCTTAGAGATGGCCACCATGGAGGTATCATCTTTGTGCATCAAATCAGCAATTTTTCTATTCAAAAAAGACTTATTACTTGTCATCTTTTTTAATGAATTTTTTTTAACTTCTTCCAATCAGAATAAGCAGAAGTTTCATTAGGCACAAGAGAGAATTCAGAGTTTTCGAACAATTGTATGATATGGTTGATGACCATTTTATTCAAGATCTTCCATTCATCATCAAATATCTTTTTTGACTGGGCATCATTTCCCTTGATTGGAGCATAGTAATCCTTGTAAAATAAGATGCCTTGATTGAAAACCTCTTTGTGAAGTACAACTGTGCAAATCATTAGATAAACTTTTTACTTAAACTAACAAGGTTGAGGAATCCCAAAAGGACGCTAAGGAATTTGTTCATCATAATGGTAGCATTTTGTTATTCATTTTATCAACCATCTCTAGTGGTACACTTGAAGAACAAAGGATGAGTTGGTGACAAGAGTTGGATATTTAAAAGAGAGTTGGTATAAAGTTTGGCATTTGAAAGTCAGCTCTTAATTGGGAAAGTGCAAGGGAAATATGATTCATGAGACTGAGAAAAAGTATGGCTATATGAAACGTGAATATCAGACAAAATGACGCAATTTGGTGTCCAGTAGCCTATAAGAGATATTCAAGTGCTGAAGTGGATAATCCGCAAAAATATTACGCTAAATTCTCCTTGCTGCTAATAACAACTGTGATTGTCATCAGACTATCAGTCATTTGCCTACCATTTACTTCAATTTTAAACTTATCATAAAGTTTTAAGTTAGGGTTTGAAGGACTAAAGAGCATCCAATGTTGGGCGGGCTCATACCTATCTGTAGATATGTGCAGAAGCAACACAAAGATCACAAAAGCACAGCAGCAAAGATTCCCAGAGACACAAGATAAAATTTGTATAATCTGCTTCTTTTGATTTCTTTAAAATCCATAAAATCAGCCCAACTATACCAGATTGCACAATGGCTAAGCTTGAAATATATGGGATATTGACTAATAAAAATATCTCAGTAGGATTTCTGCAGAACATGCTTATTATGTCCTGTTTATTTCATTCAGTTCATTCTTTTTTGTTTATGGCATCTTGGTTATTCAAGACTAAAGAAATTCTTTTTCTTTTTCTTTGTGTTTAAGATCCTGTTAATAAGTATAATGCCTACTCTAAGAATTTACAATGTCAAAAATGCAGACGGAGATAATGCTGGAACAAATGGAAGAGTTAAAGAAGAAAGTAAGTTTATCATAAAATCATGCATGTTCTGCAAGATAAGTCAAAACTATTGAATTTTCTTCACTAGAACTGTTCTTTTCATTATACTACTGAATTAGCAATACTTTTTATAGTGCAAGCTACTTTGTATTACCTATTCCTTTCCAGTTGAAAGTAGATGTTTGAACATAATTTGGATCCTAGGTTTTAAACATATTTAAGTTTAGTTTAGATTGGTTATGATATGACTAGATTGATTTAAGCTATGATAGCTTATTGATTAATTTAAATTTAAGATTGGATGGTGGCTATTGGTCATAAGTTAAATGTCTTTTCCACAAGCTACAAACCTTTTTGCCATCTCATTTATAGTATAACACTTGTTCTACTTTTTTGATTGGGCTTCTCAGGTTAACATTTAGTGCCATCAAATATTATTGATCTCATTGTATTCTTATTGTAACCTTTATTCAGTTTTGAAAGAGATGTTTTGGCCATAGAACAAATCAAAGTTGTCCATTTCATTCAATATCTTTGGATCTTATTGTTTTGATATTGTACAATTTCTAAGTTATATTTTGCATAATTTCCTAATTTTCTTGGTAGCCTGTTTACAACCAGATGTTTTGACAACAAGAGGATGAAAATCAAGTTTTCATTGGTTTCAATTTTCCATAGGAAGATAAAAGAGTTTCAACATCAACCATTTAACATCTTATATAGATTATAATCCATGAATTCACATGCATACATATGCATAAAACGTTGAACAGAGCTTCTTCAATCCAATTTGACAATGAAACATTTTTATGGAATTAAAATGCACCATTGCACACCACACCAAAAAGATAACCTTTAGTTACATTAGTGAAGACTTTATAAAGCTTTGAATCATTCATAATTATTGATTCATTTGTTTCAAAGCCTTCAAATAGATAAAACTCACGGTGCAATAATTTTGAAATAAAGCAGCACTGATATGAATGATGAGGAATTTACAGAATTTCAGATAGTTGTGGAATTTGAGGTGAGGTTCAAGACAATCAGTTAATAGAAGAAACATGGATATGAATTTTGTAACCTTTTCTGGGCATCTAGCAGGTGTGACTTGTAAGGGTGCTCCATGTAAAGATTTTTGAGAATATAATTCTTTTCTTTGATATTGGTTTTCCAAAAACCAATAACCTAGGAGAAGATATTGATGTTTCTGGTGGTCCATTTGCTATATTGATGCAGGATGAAGTTATAAATGCACCCTAAGAAAGAATATAGCAAATGATCTAGTAAAAATTTTTGTATTATATCCAATGGATACGAAAAAAAGGTAATAAGCTTAGGGAGAATTTTTTATATGGTTTTGACATATTAATTATGGGATGTTGTGTCAAAATAAAAAAATTTGAGTTATTAGAAGTTTATTTTATGAATAGATGAAGAAGATCAAACAAAATCTGATGTGACAATTTAAAAAAACTTGAGATATTTAGATATTAATTAAGAGTTGTTAATGCATGGAAGAAAATAAAACTAGCGGATTCAAGTAATCAATTCCACATGGTGGAAATCTTGGTTTTTTTATTGTAAATTTGAAGTTTAGAGCTGGTTAATATACTTTTATTATCTTATTAGGATAATAGCTCACTTGTAAATGGGAGTGCCATTTTATTGAGTATTGCATATTTATGTTTGTGATGATGAAAAATAAAACTACTTTGATACCCATGTTTGACATGAATGCCCATGCCATTGATTTAGTTTGCTTATGTTCCATGTGATAAGGATGTGGCCTAAACAAGTACTGTTTTGCTAAAGACTTTCTCTCTTGTTTTTTTGAGATGCATTTTATTGATCTGATTGATTTTGTTTTATTTTTATTTTGAGAAATTTCTTTATACTTAGTTTTATGGTATATTTTCATATTGTTTTATTTTTCAATCACCCCTATGCTTAAGACCTAAGTATTGTGTGACTTCAAAGTGTACTCTTTCATTATTTTAAGAACTGTTTTCATTCAATGGTCCTGTTTGGACTCAAGACCTAAGTGTTATGTGACTTTAAATTGTGCTCTGTCATTAGTCTAAGAAAGCCCGCAAAAGGCTTTTTATCAGTTCGATTCATCAAGTTTGCTTCACAAGTACTAGGATTTGTTTATTACCTTATTTAATTCCTATGTTATTAAAATTGAACTTGACCTGCTGATTAAACTAAGTTCAATCAACTGCAGTTCATCGTGTTCAAGCCTATGATCTGACAATTTATCATTATGTTGAGAACCTGAATAAATTTTTTAATTGTTTGGCATATGCTTAAGTGGTTTGAAAGTTCTTTGGCTTTTAGGTGCACTTAACGAAACTCATGAAGTGTCAACTTTAACTCAACCACAACACCATGCTTTAGAACCAGGCAACTCCTTTCACTAAGTTAGGCTTGCTGGTTTCATGTTTACGAAGTTTTTGTTAATGTCTTATAAATTTGTTTGAACTGTTTAAAGTAATTTCATCAATTTGATCGATTTAAATAAAAGCAATTATATTTTAATAATTGAAAATCATGTCTAATGAAGGTTCATTCCGTATAAATAGAGCCTATAGTTGAACCAATTAAACCAAATGAACATGAATTATAAGAGAGGAAAGATTAGTTATTTGTTGAAGTTGTTTTCTAAACTCCTAACTTGCATAAGCCAAAATAATGATCAAACTTGTTTTTGAATCTTACAAGTGCCTTAGACATCTTTCTGCTTCACTCTCAAATTTATGTGGGATATAACTAGAGAAAGGGAGGCTTGAAGTGGATAAGAAAGGGATATTTCAAGTAGCATTTTAGCCAAAGCTTAACTCTTTGAGTCCATTTCATTCTAGTTCATTGCACCCTTTCTTGCCTTTCCATCAAAATTTCTCCCTTTTTCATACTATAGATTAGATGTGGCCTTTAGATATTGCTAGGCTATCTCCTTGAAGAATAGATGACATCCAGCTGTTGGAAATTTTCGTTGTGATGTTTTATTGTGAGGATATAAGAATTTATTTAGTTAATCACAACCATCGATCCAAAAGCACTAATGTGGAAAACATTTGCGAAGAGGCATTCAATGGTAGACTCTAAACCCATTGCTCAAGGCTGGTGTTCAAAGGTAGTGCTCAAGGCCTTGGCTCCTAGAGACATATGCCCGACGTTCAATTGTTGGAGTCCATGGTCTTAAACCCAAGTTATTCTTGTTCAATTGTGCAAGAATTCCTCTTTAGGCTTCTATACACATTTGCTCATGAATCGACATCAAGGTGACCTTGGATTTACTTGTAAAGATAGTAACTGTTACATTTGTTTGTCAAGGTGAAGCAAGCAATATTAAGGTGAACCTTGGAGTTACCAATAACAATAATAACTCCCACCCAAGCATTAACGACATGTGCAATTAAGCTATGATGGTGGTAACTCCCCTCCACACATTCGAATAATTAAGTTAGGAACATGGTAATGTTTCCCACAATCAAAGAAAGCAAGGACATGTCTAACAATTGTAAAAAGACCTTTAACATCTAATTCAAGGAGAGGGCTCAAGAGAAACAAGGGAGTCTTACTTCACACTTATTTCCATAGAGCAATCTTTAACTTGTGATGGTCTAGCTCCCTCTTCTTTCTAATATTGTAATCTCATCTTTCAGATTCTCTAATACAAATAAGTTTTTATCTAATTTTTCAAAATCCCATTTCTTCAATATTTTTTTATGTTATATGTTGGAATTAGTGAGCAAGTTGGAATGGAGAATCAGGAGAGCACAAAATTCTTCCCAAAAAGAGAGTCCCATCGAAACCTAGGGCAAACAGTTGGCAAGGGTTCATGCACCTCTGTCCTAACCCTTTCATGTCTTTGAACCTTCTCCTTCATCCTTTAGCAATATTTTCCATTTGTTTTAACAATAGATGGAACACTTTTGAATACCTCTTTACTTTTTCTACTTTTATAATGGAGCAACATAGAATTAGTTTAGTTGTTCCTTGGAGAGAGATGTCACCAAACCACTTCTCCAAGATGCTCTTTACTTTTCTTATGCTAATAGTGGAGTAGTTTAGAGCTAATTTAATTGCTCTCTGGAGGGAGACATCTCTAAACCACTCTCAGAAGCCCTTTTCCTTGCTATCATTGGATTGACTTGTCCTCCGTTTCCACAAATCCTCTACTTCATACTTCACAACTTCATGTTTTAAGTGTTCCATAATTATCTTATGGTGTAGGGCTCTTTGGCTCTCACTCTTCTTAAGCTCTTTTTTGTCTTGAATTTGGTCTTGTGGTACCCCAAGCTTCATTCCTCAATGCTCCTTAAGGACTCCTCTCCCATCCCAAGGAGGAATCCCACCTACTTTGGTCTTATGGACACAGCCCACTCATCATTGAGGAGGCTTCCCTTTTTAGAGGAGATCCTCTCTACACTTATCCCTCAAAAGCTTTAGTTTCTAAACTCCTCTTTTGTCTATAGCAGCTTAGATTTATACATCTTCCTCAAGGAATTCAAGATCGTCATCCCTTTGCATGTCATCTTTGGACATGTAGAATGCAAGGTCTTCTCCACTCTTCTCAAGGACACAACCTTTGAATGGTTTTAAAAGTTATCTCTCATATTTATTTACTCTTTCAAGCAACTCAAATGGCAAGTTCTTTCTTTCTTTACTAGTTTAGACCTAAAATGGTTTTTGAGTTCCTCATTGGTTTGAAACAGTACTATTTTAAGCCATTTTGAACCTTCCTTCAATGTTTCAAGGATGCCTTAAAGGAAGTGGGCTGGGAGGATTCATGCCTCACTTGAGTGGCCCTCTTTAGGTCGCTTTATCCTGAGGACTTCCAAAAGGATCTCATTAGGTATCCCATATGGTCTTCATAAGAAATATTTAACAAGGTTATTTGTTTTATTATTGATGAGAAATTCTTCCTTCCCTTAATTAGAAGTTGGAAAGGAAGTCTTAGCCTCCAAGGCTCATTAAGCATGGGCAGATGTGGCAGAAGGTCAACAAAAAACTTCCCTTGGAAGACCTCATGAGGGGATAATTACCCTCGAGGCTACCAAGCTTGACACTTCGAAACTCTCTTGAATGCATCACATGAAGAACTATTGGCAATGATAAACATGGAGGGATTGTTTCAAAAGTTTAAGCTGCTTTCAAGGAAGAATTAGGACCAAACAATTTTCTACAAATTAAGGAAGAATTAGGACCAAACAAATTTCTACAAATTCGATGAGGATCACAACAATCACATGCCCTCAGTGTATAGGGCTTTGAAAGCCTTAATCTGAGAGTTTGTTGGAGGGTTGTCTTTAGTAGTATGGGCAATGTATTGCTAGATGATCTTGTTGGGCCATGTATTGCTACCTCAACTTGAGTTGAAAGGGATGATTAGGTCTTGCTATTATTAGTGCTCAAAATCATAGATAAGGCCTCTGAGTAAATCATAACGTCATTTGTGGTGGAAGGCAAGGGTACTCTAGAAACTCTACCTTGAAATCCCTCGAGAAGACCATGGTTGCTAACTTGATGACTTGACGAGACAAACGGGCATCGATATAATTGAGACCCAAGGATATGCCACATCTTGGCAATCTTTACCATGATGCCATAGTCATTTGGGTTTAACTGCCAATAGTGAGGTTCATTAGATGCTTGTTAACATTGGGAGTTCTATGGAATCCTCTTCCTCGATGCTTTCAACAAACTTGGTGTCAGTTACAACTCATCTTCCTAACTGTTGGATCATTTGTGAGCTTATCTGGAGAATTGACAAAATCAAAAGTTTCTAGCACTTTGCATCTTGCAATGGGTAACTCCTTTGAGACCCCTGGAGACACCCTCGGGATCCCAACACTTGAGAATTGACAAACTAGCAAGTGTTTGAGGCTAAACCATTGAGACCCCAACACTTGCATTCAATGCTGGTGCTCGAGGCCTTGGCTCCTAAACGCATTTGTTGGTGCTCAATCATTAGAGTCTATGAGCTTGAACTTAAGTTATTCTGGTTCAATGCTTTAAGGATTCCTCTTCAATCTCTTGTACAAATTTGCTTGAGAACCGACATCAAAATGAATTTGGATCTACTTACAATGGCAATAACTTGTACACTTGCTACATAGGGCAAATCAACTAGCATTATGGCGAACCCTGGAGTTAGTAGTAGTAATAGTAACCCCTACTCAAGCTCTAACAGCTCGTGCAATTAAGCCATGATGGTTGTGACCCAATTCAGTGGGAGGACCCAAGAGAAACAAGGGTTCTTTTACCTCACAGTTATTTTATTGAAATAATCTTAACTTGTGAGTATCTAACTCCTTTTTCTTTCTAACACTCTAATCTTATCCTCTAGATTTTCTAATACAAGTTTCTATATAATTTCCCAAATCCCCATCTCTACAACAATATACTTTGTGGTAACTAAAGAGGTGGTCACTGACCAATAGCCCACTTGAGGTTGGCAATATGAGGATAATGGGTTAGGAAAGAGAAGAGGGAAGATAAATCACAATAAATAATCTATTGTTTTATTTTATTTGTAATTCTATATTTATATGATTGAGTATTCTTCAAATTTGAATCTAACAATTAACCTTGTGTATTTTTCTCCTTAAAGATAGCATTATCATCTATTTAAATGAATTTTTTTTTATTAGATTACAAATGATTTGCTAAAGTATCCTTTTTATGCTCTATCCAATTATTGGCATGTATTAAAATTGATCATGCACTAAAAATTAAAGAGATTGGGTGACCTAGCTTTATTTTTTTGTAAGGGTTTCCTTGTTGATGGCTATCCTAGGAATCTTGGGTTGGAGTGTTTATTGAGTGATTCAAATTTGTTTTTAATAAAACGTCAAAATTTGTTTAAATCTTACTTTAGAAATTCATATATTTTAAAGATTTAGAGGGGTTATACCATTTATTAAATTTACTTATATAGAGTGTTCATTTAGTCTCACTTGAAGTTATCATTACTAAGGAACTACTAGCACTTCATAGTTTTTAATGGTTTTTACTGTATATTTTGACATTTTAGTGATTAGTAAAAATCTAAATAAATTTAAATGGATTCTCAAGTAATGTAAAATCTAAGCTTATATCAATTTAACTTTACTTGTGAGGGGTTTTATTTGAATAGTCTTGTGGGTCTTCTTGGAAGCCCAACTCATTTAGTTTCCATCTTGGGTGCTATTGACTATGATATGAAGACTGTACAACTCATATTACCTTGTTTTGATTTAATAACCTTCTTATATTTAGATGCATCCACCACATCTAAAGTCAAATTTAAAGGTTCCAAGACAATTGATCTACTCTTTTGTTTATTACAAAATTGATTGCTGCATTAATATATGAAGCTTTGCAGAACCTCTTTTTTTGTCATTTTGAAGTTTTATATTGTGAAATGTAAAGATGTATTATTTCTTTGACTGGGACCATAGCTTTTGGCAGTTATGTACCAAACAGCATTTATTCACCATGAGGCGCAATCTAGGTATTTTGGAGGGCATATTAATGATTATTGAGTTGAGAGTACTTTTGACGTTTATGTTGTTCTCATACATGGACAATTCTGAATGAGAACTGGAAATATGCATAAGAAACTTTGTGATGATACTTTTACACTTGTATTGAAGTTTTTAATTTGCATTTTGGATATCTTACCAGGAGCATCATCTTGGTGATATTAACAAGCAACTTAAACATGAGGTTCTACCAAACGATTCTGAAGTTATTTCCAGTCATCTCAATGCTGTGGTCACCTGACCATATTTGGTTTGTTGCAGCTCGGGACTGAAGGTGGATCCATGAGAGGTGTGCAGGGAACCTGGGCTTCTAATACTGTAATTGCAACTGGTTCATTCCCTACACATGCTACTTATCCCAATGCCATGGATGCAGAACCCATTCTTCAAATTGGGTATGCCTCTTTCACATTGCATCAACCAGCCTCTAATCTATTGAAGTTGAGCAAGATCTAACTTTTTTGTTGGATTTTTTTTAATGTACTTTAGAAGTCCTAGATATTTATCAAAATTTAATGCTGAATTTGTTCGTTGGTATATCATTTTTTGATAAATAGTGCCAAGAACCAAACAATTTGTCAAGAATTTTAATTTCAGTGGTTTCACTACTGCCACAAAAGAATATTAAGTTAAGTGCAGTACCTCAAGTGTTACATGATTCCAGAGCTGCACTTTTTCCATGACATCGTTAGCCCAAAGTAGAGGTACAATCCAAGGCTATGTTTGGCAACATTGAATTGAAAAAAAGATAGTTTATTAATGTCTTGACTAAGGACTGGATTTTGGATGGTGCTCTTCAGCAAGTTGGAGACATTAATCACAACACTTCAAAAAATTTACCATAGACGAGTTGGCGAAAGAGAAATGATGAACAGGCGAATATATTACCAAGTTCATCTCTAGATAGAAGAATCTTGGTGTCAGGTCTGAGCAACTATTAAATTAGCTCCATGCTGTTGGTCTACTGCTATTGAATGATGGCATATGGTTGACTCCATTTCTATGCATTAGAGATTTTAGTAGCTGATAGATGGAATGACAAGGTTTGAAAAAATCATTGTACCCGAGCTCATCAAATTAAATGGAAAATTCAAATCAGGAATTCTTTGAGTTTAAGAAGGTTGATAGAAAGAACGCCTTTTTACCCAGCGAACTAAATTTGTGTTAGGTCATGGAAATGGCTGAATGGTGAAAGGTCATTGCCAACCATTGAAGAGAGAAAGAGCAATACCTATTCTTTTAGGACAACATGGTGATGATCTTCTTTCATGTCTTGGAATCTAGAAACTTGAAATTGCTAGAGTTATGGAGGCCAAGGAATGTGGACAACACAACCTAAATTATTTCCCATATCATAAGTTAATCAATCATCTTTTAGAAGATTGTTATGTCTTCACTTATTGGATAGAAAAGGAGTACCAAGATAAGAAAATCACTTTGATAAAAAAATTATTGTTCAACCAACCCAAAGGACAACAAATTTTATTATGTCTTCTAAACAAATTCACTGATATTTTGAATCGGTAATGTGAACATGGTCAACACTTAAGCTGATCTAATCCTTCAATTAAAATTGAGGGCAAATTGGAGTGTTTCTTATCCATTAAAACAAAGACTTTGGAGACTAGCAAAGGATAAGAGGTCAACTAAAGGAGCCCTTTGTGATCAAGAATTAAAGAAAAGGAAGAGTTGCAAATTAAAACATGTCCTCTTAACTTGAAATTGTCCACCTAACATGGGGTAAGTTAGTTGAAGAAAAAGAAATTAAAAAAAATAAAAGTTTAAAATTGGATTGACAAATCAAGCTTTGCTAGCCTTGTTGAACCTCTAGCCTTTATGTGGTTAGTTTTATGATAACAAAATAATCTTATTTGTGATCTAATATTTTTTTATTAAGTGTTTTCATGTCTCTTTAGCGAAATTGGCAAAATCAATTGGGGCTTAGGTTGTAACTTGATAAACTCATGGCCAAAATGTTTGGAGAGAACATAATTGGCTCATACATGAAGTTTGACCAAAATTTGGCAAGGCATTCATGATGATGAAATGGTTAATCGAATGAGTTTTTTGGAGTCATTTTTATTTGGTGTAAATTATGAATCAATTATAATAATCACGAGGTATTAGGAACACATCAATGAAATCAAGAACATGTGTAAATCACATTAAAAAGCTTTCTAAGAACTTTTCATATATCAAATGGCTTTTTACAAACTTCAATTTAAAGTTTTCACATTCATATGTTTCATCAGATGACCATCAGATTATTCGATGGACAATCCTATCTTGATTAAATCATCCTATAGTTTGATCAAATTGTCTATCGATTTGTCAGACTAAATGAGCATAAAAATTGAGTATCTATCAAACAAAGATTGAACTATGCTATAGTTAATCTAATACTGATCTGACCATTCTATAGTTCGATTGAACCATCAGATTTTGAGTTGATCGAACTGTCTTATAGTTGGATGGGAGCATCCTATTCAGGTTTTGATCTAGTTGGTCTATGCAGTGAGCTGGGCATCAAACCATTCTAAAGGCTTCTAGGATTTCAGCAATAATCAACTACTTTTATAGAAATTTTGACTAGTTTTCAATTCTTTGCTCTTAATGGTTTTATAACCGTTGGATATGCACTTTGCTGAAGTTAGGATGTAAATAGAAATTAATTTGATTTCTAAGTTTAATCAATTTGAATATCATTATAATTTCATTTGTTAAACATTAACACAAAAGTTAGATTGAAATTAAGTAGTGGCTATTCATTATCACTCAACCTTTATGCTAGTTTTTTCATTATGCTAAAGTCAGAACATCTTTCTAATCTAATTTGCATTGATTAAGTGCATCTCTTAGATTATTTGATTAGTTATAAGCATTGATGACTTGTTAATCATTCATATTTTTTTGTAACACAATGAGTTCTTGTATGTGATCTTAGGATCTTTTTTGTTTAGCCCTTTGGTCAAATTTTGCATTGATTAAGTGCATCTTTTCTGTACCATTATGAGTTATTGTATTTGATCCTATGATCTTTTTTGTTTAGTCTTTAATCAAAATTTGTAGGGTCTTTTGGCTTTGATATTACAAGATTTTTTGACACAATAAATTGTAAGGTCTTTTGGTCCAATGATTATAGGGTATTTGGACCTAATGTGCCTATTTGGTTTTGCAAAAAGTGTTGAGATTACAAGGTTGGCATGAGCTTTCGTGGCTAGGGGTGGAGTAGATCTGATATTTAAGATTAACCCATCTAAATATCTTTGTATATTTATTTTATTATACCCTTCACACAAAAGTTTTTTGAAAAAATTTAGAAAAATTTATAAAGAATAATATCAAGAGAACTTCTAATCAAATATTGAATTAAGTCTTCCATTGAATCTATATTACATTTATTGATTTATTGGTTTTGCAAAAACTTACAATTTATCATTTGTTTCATCTGGACATCTTAGTGCTTTATTATTAATAGAATTTTAATGATTTCAACTAAAAGTTTTGTAACATGGTACTATCCAACACTAGTCATGAAAATGCAAAGGAACCCTAAGTACATAAAGTGTGATTTAGATGCAAACCTTCGTGGTGATTCCCATGTAGAACTTTAACACCTTGTTTCTATTTAAAAAAAGTAAAATATCCAAAACTATCTTTACTCTAACATTTTTATGTTTGTACTTTCTCTTATCATTTTTATGTTTTATTTTCACTTAAAAAGTTCAAATTTTTTATACATCTATTTTATTGTCCAATGACAATTTACCAGAAACTAATATACAACCTCATTTCATTATAATCACAATTGTCAAATTAAGAAAGTCTTTATTGGAAAAACATGAGGCTTTGGTATCTTGAAATGCACCTTTTGTGACCACATTCGATGGAATTGTCCAATCATTGTGAAGGTGCTAAATGAGATGGGATCTTTATCAACCTATCATTAGTCAACTTAGGTTTTGTTTGGAACTTATTTTAAAAAGTGTTTTATATACAAAAAATTTTGAAGTAGTTTTAAATTACAATCAATTATTCTCTAATTTTGCAAAGTTTCCATTGCATCTTAATTTTAATATTTTTTTGTGTTTTGATTGCACAGCTAAGCTAGACAATTACTATGAAGAATATTCATCAATAGTTTTTGGAAGGCAAGTTAGCAAGTAGACTCAAGAGGCTATAGTAGATGATCAAGATTGGAAAGTTGGAAAAGTTAAAATCCGAGATTAAATTTTGTTATTTTTACGTCCTAAATGCCAATACTTAGTACATGGATATTTTTGGAAAGTATGCATGAGATAGTCCCTTCCAAGATGCACCAATGCTTGAAGAACTTGCAAAATGGAGAAGAATAGAAAATAGAAGTGGATCTCTGCCATTTGATGTCGGTGAAATTGGCATATATCATGTTGGAAGTAGCAAATCCAAAGCTAGAGTTATTTCAACAACATAATAAGCATATTCAGTTTATTTAAAAGTAATTCCAAGGTGGATGGAGAATAAGACAAAAGGTTTGTGTTCGCTATAGTGAAAAGAAGTTTATTAAAAAGGCAAAAAGTTGAATTTACTAGCAATAACTTTGATCAAGAAGGTTCAAGCAACTCATATATATTGGCCAAAGAAGTCAATGGCAATTGCTATCCCCAAAAGTTTCTTATAGGTTTTGATCATAAGGGAATGTCCCGAATGTTTAACAGCTAATGACCCTTGTGTCTCCATAAAAAAGCTATATGAAATTAGTGATCCACTTCTATGAAAGTAGTCATCAACCATTCTTGTCTAATCTTTAATATGAAAAACATTACGGGTTTGGGAGATGATGTCTTATTGTATTATTCCAACTCATTTTCTTGATTTTAGATCAATTATTTGAGAGGCCTAAACCCCTCCCCCCCCGCCCCTGGCCCCCCCAAAGAGCATACAAAAGGATGGTCATCGACCAAAATTGCATGTTGTTGTCTGTTCCCTTGTCGTTGCCTATCAAGTTGTCACATTTGGAAATTTATACAATAAATCAAATAGTATATTTCAATTTTTCCTATAAATATTTCACCTAAACAATTTGGCTTGAATTGTAGTTACATTTTTTACAATTCGATGAATTTGAAATTTGCATATACAACGAAATTAGTCTTAAATGCAAATTCATTTTTTTGCTCAACTACAAACTTGATTGATTTACATACATCTCTTCTTTATTGGTAGGTACCATCACTATATTCCAACCGAAGCAACCATCCCAAGGAACAATGAAGGTGCGAACAATTGCATGCATGGCTGGGCTCTTTGAGGATCTCAAACCTGGACTTGGGTGCAACTCCTTGTTACTAATGCTGTGCATTATCAAACCCTAATGAATGACTTGTTTGAGTATAAAAAGTGTGTAACATCAGATCATTTGGAGTTCTCAACTCCCTTAAAAATGTTGCTCTTGTGATCATGGTTAGCTTTTCAATATAGAGTAACAAGTGGGTTATCTCCCAAAGCTTTGCAATGCATTATAATTATGTGTACCATTGACTAAGTGGGTTATTGAATGACATTAGGTTTGTTGTTCATTATGTCAATCTAATAGGGATGATTTATTGTGTGACATCATGATGTTTTACTCTTGGTCAATATTATGTTTTGAACATTAGTTAATAATATATTAATAATATTACTTGTGATGGTCTGTTTTTTGTTTCAAGTATAGTTATAATGTAGGATTTGTGTAAGAAAGTCTCTTTTTAATCAATTGGTAAGTATTGTTGTTTTTAAAAGACTAATGACCTTTTAGATGTAGTTTGAGTCCTTGTTTCAGGAGCTATTGAGATGTGTTTTAGGTAATCCTTGGCTTGAGCTGTTGGGTACTTCAAGCATGCATTGATGAGGTTAATCCTTGAATAAATCATTGAAACATTTGCAACTTTTGGACTTTATGATGACAATATTTGTTGTTGTTAAGTAAGTTTTTTCGGAACAAAATTTGTGTAATTTTGATAAAATAAAATGACAACTTGCACTTCAACATTGCTTGTAAGAATAGAAGTTTTATAATGTTCATGGTGTGTCTTGTGCAAAATTTTTTGAGAACAAAGGCTTTAGAGAAAGGTTATGACCCATTGATGTCTTGGTTCTCAACATCTACCTTGGGAAAATACTTAGATAGTAAAGGTTCAAGGATGGTGCCCTAGATCTAATTATGCATCTCAATAAAAAATTTGATGATAAGTCACATGGAAGGGTTATGACTCAAATGTTCACTTCTCATTAAGATTGGTCTAAAAAGAGCTTTAATATTCTAGTTATGACCCAAATGTTCACTTCTCATTAAGATTGATCTAAAAAGAGCTTTAATATTAAGGGATTCAATGCCTTGGTCTTACGAAGAAAACATTTTGGTAAGATCCATCTCGAGAAACATAGTTTGATGAAAAATGTTTCTAGCAAAGGTTACAATCTTGGTCTTTTAGACTTATTTCAAAAAGTATACATTTTGATGATTATTTAAATATTTAAGTGGGTGTAGCCTATGCTTGTCATGGATTTCAAGATTTGTCTTTAAAAAAATGATAATACCAATTGAGATAATAATTTTGAATGGCATAATTTCTACTTTTGTTGAGTTTATCTCCTTCTAACCTTTGGTTTGCTATGTCTGCTCCTAACTTGATTATGTCCCACACACTTTGTCTTTGATAATTCCCATCAAACAATGTTCCTTGCCTAGTATTTGCTTACCAGTTTGGCCAAATCCTATTGTTCATTTGTTCGTTAACAACCTAAATTATGTACCCTCCTAACATTTATAGAACCTACTTCAACAAAACTACATCATCACCGCCATGCATTATTTCTCATGTCATAACCAAGCCAATCCACATGTTGTACATACTCATCCTTTGTCCCCATTACTCTCAACCTTATGCCCATAAAACATATTTCATTAATCACTTTTGACTTTAATCATAATTATATCTTAACTATCTCATCTAGTCCTATGTCAATAAATCCCACTGTATTAATTATTTGTATTCTTAATGATGATCATAATTATAACAACCCAACTCACTATAACCCACCAACCATGTCATACCTTGAATGGTCTAAGAGTTCAATCAATAGAGAAAAACTTATACTTGGTAAATGTATCAAATCAATATATAGAATATTCAAATTTATGTAAAAAATCATAATAATAAATAGCATAATAATGACTACAAAATCAAAGCTTTCTTGCACATACCAAATTGACTACTTTAACAGAAATCTCAAATAATAACCAAAAATCCAATATCGTAACAACATAAAAACTTTTGAGATCATTTATCAAAACTATTCATTCTCATTAATACAATTTTGCTATCTAGCATAATCATTCTCCTTATAATATGTATATGGATAACTGATAAGATATTAACAATTCAAGATTTCTTTTTATACCACTCAGTGATATTAAATAAACTATGCTTATTTTTCATTAATAAAATAAAAGACTTTTAATATTTATAATTATAGTTTATTTTCTATAAAAAAATATTTTTATTTTTGAAATCTCTATTATAATTAGATTTAATAAAGACAATTATTGCATCATTTCTCTTAGTTTCTTGACACAAAACATCACCGATTGGATTAGGACAATTTAATCGCATGCCAAGGAACAATGAATTAATAACTCTGCTAAACAATTGTTCAAATATAACTCCATTGTCATTTTGCAAGATGATAACGTGGTATCTAAATCCAAGCTCTAATCTAACCATAAATCTTCAAAAACCATTATTATTAGAAATTAGTTATGTTGAAATTGGTATTTGTCATTTTATATTTAAATCTTAAACTTATTCACATTTTATTTATAAAATAAAATATATTTATATTATAATTAATATGCATGATAATATGTTTTTCTCTATTAAAATAGTCTACTCACAATCTTCTCTAGTATGATAAAATTAAACCAATATAGAATGGTTTACATCTACTAAATGTATTGAATTATCATATGTTATTTACAAATCTATATAAAAAATCATAATGATAATTCACATAAATAAACCATTTCACCAATTCTTCCATCATGCACAACATAGATGTAATGTTTTCAAAAAAGAAAATAAATATTTATTTATTTAACTAAATTTTGTTTTGGGTTGAGTAAACCTTACATTTTTTCAAGTTTTTAAACTATTTTGTATGTTTAATTTTAATTATAATTTTAATGAACTTGAATATTTAGTTTCTATATCTACAAAAAAATTAGTTCAATAACAAAATCAAAATAATGAATTTAGTGCAGCCTATTAATAATATACCATAAATTATATATTTAAAAAAGTATTTTTAATCAATTATTCCGGATGCAAAAATACGAATGGGTAAATCTTTGAAACGCGATTCGATCCTTATCCGCCTCGTCAATTGTCCTCATGCCTAAAACTGCTCCTCGCCTCACGGAAACGTCCTTCTTATAAGTCGGCCGAGTTAAACTCTTTCGTCTATCTTCGATCCCCTCTCTTCTCCTTCCTTTCTCCAATGGCCCCACCGCCGATAGCACTCGGCGACGCCGAAAACGCCATTAATGGACCGCCCGTCGAGAACGAAAACTCCAACTCCACCGTGCTTCTCATACAGAAGGTACACATATATCTATATATATATAAGCGTGTTTATGGTAATCAGCTTTTGATGATGCGTTTCGAACGCAGTTGACAGCGGAAGTGATCGGCACATTCTTCGTGGTGTTTGCCGGGTGCGGTGCGGTGGCGGTGAACAAGATAGACGGTCAGGTCACCTTCCCCGGGATATGCATCGTCTGGGGTCTCATCGTGATGGTGATGGTCTACACTGTGGGTCATATTTCAGGGGCTCACTTTAACCCTGCGGTCACCATTACCTTCACGGCTCTGAAGAGGTTTCCACCCAAAGAAGTACGTCGCGTGATTTTACATTTTTTGTATTATTTAAAAATAGAGATATATTTATATAAATTCACGTTTTACATTTAATTATGATATTTCTGCATATTGCAGATGGCTATGTACATCATAGCACAGCTGTTCGGAGCAATCGTTGCAAGCGGGTCGCTATATTTGCTGCTGGATCCGAAACCCGCCCATTTCTATGGAACCGTACCGAGTGGTTCATGTTTGCAATCGCTTTTTATCGAGATCATAATCACTTTTCTTCTCATGTTCGTCATCTCTGGAGTTGCAACGGACACCAGAGCTGTGAGTCTCCCTTCTCACTCCCCTTGTTTCCTCATCAAATATTTATTTATTTATTTATTTATTTATTTATTTTGTAGATTGGAGATTTTGCTGGAGTTGCTGTGGGATCTACCATACTTTTAAACGTCTTTGTTGCAGGGTAATTATTATTTTTTTTTATTTTTTTATTTTTAATGGGTTGTGAAATATGAGGTCGAATGTATCAGGCCGGTTTCTGGGGCATCGATGAATCCGGCGAGGTCGATTGCACCGGCTCTTGTAATGAACAACTATAAAGGAATATGGGTTTACATCATGGGACCAGTTGTTGGTGCTTTGGTTGGTGGCTTTGCTTACAACCTCGTCAGGCACACGGAGAGGCCTCTTCAGGAGATCGTTAAAACACCTTCGTTTCTTAAACACTTGTCGAAGTAGGCTTCACATTTGTATAAGACGAGCTCGTCTGCTTTAGATTTGTTGTTGTTGTTTGGAGATTAGTGAAAGTTTTATATGTTACAATTATTTATTTATTATAATCATAAATATTAATTCTACTTCAAAATAATTATTAAATTCAAAATAATATAATAAAACGGTATGTATATTAGCGGCGATGAAACTGTTTTGGCGGGAAAAGTGGGAGTGTTCGATCGGCGCTTTTTAGATTACAGTGGAGAGGAACAGGGCTCCATGGAAGCAGATTTCCCTCGATCATCGCTCTTCTCCAGTGACCAGCGCCTATGCTCTGCGGAAATACTCGATCATTGCGAGGTTTTATTTCGCTTGTTTGATCTCTCTTCGATGTGGTCCTCGTCATAATTTGTGAGTTTTGCTGATGTTCTTTGAGGTTCGGGCGAGAATCAAGGTTGCGGTGCTTATGTTTCTCGAAGTGCTGTCTTCTCCGACGCCTGCGATTTCCCGTCTCCCCCTGGTCTCTCTCTTGCTATCTCGAATTATGTTTCAGATATAGGCCTCCTGATCTTTCAACTGAATCTCGGTTTTTTCCTTTTGGTTAATCCGTCTTTGCAATCTACTTTAAATGGGTGTTTATTTGTTACTGTGAGCTCTGTGATTCATTATTGGTTAAAAAATAGGTTAACAGGAAAGCCAATAACAGTGGTCTGCGCCGTGGGCTGCTGAGTGATGTTTCCTGTGTCTTCTTGTCCCATTCCTTGTGTAGAAGGTCATTCTTGAGATCTGGCCAGGCGAAGGCCTTTATTAGAGGTGCGGCTATAAGTCGTCCTTACTTCTCGTTGAAAAACTGGTGTTGAGACTTTTGGGCTTGGAATTTTGGTAGTGTGGAAGGTGATGGCGATGTGCTTTAATGTCCTGGGTCTGGGAAAGATGGTTACCCAGAGGGAACTTTTTTATAAGCTGCTCTGCGATTCACCAGACTACTTTTCTTCACAGATAGAAGTTAACAGGGCCGTGCAAGGTTATCAATCTGTCATCTCTCTGGAGGAAATTTCATTCCCTCATAGAGCTTTTTTTTTTTTCGATTAATCTCATATGCAGATGTTGTTGCGCTGCTTCGTTGCAGCCGTTTTAGTCTTGGGGTCATGGCTTCCAGCAAAGGTTCTATAATTGGGCGTTTGTCAATAAAGGTGTTTTTTCCTCTAGAACATCTACAGAATGTTCTGAATAATTTTCGATGTTCCGGTACTCAAAATTCAATTTCTAATGGTCTTTAAAGCTTGAAAAGGAAGTCGTGAGGAACAAAAACTTGGGAAATACCTACTGGAATTTGCCCTTGTTCTGCTCTTTTTCTTTCGATTTAAATCGTGTGAAACATGTACTTAGGAGCCAGATGGAGATATAGTTGATTGCTCGGTGCTTGGTCCTGCTGGATATGCTATTACTGGAGACTTGAGTGTACTAAATAAACTGGAGTTCTACTCTGACGCTCGGTACATTATTGTAGTAGAGAAGGTATTGAAACATTCTGGAGAGGCCTAATACAAAACCATGCTGTTTTGGGAAATTTTCATTGTCTAATTTGATGGAGTTTCTTAATACATTTTAGGATGCTATTTTCCAAAGGTTAGCTGAAGATCGCTTATTCAATCAGATTCCATGTATTCTGACAACAGCTAAAGGATATCCAGACATTGCAACGAGGTAAAAAGAATGTTGATCTTTTTATTCAAACGATATTCAGCTTTTTGGCAATTATGAACTGACAATAAATATTAGTGTATAATCACGTAGAATCCTTCTATGCTTTATATCCTATAAAATATAGACACATGAATTTTAAATGCCATTCTTTAGTTGGAGAAGACATTTTATTTAATTTAAAATGATGCATCTTAGGGTATAATCATGAAATGTTATTTAATTTAGAGTTTATTAATCCTTTTGTGTCTATGAATACCTTAAAACATATACTTGGAGTTAAGAGTGGAAATATGCCCATATCAGATGTGGGAGATGGTGTTTTATTAAGAAAAATATTAATCCGTTAATTATCTCTTCGGAATCGCCGCGTCAGTTGCCACACATTAAATAGCCCTAAACCGACTTCTTTCTCCATGCAGAATAGCCCTAAACCGAAGCCTTCGGCGAGTCTTTTTCTCTGATACCAAATTAAAAAAGAAAAAGACTCACCGAAGGCTTCGATTTAGGGCTATTCTACTTCTGGGAAAATTGGCAATAAAGGAAAATTATGTTTCACAGAATTAGGAGAAGATTCTGATGACTGCAATTATTTGAAGATGTAAATGGAAAAGTGTTCTCTTGGAAGCAGACATCTCTACTAATAAGGAATTTTTGTGTAGATAGGTCATATAATTTATAACCTTTTTTGCCATGAGGATATCCCATAAAAACGCACTGAACGGCACGGGGATCGAATTTTCCTTTTGGGTGAATGTTGGTCGCGTAGCACTGGCAACCAAAAATGCGCAAGTGTTCAAGTGAAGGTGGCTTTTTGTAGAGTTTTTCATATGATGATTGATTAGATAAAAGAAGAGTTGGAATTCGGTTAATTAAATATACGGTTGTAAGGATGCATTCCTCCCAGAATTTAAGGGGTACATGGGATTGAAAAAATAAAGAACGTGCCACATTGAGTATGTGACGATGCTTGCGTTCGACTACTCCATTTTGTTGTGGAGTATAAACGCATGTATTATGAAACTCAATGCCTTGATTAAGAAGGAAATTTTGTAAAGGCTGAAATTCACCCCCATTATCAGTGCGAATGATTTTAACGGAAGTGTTAAACTGTGTTTTTGCAAACTGAATAAATTTGATGAGTGATTCAGGTGTTTCTGATTTTTGTTTCATAAAAAAAACCCAAGTACAGCGAGTAAAATCGTCAACTATGGTGAGAAAAAAACGTGCCCCAGAATGCGAATGAACTTTATGAGGTCCCCATACATCGCAGTGTAATAGTTCAAAAGGAAGTTTGGTTGTGATAGAACTGATAGGAAAAGGCAATCTTGTTTGTTTTGCAAGTGGACAAATACTACAGTTATTGTGAAATGAGACTGCTTCTTTATTAATTGGTAATGAAGGGGAAAGTAATTTGAAACGAGAAAAAGAAAGATGTCCGAGTCGTGAATGCCATATATCGGGACTATTTGAGACTTGAAAGGAAGCTGGAGAAATGGAATTCGGCATCATGTAATAGAGTCCTCCATGTTGTTTACCTGAGCCAATCATCTTCCCCGTCGTTAAGTCCTGCAGAATACATGAGTCAGGAAAGAGGGTGACAAAACAATTAAGACTTTTTGTAATTTTGCTGGCTGATATTAAGTTTAAACGAAAAGTGGGTACGCATAGGACATTTTCGAGTGTTATATCCTGATCGAAAACTATGTTGCCAGTGTGTGTAATCGGTGCAGATGTGCTATTTGGCAAATTTACTGTATGAGAGAAAGGTGGTTGACTTTTTGACAAGAGGGAAGGGTTCGATGTCATGTGATCGGTGGCACCACTATCTAAAATCCAAGAATTGGTGAAAACAGAATTGGCATGAGACTTGGATGCTGAAAACAAACCTGCTGCGTTTGCAAAAATATCACTATTATTAGAAGAATTCTGATTCATGGAAGATAATGCTTTGGCCAATTGTTGAAGATATTCAGGCGAAAAACTCATAAGGGAATTGTCATCATTCATGTTCGAATTTTCTGCCATATTAGCCGCAGACTGTGGCTTGCTACATGAGGCCCGATTCTGTTGCGGCAGTCCGGCCTTGTTGTTTTTCCGCCTACAGCGATCCTCCGTGTGTCCCCTTTTGTCACAGAATTTGCAATAATATTTCAAAGTTCTGCATTCTTCAATTGTGTGACCAGAACGATGGCAATGATCACACATTTTGGTATTTTTGATTCCGGATGCCTTGCTCTAGACATTCGCGGCAATGGTGAAGTTCTCAGTAAGTTCTGATGACAATTGTCTCTGTGTCTGCTCTTGAATCACCAGGGAATACGCCTGTCGTACGTTGGGTAACGGCGTCATCATAAGGATATTTGACCTTACCCCTTTATACGATTCATTTAGGTCCATAAGAAACTGCATCAACCTGTCCTCTTGAAGTTGTTCCTGATGTGCCTTGGCATGATCACAAGTGTAGGGATCTCGATAATTTTCGAGTTCATCCCATAAGGCTTTGAGTTTGGTATAATATGAGGCCACGGACATAGAGCCTTATGAGATGGTTGTAATAGATTTCTGAATTTGGAATATTGCCGGTGCATTCTTTTGGGAAAATTGATCTTTGAAGTCTGACCAAACTTGGTATGCTGTTTTGGCATGAATGACACCTTCTGCCATATCTGTTTCAACAGAATGAGTAAGCCAAGAAAGTATTAGGTTGTTGCATTGATTCCACAATGCGAATTCCGTTGGTTTTTCTTCTTGGGACGGGGCTTGTAGCGACCCATCGATGAACCCCAACTTGTTCTTCGCAGTAAGAGCGTGAATCATTGCCTTACTCCATGACTGATAATTTGCTCCATTTAATTTAACTGGTACAATCATGTGACCAGGTTGATCTGAATGATGAATGTAATATGGATGTGAAGGATTCATATTACCCGTTTTGGATGATTCGTCTCCCATTGTTGATTATGGAGAAGAAGGAAAGAAAACGGAAGCTTATCTTCTCTATGTAGCTGAAACGATCTTGAAAGCAGGACGAGGATTTGCTGTACTGCTCAAAGAAGAAACAAAAGTTCTGGAAACCTGGAAGCCGTGGGAGACGTCGAGGTCGACGACGTGGAGCGCCCCTCCGTTGCGGTGCTCCTCTGCTTCGAAAGCCTCGGAGATGGCCTGGTTCGCGGTGAAGTGCGCGAACTGGTAGTAAGGGGAGGCGCTGTAGAGGGATGTAAAGGCAGAGAACTCGTTGCAAAAGGATATACCCAAATTGCAGGTCTCGACTACAAGGAAACCTTTTCTCCTACAGCAAAATTGACAACTCTTCGTTGTTTACTTACTATTGCTGCTGCCAGAAATTGGTTTACTCATCAATTGGATGTACAAAATGCCTTTTTACATGGAAACTTGCAAGAAATTGTCTACATGGAACCGCCTCCCGGATTACGCCGACAGGGGGAGAACATGGTTTGTCGGCTCAACAAGTCAATCTACGGGTTAAAACAAGCATCCCGTAATTGGTTTTCTGTCCTTTCTGGGGCATTGGAATCCGCCGGTTTTGCACAGTCAAAAGCAGACTACTCCTTGTTTACCAAACAGCAAGGTACATCCTTTACTGCAGTGCTTATTTATGTAGACGACATCCTTGTAACAGGGAACAATATGCAAGAAATCATGGCCTTTAAACAATTCTTACTCAAGAAATTTTTAATCAAGGATCTGGGAAAACATGGTTATTTTTTGGGTATAGAATTTTCTCATTCTAAAAAGGGTATTTTTATGTCTCAGCGCAAATATGCGCTAGATATTTTGGAAGACTCTGGTCACACAGGTTCACGGCCGGAGAGCTTCCCAATGGAACAAAATGTTAAATTGACACTCACAGATGGAGAAAAATTACATGATCCAATGAGGTACAGACGATTGATCGGTCGGTTGATCTATTTAACGGTAACGAGACCGGATATTGTTTATTCTGTGCGCACATTATCTCAATACATGCATGAACCGAGAAAACCACATTGGGAAGCAGCTATTCGGGTTTTAAAGTATATTAAAAGTACTCCGGGGAAAGGTTTGCTGTTGCCGCGCGAAAATAATTTGAAGTTGACGACCTTTTGTGACTCAGATTGGGCAGGTTGTCGTACAACACGACGTTCCATTTCAGGTTATTGCATATTTTTGGGAAGTTCGTTAATCTCATGGAAGTCAAAGAAGCAGACTAATGTTTCTAGGTCTTCGGCAGAAGCAGAATACAGATCCATGGCAAATACATGTCTTGAGTTGACTTGGATCCATTATTTACTTCGTGATCTAAGAGTAAGTCAGACGGGGCCAGCATCATTGTTTTGTGATAATCAAGCAGCATTACATATAGCAGCGAATCCTGTTTTTCATGAACGAACAAAACACATCGAGATAGATTGTCACATCGTTAGAGAGAAGTTGCTGTCAGGGATGATCAAACCACAGTATATCCCTACACGATTACAGCTAGCAGATATCTTCACAAAGGCTTTGGGTCGTGAACAATTTCAGTTCTTGAGAAGCAAGTTGGGAATACAGAACATACACTCTCCAACTTGAGGGGGAGTATTAAGAAAAATATTAATCCGTTAATTATCTCTTCGGAATCGCCGCGTCAGTTGCCACACATTAAATAGCCCTAAACCGGCTTCTTCCTCCATGCAGAATAGCCCTAAACCGAAGCCTTCGGCGAGTCTTTTTCTTTTTTAATTTGTTTGGGCTCTTAATATATGTAATTAAATGTTCCCTATTTATTAATTAATACATTTAAGTTAAAGAGTATCCTTTGATGGCACATTAGGCTCATTTTTGGGTACTCAATTGATCTCCTTTCTACTAACAAGAAGGGCATACCAAAGCTTGAGGATAACCCTTATGTTGTTTCTTCAAGTGCTCTTGGATCCTGTCAACAAAGTGCTGGCTCAAGTATCTTGGAACATGACTTCTCTTTTGATCCAATTAAGCTCTCTATAAATAACATGCGCAAGTTTAGAATGTGTTCTTTTTGGTGCACTTCTTAGTGCAAAATAACATTTGTCTGGACCGCATGAGTTCCTTGCTTTTCCTAATGTCTTCTCAGTCGTTATATCATAGTCTATGCTTTAAAACTAGCAACCATACTTGTGCGCAAGCATAGCTTGCATGCTTACTAAACTCAGTACCCATAAATCCTATAAGTTTAATTTGCTGACTGCAGGTTTCTTCTACACAGACTAAACCAGGCCTTCGTCGAGTTGCCGATCTACGCCTTAGTCGACTGGTTTGCTCCCTGGATCGTATTTCATCATGCCAATTTATTATATATTTGTGACTATCTAAACATGCAGGAACCCGGCTGGTTTATCTATCGTATGCACCTACAAATATGGGAGTATTACTATGGGCTTAGAGGCATATCGATATGGTACTTCGAATTTTTTCCACCACAAATTAATTATTGCAATACTTGTTTGCATTTTGGTTTCTCAGCATGCAATGTGAAGTGGCTTGGTCTGCATAAAGATGATCTCCAGATGATTCCACAGCAATCATTTATGCCACTGAAGCCACGTGACCTGCAGATAGCTAAAAGCTTAATGTCATCTGTGACTTTACAGGTATACAACCAATCCTACTTGCCAGAATTGGCCCCCCCCCTTTTTTTTTTAAAGCATTTTTAAACGTGTGAGATTATTTAGTTCCCGTGCTTTTATCAATTTATTTAAAAAGTATGTGTAGTCACTTTTGGAAGACAATCTACCATAGTCACACTTGGGTTGCAGATGAACCATTCGAGATGGTTGAATAGTTAAGAGTCTCACTTGGTTAGTTATAAGTATACTACTGATCATTCAAAGCATAAATGAAGTATAGTGTGAAATTGAAAGGTTGAAAATGAGATACACATTAGAGATAAAAGGAAAATAAATATATGAATGTATATCAAACATAAGATTTATATGAAAAACCTAAATCTAAAAATTAAATACTTTGATTGTATTTTAGAAGATTTTTTTTAAATTTTAAAGGACTTCTTAAAGTGTAAAGTGTCTTTTACATTAATTTAGTGGATGGCAATCCTCAAAGGATAGCTCGTAGTAGCTTTCTTGGAGGAAGAAAGAAGATGCTAAATTTAAAGAATGCACATGCTCTTTCTCTTTTTTAAAAATTATCTTAAATTTAAAATCAATAGAAGAATATTGGTTATTGTTAAATTAGATATAATTATAAAAACTTTTAGAAAAATTGTTACACTGAAATTTTTTGTTATCATAAAATATAAATTTGGGAAATTTGATGATAACAATGATTTTAATATATTGAATATCAAGATATAATCATGTTTAACCAAAAAGATTTTCTAAATGCCTTAAGAGAAAAGTGCAACTTGATAGAATATATGAGAGAAGAGATCGATAAAAAATTGTTTTAGTTCAATTTAGTTGTTATGGGTTGAAATTCTTTGGAATGTTTTTTTATCAAGAAATTATGATATGAACTTTTAAGAAAGGTTTGAGACTTCAATCATGACCAAATCACTTGTACTTGAAACAATAGTTATTGTGTTTTTACATTGGATATTCATCACTTGAAGAGCATTTGGATTGCTTATAATAACATTATATTAGATCTTTTTGATATTAATACAATGATTGAAGAAGAATTTAAAGTTTTAATTTTTGTTGTACTTTTTTGCTCCAATCTTTTGAATGTTTGATAGCAATCTTGTTGTGGTAAAAGTAATTGCTTATGAAAATCCTAATGTTTAGGGTTTGTTAGTGTTGAGATATAGAGCGGGAGATGGAATAGTCAATAATAGAAACATTCAAGAAAGCTTAATTTATAAGACTTTGGACACTTAAACAATTCTAATAATGGTGTTGAAATAGTTAATAAATGATTGATTATAATAATTGAGGGATTAAGAAGAGTGTTTCTTTTTTTTTGAAGTATACAATAAACTTAATCCCATAAAGTTTAGGGAGGAAAAAAGAGAAGTAAAACAAACAAAGAAAATAAATAGAGAAAGTTAAAAAAAATCAAAAGGACATTGAATTGATATATGTTTTTTTGTTCATTTTTATTTATGTTTTTCAATTTTTTTCAATGATTTTATTTTTCTTGTGTTATTTTAATTGAGATCTATTGAGTTTTGAGGATCATTTCAAAGAAAATTTTATATTTATATATATTTATATGATCATTTATATTTGAGTGTCATTTTTATATGTAAAAAAGAATACTTTGATCGATTATGTTAAATATATACTAAATTTATATTTCAAAAGCATGAGACTAACATCAACATTTGGAATTTCAGGATTCATATCGTGGACAACTTAATTCAATGGTGGAGATGGGAAATAGAATAGATATCGAGGCTTTATATTGTCATGGGTTTGACTTCCTTGGAAAGTATATTGCAAGGAAGATTGTCATGTGTGATTTCCTTTAAGATGTTTTTGTGAGTGTTTCAATGAATTAAGTTGTTTGATATAACTAATGCTTAATACTAAGTTTATGTTGTTTAATATAAAAATAAAATTAAAATAATTGTGTGTTTAATATAAATGTTTAATAAAATGATAAAGTTAGTTTTTTTTATTTTTGATGAAAGTATAAAACAAAGTTTTGATATTATTTTGAAAATTATTTTAAAAAATATTTTTATAAAAAAAATGATTTAAAAATGGTATACTAAATGAAGATGAAAACGTAATCTATTTGTGTAAAATTTGTCTTTGTTGATAATAAAACATAGACAAGATGAAGTGAGATTCATCAAGATCTCTTGATTCTATAGAGTAGGTAATGTAAATGTTTAAATAAGGTGTTTATTTGATCAAATGTTGATATTAACTATTAATCCTTATTTGTTTAATTGTAGCATGGAAGTCTTTAACAGTAATGGCTTGTCTTATAGATGTAACGTTTTAGTAATGGTTTTATGAATATAATACAATATCATTGAACTTAAGAAATGAGATACATACATTGATATTGTAGCCCCTAGCTTTTGAATGAAGTCAATACATATATAAAGTTGAGATAGTTGTCTGTATCTACGGTCATGAACATAAGGTGTTTTTATAGTATCATCTTTAATAGATAATTAAATAATAATATATATTAATATTATTTTTATTGTCTTTATACATGTTCATCCAATAAATATTGAATTTGAGCAATTATAAAGATATAAAAAAGCAAATTAAAAATTAAAGTTGTTCATCTTTTGTTTTATAAAAAGATGATACAATTTATAATAGAAAAAGAGAGAAAAAAAATTATAATTTATTAACATATCTCTTTATGCTTTTATGATGAAAAATTAATAATCTGAAACAGTGCTTAATTTGATTTTTTTTCATCCACTGATTATTGAATATGAGCAATTATATAATACTTAAAGAATAAATGAAAATTACATGTTTTTATTTTTTAAAAATGACTTAACACAATACAAAATAAGATAAAGATAAAAAAAATCTACAACTCACATATATATAGATATATTTTTCGTTAAAATTTAATTCTTTTATAATTATATAGTTTTGAAATAAGTAATACATGGAAGAGCACAATTTATGAGTGAATAACAATTAATAATTAATTTAATGATAAATTAATTATTATTTAAAAAATTATAAATATATAGATGGGTAAAGATTTGCTTATAGTTTTTCATTCATGTTCTAGCTTGATTTTCTGCCAACTTTGCCGTAACCCTAGTTCGTTGACTGATATTGGATAAGCGCTAAGCAATTTTGTCGACGCCGATGGCTAATACCTCCCTACGATGCATGAATCGCGCCGTCTTCTCTTCTCTGACGAAACGTATCACGAGTTCTAAGACCGCGGTGGCCTTGGCGCCGTCATCTACCCTCCCTTCTTCCACCACTAGTGCTGTATCCCGTTCTTCTGTTCGCCGCTTTCTCACCGTCTCCAGGTTAGCCACCGGTTTCTTGCTTAGATTTTTACCTATTTCCTCGTTAATCTTTTGAATTGGATAAAAAAGGATAAGCTTTTTTTTTTTTTTGAAGAACTTCTTCTGCATTGGGCTGCTGCAGCGGCTCTCTGCTGCCAATGCACACTGCGGTGGCGGTAGCGCGGCTAACTTCACGCTTGAGTTTGGAATCGCGAAGCTGTCGCGCTCTTTCACAGGGTATCTTTTCCTGCCAAGCCCATCCTGGACCCTAGCGGTAGTGTTTTTCTGTTGGTGTTGCGAATATCATTTTGTGCTTTCTCTAGTTGTCAGTGTGTCTAGTGACGGCTTGCTTGCAAAATTGAGCGTATTTGACTTATCAGACGACAATAATGTGGTTTGATGTGAAATGAAGACGGGCTGGATTTCTCTTTTGCCTTGTTCGCTCTAAATGTTGGATCTTTTCCTGCATTAAGTTACCTTTGTTTAATAGCCAAACGGATAGGGTAACCTATATAAGTTAGTCCATTTTTAGGCATAAGTTAGTCCATTTTTAGATATGTGTTGTGTTGAGTTACTTGGTATTGTTAGTTGTGTGAGTGAGGTCAGGTTTAAAATTTTTAATGTGAGTTAGGTAATGTTAGGCAATATTAATTTTTAAGTGTGTTTAGCTGTTAAATAAGTTCAATTGGTTTTTTTTTTTTTTTTTTTAAGACTAATTTTTCTATGTAATATCCTTTTATGCTAGAAGTAAAAAATAGACTAATGTGATAAGCTCACATTAATGAAAAGGTCTAATTGTATGAGCTCAACAAGGAAAGCAAAGAAGTAGTAAAGCATTATTTTGTTGTCTTCCTTCAAATGTAGCCACGCAAATAAAAAGCACATGAAGCTCACACAACATGAGGAGGATGTTGAGCATAATTTCCATATATTCAAGGATCCACTTACAATAGCATCTCTTCTCTTGTAAACTTAGCAACACAACGTGTGCATTCCATGATTTATGGTATACAATGATAAGCCTCGTTGTAGGATCAATCCTCAAAAAAGCCAAGATAACAAAAAGGACTATATCACCAAACCGGAATCCAAGGGCCGCATGTTGTCCAAGATATTAATTGTGGAATGAAAACTTGGAGGAAGAGGATAGCATAAGGAATCACCATGGGGAATCAAAATATTTCAAATCCTCATATTAATAGAATCAACCAACAATGGAGAGGGAAAATGAAATGCTATTGTGATATGTAGTTGGTGAGGTCAGTGGTTGTGGTCTAGGGAAGCAAAAGAACTAACGCTTCAAGAAAACAAGGTGTGGAAGAAAGATATATACTAATGTTGAAGATTGCTAGCAAAGAACACTCCACATAAGGGAGACAAAAGAGGAAAGAACGCAGAGTAAAGAAATGACACGAGAGAGAGCAGGTAGGAAAACACTGGTTTAGTTATGTTAGGGTTTAGTAGGGTTAGTGATTGGTGTGGGGTCAATATTTTGTGTTAGTCAAGTGGTTGTTTAGTACAATTTATTAGGTTAATAGTAGTTGAGCACAGTAACCCTGACTTGCCAAATTGGGCCTTAGGGATTCTCCCTTATCCGAATTAACTCAAGGTACCTTCACCCTAAGTCCCTCTTGGCATAAGAGATATCTTAACCCTCTTGCAAAATCTCCCATCTTTCAAATATCCTCCCTACCCTTTGGTCTACTAGCCGGTGCCCTTTGTTGGGAAATTAGTGTGCATTGGTGATATTCTCCAATTGATCACCACTATCCTGTAATATGTAATGACATGGCTAACAATTCTAGTTAGAAGAGAAAGAACTAAATTCCATTTTTTTCCTCAATTAGCTCATTTTTTTGCCAAATAGAGAATCAAGTTGACTAAAATAACCTTGAGTTGATAACTAAATAGAACGTTGGTTAATCTTTTATCCTAAATGGATTTGTTAATAGGTTAGACTATCCATGATTAGTTTGATTCACACCTATTTCAATCGAGATAAACGCTTTCTAGCTAGAGAACTATCCATGATTAGTTTGATTCACACCTATTTCAATCGAGATAAACGCTTTCTAGCTAGAGTAGGTAAGTCTAGTTTAAATTTTGTGCACATAGAAGAAAAAACTAGGACAAATGATTTTGCAAAAGATTCTAATTAATTTGGGTTGAGCTTAAGTTTTAAATTTTCCAATTGGGCAAAGTGATCTCTCTTTAGATTGGAATAAACATGCCTTCAAAGAATTCTCTTGATAATATTTTTTGTTTAAAAAAAATTGTCAACTATCAGGACAAGTCCATTGCTAAAGATATTGAAGCTATGTGAGAGCAAACTTCAAGTGTCGATCATTTTCCTTGGGTTTGAGTTTCAAACCTCAAATACTTTTTGTTCTCAAGAAGAAAATAAAGAAAACTTTACGTTTCTAAGTAACATAAGCTTATTTATATGAATGTACACTTGCCCAAACACCATGTAGTTACCGAATTGTGGTTATATTTATCTCTACTATTTTAGTGCTTTTATTTGTACCTCGTTTTTTATTTAGATGTCAATATTGCGACAAAACTTGAGATTGGAAGTTCAATTTGCAGATTAAGAGCCATTTTTTCATTAAATTTTGATGACCACAATTTAATTATGGCATTTATCATTAAGACCACATCATTAACTGATATTTTCATTCAATGTTCATCTTGCAAGCAATTATTTAGTATACTTATTTGTGCACTTGCTTATCATGACTAAATTTGTATTCAAAAGATGAGTATTCTATTGAGTCATTGGATTGAGGAAGAAAGAATTACAAGACAGAAAGGAAGATCAGTTCATATTGCTTCATAAGCTTGGTATAGGATCAGTATCTCTTTCAATTCCTAAGATGAAAATAGTATCTGAGAAAAGGAAAGAAATGTGATTGAAAATATATTACCAAGACATCAATGCTAGAAAAATTGTAGGAAAGCAGAAATAAAGGTCTGCATATCTCCCCCTGTTATTGAAATGTGTGAATTTATAATTAATCAGGTTCTCAAAATGTGCATACGATTAAAATCATTTTAAGATAACTTGGGCATCAAACAGCTTATGATTTCTAAGGATTTGTTGTAAACCATTTTTTGTTTTTACCACTGCTTTTGAATTGCAACTTACTGGTTGATGTGAAATGGCATCTAATTAAGAAAAACATAGAATCCAACATTACATGAGCTATGAATGAGAACAAGGAAACAATAATTTAAACAAAGGAATTTTTACCCTATTTGATGATCGTGTTTATCATCTCAAGGTTATATTTTGATAAATGTCATTGAGAAGTTGACTTGGAAATTCTCTTTGACATGCTTTATTTAAAATCAACCCAGGTGTTTAATGTTTGCTTTAATGAAAACATCAAATGGTGCATTGTTGTTTGCACGATTGAGCCGTTAAAAAATATATTAAAAAGATCACTCCTTTGAAGTTGTTGACTACTCAGCAAGTTATAGACTAAATATTTGACTAAATTCTAACCAACATTTGCCCCAACTGAACAAAATTATATGGATATATGTGTATGCATCTTGGATTATTGATTGCATAATTTCATATATACCTAAGAAATTTACTAAAAGACCAAGAATTAATTGAATGATGGATCATACCAGCAAGACATCCTTAGCTTTTTTTTTTGGATCAAGTCAAACGCCTCTCTTCAAAAGTTTGGATCTGATCAAGGTTGAGATTGCATCGGCATATTTTGGATTTCTCCCATTGTGAACTAGAACTCGTTCGTTGAATCATAGTAACAACCTATCCACATAGGATTGTTGGCTTTACCACACTGTACATTCTATATTTGGTGCACTAGCTTTACCATTTTATTATTTTTCTGCTATGCATATAGCATGGAAATTCACAATCTTTTTCTGTATGTTTTAGAATTACCAAATGATTCTTTCTTTCAAATAAATTCATGAGGTACCATCTTCCCGTTCTGTTGTCTATATTATTTGTGATTTTGTTTTGATAATTTCTGAGTGCTTGGTTGCTAATTTTTTTATCACATACTTCATATGCATGGTACACGACATTGGGATCTTGCATTTATTACGGCGGGATGTTGTAGAAAAGGACGTTATTGTGATTGTAAATATGATTTTATGTAGTCTTTTTCTTATTTTAAAAAAATGAGTGCTGGCTCTGCTACTATTGTAAAATGATTATAATTAGTAGGCAGTTATCTCAAACTCCTTACATTATTTATAAGGAATGGCATATTGTATGTAGTAAAGATTTTTAACTTTTCACAAACCAAATCTTGATATAATGTCACCTTTTGGCTTCAATTGAAGTGTTTGGTAGTAATGTAATCAATTCATAGCTGATACTATCCTCAAGTCTTTCTCTAACTTCCTTTTGTATCAAATGAAATGGCTTGAGCAGGAAAACTGCACACTATTTGCCTATGCTGAATTCGTTCCTTATGTAACTAGTAGATAATCTCTTTAGTTTCACACAACCTTGATTTTTATTTGCTGCAAATTCTTGACTTGTTTACACATGGAATTGTGCAATCCCCACTTATAGATGGAACAACATTTTGTCTTCAACATAAACAAATTCATCTTCTCAAAAAATTAGGAGTTATCTTTATATTTTAGCTACATATTTAAGAGCTTTTTAGCTTTGCTGTAATTTTCTGGTTTAGTTTTGATCATCTCTTTCTCATTTGATCTTAAATAGTTGGTAAGCGTTGTTTGGAATCATGTACAGAGGATTTATTTAAGTGTATTTTGACTGGTTTGGAAAGAATTTTACTATTAAATTACTAGTCAATAAGAGCCAGTTTTCATTTGTAGGCTATGCAGTAGTTCAGTAGGAAGTGAGGTTGAAGTCAGACTGTTCTAGTGGCATTTAAATAATCTGTGTGATATTTCCTTCCAAAGTCATGGTTCTTCAACCTCGTGCTTTCCAGAAAAGGAATGTTAGCTGTCTTCTTAATTATTTTCTTCAAGACCAATCTTTTCTGTTTTGTTGAATGGCATGTGACCTTCAAAGGCTAGTTATAAGTATTTGATTGGCGCAGGCTCATGAGTTATTCTGTGCTTAAGAGGAACGAGAGGACAGTTGCGGATCTGTTGATTATACCTTTTCACCCAAGTATGCACAGTCAATTGAGAATAAAGTGCTTTTTTATTTGAGTGCAATATACTATTTTTCTGACTAATTGTCTTATGAATTAGTTAATGGTGAACATGCTTGTGAGCTACTTGTCAGAGTTAAACTTTTTTTTTTTTTTTTTTTGCATGAGTAGTTGCATAGATCTTGATTACTTTACCCATGTTCCCGATATGCTGTAAAGACATTCTGTGAAATGCTCACTTTTGTTTCTTTGTTTGTAGTATTACCTTCACCGCCCATTGACTGAGATTGAGGATCAATTTGATTGGTTTTTCATTCTTGTATTATTTTTTTTTTTGAGAATCCTATTTAATCATTTTGCTTGAGATGACCTGATAAAATATGTTACTCATTTGGTTTTTCTTCATTGCAACATTCTAATGTCCTTTATATTGATGAAATAGCAAAGAATTTATAGCTCAATTTGCTTACAAGTGATAATTTAAAAAATACTCCCTCTAAAAATTCAATTGATCTTATTCTACTATCACTGCTTTTTTGATAAATTATACCAGCATTTATAAAGGTTATATGTTTATCTTTTTTTTGTTTATCATAATGGCAAAATAAATGTAGAATATAATTAGATAAGATCACTAAATGGTATCTTTGTTACATAAAGAGCTTGAAGCCATTTTTTTACATTTCCTAACCTCTCGAGTATTACCTGGTTATTTAGAATTGATAAAATTTGATTAAAATTTATCCAATTGGATTTGAGCTTTGGATGCAATGGTTGATTTTGGACCCATTTTCAAATTTGTTCATTCTATTTGATTGATGATTGCAAATTGATGATTGTTTGGAGTCCACTCAAAATGTCATATAAATATATATATATATATATTAATGTAAGAGTAAGTAGCTTAGTCGTCAAGTATTTTGGCAATATGGTGTGTTCTTATAGATCTATCCCTTCATTTAGCTCCTTTTGCTTTTCAAATATGAGCAAGCTCAAATTCATTTTTAAAAAAACTCATTTTTAATTTGATTTAGTGATAGCTCTCTTGGATTCAGCTAGCCCAAAAACTTGCAATTCACAAATGTTAAATCTAAGTGCAAAACTGAGTTCATCAATTTTTCTCCTTCTTCCTTCATCACTCAACCCCTTCGCTATGTACAACTGGGTTTTCAAATATGTTGAGCTTTCCCCTTATATACTAGGATAAATGGATTTAGTGATGCACAATTGACTATTGAGAGGCACAATTCATAAGCTTTTGTGTGTGATGAGTCCAGGGAAGGGTGAGATCTTTATGACTTAGAAAATTAAGTTAGTTCAGCGCACAAAAATTGCCCTATTTATGGGAAAATTAAGTCAGTTCAGTGCACAAAAGCTTCCGTATTTCTGGGCTTCAGGGAAGCGATAAGCTCTTATAGTTTTTGTATGCAATTTTACCCTAAATTTTATGTGCTGTTGTTTTCATGACTCAAAATTCTTGTCTTCTTGGTTGCTTAGCCTTTATCTTCACGTTTGCATCAATAGTCCACTTTTTACTTAAACAAGTTAAGCTAAGTGAGATATCCCACAGCCCAAACCTCTTGCATGCAAAAAGCACTAGGGTTGAATTTTGGATGGAGTTGACTGGTTGATCTTGCATAAAGCTAATGGACTATTGCTCTTTCACTCTCTTCATCCCTTTGTTATGTCCTTTTACCTTCATCTTGATGATCTCTTTTTACATATTTTGGTGTAAATAAGGTTGAGAATTATCCATTTTCAAGTCAAGATATCGTTGGCTCAAAGTTGGATCGATGAGTAAAACTATGGCTTGAAATCAAATAATGGTTTGAATCAAGTTGAGTTTGAGCTGGGTTTTCTTGATAGACACGTGATTTTATGTTGGATCATTTCATATCAAGCCACGTTGAATGAGTCCTTTTCTTACGAAACACAAAATAAACACCATAACATTTGATTTATGATTTTCTGGACTTAGAATAGATAATATGCTGTATTCATTGTCAAACTATAAACAACAAGCACAAAGCACAATTAGCCAGTTGTATTCACCATTCACCAGCAGCAGCTGCAGTTAGCTGCATGGCTCGGCCCTGGATAATAGGCACCATAATGACATAAATTAGTAGGATGGGAGCTAAGGGCAAGCAGAAAATTTGTCAACTACCAATGGAAAACAAATACCAAATTTATTCTCAAAAGATATTTTCAACACTGTAGGAAATTGGGATAATGCCCGCCAGAAAAAATGATAAATATGTTGCACTAGATGAACAGAGTGCAACTGTGAGCATTATATTTCCAAACATGCTCTCTGTTAAACTGGGATTTGTTTTGGTTTGCAACTTGAATACCCAAAAAAAGAACATGCTCTTTTCAATTACTGCATCATCCGTTTGTATTTGAAGATCATATATTTGGACATGTAAAGCAGCTAATAAACTAGAGCAGCTATGCACAATGCCTCACTGGCTTGGATTCCTACTAGTTTGAAATTTTTAATCCACATTTTTACTATCTGCATTGAGGCGTTGGTAATCCTTAGTTTAGGTTTAGGTTCAACAATTGCATGTTGAAGAAATCCTCACGACTAACTCCAGGCTTTATTTCAGTTTCTCCTTTTCAATCTCCTATACTTTCATGGACTCATCCATGTAATGAATCTACATTTTTTTTTTTGTAGTTTTAGTACTTGGATCTCATTAATTTGTTGAACCACCAATCCTCAACCATCATAAAGGGATACTCAAAGACAATAGTTTCTATAATTTTTATTTTCATATGCTTGCATTTGTCAGGAACACCGAGACACATCAACTTCCTTCTCCTTTGTCTTCTAACTCTACATTAAATAGCCATTTTTTCCCACTCACTGTATTCTAATTTGTCTATTGTAATGGTAAGTATGAAGGTCTGCATCCCATTGAGAGTTTGTGCCAGTCTTTTGTTTAAAATAAGCCTTATTGCTGTAATTCACCTTCATTTATCAATCTTCTCTTCAGCAGTCACAAATATTGCAGTGAAATAGTCACAGATTTATCTAATGTTTGTTGCACTCTTACTCTTTTGCCTTTGGCAATTTCCAACCCTGGCCTCTAAGCTAGTCTTCGGATTAGCAATAGCAGCCACAATAGTTTAAGTAGTTGCAGTTTCTGTATTTTGTTTGCTTGAGCTGCTACTTGAATGGCTTATGCATATTGCATTATATAAAGACTGATAAGGCATGAAATTGAGTGAATTGAATCAAACAGCAGGGGAGGTATCTATGACTGATGTTATCACATCATCATCATGTGCTCGTTCACATCAAAATAAATATAGAGATAATACAATTTAATGTGAAGAACAGATCAAAAAGTCTTAATAGCATTTATGTTGATCTAGTGGCATATGTTTGTAAAGAAGAAAAACACATATTGTTCATCAAAAATATTAAGCGTTAATCACGTGAATAATTTAATATTTTCATGACTTACATGGTTAATTGGCAAAAACAAACATTATTTAGATAGTAAATTGGTTCTGATAAATTGAGTAGCAAACTTATTCTTTTTTTTTTCTTTGCTTGTTTTTTTTTAAATGCTGTGCGTTTTCCATGATTGAAGGGAAGCATTCATACCGTGTATCTTTCAGTGGATAAGATTTATGGGTTAGATGTCAAGTTGTCTTTAGTAAATCTATCTTTAAGGCATAGCCATCATGTATGCTATTTGATTCTGGAACTGCTATCGAGTGTTAACACAAATAGAATAATTCAATGAAGGTAGTTTATAAATAATTTTGGCGCAGTTGTGAATCTCTTAACTGCATCTTACTTGCTAATAAGATTAAGTTCAAGGGGAATTTACGGTTTAGATATAACAATATTGTCATTTTTCCAGATGGCATCGATGGCCCGTGAGAGTTGTTGGGTTTCAAGGTGGGCTGCTGCTTTTCTTCACTAGAAAATTTCATGCCATCTACCCGGCGATCCGTACCTCACAGTCCTCATTCCAATTTATGCTTTTTGGATTAATGACATGAAATAATTAGCCAGTTGCTTAGTTTTGATCCATATATTGTGTACTTTCTTTGTTGCTTTGTATAAAGTCATGGTTACTCTTTAGTTAAGTGACTTGGTTATCATTGAATTTAACTCAATACGTGCCATTTGTGCAAGATGAAGTGCAAGTTTGTGCTTTGCTATATGTTTTCTCTGGAGTCCTGGCTTATATCACTTGTTTTCTTCTAGAGTTTGGAAGTGCTGTTCCGAGATGATGATGATGGTGTAGAAGAAGAAGACTATACCATCTCTTTACCATCCACAAGCTCAAGGCTTATCAAATTTTCCCTGGACTAATCATTAAAATGCCATTGATGTTTTAGAAACATGAATTGAGAACAATCAATGGTCAAGTAGGGTTATGAGTTAGCTGATATATTATGCTGTGATTTAGTTGCCATTGCCAAAAACAATTCTTCTTTGGTGGTTTTCTTGTCTGGATCCAGCTCTCTGCATGTTGATTACATCCAGAGCTTTTATTTGATAATTTAATGAAGTTTGATCTGTTATTTCAAAGAACAGAATAATTATGAAGTTTAATGTTTGATTTAAATGTATCCTTAAGATGTGGACATGATTTTTTAGCTCAATTTTATATATTTTTTTTAATTTTAAGATTGTTGAAATTGTTTATATAGGTTAGCATATATTTATTTGTTAGTTTTCAATAAAAGAATCATGTTTTTACATAATTTATTAAAAATAAAATATGGAATTATATAATTTGTACTGTAGGTTGTGGGTTGAATGTAATTACATAGATTGTTCTCTCAATTGTCTTTGAAAGAGTTAATTTAAATTAAATTAAATTGAAGGTTGATTAATTCAGGCTGTCACAAGCTAATAAATACATCATTATTATAAGCTGTATTGGAACATATCATGTCTTTTTTAAAGCCTTAGTTAAAAAATAATCTAGTTTTTTATTTTTTTATTTTTTTTATTTTTTTAAATAAGCTCTTATGATATATGATTCCTTTAATATAATCTTTAATGAAGTCAGATTTTGTTTTATCTGATAATCTTCTGAGCTCTCAGATCAGGATGTGGATGTGGAATTACATCGTTGAAAATTACAATAAAATAAAAAGTGCAATAATAATAATTATAACGTTATCTAATGGTTTAAAAAGAAAATATTACCATTTATGCCACGTGTCATGTAGCCAATGGTTGGCCGGCGTGACAATTTCTCTGGACTTCAGCTCGAGCTTCATGAAATTTGCTGCCGTGTGACATCCTTTTTCTTCTAGAAATAACGTCGAGTTGTTTACAATTAAAGCGATTAATGTGGGTTTTAATGCATTAATTGACACAAGTTAGCAAGAAAACATCAGAGCTAATTACAGTTCAGCTATGTTTTATTATGGTTTTTTGTAATTTTTTTGTTAAATTAAATCATTGACATGATGAGTAAAGTTTTGTTTGACATGAAGAAAATAAATAATTTTATATTTAAAATTTGAGTTGTTTGGTTTGAGAAATATTACTAAGTGTAACAATTTAGAGAATTAGTTTTACTATAAATTATTTAATCAATTTTTTGTAAGTTATGGTGGGTTTTAGGAGAAAAAAATAATTATTTTTAAACTATTATATAAATATAGTTTTAATTTCTAATTTGTAATTTCAAATTTTTGTTATATATTTCTAATATATAATCTATGATCTTTATTTTTAACTCTGATTATTTAATCATTAAATTTAAATATTTTATTTAAGACAAAGTTGCTTATCTTTGTTAAGATTTAATGAAGCTAATATATATAGTCATAAATAAATGAGGCCCAAATGAAATAACTATAGGCCCAAAATTGAGAAATAATGGCCCAAATGTCTTTTTAAGTCCTTACTATTGGCTCTAATGACATCAAATGGAAGTGAGCTACAAGGACAAGCATATATAATGGTTAATTTGTAACTAATAATTATTGATAGGAAAATCAACAAGTGTGAACTAGCTAATGTTATGGTCAACTTAATCACTTGAAGATATTTGAGAAGCAAGTGTAGGCAAATGGTGCATAACTAGACTTAGTTATAGGTCCTAACAAAAATACAACGTATGTGGTGATCACTACAAGACCACATAATGCCTACAACTCTCACTTGAAGGAGCATATCCAATTATGGTATGTCTTCAGAAGATCAAAGTCAAGATACTCTAGTACCTCTTTAAAAGTCCAATTATCCTTAAAGGTTAGGTGATTTATACTTGATACCTTTTGATAAGTTGTATTTTTTAAAGGTCCAATTTTCTCAAACCATTCTTTATATTTTCTATTAGAATTGATAAAAAAAATTAAGATTGGTTACTCATGAAAAGAGAAAAAAAGACTTAAATGGATCACTAAGAATTGATATAGGCTCATTATAAAGAATTAAATCAATAATATTAAAAATAACACTCATCTTAGAGCCTTAAAACAAGTTTAGAATATATGTAAACATTTTATCATGAAGGGTTCCTAACAAAAACTTTTCAAATTTGATATAGATAATGACTTAAATTTTCCTCATTAAATTTCTTATGGCATCTATAAGTGTCAAATACATTTTTACAAAGTTTACTACATTTATTAGTTTGATGTGATATATTTCATTACAATGACAAAAAATGTTAAACAAAAGACTAAGCTAAATTATAAATGTACAAATAACCAATAAATGAATTAGATCAATGGGACTCCAAGGCTAAAAAGCTAAGCATATTGTAAATGAGCTCATTCTAATTTGAATGGCAAACATAATTATTTTTAACATATTTAGCACATGAAAGAAGAAAATCCAAAATTTTGACATTCTCTCATATAATGTTATGTAATAAGTTTCTAATACTTCAATTGACCAATGCTATTTGATCATCAATTTTTGCATGATACTTTGTTAAAAAAACTAGAATTTAGTTTATCAATGATGGATAATATTGCTTAAAAATAAGTAATAAGTAAACATCATAATAAAAAATAATATTTTATGTAGTACATAATGTTGGTGACCTCACTAAAAAAATAAATGTGTAATATGTTAGGCATACAAGCTTTTTGTAATGAAAAAAATGTTAGTCATTGATACATGACAGATTTAGATGTTTAGTGGAGTCTAAATTGGACCTTACAATGCTAAAGATATTTAATAAATTATTAAAACATATGAAAAGGTACTATGAATTAATTAAAGTTAGATGACATATGTAATATTTCAAAATTGTTCAAAGATTGGTATCCCAAAGCTATAGTATGTATTATTAAATTAAGTAATGACATCTTAAGTATAAAATTCTATAAGACAGGTTTTATGACATCTAATTTCACACATAAAATAAAAAATTTAAGACAAACTTTACGTAAAATATTTTAATTAAAAAGAGCAATTGAAACTTTAGATTACTACCTAAAAAATAAAAGTTGTTAAAAAAGCACACCTTTTTGATAATGATGTCATATAATTCTATAAGCATTGATGTTTGAAATACCAAAGGGGTAAAAGGATGACATGGTGGTGATTTAGGTTAGTAAAAAAGCTTAGGGTGTTAGTAGGAGTGAGAATTTGTTTGGTAATCGACTCTCTCAGTGGAATGTCTCTTACCTTCGATTATTGCCTCCCACAAGAGATTTGATGAAAGGTCTCTCACCTTAGATCCTTATCTCTCATAAGAAAAGTTAGAATCTATTCAACTAGAGTTTGACATATATAATTTATTCACAAATATGAAAGCACACAAATAAAAAAAATTCATTTCATCATTGTTCATCTCTCTTAACATAATAAATATTCTTATTTATAGAGATATCAAAAGTTTATCAATAATTTTTAAAAAATAAAAAATAGTAACAAAATTAATTAAATTAAAAAGTTCTTAAACTGGTTGTGTATTTCAGGCAACAATAATAACGATTGGTGAAATGATAGGGTAATCTATGCGCCATAACTGGATCAGCGTGTCGTTTTAGGATTCGATAGGCAACACAGAAGGAGACGTGCTGAAGCTTTGAGTCTGCTTTTGGGTTGGTGCGGATTAAAGAGAATCCAAGGGTTGATGGGTCAGCACGTTTGTTGATTGGGTTAGTGAAAGTCAAGTAGGTTCTGAGTTCCATGGATCAGTGCGGGTCAAGCATGTGAGTGACAAGTGGCGGCAGAAGATTTTAAATATGACAGTGACAGACTTCTGTTAATGGAGGACAATAGTGAAAACAACCAAAAAATCAAATTTAAAGGATAGTGCTTAATAGTTACAAAAGATTGAAGCATAAACATGAGTGGTTGAATAACATCTTTCATAGGATAACATTTTGTAATATGATATTCTATGATAATGATGTTGACCGCATGTGCCACTTTGTCAACTTCTCTTCCCATACTTATTAATAGAGCTATAATTCCATTTGGTTTCAATCATTTTCAAGAGAAGCTAAGCATATGACATTTTCTTATCATAATTTTGTTCTTAGTTATCCTTGTTTGATCTAATGTGGTTCCTAAGATTATACCAAGAGATCTTCGTATATTGAAGCTAGTGTTACCACCTTGTTAATTCTTTCAAAGTTACAACTATCTAAATAAGACAATCCAAGTATTTGCAATTCTTCATGCTAGAGATTCTACCCTCTCCCTCAAATCAATTCGTTAGTTGATTCAATTACTAAACATTAATATCATAGCTTTCTTTACATGTTTCTTTTATCATTACCATAACAAGTTTGTAGAATTTAATGAGATTATTTTTATAATCAATTTTCAAACCTTTGCCACTTCATCTTGTTATTTAGACTAATCCAAGTAGTGATGGATAAAATTTTTTAAGTCAAAAATGGAGAAATATCATGGCATATATGGATGAGAAAGATGTTGTCACATCTAACTCAAATTTATGAGTGATGCTCAAAGTTTTTTGAAGGAATAATAGAAGTAGTGAAATAAATTGTTGAGCAATGAGTAAAGAAATAATACTAAAAACTCTAGCATAAAACCCCTTGCTAACAGAGAATTTAAATGATTATGTTGTTGACAAACACAAAAGTGAAATGTGGGACAACACAAATTAGTGCAAATCAACATGAACTAATTGTTTACTAAGAAACAATGTTTGATACAAGTATAATGTAAATGACTAGCATGTTAGGTTTGGGTAGTCATTAGAGAGAAATGATTGTAAAATAAAAAAGAAATGGCCAAAAGAAATCAAAATCTAGAAAAATATATCCCAAATTTTGGTAAGAACAAGGAAGAACAAAACTCCATAAAAGAATGGAATTTTCAAAGAGTTTTGAATACAAGAATTAGATTTGTAAAATATAAGTATCACCCCCATCAAATTTAAAAGTAAATCTAAGTTCATTTGTTGAGGCTTTTAACATAAATAACAAGATCTATAGAGAAACTCATAAACATCTTATAACTATTATATAAAATTCTTACCTCCATCTATATTACTATAAACAGAAAATACTAAATTTCAAAATTTTAAGAAAAAAAAACTATAAGACTTATAATTTTATCTTGTTTGAGCTACATTTTTAGGGGTAAAAATTCAAAATAAAGAGTGCATAGAAAGTCAATCTTTGGTTGATTTGAGACATGAATTGCAATTTTTATTCTTTTTAGTTTTTGAAAATGAAATAATCAAACATGTTGGCCAAAAATTCAACAATTAAAAAAGAGCTTAAGGTTAGCTTTGAAATATGATGAATCAGAAACCTGTGAGATAATTTGAATTTAATCTTTTTTGTAGCACAATAATGTTATTCTAATAAATCATATCAAGTACAATAAGTCTTTCAAATCTAAGGATTCACTCCAAGTAAAATATAGACATACATAATGAGACTTCCATGAAACTAGCATTCATTTCTTTCAAAAGGTTCAAATACTTCTATCAAAATAGCTTATAGAGATTCATATAAATTCCATTTACATAAGTATTATAAATAGTAATAAAAGAGTAGAAGAATTGCATAAGATCAAAGTTCTATCATGTAGGCAAACCTTGAAGCCACCAAAGCAATTCAAAAGCATCATCTTAGGGAGGTTCAAGAAATGAATATTTCCCATCACTCATGGATTTGGCCACTAAATGCATCATGGAATTTCATGACTACTTGATTCAAATTGAAAAATACAATAGGACAATCTAACTGACATTTTGATTCCTAATAAATTCTAGATAACTTGTCAGCATGCATCCTCAAAATTTTAGGAAGTAACTAATCACTGAAGATACAAACACATATATATACTATCATGAACAACTCCAAATAAAATGTGTATACTTATGCATAAACATTTGTGCAAAACAAAGTACAAATAACATACTATATTGAAATCTTACAAGTCTGTGATAATCTAAAAAAATGTTGATTTGGTGTAAATTTGCTAAAACGAATACCAAAAACTAGAACTGATCATAGATTACAATAGAAACCTCTAAATAAACACATGCATCTTTAATTTGTTGACTATGACTACTAAGTAATCTACAAAAAGGTAATTTTGATACTCTAGATATATCATACATTTGAGATAAATGCCTAAATAAATTAAGATGTAATATATATATATATATATGTTTTTGTAATACATACACAACTAAAATGCTACAAAAATAATAACGCATAAGAGTGAAAATATGATAATCTTCTAACAGTTATATATGATCTTCATATTTATAAAAATCTTTGCAAATAATAATTCAAAACAAGATATCATCATATCACAAAGTCATACAAATAACATGCCCAAAGTTCAAAGGATTTTTCAATCCCAAAGAAGATATTGGCTAAAACATCTATGTAATACAAAACTAAATACAAGGGGATTAATAGTTCGAAACTATAAAATAATAAAAGTTGACAAAATTATAATACTATGATAATAATAATAAAATAATAAATCTTATTTAATACATGATCTAAGTCATAACTATGACAAAAAATTACTACATATGAAATAATATTTTATGACAAGATATGATATGATGATATGATTCTAAACTATATGAGTTAAAAGAACTTCCATGCAAAGGTGGCATTAGGAGAAATCTTATTAATGAAGCATGACCTCTTTTAGATAAAAAAAAAAAACTTTAATCGTCATAAAATTTCAATATGCCAAAAATATCTGTATTTTTTATCATATAGGTTTAAGTTTATTCTGTAAAAAGAGGAACATAGCCATTGGGAATCTCGGCTTTAATGTTTTTGTTTTTATATTTAATGAGTTTTTTAATTAATGCCAACTCTAGACAAAAAATATAATAAATATAAAAGAATTTTCCGCGGTAAAAACTTAACAACAGAGTCGTCATATGTGCCGACCATTGATTTACCAGCACCATGCATGCGGTAACTCACTAATTTCCACCGTATGGCACTTGTCACCCCCTCCCAACAAGTGTCCCATAAATCCAACAGCTCCCTTCGTCTTTCTCACACGCATTAACGCAAACAGAAGAAGCTCGTAGAGAAGATGTTCACCTCTGCGATTAATGGTGGACTGTGGATGGAGGAGGCCGCCATAGTCGCCGGCCTGATCTTCATCCAAGCTGTCTGCGCTGTGTACACAGTGTTCATATCCGATTTCCTGGCCCACGGCCTCGAGCCCCTTTTCCTGGTGGCTGCCGGTGGCTTCCTCAGTACCTTCCTCCTCTTTCCCTTTGCAATTGCCTTCGAAAGGTACCTGCATGATTACACTTCTTTCCAGCTTTTTTTTTTGTTTTTTCTTAAGGGATTCAATGGAAGCATGAAATATATTGACATTTAATGACTGACGCAGGAAGAAATGGCCCAAGAAGTTGGGATTACTTCTCGCAGCTCGACTTGCTCTGATTGGTCTTGTAGGGTAAGAATGCTGATTCGTTTGATTTGAGATTTTTTTTAGAATATTTGCTTTCAACTAGATGTTGTCAAATTTCTGTACGATATATCAACGAGAACTTTTAAGAATTTTTCTAGGGTATTTTGGCCTCTAATTTAGTGTTAATGTTACAGTTTAAAAAGAATTTTGTTTGATAAAGTATAACTAAATCTGTATGAAATTTGGATAGCTGTAGAAACCTTGAAAAGTTGGTCTTCTTGAATTATTTCCATTGCGTGACCTTTTGAGCATCGAGATCGACAATGACATGCTTTTGAAAATTTGAGTTGCTTTTCAAAGATTCACGTTATAAAGGCATATGCCATCAGCTTTGATCACAGCAGTTGCTCCATTGAAAAAAAAGTGCCGACTCACCTGGGTTAACATGTTGCTATCGGCGTGATCGATTAAGCATTGTTCGATCCAATTTATAATAGATGATTCCGTGGTTATTTTAGAACTTTTTTCTACTGCGGATTAGTCAAAAGAGAAACAATAAGTAGGTATTTTACGCAAGCAAAGGATTTTTTCTGCTTATGACTCTTCAAAGAATGTTTTCTTTATTGAAGACTAGCTTTTGAGGAAAGATACAAGTTTACTTTATGGATGGCCACCGACCTTTATGACCTACCTCAATCCATTTTGTGGGCCATAAAAGGTTTCTTTGTTTCTTTGACGTAGGTTTTGTGGTTTAAATAGTTTTTATAAACATTAACTTTAAAAGTGGTTTTTGAAAAAAAAAAAAAGATATTTTTATATTCTCCTCTCATGAAAAAAAAAACTTTTAAATTGAAAAAAAAATTTGGAGAACTTTTAAATTAAGCTATTTTTTTGTTTGACTTTAGTTCTGTTTGTGAATAACTTGTGAGTTGACAATAAAAATTTTGAATAAAAATAGTGATGTTTTATTGAAAATGGGGCTTTAATTAAGAATATTTGCTAGATTTTTTTATATTTTTAAATTTGAAAAAAGGAAACTTTTGAGAAAGATGATTGAAAAGAGGAAACGTTTAAGTATTTCTTTCTTCTAACTGAGGAATCATATTCTTACTTTGTATATAGTAATACCTAGCTTTAACATGCTAGAACAAAAAGGGTTAATGGAGGAGCTCTTCTGCTATTAATACCAAAATGTCAAGGATTTTGTTTAGTTGTTTAATAAAGAACTAATTGGTGCAATAAAAGGAATTACTGATTATTTATTAGATCTTTGCTAAGGTTAATTGTTGAATTATAAGACTATGTTTGTGTGTCAATTACACAGGATTCCTGTGCACCAAGTCTTCGTGCTGTTGGGGGTAAAGAAAACAACCCCTGCGGTGGCCACTGCTATGCCAAATTTATCTCCAGGACTCATCTTCATAATTGCATCTTGCCTTGGGTAATGATAGATTATTACCACCCAAAACCATAAGGTAAAACAATATTAAGAAACGCACTGATCATTAGATCATCTTCCCTTGTAGGATTGAGAAATTTGACATAAGGTGCAACCACACCCGATATAAGATACTGGGAACTCTGATGTGCTTAACTGGCGTCATGGCCATGAGCTTAATGCAGAGCCCTTCGGTGCAACCAAGACTCTCTTCGAATATAAGAGGAGTTGTCAAGGAGATGATGAGAAGTATGGTTTCTAATGATTGGATGATTGGTTGCATGTATCTCCTTGCAAGTGTTGTTGCCCTTTCTTGTACCATGGTTTTGCAGGCAAGTTGGTTTGCATTACCCAATAACTTAAATGTTGTGAATAGAATTCATATCAACTTATCATATAATGTTATAAATTAATTCTCATCTTATTTGTACTCAATATTAAAGACTGAAAACGAAGAAACAATTTAAAACCTAGTGATGTAGGCTCATCAAAGAACACTGAATCCATGTTAAACCAGTTCTAGTTGGAAAACTTTCAAGCATTTGAAGTCTTATGTTGTGGGTCCTTCTATTACTAATTTTGTTCTGTTTTTGTTGTAAACGGAAAAGTATGACATGATGCAACGTTTTACTTGCAGGCTGCAACAATGGCCGAGTTCCAAGCCCCGCTCTCGATGTGCATGATGACTTCTTTGATGGGTTCAAGTATAACCATAGCGTTTCAGTATATAACCAAGGGAACTATTGACACTGGAGCTTCAAGTATTGGCATCACAGGAATCACCATTTCTGTGTCCGCGGTATCATTTCAACAACTGTTCTTCAAGCAAGAAATGTTGATCTTTTTCAAACCCATTTTGGTAGCTGTAATAACATTTTTTTTATAAACTATGCTTCAGGCAGGTTTGCTATCATCGCTATGTGCATCATTAGGGCTATTGTGTGTGCACAAAAAAGGGCCTGTTTTTGTTTCACTCTTTCAACCCATGCAAACAGTGTGTGCTACTATTCTTTCAGCTCTCATCTTAAAGCAATTCGTCAGCCTCGGAAGGTAAACGAATACATCCTTCTATATCCCCATGTTATGCCATGTTGTATGTACAAAGAAAATTTAACATAACAATTAAAGATTGTAAGAACTAATTCCTCCTTAAATGCAGCTTAATAGGAATGGCCCTCATGTTTTCTGGGTTGTACATTGTCTTGTGGGCAAAGACAAAGGAAACAACTGATGTGGAGAAATCAACTGTCCCTGACATAGAAAAGCCTCTTCTTGGTTAAGTTTATCTAGTTTGGTGCATGCAGTATACAAAAGAATATATAACTATGCTAATTAAAGCATTAACAACTAATTGGCTTTAGGATTAAGTATGTGTACTTAAATATATGGATGTGATATTTGGTTGATCACATTTTCAGTAGTTTACAGCCAGGCAGGCTTTGCAATCTCAGGCTAATGTTTTATGCCATGAGAATGCTGTTGTGAAGCTCTTGAGAAGCATTTGGAGCTTCAATGTACTGTTGTTTTGATGTAAATAGATGCTGTTAATTGTAATGTTAAATGACTTCTTTCCAGTTTCTACATGTTGAAGTTATATATTTTGCCCTATTATCTGTAATGTTTTTTTTTTTTTAATCTTTTTCTTTTTCCTTTTTGATAGATGATCATGTTGTATTTAGTCATTCTTTTTTTGTTGGAGGGAAGTTAGTGATGTGTGAACACCAAGATTGAAGAATGGGGTTAAGGGTTGAAGAGATAAGAGGGAAGACAAGAGAAGTTGGTAGAAGATAGAGAATCACTCACCATAATACACCCAAGGACTCGCAAATGAAACAAAATTGTCTAAGATTGCTCGACACACATTTATCAAACATAGATGATTGAACTTTGCAACTAATAATTGTTGTAAAGTTGCACAAGACAATTATGTGATCGTCTACGACATAGGATGAAAAGAGAAAAAAAATCTTAAAATAGTAGGGCCGATTTAGACTTGAGCACAATCAATTCAATAGGTTCATGCTTTTGCCCATTTTACCTCATTTCAACACATGATTTACTTATCATTAAAAATTTCTCTTAACTCCCAAGAATTTGTAAACATCATAATCAAACTCTAAACCAAACATAAACAAAATAAATAGAACCACTAAGCAACACATATCAAATCAGAATTGATTTCAAGTAGCTATATCATTATCCAATTAACTCTAATAACAAAACGATATTTAAATATCACTCAAATTTGAAAAAATAACTTACTTCGATAATGTCAGACCAATCAATAAAAAAATATCAACTAATTTAAGACAACGTTAACATCTAAATAATAGCAATATGTAAATGTCAATATCATTCAAAAACCACTAAATTAAATACCCTCAAAACAATTTAAAATGCACTACTTGGATTACTTCTCTATTGATACTTGATCATCGAATGTTTCATATGTTAAACTCTACACTTTCAAGAGTATCCTAATCAAATTAAACATAGACTAACAGTGCAAAATACAACAATATTACACAGTATATAATTTTGTACAGCAGAAGCTTACCTCATCCAGGTCGAACATTAAGAGCAATCCAGCTTGAAGCTCAGCAGAAACACCAGAACTCCATTGTTTACAGGAAATATAAAGTGGGGAAAATAGAAGCACTAAGCAACCGCAACTGGAGCTGGTGTGGATGGAGGAACTCTGTTCTCCGATGGGATTTCCACGAACTCCGACAGGATTGCCCGGAACTCGTCTCCGGTCATCGTTTCCTTCTCGAGCAGCACGTCGACAATCTTGTCGATGGCCTCGCGGTTGTTCCTAATGTGGCTCAGAGCGATCTCATAAGCCCTGTCTGATATCCTCTTGATGGCAGCATCAATATCCTCTGCTAGCCTCTCTGACATTGAATTCCTCACCATCATTCTCATAATCACATCTGCGCTCTGCGCCGAGGAGTCCATTAGAGACCACGGCCCGATTTCAGACATTCCAAATGCAGTCACCATCTGCAAATTAAGAGAAAGGACCTAAATACCAAGCTTGAAAGCCCAGGGTGTTTGTTGTTAGGGTGCAAATAGAGTAAAAAAAAACAAGAAAATAGAAGAAGAACAGAGCTAAACTAAAGATAAGACAAATATTTGCATATAAAGCTCCAAATCGAGAAATTGAGCTCCCCTAGGAATGAAAATATATGCACAGTGCCATTCTTATGCTTGCATCGAGTTTCATGAGAAGAAAAAAAGAATAAGGTATATACAAATAACCAGGATAGTAGAGCTTCCTTCAAGACAAGAAGAAGAATAGCTCTCTTCCTTATTTATAAGCCCTGGTCATCATCTCTGTTTCCTCTATTAGATCTCTGAATAAAATAAGGTGATTAGGCTTATCTTTTAGTCAAGACTGCTAGGATATGCTAGAGATTAAAATAGCTGTTATGAAATAAATAAGAAGCCATATAAACAATCCAGATGAATTTGCTCTAGAATTTCTCTCTTTTGATGTGCAAAATGCTCAATACAAGAGCCCTCATTCAAAAGTTAATCAATCTACAAGCAATTGAAATGGAGGAAAACCAAAATACATAATCCAATTGTATTGTTTAGCAACCAACATACAATGACAGTGTTGGTAATGATTTTATGAGTGTACTTTGTTAAATATAGATTAGAACAAATGCTACTTGGAATACTTGGCGTCAAGTGACAATTACCTGCTTGGCCAGGGCAGTAATCTGTTGTAGATCACCCGCTGCACCAGTGGTTACCTCAGGCTCTCCGAAGATGACCTCTTCGGCAGCTCTGCCTCCAAGGCCACCAACTATCCTTGCGAAGAGCTGTTGCTTCGATATCAATGTTGGGTCATCAATTGGAATGAACCAAGTGAGCCCACGAGCTTGGCCACGAGGAATTAGGGTTACTTTTTGGACAGGATCATGCCCTGGTGTTAGAGTTCTGCAAGAGAAGAATTAATATCAGATATAACTTGTCAAAGTGGGCAAATGAAACTTTCTTGGGAGGAAGAGATGCCAAAATTGAGAGTCCAAGCACCAAGACAATGCACAGAAGAAGCTGTATAGTTCATTTTTGCTGCCTCAAAATAAATTTGAGGACACTATATAACACAATAAACTGGAAGTAATTGCTATTCCATATGATCCCAGCAGAATTTGGGCATTCAGTAAATAGTATGATGATTCATGGTGAACTCATTGAAAAACTCTTCATAAAGATTATACAACTTCAATTCAGATTTCAGGCTCCATGCCCAAATGGCGTGAGATTTATGTCCCTGGGTTGAGTTTAAACAGTACAATACATTTATGTGGCTAAAGCTTGAGAAAGAAATTTGTGCTTTCCGTGATGAATCACCATTGTGGTTGGCACATTGAACATAATATAGAAAGCTTGATTGAGTAAATTGATCCCTTCAAGTCTTTACAACAACAAGCAGCATACTCTTTGAGCAATTTGTCCATCATTGCAAACATTCAGCACAACCATGAAATGAAATGCTCTTTACAAACTTAATTTAAGCATTGTTGTACTGCTCTGGCACAATTGATTAGTAGTGTTCTTATAAACCCATCATGCAAGTTTGGTTCAAATCAGTTTTAACTTATATTCAAACAATGACAATAGGAAAACCCAACTTTTTCTACCCTTTAACAATAAAAGACACAGGTAGGCTCAAAAGTTTCTCTATAACCGAAACACATTGATATGGAGAGAAGTTATCACATGAAGTAAAAGCTAGGAAGTAACTCTTATATAACACAATAAACTGGAAATAATTGCTATTCCATATGAAACCAGAAGAATTTGGGGATTCAGTTGATAGTATGTCTAACGACTCATGATGAACAGTCATATGAGCAAATATTTGTAGAAACTGTATCAACTTCAATGCCTAAACCCAATGATTCATGATGAACAGCCCAATTTCTTGCATGTGCAACTGTCTACCCCTTTTCAAAGGTTAGACGGAAAGTTTTGCAATACATAATGTCAAATTGTGAACCCAATAATCAACATTATCTAAACTTTTAGGCTCACCAAAGAGCTTCAACAAACTTTTGAAATGTATGCACAAGAGCTTGGATGTTTAAAAAGATATGACTAAGTTCAATTGTCACAACAAGTTAACATCTTGCACAATCATATTGGTATATATTATCATCAAGATGAATATTTCAATATTTAAACTAACAATATGGAGCACAATCAAAGTCTGCAAAAGGTTCCATAAATTGACAGTCTAATCCTAAGATGCATATAGAAGAATGATAATAAATGCATACTCAGATTATAAAACGATAATGTGTTGCACATGTTAGCCATATATTTTAAATGGTTAAGAGTTATTAACATGCTCATTGTCCAATATTTTATTTCATTTTAACAGGATTCAAAATTTTATTGAAAGGGTAAACATAAGCTTTCTGCTTCTACATGTTTTATTGACCATTGTAAGTTCACTTGATTTTTATCATGTCACTTCAATTTATATGTTGAATGGTGGTGGTCTATAAGAACATAAGGCAACAATTTTGAAATCCTTATCTCTATTAACATTTGGGGAAAACACTATAGTAAGGATGTTGATAATTTCAATTTTAACTATCCCATTATGTTCCATCTCTTTCATATTTATTCAGTTATACCATTTGGATATGAGTAATTAAGATAATTATGAACAAATTTTTTTCTTTCATAACCCGGGTTAAAACAATAAACCGCCACAAAAAACTGGGTTAACAACTAATAACTCACGATAGCATCCAAATAGATTTTTGGATTAAAACTAGATAATCCAACAAAGTTATCTCACCTGAAATGCTAGAATAACCCAACAAAATTCCATGCCAAGCAAACCCTAAATAGTGTAAGACTTATATGTATGTTATTAGAATGAGCTTGATGGTTACAACACATTCATGTAGCTAAAGCTTAAGAAAGAAATTTGAATGCTCTTCTTGATGCATCGCCACTTTGTTTGGCATACAAACATATGTAGAAAGTTTGATAAATAACATACATGCATCTCTTCAAGACTATACAAGAAACAAAATTTGTTGAGAAATTTGTACATATTTGCGAGCATTCAGCAAAACCATGAAATGCTCTTTAGAAAGTTAATTTAAGAATTGTTGTACACAATCAATTACCAGTTTTCTTTCAACCCGATCCATGCAAGTTTGGTTCAAATTATCTTTCCCAAAGTTTAGTAACTAGTGACATTTGTGCATTAAAACTTTTGATTTTATAATTCTCATCTTGAGTTTTATTTTTGTTATTTTGTAAAAGGCCTTTGTAACAAGGATTCTGCTCAATGACCCAAAAAAGGAGTTTAAGATTACCAGCTGGACCAGTAGGACTCTGGTTTATTCCTTAAGCTTTCAAGGAACTGATCACAGGGTTCATATGTCCTACTAATACAACAAAAAAATTGAACTTAACAACTTCCTAAGCAGTTTGTTGAGCAGAATTAAGCATGGTTTGAACCACATTGCAAAAAAATTAGCATGTTCCTTAGTTTTAATCCATTAAATTCATGTCTCATTATGCTTGTTAATTTTTCCTTCCATCACGACAATAACTGTCTTGTCATACTACAAATTTTTCATTATTTAAACTCATTAGAATATCACAATTTCATGTTTACATGTTTTTCTAATACTTATCACTATGTTGCTTTATGTGAAGCTTTATATAAAATCTAAAATCTTACTTATATGAATTGCACCAAAAATGCAATTCAAGGAATCACTGATCCACTATTGGATGCCCACGAGGACAAACAAGATTGTCACTAGAACACTATACTATAGTACCATAATTTCATATCCCACTGTTTAAAGCTTGCATAACACATTTCAACCACTTAAACAGTATCATCCATATGAAGGTAACGAGTTGATTAAACAAGAAAAAAAGCATTCCAATATGCTTCAAGAATCAAAGCAGATGTGTTGATTTTATTTCTTAAATAGAGTCATGGTCCTGGTAGTTCCATGAATTCTTCCTTTCAACACCTAAGTTGGCAATGGATTGCTCCTCAAGTTCATATTCCATTAAAAGTAGAATCCACAGGCATGTAAAACTAGCCACAAGAAGAGCATAGATGACACCTTTTAGCTCTAGTGGGCAAATTTTACAAAGAACTTAAAGCTGACGAATTTAAGCTTTATAACAATTTCTGTTGGTGGTGTCTAAAGAAATTAGTGACCTTGAATTTGAAAAGTAATCCAACGTTTGATTTCAAAAAAATGAAAAAAGAAATTGAACATCAAAAGAGAATGAACTCTCACTGGTATTATACACCAATAATAAGTATCTTTCAACAGATTATAAAGAGAACGGTAACTTAAAAATCATCATTTTCTTTCATTTGAAATAAGTATAAAAACAATGAATTATTACTGAATCAGAGGTAAGCCATCATACCATATAGCAAAGGAAAGCAAGAAGAACAGTTCAACAAAAAAATTTACAAAACATACCCACAGATTGCATGCCCAACTTCATGGTATGCCACAAGGCTTTTACTTTTTCCATCCGTCATAACCGTTCCTTCCATTCCGGCTACGATCCTGTCAATTGAATCATCTATCTCTTTAGATGATATGGCAGTCTTACCTCGGCGGCCAGCCAAAATGGCAGCTTCATTTAGGAGGTTTGCAAGGTCTGCTCCACTAAAACCAGGTGTTCTCATGGCTATAACATCAAGAGAGACATCATTATCAAACTTCTTATTGTTAGCATGCACCTTCAATATCTCTATACGCCCCCTTACATCAGGAACATCAACAGTTACCTGAAAAGATTAGGTCATTCAGAAACACAAGGCATTGCACAAAAGGATGCAGCATTGGTTTCCAACTCAAACAGCAGGAAAACATATATTTACATTATATACTGTCAAAAAATTGCCAATACTAAAAACCAGGGAACAATAGTGAAACAAGACAATGATGAATTACCTGCCTATCAAACCTTCCAGGCCTTAGCAATGCAGAGTCCAGAATGTCTGCACGGTTAGTAGCTGCAATAACTATGATACCAGTATTTCCTTCAAAGCCATCCATCTCAGTAAGAAGCTGATTTAGTGTTTGTTCCCTCTCATCATTCCCTCCACCAATACCTGTTCCTCTTTGTCTTCCCACAGCATCAATCTCATCAACAAAAACAATACAAGGTGCGTTTTCCTTGGCCTTCTTGAAGAGATCACGTACTCGGGATGCACCGACACCAACAAACATCTCCACAAACTCAGACCCTGAGATAGAGAAAAAGGGGACACCGGCTTCACCAGCAATTGCCTTGGCAAGCAGAGTCTTTCCAGTACCAGGAGGACCAATGAGAAGAACACCTTTAGGTATACGAGCACCAACAGCAGTAAACCTTTCAGGTTTCTTTAGAAACTCAACGACTTCCATGAAGTCTTGCTTCGCCTCATCAACCCCAGCAACATCATCAAACGTAACACCAGTGTTGGGTTCCATCTGAAACTTGGCTTTGGATTGACCAAATGCAAGAGGGAAACCAGGACCACCCGGCCCCCCAAGACCACCAGTTGACCGTCTAGAGAGAAGAAATAGACCACCAATGAGCATTAGAGGGAATGCCAAGTTACCAATCAAATTAAATAAAAGAGATCCAGAATCTTCCTGAGCATTATGTGCAGCAAAATCAATGTTTTTCTCTTTTAATTTCTGAAGAAGTTCCGGACTTAAACCTGGAAGCTGCACACGCACTCTCTGAACTCGATTGCCAAGTTCTGGTGAAATAGCCTCTACAATGGCAATGGTTCCATTCTCAAACAAATCAACCCTTTTAACCCTATCCTTGTCCAGGTACTCCAGAAACCGAGAATATGACATTCTTGAAGAAGATACACCTTGCTCATCAGCATAAGCATTTCTTTCACTAACAGAAGGTAGTGCTAGACCAGCATTTCCTAGTAAGAGTTTTAGAAATGTTCTCCTTGATGAGCTTTTCTTTTGATTCAAAGAGGCTGTAGCACACACAGGAGTAGAAACTGTATTTAGCAGAGGAAGACTTGATGAGGAAACTAAGCGCATTCCATAAATTTCCTTTGCAAGTATTGTTGTTCCAGAGCTCTTAGACAATCCATTAGAAGTGAAGCATAAAGATGAGGAGACCATTTGAGCTCACTGCAAACAATTATAAAGGTTTCAAAAGTGCACTGCAATAGAGATGTGAAACAGAGAAATGGTTTGCAATAGCTTGTTGAAAGGAATACAGCAGGTAGAAAATGAGGACAATCCATGAAACAATCTATAACTTCTTTTAATTATAGTTTCTTATAGGCTTAAACAATGTTTGTAAAAGTAAAATCCAATTAAAAATTAACATTTTCAGACTAACTACAATGGCTAAGTCCACTCAAGCATAGTCTATTGTGAGTTTTAAATTTATAATAGGTGGGATAAGATTGGCAAAAGAACAGTAAATGAATATAGCAAAATGTAAAGGGTGAATTCATACACAATTATTACCACCACAACACCCTCCCCCCACCACCACCACCTTTCCTTCTTCTTATAGTTAATAATGAAAGGGATTCATTGTGAGAAGGAAATTTTCAGCATAAATCTGTATAGAATTACTGAAAAAAGGCAAACTAAAATGCTCAAAATTTGGATTGGTGACTACTTCAGGCTAATGTCACACTATGGTAATGTTAAGTAGTGTTGTCCAAAGTAAAACCATCACCACACTAGTAAAGACGTAGTACTCTACTATAAAAGTGTCGTAGTACTGTTAAGCTATGGAGGAAGTGCACGTCCTATTGAGAGTTTAGCAATGCACCTGTTATATCTGCACAAAAACAATGCTCAAATCCTACCTGCATGACATATGACTTCTCACTTCTCAGCTACAAGACAAGCAATTTTTATGTAAGCCATATGATAACTACTTCCTATGATTTTATGCTCGTCACTTTATTAGAATCTATTCAAACCAAGTATCACATATTACACCAACTATTAAACTCAGAAACTAAAAGCAAAAAAAAAAAAAATCCCGAAAACATAGTTTAAATGATTCCTGCGAAGTAAAAAAAGGAAATACACTGTTTATAATCTTAAACTGAAAAAGAACCCTCGTGAAAAATATTCAAAAATAAAAAATCAATTTTTCAAGAAACCCACTTCAGCAATTCATCGACGCATGCCAATTAACTTCCTTGAAGATCTAATTGTAGCACCCAAACCACTAAAATTTAACAGATAACATGAATAGACAGGCTCACAGAGGAAATAAAACCCCCGAAGAAAAGTAGAAACTTCCAGCTAGAATATAACCTCCAAATAGTCGGAATGGATTCCTTTTGCAGAAGGGAAAAAACAGCTATACTTCGCTAGAAGCCGATGCAAATGAAGTATTTGAAGCAGTTGAAGGCAAGCGAGACGTAAGGGAGGGGAAGGCCTGGTATTCTTTCAGGACCATAAGCTCGTCTCTCGCTGTGAAATATGATACGTGGCCTCTTCTTTGGCCGTTGCGACGATGATAGCACGGATCTGACGGTCAGTAATTGTGGATTTTTTTAATTTTCTTATCAAAAGAGGATGAATGGATGTGAGTGCTTGGAGATTATTCCTTGATAAAAAAAAATTGTTGTAAATTTAAAATAATTGAAAAGCATTTAAAATAAAAAATTATTTATTTTATTATATTCTACACTTTTAGTCTCATGGTAGAGCTCGGAGTAAGATTGAAAATATTTGTATTTATTTTATTTACAATTATATTGATGATCATTAAAATAAACTTAATCATTAGATTAATTTAACATTATTTTAATCGAAACTTGGTATTATTTTATGAAGCTTAAACAAAACCTTAGCCATATGGTTAGACAAGTTTGTCTAACCTATGTGTGTTGATCATAAGCTCAAATAATTCAATAAGTAATATAAAGGCAAAGGTTAAAACTAGCATGATCATGATAGTCTAAGTCGATTAAGTGGTTATGTTAGACTAACGTCTTAGGTATTTATTGAGTTATTCTAGATAATTATTTTTGTTTTATTTTGGATTTTTCTAAATCATTTTAAGTAGTCTTTTTCTTGGTTCACTCAAATTTTCAAATATTTGATCTTTGATTTTTCAAATGGGTAAATTTGATTTTTTTTTTTTTTTTATATATATCTTTAAAAGCATTAGTATCACAATTTATGCTTTATAAATATTTATAGTATATTTTTTATTCATTCTACGATGAATAAAATCAAAAAATATAATAATTTTCACCTGTAACAAACAGAAGTTTAGTTTATGAAATGAAACCACATATCTCAAAGACATCAAAGATGATCCAATTTTAAAAAGATACATCATAGTATTATCAAATATCAAAATCTACTTATTTTATATGTTCTATTACTTATATTTTACCTTTTTTGTTATTGTTCGATTTATTTTTTTAACGTATTAGAATCTTTAATATTTTTTATTTTTTGAAAAAAAATAACATATGAAAACTTTTATATTATTTCTTTATATCTAAGTTTATTACACACTTAAAAGAAGAACAGAGAGATTTAATATCTATATAATCAAATAAGATAAAATATTTTATTTTTTCTATTATTTGTTCAACAATACAAAAAATTTAATATAGTTATACTTCAAGACTTTCTTATAAATTTGTTTTTTAAACTTTTCGTTTTTGAGGTCTCTAAATTGAAATTTTAATTGCATAAGCTAGAGTTATCCAAATCTAAGATTTATTATTCATAAGTTTGTTGTTTGGTGTAATAACCTTACTTAGAGAACTCTTAATGAGGTAAATTGTTTGAAAAATTTTTACTCTCATTGAGTTGAAATTTTCATGCTCGACACTTTCCCAAAATTGCACATTTCTTCTAAATTTTAATTCATAAAAAATTCTTTTTACATTTGGGATGCATTTCCCACATTGTTTTCTTCCTTTTTTTTTGTTTTCTTTTATCATTTTATTGATTGCTTTCAATTGTAGATATTAGACAATGATTCATGCGAGACTAATCTATCACCTTCTCAATTGACCACATCAAGAAACTTAAAAAGAAGATGTTGGGGTTCATAGTAGAAAGCTGATGAGACCAATTCATGATAAATTCTCTTTATGTTATTACGATTTTTCTTTATTAATATTTGTACATAATATTTTCAAGCTTCATATCTTAAGTTCAACCCCATGAGTGATATGGAGATCTTAGATTGATTTTAAGAATCTTGAATGTATGTTCTTAAATCCATAATCTTTGGGGCATTTGAAATGTTTGTATTGAAAAAGTTTTCAACCAAGCTTACCCACTTAAAATTGACTTTTAAACAACTTTTTTATTTTAACTAGTCGACACTCTAACAACTCACCAATTTAATACATGTAATGTTAAATTTTCTCTAGTGCATCGTTTTTAAGGAGTGATAAGAATTCATTTTCTTTAATTACTATGTTTTTGTTTTACTACAATTTAAGGATTGTTTTAATTTTTATTTGTTTCTTTTGTTAATTTGAATTTTATTTTGAATACAATTCAAGAGGTGGTTGTGTTATTATGATATTTTTTAAATTGTTATAAGTTTATTATTAAAATAATTTAAGGAATGGTATCATCTTTTTTGTTTATTAGTTTAATTTGATTTATTACTAAATTTTCTTTTTTTTATTGCACATAGAAATTAATTGATTTATAAACCTTAAAAAGCATTTAGTGGAGATGTTGCTCAAATTAAATTTTTCAAAGCAAGTTTTAATTTATTTCTTCAATTTTGTCAATATGCTTTCAAAATCAAATTTTGATTCCTTTTGATAAAGAAAGTTTCAAAAATAAAGTAACACCCAAGTCATTTTCCCATTAAATGTGCTTTCAAACCATTAATACAAAGATAGATTTGTTCATTCTAAACTTATGGTATCTCTTAAAGGGTTAGGATCTCAATACCCTAATTGAATATAAGACTCATATATTCTAATAAAAACCTATAGTTAAGACTATCCTAATTTGAAGAGTGAGAACACAAGATTTAAGGTTGAAGTACCAAAGTTATAGGCATAAAAAACAAAGAGACCAAATTAATGCCAAAATCTAAAGGACGAGGAATAAATCCCAAACGTAAAGGAATTGTTGAGTAAAATCTTCTGAGTAAAGATTGTTGACCATGATTTACATCCTCTCCAAAATAACTCATGGTCAAACCTATAAAGAGAATTTTTATTATTTTAAATAATTTTATCAATTGCATGACAACTATCATTAGTTATGCCAAAAAAATTTATTTTGCCAAGTGGTTTATTGGGATTAAACAACAAAAAAATTGTCAAGATTCCTACCTCGCCTTTCTTACAAGATTTATGTAAGATAAATCAAAAGTCATAACAACATAAATAGTACCTCATTGCATATAGTTGTTTAGTAATATTTCTTGTTTATCTAACTAGATATAGTTGAATTAAATATATATAGATTTTGAGAATAATGATAATCGTAATTTACACAAAAAAGTAAGGAATATATATCAATATCCAAAAGTCCTAAATTAGTTAAAAAAAACACAGAGTAAAAACCTTACTAGTAATAGAAAAATCACATTGGCAATGTATGATAAAGATTCATTAAAAAAGTATTAGTCATAGTTACAAATATATGGATTGAGATATATAATATTGAAACAATAAGATTATCTAAGACTCTTCTTCACTTCCATGTTAGATTGTGCACCATCACTTAGTTGGCATGTAGAAATTAGCTATATTACTTTTTATTGCTTCATGTGCACAACCTTCATCATGGCATTGTATTTGTGATATATTCTTAAAATATATACCTCCATTATAGATTTTTACTTATAATCACTCTTGAAGTCTTCTTTATGGTATTATTAATGTATTGGTCCATCATGTCTTTTATATTTATCATGCTAGCACCCGAGTTGTCATTTTATGTTTGGACATAATAACAATGGATGTTGTAATATAAACAAAGCACGCATAATTATAATCATACATATTATTTTGAGATTGAATCATAAGTATTGTATTGTAATGAATCACTTTTTGCATTTTTCTCACGTATATTTATTCTTAATAGAACAAAGTATATTTTATAAATTGTATAATTCCTCAAAACTCATGTTAATAAAAGTTACTTTTTTCAAAAGAGGAAAGTGATTGTGTGGATTGTAAGTAGCTTCCATGTAAGTGCATGCCTAATTGGTAATAAGTGGCTTCTCTATGGACTCACATCATATTGGTGATAAATGTCTTTCCTATAGGTCCCCATAGGTAAGTAATAAGCGGCTTCCGTATTAGCCCTAATCCAACTCCCGATTGTGTGCTTGATCATTGAAGACATGTGTGCTTGTTCATTTGAGATATTGTGAATGCATTATATGCCTAAGGTAAATGTGTCATTCATATGAGTAATTATTTTTATGAGAATTGATAGTACTTAAGGTCTTATAGGTTGAATTATAATTTTGTATTATTTTTTTTATAAAAATTAATATTTTTGTTTGTAAAAGCATTATTATTTTTTTATTATATTATCTTGTAGAAAGACATAATAGTTTAATACATGTGTGGCTTGTACTTTTCTACACTTTTAAGTGCTTTTATTGAGTTAAATAGAGAAAAATATTAGCTTGAAGAGAAATGAAGGTTTTTTATTAGTATTATAGCATCAAAAAATTATTAACAAAATTAATTTTATGCAAGCCAATTCCCTTGATATCGAAAAGATCACCCTTTACATGCCAAATAAGAGATCTTCTTATGTTGGTAACAAAGATCCTAATTACAATCATAAAAATTCTCAAAGAATAAGCAACTTTAAATCTAAATGAATTAGTCTCTCTTACATCTTCTTTTAGACACTTAAAAAAATAATTTTTTTAGTGTCTAAAACCTCACCAAGATAGCTTCATGTCTAAAGGTCAATATATTTTCTCATTTGATCAAATTACAAATATGACTATATAGCATAATACTTTGACCAATTCTGCTATTGGCAACCAATTATAATGTAATATCATGTAATTCTATTATGTGTTCCAATGAAATAAGTATTTATTTATTAAAGTATTATTATTATATTACTATTATGTCAAAAAATGATTCATGATTTTCAATAAAATAAGAAATTTTATTTTAATATATCTTTAAAAATATATTATAAGAATGATGTTTAATTTGTAATTTTTATGATTAAATAATTATGTATATGTTTTTAAAAAAATAATATAAAGATCATTTTTTCCATTATTGGAGGGTAAAATTATAATTTAATAATTTAATTTTTACCACAATGTGTTGGATAAACTTAAGAGGAATTTCAGTTAGAGGGATGAGTCGGGTTTGAGTTGGAATTAAGGAAAGAAATTAGTAGGGAGAGAGAGAGAGAGAGAGCGAGAGAGAGAGAGAGAGAGTTGAAGGAACAAAAAAGAAAGGAAGAGAAGCTCTCAATTTAAAAAAATATAAAAAAATGAGATAAGGAAATGTAAAGAAGATTTGAGACTTATTTTTGTAGGGAATTTGGAATAAAAAGTAAAGAAGAAAAGGTGTTAAAAAAGGAATAAATTAGAGAGAGGAAGCTAAATAAGAAAAATGTAAGATTCTAAATTAAGTTTACATTTAATTCCATCCATTTTTATGCAAAATTTAAAGGGTTTAGCTTATTGTATGTGTTAGGAATGTCGTGAAAATTACTTGAGATTTCTTTCTTATTGCTTTGGTCTGAAACTAATGAATTCAAAATTAGCATGTTTCGATTTGTACAAGAACAAATTACATTTGACTAGATGTATAATATATTTAGAGTTAAGTCAATTCAATAAATTGGTTTGTTAGAGTTAAATACATTGTACGTTAGCTCTAACATACAATATGTTACATGAACTTAATAAATATAAATGAAAGTTATTTCTTTTAATGAAATATTCAATACAATTGAACATATTATATATTGAGTTCAAAATACAATAGATTAAAGTAGGTACAAAAAAATTAAATTAAATTAATACAAAGTATATTGGTTACAAAGTATAGTGCATTAGGTTGAGAATAATCGAGGTTAAGAGAAAGGATGTTATTTTGCAGTGGATGGTAAAAGAATTTTAAGGTATCTTATGATATGGTAAACTCTATATATAATATAATATGAACATTTTATTAAAAACTTAATAATATATATAAAGGTTAATAGACAAGATGATGGTAAGATAGAAGTGAAGTAATAAGAGATATGCTTTTTAAGGTTTTATGATTAATTCTATAAGTATTATTTGTTAATAGAAATATGTACTAATTCATAAGCATTTATGATTTTACATAATTAAGAAGACAAGGAGTCTATAATAAAACATACTCTCAATTTCAGGTATGAAAACATGATAATTGTGATATAAATATAATATTAAATTAATACAGATTATTCTAAAATTAAAATATTTTTACATATTATCTTTTATTATAGATTTTGATACTTGGCATGATTATTTAAATGAAATTTATATTTATCATATTTGTTAATGTGTTGAAGTTATATTGGATTTTTATTTATCTATTTGAATCACATAAATTGCATAAATAAGACCTTATATAAATCAAAACCTGGGTTGGAAATGAAAAGAAAATATAAAAAAATTATTGATATAATATTTTTATTTAATTAGTTGAGTATAGGTCTGAAGGTCATCATTTATTTGCATCATGAGCTTATATATATATAATTAGTACTGTATGTTAGGTGATGAGATACAAGTTTGAAAATTATACCTTATATGATATTTGATATGCCACTGTATCTTGCGTAAGGTGGCTAAGTTCATGTATGAAGGCCAAATCTTTGTAGATAGATGTGAGCTAAAGTTCATTAGATCTAAATGATAATATTAAAAAAAGTTGAATTTTATGGAATACAATTTGTGAAAAAGTGAGAATAGGTCAACAAAGATGAAAAATATTCTTATATTTCACTTGTGTTTTATTTATAATTCTTATTTATTATTTGATCACTCATACTATATGTTACTATTTTATATCATAATTAACGCATATTATATTCTAATAGCATTGTCCTTATATTAGTTTATAGTGTTGCATTTATTTTTATATGTTATAGTTTTTATTTGTTGAGCTCTATAATATATTTTAGTATTTTATTACAAGTTATGCATTTACTATACAAAGAGATAGTAATTATGGTTTCATGGATAAGAATATTACTCATTAAATGAATTACTAAATAAGTGTTTTTTTGTAAAGAATTAGTTTTATATGATTTTGTGTAAATAATAATTTTTCTATATATTAGAAACTATGATATCAATTAGTATAATGTATATTATAGTTTTAATTTATACTTCTATAATTGAGATATTTTGTATATATTTTTAATTATAAATGATTGTATTGAGATTATTCTAATAAATGATATTGATATTTTGATAGATTTAGATTTATCTTATTATTAGATTATTACCTAAGATCTTGTTTATTTAAGTTTAGTTTATGATTATTGGGAGTTAATTAAACAAAGTTTAAATATGTAGCTTTCGATGAATTCTTTAATTGATCAAACAGGGGTTTGCTAAAAACTTATAAGAAAATGCAACAAATTTTTGATACTTTGTTAAGTTTAAAAGATCGATTAATTTGTTCAAAAATTTTCACAACACATGAGAACTTTCTTTATGTTAAGTAAAATGGTAATGATATATTTAACAATTTAATAAGCAAATGCTATCATATAATTGAGAATTATTTAAAGACAAATATTTTAATTATAGAAACTCATTTTAAAAAAATTTATTAAGATATCATTTATTAATATTTTCTAAAAAATTTACTTCAATTTTTTTTTATTTTTAAATTCTACTTTAACGAATATTTTTCTTCTATAAAATCTTTCTTTATTTTTTTTAAAAATCTTTCTAAACTCTCAAGCATAGAAAATCAGAGGCGAATCTTATCACATTAAATATGGAGTGCATTACTGTCATTGTTGGTACCACCTGCCATTCCTAATTTATATTTAAATCCACAATAAACGAAACCTGTATCAAATCTGCTTACTTGCGCCAGAATCCACTTTAATGTAGGATTAAATATTTGCACATGTGTTGGGTATTTAGTTTTTTTGATCGGCAATCATTGTTCGTTATGCAGGATAAAGTTTCCCTTATGAATTGAGCTTAAAAGTACTTTTTTTCTCCAAAATTCAGAACCACCACAAAGTTCAACAAAAAGATTCACAAATTCTTGTTTTTTTTGACTAAATTTTGGTTTTTTATTTTTAATCTCATTTCACAAAAGATAAACCTAAGATGTATGGAAAATCCCTAACAAAGATAATAAATTGTCCATAAAATAAGATGAGTGGAAGGAAGATAACTGCCTCTGCCTCTACTTTTTGCAAAGCTGTCTCATTTCGTCCCACGCTCCTCTTCTTTCGCCGAGGCAGATACCCTGGTAGCTTTGGGTGGGAGTTTTGGGTTTTTTTGCATTCTCTTTCTCTTCGTTGCGCCTTCAATTTCCCTTATTGATTTCTGCTGAGGGGAGGCGGTGATTGGTGTCGACATGAGCACCGAGGAGTTGGTTGTAATTGAGCCTCTGGAGCTTCAGTTCCCCTGTGAGTTCTTCGTTTTTCCTTTCTTGTGTTGTGAATTCGCTGTTTACAAATCTGCTCGATCTGTTTCTGTTGCGACGGTTGTTTGTTCTGATCTGTTTTCCTGTGGCTGCTTTCATACGAGAAGTCGAGATAAAGAAGCAGATCTCGTGCTCTCTACATATAACAAACAAATCGGATGAGTACATCGCCTTCAAGGTGCGTGCTTCCTTCTGCTCTAGTAGTGAGCAGGCGAGGTAACAGTTATATTCTTGTGCTTTCGTCTTTCAGGTAAAGACAACAAGTCCGAAAAAGTATTGTGTAAGGCCGAACACTGGGATTCTAAGGCCTCAATCCACATGCGATGTCGTTGGTAATTTCTTTTTTTCCTTTTGATTAATTTTGGCGTCGCGTTATTTTATATTTTCTGTTTAAGAATTTATTGTTTTGCAATAGTTACTATGCAAGCCCAGCGAGAAGCCCCTCCCGATATGCAATGCAAAGACAAGTTTCTTATTCAGAGTGTCATCACCAATCAAGGTGCCACCTTGAAGGATATTACTCAAGAAATGGTAACTCCATCACTAAATATCTCTTCCTTTATCGTGTTTAAAGCTCAAGGTTAAAATTTTTTGCTATTTTATCCGATCCTTGGTTGTTCAGTTTTCTAAAGAATCAGGCAACACTGTGAATGAGGTCAGACTCCGTGTAGTTTATGTTTCACCACCTCAACCTCCCTCACCCGTCCCAGAAGGATCCGAGGAGGGCTCCTCACCCAGGCATTCTCTGTCAGAAAATGGAAACATTGCTTCCTCAGAATTCACTACTGTTAGTTCATTGCCTTTTTTTTTTTCTTGTTATAGATTTAAAACAGTTCTTTTGAAAAAAAAGAAAAAAAAAGGTGATGCCTGATATGTGATGTGGTTTATAATTTAGGAGAGACTGGCACCAGCTGTTGAGGGTAAAGAAGAACCTACTGAGGTCTGCTTTTCATTTTTTTTCCATATGTAGCACCTATTATTCATTGTTTTGCAAAGCATGTAGATAGAGTTGTCGGTGTTTGACCTATAAGCTGAAGTAAGTATAATTTTATGGACATGCAAGAATGTATAAGAGCTTCTTTTACAACTTTTCCTTGGTATCAAAATTAGTTATTAGAATTCAGCTTATCATGTGTCTTAATCATGACATAGACTATGCTATTTACCTAATATCATCCTTATTTGTAAAACATTTTAGAACTAAATGGCGCTCACACTTTAATTTGTTTTTAGTTCTTTTGTTTCCACTTTAGTATAATGTAGCTGTCATAGTTATTCTTATTGTATATTTGTAAATGTTTCTTTTGTCACATTGAAATTTTCTTGTTCCATGGCATGGTATAGCCAACTATCTTTAAGCATTCAATTTGATTTTGCAAATTAAATTTTATCATGTATATTTTTTCATGATATATTTTGGTTATCTGAGCCAATATCATATGTGAGCATGACATATCTCCATCATCATTGATCAAGGTTGGCCATTTTCACATCTACTAAAAATGCTACTATGCTTTTCCTTTGCTATGTGCATACCAAGCTATTTTTCTTCTGAAAATTTTACTTTCTATGTAATTCACCACCAAGGATATCTTGTTGATTACATTATTATGAAAGTGTTCACTGAGGCGCCTTTCTTTGGACAATGCTATTAAATTACATGCAAGTCTATATGTTAAGATATGGTCCTTGTGTTGATAACCCAATTCTTATTAGAAGTTCATTAGTTGCAGGTGTATTACTTTTAATACCAATTAATCATATTTTCATAATGCTTCTTTAATAGCTTTTTTATTATTGATACAGAACTTTATTCTTTATTCTTCCAATTCTTTTTTTGTGATGATTGACCATACTTTCATGGTCGATGCAACTTTTGTGAAAGTTATTTGTTTTAGTTTTTAGGCTTTTTTAATCATTGCATCACTTAAAATAGTCTTCATTTTTAATCTCATCAGCTGAAAAGCAAATCTCTTTGCTGATGTTAACGTGTTTCTTCTCAATTTCCATTTCATCATGCTTGATGATCCATTATCTATATTTATTGTGACTTTCGCAATTCTAATATCTTTTAATGTCTATATTGATACTTAAAATACTTCTTTTCTAAGATTTATAAGTTAATGCTAAGGTATAGGTATCCTTTAGTATGGATATTTTACTTAACTTTAGTACAATGGTCTAACTAAACTCCCGTTTTGATTAAATGCTTAAATGCTTTCATTTCTATAGTAAGTATGTGCTATTTTTTGTAACCTGTACAAGGTTAAATCATGTATAATTCTACAATCCTTTCAAAATTTTGTGTTCATGGATATTTTAGATGTTGGTGCTAAACTGCTTAATGCCTGCAACCTTGTTATTGTGGATTCTTTGCTTTATTGCATGATTACTGTTATATTGTAAGAGTTTCTAAACCATGTTTATGTTGGTTCTGTTGAAAAAATTTGAATTGAATTATCAAGTTATTAACAATACTTCATTTGGTTTGTCTGAAGATGCTGTTGTTTATAACTTTTCTTAGGAGTTTTATTACTGTTGTGTGTCCTACATCAATTTTGGAAGTTAGATGCCATAACACTAAAAAGTCAGCTCAATAGCTATGTAGTCACATGACCTTTTTTTTTGTATTGTCACTTGTTTTCCACTATTTGTAGAACTCCATATTGAGGTTCTTATCCTTTCCTCAATTAGGGAATCATATCTGCATTCTGGAAATGGGAATGTTGGGGATATCCACTGCAAGAAATGCCATTTACTGCGAAATTTCTTTTAAATAATTCATCTAGAACATTAAGTTTAGTTATGGCATGAGGAAAGTTTTCAATTTTGATCTGTTTATCATATTTGATCATTTAATTGTTAAATTTCTTATCATTTTTTTAATCTTGCTTAAGACCTATAAATGGCTTGTAGCAGAATGGGCTATGAAGAAGCCTTACAAAATGTCAAATTTATAGCATTGTTTGTTATCTATTGACAGCTTTTTCGTATGGTATACTACATCCTTATTTTCATATTGGTTGTTATTAGGAACATTTACTTGGTTTAAAACGGAGAAACACCCCTTTTGATAATAGGAGATTGATTTGTTATGAATATATGAAGACAAAGTAGCATAGGGGGCAACTATATCATAAATTTTAATTAATAGGATATTGTGTGACAATTACACGGGGGTATATATCAATAAATATATCTATATGGTGAAATATGATAGTTAAAGAATATTGATTCTTTTGATCTTCTGCTTGCTATAAACATATAGGTTATAGCTATGTGTTTGACATAATCTAATTTTCTAAAGTTTATAAACAGTCTATGTCACCACATTTCCAAATCACCATGGTATATGACGTATCACTTCTTTATTGGTCATGATTAAAATTATAGTAATAATAATTAAATTATATGAGAAACCAAGCGAGCATACATGGTAGTTGATTGTCGCAATGCATGATTATTGTTATTATTGTTATCGCCATTGTTACCTTATCTTTTGTTGTTAGTTTTTAAATCTTTTCCTTAATTGAAATTCTAAAAGACCCACTAAAATTATCGTTAGCTTGTTAATTCTTCGTGATGCTTCAAATAACTCATAGAGGATGGAAGATGAAGCTTGGCTATAGATAGTAGAAAGCTTGAAGATAAATTTTCCTATCAGAAATTGCTCTTGGTGGGATCTATGGGAACCATTTGATGCTTAAGTTGGATAAATCTTTAAGAGGAAAAACTCCTTAGAAGTGAGATTGTTTAAAGTATGTGAAGCAGAGGGGCTCAATAAGATTGTAGAGGGCTTTAACATGAAGGATGGCACATGGTTCACAGTGTTTGAATTCTTATTTAATAGCGAAACATCTTTTTTTGTGGTCCATAATCATGATACCTAATGAGAATGTGACAAATGAGACACAAAGTATATACTGTGTGTGATTTCTAAGTTCAAGTTGTTGAGAACAATAGTCATTGACCATTACATGCAATAAGATTCCATTGCATGATTAGATTGTGATGTTTGTTACCTCGAGCAAGTTAGTTTGGGGCATGGCATCAATTTCAAATATAATACTCCATGGTATGGATCTGGATATTGATGAATGCTGGCCATTTAACCTTTCACTATTGAGCTGAAGTCTTTATTCGAAGGCTTGAATAGGATTGTTGTATGTGTTGTTCTCTGAGAGCTACTTGCATGTATGACTAATGCTCCCTTGATTTTAACCTTTTACTTGCTTTGCTTTATGTAGAACTAACATAGAATGATTCTATTACACATACATATGCTCTCTCAAAATTTTGATAATATTTTTGCACTACATAATATATTTAGGTCATGAGAAAAATATTTGTTAACTTTTGGCTATTTTTTGTGAATCGTACATGTCTTCCTTTATGCATTATAGCATTAGACAGCTTCAGTAAATACGTTAGATAATTTGAGTTAAACTTAGGCTAGTCATTAGTCTCCTTTGAAGTTTGGTCATTTGTGTAGGTTAAGAGAATCAAAGAGGCAATTCAATTTGATTTTGTCTTGTGTTTTCATTTTCTTATGGCTTCTAACTTTGTGACTTGCTTTCATGTAAATAAAATCGGCATATTATTTAACTGTAGATGTAGGAACGAGCTTAAGAATGAACTAAGGCATTGATGAGATGTTAAGATGGTTTTGAGGAAATTTGAGGCTTGTTAACCGTTGAGAAGAACAAAACATTACTTGCCTTACCTATAATGTCTTTTGGGAAAACCAAAATAAACATCAATTTTTATATATAACTTTTTCTAGGTAACAATATCTACATTATTATGGTATCTTCATGTTTTACTCTTCTAAGGACAATGCAAAACATGAGCTCATTTATGAGATAATCTTGAGATTATTAAGGTAGCATATCATATTGGGTTCTGTAAAGTAATTAATGAAGGAATCATAGGACCTCGCATTGCCTCGGTGTTCAAAGCTTACCCCATTATAGTTATTGTGGAACATGTGCACTTTGAGGAGGATAGATTTTTTAAAATCAAGTATATTCCAAATCTTAACCTTGCTTAATGGTATATTTTAGGACTATCTCCTTTGGATCCAGCAAATGTTTTTGATAGAGAAAGGTTGATTTGATACAAATTTTACATACTTGAAATTAAGTAGCCCTCAAGAAAGTATTGATTTGCCACAAACTTGAATGATGTTAGCTTCTTCATTTCTTATTCATCAAGTCTATTTTACAGTGTCAAATATATCAATAAAGATATTCTAAGGCAATGAAATGTGTATATACCAATAAAGTTATGTATATGCTGATATTAGATGTCACAAAAAACATACAAAATGATGACTCAATTGTTCAAGTGCTTGATGTGAACTATAAGATGGAGGTGTTTATGTGATTCATTCTATAGCTTTCCAGAATTTATACTTAATTAAGTCATCTTTATATATTGCATAAACTCTTAAGATTGATAATGTTAAACATTATTATTTAAATAAATAATAGAACCATTTCAATGTACATAAAAACTAGTTGTTTTAGCATGGAACAATTATTATTGTCATCCTCATTAGCATGAAATTGTTTTTAAATTATTATCTGCATCATGTGTTTTACTCTATCCATTGAAGCCCAAAATACCACTCAAAGTTATCTTGGGTTTTTAACCTTTGTTATTTCTAAAAATTTATGATCATTTTTATATATTACATAAACTCTTATGATTGATAATGTTAAACATTCTTATTTAAATAATAGAGCCATTTTAATATACATAGAAACTAATTGTTTTAGCATGAAATAATTATTATAGTTATCCTTTTTAGTTTTACCTCTTTTTAGCTTGTTATCTACATCACGAGTTATTATCTATCCTTTAAATCCTAAAATAATAAAAATTATTTTGGATTTTTAACCTTTGTCATTTCTAAAAATAAGTTGACACAAATAGAAGATTGAGATTGGCAATTAATTATTTGAAGATCGTAGAACCTCCTGCATTAAACTATAACTAATTCAAATTATTCTACTTTAGTGAAATAAAGCATTAATAAGATAAATTTGTTAGAGTTTAAAGAGTAATGGGTCCAAGAAGGTCTTGTTGGACTTTGATATTGAGTTTCCTCTTAAGTAACTTTTGAATTGTCCTTTTTATAGTTAAACATCCCTATTGTTCTTCCCTTAACAATGGTTATGAAGAGTGGATGAGTGGAGCATGAAGTATACATTGTAATTCTTTTTGGTGTTTCAATGTTAGGAAAAGGAGTTGCATATTACAACGTTGATTATTTCGAGTTATTCTAGATTCTACTTAGATATGATTAGTTTATCATTTACCTTGCAAAGTAGGGCAAGTCAAGGCATGAAGTTAACTCTAGAATTTGATCCAAAGGTGTGGATAGCGTGTATTGGTGAACCCTGGTTGCTTAGCCTTGACCATCATGGCAAGGTCCTTAGATGCCTAAGCATAGTGATTGTGTTTGTCTTTCCATATGTTGGCTACTTAGATTCTTGAGATATAAGATTGTAGTTGTTTTGATATGTTAACTATTTGAATTTATACAAATGTAATTCTTAAGGATATGCTTATTGTAGTTTTTTTATTTGTTTTGTTTGTTGTAAGATAAACATTTAATGATTTAACTTTATGCATAAAACGTTGTATAGTTAATTGGGTATTATTGTTTGATACTATCAATGGAATTTCTATCATGGGTAATACACTTGTTGAATGATTTACTTGTCTTTTAGTACCTATTAATTCTTCTTTTTTTCTCCATATAATACTAGTGAAATCTGATTTAATCATTGGTCATCCAACTTCTTACGTTTTTTATATTTGTGGGTTAAGACAATTGAGGAGGTGGGATAAAATTTGGCTGTGTCTCAAGTTCTTCAACTCTATGATTTCTCCTCATTGAAAACAATCGATAGATTATTGTTACGGTACGGTTGCACTATATTTCGTATGATTTAAGGCATTTACAAACTTACTAGATTTTAGAAACCTTGAGAAATATTGAGGCACTATCTGTTCCTCTTTGGGAAACCCATGGTATTACTAGCCTCCTAAAAAAAATTCAATATTGATCTTATACATTACCTTCAAGAGGTTGCTTGGATTTTGCATTTGTTGAGTACCCTTATAGCTATCTCGTTTTGAAGCATTGTGGCATAACCTCAATTGGAAGGCAATCTTAGCTTTGATGGAAATCTAGCTTTTAGGCTTTAGAATATCATGAGATCTCACCTTTCCACAAGATTTAGGATCTTATTTTACTGGATATATTATGAAAATTGATCTTTTAGAGGTAATATGGTGGGGATGTCATGACCTTATCTCCTATGACAACCTCTGACTCAGTAGTCTTGATTGCAATCACAATGGTTCAACTAAGAAATTACTATCTAGTCCCATCAAATGTCCATCCATGGCATCTCCTTTGGATTCTCCTGCATTGATGGCATGGGAGTTTGATATAGGAGAGTAGGTCTACCATCCTTGGTAGATCCTTTTTTGTTTTATTTTTGAAGCCATCTTCAGTTGACTGTCATTGCAAAGCCAAATGAGTGTTCTTTTTCTCAATGGTCATTGCAAAGCTATTTCCTTGACCAGCACTAGTTGAAGGAAAGAGTGAAGCTCCATTATAATATAAAATGGTAAGCACACCATGTACTTTGTCGAGGTGCTCTTCTCCCCAAGGTTTACATTGTGTGAAACTGCTCATCTCTAGAACTCTGTAATCTTGCACCGATTGCTCCTTCTGCATTGAAGTTCATGCCATATCCTCCACCTTGCATCTTCATAACCTATATGATAGAACTCTTCCTTTAGGAGTTTCTTTAAGTTACTCAAATTGTAACCTTATACGGGACTAGAACGAAGAAAGACCATTTGTTACTTTCCATCTTGCAAAGGAAACATTTTTACCCTGAACACCTAAAAGGGGGAAATATGTTTCCAATTAATTTAGCCAAGCATTGATCTTTTTTGCATCATCCTCCTCTGTAGGTTGGAATCTTAGTCTTGGATAGTATCTTAAATTGTTTGAATTTTTACCTCTCAGAGCAGCAAGTTAATTGTGGTTTACATTGCCATCATTTGGAAGTTATCATTTGTCCCTTGTTCTTTTCCTCCCTCTTTAAGAAAGATTTGCTTCTGTCAGCTAATATTTCTCCAAAGTAAGTCAACACCAACTCATTTTGCTGCATCATCTCAATGGGATATTGTGCCTACTTTGTCAAGAGAGCAACTTATGCCATTGATAATAAAGATGGTTCTCAATATTGAGCCATCCCCTCTATCTCGTTGTTCTTATCTACGTTAATAATTTTTCTACTTAATTTTATCATAAAAGGTCACAATTCCCCACACACCACAAATTTGATCTATAGCCCTTTTTGTGAATGAACCCCACATTGACATGAGTTGGGTCAGATGGGACTTTTTCCTTCTTAATGCTACTATCTACCGCAATAACTTTTCTACTTAATTATATTATAAACAATCACAATTCCCACACCCAATTCTTCTATACATGAATGGATTGCTTAAATACTAATACCATACACTTGATCTATAGATCATCCTGAAACCCTCCATGAGAATGAAACCTGCATTGACCTGAGTTTGGTCAGATGGTTCCCTTCTCCTGTTTTGATGCATTATTCCCACAACAAAGATTAGAATATGATAGACAAAGTAGAACAATGTAGAGAGAAAAACTATTTAGGGAAAGTGAAGTAGGAAAATTATAATGTATTATTAGAAAAGATATACCAAACTCTCAATATAGAACATTATCTCGACCTTAACCATTGATGGCAAACACCCTTGATCTCCAATGCTCTCATGCACAAGCCTTGATCAATTTTTGATATTGCCAAGGCTCTCTTTATAATATATCGTGAATTCTTGTTTTTTGAGTTCACATTTTATGTAGCAGGAACCCGTGGAACAATTTTCTAAAAGGTGAAAGTGATCCCAAGACAAGAACTATCTTGATTGGCCTTATCCATGCTAGCAGATTAGTTGCAACATCATCCCTAGAACTAAGCATGATCTTCATAATTCGAAACTCCAGCAAAATCTTTGTCGCCAATGGATCTGAGCGTGAGACTCAAAAAGTTGCGAAATATGCAATGTCTCCAACATTTGATATGTGAATCAAATAGTCCAATCTATTGCAGTCCATCTTGATTTTGGGTCTCCAGGAGGTATTTTTGCATCTTTTTTATTTCCTAATTAGGTCTGTTTCCTTAACATTTGAATAATTGAGCTTTTTGGGAGATTTGTTATACAAAATAATTGACCATTGATCTATTTTAATGCATTAGAGAAATGATGCTTATTTAATAATAATATAAACGGTAAATTGCATAGTCACTAATTTTGCAGCTAATTCACAATTCGTTTGATTGGATTTTAGAGTTAGGGATCTTGGTCCATAAGCATGCTGTAATAAACAAGTAGGTCCATTTTTTGTGATAGCATTGAAAAACAATGTTATTGTTAAAATTGTTCTCTTCTTTTTATTCTAGCCATTTTACTTGGAGGTCATCAATGTTCATAGAGGGTGAAGGGAACATGTTGGTCATGGCAGTGAGAGGGCTGTGGTTATTGGGGATGACACTGGAGAATAAGAGGGTGGATATAGAATCAAGAGAGATCATTCATGAAATGCCTCAAATTAATCTGTTTTTCGAGTAAGGATAGCAAATAGAACTTAAAGAGAAACTATGTAAAGTTTTTGCTTTTTTAACTTGCTTATAGACTTGTCCTGGGGGAACATTATGATCAATTAGTCAAATTTTAACTATTAAATCACCATCTGATTTACTATGTTTTTCTGCAAGTCATTGTGCTGTTGGAACTGTAACAAGTAGTAAATTATGTAGTTAAGCTTTACTTCTAGTGCATGTAGCTATTTCACCACTAAAGGGCTCATTGACTAGATCTCAAATTCTAAATGTGTTTTTATCTAATGACGAAATTTTTATATTTATTATTTGGTTGGATATTTGGTAACTTCAAACAAATGAAGTTGCTTCTAACAAAATGAGCTCCAACTGAACTATTCTTCTGATTACAAGTAAAATTTTTTTATATGCTTATACATACTTGTTCAAATATATCTGCCTTTTTTGTGGTAATCCTCCCATGATCAAATTAAGATTGTTCTGATTTTATAAACTATTGAGTGAATCAAATATTTTATGCAAACGAGTTTGAGAACTGAATCTGTATATCCAATTAAGCTGTTATTATTATGGTTTATAGGCGAGTGAGAGATGGTTATTTGAAAAAGATGAAATGATTGAAAGAAAATGAAAGTATATATGTTTGGTATATATTAATTAAAAATGAGTATGCAGTGGTGATCTTACTAAGATCCTAACATATTTTGGTAGCTTGTGTTGTTTTATTTGAGCTAAGTTTGTACACCTGATCTTCTTTGTAGTGTTGTTTCTTTTCTTTCTTATAGTACTTGGGAAATATAGTCATTCCCTCTGACACCTTTACAAATTTTTTGTATGGCTTCTTTCTTGGTTGAAGTAGTGTAATTATCTGCATGTTTCAATTGTTTTCTCCAGGGAGTTGCTCTGCTATCAAAGTTGAATGCGGAGAAAAACAAGGCTATTCAACAGAACAATAAGCTTCATCAAGAACTGGTAAAGTTTATCTACCATTATGATGATTCATTCTGCAATGGAAGAGCTTTCTTTCTCGTGAATATAACTTTTTGAAGTACTAGTTTAGAAGAAAACTAACTAAATCAGTTCACATTGAAACTATTGGAGAAAACTCCCAAGGAAAGGTGGTTATAACACATAAATATATATGTTGCCAGCTTTATCACATGCTTTCTGAAGCTATTGGAGCCTTCTTGATGTTGTTTGCACATGTTGGAAACATGGATTGATTGGAATTCATGCATTTGTGATAGCCTTGCCTGTGTACATGATAAAGTGCATTGCCTGTTAAAACTATTAGTTGAAATCAAGTTAAACTTGTTGCCTTTTATGAGAAGTGTTTATAAATGCATTTTTAGTGATATATTATACTTAAAAAGCCCCCTATGGGTTCATGTACGTTAGACAAGTGAGTTTGAAATCATTTTCCAAAATCTCTCATTTCGTTCTTATTCATACTTTGTGCATGCTTTTCCCAACCTTAACCAATACCATCAATATTATTAAACTATGTTTGTACTTATCTTTTATTTTGCATTCATCTTTCATAGGTAAAGAACTTGCTCAGACTAAGTGCAGTTAGCTGCATGAATTCTGTGATATCATCGTGTTATATTGAGTTAGTCTCGTGATTTCTAGCCTTCATTTTCTATTATTTATAGAAGAAGTTTCTTATAATTCATGTTTTCAAACATGAAGTTAACATGTCTAAACCTTATAATAAGCGTTTGCTCAATTGGCATTGGTCTTGTCCTATAAAGCGAAGGTTTGAGGCTTAATAATGCAAGCAAAACCTATAACCTCTCTCCTTAAACCACTCCTCAATAACTAGTATACCAACCTTCATAGTCATGCACATGAATTTATTATATAATTTCAAATATAGTCATTTATCTATCTCATTGTCCTCATATCTCTATAGTAATTGTATTTTGTGTTTGAATTTTACAAATCATTTGACAACATGTAATACTTTATAACATAGTTGGTCTCATATTATTCTTCTAACATTTATCTTTAATTTTGATTGTGATGATTCAATTACATGATACACCAAATCATCTCATTTTGTTCAACTCACATTGATGCTATTGTTGATGTCCCATTCAGTTCTCCATCATTTTGAAACATAGACTCAAGATATTAAAAGAACATTTTAAAGCAGTTCTTTGATGAAGTTTACTGTAATCTGCACATCATTCTTCTTGTACACATGTTTAACAACTTCGATATATCTTGTATGTGAAGCATTGATCCCTTTTTCAAGTTTGAATGACTAAACACTTAAAACAGCAGAAAATCTGCAATCATGCATTTTAGCAAAATGCTGCTCTGCATCATAATCTTCTGCAGTTTCACATAACTTTGCATGCAGGAGCTCTTAAGGCGAGAGAGATCCAAACGCCGAGGTGGTTTCTCCTTCATCTTCGTGTTGATCATTGCCTTACTGGGCATCGTTCTCGGCTATCTTGTGAAGTCATAGCCATGACAAGATCTTGTAAAGCCGCACCTGAAGAATTGGTAGTTTAGTAGTTGAATGTACAATTTAGATATGTGTGAATTCTGCAAAATATTCTATAGGCTCAGAACAAATGTGCCTCACTTTCAAAGCTTCGTATTAAGCTTTTAACTGTAATTCTTCACTCTAAACTTCAAATATTGACCATTTCGTTTGTAGAACATGGCTGGAATGTGTTGAAGAATGTATGTTCTTCAGTTTGTTAACTGAATTCATTGTATTAGTTGTTAATGATTGAAAGAAAGAGTGAAACAAAATCACAAAATCTATCTGTGATGGGTTTGTTTTTTGAGTTGGTGTGGAACATGAACTTAAAATTTGTTTTATTTGAAATAAAAACTAAATGTAAAATAGTTATTTGACATGTTAAAACGTATTTCAAATTTAATAAATTGAATTGTGTTGTTATGGCTAATCCATTATTGCAATGTTGCTTTTTTAATTTGACTAATTAGTAGTTAGTATGTATTAATGTAGGGCTAAAGTTTTTCAAAGTAGAAAATGGGTTGAGTTTCTCTTGAATTGAACCCAATCAATGAGAAAGTAAGTGGATTGAGTTGCCAATTAATAGAAGGCATTTTGGATTTGTTTGGTTGTGGCTTGAATGATTATCCTAGTTTGGGTTCAATGATCGATATAGGACAATAAGGATGATGTCTAATTTTGTATTTTTTTTTCTTTTATTTATCGAGGTAGAAGGAAATTACGTTTATCATCTAATAGCAAAATAGTTGATCTATGTAATAATCGAATGTAAATTGATGCAAATGAATTTGGCCTCTATAGAATTTCATAGTGTTGGTGATTATGGGAAAACTAAGGGTGATAGAAATCTAACTTAGGATTCAAATGTGGTATAAACTTTGGGTCTAACTTATGAGATAGATAAAAAAGGATCATAACTCAACAGTACACCAAGTAACTCAAGAGTACACCAAGTAACACGAGAAATCATAGCTTCTGGAAATGATAAGATCAACAAAAACTTTTGTTTCATTCAATAACAAGTGTTTAAATAGCTTACAACGAAAAAAAATCTTGACAACATAAAAAGATAATACTGTTAAGCTAAGAAAATTAAAAGAATCATTATATGAGCTTGTTATGGTTCTTTGTTTATAAGTTGGACTATGATAAATAACAAAACTAAATCTCTTGTATTCTAAGCTCTATTTGATATTATCCATTTGATGCATCTTCTCTTATATCATCTAGCCATGCAATAGCCATTACATATGAGATGTATGTATGATATTACATCTCATATATGACTCGAGTAATGGAGACCAAGCGGACATAAATAAGTATCCCATATTTTTGTGCCATTGTTTGATATACCAAATTAGTTTTTAACTCATCCCAACCATGAATGGAGCTATTTGGGATTTTCTTAGAAGCTCTAAAGTTTACTTAGACTACCTTAGAATGTATCCAATACAACTATGATATATTATCATAACATAAAACTTTTATAATATGATGTCAAGATAAAAAGTTTATTAAATATAGATATAAAAAAACTAAATAGTAGCCATTTCCCATTTACAAATATATAAAATTATAGTCCTCAAAATCACATATCATCAACTCCACAAAAAATCATACCTACTCAGCTTACTAAGAAATATAATCATCTCCTATGATAGCAAGATCCTCTCTCTCAATGTTATTGATGCATATCATGTGCTATAAATATTAGTTAGATTTTAAAAAACTTGACAAATAAATTTAACGAGGTAACAAATATACCATAACATGATATAATACTTATATAAAATGATATATTGATAATATGATACCCATAAACAATATATAAAAGAATAAATTTCAAGTAAACCAATAACATCAAATAAAAACATAAGAATATTTTTTTATATTTTTATTATGTCATTTCTTCACCTCTTTTATAAGGATGTTTTTTTTTCTCTTTCTCTTCTTAAATCCCTTCTTACATCTTTACCTAAAACAATCAAATTCTCCTTTAAATCCACCCCCAATTGAGATGCTTAAAGATGAAATTACAAATTTACAAAATACCCTTCATAATTTAAGGAATTATAAATAAATATATTTTAAATTCATAACTAATTATCCATATTTCTAAAAATTAAAAATTTAATGTCATTTGATTCCATTTGAAATGTTCCCTCCAATAATATGCTCTTATAAAATTTTTAATTTCAATTGGAACCATAGCACACTTCTCAATAGAACATAAAGTTAATATTTTAATTTATAAATATTACATTTCAAAAAATTGATTTCATCATATCAAAACATATATAATTAAAACTCTTTATACTTAATTTCATAATTTATAATATAAAATTATAGTTCTCAAAATCACATGTCATCAACTCCACAAAAAATCAAACCTACTCAACTTACTAAGAGATAAGATTATCTCCTAAGATATCAAGATCCCCAATCTCTCAATATTATTGATGCATATCATGTGATATAAAATGCTGGTTAGATTTTAAAAAACTTGACAAATAAATTTAATGAGGTAACAAATATAGAATAACACAATATAATATTGATATAAAATTATGAATTGATAATATTATACCTATAAACAAGATATAAAAGAATAAATCCCAAGTAAACCAATAACACCAAATAAAACATAAGAATATTTATTCATTATTATTATGTTATTTCTTGACCTTTTTTATATAGATATTTTTTTTCTCTCTCTTCTTAAATCCATTCTAAAACAATCAAATCCTCTTTTAAATCCACCCCAATTGAGATGGTTAAAGATGAAATTACAAATTTACAAACTAACCTTCATAATTTAAGAACTTATAAATATATATTTTTTAAATTCATAACTAATTATTTAGATTTTTAAAAATTATAAGTTCAATGTCATTAGATTCCCTTTAAAAATATTCTCTCCAATAATATGCTCTTATAAAATTTTTAATTTCAATTGAAACCATAACACACTTCTCAATATAACATAAAGTTAATATTTTAATTTATAAATATCACATTTCAAAATTTTGATTTTATCATATCAAAACATATATAATTAAAACTATCTATATATAATATATATTAATATTTTAAGAAGTTATATGTTTAATTGGAATTATGATATTAGCAGTTTTAATCTCTACTTTAAAGTTGTTATTGTTTATTTGTAGTTAATTCCTACTTTTTATGCATTATAATAATTATTATTTTACCTCTAATTAAACTTTTTCAATAGGTTTCAAGTTAAAATATGTCTCATAATTTAAATTATGTTAGTTTTATTTTTATTTAGTTATTGTGATCTATTTGCTTAAATTTGGTATATTTGCAAAGAAATGAGGTTTAGTTAATTTACAAATATTGTAAGAACTATTATTATGATCTTGAATCAAATCTAAGTAAATATTATTTAATTCTTTTTATTCAATTTAAAATAAATGAACAAAACAAGTTTAAATTAATTAATCTTTTACTTTACATTTGAATATACACTTTTTTAAAAATTTTAAATTAATTTACTAAATAGGCAAATATAAAATTGCACTAATCTTCTAAAATCTAAAATAGCAACAGAATATATTTTTAAATTAAAACTAAGAAATTAGCTTCGTTATTCGACGAGCAAATCCGGAGTTTCCACGTAGGCAAGTTGAAGCTTTCCTTCTTCCTTGAAGGAAATTTCCGCGAGGCTAATAGAAACCTTCCATGCTTCATCTCTTCTCCCTCCGCCGAAGCCATCTCCGTATTTGTTTTCTGCTGCTCGCCGAGCTGTGGTCGCGTCTTTACTGGTGAAAGGTTGGTTCCTGTTAAAAGGGTTTTCTTTGTTGCTTAATCTAAAAATTTTCCGAAGCGTTTTATGGGGTTTTCACGTGTAGTAACATTGAATCGATTGTCTTGATGTCGTCAATCGCATGAGATGGATTTTGTCTGTGGTTAGGCTTGTTGATGTTTCGAAAGGGAATTCTGGGGGTATTTTATACTTCAGATTTCCTTCGATTTTAGGACCTTTTAAGAAAGCTGTTTGCTTAATGAATTGCTTACTCGAAGTTGAACTGTTTTCATCACGTAACCTTTGAAGGAATCCGGATTTATCACTTGGTGATTGTAGTCGTAGTTCGTAAGACTGTTTTTTGTGTAAATTTGTTTTTTTTTTCTGTGGTTATCGGTCTGTTTTTGTTGTGTTAGCTAGCTTTTGATGGAAAGGGATATGCATCATCGTGACCTGGAGTGGTTAGATGTTTTATGTTTTATCAGAAAGCTACTATTCTTGTTGGGATGTTATAAGATTTCTTTTTATATTTTAGGCTCTATTCTGTAAAGGCTTGTTATTGATTTGCTTTTGAACAGTTTTTCATGTCAGTAAATTGATTTGTGCTGAAAATATACAATCTAAAGCTTTATGTGGTACAAAAGAACAATGTGAATAATAGAGGGTAATGGAGAAACAAAGCCTAATCTTTGCTCCTACGTAGTGGAACTAATTTACTAAGGCTATGCACCAATCATAAAACATCTGGAATACCATCTTATGCGACACTAGTTAATTTAGAACCCTTGGGACTTCTTCATCTTCCTTCATTTACCTGCATGGCTTAGTTCATTTTGACTATGTTTTTATTCTTGAATATGCCATGCCCATCCTGTTCATTTATTGATGAAGATTTGATATTGTGATGTAAAAGAAGACTAAATTTTGTATGTGTCAGTTGTTAAACTCATATTCACCCTAAGAACCTAAGATTATGGGTGAGTGCAAACACATACTATTTTGATGCTATCATGTGATATGTTACTAATCCAAATAATTTAGGAACAACTTGTGTTATTCCTTAATAAATCTTGTAAGTAAAATATGTTTTATTTGAGATTAAATTTGATTTTCTTCTGGATTTCAGGTTTAGTTTTATTTTATTCAATACTTCTGTATGAGAATAAATTTGATTTCGAATTTATTTCTTAGTGATCCCCTTTACCGATTTGCAAGCCTTTGTATTAGCCTCATCATTATTAAAGATGATGTTAAGAAAGAAAATTCTTGCATCTACACTTTTTTTTATTGATATTGAAACTAACAAGGTTTTAGAATACCAGTGAAAATATGTAGTTTTTGGTTTCTACAAATTGCAAACATTTCAACATTTGATCCAAATTGTCACTTCTGCTTTTGGATTATCAATCCAAAATACTATACAAATTTTCTTAATATAGATCAAGTTATCCACATCCCTCACATGATTGTTGTTCTTGATTGAGCGTCCATCTCGTCCATGGCTGCTTATACCCTTGTCAAGTTCAAGCATATGGATGTTGTTGAAGGCATATAGTTAGTTGAATAATATATGCTTTTTTTTGAAATTTTGGGCATTTATAGTGAATTTGGAATATTGTGACTAAAATCTCTTTGCTTGTCATGTTACATTGTTAGCCTTTTCTTAAATGTGACCAAATTTCCATGACTTTACTTCTCATACAACAAAATAACTTAATCCTTCTTAGTGGATTTGACTAAATAATCTATGCAAGGCACCACAATCTACCTAACACCAACTCATTAAGCTCCTAGTTTTTATTTCCTTTTCTATAATTTTTTTTTCTCTCTTCCTATGTTAACAAGAGTGAATTATGTTGACATTCCTCTTTCTTCTGGAGTATTTTTGATGTATGCATGACATATAAGTAACCATCTACATGAATTATTTCTTTGAGCTTATCAATTGTTGGAGCTACTTAAGGTCTACTTGCATTAATTTGTATGATCAATTGCCTATCTAAGAATCCTCATTTTGCCAAAATTTGTGATATTTGAACACTTGTGCTCTTTAGTTGTATATACCTTATCATTAAGCTAGGCTTGATCTTTATGATCATTAAATATGCACTATGTATTATTCAAGTTCTTCAATTGTGCATGAATCTTATTTGTGAAATCTCTATTTGTTTATCTAGCTATGCACAATTAATCCAATATTTCTATTTTGGGCATTCATTCTAGTTGAATGTTGGTCAATATCTATATCAATTATAATTGCTTTTCCTACTTCAAATAATTTTGTGCTTTATGCATTCAACATTTGATATATGAAAATGAAGCCCCTTAAATTTTGAAGTTTTGCTCATATTGGTTTTGCTTTATTTCTTTCTCTAGTTTTATGCATCCATTAAAGTCTTTAGAAAAAAGCTAAAAAGAAAAACTCGTTGGCACCTCATTTTCAATGTGCTATTAAAAAACACCTTAAAGGGATAATCCTATCAACAAACTTGTGTTTCAGATCTTTATAGTTTTAGCAAATGCCTCTACTCAAAATATATTTTATTACTTTAATTTCTTTCCTTTCCTTCTCCAAATGCCTTCTTAAATCCTGTATTTGTCATTGGTTTATCTTGATTGTCTGGGATTAACAAAAATCACCCAAGGCAATATATATATTGATTGCCTAGTGTAATCATACGTTTGTTTGAAGTGTTCCTCAATTTCCATCCTATGTGATTAAATGATCACATGGGGTTGTCACTACAACAACCCCATAATAGCAACCCATTTATCCATTTTGGTGATCCTTTCTTTGTGATGATAAACTATCTCCTCTTCTTAGTTAATTGTTTGATGCTCAGTACAATTTATTGAGATTTTTTCTTTGAAATATCTTACACAATTTTTGTATTCTTGTGACTGATTGATGTTAATTTTTCACTTCACAAGAGTGTGTTGACATTCCTTGGCCTAAGCAGCCCCATGCATGGGGGTGCTATCATCTTGTTTAAGGTTTGCAAAATAGTAATTTCTAGTATGTTCTTTAACCATGTTGGTGTTTTATCTTTCCTTGTGCTGGATGGAGTTTTCTTAGTTTACCAATTAGAATAAACTGTGATTGATGTGAGCACGACTTAAGATGTAAATTTGCATCATGGCATCTTATATAACTTGCACATGCATATTGTTCAGCATCAAAAAATTTCTTAGGCATCTTGAGAATAACCTTGGGAATATTGTTTATGTTTCTCTTGACAAGGGTACATTTCCTTAATCTTGTGCTGTTAATTACATATAGATCCCTCACGTTCATTTAGATTTCTAAGTAGATGCCTCTAATTTCACAAGTGGCCAATTAGGTTCGTTAAATTTAAAAATTTTTCAATTAAACCGTATCCTGATTTTTTCCTAAATTATCTTTTTCTGTAAGGGCTAATTTGCACAATTTTACATTCTAAAAACTTGTATGGTTATTTGTAAAGGATAGTTTAGGGTAAAAAAAATAGATTAGAGACTCAATTGTAGTATTTGTAAAATTCATGAAAGATTTTGATTATTTTTGAAATTGGTAGGACTCGCTTTTATAATTATGAAAATATGAGTAGTCTATGTTCAATTTATTTATTTTTATAATCTTCAATATTGCATTGAATATATAAAGTCATGGAATATTTTTCTTACTAATATTTTTCAAATTCTCAAAAAAAAAAATCCTATCTTACTTCTTTTTCCCATTTTATATTCTTATAACTCTTCTCCCGTCATCTTTTTGAATATAAAATATGAAAGAAAAAAAATCTGTTTTCTTTTTAATTGTAATGCTCTTGCAAAATACATATTTTTGATCTGATTTTTTTGGTAAAGTTCTTATAAAAATAGCTTATCCATTCAAAGTCTAGCAACCTTTATATTGAAAAATGACTTTTGGCCTTATTTTTCCTCTTTACTAAAGTTAACTCTTTGACCATTTCTATTATTGTTTAACAAAATTTTATATAGTTTTCCCTTTGCTTACCATGTAGATTATAAAATCATTTCCAAATTATCTCTCTCTCTCTCTTTCTAATTTGTATATTTTCTATTTTTATTCAAAATATTTTTGGTTTTTGGCATGCCTTCTTCCCTTAAAGTTTTCTTGAACGTGTGTTTACCTTCAAATATTTAGTTTGGAGCATGACGAAGGCATGATTTTGTATTACTTTACCTTTATCAAGTTCTTATTGGTATATAAAGCTGTAGAGTAATGTTGGTTATTCAAATTTTATTCCAAAATAATTTCATTATCTTTTTAGTTGAAATAGTTTTTTAGAAAAATATGAAAATTAATGTATTTCTGATCTCTTATTGTCATAAGTGATCACATGTTTATTTTATTTCTAAAAAAATGGCAATCATAAAATATTTTACGAAAGCAAGTTTTAAATAATTTTAGCGTTTTCATTATCCTTCCCATTGTCATAATTATAGTAAATGCAATTAAATTTTTAACGTCTCTTTATCCATGCTCATTTTGAACCTCAATGATAAAAATCTTTTACTCTTATATGATCCTCAATGATAAAAAAAGCTTTCCCCTTATATGATATTCATTGGGGAGACTAATAACATAATTAGTCTCTCTACCAACTTCAATTTTCAAAGTCACATTTTCATCCCCATTTTCCTTGTCTTCGATTTCATCCATTTTTAATATTCCTAATTTTTTTTCTACATATTTTTATCAATGTTCTTAATCTTTTTACCCACCCATTGTCTCTTGAAGATGCAAAATCAGTTGCCTATGCACTCCATTTAATTGTTGGAAATAACAATTATATTTTAGGTTATCCAAATTGAAATGTCCTAAACTTTCTTCTTCATTTGCATCCTTCCATAGTAGCATGGGAGTCTTTGCTCATTGCTAAATTCAATTTTCATGCATTTTGCATAGTGATTAAGCAATAGAGTATGTTGGCTTAGGCAATGCAATTGCTTTAATAGAATTTTGTGAAGTATTCATGTAAGTTTATTATTGAAACATCTGAGGAAGAAAAGGAGACTGAGAGGAGATGGGTTACAATTAGACAAAGTAGGGGGAGATTTAGAAGAAATGATCTAGAGTTTTCTTAGAAAATTGACAATAGTAGAAGTCTTCTTGAAGTTCATCCCTGTTTTATTTATAATTGGAATGATTACTCTTAGAGATGTGCTAAATGAGAAAATGTAATCAAAATTTCTTTTTCTTTGTAAGAGTGTTGGAAGTTAATTCAAGTACTTCAAAAATAACCTTTTTTTTTCTTTTTGCATGTATTTTAAGTTAAAGTTTGAATAACAAAGGAAGTCTCATACCTTGCACATGGAAGAATAAAATCATTTACTGATTAAGCTTGTCTTTATTGAAAGTAGAGAAGTTATTTTTTTCTTAGTTTTGTACTTCATTTGTTTGTTCAATTGCTATAAGAATTGCATGTTGAGCTACTTTGGTTTACAAGTGAACGTTCCTTGTTCATTAAATGCGCTCAACTGATCCTATTTGCATGAATGACGTGGATAAATTGTTGTCTTTTTTTATCATGAAGAAGCAAGTGATGATCAATTTAGATTCAGATAAATATTTAAAATAATAGAAGTTTTATTTTCATGTTTGTGTGGGTGATTTTTTTGAAATGGCAATGCATGCGTTTTTACTTGTGGGCTTCATGTTTTCCTGAGGAACGTTACTTTTTTTTTTGACAGCTGAGTTAGATTGAAAATTTCATTAGTGAATTCTTTGTCATAGTTTTTGGATTTGGTTAAACCTTATTTCTATTCATATTTGATGGCATATTTATCTGATAACATGTAAAGAGAAGAATTTATTCAAGTGGATTCTTATTAAAGGTTTTTTTTATTGCAATGTTTGGTCATTTTCCTAGCTAACCATATGCATTTTCTTTCTCTAATATTGCACCATTAACTTGTCATCAATTGTTTGCTTGTTTCTTTAATGCTTCTTGTGTATGAAAGAGATATAGGCATATAATTCTTTATACACTATTAGTAATCCTATCTTTATATTGGTGGTGTTACTTTTGGGATTTCATAGTCTTTTGTTTCACAATGCCACCTTTTATGTTTGATTCTCAAGGAAAAAGGGAAAAAAGATTATTGCAATGTGCTTTTATTTTTTCTCAATGTTGTTGCATACTTCTTTTGAGATGTCTCCAAAGTTCTTCTACCTTTTCTATAACCGTTAAGTGGGATGCTATTACTGGTTTATCACAACGCTTATTTATGGTGTAAATAAAACACTTTATTCCATTAAGTTTGGAAGATAAAGTTTCTTATTTAGATTACTTAATTCGGTTGAAGATCTTATTTATTTTGTTGTGGCATTCAAAGTGCGTCTTTATTGAAAAATTGACATGCATCTTTATTCCCTACTTGATTCCTGTTTTGAAGGTTATTCAAACTTCTTTGTTCACATGGCCGGTGCTGATGCTCAGGGAGAGAATTGGATAGAGGAAGTTAAATGTGGTGGCTCAGTTCCATTTTTGGAGCCAGAAAACTGCCCTAATGGTTGGGCAACTCCTCATGGTGATAAATTCATGGTAAGAGGCCCTAACTATCTTAAGGATAAAATGAAAATTCCTGGGGGTGAATTCCTTCTGAAGCCTCTCGGATTTGATTGGGTTAAAGGTTCGAAAAAAATTGGTGAGGTTTTAAATAATCCAAACCACCGAGTGAGGAAAGCTATCGATGAGGCAATTTCTGATGGTAGTAATCCTTTTGTTTGGGCCTTCAACTTGCAAGTCCCAAGCAAGGATAACTTCAGTGCTATCATATACTTTGTGACCACACAACCTTTCCAGGATGAATCCTTAATGGATCTATTTGTGAAAAGTGATGATGCATTTCGAAATACAAGGCTTAAATTGATAGCTAACATTGCCAAGGGACCCTGGATTGTTAAAACAGCAGTGGGTGAGCAGGCCATTTGCATTCTTGGAAGGGCTCTTTCTTGCAAGTACTTCCTTGGACAAAATTTTCTTGAAGTAGATGTGGATATTGGAGCTTCTGTATTTGCCAATGCAATTGTTCACTTAGCTTTTGGTTACATCAAAACACTTACCGTTGATCTAGCATTTCTAATTGAGGGTCAATCTGAGGTGGAATTGCCTGAAAGAATCCTTGGAGCTGTAAGGTTCTCAGAACTTAATCCAGATTCGGCTTCCCTGTATGAGCTTCCTTCACAAGAAAGTTCTTCCAGTGTGCAAAATTCATTGCCGACTAGATTGTGGAAGTCTATTGGACAAGGTTTCTCTCAACTTTTGCATCCAGGATCCCAAGATATCTCTCTATCAACTTCAGAAAATGTAAATGGTAGTGTACATAGCACAAATGAAACAAGCATGGAGAAATGGTAGGTTGTTTTCTCTTTTGCCCTCCCCCCTTCCGGGAATTTTTTTTTTTCAGGAGATGCAATTTTCCCTATTATGATTTAAATATTTCTTCCTTAATTATTCTTTCTCAAATTAATATTTATATACTTACCTTATACCTTCAATTTCTTCTTTTACATTCATCTGCTACAATTGTCCAATTTTTAGGCCCAGCTTCATGATTTCTAAATGACTTACTGCGAGCATTTGGGATTTTCTTCTCAACAGCACTGCCCTATTCAACTCTTGTGACTATTTTTTGCTGATTATGACTTGAAACTATTTTTTTTCTTTATATGTTAATTGTGTGAAAGCTGATTAATGTCATCATTAAAGAATGGCAAGACTGCATTATGAGCTTTAGTTTTCTAGATTGTTCTCTATGTGTATACTTGTTTACCTCTTAGGGATTGGTAACTAAAGCCTTGGATTGAGAATGGAGGTATACTTCATCTGCTTGAAATGCCAAATACAAGGGAGAAAAAGAGAGATGAGTCCACTGTGATAGTTGATGGTATCAACACTTGTACAAGGGCTTGAAAACCTTGTTTACTGACCTGTGGGCCTTTCCTAATGTCCTTGAGACCTTCGTGATGGCATTGAGCTTTTTTTAGCTAGAGCAACCATTAGACTTTTGGATTAACCTACTTGAGCTAGTTTCTTGGCAACTTCTCTGTTGTTTGAAGAATGAAGGTCTTCTTTCTAACTATCCCCAAAGAGGAAGAAGACCATTCTCCATTGTTTTTGCTTCTTCAATCATTTTCTTTTTTTTCATCTCTCTTTTCTCTTTGGAAGCCCTTGGTTTACCAACAAAAGGAACTGTGTGAGATTAGGAATGACTATCTTTAGGATCTCATGGCTCAAGTAGAGAAGAGTGAATTGTTAGAAACAATTTGGGCGAAAGTTCGATGATCTAAAATTAGATGTTGTGGCCTTATTTGTAGATTCTCGTATCGGGAATTGTAACGTGTAGGATCACTTGAATGCTAGGTGGCATGATTATTTTTCACCGTTTCTACTGAAAGTGATCGGAATATCAAATGTTATTGATACTGAATTGCTCATCTCCCGAGCAAAAGATAGGAAGCTAGTCTAAACTCCTGAGCCACAAATAGGATCCACAAGATTGGAGCTACTTGAAACTATTTCAAAAATGTTTCATTAAGAGCTTAAGGGTTGCCATCATGAAGAGATAGTTAACTTCCAATCCATTTGCACTCAAGTCATTGAGAACCCTAGAATGGGAATTGAGCTCTCACTTTTTGCATAACAACAAATCATAAAGAAAATCTCAAAGAAAAATTGCATTTGTAATAGATTTTTGGAAAGCCAAGGTTTCTTATTGGGATTGTTTCCCAAGATCTATAAATAAACCTCTCGGTTCACTCTAATAATCTTTCTCCTTGAGTTAGAAGCTCATAGAGGGAGAAAACCAGTCCCAAACTCACATGAGCTCATTTTATCATTTCATCAATGAGCCAAGAGCTCCATTTCGAGAAGAAAGGCAAGCAAGAGAAGAAAGAGTAGATGAGCAGCAAGTAGAAGATCCATCCTTCTCCTCCTTGTGTCTTCCTAGACGTCGAGAAACCAGCTCTCCAGGAGGTCATCACCAAGCTCAAGATGAGCTCTTATCAGAAATGAATGAAAGCCATCATCAATGTTCCAAACCATAAAAAACATCCTGAAGACCATTTGGAATGGCCTGGAATCCATCAACCAAGGTCTCCGAGCCCTTGCAAAAGGCGTCGACACAATCCATGTGATAGATGCCGAAGCATTACACGCATTTGAGCGTCATATGGGTTCTTCTCTCTTTTGCTCCTCTTTATTCAACATTTTCAAACAACTGAAGTTTTTCCCTATATCTTATTTCTCCAAGTTTTTCCCTATCATCTGTTTTTATATTATGTTCTACCAAAAATGATTAACATTACAAACATTTTTATTTGCAAATGCAGATTCTGAGATTGCCACTTATTCCAATTCTTCAAGCAGATCAAAACCGAACTTGATTTAGTTACTCAAGAGCTCCATTTGCATTTATTCTTGTGAACATTGTGATTCATTTAGCAGCACAGATACTGATTCCATTGGAAAATGTTAGCCAAAGCCATGCTTCTGGTGTACAAAAATGTATATACTTTAGGAAGATATTCTTGAAATGAATGCATTGCTTTCTTCACTATGTGCTGTAGTTACCTTACGATTGTAAGAAGAACACGCTTGGAAACTTGGTGATCTCTCTTTTTTGAATAAAATAGCATGAAGATTGGATCATTTGAATGGAAGTGATTTAGATAATATACTTGTCTATCAAGTATTGCAAAATGAACAATTTAGTTAACCAATCAAAGATGATGACCTAATTGTATTTTAAGTTATATTTATATTAATATTATTTAATATTTTTTTCTATTTTTATTTGCTATAATTTACTATAGCTTATAGTTAGTTTTTTATTTGTATCTGGTCTTGCACAAATACAATCAAGATGTATATGATATATCATGTATTTGTCGACATACATATACATTTCAAGAGATTAAGAAAACGAGAATGCGGATATGATTGAATGGTAAAATTTCTCTGTCAAGGAGAAGCTACGAGTTTTATTCTTGCTATCTGCTTATGATAGGTTATTTAACGTGTCCTATGATCTATGAATATGAAAAGATTTCGACGATATAATTTGTTATTATGCTAATTATTATCATAATAGTAGTTAATATAATATAATATTTAATAATTTATCTAATAGTTTTAGTTTCTTTTTCGTCTTTTTTTTCTTCTAAAAAAAGATCTTATTTTAATATGAATATTAGATCATATAATATCATGGATAATTACTTAATCAGAATGATAACAAGTTTTTATTAAGTTGTGATATTAGATTATTTTTGTATTAATTAAATATTATATTTTTGTTACATAATTGATAAATATTTGTAGTCGTTGTTATATATTTTTTTGAAAACATATATTATTATAGTAAAGTTTTTTAAATCATCATTATTATTCATGTAAATTTAATACATTTTACCTTATCTTACTCCATTTTCTTAATCTATCTTGTTAATTCATTGTCATATTTAGATTGGTTTTTGGTTATTTTGAAAATATTTAATCATTATTATAGAAAGTTTATCTTATGCTACAAGATTAATTTTAAAAATAAAGAAATCATTTATTTAAATTTTGGGGAATAAAAAATTATTTTTGATATCAAACCAAGTATTGTCGTTAGGCTAGTTCTACTGTGGTGGTCTGCAATCCATGGCTGCTTCCTCTCAGATGAAGAAACGTGTGAAGCGGCAAACCTCGGAAGGCACTTCTTCTTCTTCTTCCGTGGCTTCTCCTTCTTCGATCCGCCCAAAGCCCCTTGCTTGCAGAGTTTATATAGGTAGGATTGGTTCACCCTACTGTGCGTTTATTGCTCTGGCCCTCCTCTTTGTTCTCTGCGCCACCTGGAACGATACTACTTCTGAAGGACACGTCCCTCAATTTTACTCTTTCGATATCGTCAATGAGTTCCCGCACGACCCTGAAGCATTCACCCAGGTATGGGTCGGGTTTTCGGGAATGTTTTGCCTTAGTTCTCGGCCCTGAAGGGTTTTGGTTGATCTGATCTCTAACATCATTGCGTATGAGATTTTTTTGTAAAAAGAAATTGCATTTGACTTGTATGCACGGCTGGATGATCAGCCCTTCTATGAGGGTTGAGATATTCAGGTTCAAGGATGTCAAAAGTGAGCTCTTTTCAAATAATTTGTTTCGAGCTTACAATCATCTCCAGCTGAAGTGTTTTGAAGAAGTTTATTTACCTAATTTGGATCATCGAATTTTAGTGTCGGAGTTCAAATTTTTTTATAGACATATTTTGAGGAAAAAAGTATCGTGGATTATTTTTGGGATGTATTGTGTAGATAGAGCTTCTCCTGTTTCTTTTAGACGTATAGATTTCTTGCATTAAAGATTGTTTCTTGTAAGCTTTTCCTCTGGGTTAGATTTAGGATGAGTTATCACACAAGGTGTTACTTGAGCTAACATGACAATGGGAAGGAAAATGGAAGTTAAGCGAAAAGAAGAAGGGCTAAGAGGAATTGAAGTGCATGTGTTAGAAATAAATACAATAAAAGAAATTAAAATGCAATTCTTTTGATTGGTACTAAGAAACAAGATCAAGCAATTTAACAAAACTTGTGGAATTAATAACCTATAAGGAAGTTGTAGTACTAGATTGTGCTCTCAGGGTGAATTGTTTTCTTTTTTAACTCTTTTAAGCAAGGTTTATCCCTTCTCCTCTACTCATGTACCACAAGAATATTAGACAATAAGTAGAAGTTGGCACACAATTTACAAGTAAAACTTTTAGAGTCTCTGCTCATGGTTGTATGTTCTAGTTCATATGTCTTCATCTCCAAGTAATGCATTTTTGGAGATGTTGTTGTTGTAATGTAATAGGCCTTTCATCTCAAAACAAATATAGGAAAAATCTATAAAATGGAAATAAGAGCTGCTACTTGTCCTTTTTTTCATAGTACTGTAGATTGAATTATTTAATTTTTATGGCAGGAAGAGAATACTTAAATTTCTATGCTACTATTGTACAATGAAATTCAGTTAGCTTTGATTTCACCCCAGTGAACAACTGATATTATCTATTCAAAAAATGCATTTAATTACTAACCAATAAATTGTTTTATCTTTACTATTATGCAACTTAACTTTCGAAAGAGTAAGGACATATGTTTTATTATTACAAATTTTCATAAGTCAAACCATTAATTTAACAAAATTTTACAGCTTTCATGTGTTAATGTATTTCAACTAAAATGAAAGAGGGATTCTTCTTTTATTCTCCTTTACCTTCTCGTGTTGGAATATATGGGTGCTCTATAAAGAGTGATCCATTTCTTTATGTTAATCCCTTTAATAGATAAACTTTGAAGTTAATATAGGATGAGGAGACCATTCTTAAAGGTAAATTATAGATAAAGAAATAAAGATGAGAATATCTTGGTGTATTAAAAAAGGCATCCTAAATCTTTTCCTCCTTGAGAGGCCAATTTTACTTTCTTTAGAAAAGCATGTAATTGTCATTTATTAAAGAAAACTCAAATGTTCTCACTAATGCTAGAGATCTCTAAACTACTTAGATGATTGATGATTGATCTTTGGCTATCTTAAGGGTCCCTTTAGCATAAAAGAGCCTTAACAAATTCATGTAGGCATTTAGATAAACTTCAACCATATGAAATACTTATAGGTTAGATTTGTTAGGAGGCATTGAATCCTTCATTAATTCTATTCATTCATTATTTACTCATGAATTACATCCCATTATTATCCATAGATACAAAACAATTCTTCATGAATTAAGGGCAACCAATTCTTGAGCAATTTGATCAGCCAAAAAACCAGAGATAGACGACCACTTTTATAGCTCTAGATATTTTAGTTTTAAAACATTTCAATAAGTATTATGTCAAAATTGTCATTTTCAAATTATACAAGTAGATGGTCCAATCATGCCATATGTTGGGGTGTTTGATAAACAGTTGTACATAATGTTCGAAGTAGCTCAATCATATTTCTATTCAAGTTACTTTAATTGAATTTATATAGTGTTGATATCATGGTATAGGTTCTCATGTATTTATTTGGAAAGTAGCTACGACATCTAACATGTTTCAAATGTTTTTTATTGATTAGAAGATCAAGTTTTTCATGTTGTCATGCCAATCAAAACTCAAATTTAATAAAATCTCCACAAGACATGCCAAAGAGCCATAATCTTGATATATGATTCTGGTCATGAAAAGTTTTCTACCACAATCATCTATGATTTATATGATCACTGGAAGGTTGTTATGATTGAAAAGATAAGAAAAACACAAGCATTCCCTTTGAAATGATAAGAACAAAGAGATAGTCTTGACTTCTACTATAATCCCAATGACCTTAAGAATCCAATAACAATATAAGAGATGATTGGTGCACCCAACATAAAGCTAGAATGTGAGTGACTTGGGCGATGCTTTGAAAATTAAGTTATGGTAGATTTATCAATACAAATTGACCTAGAAAAGTTCCAATTTGTGTTGGGTTTGGCATAAGCCAAGTTCTTTTAACACTTAATGCTCATTTGTCTGACTTTGACCCACTTGATAGCTACTTCTAGTAGATGTTGTTGGTGAATGTAAAATTTGCTAAGAACATACTATAATAAATATGATATAAGATTTTCTAATTGCACAAATGTGAATATATTTATTAGTATATGCTCACATAGATGACATATTTTAACATCACTTGCTTTTTATTGTTTAAAAGGTAGTTAAAAAAAGATTAAATAATTTATGTCATATGGTTATATTTTAAAATTATAGGTTGTGAAGATAAATGAGTTATTTGTTGGGGGTACAATGATAACGAAATCTTTAAGATAATCGCATGCATATCATGGTAATTGATTACTCATGAACAAACTTTCATCTCTTACTATTGAAACAATTTAAGCTAAGTCCCAGACAAAACATAGTTGTATTATGAAGTACTAATATTCAAAGAAATTACAAAGATTGTATTCTCTTACAAGCTTTTAGAATGTTCTTTCTGACCAATGATTAACTTTCACACTCAAGGTCTTTGATGGCATGCATAAGGGAACTAGGGTTTTATGAGGTGGATAATTTTAGGTTTCACAATTTATTTGATTGTAAGGTTGTTAATGATTTGATTTGATATAACTTGTCTCATAATTGACTTATGAAAGTGAATCTAATATCGCGTTGTGCTGACTTATACTTGGTTTATATCATTTGGATTCAAATTTGGTCTGAGGAAGATCGATTTGATTTTCAATTAATCTTTCTATCATCAAGCTAACATCATAGCTTCCTTCATATAAAGTTATGTGGGGCAACCTATCATTATAGTAAATCTCATTGACAAAGTTTTTAGCATTTTGACAACTTCACATGCATGTCTTCCTCACTTGTGCTTAAATTTTGTTAACTAAATTCCCATGATATGAGTTGGGAGAGTGCTATAATCTTTTAGACTTTATTTTAATCGTAATCATTTTTGAAACGAGCTTGATCTTGTTGCCACAAAAAATTGTTATGTGACTAAATGACCTAGTATAGTCCATATGAGTCTTCAATAATCTCAATTAGAATCCATTTCTCTATGGTTTCTACTTAGAGATTAATCATGTTTTGGATAGTTGTGTTTGATGATAGACATGAAGTAATCTCTTTTTCAAAATTTTCAATTTCTAGAGCACAATTTGTTTTCTTGTCATCTGCTATTAAGGCCAATTAAGATAGAACAAAATCTCAGTTTGTTGATAGTACAAATCTTGTTTAACTTGCCTAATATTGTCTTTAATGTAGCTAACCATTGTTTATCAATGACTTAATGTGATGATACTTTAATTAAACATGTTTTATCCTTAAGTGATGTGCAAAATTCCATATGAGATGAATAACAATAAGACTTTCGCTAAATAAGGTGTAGTTGTAATGCTTAGTCTAGAATTATTTAAGATGAGTTTGAACTCATGCCATCTCTTTGCTAGCGTTTGAGAGTAACAATATATACTACTTTTATGGTTGAGAGTTTTACACACTTTTGAATTCATGACATATAGTTTATTTTTTAGTGTAAATTTTGTGCCTTTTGTTTCAAAAATATAAAGATAATAAATAAATAATAGTTAAAAAAAATAATAAAAAGGATAATTCTAAGAAGAAATAAAAAGTATTTTTAAAAAAATATATTAAAAATGGTCTGTAAATAGACAAACAAATTTTGAATTACAAAACTTGCATTGTCCCAATGGTTTAAAAAAATTTTGTTAGATCAACTAAGTTAATATTTTTTAGATATCTATTAAAAATAAATAAAAAAAGTTATACAATTTATTTGAATTTTCTCTTTTTAAAAAAGGTTAAATTTAGAAAAGAGAAAAATTGAGCTCAAAAGTTGTTTCTTGTTGTTGAATTTTTGACTTATAGAAATGTATGCCTTGAGGCACATCAAATTGATCTATCATATGTTAAAAAAATGATTTTTTATTAACAATAGTAATAAAAATTATTATATGTAAAATATATAAAGGCATTAAAATCATTTAAATTTTAAAAAATATATTATAATAAAATATTTTGTCTTGTGAAAAATAATACAATATAAAGGATGTGATAAATTGATAGATTGGTTGTAAGCATGCCAAATAATGTGCTTAATGCACTGGTAGATACTTCAAAGATAATAACACAAATGAAAGGCTTGTGTGATTTAAAAAATATCAAATTAAGGAATATGCATATCATCTTTGAGAATGTTAGTTTTGGAAGCTTGCCCAACAAAGTGATATTTATATTATAGCCAAAGCTCATTGACAATTAAAGAATAATAATCTAATTTGAATGGTCTTGAGATGATGAAGGAATTTTGTTTTGGGTCTATTCTCCGAATCCCCCATATATTGTATAATTTTGCTTAGCCTTTTTTGTCGTATCCACTTATATGATATTTTCAGCATTAGGTCGTACCAATGGTGAAGTATCTTGAACACACTTCCTATTACCATCATCTCAACTTGGTATACACATACCCTCGTAGTATTATGTCATTTCTCTTGATGCATTATGTCGTGTTTGTTGTTCCTTGAAGAATGCATAGCAAACATAGCATAGATTCTTACTGCTTTAGTTCAAAGTTATTTAAAAAACAACTTATGACCCCAACTATATAGACAATGTTCAACCTTTTACAAACTATGTCATCATTGCAAACAAATACTGGTCATGTTCTCTCACTTTTGAGTATTGGGTGGCTATTCTTTGCTCAATTTGGAATGATTTCGAGGTGGAGTATCCTTAGATGTAGCAATGGACACTTTAAATCTATTAAGTATTGTATGAATGTGGTTTTGTTATGATAACCTCAAAGTTTCCTTAAATTTGTGTCCTAAGATTTTTATTCCAAGAATTTGACTAAAAATATTTAAATTCTTCATTTCAAATTCATTTGATAAATGTACCTTCAATTCATGAATTTTATGCATGCTTGATCTTGTAATTAGTAAGTTATTCATATAAAGTAGTAAGATTATGTAAAAACCATCACATTTATTATAAGAATAGTGGTTGTTTGTACCAAATCTTGTTTACTTATAGCTACACATTAACATGTCAAATCATGTCTACCACTATCTTAGAGCTTGTTTCATGTCACATAAGATTTTTTTAGTCAAGATACAAGGTGCTTATTTTCAATGTCTTGGAGCACTTTTTATTGAATAATGTTCTCAATATCACAATGAAGAAAAACAGAATTTAGATCAAGTTATGTTAGTGTAGATCTTTTGTGACAACAAATGTTGAATAGTGGCAAGTTTGACTATGTCACACCTTGGGTTTAGAAGATAGTTCACTCCAATTAAACGATGCATGAGGCAGTGTGTCCTAATCTTTATTATACAAGACTTAAAGTTTATGGTTATTAAGCTTTGCTCAATAATAAAATTAACAATATAAATATGCATAGAAGATATTAAAAGGATGACTTATTTTATTCCAATTGAAATCCAAAGCAATAATACTAAAATTCAAAATATTATAATTCCAATGTTCAACTTCATTTAAATACTATTGAAAGGAAAACTTGAACGTTTAATACTCTTTCCATAATGAATTATTGATGATGATGCTTTTGTGATAAAAAACTCCTATCTTCATATTTGGATTTGAAAAATCTAAAATTACAATGGGTGAGTTTATAAAGAAAATCAGTAAGAATGATAAAAATTAGGATATGTATGATAAAAAGCATGAGTATAATGATATATTATCTATAGCCATGATTCTCATTCATGAATATTAATATAATTCTTCATATGATATTCAAGAAAATCATGAATAATATGATGTGTCACATCACTAATTTAATCCAACAAAATGAGATTACAAGTGACAGTGACATGCTACATCTATGGCATCGATAACACTGAATGATACAATGCATTTGAGTAAAGTAAGAAATATAATCATGCTATCACATTAGAAAAGCTCATACATGTTAAAATATGTATCAATCAACATATATCATATGCCCATTCATTTACATATTTATCATCCTCTCCATACACTCATAGTAAGACTTACGCTAGTATAACATGGTTGCCTTGATTTTGTCGGAAAACCTCAATCAACCTTAATCAATGGATTCATCACTCTGTGAGCTTATTGATATGAATAGCCAATCACATATCTCATATCTAATATTGCATATAAACAATCAAAAACTACCGATGATCTCATCAATTCACATATTGTCATACACACACACACATACTAATTTACATAGTTTGAAGTAGATCCTAACTTTACTAGAATAGTTATTTAGTAGTGTCACATGGTGTCTTGATCTTTTTATGTGAAGAAACTGGTGTTGAACTCATTCATCCATATTTAACAAGTTTGAGTTTTTCTAACTTTTCGTGGCTTGCCATAGTGAAGTTGACCCTTTTTTTTTTGTTAACATCATCTTTGCATTCTTCAACATCTATGAATTTGAACTAGAGATTTGACCAGATTTCATCTTTTTCATGCAACCTTACATGCAGTGGCTATTAGCTTGTTTGCTTAGTTGAATTATGGTTTTAAGTTACCATTTTTAAATGCATTATGTAACCTACTTTTGTTTACATCTCACCAGGGGTTGTTATATGGAGGAAATGACACATTGTTTGAGTCCACTGGTCTTTATGGAAGGGTAAAGCATTAAACAATCTTGCAGCTTTGAGGATTTAGCTCTTCAGCTTCGCAATGTGCTATTAATATTTGATTGAGCTCTTGAGTATTTTCCTTGAGGAAGGTTCTAGTATAACAGCCTTTTAATTTCAATTTGTTTTTCCCTTTAGGACATTTAAAATTGTTAAAACATGGGCATGGATTTTACCAGTTGTCTGTTTCTTGTTTTTTGTGCCTTCTATTATGAAAGTTTTGCTCTATTCATTTCATTCACATTATCCAACCCAAGGAAAGAAACTAAAACCAATTTGCTAGAGTATAGACTATTTATAAGTTATTTTGAGTAATTGGGCCATCTATAATATTATGCCATAGAATTAGGAATTTTTGACATTGAAAATAAGTTTCATTTTCTATGGTGAAAATGTTTTCAATTTCTGCACTTGTTACTACTTATTATTAAGAAATCTGACCACAGCAATCATGTAGCTTGTTCATGGTTTACAGCCCATATGAGACATCCCTAAAAATCTCATGAGCTTTTTTCAAGTAGGCAATTGATCACTGCAAGGCCTGAGTTAAAGCAAAACTGATCTGCAGCATTACTACATAGCCTTAAACAAAGTAGGTCTTTAGTTTGTAGATTTTAGTAGAAAGTAATATTTTTTTTAACTCTTAGATAGATTACGTTAAATTTTACAGTACAACATGCAATCCTCTAATGGAAAAGTTGACTACATGATGTCCAAAATAGAAGCAAATGTTGGCCTTTGAATGCTCTTAATTACACCAAATGAATTAATTCCTATGGGAACCAAATCACTTTCAATATAAATAGGAACGAAATAGGAAACAAAAGATATTGATTCATGACCCTTGGAATTAAAATAAATGAAGGATTTTAGAGGATTTGTTGGAATAAGCCCATAGATAAATTTACAACTAGAATACATCTACACTCTCAATTAAGTTGAGTTGAAGATATCGTTTATTGAACTTTGATCTTAAAAGTATTTTTGTGGCAGTGCATCAATTAAAATGTTTGTTAACTTTTGATCTTATTAGCATCTAAACAAGCTTGGCAGCATTCGCTTTCATTTTTCTTTGATGAAATATTGATCACATTTTACATGCATGATCTTATTATGGTATATTGGTTATTTTGAAATTCTAATAGCAGATTGATTGTCACAAAAAAATATGATAGGGCTTTCGATTTTGATCCCAAAGTCTTAAAGATTTCTTTTCATCTACACTTTTTTGAAACTTCCATGGGCCATAGCTTAAAATTTGGCTTCTCCACTAATGGAGATGATAGATTGTTTTTGGCTTCTTAATTGACAATGATATCCCATATATAGAGCAATATCTTGATGTAGATCATCGATAAATGATTATACCAATCCAGTTTGAATCATTATAGATTTCCACCACTGGTTTGAACATTTTCCAAAGAATTCTTTGAGTTAGAGCCAAGCTTTTTTAGGTTGCTCATATATTTTTATCTTTGACCATTCATAAATTAGCTTAAAACACTCATTGAAAGACTGATATTTGGTCTAGTGTGAGAAATAAATATGAGTCTTCCAATTAGACTTTGTCAATAGAATTCCCTTTTTTTACTTTCCAAACTTATTTGCAACCTCCATAACGGTGTCTCTAGGCTCATATTCTAGCTTTCCACACTCTTTCAATAGACCCAAAACATTTTTAGAGTCATAGATATTCCTTTATTAGATCTTGTCTCTATCCCTAAGAAATAGTAAAAATTTTCTAAACCTTTGATTTTGAACTCTTTGACAATAGTTTTCTTAAGACCCATCATTTTCTCTATTAAGTCATCTGTGATAATTATATTATCAAACATATATAATTACGATAGATGTTTTATCCTTAAGATGTTTTTTTACAAATATTTTATGATTCGTTTTTTCTTTGGTGTAATTGTAATATTTTACCATTTTTATGAACCTCTTATATCAAGTTTATTGCTTAAGGCCATGAAATGATTTTATTTTTTTAACTTTACACTTAATTTTTAGTAGCTTGTATATTGAAACTAAGAGGAATCTTTATATACACTTCTTCCAAGTCTCCATGTAAGAATGCAAATTTCACATCAAAACAAAATAGTTTCCAATCCATGTTTATTGCTAAAAATATAAGAACTTGAATACCACTAAGCTTAGCCATAGGAACAAATTTTCTTGTTAATTAATCCCTTAGTCTCAAGTGAAACCCCTTTTTTTTGTAAGATGAATTTTATAATTCTCAATACTTATATATTTATTATATTTGATATTGAAAATTCATTTGAATATGATTAAATTCTTCTATGAAAGTAGATCTATGACTTCTTAGTATGGTTCTTCTCCAAAGCATTTGTTTCATCAAAAGCTATTGTCTTCTATAAAAGATCTTTGAAAGCTAAATTGATATCTAAATGGGTAATGAAGATGTGATTATGAAGAGAACTTTAAGTAGAGCCTTTATGTATATCACTCTCAAGTGTTTCATTGAAAATATCTTCAAAATTATTGTTATTATCTTTTTTATTATATATAGGTTGGACTCTCTAACAGGCTTATGTATGATTGTTGATTTCCCTAATTTTGAGATTTCATTATTTTTAAATAAATATGAAACTCTATGTTTACTAGTAATTAATCTTTAATATGGCTAGACACTGGAGGATTGGAGGAAATATTTTGAATTTTTAGGGTCAATGACAAGATGAACTATTATGGAAATTTCAATGTCTTTAGATTTGTGAGGTAAAGACTTGTGATTGGAGATATTCTCTATAATCCATGACTAGTATTTCATGGATTGAAAATCACTCTTCCCATAAATGACATTGTTGAGATAATAGAGTTAATTTTTAAATAAAGTGACATTCATTGAGTGATTATATTTTCTTATAAAAAGGGAGAAACACTTCTACCGTATGTGATGTGAAGAATAACCCAAAAATATGCATTTGAATGCTCAAGGGTTTAATTTGTCATGATTTTGGTGAAGATAGTTAGAAAACAGAATAGTTGAACACTTTAATTATGATAGTGGATATAAGTTGTGGATAAGAATGAATTTTTAGGAGTGTTTGGAGTAGAGCTAAGTTTAGGAATTGAGAATGTGTTGAATTAATCGTTTGGTGATTATGAGAATAGCAGCTCTCCTGAACATTGATTGTGAACATGAGGAACTTAACAACTTCATGAAGTTGCCTATTATTTTGTTCAATAATCCCATTTTGTTGAATGTAATCATAAGCATAAATATGAAATATTCTTTGGCATTGTCCATCCTCAAAGTTTAAACTTTTTCATCGAAGTTGGTTTGAATCATAATATTGAAGTTCTTGAAGACGTGACCAACCTTGACTTTCTCTTTTAAAAGTAGCACCCATATTAATGTTGGTGTCATCATTACCCAAACCACCTAGACCTTGGGTTATTTTTAATGCAAGAATGTTCCTAAACATCACTTTGAAATATGCCAAATGGGTTAGAATTTCATGTACTTGATTTTGAAATGAACTTCAAATGTGCCCTGAGTGTTGACATGCTTTATATTAAATTATGCATGTTAATCTCGCTTAGTCATTAGTGAAAGACATAAACCATTTGGACCTCGAGATATTTTGTATAAGAAGGTCCTCACACGTCATTGTGAAACATGACAAATGGGTTAGAAAGTTCATATACTTGATTTTGAAATAATCCTTAAGAATGCTTAGAGTGTTCACACACCTCACGTTGAAATATGTAAAAACTTTGTTCTTGAACGAAGGGAAAATTTTTCAAAAGTTGTTCAAAATTAAGATGCCTCATTTGAAAATTCAGACAATCCATCTTATTTTGTAAGGACTAATTTTAATAAAGAGTTTCAAGTTTTTGGTCATATGGTGTGAAACTTCTAAATCTACAATCAACATATGTGAGTTACTTCTTTTAATGTTGAGGAAATGAGTAATGTTATGAACCATGGTTCTTGTTGCAATGATTATGGAGGGTTGCCTTGTGGTTGCTAAAAACTTTTTGAGGTAATTCTAGTTGCTCTTTGTTGAAGAGGAATGTTTTAAAGTTGAATTTTTCTTTTAGATTGATCATGTTTCCTCTACTTTTTCTTTAATTTGTTGGCTTCCAACCCTTTAGTTTAGTGTGCAAATTCCAACACTTATTCCAATGCTGTGACAATGATCATTATTTGGCCAACTCGTCCTCTATTTGTAATGGTTTGATTGAGGTAGGTTTCCACTAGTAAGAGCCATAACTTTAGTATTGATTGTTAGATTTTGAGTCCCTAATACATATATATATATATATATATATATATATATATATATTCTACTCTATTCTTGTCTAAGTTTAGCGTGGATTCTTGAAAACTTGGTGTTGGATTTGTTGTCAAGATTCTCCCATGAACTTCATTTCAAGCTCTTATTTACATCAATCAAGAATTTATATAGGCATTTTGGTTCAACAGTTTTCTTGTAGTTCAAGCCCTCTTTTGAGTATTTTCTTTTGTATTCTTCAAACATGTTCAATTGTTTTTAGCGGTAACGAGAGTGTTGCAGTATTGAATGAGGGTAAGGTCTCTATGTTGATCATGGGGAATGCACTCAATGTTTGACAGCATTGACATATTGTGAGTATGCTTCCTTCACAGTTTCCTATGTCTTTGTTGTCAATTTATAAAGAAGAAAATTTTCTTCAATTTTGACCATAAAATATCTAAGTTTTTTTTTCGTGATCTATGACTTGATCTTCTTTTGCTTCTTTGGCTATGTCACTTCATAAGTGAGATATTTATCTCCTTTTCTGTAAATGAAGCTCACTGCTACCTATGATCAATGCAAATTGGTTATGACCACTGATGATGAACAAGTTGTAGACAACTCTGATGTGATCCAGATGACTTCGAACTTCTAGATGGCCTTTGCAGCCATTGATCCCTCCATATTTCATGTTTATAGCTCTAATAACATATAGTTTTGAGAGAAAAGTTTTTTTTTTATTGTTGGATGGACAAATTATATCAAGTTTTATATTACAAAGTGGATTTTTTTCTAAAAGGGAAGGTGACAATAATATCTCAAAAACAAAATAATGATTTTTAAATACTCTAAATTATACTAAATGGGATCGATCAAAATTGAAACTAGATCTATCAAAATAGAAAGGATAAGAAAAGAATGAGAAAAATGAATTTTTATACCTTAAAATAGAAGTAAATAAAGTTATGTTTTAGAAGATTTGCTAAATTGAGCTTATAGTTAGAATAAATCTAGTAGTTTATATTAATAAAACATTATTATTAGATTTAGCATGATTCCCTTGATGAAGTTAAGAGATTAATTCCAACATGGTTCTTTTAATGAAAATTAAATATATTGTTAAATTTACTCATTAATCTTTCTGGATATCAATAATTCATCATCAAATTTCCTACAGGAGTGCCATGAAGACGGGATCTATTATTTGAAGGGAACTATGCTCATAATGAACTTAGGAGAGAGGATCTAAAAGAGAAATCACTTGCAATCTCAAAATTGGATTAGTAGTTTGCATTGAGAGGAGATCTATTATTGTTAGATTTGTCATGATTCCCTTAATGAAAGTCAAGGGATTAATTCCAACTTGGTGCTTTACATGCAAATTAAATGTTTTGTTGGACTTATTGATTACTCTTATTTGATATTCATAATTCAATGTTAAGTATTTGCCAGTGTGCATGTTTGACATGGGATCTATTATTTGAAGGGCATTAGGCTCATAATCACCTTAGGACAAAGAATCTAGGAGAGAAAATACTCATCATAAAATTGGATGTGACTAATATATCATTCCAAAATTACTAAAGGCATTCAACACTTGTGAAATCACATCCAACTACCTTCCTTTTAAGGTGCTCAGTTAGCATATTGTATTGCATGGGGTTTGAGTTGGGAATGGTTTGATGCTCTCATTATTGTTACAAAACTTCTCATTTTAAGGGATGTGAATGGCAATTAATAAAGAAAAGAGTAGTGTCATTTGTATGAAAGAGACAATTTCTTAAATAGTTTGGTTTCTACCCTGGCTTTAGGTCTTTGCATGAACTTATTTTTTGGTTGTTTTGAATTGATTTAAATTGGAATGGTTTGAAGCCAGAAAAATCGCTTGAGTTTAGACGTTGAGCCAAAATAAGCTGGAATGGACCCCTTTTACCACTTGCTTGGGCTAGCATGAACCGACCTGAGATGCAGCCTTACTCTCTTGCAAAGCACAATAAAAAGCTGGTGTGATGTGCCTTACCAGACTCATCTCCTAGATTTCTTGTGCTTGGAAATTCATGTCTGCCATCTTGTAATTTTTTATCCATTTATATAATTTTTTTTATTATTTATAGTTTAAATATGTGTGCATTTACTCTTTAATTGAAATAAGATGCTAAGGCAAGCGACTGATTTTACAAGAAAGATGAGATAAAAAAATAAGCACATTCATGATAATGTTGCAGTAACTCGATGAATGTTGGAGAGAATCAGCTAAAATGGTTTGGATGTGGTAAGAATATATTAGTAGATGCCTGAAAAGGTACAGGGGAGTTTATGGTACTTTGTCTGTCTCAATATGTGAATAGTATGAAATTGACGTGAGAATGGATGCTTGGGAGGAACATTACTTTGAACTTAACAAGTAGTTGTTACTTTATAGATTTATGGAATTTTAAGATTCAAATGGCTGACCCTATTATGGGGTTAGCAATAGCTATTCTTGATTGGTTTGTAAATGATTGTTTTAATGACCAAAATTATCTTTTGGTTTCATTCAAAATGATTGCTTTAATGACCAAAATTTTGAAATTATTGAGACCCAAAATTCAATGAACCGGTCAAAAAATACCACTTGTTTTTGCAAATATTATTCAGAGATGTGTCTCTTGGAACAAAGAAGTTATTCAATTAAAGCCATAATTTTAGGTTGCTGAAAGTGTCAGCTAAAGATTCAGGAGTAATTTCCACTAAAACTTAAGTGTTGTTGATGCTAATCTATCTCATGCAAATCTCCATTAATTTCTTGCTTATATTCATCTGTATTTTTTTTCTTCCAATGGTTGGCTATTTTTTTTGTTCCTTCTTTTTATTATTTCCTTTCGCTAATCCTATTGCTGATCTCATTTCAGTCCTCTGTAAGAAAGGTTGATCTCCTGTCAGGGAAGGTATGTGCATTAAACCTTCTAGTACAGATATTATAGCTTCTTTTGCTTTACCTAAATATTTATCTTCGATTCAACCAAACAATATCATCTTTCACACTTCCTAATCAAAGGGAACAAAGGCTTTATTCATTAACTGCTAAATTCTGAAAAAATACTTTCTTATTCTTCACAACATTAAGTACATTAATGTATTCGTTTGCATATATGAAAAGCATGGTCAATGACCAAGTCATGTGTTAGTACTTGAGTTTTGCACCATTTATCCTTGTGTGGGTTTGGCTACAATTTCAGAAGGATGCTTAAGTCATGAATTCAATAACACAGTAATTCTCGAAGCATGTTCATATTTTTGATAAATGCTGTTCAAATTGTTTAAATCATGTAGTGCAAGGCATAGGGACATTCTCTTGGTCTCTTTAGCAAAGGACAAGGATTTGTATCATTCAATTGCTTGATCAAGGTTGATAATCACTATCTTGTAAGAACTAGCATATTTTCCTGCAATACTCGAAATAAGAATATGGCATGCAATCAAAATCATTTTAATGAAGTAAACTCTTTTTATGTATTGTTAAAAGTTTTATAAGGATTGATTAAAACCCTATAAGGATTGATTAAAACCCTATCAGCTAATGACTTTTATTTTGTAATCTTGTTTGATTAGAATAGTGTATATTTCAATATTAAAAAAGTTTTAAATTTTTCTTTATGGTTACATAAGCTATACTAATAGTCATTATATCTAAACTTTAATATGAAATGAGTATTATAACAAATTTAATGTGTTAATTAGCAAGTAGCCCCATTTATTAGAGTCTAAGAAGTTAAGGGCTATATTATGAAAATACAAACCAGACATACTATTCACGTATCTAGCTTTTACTGAAAAATATTAAACAATCATCTTTCAAAATAAATAGCTCTAAATGGGAAAAGGCTTCTATATTACCAATTAAAGGAGTGCAATTGGGCCCTTAAGCAACATGTATGTCTTATAAAGTAAATAGTAGCCTTATAATGTTTGTTGAGAAGAACTTAAAAGGTTGATTGTGGAAAGATTTGGTGCACCTTGTTGTCACAAGTGGGCATACATGAGAGGAGCTAATGAATCATAATGATATTTTTAACTTGCTAATGACGTGATTATTAAATTAAAATAATTAACAAGATATAAAATATTAACTACAAGTAAATAAAATACATAAGTTTTCAAATGGTTCCACCAAAATAGTGTACATCCACGCCTAAGTACCTCTCGAGAGCTTCACTACTATTTTAACTTAAATCCTAAGATAGAGAAGCTAAATTTTCTTTTCACAGCACAAGAGTGAAAGAGATGCGCTATATAATCTCTCCTTTATTCACATAAGATAAAGGAGATGCCACACCAACCCCTCATATTTAGTTTGGATAATGAGAAATCTCCTTTGTAAGTAGATAATAATCAATTTGATGTGCTGTTAGGAGAGGTGTTTTCAATCTTGGAGTTGTTATTTGCAACTAGTGGCATTTGCAATTTAGCTACTAAGAGACGGATCGTTTTTCATGCTACTTGTATCATGGAGTTTTTGGCGGCTTGGTTTGCCATGTAGGTTGGCCACTGTTTGGGTTGAGGTGGGTATTAGGATTTGGCTTTAGGATGACTTTGCTTTGTTGATCACTTCCATCCAAAAAGGACTTGGGGAATTATCTACTAATGATTTAGTTTTGTGTATAGTAAATTTTTTTTTTGCTTGTGCTAGGTTTTTTCACACATTTGTTGACCTTGTGTGGCTAGAGTTTTTTTATTATAACCCTCTAAAATAGGGAAATTTCCCTCCTAGATAAGTTTTGTACACAATGCTATATGAGGATCATAATTTTCGTACTCAGTCTTTTCACTTATCGTATAGACAATTGGACTCAAAAAAAAAAAATGCAATCCTTTTAAAAAATTGATATGTACAATAAGACCTAGAGGATTTAGAAGGGGTACCACATGCTTAAGAGTGAATTAACATGAAGCTAAACAAATGTTATGAAGCATTTGAATGCAATATTACCTTGCACATGTAATTTCTTCATTGAAATGACCTTGTAATGTGTGCAAAGACTTTAGCACTCAATTTTATATATAAGATTTGGAAAGCATTTGAGTGGGAAGATTAGCCTTACATGTGCGAAGAAGAAGGATATTAATTGCCCCACCCAAGATCCTTCTCAAGGATTTTTCTAGAGAAATATAGCTATTTGATCAAAAAATTATTTTTTCTAATCTAATGTTTTATCCATTATTAGAGAACCTGTTATGTGGCCTTTTATGTAAATATTTGTATATCATACATAAGCATTTGTGTGTATATAACCCTACTTATATGCAATATTTTTAGAATGTTCTATCTAATTGTGAAAAATTATAGGGAGTAGAATATCTATGTTGAAATTATGAAATTTTATGTACATATCTTTTTGTATATAGAATCAATTATGAAAATAATTTTGTTAAACTACCATTTTTTACGTGAATTACATCACTTTGAGTTTTACAACTCAAATTTAAACAATGAATACGACTTAAAGAAAACATGTACATGCATTTTGATGTGATATATGTTGTTCAAAGAGATATAGTTACTAATTTATTTTTATGCTTCAATATAAGGATGCAAAACAATAAGATGATACTTGAGTTTTATGAAACTAGAGCAAAGGCATAAAAATAGTATTTGGACTATGTTTGTTATGGCCAATTTAGGTAAATCCATATACAAGATGAGATGTGTAAGTTTCAAAGTTCTTATTCAATTGCAACCAAACTTGAACCATGACCTGAAAATGTTGTATAGATCATGACCCAATGAACAAACTATAGTTTAATCCATGTATAGTAGAAAACTACCACCAAAGTTATTCTATATATAAAGCCCTTATTTGTTCAAATGAACTTGCATGCTCCATATGATTAGTCAACATCCAAATAATGTTAAACTCGGACCATGGCATGCACATGATGTAGCAGTCATGCTGAGCATGCTACAAATAGGTTTGCTATGAAATTTGCAATAAATGGTTTCATAATGAAGTCCTTAAACCAAATGATGAAACACTTGGTTCATTCAACTATAATTTAAACCAATTAGTCCATGATTTAATACAGTTTTAGGACATCAAAGCTCACAATAAAATCATTTGACTTAATAGTTTGCTAATCAAAAAGTCTTGTTTAGAATTGAATATATGAAGTGGATAACTAAAGCAAGTTAGGGTTTTTCATTCAATACTTGATCAAACTATCCGAGTTCATGCATGGATATGATATTCATCATAGTTCTAGTTGATTTAATTGTTTTCTTTATGATATTTTCATTCAAATAACTAGCCTCAAACAAGATATTTATTATGAGTGGTCTAAGAAAAGCCAAGGCACTATACATGTTTATGCGCTAGATTTGATTTGCAATGGATAATGCATGGAAGTTCATGCATGCATGTATTCATGAGCATAAGATAGACAACTCAATATAACTACAAGGGTTTAATGAAATCATCTTTTATGTTAGTACTCCTATTTATTTCATATCTTGAAGCATTCTTCCATGTAATGTGTCTTGTGGCCTTTAAGACTTCTCTTCTAAATCATCAACAAATCTTCATGACTACAAGCCATATTGCCTTGCCTCCTTTATCCAGCTTACGAGAGTAAACTTCTATTTGTGCGACGTAAATGTAAAAGTAAGAAAATAAATATTGAATTGTTTTTTTATTGTCAAAATCAATTATGGTAAAGTGAGCTGATGAGACTTGGTACTTTTGGTGATGTAGCTATGGTTAAATCTTGCATTAATGTTTCTTTCAGTGACATCAAAATTTTTTAATATACTAAAGATATTGAATTTAGTTTTTTTGGTTCACTTGGAGTGTCTCAAGTTAAACTTAGTAAATCATGGATTGCAATTTAAGCTTATTTGTGCATGGAACTATTGAAATTATTTATTCCACTTGTGACCATTCTTGGTAAAAGTTGTTCATGTATGACCCCTAGGTTTTTTCATAGAGAATGTCTTAGGAAACATATGCTACTTGTACAACTATATGGATACAACCCTTTTGTCATTTTTTTCTACTCTCAAAATATAAATATTTAATTAAATATATTTGGATAAATTAATTATAACATGCTATTTTGTTTGATTAAAAATGTTTGTAGCTTCATCAATAAAATTAATTAATATATTTTAAAAGTATCAACTATTTTACAAAACATATATTGAGCTGCAATCCCATAGTATTTTCAATTTCAGGTTAGAGGTGTTTTATGATAATAAATTTGTAGCTAAGATTTATTTCTATATTAAACATGTTAGATAGGCAATGGTAGTACATAGTAAACTCACATTTTGTTATATATAAATCAAACAATAGTAAAGCACATAAAGGGGAGTGGAAGGAGTTTTACACTCTGATTTCGTTTTCTTCATGAATGTAGGTGAACTAAGTTTTCATTTTTACTCTTCCATGGCATGCTGCCCCATCTTATAATCATGAGAATTTGAAATTTAGTTGTTGGAACTTCTAGCATCTCCTTAGGCTTGTTAACCAGCTCCCTGCTAAAGAGGAGGCTTTCTTGAGCGCATCAATACCCTCTTTCTGAGTGGTCAGTCTAAACCTATTTACTTTCTTGGTTTCTTGGTTTCTTGGTTTAGCTAGGTTTTCATTCTTCTGATAGGTTAAACTAAGATAAGAAATTTTGGCTTAATTACAAGAGATTTGAGTCTGGCTTATTCAATCAATAGAGTAAGGCAGGGTCTCACTTGCTGTCCATGACCTTCATATGTGTTCGACTTGCATGTATACACTCATTGTCTTAAAATTTTGATATCTTCCTGAATTTGACTATCCAAGAGTTTGATTTGGATCTCTTCTCTTGGCTGGACTGATCTCCAAATCGAAAAAATTTTTATCAAGTCTCAAAAATCTGTCTTCGGTTTCCAAATATAATGAACTTATTTTTTGTGAGCCTTTTCATGATTTCTTTTGTTAAGCTAAGGGCAAAACATTATTAAACAGTAGAAGGATGAGTTTCTCTTGCGATTAAATTCAATTTCCTTATGTAAGTTAACACAGAAGAAAAAAACCTCGTAAGGCTCTGAAATCTACTTTTAGCTACATAAAACACATGAAATTAACTATATTAATAATTATGTTTAATCTAATTTTTTTTTTTGTTTACTTTGAGACAAGTAACACCTTTTTGTTTTCTAATTTCAGGTAAAACTTTCTTATAAAATGGATGAGTCTTTGTTTGGAGAAGGTCTCACCCTTTTGGGTGACAGGTATATGCTTCTTCTGTAAACTACTTACCTGCTCATCATTGATAAGAAACTTAGGGTTTGTTTGACTACAACTTTTATATTTTAACACGGACTTTTTAGATATTGTTGTAAAAAACTGTTTTTTAAAAAATTAATTTTATGAGAACAAAACAGAACTTTTTTTAAAAAACTGTTTTTTAAAAAAAGGAAATAAGAACTTTAGAAGTACATGTATCGAATATAGTTTAAATAAAATAATCTAATTGACATTTCCCATTGACATTGCCCATACGCATGCAACTTTTTAATAAAACTATATTTTGCTTAAGGATGTTGTCAAATGAATACAATATCATGAACAAATATATACAGAAATTCACCAGCTTGAAAGGCTGTTTTACTTGAAATATATTTAATTTGTCATGACGTCATTCAATAGCCAAGCTTTGGTCTTCTATTTGAAATGAACTTCTATCAAATAATGAGGGTGTTTCCCACCATGATAAAAGAGGAATTGGAATTCCATAGTTAGTTTGTTATTTAAAAAAATTCTTTTTATATTCATAATTTAAACTTGTATAAATGCATAGGAGTATCTTTGGTACTTCTGTTTTATTTTCTAGAATCTATTTCTTTGTCATCCTTCTAACTGTTTTTTTATTGTGCAGGTTGTTCCAAGTGACCTGGTTGACAAATATCGGATTCACATATGATCAGCATAATCTAAGCAAGGTTTTCCATTGCTTACATGTTTCTTACATAGTTTCTAATAAAAAGGAAGAATATTTTTTTGGGGATGTGATCTTGATAATGGTATTGTGCATGGACAGATCTCCTTAGCATATATTTGGTATCCACATGTGTGAATCTCTATGTTTACATCATTTTATTCAGATTTAGGCTTCTTTTGTAAATGTGAAACACGATATAGATAATCTCATTTGTTTGCATTCCAGATTTCTACTTTTCTTTGATTCCCTTATGCTCAATATTGAAAGATGGATTGATTTGTTGCAATACTTTGTATTCACACTTTATAGTTTCAATACAATTTTATTAATGTTTTCCACACAGTAGATGTAGTAAAATCAACAACAGATTTGATCATAATTCAATTCTTGTCCTCCTCCTTTCTTATCTCCTACCGATTAAAATTATTCTTTGACTGTTGTTAGCCCAGCTATTAATAAATGCAATTGTACTACCACATAGTTCTATATAATTTCATTATAAAGGGTGGACTTCCTATCATCCAAAAAATTCATTGCAGATGGGTAAATTTGTTCATCCAATGAAGGACGGCTGGGGACTGGCAACTGATGGAAATGTAATATTTGGTAGTGATGGTAGTTCAAAACTCTATCAGCTTGACCCAGTAACCTGGAAAGGTATCTAATTTAAAACAATTCAGTTTTCTTTTCTCACAAGTTCACTGGTTCTGATTGCTTTGTAAATGATGCAGTTATAAAAAAGATGACTGTAAGCTACAGAGATCAAGAAATTCCTCTTCTTAATGAATTGGAATATATCAGTGGTGAAGTATGGGCAAATGTTTGGCAGGTTTGCTACTCTTTAATCTAGCTGTTATTGGAATAGTGCAAGGGTACTAAACCTGCACAGCTCTTTGATAGATTTATAAAATTTAGGTTTTATGTAGCATTTATTACTTGTTCTGATCTCTAAGCTTTTAACAAGGGAATCAACTTGCCATTGAGTTTTAATGCATATGGTATTGGTCTTATTCGTTCTCCAAAAGAGTGATGCTCCGAGCATTGTTCTCAACCTTTTCAGGCAAAAAAGGAAATCAGTTCTCTCTACCCTATTTGTTCCTCTCATCTGGCCTGTACAATAAACTAGAAGTGTGCTTGTAGTCAATTTTGTTTGTTGACCAGTTGAACTAAACCTCTTGTTTGGATCTTTGTTAATTATTGGCTTTTTTTCTGCTCTACAAAGCTGATAATTGCTATGAATAGACCCCAACCTGACAAAAATTTTACTGCTGCTCTGGATTTTTGTTGATGAAGGCAAAACCCAAAACCTTAACTAACCTGTAAATGTAGAGTGTTTTTTAGTTTATTTGGTTTGTCACACAGATAAATGAAACAAAATTCAATGAATAACAAAATTTCTACTGAAACTAAACCAAACCAACTGAAGGATGTTGATTCTTTATGATTTTTTTGATTTAGATCAACTAATTCCACTCAAACACTCATTTTAAGTGAATTCACTCCCAGCTCATACTACAGTTATAATTGTTGTTCGCATGTTTTGATCCATTATCCCTGTTTCTTCCATGCTCTCAACGCAAGTTCTAAGGTAATGATAGAGTTCAATGAAAAATATTTAGCAATTGGAACACCAATTCTTGAATTTTCTAAAACTTGTTGTTTGTTGTACAGACAGATTGCATTGCTAGAATTTCACATGACAGTGGCAATGTGCATGGTTGGATTCTTCTCCATCAATTGAGGTATCTCATTGAAGCATCGACCTTTCCATCCTATCCCTAATCAAACTCTATGTAGTGTAAACTAATGTTAACTCCACATTTGCAGGCAAAACTTATTAGATTCTGGCCATAAGGTGAGTTAAAGTAAATGCTCTCATATTTTGTGAGTCTTGTGTAATAGAGGTATGATTGTTTATCTTTGTCACATCTACTTCATTTGATAATTTGATTTAGGTCCTAGATAAATTCTACAATATGATGTATGCTTTGTAATCAACTTCACTATAGTGAAATACTTAATAAAGAAGGATTTCTGGTGATAAGCAACTGTACAATATGATGAAAGAAGCATGTTATATTTAGGGAGAAGACAGCACATGATGTTCTCAAAGGAGCAGAGAAATTGGCTCCATTTGTGTGTGCTATCTTTGGCTTCTTCAATCTTAAGTTTCAGATCTCATATATGCAATTGACTCTGTTCCTTTTTCCACTACTTTTGTACCAATCTAGGTTAATAACTACACAAATGTGACAACCCTATTTGTTGTGCCATTGATCAGAAAAGTTTTTAAATTTACATTAAAGATCTCATGTTTAACGTTATAATTTTTTTATATTTTGTCTTGTTATTTTCTTTTCATGGACAAAAATGATATATTTTATGAATCTTCATGCCAAACACTTTTGTCTTGTTATTTACTTTTCAAATGTGTTTACATATTTAAGGAAAAAAAAGAATTTAAATGCAAGCCCTTTGAATGTGCAATTCTATTAGGTGGTATTTTAACCACATTACATGAACATTTACTGTGAATTAAGCAACTATTTCTGCTTATGGATCACATGCTGAGTCTCTTTGCTGTACAGGGCATTGATGTTCTCAATGGAATTGCTTGGGATGAACAAAACAAGCGTTTATTTGGTTAGTTTCTACTTCTCTTGCCAGTTTTAAAAGATTTTATTCACAAATAAAATTCGAATTATTGCTGATTTTTATGTAAATTGTCTGAATTTTTAGTGACAGGGAAGCTGTGGCCAAAGCTGTATGAAATCCAGGTTCGGCCATTAAGTTCCCCAGTGAGTGGTAACATTAATGAACTATGCCCAATTAGGGTTAATATATGATATGTCCAAGTTACAGGGATGGATCTTTAGAACCATTCCCTTGTGAACAAGATCACTGTATATTGATGATCATTATTTACAAAAAAGAGATACTTTTATTTATATCTTTCAACACTTGCAACATAAACAGTATGGTGTTTAAACTTCCAAAGCAATAAAAAGGAAGAACAACAAAGTTTTTGCCAGACATGTTAAATGAACAAAAAAGACATCATCTATATAGGAAGACAAGGCAAAAACTTTACAAGAATGAATACTAAGTGGAGAGTTTATGGAATAATAAGGCACAACTTCTTAACATAACACAACCCTTTTCCTTCAGACAACATACCTCATCAAGAACTGGTTGGTGAGGGCAACTGATCAAAATCATGCTTGCTCTTGCTTCTTTTCATCGCTTTAAAGCGCGATTTCGCCATGAGAGTCTGCACCGTGTTTGCAAAATTGCCCACTGCCATCAAGACGAGCAATGCCCCACAAACCACAACCTGCAAAGATGGCTAGCTTTCAAGTCTGTGGCTTTTGTGGTGAAAACATAAGAGGAGGTATTGCGACAGAAAAAGTCGAAAGCTCTTGCCTGCCATTCGGAAACAACACCGACAAATGCGGTGCGGAGTAGAAGCAAGCCTACGTATGCTTCAAAGCCCTTAAGATTTGGTTGGATTCAACCATTTGTTAGGTGAAGGTATACATAATTGATACAAGGTTAATAGCTGAAAGAAATATAATGCATGAGAACTATGGTAGTTTTGTCACCTGCAAGATGAAGAGTATGGGGCATAAGAGCCACAATTGACCCTCTACACCAGCAGTTTCTCCCCACACTACATCCATTCTCTTCGCCTGAACACAGCAGAGTACAAATTTTATTATAGTTGTTATTGAATGACACTCAAAACCCTAACAGAAAATTATAAAGGAATAGTTTTTATAGAGTATGATCTAAGAAGCTGCTAAAAAATAAAACTAATTCTGCCTCCTTACCATTCTAGCCTTTTGTCACACAAATTTCAATTAAAAGAAAACAATGCTTTCATATCATGCATTTACAAAATTTTGATCCTTCGCAGCATTAGTTTTTTTTTTTTTTTGCCTTAAATTAGATTGGTGATAAAAATTAATCTTAAAAATTGTCTTTACATTGGGTCCTATATCAAATCAGTACAATTTATGTTCTACCCTCAAAAACTTTATAATCAAAAGGCTTGCCATGAGAGGGGAAATAGAAAACAACTTGACCGACAAGGAGCCTCAAAAAAAGAAAACGGCCCTATCCCATATTTGATTGAAGGCAGTTTCTGTTAACATCATAACATCATATTTGATGATAATAAAAACACTTTCTTGTTTACTAACACTTTGATTTGAGAGTATCTTTATCAAGATTAGCAAAAACAAGATGATATTAGAGAAATTAAGGTTTGCAACTTTTTTATTGGAGAACATGAGTAGTACTTACTCTTGATGGTGTGGTGACAATCTTGAGCATCTCTCATTTGATTTCTTTTATAAATCATGTGTTTTTAGCATTGCATTAATAAACATAATCTCTCAATGCTTAATGAGATAGGATTTAGAAAGAGTCTAATGAAAATAAAAAATGGTAATATCATACAAATCATAAAGTAGAACCAATTCATAATACACGTAATAAAGATGCTCGAATTGCATGACCAGAGCTCTAATTAGTAACTCAACTCATTCGTAAAGTACAATAACTATCATTGTATCATACAACTCATATTTTGACAAATCATGTTGAGAAAAAGAATAATAAAAAAATTTTGTAAAGTACAATAAACAAGTATTATACAAAGTATGATTTGTTTGTGAAATAAGCAACCTAGAAAGAAAAATCCAAGAATTTTGTGCAATAAGATGTCTTATTGTACAAGTATGATCAATTGGTGAATTAAACAACCTAAGTGAAAGAAAAATAAAACAATTTCGTACAGTATGACATGTATTATTGTACAAGTATGATCAAGTATCATGTTAAGCAAAAAAAGAAGTAAAACTTTATTATTTTGTATATTATGATATAACCTCAATATATAGTATGATCCATTATTTGGACTTAAAAGTGTTATAAGAAAGAAAAACTAAGAAATGTTATACAATATGCATACTAGGCAAACAGTTCATTTTAAGATAATCGTATAGTACAATCCTTCGAATCTACAACAAAAATGAAAACAAAATCACACAATGACTATTTAATCACTTTGAAAATAAAAAATTAACTATTGGAAAATTATTGAGATCGTTTCAAAAACTATTTCAAGTGCATCTTTCTACTTTATTTGATTCTTCTAATTAGTAACATTATTTCATCTTGTTTATATCATAGTGTGTCATTTGTATTGTGGTAAAGGTTTTAAGTCATAAAATTTATTTTGTGAAGTTATTCTATTTATTTTTTGTCATTCTTGTATTATACTCATTGCAGTCATTATGGTTATTGACTTGTTTTGGTATCTTTTTTATTCCTTTTGAATCACCTTGTATGGGTGTTCGTCTACTGGTTGTTCGACAAAAAGCAGTTAGCGGAATAAACCTAAACGTTGAATTGAGAGTGGACGTAGATTTGGGTTTGGAACAAAGCACCTAAAAAATTTGGCATTTTTTTTGTTACAGCAATTGCAATGCAAAGATTTCTAATATTAATTACAAGTTTTATTAAAAACTACAATTCATCCTTCTTTTGTGACATGACTATTCTTATAATGTTTTACTATATCTCATTATTCAGAGTATTAGATACATGGCAAAGGAATGGGCAAAACTCTATTTGGTGTTTTATTTGCACATATATATTATAAGAAGTATGCTGGATTTTGTACTATGTTATAACGTCTTTGAAGTTATGATATTTCCAGTTTGAGACGACATAGTGTGCATGTAAATCTAACAATATATTTTGTAAAGCATAAGCCACATCAAACAATAGTACCATGTGCAAAATACATCATATTATTTTTACCATTCTAATAGATACTGAATTTCAACTAAAGTAATATAGCCAACCATGGGTTTATTGATGATTTAGCTTTGCTCAATGAATAGTGTAAAATACTATAGAAACAAATTATGCAACACAAGAGGGGGGATAATCTATTAAAATATACAACACTCAGTAAAACAAAGGATGCAAAGGACTTTTAATAGCTACAGAGCTCACATACGTTAGATGAGCTTACACCTCATAATTTAATATTTTTGAAGTGCTTTTTTCTGAATTAATAGTAGTCAGAAGTAAAGACATTTGGCCATGCTGTGGGAGGTTCTAAAAACAGCACCTTCAAAAGGAAACCATCATCAATCTATAGATGGTCAAGGAATAATAGAAAAATGCTGAAAATAAAAAACCAAGTAAACATTGTTGAACTGTTTTGAATGATACACAAGCAACAATACATTCAGAATATCCACAAGCAAACAGCACCATGGAGCAGAAGAAATAATTTCCATACTAATTGAAACTCCACACCAACAAGAATATGCACGTTGGATGTTAAAATAGAAATGCATCTCCATTTTCATTTTGGTCTCTTCGCATTTTCTGCCATTTGTGGATCCCTAGAACAACAAGTTAATTAAGCAATAGTGGATGTAGAAAGCTACGTAAAGATTTGTTTCCTTATCCAAGTACATGAGCCTATTGCTTTTTGCTCCTAGTGGAAAAGGCTTTTAGAGTTTGAAGTGTTTCGGTTGAACATGAGGGAACAGGGATGCAGAATACATGGTATTACAGGAATGTCCATATCAAACTATAAACGTACAAGCCTCCAAAATCCTCAGATCCAAAATGTGCAGAACTGGCTTTACATGCCTAATTACTAAATCACAAAATGAGTTCCTGTACTCCATGTATTAATGGTTGTCTGAAGTATGATCCAAAATGTGCAGAACTGGCTTTACATGCCTAATTACTAAATCACAAAATGAGTTCCTGTACTCCATGTACTATTTGCAAATAAGAATTTTGATTTTTTATGCATATTGTTGAGTATACCTCATATACCTTCCCATCAGGCATATGTTATTGCTAATCTTACTACACAACAATGAATAAGAAACAAGATTTAGACCAATAATAACTGGTCAAATGTACTATGATCTCATGAAATATCACCTTTCCCAAAGCTATGCGTGTATACAGCCGTTGCCGTTGATATCGATTCTGCAGGAGCATGGCAATACCTTGCATGATTGCCCAAACCAAAAAAAGTTGTACCCCTTTCTGGAGAAAAATTGGCAGGTTATGTCTTATAATGTATAATATACTTTAATGCACGCAGGTAAGTACCTGCTTATTCGCACAATCAGGTTGCCCCTTTATCTCCCATGTCAGACTAACAAGGGCCATCAGCATGGCACAATAGTGATGATATACCCACCTAGAAAGGTAGAATAGGATAAACACTTCGGCATCAGAAATACCCAAAGAGACATAACAAAACAGATCCAGTGGAAAAGCCTGTTCTATTGACATCAATGTGTAGAAACTAAACATGATCAACTTGAGTTAATATCTTCCACAAGCACTAGTCTTCTAACATTAGGCAGTGCCTTGCTAATACCAAAATTCACATATTTTAACCAATATTTAAGACTAACAAACAAATATATAGCAAAAAAAGAAAAATCGGCAACCACGCATGGCTCCAGAAAATTGCTAGCCATGGGGAATGGAAATGTCCAGGCCCTGACCCGACTTTAGTTTCACCTGCCCCAACAGCTTCCCCAGCACAACAGTTATTCCCTTCAGCTTGGCACTGGCAATGAAAAGTTCCTTATCCACACCCATCACTTCTCCAGTCACTACAAGAACCCCTTGCCCTGCTTCATCCTGTCATCCTTCCCTTTTCCAAGCAGCTCCCTCAAATGACCTAAGTACCTAAATAGGAGATTCCCCCACCCTGGTCGACTATCATTGACCAAAAAACACCAACCAATCAAACTCCGATAGTCGATCCTTGCTGCAAGACCATGCCTTGTCATATCTCTCCCTCTTCCTCATCAGACAATGAACAAAATACATTTGACGCCATCCTAGTATCCCAGCTCCCTGAAGCATCCTCTTCAACACTCATGAGTATAGTTCAAAGCCTCCAGATTGATGAAGGTCCTCTTGAACCCTTCATAGTGCCTAGATAATACTAGAAGGTCAAAAGTTCTCAATAAAGAGAAGCAGCTCAATTAGTTCTCCTATGCATTGTCCTGGGGACCAACCGAAGCATGCAGAAGAAATGAAAAATCCGAGGCCAGGCCCTCCTGTTTGCCCTCCTCGTTCAAGAGGGTGACTGTGCCTTGAAGGCAAATCCAAAATTTACTCCTCTTGCTGCACTCCTGCCTTGCATTAATTTGTGTCCTTCAACTAGCAGGGCCATCTCCTTATGTTCCTCGTGCACATCATCTTTCAACACCTCCAAATTCATTGAGCATAAAGCAACTTCCATCAACAGCACAACCAAGGGCTTCACCGCCCAAGTTTCCTCCATCGGAAGCTACACCGTAGCCACCAACTCAGTCCATAACCATCGTTGTTAGTTACACTGTCATCACTAACTCATTTCTGTCACTAGATGATTCACCATCATCCATGTTGATTTCTTCCACACCACAGGCATTCCATTCCCACTCGGAAGGGCTACAAAAGGTCCCAACTCTGCCATTTTTGCCTTCTTCACCACCGGTGCAGCCTTCACTGTCAATGCCTCCATCACCAACAAAACCATCAATCTTCCTCTCCTTTACAGCAAGGGCACCCCAACCATCGTTGGACTCCTATACAAGTCCATTATTGCATGTGACAAAGATAGAGCTTCAGGATTCAACTTCTTGTTGAAACTAGGCTTTAGTACCAATTGTAGAGAACCCAATACAACAAAAAAAGTAGGGCAGCAACAACAGCATGTTAATAGTGATTTTAACTCAAGGTGCTATTTTTACAAAATTCTTTTGTGATTTGTACAGGATCAAGAAACGAAATTAAAAAAATGTAAAGAATGAACACAAGAATTTTTAAATGGTTCAACAAATGCTACCTAGTAAAGAATGAACACAAGAATTTATAATTGGTTCAACAAATGCTACCTAATCCACACAAGTTTGGGTTTCATCAAATAAACATTGTTTGCAAAACCAAGTTTACAAAAATCTTGAAACATCAATCCCAAAAAGGTTCTACACAAAATCAAATGCAAATAGATCCTAGACCCTTGACTCAAACAAGGACATCACAACAAACCCAACAGGCCTCCCCATATTCACAAAGTTTATTTTTTGAAAGCAAAGTCAAAAGGACGAAAAGTTAGCAAAAATTTGAGGAATTACGAAAACTTAGGATGCTTGATTTTTTAAGGAGATCAAAGGTCATTTAATTGAGGAGTGTGAATTTTATAAACACAAATAACACACAAAGTGAACTGGCCTACTCAGGCAAAGCAATCTGGCCCTCCAACCCACATTCCACACGTACAATCAAGAATGAATTATAATAATGGGTTATAGCTAGAAAATGAAGATAAAGTTTTTTGAGTGACCCATTAACATGACCAAAGGTTCCTTTGTCCCTCAAGAAAGCACTACCCAAAAAGTTCAATTTTGGTCACTCAACCTAATACTTGGGCCTGTTCTACAATACCTAATTGATCCAACCAAGTTCTCCATTTGCTTGAGCCCTAGCTTTGGTCTTGGACCAAGTTCCTCATTAAATCATCCAAGCCATAATCCCTAAACTGGCTAAGTGATTGTTATATTAGGGCAAGTTTTGATCTATCAAGGTAGTTCATGTCCATGACCCTCAATAAAATTAGATGCATGTTTGAATGAAAAATTTTGGAATGATTTGGAAGAGTTTATATAAGTGATTCATAAATGTGACAAAAAAAATTATTAGAGGAGACCTAAGTGGATACATACGAAGAGGAGTAAGACAATTAAAGGAATATCATGATAGTTGGGCTTATGAAGGCTAATGAAAAAGGTAAAACAATTCTACAATTTGCTTTAGCACATGATTTTATTAATGCTAATATTTTTCAAGAAAAGAGAAAGCTATTAGTTATAAATTCAACTTTTTTGAACACATACAAATTATTTCCCTTTGAGAAAATAAAAATAATTTAGATTGTAAATATAAATTCTAATGGTGTTAATTGTATACCTAAATAACAACAAAAGAAAAAAAAAAGTCAAGGCAATATTCTACTCGTAGTTATAGAATCTTAATGATGAAAATAAAAGTTCACTCACTGATAGTCATAAATCAATGTTCTTAGGGTATAGAAGAGAGTAAATCCTATAGGATAATATTGCTAGTTGTATTTGAAACAATGTAGTAGGAAAATTTAAAGAACTATCATAGATTAAAAAAAAACTTAGTAATGAAAATAAGAAACATAAGAAACTGCTTAAAAGAAAAGTTTTATCATATAAGATGCCTTAAATATAATAATGCAAACAATTGGGAGATAATAAATTAACACAAGGGAGTTAAAAAGTAATTAGTGATACTCAGAAAGAAAGTTTTGAAGATTTATATAATAAATGAAATTAAACAGGCAGAAAGAAAAATTTAAAAATTTTTCAAAGGAAGAAAAAGCTAAATATCTAGATCAAGTAAAATGTGTAAAGGAGAATGATTAAAAATTATTAGTTAAAAAGTAATTAGTGATAGTGAAAAAGAAAGTTTTGAAAATTTATATAACAAATTGAAATTAAATAAGGAAAAAGAAAAATTTAAAAATTTTTCAAAGGAAGAAAAAGTTAAATATTTAGATCAAGTAAAATGCGCAAAGGAGAATGATTAAAAATTATTAGTTAAACATGAGGACATTATATTTGAATGGAAGAGTTATGTTCACAAGTTTCTCAACAAAGATTGAGATAAAACAATTGATCTAGAGAAACATAGTTGTTCAAAAATTAAATTTTTTCTTTTTATGACTATTTTTTAAATAAAAATTTAAAAAACATCAAAGAAGATGAAATGTGAAAAGTAATAGGATCAGATACCAAAAATAGATGAGTATGAGAGAAAAAAATATTATTTTGAAGATAATTTTATTATGTCATTCAATATTATTTTGAAGATAAAAAAGATTCCAAATGAGTGAAGAAAAAGCATTTTCATACCTACTTATAAGAATAAACAAGATAATCAGAATTGTAATAATTATCAATGAACAAAGTTTATGAATTATAATTTAAAACTATAAGAAAAAATTATTGGCCATAGTTTATAATGTGAGACAAATATGCTCAAAATCAATTTAACTTTATGCTAATAAGGTCAACCATTGAAGCTATGCTCTTACTGAGAAATATTATAGAAAAGTCTATACAAGAAAGATGATCCTCACTTGATTTTAGTTTATTTGGATAAAAACATCTAACATAATATCAATAGCATTTTGAAAGATCTTTGAAAACAAAAAGTCAACATTGCATATGTTAAAATCATTAAAGATATGTACAATGGAGCAAAGGCATTGTATGCACTGAAAAAGGATTCACTAAAGAGTCTTTGATAATAATTAAACTTTATTAAGGCGCTATTATTTATTTTTCTGTTAATTATGGTGCTCTTAATTGTCACATCCAAGATAAAGTATCACTAAATATGTTTTTTACAAAAAATAATTATTGACATAACTTCAAAGGACTTGTTTAAATAAAATCAAAAGATATTAAATCTAAACTAGATCTAAAAAGATTTATTTTAAACTCCAAAAGATTTCATCTTTATTGATCTAAAGTCGATATATATAACATAATTTTAGTCTTGGTAGAAATACAAATGGCAGACTTCTATTAGGGATCTAAAAATATTGAAGAATGAAAATTTTCATTATCATGAATCTATACACCAACATGATGGTAAAATTGATTAGGATGTTACTAATAAGATTCAACAAATTTGATAAAATAAATGATTCCTTTCAATCAATTGTATTATTGAAACATCCTTTAATATTAAACCTCAATTTAATAAGACTAAAAGAAGCCTAACAATATTATATAATACAAATATTGGTCTATCATAACCAAACATACAAATAAAATAAGTACAATAAAGAAAATGATGTTGTGATAGACAAGTAGCTATATCCAAAATATAGGATTAAAAATGAGTGCATTCAAGATAAAATTTATGCAACATTAATTAGGAATATACATAGAGAAAATTAGTTCAAATAAAAGAGATAGATTAATACCCATGTTAAGAGATGTGAGGAGTTAAAAATTTTTCTCCATGAAAAGGTCCAAATAGACCAAAAAAGATCAAAGAAATGACTATTAAAATAGAATTAGCGTGTATGGATATAAATGAAATTGTTAATAGATAGAACACAATAACGTCAAAAGATTTATGTAACCAATTCCACTTAATGGAATAAAACTTAATGTAACTAAGATTATTACTATTGATAACACTCCAACCATTTATTGGATGTGCCATTTTGTAGACCGCTAGGTTTTTAACACACAAACTATAATAAGCTACCATTATCATTTCCTCTCTAACTGTATACCACTTTTCTAATTGCACCTTGGCATACACTACATGGAGCTAATGGCCACATGCAGGTTAGAGGTGTTTCAGCAATCTACAAAATAAATGTGAATGATGGTTGATTTGCAATTTTTTGATAGCTTATGAAATTGCTAACACTAGCCTATGAGCATCATTGCTAGGAAATTTATTCAAGCATCCTTGGATAGTCTCTGAAGCTAAATTTCTTCCATTTTTTTGCAAGTTTTTCTATAACTTGAATTGGGGGCAATTGAGTGCTTACTTAATCAACAGAAATTGGAATGTATGTCAGAAAAAATAAAATAAAACAAAAAAAGGTCAACCACAAAAGGCATTCAGTAGAACAAATACACTAAATTGATCTCCTGATTTAAGTATAAAAAATTAGCTCATCTTGTAATTTGATATGGCTAAAAGCATTGATAATTTAATTCATTTGTTTTAAGAAAGCTTTATTCTGAATCCACCACAGCAAGTTGGGGGTGTTATCACAAGTAAATTCAAAAGGGTGAACGGTCTTTTCTTCCAAAAGTGTGAGCAAAATAGGTACATTTGGTCATAATTTCAAACCTTTAGTTATGATTTTTTTTTTTGGCTAAACTATTGTAACTTCTTATCATATGAATAAAAGTTTTGGTCACATTTTTTTATACAACAATGGGACAAAATAATAAATTTTAGCCACAAAATAATTGATTCAAACAATTAATAATCATTATTCTAGAAGGGTAAGGTTAAAATGGTAAAAATATGGCAAAAGACCATTTTATCACTTAGGCCAAATTCATTGACATTATAGCCCAAAGTTCTAGTCAAAAGATCAATAATCACTGCTCTTGGAATAAAAGCTTCTATATGAAAGCAGCAAGCGTGAGGTTGCTAAAAAAGATCCTCATTACATGGTCCCAATGGCCAATCGAGTGAATTCCAGCTTCTTTTCTTTTATTCAGTTAAGCCAAATGAAATACGATTCTTGTTTAAAATTTATAAAAATTACATTAGTTAGCCAAAAATTTAGTATTCATATCTCTTTTTATGCCATCTTAGACATTTAAACATAAGAACAAAATGCAATATTCATCATTGTTGATATTGCTTTGTAAACCATCCTCTTTTATTCTGATAAGCCAAATGAAATAATTTACTTGTATAAAATGAATAAAAAATTATTAGAAAGGCAAATATTTAGTGTTTACACCCATTTCAAAACCATCTTAGACAATTCAACTCAATAACAAAACGCATCATAGCCCAAGTTATAGCCAACAAATCAATAATCACTTGGAATAAAACTTCTATTGTAATGCACCAAATGGTCCATACATACAGACAGGAGAAGGTTCTTAAGGAGGATACCATGGGCCCAACAAACAGCAGAGTGAATTCTGGTTTCTCTTCTTTCATTCAGTTAACCCAAATGAAATAAATTTCTTGTATAAAATTAATAAAAATTTAATAAGTAAGAAAAATATTTATTGTTCATATGCCTTAGTAAAACATCCTAGACACTTCACCTTAATAACAAAATGCTCATTCACCATTGCCTATTATGCTAAACAAAGTGCATCACTCGTGCAATTGGATCAGTATCCAACAAAGTATAATGAACTGCATGACTTAACTAAGGATGATAATGTTCTTAAAGCAAGCAGAAAAACGTGCGTGAGAAAGGCTTTAAAACCTTCCTTCAGGATAGCTTTTATTCGTTTACTTTAGGCAAAACATTGGAACAATGTTTTATTTTGTATGAAAAATGCAGCAATAAAGCTTCCATTATGACGTCAAAATCTAGAACATAGTAGTTTAACAATTAGATCATTAAGTGAGCGTCAATGAGAGATATACCTCAATATCGATTATCCAACTTTTAGACTTATGAAATATTTTGTTAAATACACAAATTTAATATTTGGATATGCATGAAAATAAATTTATTTATTTGATGGAAGGTATCAGTTATACTTCAAAATATTTCTTCAAGTTTAATTTACTTAAGAGTCTGCTATTTAGAGATAAATTTAATAGCTATTAAATGATAATTATGCAGAATAGAATACTCATATCAGTTTGCAACAAGCAAAGGAATTCAAAGTTCAATGGCAATGATTTAGAGAATCTTTTTGGGATGATTTCTAGGTGGCATAGTAGGAAATATAACCTTCCATGGTTTAGTGATAGCCTGGAATCAGCTACTTGGTTTTCAAAGCAGTTATTCATGTGTTTATGATCATTAAATGTTGGCGATCTTCCCGTTATTTGAGAAACTAAGATATTTAATCTGCCATCTATATAGATCTGTTATCTCCCTTTAGTGAATGTCCTTTGTTAATGAGATATTTTGGGACTTCTTATATAATAAAGATTTGAATATATTTTGAGATTTTAAAAAAATATTATTTGTTCTTTATTTTGTATATTACTATTACAATTTTTTTATTATTAGAATGTCCTCATATCACATGGGAATAGGCCTGATATGTGACAGGATCACATAAATCTCGATGTTTTCTTTTGGATTCTAAATCTTTGTAGGCTACTAACTTATCACATATATCCCTCTTTTTGGCACTTCCACACATCTATGCCACTTGTTGCAACAAAATGGTATCAAGGCTAAATTAATGGCAACAACAAAGCTAAAGATCATGAAATTTAATGACTAAAGTATTTAGAATTAGTTTATCAAGATGGTAGGAGAGTTATTTCATTTAGAACTTAAGGAACTTAACTTTGAATGCTAAAAGTACTGTAATTTGCAATATTCAATGTACACAAGATGTTATAGATATAATTCGGTTCTAAAATGCATTGCAGCACTTAACCTTCACAAAAGAAGGTGATAAACCTCAATGTGACACGTCAATCCTCATGTCAGATCATACCACAGCAACATTTAAAGCAAGGAGATGACCATTTCAAAGGTAAGGGTATTTTTTGGTAGTTGTACATTGTTTATCTGTGGATCTATATTAGTTTGGTATAGATATGCTTAAGAAGTCTTTAGTGGTGCTAAGTTCATATAGAATTTGAGTTTTGATCAATTTCAATGTTTAGTCTTTCAAGACGCCAAGAACTTGAAATGACATATTGGAGTGGGGAAGAGGAACCAAATACCCTTCGATGATCAACACAATATTAAGGTGAATATGAGAATTGTTGAGATACGCCTAAATATTAATTATCTAACTTTTAGGCTTAAAAATATTTTGCTAGATTTGAAAAATATAATATTTAGATATCTTGTTATTTAGAATTGTTCAAGTCAAATATTTAAAGAAACTCGTAGGATATGCCACAACTAGAACTGTAACCTTTCAAAGATGGCATGATCACTTAGAGACAAACATGAAATCAACTGGCTTGAAAAATTTTCATGTTTTTGTCATTGTTATTTGTTGGTGATCTTCCCTGTTGACTTAGAAGCTAAAGTCTTTCGTACATCTTCCATATAGATCTCTTATCTCTCTTTAGAAAAAGCTTTTTATTACAACAATATTTTTAAGTTTTTTATGTACTAAATATTTGGGTATACTTTGATATTTGAAAAAGAGTCTTTTTTGTCCTCTATTTTATACACTATTACTATGTATTCTTCTATTAGTAGAATATTTGTTTTCTCTTTTATAGATATATGCCTGATTTATGATTAAAACATGTAAATTTTATTGGGTTGTTGATTTTTACATATCATCACTTTGTCGATCATCACATCTGATCCTCTTAACACTTCCACACATCCTCTATGCATCACACCATTAAATAATGAACAAAAAATTGAATGTTAGAAACAATAATTATTCAATCATAAACCTAGATAGCAAAGAAAATTTTTGTATTGGATTTTACTATCATATTCAAATAGTATTAGAGATGAATTTACCATGGACGGATGTCACTACCATTGACTCTCAATATATTTTCCCGCAAGGCCAAAGTTGTGTATAGAAATAAGAGCCAAGCCTGATGCAAATGAAGGTGAATAAGCAACAAAAAAGATGTTTGAGGCAACACATCCCGTATTGACTGCAACATGAAGAGTTAGTGCTGGCAAGTTAATACCTGATATAGCTGAACGGGCAATACGGGAAAGCATCCTTCCCACAACCAAGACCTTAAGAAAATCAGCATTGATGGAAAGAGAAGAAACAAGAATGCTGTTCTATCCTGTCAAATAAGAAGTCAAGTTAAAATTTGAATATGTCAAGTGCAGGCAGAACTTGGTAAAAGTTGGTAATAGTTGAACCTTTAGTATGACAGAAAAGCCTTACGGATATGGATCATATGGCAAACAAAGAATCACTTTATTGCATACAGGTGAATCTCTATACAATCAAACCTATGAATTAATTTTGATTGCCAATTAAAATAAATTTTGACGTAGTGTGATCATCTTTGATCCTTCATTAAACTAGATATGAACAAAGCTTAGGATTCATCTAAATAACCGACATTTTATTAATTAAAATTATGATTGAAAGTAATAATAGAAAGCCATAAATTGAACATTCATCCCCTATGTGGCTACGTAATCATTGAGCAAATGATGCAAGGTTTTTGGCATGTTAGTTTAACAACTAATTGTTAAATGTCCAGCTTGATCTCAACTTTATGACCTAAATCCTAAAGTTAATAACAAAGATACAATTATCATAACACAAAAATAACATAGGACCATACATTATGCCTATAAGCTCCATGTACAAAATGATGGACACATCATGATCTACATCAAATTCCTTGAACGGTAAGGACTTATCTTGTTATTATGAACATTCATGACCTGAAGTTTGCAGCATAAGGTAAAATATTCAGATTGAACTTTGACAGAAGAACATATGGGATTCTTACATTCTTGAACATTACTAACCCAAAATGTTGCAGAAAACATTGAAATGCTAACATCAACTTAAACATCCCAATTATCTTTCAAATTCAAATTTAACAAAACTATAAACTCTTCTTGTTCATAGCTAACATCTATTTTTGTTTTGTAATGCTGGCATAATTTCGGCTCTAAATACATGTATTTAGAACATTCAAAATACCAACAGATTGAGGCATGTTGAAAACTCCTTGGAACAAATTATTCAGTACTAAAAACAGCTAAATACATTCCTACATAAAAAGTGCAGCAAATATGAAAAGGAACAAAGTTGTGTTCATAATTGAATACAATAACAATTATTGTATTAGCTTGTTTAATATGAATTTCATTGACAATTCAACTTTTGTTGCCTGAAAATCATAGTCAGTTGAAACATATAAAAATAATTAGTTTTTTAACAAATTAACATAGCGGATTTGATGCCACTTTAAGCCATTCACAAACTAGCAAATTCAGGCATACATCAACATAGAAGTGTCCCTGATTATTGCAACAACACAGAAAAAAGAAATAAATTTAGTAAAGCAAGAAACCAAGAAATTAAAAAGTATGTTTAATGATACACAACGACAATGAAAGCATTTTAAACAAAATCCTATCTTTGATAATTATGAACAAAAGAATGCCAAAGCCCATTAACTGCAAAAAGGTTTTACGACAGCAACATATATGTCCATGAGTTCATTTCAAACAACAGCAAACCTTATCTCATATACAAATATCATTCAAAGATTCCATATAAAAGGAAGTAAAGTTAAAAGAAATCTTTCTCTACACCTTACTTGGTAACAAAGGCTCTATATTTTTTTTAATGGTAGTAGTCAAAACATTGTGAGTTGGCAATGGAGAATGTATGATCAAAATGCAAAAAAGTTTGTCAAATTATGATTTAAATGTTAGATTGGAATTAAAATAAATATATAAAAACAAACTTTTCTTTTGATTTTTTTATAAGGAGATAAAATAAAAATATAATAGTTATAAATATTAAATGATAGTTCAGAGTTTTTCTATTTTTTTTTTTTTTAAATTTAGTGATAGATTTCCTGTGTGGTCTGCCATTAGCAGTTGGAACACTATTCCTCAGTGGAAGTGTGTCCAAATACCATTTAATATGTTCCAAACATGTGTTTGGAACACAAAACCAGGCAAAACCTTAGACATTGACATGTGGGAAATAAATGAACCCCAGTAACCTTCGTCAGAACCACCAAATTGCAATTGGCTATATCGTACATAACAATATCATAAATATTGCTTCAAGAACAAGGTAAGAATCAACTACCATTAAAATTCTAGATGCAATCCAATCAGATAAACATTAAAACCTTACGGATACTTCGAAAAAAAGTCTTGCACAAGATTCGATTTAGATAAGCCCAGGAATATTTACCCTATAACTATTATACTCTTCCTTAACCTTGAGCCGCACCTCCTTCCTCGTCGCCCGCAAATTTACAGGTCCAAGGAACATCTTCAAGAACCGACCTGACAAATAAACTTCCGAAATCCAATCAGCTGGGAAAAAAAAAAAAAAAACCTAATCCTCAAAATCGAATGTCCAAAAATCTAATACTAATCAACCATGACCCTTGCTGGGGAGGAGCGACGCTACATCTCCGTCGACGAGCACGGATTTCGCTCTGTACATATCCTCTTCCACCTGAGACAAATCCAGTGTTTATCACCAACACCTTCACACACGGTGCAAGGAGGGGAAGATTCAAGAAATGAAACAATAAACCTTTTCGGCGAGCTTTTGATCAAAGGAGAGTGATCTGGAAACGAATTCCAGTGAGGATTGTAGACGCCGCAGGTCGGAATCCAGAGCGAGGGCACGCTGACGCAGAACTTGTTCCTCATTCCAGGTGCGAGACATGAGGGACGAGGTTGAGTCTTGCAGCTCGCGTGCGAGCTCACAAAGACGAGCCGCCTCGCCAACGATATGTTCATAAGCGTCCCGGCCATCATCAACCCCGCCGCCATTCCCGGCGTTACCACCCATCGTCACTGAATTCCCGACCTCAGTGGCAGGATGACACTTGTTCTGTACGCTCGGTCTCTGTTTCTGGTGACCCCCTCTTATTTAAAGAAACTGAGCGATGGTTGAAGTTTTGTTTAAATATTTAATAAAAATTTATTTTTAAATATTTCGTTATTAAATAGCTAAAATACAATTTGATTAATAAAAAAATGGAAAAATCATTGAAAATTTCCGTGATTTTATTATAAAAATAATCTTATATCCGATTTTTTATTATTTTCCAACAAAAAATAAAACTCATTTAAATATAAAGTTTGCTTGATGTGAACTAAGCCTAATATGTCACATCCTTGAATTCAATTGATGATTTATTTAATAACTCTAGGTTTTATATTTTACAAAAATGTTTTGGACTCAGACGATGAATCTTTGTTCAAAATCAAATCCATAAATAAGATTTTCAAAGATATTCATAAAAAAAGTCAGATTTAAAAAAAAAATAAAAATTTTATTATAAAGTATTTAAATCATATATTTAAAAAAAAAATCTAAAATTAAGATTGTAGAGTTAAATATAGATAAAGAAGTCTTATTTTTTTATATTTAAACATTAAAATTCATTTCACTTTTCTTATTAGAACATTGTTCATCCTTTATTAAGCTTATGGATGGGGTTTTATAGCAATTAATCCTTGTTGTTTGCAATAATTTGTTAAATGTCCTTCCAATTATAGAGTTGTTCTTTTTTTAGATTTTTCTTCTTTTTTTAATTACGAATAGGTCCATGCATAAAACTATCATTCTTTAGGAGTTCCAATAAATATTAATGAGAAAAGCTTAAGTCGAATCTAGGTTTTTAACTATGGAACGTAGCTTAAATTTTTTAAATTTTGTTGATAAAAATGGTGTGCCAAAAAAAATTATCTTTATCTATAGATTATTAATATGAGGTATATGATTTGTTATATGGCACATACTTAAGTGAATTTATATACTATAATTGAAATATTCATATCACTATAATATATTATTATTATGCAAACATAATAAGATTTTATCATATATTTTTTTGTAATCCTATTTTAAGGGCATTGATACTATTGTTATTATAATTGATTTTGAATATTATTTACATATTTCTTTTAAGAACCTTTAAATATTACATGTTTCTAATGATTTATTTTACAATTAGATAGACTTCACTTTTAGGTCAACTATTAAAAGGATGCAAAATCCTAGCATAAAACATTTGAATGGTCCTCATATTATTCAATATGTTAAGAGATCTATACTTATTCCCAACTCTGGGCATAAAGCTATGTTACTCTTTTTTTCCTTACAACCATGGCGTATATAAGCAACCTTTCAATATTAAATAAACCCTAGAAATTATATAAAGAGTTCAAATTGTAAGTATGATTGTATTATTTGTTATTTAATCAATAGGAAGTTAGGCATATGTTTTTATGATGAAGTAGACAATAGGGTCTCTTAACTTTCTCTTTATGTTCACCAATTTATTTTGTGAAATGGGTGGAACAACTTTAAGCTCGTGCATTTAATGTTTAACTTAATCAAATATTCTACAAAAGAGGATGTGTGACATTTATAAAATTAAGGAGTCTAATCCACTGATAATATATATTAGACACCTTAGGACATCCATGATTGACTCACTCCTTGGCCTCTAAGAAACTAAATCTCCATTTGAGTCCTCCTTAATGTTGTTTAGGCCTCCCCATCACTTTCATTTGATTTATTTTCAAGATATCATATTCCATGACCTCAATAGAAATCTTTTTTTAGAAATTTATTGACTAATGTAAATGAAGAATGATAGAGAAATAGAATTAGGAGAGAGATAGAGAGAGAAAGTTTATAAGACAAACTTAAGAAAATATCTTAAGAAAATAAAATTAAGATGTTTTCTTTCTTCTTGATTTCCTCTCTTGATAAGACAATCAAGTTCCATATTTGTATTATTAAAAGAAAAAAATTCACTAATTGAAAAAGTGAGCTTACACAACATTATGTTAATAAAATTATAATTATGTGAAATTTTTATTTAATACTAAGTGGTGGTTGTTTGTTAGGTTGAACTTAAAGAACACTAAATTTGATTAGCAACAAAGTCAATGTAAAAAATGAGAAAATCTTGAGATAGGATTGGATTAATATTAGATTAAAGATATACCTATGGAATTAAAAAAGGAGTTAATAGATCAATAAAAATAAATAAAATAAGAAAAATAGTAAAAAGTTTTTAGTATTTTTTAATATACATATATATTTTTCTACTTAGTAGTTTTATTTTTTTGTAATAATATTGACCAAATATGTAGTATGATATAAAATTTGTATTGATTTATATGCATAAGTAGATTGCTTACTAATTCAATGTCAATTTTCTTTATCCTTTGTTTAGTATTAACAAATTTGAAATTATGGTGATATATTTCATAGGAATCAATAAGAATGAGAAATAGAGAAATGATTTAATCAAGTATGTTTTACTTATATTAGTTTAGATATCATGTTTCAAAATATAATCACATGGATTATATATAATATTATTTAAATTGTAATAATTGGTATGAGATAAAATATTATAATATTAAATAATAGTAACATAGATGGAATCATTTTATACATCAATATATTTGAGATTTTTTAATTCAATATGATCTTAATTCCATTATGATTTCTAAAAAAAAGTTTGGATCACTTTATTATAAAAGAAAAGTGGTATAGTAATTTTTTTTAAAAAAAACTTATTTATTTTTAAAATAAAAAATTTATATTCAAAAGATAATAACAAAAAGAGGCTTTTTATTTAAATGATTGAAATATAGATTTATTTTTATAAAAATATAAAAAGGAATATATATATATATATATTTGTATGTGTATATATGTGTAAGTGTGTGTAATATTTATTCATTATACTATAAATTTTGTTTATAGAATTATTAAAAAATATTTTTATAAATAGATATTATTTTTATATTAAGAAAAAAATTACAAATAAAATGAGAGATTTATTATGCATATAACATGACTTTTATATTAAATCATAAAAAAGATTATTTTAAAAAAAATAACATTATTATTTGTTATTTATCACTCTACAAATATTAGTAAATAGTAATGATTCCACAATATGCTATATTATATAATTTGGGATTGCTCTTAGACTTTTTAGAAACTTTTGTTATTTTTTTAGCCTGGTTCTAATTTGTTGTATTTTTTATTTCAAATAATTGATTTACAAAGAATATTGTGATTTATTATCACTCTTTTTTGAAAGATTTTAATATATCATCTATTTTAGTAATTACTTTAATATTCTTTTATTTTATGTATTTATCAGATAGAATTGATAAATGAGTACGACAACATATGTCTTGTGCTTATTGTGCATGTCCTAAATACATACAATTGTTAGGTTTACAAATTCTTTATTGAAGAGTTATTTTCTTCTTAAGATTTTCTCAAATCAAATGTTCTTAAAAACTTGATAAATCTAAAATAGATATCCTAATCATTTTTCCTTTTGACACCCCTGCAAAGACTCCTTTATATCTTATCTTTATTAACACTATTGTTAGCTCAAGCTTCCTCCTCAACCCATTTGAGTTTATCCATCACCATTTATTGTTTACACTATATCCTTACCTTAATGCCCACAAAGATTTTCTCCTCCTCACCCCATTTTCCTCTCTTTCGAGGCATCATACCCTTTGATATGCTTTCAAGTCCACATTTAATAGTTTGCTCTTTTATTTTCTTACATAGAGGCCTTTTTCTGAGAGCTCTTTTCGAAGGCCAAAAATTCTTCTCCCCTCATTTGAGACTTCTTGATCTCCTTATGCTTAGTTATTGAGATCTTCATTTCATCCATAACTTATTTTGTTTATTTTCTTTAAACACGCTCTAACCTGTAAGGTTAACAATTATACCCTTCATCTTTTGTCTGTCATTTGTATATTGGAAATTTTTTAAAATTTTTATCCTCAAGATATTTTTCCATTATTTATAAGGTTTTTTATTTCCTTGACTTCCACCTCATGTTATTTGATTTATTTTTTTCTTTTAACTTATCAATCGTTGATAGATCCTTATATTTTCTTCCTAGATCTTAATACATACCATGGTTATTAACATTTTACATGGAAGAGACTAACAATAGTTGTAGTTGCATTTCAAGTATTTAACATGGAAGAGACTAAAATCAATAACTTTTCCTCATGTTTAAAGTAAATCTTTATAGAACTCAATGAATTATAATTATATTGAAGACATTAACATGATTTGTAGTAGATGCTTTTTTTTGCTATCTTCAGATTGAATAATCATCATATGTGTGTTACATAAAGTTCATCAAACATTTAGTGAAAATATTCTTATGTAGACTAAAAACCACATTTCTTACTAAACAAAGCAACAACATCGCGAATGCTAATCTAACAAGCAAGCTCTAATCTTGGTTTGTGGACTATAGTTTTGATAATGTACACATCAATCTATGCCTTTTAAAACCAAGCTCTTTCACTTTAATATTATTAAAAAAAGTTTAAAATATTAAACTTTAGATATTCACAAACCCTGTTGTCCAAGCAAACGATGATTTAATGCTACTACTTGCTGAGAGAGATATCTCAACAAAAATTTTGTAGACAATTACTAAGAAACAATCAAATATAATTAACTATTATAACATCTCTGATCACTTATCTAAAAAAATTGCTTACGTGTTAAACAATAATAGAAATCATATATAAATATAAAAAACATAAGACTTTATTTGAGACTTTGTTGTTGTCAATTATTGTATTTATATTTAAATCTTTGTAGTTAAAGTAATGATTATATAAATGTATCAATCTTAATATTTTTTTAAAAAACTTGTCATTAATGTAAAGTACTTATATAATATTATTTTTAAATATTTTAAATGGCATTATTTGTAGCAATTTGCTAGCATATATATACAGTATTTAAAACAATAAATTTCAACATTTTTTTAAATAACAATATTAATATTCTTTTGTAGTTTTTTGAGAATAAAAAAAAAAAAATAGAACCAAGGAAGGGGGTTCTTGAAAAGCTTTGAGGTCTCCACCTTCGCTTCTTTGAGCCAAGACGATGACATTAGAAGCACAAGTCGGAGTAGTCGAGTGATAGAGAATAATTTTGTCCATGTGAGGAGCTTGCTTTCTTTCTCGTACACCGGGTTCCTTCAGCTGCTTGTGGATTGGAAACCTCGTTCCATCTTTATTCCATCATTTGAGGTGGGTTTTGTTGTTGTCAGCAAAACTTCCAATTGCGCGGAGCTTAGCTGTCTGTTATTTTCTGATGCTCTCAGTGGCTCTCTCTGTTCTTCTTTAAGCGGCGCTTTTTTTTTTCTTTTTGTGTGGGTTGCTTATGTTGTCAACGTTTTGATTTCTGATGTCATCAAAGTATATTTTATGATCAATTCGTGTTGTTCTTTTATTTCTGCAAACTCCTTTTAAGCCGTGACCATTTCAAGGTTTCTGAATATATTGGGGAAAATAGAGAAGTTTATTTTGATCTCTCCTTTTGCCGAGTAGCCTTCTCTTCTCTACGATTAATACAGCTCCTCAAGATTTTGTTGAACTTCCATTGTCTTAGAGCTTCTGATTAAGATATGTTAGCTGAATCCCCTGACGAAAAGCTGTGGAAAGATCAACGTTGCTTAGTGCTTATGTCTTTTGTTGTCCGTCGCATCTGCTGAAAATTGGGTATATTTCTTATAGATTTATTGCCGTTTGATTTAAAGCCTAAAAAAGATAAGTGGAATGCCCATGCAGCTCAATGGCAATTGGTTATCCCATGATAGCTCAACTGGAATATAGGAGGAGGCCTGTCACATGGATTTTGGCAGTAACATGCCTCTGTACAATTTCCTTTCTCATTGGTGCTTGGCAAAACACAAGCACAGTCCTGCCTACATATTCAAATAACTCAGAGGAATCGTACAAGAATGGTTGCAATCTTATGCCTACTTTGTCCAGTTCATACACGCTTGATTTTCAAGCCCACCATCAAGTGAGCATGAACGATTCATCTCTTTCCGTCGAGAAATTCTCTGCTTGTGCCTTGAAGTATATTGAGTATACACCTTGTCATGATCCAAAGAGAGCAAGAAAGTTTCCAAAGTACATGCTTGTTCATCGAGAGCGACATTGTCCTAAACAGAAAGAGTTTCTACGATGTCTCATTCCTGCACCACCGAATTACAAGAACCCTTTTAAATGGCCTCAGAGTAGGGACTATGCTTGGTATGATAATATCCCTCACAGGGAATTGAGCATTGAGAAGGCGGTCCAGAACTGGATCCAAGTTGATGGTGATCGGTTTCGATTTCCTGGTGGAGGAACAATGTTTCCTAGGGGAGCTGATGCTTACATTGATGATATCAATACCCTAATCTCATTAACTGATGGAAAAATTCGAACTGCACTTGACACTGGCTGTGGGGTGAGGGCAACGACTTCTTTGTATACTTTTGGTATTTGGATTGCATTGAAAAGACTGTTATGAAATGTGTTTATGTTTTTGGTAGGCTCTTCTAAAATGTCTTTCTTTATGTTTTTGGTTATGGAGGTTGCAAGTTGGGGAGCTTATCTTTTCAAGAGAGACATATTAGCTATGTCTTTTGCACCAAGGGATTCTCATGAGGCACAAGTGCAGTTTGCATTGGAAAGAGGCATTCCGGCAATGATTGGAGTGATGGCATCAAAAAGAATTCCTTACCCAGCAAGGGCTTTTGATATGGTTCATTGTTCGCGGTGCTTGATTCCATGGAAAATGTTTGGTAATATTCTTTCTTAAGATAAATCATATGTTAGTCACAATAAAAAATGATAATGTTTTTTTTAGCCCTTTTCCTTCAAATTACTTCTCTAAGTAGTTGCACTTATATAACTATATCTACAAACTATAATTGAGTTCATTTTGTATGGGGCATTCTTAAAACTTTGAGGTCATAATTTTATTGGAAGCTAATTGTTAAGTTTATAATTTTTTTTTTTAATTTTTGTTTGCATGTTTCATTCATTGATGTCTCCTATGTCATATTACAAATGTAGGAATGTGTAAATTGATAGCCAACTGAAATTGATACTTTTGTATCACTTTATACAAAGAAAAATTAATCATGTGCTCATTTGGTATTGAGTTAGTTGATAATGAAGTGATTCTTTTGTCACTTTAGAACTCAAGGGAGACATTAGAAATTGAATTATAATAATTTTGGTTAAATTTCTTGGATAAGTTTTCTTATGTTTGGAGGAATGCAGATTAGACCATGGTTTTAAAGATTTTATTTGTTAGGGATGTTATTAGTATTATTAATTTTCATGCTTCCCAAAGCATTGTTAGGAATTGTGACTTGTCCAAGAGGAAATGTAATTTAAGGAAACCAAATGGTGAAAACATTTTCAGTGAAGAAAATCTAATTAGACATTTAACAAGCTAAGAAATTTAAGACATTCATTTAGTAGGTTAAATAATTTTGTAGTTTACTTCAGCTTTATTATTGCATGATTTCCATTGCTTCATTTATATGTTTGAGCTATCAAGAACAAGGATTGTTTTATTTTTACAAGGACAAGAGAAAAAGAAAAGAAAGTAAGTTCATTTCTTACTAAAGTTTCTTAATTATCCAATATCATTTAATTAGAAATATTGATTCAAGAATAAGCAGTGAAACAACAAGATGCAGTTGTGTTAGGAATTTTTAAGATGCAAATTAGATTGTCTTGGGTAGTAGTCAAAATGGGTTAATGAGATATGGATGTTGGAATCAATTCTTTGAATGTTGTGTTTGGGGAAGAAAGTTAAAATCTTTGCAAAAATGTGCTAATCAATGTGAAACTTTTATATAGATTAGGTGACTTTAATTTTATTTGATTAAATCTATGACAATGTGATTTTTGAGATATTTAAGGTAATTTAGGTGCAATAGGAAAAACATTATTAGCTTTTTTTTTTGACATAGATATTAGAAATTCTATAAAGGCTAAAAAGCAACACATATCCCTTTGTCATTTTTATTGGTTTCTAAAAAAAATAGGTATTTTTGAACTAATGCTATTCACTATGGTCCTGTGATTGACAAATATGTCAAATGACTAATGAAAGAGTACTTTAATACGTACATATGAAGACAATAATGTTATATATAATTATGTCAATTATGTAGTTGGGATGTGACTTACGCTTTCAATCTAACATTATATTAAGGAATAAGAAAGATTTTTTTGTCGAATTTGTTTGGTTCATGTCATAAAAGGCTTTATTTTGTGGGAGGGTGAGTGTTAGGTTAGATTTCTTTTGAGGTTATGTTTTAGGCTACATTGCTCAGGATGGTAAATATTATGACAAATGATGCAGAGGAGTACCAAGGGATCTAAGCTATGGCTAGGACATACAAGAAGATGAGGTGGATGAAAGGATTATACATAGGATTGAGTAGTCACCATGTTAGCTTAATAAATCAAATAAACTAGCTTAGATAGGGATTAACTAAAATTGAATTAGAGCAATTGGTAGTTTTAGACATAACTACTTGTAATGACTAAGGAAAATACAGAGAAAAACATTCAACTCTCTTATCTTTTGCCTTTTGGCTCCTACTGACTGTTTTTTATTTCTCTTTTCTATTTAATTTTTTTGCTTATCTTCTTCTTCCTTGATTCCTTGTAGGTTGTAGAAGTATATCTACTATGTTATTGCTCTCATTACCTCTTAGTGCATTGAGCAACTAGATGTAGCATTTCTCTTATAATGGGTTTAGATCAAATTTGCATTTATCATTTATGATTACCTAAGTATTCCAATGGCAACCTCCTAAAAGAAATACATTTTAAGCTTACAATTCCAGGGGGTTGTTCTGAGCATGATAATCATAATCTCAACTTGTTATTAATTGAAGTATCAAAAAGAACAAATTTTCATTTTGAATTCTTGCATTCACATGATACACAAAGAACAAATTTTCATTCTGCATTCTTGCAATTGGAAAATACACGGAAATTCGAATTATCAAACACTAAAACTAAACATTTCATAGATTGATGGAACCAATCCAATTGGGTAATTATTTCGTGCAGAACAATACCTTGATTTTACAATGCAAATGATGAAAAAAGGTTTCTTTTCTTTTTTTTTTTTCATATGGATGGCAATATCCTAACATGGTACCAATGGTTGTACAAAAATAGTCAATTATATTCTTGATCAGTTTACAAGAAAACAATAAAATCCTAGTTTGGACTGTCTAAATTTCATGACCTGTAGAGAGAACTTTCAAAATTAACGCAAACATGTTTTGTAGAAGATGATCTTTGTAAGTTTAAGAAGTATCCAATCAGATTGTAGACATTTTTTTGAATATTTTTGCAAAGTTGTTTTGAATATGGATTAAAGTTTGAAATTTGCTTGGAGGCATGACTCTTCTAACTAAAGGCCCTAGCAGAAGCAGCAAACTTTGCCAAATTGATTGATGACAAATTGAAAAAAAATCTTATCATGTTTAACATCCAATCTAAACGTTCTTCACGACACTGGTATCCACCTTCTCTAGGATTCTTATAATTTCTACTTTATCTATGATACCTTCAAAATGCTTTGAGATACTTTTTGTTCCTGTAATAGTAAAACAGTCCAGGATTACTACCTACAGCACAAAATGCAAAACGAGTTATCCCTAAAAAATGACTTGCTATTGAACCAATGTTGGATCATTGAGAAGAAGGGTTGTGCTACAATTGTGATGAATAGTTCCATCATGGACATGTTTGTCAAAGTAAACCATTTGTTCTGTTCTTAGAAGATAAACACCTACATAGCAGATATGGGTACAATTTAACAAGATACAAATACAAAACTAGCGATTGTTGCTCTTGAGCTTTTTTTTTTTTTTTTTTTAAATCAACTTCCATGCTTTTGAAGGACAATAACCACTAAAAACATTATTCTTACAAGACTATCTTAATAAACAACCTGTTAAGAGTAGTACACAATGGTTCTGCACACAATTTCGTCCAAGAATGATTGTTGCAACATCTTTCTTTCCTACTCTTTCCCTTCAGCTATTTCAAAATGCTGGTTAGTAATGTAGAACACCTTGTTCAGAGAAATACCCAAAAGTTCCCATTATACTTTAGGGACACAAATTTGATACTTATTGTTTTGTCCTGGACATAAAAGGAGTGGATATCATTTGAGCTGTGTACTTGGTCATTTTCCATTAGGATGCTGAATATATATATGATTGGCAACTTTTGCAATGTTTAACGATCAAGTAACATAACATGGAGTATTGTACCTAGGCAGTTTTATGTTATGATTTATGCTTCATCATTTAGTGAGAATTAGCAAGTGAGTAATGTTGGGTTGAATGCCTCACAAGAATATAAATGGTTTCTGGCAGTTAAGTAAGATTGTGTAGCTTTCAAGGATTAATTATAGTATTTTTCCTCAGATGGTCTTTACCTACTTGAAGTAGATAGAGTTTTGAGGCCGGGAGGATTCTGGATCCTCTCAGGTCCTCCCATCAATTGGAAGGTCCATTATAAAGGATGGGAAAGAACTGAAGACGATTTAAAGCACGAACAAGATGCAATAGAGGATCTTGCTAAACGTCTCTGCTGGAAGAAGGTGATTGAGAAAGGTGATCTAGCAATATGGCAAAAACCCAACAACCATATTGAATGCATTGAGAACAGGAATATTTACAAAACACCTCAGATTTGCAGTACTAGTAACCCTGATGCAGCCTGGTTAAGTGCCTTGTGAAATTAAATACTATCCTTTTCATTTTATCGAGATGCTTAACTCTTCCAAACCTTGAATGCTTTATAGGTACAAGAAGATGGAAGTTTGCATAACCCCTTTACCAGAAGTTAATGATTCAGAAGATGTTGCTGGTGGTGCATTGGAGAATTGGCCAACACGGGCATTTGCTTTGCCTCCAAGGATCAGCAGAGGAACCATCCCGGGACTAACTCAGCCAATATTTGAAGAGGATAACCTCATTTGGAAGGAAAGGATAGCTCATTATAAACGGATCATACAACCCTTAGCTACAGGGAGGTTCCGAAATGTTATGGACATGAATGCAAATATAGGTGGATTTGCAGCCGCAATGATTACATATCCCATTTGGGTGATGAATGTAGTGCCCGTTGCCTCCGAGCAGGACACGCTTGGTGTAATCTATGAGAGAGGTTTCATCGGCACTTACCATGACTGGTGTGAAGCTTTCTCGACTTATCCAAGGACATATGATCTTATCCATGCTGGAGGTGTCTTCACATTGTACCAGGATAGGTAACGATTCTTCCATTTTCAATCTCATTGCTTTTGGTTCCATTAAATCGTCTCATGCTGATATCGATCTTTCCTCATTTTGGTTTCCATGTTGCAAGATCTGTTGTGGTTTATTCCAGTTTCACTCTATTCCTCTACATTTTACTCTCTTTCAGTGCATTCAGTAATTGGCAGATGTGCAAAGAATGTGCCAACTAGTTCTAATGTGATGTCATGGGTTTGTTCATCTCTTTAGGATACTTTCAGTTCATTGAGAACAAATCATAAACCAATATTGCAGAGAACTTTATTGCTTTAGGAGCAGCATTAAGACAAGATGGTTTCTCATCATCATGTGCAATGGTTGCAGGTGTGACATAACATACATTCTCTTGGAGATGGACAGGATTCTTAGGCCTGAAGGCACAGTTATATTTAGGGACACAGTTGAGACCTTGTTGAAGGTCCAAAGTATAACTAATAGGATGAGATGGAAGAGCCAGATCAAGGACCATGAGAATGGTCCCTTCAAGCCTGAAAAGATCTTGATCTCTGTGAAGTCTTACTGGACCAGCCAACCATCTTAGACTATGTAAATCTGCCATTGTCAGCTTTGCTGCTGCTGCTTTTCTCAGTCTTCTTCAAAGAAGATGGCTGATTGGAATCCAGAAAATTAAAGAGGGTATTTTGCTGGATGTTTTGGAAAGTACTGCAAAAGAAGAGATTGTGGTTATGTGTATTAGTTCTGTTAATACCCAATATTTCCTTTGTTTAGCTTAAACATTGAAGTGCATTGCTCAAAAGAAGCTGCATGGTCTTCTTGTGTTTGCATTTAACTGTGTAAAGCTTGTAGTTTGCATAACATTCATACAACTGTTTGTGTAATATACTCATTTCTATAACTTTTTCTTATTTTATTGAAATTTTTAGATAAATTTTGATGTAAAATTGGTTATGATCTAATTATTGCTATCAAAGAAAAATAATTTTAAAGATATGCTTCTAGAATCTCATTTAAGACTAACTAGAAGAGTAATAGAGATCAAATCTTACAAAACAGGTTAGTCGAAAATCTCTGATCATACGGATGACATTAATTATAATAATAGAGAAATAGTCGACCATGAAGGCTCACATACCTAACGATAATGATAATGTATTTCTTGTCTTGTACGTTACTTCTTTAAGAAAGAAAATATAATAAAGAAAGTATTTTATCAACCCTAATCTTACATAGTGTATATAATTATATTATTGAAATAAAGATTGAAGTTTTTAATCATCAAAAAAGAAGTGATTTGTTATAATTTTTAAATCTATGACAAACATGTCTGTGACGTACATACATATCGACGAGAAGCTTCTCAGGAAATAAAGATCAATGGTCACAATAAGGTCCCCCCATGGCCTTGAAAGTGACGTGTTCATTGTAATTTTTACAAGCTTATAACATTTGAGAATCCAATACAATCTTATTCATGCATGCTTGAAAAAGACTTGTGTCCTCTTTCTTCAGGACTCTTGAGAGGACCACCCCTTGGAGGTCAGGGGAGACAAGTTAAAATTGTGCTTTAAAACATTTTTCATGTAAGATACAATTATTAATATTTTTATTGTTTTATTAAAAAAAAATAAAATAAACGTCAAATCAGAGGCATGGAATTAATTGCGACGCGGTCCAAATCGAGCCAATAATGGGTCGCTGCGAGGCGGTTGGGTCATAAATTGGCATGCCCTCGACCGCACGGCGGCCGGGTTTGGGTATGGCTCGGTTTTTCGGGGCTCTCTTCTCTTGGCCCAGTGGGCCTTGGTTTGTTTGTCTCTTTTGGAGGGTCATTATGGGCATTTTTTTTTTAGAATTTAGGAAGCCACTTTCATCTTTAAGTGCTTTTGTTTGTTATCTTTTCTGTGGGTGAGATCGTTTGCTTTGTCTTCTTTTGTTCTCTTTTAGATGTATGATTAGATGCTCAATTTTCATATATATCATGTACAAATTATTTCTTTTATGTGAAATTATTTTATTGCTTGTTGTTATGTGCATGATGTGTTTCTATTTCACGTGACATTTTCTTTGTAATCATAGTTGTGTGATCTTTCTCATCAAGAATTATCGTAAATTGCTCCCGTCAATGTTGTTTCCTTCGAACTTCTCTTAGTATTATCGACGTGGGTGTTATCATGCAACCATGTTGATTTAGTTCTATTTTTTGACCTCGTCTCATTATGACTATGTAGTGCGAGAGTATGTGGTTATTGAATAATGACTAAATTAGAATGGGACATAGAATGTGAGAATATATGACCATTAAATATCAACTAAATTGGGAATATGTTAGGTTTAAAGACTTGATTTTTCACAATTAGTCTAATTAGATTTTACTTCACACAATTATTTTTATCCTAACTATTTTTCATTATAATTTGTTTATATTTTTCTTTATGCTTTTTTGTTATTCAAGTCATTCTTTTGGAATAACACAAGCATAGCATTGATTTAGTGGGAGATTCATTCTTCAAATATTTTATTTTTAATGTATGAGTGCTACTTAGGTAATAAAAGTGATGATAATGTAACGAATTTATTTTCAAGTAATACTTATTTAGAAATTATTTTATAAACATAACAAAGTTTTAGAATGTTTTTGTTTGTGTTATCATACATTTAAGAATAGTAGGTCAAGCCTATCTTATATATATAATCAACATTAACCAATTCTAACAAACATTACAAGTTATTTCAGTTACGTTAGATGCAAACGATGATAGATTGACCTATTTTTCTTTATTAGAGTATTATACTCATCTGAGCCTAGTGCATGCCTATGACTCATGAATTAGCCTATAAAAACGATGATTATGGGGTTCATATAACTATTTAAAAAGATTTTCCAACCTTCAATGAAAGTTTATGGAATATTGAGGTAAGAGTTTAGCATAACTTAATACCTCAAGTGCTTGCAAAAATGAGCTTCACTAATCGATATTCGAATGGTTCGAGTTCAACATATCAATGGAAGTCTCATGATTCAAACGTTTAGCCTCAAGTTAGAAGTAGCTTCTTAACTTTTACGATTACCCAAGTTTCTATGCCCCTAACGAAGGACAACCTTGCCTATAAGACCCTTCTCCTTTATTAGTTGAGTTTGTTCTATTCTTTTAGTACAACTCTCTTTACCTTTCTTAGTTCTAATCAACCTCATTGGTACCCATAAAAGCTCATAAGGTTTGTTTTTTTGACCAAAGTGACAATAGACTCTCCTTTTTTATCGATCAATATAGTGGTGACATTTTACTTATCAAACGTAGTCTTCCACATAATTCTAAGATCAATAGTTAGATGCTTATCAATTTTTATCGAGACAAGCCATTAGGTACAACAATGAAAACTCAACATTCTAACTTTGCCCCTCATTGGATTCTTTATTATTGGGCATTTAGTGTTCTATACCTTTTACTATTCACAAAAGTTTTCTAACTCATTCAAATAAAACTAGTCATCTCATTGATTGAGTGGTCTTAAAGACAACCTACAAGTTGGGCAAACCTATCACAAATCACTGTTTTATTAAAAAAATATTATCTGAAAATGATTTTATATTTTTTAACATATAAAATTTGACATATAATTTTTTATTCCTTTTCTTGTACACACGTAAAACTTTATTCAAAATTTTATTCCGTAAACTACTTTAAAAAAAAAAAAAAATAACGATGCTCTCCATTTATATAAGCGAGGAATCCAATGCTTTCTTCTTAATCTGTGACTGTCTGTCTCTCTCTCTCTGCTCGTGTGTGAGTTTCTCTCTCTAAGATGGTACCGGAGAGGGAAGGCCCGGAGTACAGACCGGACCCGCCACCCAAGTGGGGGCCGTATAACAACGCCGGCGACTTCAGCGCCTGTATGGCGATCATCCTCGCCTCCCTGATTTCCGCCCTCGCGCTCGCACTAGCCGTCAACACCCTCATCCGCCGCTTCATCCGCCGTCGCAGCCGGCGACAACATGCCACCGGCGACGTGGAGAAGCCCGCCGCCACAATGGCCGACGCCCTGCCGGCGGATGCGCTTCCCACGGTGGTGTTCTCCTCTGGGGCGGGGATCCCCGGCGGCGCCTCCTCCATGGCCGACTGCGCCATCTGCCTCCAGGAGTTCCTCGACGGAGACGCCCTGCGGCTTCTCCCCGACTGTGGGCACGGCTTCCACGTGGGTTGCGTCGATCGCTGGATCGCGGCTCGCCGTTCGTGTCCGACGTGCCGGAAAACCTGCCTTACAGCGGCGTCGGCGCCGGCGGAGGGTTTTGGGCCGTGAGCAAGGATGTGTTGAGATTCGGGTTAAAGAAAGGAGGGACGGCTGAGGTGTGTGGATATAAAGTGATGTGTATGCTCCTACTCGAGTTTTTGTTTGACAACGTAGTGGGTTTGCTTTTTGTTTAAAAATTCGGTGGGAGGTTATCAGATCTTAAAAAGTTCTTTTTTTTTTGTGGTGATTTTACGATTTCAAGGATTATTAATCTTTTTTTTTTATTAATTTAACTCACATCTTATATGAATTTAAAAATGCAAGCCAAATGTATTTATATTGTCACCATAATTTTGTTTTTTAGTGTCATAATATTTGAATATTTTTCAATAATCCAAAATACATTAGCTTATGAATAAGAATACATTGTTAAAGAATTCATATATTAAATTTTTAGTAATTTTATACAATTACACAATGAAATAATTTTTCATATTAAATAATGAAATATCTATAGTAGTTTGATAAATTAGAAAATTTTTATTATCAATTTAATAGGGTTATTAGTTGAAGAAGCAATAAATTTTTTGAATGACATTAAAATTATATCAATTAAATATGCTAACAAAAGTTAACTTAGTTATGAATTATGTTTAGCCATTTTGAGATTCTTAACCTAACAATCGTAGATATTATTTGAGGTATGAGAATTTTATGTCAATTGATAATGATCATTGGCATTATTAATGTGTTAATAATCACAATGTTAACATCATGTTAATATGATCCGATAATCTCCTCAATTTACTTCCTCTTCTTTCGAATTTTGTTGATCCAAGATGTTTGTTCTATATTGTTTACTTTTGCTCGAGATAACATTTACTAATTAAAATTTCTTCAAAGCTTTGGATTTCAATTGATGGGCGAAGATATTCTTCATATTTGTCTTGAATTTTATTATGATTATGCTAAATTTCATATGCATATACATGTAACTCTTACAATAGTTAATGCATTAAAATCTTTTGAATTGGTCTAAACTCGTGACTTAAAATATTGAAAAATGTGACTCACATGCTAAGATAGCACAACATATTATATCATATTAATTTGCAAATATATTATACATTTGAATTATATGGATAGATCTAGAATGGAACGAAAGAGATTGTTTCCCCTAGACATGAACTACTTCAAAGATAATTGAACAAAAGTTATATAAAAGTTAGCAAAAAAAAAAAAAAATGAAAAAATCTAAGAAAATAATGATAAAAAAATGAAAAAATCTAAGAAAATAATAATAAAAAAATGAAAATATGAGAAGAAAAACATTAGAAAAATGATTAAATTATTTGATGCATTAAAAAAACAAGCATAAAAACATAAAAGTTCTAAGAACTTTAAAAACTATCATGCCTTAAAATATCATCATCAAATATATATATATATACAGTAATTTTCTATAATATAAAAAGCGAAAAAAGTTTTGAGGTCATATGATTATCAATTCATTCCTTCTTTTTTTTTTTAAATACAAAATCCATTTGGAGAATACATGAACCATATAAAAATTATAAGTGTTATTTTTAAAAAAAATTTAAAATAAAAAATAAAATAGAGGAACACTTATTGAATAGATTCAATATAGAACAAGAAAAGAAACTTGTTGGATGACTCAAGTAACATCTTTAATGACATTAAAAGTCTTGTCTCTTAATTGGATCTTCCTCTTGCAAACTTTTTCTTATGGAGGATATACTCAACCTTTTCTACGCCTAAATTGTGGTAGAACTATGCAAGTTAAAGCTAAGCTTTGCATTTGCATGGAGTACAAGGACATTACATGGTGATATGACCATATAGTATGCCAAATCCCTAAATTGAATCCTTAGGGTGGTTCATTAAATTGCTCAATGAGATCGAAAAGAATACATGAGGTTATTTAAATTATCTTTCAAAACTTATAATACCCTAACAATTATCAAAACATTCATCAAAGTCCAAAATCACATTTGAATTCTTGAGCATCACTACAAAATATGGTATAAACATGTATGATTGCAATAAACAATGAGGTATATATAACATAGCCCTTGTAAATAGTATTCATCTTTAATTTGGAAATTGTGGTAATTGATATAAGGGTTTTAAATCAAATCCTAATAAATCTTAAAACATCAAATATAATTCTTTCATCTTGTCAAATCCATATGCTTATACAATCATAATAGTTAAAAATATATATATGACAAAATGCATCATTTGGTTTATTTTGAAACTCAATCATACATTTAAGAAAAAACATATTATCTTAAAAAAAACTATTTCTATTTGGCTTGTTTAGTGCTAATTTTTTGCTATAAACTCGGATGTATTGAGAATGAATTGGCGATATGAAAATAAAATGAACTCTCTTGTTGATAAATAATGATAAAAATGCTTAAGAGTCTATATTATAGTCTAGATTTTTTTTTATCATAATTTGAATACTTTTATTTTTCCTCATTCAATTTCCTGTTAACGAAAACCATAGTAAGAGACATCTTATTTTGTAATCAACTGTGATTAATAATGGTTTGTAGTGGTGGGCATTGGAAATGAATATCGATGGAAATGACGATAATGGTCGGTGAACATGTAGATCTATGATAACTGAGAGCGACAACAAGAACTCGTGATGGTGGCGGTTGATAGTAGATGATGGTCAAGGTGAGGTGACGGTTGACAATAATGGTGATTAGTGATAATGGTCGTCAACGTAGCAAGGCTTGCAACTGGTGGTCGATGACAAGTGATTGTCACTTAGCAATAACTATTGACAATGACGGTGGTGGCAATGGTTAATGGTTGCATGTAACAATGACAATCAGTAGAAGTTAGTAACAATCAAAGGTACTAGTAGTTCGCTATAAGAGGTGTTGATTAACAAACAAGGACGATGATTAGTGATAGAGGCAACGAATGCAATGAATAGTGATTAGTTAGACTTATTAGGTGATTTAAGAAGTTAAGAGATATCAAACCTCTAATCATAGTCCAAATTGATCGATTTTTAGAAGTCGTATAGCGAGTTCTAAAAGAAAGTGTCTTTCCTAAGCTGTTGCCAAATAGAATAAGGCTCATAACATAAGTAGAACTTTGTTGATAAGAATTCGTGTCTACGATAAAGTAATGAGAGATATATTTAAACCCAAAAGGATAATAGTCTTAAAGGGTAACAAATTGAATAAAATGATCGGTGCTCTTTTGACATATTAACTGTTCATCTAAATGAGTATGGTCTTAAAACACCTAAGGTATATTTGACCTATTTAAGACCTATTAACACATACAAAACATAAGAAGCAATAAAGAACAATTGTATGTCTCAAACATGTATTGTATGATAAAAGAGTTAAAACAAATTATCATAGAAGAGAACAGTAATAATAGTATCTATTACAAGATACAGTTATATAAACATACCGATGTAGCTGTTGTCAAATACATTGGAAGTGTTTGAGATCCAGCTCAATTGGTTGATTCAATTTTTCCAGAGCTAAAGCTATGTTAAACACAAGGTAAAAGAATAGGAACATGTTACTAAGCTCCCAATTAGAGTGAGGTAAAGCTTAAAAGAAGTAACCAGAGAGTTAAGTACAGGATTTTGCTTACGACAAATTGCAGTTTATAATTCCAAATGAAGCAGGCCATTCCAATGTTTTCTTAATGTTTCATATGCCTTAGAGAAAGGAATAGCTTTCAGTTCGGCAGTTTCTTCTAAAGGGAGTTCAACAAGACCCAATCTCATTAATGTATCCAAAGCCTTATCAACAGGCATCTCAATCTGCAGCAATTACAAAGGTCTCAAAATAAATCAAAGCCAGATAAAGAACTAGGAAATAGCATTAGTTCATACCTTTTCATTAAATTTGTCATACATGAATATTTCACACTCAGCCCCAATGCTATCTCGGCTTAAAGCCTGCACAAAATATAAGATTTTGTTTCTTAATACACAATGTACTCAAGAAATGACACGTTTGATGTAGTTGATATTCATGCTAAAGGTATTTGTTGACAAGATAGTGTCCTTGTATTTAAATGATCGTATTTATGAGAAGGTTAGTGAGGTATGAATCGAGGATAAGTTAAAAGAAAGGTACTTTCAATGGTTTTATAAATAGGAGTTATTAGAATTTTCTCTTGTGAAAGAGGAAGAAGTAATCAAATAAAGACATGACAATAACATGTTAAAAATGATTTGACATACTTGAATATTAAAGAAGAGTTGGTACTAGATAAAGAACAACTTTACTTGGAGAACAAGAAATTGAGTTATTATTATAATGGACCCACTTAAATTTGTCATTCAAGTCATGAGATATTTAACCCAAAGAGATAACGAATGCATACCAATCATATGTTATTGGGATTTATATCTGAAACAACTAAAAGGAGAATCAAAGCAAAAGCAGAATTAATTTAGTAAGTTTAAGAGTACCTTTTTTCTTCTTTTGATTTAGGTTTAAACCGTTAATTCAGGTTCAAAATTGTCTAAAAATATGAGTGAAAATTTACTATTATTAATTCTCTTTCTGCAATATAAAGATATAAATAAAGGGAAAAAAAACTTTCAAAGCAAGAAACCAGAATTACAATAGCAGCAATAGTAAACGAGTTATTACAAAATAATTCCTCACTTCCCCTCAAAATTGCACTAAATACGTTGATCTTCAAAGCTCTTGCATAGAAATGCCTTAATTAAGAAATCTACAATGTGAAGACATGTGAGTAAAGAATAACTTCATTTTTTTGAGTTTGAACATAAACCATAACCCTAAACTTAATCTTAATAGTACTTCTAAAAATATATGATTGTATCTTCTTCAAGTTACAAAATTTTCTCATACAAAAATGCAATACTCTGATATATATTTTCAATTAATGATTAAACCATCATAATCTATATCATTGTATAATTCTACGTCCCATCCCTTATGAAACCTTTCTTTAAGAATCTATCATTCTTAGATAACTTTAAGATCTCAAGATTCTATATACTTCATCCATATACTTCACTTTAAGAATATTCAAGTACTAACAAAAAAAAAAACCAACATTCTATCTAAATATAGGATGACAAATGAGTCAATCAACAAATCATATTGATATCAGCCCTTATTTATTGAAGCACCATACCCTTTTATGCTTAGTAGTGAATCCATGGGAGCATTTGCAGCTTCACCTAAGACCTCACATTCTTTTTGTAGATCCAAGACATATTTGCATTGATAAACTAAGATATGTTACATTGATTTTGGTAACCTCCATACCTAAAAAATATCATTGAAGAGTTTCTAGCATGTGATTCAAATTCTATGGTAACTATTCTCTTAGAGATTTATCATTTTCTCAAAATTCCCCATGACAATGACATCGTCAATATGCAAAAAGAAGATGAAGATTTTGTCATCATAAGATCGTTTGTAATTGGCTTGACACTAGAAATACCTATGTAATTTTATTGCCTTAATGGATATCTTGAACCTTGCTTTGGGGGATTTTTAAAACTGTTATTGATCTTTTCAAATGGCAAACTTTAATTCCGCTTTCTAAGCCTAGAGAGATCTTGATACACACTTCTTTTATGTGCCTATTTAAAAATGCATTCTTCACAATCAACTAGAATAGAGGCCAACCTAAACTTGCAAAAAAGGATATGAGAACTTGAATTGAACTTGACAACTGGATCAAATATTTCCTGATAGTCAATGCCATAAGAATTTGCAAACTTATTGCTAAAAGGAGGGCTTTTTATCTATCAACACTTTTGTCCTTTATATGTTTGATTTAAAAATCCATTAGCAGCCAAGCAAGGTTCCTCCATTGAAAAGATTAATAATTTCCAAAGATTGGTTCTTCCTCAATGCATGAATCACCTCTAATACAACTTTCCAGGTAAAGGTCTGAGAGATTATTGAATGTTGGTCAAAACCTAAACAACATTTAGATCAATGCTCCAAAGCTATATGATAGTTTCTTGTATAAAACATAATTTTGAATAAGATGTGTATTTTCTCACACCCTTCTTCTTCCATGCAATAGTAAAATGTGCATCATTCTTAGCTAGATTGAAGAAGTTTTAAATTGAGTATATCTTCATTCACTAAATCAAGATTGGTCTCTTAGTAATGCTTAGTAAGTTCCTATGCCTATCTCCTATTGAGCTTGGAGACTTAAGTAGACACATAGTTCATTGGATAGTGGTAAGGATCTAATGGACAAATGAATTTTGGGGATAATAATTTAAGAAGCTTGAAAAATTTGAAATAACCTGATACCAATTGAGGTGGAATTGTGAAGATTTTCAATTTCTCAAAACTCATATTCATTTGTTAATTCTTCCTCATGAATATGAGTTTTGTTGTAAAACAATTGATTCTCAAAAAATAAAAAATCTATAAAATTTAGTACCTAAGAGACAGTTGAACCTTTTTGACTTGGTAAATATAACAGAAAAGCACACATCCATTGCCCTGACTTCAAATTTCTTATACTGAACAAACAATGAACACAAGAATACTTTGAGTGGTATTTTTTACATAGCCCAAGAATGTAGATAAGATTTCAAGAAAATTTGCATAGGCGTTTGAAATTGAGGATTCTAGAAGGCATAATATTTATAAGGTAAGTGATCATGAAAATTACACCTTTCTAAAAATTCTTCAGATTTTTGGTTGAAAGGAGAGAAAATGTCAACTTAAAAATCTGTTTTTCCTATCCATTACGTTATTTTGTTTGGATGTGTTAACACAAAAACTGTAATGCATAATATCTTGACTCAAGATAACCAAGAATTGATGTAAAGTATTCATTCACATTATGAGCTTATTAGATTTGTTTTTTGTTTTAAAATTGAGCTTGAATGAAAGCTTTCAAAAGACTTGGGTCACCTCAAATTTTTCTTTCAAAAAAAAAAAAAAAAAAAGTGTTCGTCAAATTTGATCAACTATAAAAGAAAAAAAAATCAATGAGAAACAATAATAGCTTTAATTCAAGATTGTCACCTCATCACTATAAAACATTGCAAAAGGCATTATATTTTACATGATTGGCTAGGAAAAAAACTTCCATTATGATTTGAAAATTGTATATTTCATATTGATATAAAAATGGGCATTTAATCTTTAATTGCGGTGAGAACAATTTCTAATTTTGGATGACATAATCTACAATGCCAAAGCATTACTAGACAGAGAGTGGTATCAAAAGACACTTTGATTAAGTTCGACTATCGATTTTGTGAACTAGTCTACATGGAGAGCTAACACCAATGAGGTAAGCCTAAAAACTGCTTAGCAGTTTCAATCAAACTCCACAAATCCAAATCCTGAAACTCACCCAGGCTTTTTATGAACTTATTAGTACTTGAATTCTTATGTAAATTTACACACAGATGACAAATTGCAAACCAAATTGGGAACAAACGTAATAGAATTAAGAGTTAGGTTTTTGATAATTACTACTGATCCCATACTTATTACGTGGGATTGAGCACCATTAGCAATCCTTATAGTCCACTTCTCATTTCGTGGATTGAAGTTCATAAATAACCTTGAATATATAATCATGTGATCTGAGATTCTTGAATCTACGACCTATACACTCAGTTGCTTTCTTTTGATATTAAAAGCCCTTAAGAGATCATCTTAATGGGCTACTGATTTAGTTTTAAGATTGGAGGATGTAGAAGCATGTTGGGGCAAATTGAAGGGCTTTTAAGTAAATAAATTTGGCTTTTAAGTAAATAAATTTGATCTTTTCAAATATTGGTACCTCAGGTAAATTTAATTTCTACACAATTTGCTATATTGCCATTGTTTTCCTATTGTTTTGTTGTTTTTCAATTAGCATTTTTATCATGGATATAGTCTCTTTTTTGGCCTTGTAATAGTGATCACAGCAAGGTCGTCCCTTCTTTTGTTGCTATCATATTTTAATTGTTGGATACATCAAACATAAAGCTTTGTTCTTCCCTAATTGTCAGGTAGATTTATTATGCCTTTCGTAAGCTTGGAATAAGCTACATTGACAAAATGTTCTCTCGCACATTATCCAAGTTTTTGCTTAATCCAAACAAGAACTTGTATAATCCTTTCTTTTCACTATTTTCTTGCATTTTATTACATTTCTAGGGCAATACCACTTGTATTTCCAAAACATATTAAATTGTTGTTACCATCGAGCAAGTACATTCCAATACTGGGTAATGGAAAGCTCTCCTTAACATTGGTCATGAACAACATTTTTTATTTCAAATAAGTATTATTACACGTGAATAAGCCTCCTTTGAGCCATTCCATATCTTTGAGGCAAAATCTCACACAAAAGAAAATTTTCACCAATTTTGTTTGGTCAAAATGTTATTCAACTAAGACATGATCATATTATTTTCAAAATTTCATGCTTCAACTGCTGGATCTTCCCTCTTTGATTGAAATGCAACTCCATTAAGATAATTAACCATCCCTATCATATATGAACATCATCATAAATTGAAAAAATTGCTAATAGTTATGCCTTACAAAATATGATTGCGATGGGGGCTGAAGAGTTGTTTGTGACTCTTGAACTATCAATCGTTTATTTGTCCTTAGGCTCAATGAACTTGCTTTTAAAGCTCCTAACTAAATTTTAAGACTGTTTTCCACAAAAAACACTACCATGCAATATACTCTTTTCAATCAAAGCTAAACGTGGGCAACATGAGCATCAAGATTGATTCAAACAATATGTGCAGTCCTGGCCCAAAAGTTAACTAGATGGTCAGATCGCGTTTCAAACAAGCGCAGTTTCCACATAAATTAATAGCATTAAAACCCAATCAAGAAAAAATAATAGAGGCTTGGGAAAATAAAACCATAAGGTTATGGATAAAAGTTTCTGGAATCGGGAAAGAAGAAGGAAGAATATTACTTCCTTTTTCTTGGCTTGTTCTGCCATATTAATACAGATTAGCAAGCTATATACCTGATATTTTTCTTGGTGAAGCAAGATTGCATACAGCAGAATCGTTTCTTTATACTGCAAAGAAAAAAATGTCATAAAAGAAGATGAAAACAGTAATATACATGTTGTCTAGTAGAGTTTTACTTGCTGCTGTTCTGAAGCATCTAGAAGAAAGTGGACAGATCCAAAACCACGCGCCAAAGTTTTTTCATAAAGGGTCTTGTTCACTAGCAGCTGACAAAAGCTCCAATACATAACTAGTGAAGTCAACAAACATTTTTTCAACATTATTGCAGCAATAACCAGTGGATACCTTATTTAAAATATAGAGAACAAATGTATTCTTAGTTTACACCAGTCTATAAGTCTGTTATAGATTTTGCATCATAAGATTTTGTTTTTGCTTTAGGTTTCAAGATTGCTTCTTCATGCAGAATCTACCATTTATTTTAATCTGACAAAAAAGCTATTTTCGAAATGGCTCACGAAGTTGGGGTTAAACAGTTTGAGTTAAAGTTCAATCCTATCCAATCGAACAATTTGAGTTTGCAGACACTAGCTCAAACACGATTATTCTTTGGCACCAAGAAGAGGTCGTTTCTACTGGTTTTCTTCACAAGTAGATCTAATTCTGAATCTTTGTTTGAAAATATTCATTATTAATGTTCCAGCCAGAACTCGGTCTCTTTCGAAGGATGCACAGTAGCAAATATTGAATATGAGGTTGTGAGTTCCTTTATTTTCAAAAGGCATTTTTTTGCTATATTACTACAAGTAAAATATTACGAAAAAAAGGGCCTAAAACATAAAAACATAAGCCATCCAAAGGATCCTTACACCAAAAAAAACATTGAAGGACAACCAGAGTCAAAATTAAAAAAATTGGGTAAACACCACTGAGATAAAATTAGGACAGAAGTGAAACCTGATATCGATCCCAAGTCTGCTTATAACCAAGAACCACACGGCTCACATATATTATAAGAGCAGCAGCAGCAATTACATCAAGAAGAAGAGCAGAGCTGGAAAAGAAATAATAATCTCCTTACTGGATATCACACAAAAATGAAACAACTAGAAAGTCAATGTTACAATAAAGAGATCTTTCAACGTAATTAAGACAATAATCCATCTCTTCAACTTTATTCTAAATTTAAAAATCTAAATTGTGTAATTCAATTGTATGAGAATCAAACCTCATGATCTCTATTAGAGGGGAAAAAGTTAAGTTTCATTAATTGAGAAGAGAGTTCATAACTAAGTAAAATAAAGCACATAAACTAAATAAAGAAATATTATATGATTATGATAATATAATAAAGAAATATTTTGAAGATATTCTTGAAAATATTTTTGTAGTTAATATTCTTAATACACTAATATTCTTAAAAAAATTCCCTCAAATAGCAGCATATATATATCATGAAGATCAAGCTTCTTGCAAAGATTAAAAAATCAAAGTGGTAAAATAAAGTTTGTAATATTTGCTATTTGTTCCTTATTAACAATAACTATTTGCTATTTGTTCTTTCAATGTGTATAATCCTTAATGAAAATTAACATTACGTACAATATAGACAACTATTTAATTACCACATTGAAAAACCATTGATTAAGTATCAACAAATTCAAATCCTTCAATGAGATTTTTAGCAACAACATCTCATAAGAAGAATGCATTATTTTGTATTAAGTTTCAACAACTTGATCTAACAATGACCATTTGCATTTTTGCTTCTCGAACAAAGAAAATATAAGTAGATGATCTTCAGTTACCAAATATGATCAACATTAGAGTAAGCTTCAATTTGTAAGGAGTTGTCTTTAATACACAAGCTCTTTTTTCTTAGAGATCTTTTAACATATCTCAAAATTCCTATGAAAAAATTCTAATGCTCCTTTAGATTTTGCACTCACTAACTTATAACATTAACAACAAAATAAATATTAGGTAGAGTAAGACTCAATTTGATAAGTTTATTGACTAGATGACAATAACGAAGAGTGTCTTCAAAGGGTTCTTCATCTCCAAAATTTTGAAGAATTCCATACTAAGGCTTGTTAATTTGCATCCTCAACAAAATCTAGGAAATACTTTCTTTTAAAAAGAAAGACACTACCTTTATTATATACGAATTTAATAAAATAAAAATGCTTTGTATAATAGAAATTTTTGATAACAAATATTTTATGAAGGTAACAAGTTTTCTTAACACCGAATATATCGATTGCTCTTACTAAGAAGAATGTTGTCCTCATAAATCATAAGGATCAATGTTCCACAAGAAGAGTGGCCAAAAAAAAATAGTTTGATCAATTGTGCTACTACGTACATTCAATTCAATATAGGTCTTATAGAATTTAATAAACCAAGCATGAGGCCTTTGTTTAAACTCATATATGGCTTTCTAAAGCTTACAAATCTTGGTCCCACTGCAAGCAACATACTTAGGTGGTTGTTTCATATAAACTTCATTGTTTAGTTCACCATAGACAAAGTTGCTGCTCATATGAAATTGAAATAAGGGCCATTCTTAGTTAATGACAACTAAAAGACTAAATAAAAGAAATAAAGCTGAGCCATTGGGGTTAACATTTCAAAGTAATCAATGCCATGATTTTAGATATATCCTTTGGCCATCAAATAAGCTTTGTAGCACTCAATAGTCTCATTTAGGTAAAACATAGTCATTAACATGCATTAGAAAGGAATAGGTATGACATTAGCCATGGTAACATTAATTTTATGACAATAGTGAGTGCTCACATTTTAATATCAATTGCAAGCTTTCATTTAGGATCTAAGAGTGCTTCATGATACATCTTGGGAATGAAAGCAATGGAGAGAAATGAGTCAAAGTAACAAAGTTGGATAATTGATTACACAAAAAAAGGCTATGTAGGGGGATGACTACTTTGGCATACACCATTATAGATGACAACTGATTAATGTAGATTTGATGTTTTAGGCATAGTTCAACTATCGATCATGCATGGTGAGCAGCATATCAGTGCAAGAAAAATTGAGCCATTAAATATAAATTTATAGTGTACGAGCAAGAAAAAGAGCAAGAAGTGGAAGAAAAACACTATTGAGACTGTTTATTAAAAATGCAACAATAGGATAGTAAAGAAACATTTCTTGTAAAGTAACATTCATGGAGACATACATGCTTTTTGTTGATACCCTCTCTGAGTTCAAGGAGAACCCAAAATTGCATTTCACAAGAAGAAAGTTTATTGCAACTTTGATGAATGGAATGACCAAAACATACATAACAAAATATCCAAATGGTTAAATGAAAAAGAGGCTTATTTGATAAAGATAAGAGAAGAATGAGACCCAATTTATGCTACAAAATGATATTGTATTGATTATATAATGGGTTGTGAGAAAGACATCTCACCAAAATTGATAACAAATGTTCATGTGAAACATCAAAATGCAAGTAACACCAAAAATCTATCAATGCTTACGTTCAACACCATCTTTTTCGAGGTATATGGACATGATCACTGAATAATGCCATGTTCAATGCACAAGGAATAAAAAGCAAATTGCATATATTTTAATGCATTACAAAAAATAAAACCTTAATAAAAGTGGAAATTGGGATTTATTTTGTGATTAAATTATTTTAAGACGTCAAACACTATTTAATGACACATTAATAAATATAACTGACTTTAATATGGTCGTTAATAAAAAAAATTAAATAGTGATTTCCTAAATAGGTCAAAGTAGAATGACTAGGACCACAAGCATCTGAATTAATTAAATCCAATGCACCCAGATTGTCAGAGGACATTGATATAATAAAATGGCACAATAGTATCATTCATAAATGCAACCATCATAATCATACTTAGAGGGTGAGAAAGAAATGATGAATGAATCATCATAGAAAGTGATGATGATTGAGACGACAAAACCATTAGTAAAGTGATGATGGTCAAGTGAATAGTGGATGCATAAAAGTTAGTAGGTGCCTCTTCAATAATACCACCATTATTCTTCTTGTTGAGATCCTAAGAAACATAATAAGAGAGAATTAAAAATGGTTTTATGATTTTGTAAGTTAGCTGATTGATAACAAATCAACTGGGATGATTATAATATAAAAAATACTATCTAGAGACATTGGGTAAAAGATGGATGAAACTTATTCCATAATTAAGATAGGAAGGTCTATTGCTAACAATAATAATTGGAAGAGTTTTGCAATGTAAGGGAGGATAATAATAGAAGATTACTTGTCATATTGGTAGATGAACCAGAATTTAAGATCCAAGAAATACCAGAGTAAGCAATGATTATAAAGACAAAAGCATAAACTACATTGGAGATAATACATAGCAAAGCGACATAATCATCTATATTTAGGCCATAATTAGTCGTAATATGCTAAGTAACTGAAGAATATCCAAACCTTTCCCAACATTAAGGAGTGATTGGTTCTCTAATAGTTTTGAGAGGGTGAAAAGGAGATGCGACCACAGCCTTATTGAGTATTATGTTCACCACAATAATGATTCTTATCATGTCCTCTAGTGCTGTGAGCAAGTGCAATATAGTCAAGGCTAGAACATCACTGAGCAATGAGTTTAATGATTTGGAGAAAACATGAGAGAGCCATCAAGATATTTGGGACCACCAAAACAGTGATCAATTCAGCTAAGTGAGATTGGAGATGCATTAACCCAACAAGAAACTTGTCCATAGAGAAAACCCTCATTTTGGTTTTGCCAAGTGGTGGTATTAATGGCAAATAGAGTATATTAAAGAAGTTTTGTCTTAGTTTCTATTCAAGTCACTATAATAATCTTGAATAAATTTATTACTCTATTATAAAAATAACATATCAGAATAAAAGGTGTATGACAAAAGAGATATACTATCTTGAAAGTATGTGGAATGAAAAAAGTTTAACATCCCGTTTGTGATATCTTGAAACACGACGATAATTGCAATTCTAAATTCAAGATTATCAAGCAATCAGATAAGAACTGCATGGTCAAAACAAGCCATTTGGTATATTGGTGGATTGGTTTATGCATCAAAGAGTCCACTTGATGTAGTTTTTTATAGAAACTAACGATAAAATGAAATGTTGAAGATGAAAGGAAGCAAGAATCACTAGGTTAAAAACAATACAAGGGAGAGTACCAAGCCATAGAGAAATGAAGTAGAGTCATCATAGAAAAGAGACACTTAAGCACATTAGTGTTGAAATGGAAGGGCGAAGCATGATGGCAATCAGGGAGCACATTGCTAAAGAACTCGAGGAGGTAGCGACCAACTAGTGTACTGGTTGGCATCGAAGAAGAGGAAAAAACAATGACGAGATGTCAATGGTTGAATTGCTAGTGACAGAGTGAGATGAAAAGAGTGGAGAGAGTGATTGAGGTTGGGTGGCATAGGAAAAGTAGCTATTGTCTTGGTGGCAACAATCTCAGTGGATTGCAATGGTCTCAACTGTCTCGATGGCTAACACTAGCGAAAGAGGAGGGAGGGGAGAGGTTGGTTGAAAGAGCTAACAAGAGAGAAATGGGGTTAAGAGAAAGGAGATAGCACTACAAGAGAAGGGTGAGGATCGTGCTTTGATACCATATTAGAGAGAAAAAATTATATTTCATTATTTGAGAGAAGAGTTAATAAATATGCAAAATAAAAAATATAAAAAATAAGAAGAATAAAAAAGAAATATTATATAGTTATGATAAAATAATGTTGAAATATTTTAGAAACATATTTGAGAATATTTTCACAATTTATGCTCCTAATAAAATTCTATACACATCGATCATAGATCCTATAGGAGAATAGATTTGTAAAGAAGGTTAAAATAATAAATAAATAAAGAAAACAAATTTTATATAAGTTATACTGTTTGGCTAATTTTCAATTGGTTTCTTGAGTTCTACAAATAGGCATCTAGGTTTATAACTATGCCATCGCAAGTAAATAGGTCAAAAGTTACCTAACAATGTTAACATAACTTTAAAATGTTCTAATTGCCCCTTCCTATTTGTTACAATGCACCTGCACTCTATACCTCTATCTCAGATTCACCTTGTTTGTAAGATCCTATCTTCACTCATAGCTTCACAATTGATCTTGCATGAACAACAAACTGTGTTAGCTGCTTAGACAAAGCTTTAGTGGTATGAGTTATGATTCTGTGGACATCTGTAAAGGTATGAAAACTGACATCTTGTGGAGCTCTTCAATTGACACATTGCGAGTAGGTAATGTGTTGTATGGGTAGAGGTTGTTATTTGAAACTTTCTTTGGTGAAATCATTCATTTCAACTTTGATTAGAACAAAGTAGGAAACCTTAGCAATATATCTTGAGGGTTCATTTTAATTAAATCTATTGAAATTCAAAGAATTTATTAAACTGTATCAATTGGTAACGTTCATCTAAAAGTGATGAGGACATGCTGAACATGTTTGTAGTTCTCCTTCAAGAGTTCATTGGCCTGTTTGTATGCTGATGAGATTTTGGAGGAATGCGGATTAAGAGAAGAGGAGAAACAATCTTTTAAGTAGATTCATAAGGAACTAATGATGAGTCTATTGAGGCAAAGAACAACTAAATATCAAATAATTACAAAAAGTTGCATTCCCAAATTCAAATTATGTAGTCATGAGGAAAGACTAGTGAATAGACTTGATGACATCGTGTCTGTCAAGAAAATCATAGCCTAAGATGCACCAAAACCTTCCATTGCACAATCAATCGATGAATTGTCAAACTTATAAGATGAACCTATAAAATTCTATTTAAAAATAGGTTTGGATAACACTATTGATCAAGAGAAAGATTTTAATGGAAGATGGAACATGTGGTAGTGAATGAGCATTGATTAATATGAAGTACTATATGGCACAGCATGTTGGTACCCAAAAGTTAAAAATGACATAAAATATGGCTCAGAGTTTTGGCCAAAACTAGTCTATTTCAGTCATTGTAAAAAGGGCTTTGTTCGGTTTTGGTGGTTTTGACCAATAGTTGGAGGTTTCGCTTGGCTCCGAAAAAAACTAACGAAAACTAAATTTTAAATGTTAGCCAGTTTTGGTGCTTTGCCGATTTATTTTTAGAGTGTCTACTTTTATTTTGTTAATATATTTAGCATCTTAGAGTTAGCAATCAAGTTTAAAACTACAAAGCAATTATAAACAAAGATTGAGTTTATGATCTCCTTTTAACTTTCATTTATATTCATAACTTTGTTGAAATACTAATTATTCCTTCATAATATTAGTGATTAAAGAGAGAACCATGATGCCTGGTAATATCATATCATTTATAACAACCCTTTTCGTCTATTATGTATGACTTTAATCATATGTCAAATGTGATAGCCAATCATTCCCATTCGATAATTATGTGACAAGCTGGGTTGATGGACCTACAAAATGGCAATTCTTCCAATACAAGTTGGTGATGACTTTCTTAGGGTTGCCATGATATAGTGACAAATATTATAAGATGATATAGAAGATGGTGACTCATGTATTGTATGAAAGCATTTGTATGGAGAGGATGACACATATATTGAGAACTTGTATGCATGACACATTATAGTTGATGCATTTTTCGACTTTTGCAGGTCATGAATGTTATACACATGAACCATGTTCACATATATGTTTCAACACTTGTGATGAAATATACATATGTGTTGTTTTTATTTATTGAACCATTTAGTTACCTATTGAGGATTATGAACTTGAGCACATGTGGAAGTTACTCAATAACAATGAACTTGTGCTAATTTATTTAGTATATTAATGCATTAGTCTTTGCATTCATCATTCAATAAGAGTTTTGACTTATTGCTTTATTTTACAAACTTATGCATTGGTTTTTATATTTTGCATATTCAATCTTCTTGATTGGTGGATCATTATAACATGAGTTGACAATAACATATCCTAACACATAGGTATTTAATTATCCAATTTTATTATTTTAGCTTTTTTTGTTATCTTTAGCAATTGTTTTAATGATTAGTATTTGTGTAATGTGATATATTTGCCTGCAACAACACACCTTATTCAAAGTAGAAATTTTGAATGTCCACGTCTATTATGATTAATCCAAATGCTATTCATGTCGTTAGCACTAATATTACCCACTTATAGTAGTTGAGTTTTTCTATAGTTGACAAAGCAATGCTTTTGGATGCATGAAGCCTACATTGGAAGTTTGCAAGATTGAAGTCAAGGGCGATCAAACTTTTTGAAAGCTTTGTGGAGTTAGCCAAATATCATATGAGCCAGGGAAGATATTTACCTGGAAAAATAATTGAAAGTTTTAAAATCTAGTATGAATTTAGTACAACAATGAACTTTAAGAAGCCTTTTTAACTTCTATTGAGCAATGCTAAATATAAAAAACTTGTGATTGCTGTAGACCCAGGGAACAAGCCAATAGCTCCACTGTTCAAAATGAAAAAAAAAATACATATTCCCTCCAGAATATGCATGTGTGATTATTTTGTAGAAAACAGAAAGGATATGGGGTAGAGTGTTACCAAGACAAATTGCATTGTCATATTTAAATAAGTACTCTCCCTTAGATTTTACTCTATCTTTGATTGCTAATGTTCATAATTTGCATTATTGTAGCAGATATGTTATAGTCATTAATTAAAAATTCAACTACCAATATTGTTCAAGTTGTAAAAAACATAAATAAAATTTAAATGTATAAAGATAATTGTTAGTCCATGCACAGACAAAGAAATACAAAGTATGATTTAAAAAGAGTTAAAAAACTAAAAAATATGTATTTCCAATGAACTTAAGATACAAGATCATATCTATTGTAAACAAAAATGATAGAAACAAATAACAGCCTAACAAGTATCAAATTCCATGTGGTTAATAAATTAAGTTGCATACTCACGGAGATGAGAGGATATTTTCAAATTTGTAATTGAGAAAGAATGCCAACAAACCCAATATGCTTGCGACATCCAAACGCACCTTCAACATAGAGAATAGAGCTATAAACATAGAATTGACGAACAACAAACTTCTAAATAGAAATGGTACAATTGATGCTAACAAAAATCACTGGACTTTATTTTCGCATGCTTAATTTAAGTAATCAAAAAAAAAAATTGCCCTATTGTGGGCATATACAATACATTGATTCTTGTAAATTCAAAAATACAAAAAATATAGTAGAAATAAACATGTGCTATTGAGGAGAATGGTTTTCTTTTGCAGCAAAGAAAAATATATCAATTAAAAAGTAATGTGCAAACAATTTCTCCATTTCTACAGATTTTTTTATCCAATCACAGATAATATTTATGCATAGATACATAACAAAACCTCTTTGTGTCAGTTTCCTGCTTTTGTTGAAGGCCAAAAGCAAGCGAGTAATTAGCTTGCGCCATAAGATAGTGTCTTGTCCTTAATGGCTCAATTATCATATAAACAATGAGATATATAAGTAATAACAATTTTAGGAAATTAATTAATTAGGAAGTCTTCAAAATTGTAGAACATCAATCTCACTCCTAGGAAAAAAAAGTTTTTTCTCCAAAATTTCCTGCAAAAAATCAAATTTCCTTTCTCTTTTCTATGAGCAAACTTGAGAAGAATAGATGTCAAAGAGTTGTCTTAGGCTTCTAGTACATCCCTGTAGACAACCACAAACTATATTTGCCAACAACGAGTCAAATATATTGTATCATAGTTAGCACAACTGTGCCTAGAAAATCAAGTTTACACTCATAAAAATGGGCAAACAGCTAAAAAACTGCATAACAAATACAAAGATCCATTATCTCGATCATTATATAGCGGCTTTCATGTATAAGTTTATAATTAGGAAGATTATTTGTGGACATATTCTTAAAAATATCTTCAAAATATTATCCCATTGTTTCATCATAACTAAGTAGCTTCCTCCTTTTTATATCTTTCCTTATGTACTTCTTTTATTTTGTTGATTTATAGATTCTCTTCTCATGTAATGAATTATAATTTTTTTCTCCTTTTGTTATATAAAAGCACAAAATGAAGCCTTGACTAATTCAAGGGAAATGTCATTCTCAAAAACTAATAATTAGTAAATCAACTATCTTTCATTAATCTAAATGAGGTCTTACACTCATTTCTACTTCACCTATACAATGACTGTCCTACATTTAACTCTGAAGGTTTTTGGTTTTATATATTATTTATGGATGTGATAAGCAATCTCATTTATTAAATGCATTTTTTTGGATATTCTTGAGCTTAGAAAGGGCATCATTATTATGATCAGTTTCATGAAACATCCTCTCACTAACCTACAATTCCCTTATAAAAAATATTTTTAATGATCGTTGGCTTCTACCACTCACTCCATTCCTACTGCTCTAATAGGTTTGTATTCAATGGCCTACCAACCTCCCATTGATATAACATGTCACCATCTCGACTCCTTACCTACTTACCACGTTATACCTACACAAACTAATAGCTCTCCACAAACGTATATGCTGAAGTACTTAGCACTCTATACAGTCTTTTAGTTGATAAGTTATCATCCTTTTCTTTCTCTCTTTTCTCTCTCCATTTCAATTCCTAAAACCTATTACAAAGAACTCTTGAGTCATAATGAAAATATGCAATAGATATAAAATGTAGACACTCATTGGTCTTCATATATAAATTTAGTTTCACCACCTACTAATGAAACACCCATTCCTTGCCAATGGATGTTAATGATTATGATTTAACTAAATAGACAATTGAATGCTTCAAAGCTCATTCGATGAACAAAGGTTATAGACAAGTTCATAGCATTCATTACCCCAAAATCTTTTCCCTAGTGGCTCAAATTAATTGTATTTATCTTAATCTTTTTGTCACCATTAACAAGGGTTGCCATTACTTCAAATGAATGTAAGCAAATATTGTTTAAAACAACCTTTTCAAAGTGGCTTATATGAAGCAACTTCCATGGTATGTTGCTTAGGAAGAGACTAAGGATTGTAAGCTTTGCAAAGCTATATACTAGTCAAAAGAAAGCCCTTATACCTTAAAACGTTCTTCTACCCATCACAAACATAAGAACTAATTTCTCGATCATAAACTACTATCTCCAAATTTTAGATTTCAAATGGACAAAATTTTTCTTGTATTTCATCTATATTATTTCATATACATTTACATCAATCTATAAATTTTATAAGCTATACATCTCAAATAGATATTAACAATAATCATTATATGCAAAACAATATAATATCTTGGTTATACTACATGTAAGGATTTATCATATAAATTAAATAAGAAAAAACTAACAATTACAGTTTTTTATGATCTACATATATTACAATTGCTAAAGAAATAAACACATACATGCAACCTTATGATTATCATTTCTTTTCTTATTATAGTCTTGCTTATATGTGTCATTTTTTCTTATTTATGAAAACTTTCTAATACTCATCCTATTACTTACTTTTTTCTTGATGATTAATTTGAGTCTTACTTGTGTTTATTTAATTACAGTGAAAAACTTATTTATTATGTTTTTATCTTATCATACACATTCTATAATTTAATTCATTACCATCCTTTATCATTTATTTATTTATCATATCAATTTCAATTCTTTTGATTATTATATAATTCATGTGGGTTGTTAGCCACCCAAGCATTTTTCGACTCTAATAGTATGTTCCATAGGGTGTTTACTAGCCATTACATATTTTAATTTTTTATTTTTCATATCACATGAATAGTTTTACATCTTTTTTTTATCATTTCAACAATACCATCACATATTAATTGTATCAATATATAAATATTTCTACACAAACAATTCTTGACAAATAATCAAATCCTATACAAGTAATAAAGTACTAATGTTACACATGTTTAAATATAAAGTATTCATGCTCATGCAATTAGTAAACATGATGGTTGTACTTATGTATCACATCATTCACTGCAATATTCATTTTCTAAATTGTAATGTGCGATATTACATTTATGTAACACTTTAAAAATACGACATATGTATAACCATACTGTTTACATACAATTCAATATTATGCAGTATATGCAATTAACAATTGCATAGTTTAACTGTTTTATTATAACAATAATATATCATAGCATATATACTTATCAATTGTGTAATAACACTTGCTCTAGATTATGTTATCAAACATCAATATATCAAGCTTATGCATATATAAATGTGTTAGATGCCTAATTTAACATTTCAATCTATCTTACAAACAAAATAATTGTTCAATTTGTTATTTTTAGCATAACAACTATATATCACACATACACAAAACAAATGTTAAAAAATGTATACCTTAATTTTTCGTGTAAATCGCTTTCTCTCTCTAATGCTTACTGCACCAATTTCTTCCATGGATTTAACCAATTTTCCACTATCGAAACTGCTTCTCGATTCTCTCCCTTGATTTTATCTCTCCACTTTCTCTTTCTTCCTTGTCTTTTTATTCTTTTATTTTTCATCTTTATTTCTCTTACCCCTTTCCTTTTTCCTCCCATCTTCCTTAACCAGGCCTTATAAGCCTTAATTTTTCTTCTTTTGCGAACCATCGACTTGTCTCTCTCTCTCTCAGTTTTCAATCTCCATCAATTTCTTCCCACGATGATCCCATAGGAGAATCTACAAGAAATTAAGCTAGGGTTGGAAAATCACTGCATGAAGGACACAACCAAAATTGAGGATTAAATGCCTTTGTCCTGTCAATCTTAACGACAACAGGATGGCGAGCACAATGATGAAGAGAGGCTAGGGTTTTGGAGCTTGCGCAAAGCGGTGGATGACAACGTAAAAGATGAAGGAGATCAAGATGCCAACTGTGTAAAATGGGGACTAGGGTGTTCAATTGCTTGCATAACTTGTCACTTAAGCTTTATGTATATATATATATATAATAATTAATTAAATCAAATACATATTTAACCTTAAAATTTTGATAATTTGCAATAGATGCAAATAAGCCTCGATCAAGATGAAGCTAGTATCGTTGAACTCATCTTGACAAGCTCTATGCAATAATATGTTTATTTTCATAATTTGAAATATTTTATTTTTTAGTTATTTCTGACTCGCTTTATGAGACGACCAACATAGCTATAATGTAATCTTGAAATGTCAATGCAACTAAATTACTTTAGAAATTTAGATATGTTATGTGCCTAGTTTAATAAACCATATAAAACCCTTGTTGAAGTAATTGATCACTCTATTTTTATTCGTCACTCTTGCTCTAGAACAATGATCCCTACAAGTTATGTGACAATATTCTTGTTATTAAGATTGATATACTTGGCAATGAAGAAATTAAGCATTGCCTTCAAAAGAAATTTATTATCAAAACTATAGGCCATACAATGTATTTTTTTGAAAAATGACGTCTCTCTCCCAAAGAAAGTGTTGGATAGACCTCATGTGGAAACTGAGGTTCTTATATGCAAACTAACTCTTCTATAAAAACTCTTCAAAACTTTGGGAATAAAAAACTTTTGAAAACACCCATTGTCATTGTCGTGTATGTAATAAGGTTGTCTATTTGACTATCACTTCGTATATTTTTTTTGTTGTTGATGTAGCAAGTCAACAAATGCAAAATCCAAACAAGAAGCATTGAGATGTTATCTTAAAAATTTTAAAAAATATTAAAAAAATTCCAAGAAAATGAGTTGTTTACCAAAGACACAACCACTTGTAAAGTAAAACCTATGCATGATGCTTATTATGTTGGATCTATTGAAGGTTCAAAGTTTATTTCTGATTACGGGAGAAAATCTTGTGTTATAAAAAGGTATTATTGTTGCTAAATCAAGCGTTAAAGTTAAATAGAAAGCAATAACATATTCCACTTACGAGATAATACTTGCAAAAAAATCTTATTAAAAATTTTGTATTTCTTATAGCTCAACCAATAGTTCTTAAATGTAATTTTTATTAGCAACAATGACATTATAAATATTAACTAAAATAATAATCTCATAAATTCTTTCAAATATTCCCTCATTATGTCATCATAATTATATATCTTTTCTTATTTATTCTTTTCATATTGTACTTATTTTGTTTTGCTTAGGAGTATTATCACAAGCAATGAAATACAATTGTTTGATCTCTTCTAATATGGTATTAAAGCAAAATCCCACCTTTCCTCAGGAATGCCTTCACCCCTCTCCTAACCATAGTTTCTCCTGTTAACTCTATCCATTGCCCCCTTCTCTTACTAATCTTAGCTGTCGAGGCAATCGTAGTCATTTACATCGTCATCTCTTCTCCTTTATTGCCCGCCCAATCACCCTCTTTGCTCTGTTTCACCATTCCATATTGCTCTATCTCTTGTTGTTCTTTGCATATAGATTATTGCATCCTCTCATCTTCAACTAAATCTTTGATATATGTCCAATTAATCCCCAAACTACCTCATTACAATGTTATTTGATAGCATCCTCAACTTTTCTCACTAAAAAGAAGATTTTCTCAACTATTAGTATCATAATTAAATTCAATAATGCCAACTATCGCTTATGGCCTTAAGCATTTCATTTTCTCATTAAATCTCTTGAGAAATTTCATTGCCTAGGCTTTCCGATGTTTGAACCAATGGACATCACCAAATCTACCAAATTGCAAGCCTTTGACTATGATGTTTTTACTTGGATGTTTCAGTCTTAAATCAACAACTGTGTCACCACTATATTTCGAAAGACAACAAAAGCAATGCGGAACTTTCTTTGTTCTGCATAATTTCAAGATAATAATATCCTTTAATATACACCTTTTATAGTGATATATTTTCTTCACAACAATGAGATAAATGTGCAATGATGTCTACATGAAAAGCAAGTGTATCGAATTTCTTAAATATTGACTTTATATACCACTTGATAAAAATAAAATGAGAAGCTTTTTGTAGTCATGTTTCTCTCCAATTTTTATCCATTGCTCTAGTTTATCCAACCTCAATTGATATCAAATTCCATAGTCCTAAATATCTCAACAACTCTCTTAGAACTTCTTTAGATAACTAAAATCTCTACCTAGTACACTTCTATCCAACACTAAGGAGGCAAAATAATTCTGGTTGTGGTGGTTATAATACTTAAGATCCTTTCTACCTTGTTAGCACTATCAGAGATCTAATACTTCATTAAATATCTATTGAGAAATTTTTGGATATTTTCTAATCACCAATATGTTACTTCTTCTAGTTTTGATTTAGTTATTATAGAAGACTATAGTACTCTACTTTTGCAAATCACTATCATTAATGGATCTCCTCCAATTTCTAGAAAAGGCTCTATACATCTCTAACCTTCAATGGGTGTAAACAATGTTTTATATTTTTCACCTCCCAATAAATTTATTACTATCATTTTCCTTATAAAATTTTACAAATATCTATAATTTTCTTTCCTTTTCATTGTGCTTTTCAAGGTCTCAACACAAAAAACAGTATTGGTGATAGCATTGAATTAGAAAAAAAATCTATCATCTCTTTAATTCTACATCCACTTCTCCCTCAGCCACCATCTCACCTTACAAGTGGCATTACTATTTTAATCATCTTTCTAACCTGTAATATGTCAAACATCAATGTCCCTTTTTTCATAATAACCTCAAGCTTTCTTTGATTTAATCCATTCAGAAGTTTGGGATCCTTATCCTGTCATAACTCTCATGAGATATACCAATTTAGTTCCTTTTTAAAAGACAACAGGGTCCCATGGGCATATATATTAAAGGGTCAAACAATAATATTTGTTGTTTTCCAACAATTTTATGAGATAATAAAAGTTTAATTCTCCATGTCTATTAAGGTCCTTCATTCTAATACTGCATTAGAATACTTGCAATTCACTTTTAAATTCTTTTGTGCCATGAAATTATTGACCATACACCTAACAACAAAATTATTGTGCTACATGTGAACATTGACATCTTGTCGATGTTGTTCGAACCTTGATGTTTCCTCACAAATTTTGGATGATGAGATATATGACTTCATTTATGCATTCATGATGATGTATAATCATTTTGTTCATATTGTGCGTTGTTGCATACATTACCAATTGGCGGTCTTAACCTTTAGGTGCTGATGAAATTTATATTCATGATTTGGCCTTGAATCATGCAACCATTCTTGTTATATTGAATTATGATGATTGAGATGATTGATTTGAAAATTTAATTGTAAATAACATTTGTGGATTCAATGTACACCTTTACTTTCATTACTTATGAATACTATGGACATGATGTTAGTAACATATTGTTGTTCCTTTATCTTATTCAGTTATATATCATGTAGTATAAGCTTGTAAATATGTATGTACTATCATATGTATTTCATGCATTCATGCCATTCCATTTTGCATATTGTTACTCTAGTACATTGTAAACTCACAGTTTGTAGTTAAATATTAATAGATTTAGCAATCTAATTTATGGTTTTTGGTGAATCCACTAAATACGTACTCCAGATTAATGGTTAAAATAAACCAAACATTATTTGATGCTCCAGGAGTTCAACACATTCTATCAAGAGATATGGCCAACTACCCTCCAAGCTCATCTGATTTTAGAAATGCTTTATAATATGGTGTGAGTTGTTGGTTCTAAATCGAGCAAATTAATCTATCCCAAAACGTTGAATTTGCCCCAGACCAAAATGCTCTCTCTATACTCATGGAGGAAGTGAGTAAAACAAAAGAAAAAATGGTAATGCTCTTTGCTAATTATTATGTTGAAGGAAGATGACTTTATTAGCAATTGGTGAAAGCTACCCAACATATGCAAAAATTGTGTCTCTTGAAGTTTTTGCCCTACACAAAGGCTTTTTTCTTTGAAGGTGGACATTGTCAAAGATCTCCAAGTAGGTATACAGGCTATTCATGCTAAGACTTTAATAGTTTTGAAATGTTAGAACATTATATGATTCTGGCAAAAGATATCTATGAGTTCATTCTAATACAGGTCAAATTCTCAAGGCTACCATTATAGCTCAAGAATCCTAAATATTTATGAAGAATACCTAATTTTATTGAAACAACAATATTGATGGATCAAATAATCGCCTCAAACTAATGACTAGCTTTTGCCAAAGTCTATATTAAAGAGGAGATTAATTGTAGCTTTCCCCAAAGTGTAATTGCAAATAGAGAAAAATCACGAAAACATTAATGTCGAGTATCACTGGAAATCCAATCCATGCAAATTATGCACTACCCTTGCACACAGCTTCTTTATGAACCCAAGTTCCCAAAGAAAATGTGAGATATAAGGGGAAAATCTTCACTATCTGTAATGCTCCTATTGTTCTAGATGGTTTTACAAGAGTTACAGGTTGAGAAAGATACCATTCCATGACCAAAATGCAACAAGCAATAGTTATTTATAACAATCACATAGCATGCCATTTTGGAGAAGCTGAATGACAAAGCCTTCTCTATCTTACAAGTGGAGGAAGAGAAGGATGGAAAGATTTGCAAAGTCCCCCTAAATCAAAATGTCTAAAGAAACTTCCATTAGAATGAAATGATCAAAGAATTGGTTGAGCATGCCAACATCCCTCTTGATTCTACCCAAGGGAAGGGTCAATAAGACCAGGATAAGCACATTGAATCCATGTTCAATACCCTCATCATTGATATCTGTCATGACGGGTTTACTACTTGAGTCACTCCTTATTTAGAAAGGCTTAACTGTCAACCTCTTTTAGATGTATAAAGTCTTAAGTATTCTATCTATGGATCTCAAAAGATAGCATAAAAACTCCAAAGTTTTGATGTCATGGTAAAAAATATCTTCTCTTTCAAAATGAAGGGAAGCTCCATAATTTTGAGTAGCATAATAAAAGGTTATCCTTATCTTGTGGAACCTTAGAATGATCTTTGTTATCCAATTACACTACTAAAAACTCCTCAATATAGGTTCAACTATATAATTTTTAGTGTTTGTTTCTTCTTCGTCAATTATGCCTTTAATGAATATGCATAAAAAATGACAGTTTGAAAATAATTCCTTGACACTAGTTGTATAGAGACACTTTTGGCTCATCGTAGGTGACTTTAATTGTATACATGATTTTGAAAATAAATACCAAAAAGGTACCTCTAATGTGGGCCTACGTTCAACTGGTATCCCTCACTTTCCAAAATACCAAAATAGGTTCCTTTAGAATTTCAACAACAAATAAGTCTTTCTTCTAATAAAAAAAATATTCATATGTTGTAATTATCTGAGATTTAAAACTTTAATATGCTTAAGCAACCGTTCTAAATCCCTTTTATCTATCATCTTCTTTGTTCTCTATTAGAGTTTGGGCTTTTAATGTATTAGCAAAAATCCTTCAATGTTTTTTTGGACGTACGTCATTTATATTCTCTTATTCCAACATTATTTCCTTTTGTGCATTTTTTGGAAGTTCATTTTAGAGGGTTTTTGTTACTACAAAATGATTTGAATTAGTGAGAGCAATGCAAGCTAATAAGGACAATCGCTTGAACAATAATCCATGGAGTTTCCATGACCAACATAGTGCATCCTTAATGAAAATGGAAGCAACAAGAGAAGTTTCAAGGATAAAGCAAAAATGTTATGATGAGTAAGATGTCATGTAATAACGATAAATAAGGTATTTAGCATAAGGTTAATACTATTGATTGCAATAAAGACCTTGTTATTTTTATTCAAAAACTAAAAAGACCTATTTAAGTATTTTGGAAACATAAGAGAATTATGTATACAAGCCATCTACTATTTACCCTTTGGTGGTAATACCCACAATTGAAGACATACACACAATTTCAACAACATAATCATAAATATTGACTGAAGATGTGACAAAGTTCAATTGATCAACAAGATTGAAGGTTGAATCGTATTATTTGTAATGGATGAGAGAATTTCCTAACAATTGTGTTGCTTCACCATCCAAACCTTATTTTAACCATCTTTTATAAAACTCTTGTGAAGAAAACACTCATATTCAAGAATCACTAGACTACCATACCTGGCTTAAAGAAATCGGTGTCAAATGTGTAAAGTCAATCCAAAGAGATAACACTTTCAACATCCAAAGGAAACTAAAGAAAATTAACAAGACCTTCAAAAGATGGAAAGGCGCTGATTCATTGTGGTTGACTAAATCACTTAACATGAAATTTGAGAAGTTGCTTAACATTTGCAATTCTATTACTATAAACTTAGCTGATTTATAACCATGCCAAGGAAGAAAAAGGCAGGAAAATATAGCAAAATGAAATGCAAAAGTAGCTACAATTCTTTCAAATTAAGATTAAAGAATGGAGAACCAATTATTGATCATGTGCCCTTAATAAAGACTGTTGTGGACTATCTTATTCAAATATACAATCTGTTGCACTTGTTCTCCTACTCTTATAAACTGATTAATCATATCCTTTCACCTGTAGGAGATGAAGTGCTGGTCAACAATGTTGAAGCTAAGAAGATTCTCAATGCTATGAAAATAACTCCAAAAGAGAAATCACTTAGGCCCGACAACTTCACTAATGAGTTCTTAACTGCTTCTATTATTGAAAGGATCTCATTGACACCGTAACATCCTCTTTGTCTTGTTGAAAGCTATTAGTCAATTTAAAAGCCAATGCCATTGCACTGATCCCTATGTTTAATAATACTATCATAACCAAAGATTGCCATTCCATATCATTATTGTGTAATTTCCATTACTAAGCCATGCCAAAGTTATCATCATGAAAATGTAACTTATGATGTCTAGGATCATTTCATGCTTCCCAAGTTGTTTTCATTTAAGGTAGACATTTGGAGTATATAATATGGCTCGAAATTGAACTCAAATAATTTTAGCTCTTTCTTATCCAAGTATACATGCAATGTGAAGATTAATATTATCAAGACATTTAACTTAATTGACAAGGAAATATTATACCGTAGACTGAGGTTTCCACCAAAAGTTTTGAAGTTGGATCAAAATATAAACCTCCAAGATTCACTTTTCAATTATCAATAGATGGCACTGTTGAGGGATACATAAGCTGATCTAAGGGGCTTTACAAGGGATGCTCATTATCTCCCCCTCTCTTTTACATTGTCATGGGTTCAATTTCCTATAATTTGCAAAGATTATACTAAGAAAAGAAATTTAAGACTCTCAAGATTAGATGAACCCCATTATTCACCATATTTTTTGCATATGATCTTAAGCTTTTTAGTAAGATTGATAAGAACCTTCTATCCTTGAAATCAATTATCGAGAAATTTTACTCTAACTTTAGCCTTAAGTCAATGAGCTAAAGAGTTCAATTGTTTTTTAAAGTGTGGTTTAAGAAAAGAAAATTGTAGCAAAACTCATCAGCTTCTTCCTTTGCACCTTTCCAATTATTTACCTAAGTTTTCATCTTTCCTCAAATTGATCAACACTATGGATTGTACCCCCTATTGCATAGAGTTCAAATAAAGTTAATGACTAGATTAATTCCAACCTATAAAAACAACAGTCATAGGGACGCTGCACTTCTACTGTAAGATTTTTCTATCCAAAAAGCAGATCTAGAAAAGATAAATAATATTTTTTCTCAATTTATGATATGTGGCAGCACTAATAGGGAATGGACCATTGCCACCTTGCAAGACATTTGCATCCCAAAGCAACTTGGGTGCAATGCACCTGATGCTCGTTATATCAACAAAGCTCACATTATGCAAGCTGATCTCACGATTGTTCACTCTAAAGGCACATGGATGGATTAGATGTAAAGAGAACACCTTAAGTGATTTAGTTTCTAGGTGCTTTTGGAAAAGGGTTTCTTTTAGAGAACCATTTTGGCAATAAGGAGTGAATTTAAGGACTACATTGGGGACTATGTAAACCTATGCTCCTATAACTATCTATAAACATAAGCCTCCCAACTCATTGCAATTATGTAGAACTAGATACAATACATACATATGAATTGCTAGTCATGGAGCGCTCAAGCTTTCTAATATTAAGACCAAATAAGTCTTGAATCTTATATCTTTTGTCTTCTTTGTGACTCCTCATTGGAGTTGTGTGACCATCTCCCTTTTGGAAGTCAGCTCAAGATGAGCATTCTCAACAAGCTCATCTTGGTAAGTGACTAAACTTGCACTCTCCAATAGGATATTCAGTTTGTCAACTCTATGCATACTTTCTCTAAGAAAAGCAAAATTGCATTGTGAGCATTTATCTAACACATTTGGAAGAAAAGAAATACAATACTTTTCCGAGGAGAATCTACACATTAAGAGATTGTGTTGGCAAACATCAAAGTTGATATCACCATGATCCTCTATTAGTAAATCCTAATCCTTCTACAATAATTCTTATGGGTTTGGTACAAATATTGGCTTGATCTCTACCTTGCATCTTCTCCGAAAGGGCACATCTTGTGGTACAAAGGATCACATGTACCATACATTACTTTTTGTATATAGTATGTTAGTCTAGTAGCATAATACATCATATCAACTTGACATTTCTAGAAGGTATGTGAACTTTCATATATAGCATGTGGGCTCTTTTTACCATTCATCATCCTCCACAAGTTGAATTTAATACCAATTCAATTTTTCGACTTTTCCTTTGGATGTTATTTTTAAGTTTTTTTTTGTGTAAAGATCATTTGGGTAACCCATGAACTGATTTTGTAGCCTCACTTTCTTTTATAATATTTGCCTTATAATAATATAATGGGAAAAGCCCTAAAAAAGGTAAGAATGCTCTCTTTCAATGTCAAGATGCAAAATTTCTTATAGATGATCGAACAACTAGATAAGGTGAAAGAATTGAACCCCACATTTCTCTTGTTTGATATAGAAGAAGAAACTAAAATACATTATCTTAATGATTGTACAAAATCCCATAAAATTTGATGTGAACTAATGCCCAAAAATGAAAGAAGGCATTTTTTTTGACCTCGCATAAAATAAATAGCTTCAAAACAACTTAAATCTGAATTTTAATGCATTAAGCAGCATAAGCTTGACAACACTATAACATCTACTGTTTCAAAAGAACAAGGTTTGGTTTGAAAGTGTACTAGAATAACTGTAGGAGGGGCCATGAGAGATTCAATGCAACCTCTTTTTGAGGCATTGTATAGAAATTTTGGGGGGCTCATGTTCTTGAGACTAAAGTTGGATTATGAAGAAAGGTTTAGAGACAGCTTAGCACCATAGTTATAGGAAGTTAGTGCTAGAATCTGATTTTAGACCAGCCATCAACTTTTTGAATGACCAAAGAATTGCCTTGCCTTGTCAAAGTTGATAGAAGATATTTATGATCTTCTATCAAGAAGATTGGGTTGTTATTCTAAGTCAAGTGTGTTGGCAGGAAAATGGAAGTCAGGATAGGAAGATTATGAGGCTAAAATATTAAAACTCAACATGATTATCTTCATGACTCCACCGCAGAAATGACTCAACTGCTACAATAGGATCTAGTGTTGCATGCTTTTAAAGTGTAGCTACTGATGTATTGGGTCTAGGACCATGCACATTTTTCCAAACTTTAGATCATTCAGGGCACCTTTATGCACCAATTAGAGACTGATTTATATCTTAGTTTTGGCAGTTTCCAATTAAACTCCAAATTCTTATCAAACTGTGTAGATAGCATATATTATGCAATTCAACCATCACTTGTCCATATTTAATGGCTTATATAATGCGGAATAGCCCATACGTATCATTTGATTTCCGATAACATTAGTAACTAGTTGGTTTGAATACTAGACAAAGTTCATGCTGGATAAATCCTCTAATTACACTAAAAATTTGAGCAGGTTTGAAGCTCAAATGTATATAACAAGATACGAACATTTCAAGTATACAAGTTTGTTATCAAGAAAGGACAACATACTGAATTTTACTTGATATAGGAAAAGAATAAGAAATAACCGAGAAACAATAAACAAAGTAAACAGATTACATACCGTATCTAGGATTCGGAAAGATAGCTTCTTGTGGGGAAAGACAACCTGCATATAAAATGCTTGTCACATGTGTAATGCCATTTTGCACACAAAAGATTAATAGAAGCTGCCATTGTAGGGATTCAAAATATGAGTAATTACCGGGAGATCAGGAATAGGTATATTCTCATACACCTTTATATGCAATGGAATAATATCTTCATCTGTATCTTCCCCTTGACTTGGTTCAGTGTAAAAAAGAATCAATTCTTGAAAAGTCAGCTCCTGCTTTATAAATTTGGTTCAAAGTTACATATCCAATGTAAAAACAAAAGCTACGATATTAAACACATATTTAGCAAGTAAACACGATTTATTAAGAAACCATGACAATGATCATGTAGATTCAACAAACAATCGGATTTTCCAACCCTTTTAGAAAGAAGTAAAGAAACTAAAGTACAAGGACTGCAAGAAAATCTCATGAAATTTTGCGTGAAATAGGACACTAATTTCCAATCTACAAAATGAGAGAAAAAATTTAAAACCTGAAGGATTGACCTTGAAAACAAGATTGAAGCCGCAGTGCTCAACATTTCCCAAACATTATTCCTACAAGACTCACTAGAAGCTGGCTCCCATATGTTGCTAAGAGTAATTCTTTGTAAGAAATTTGGCCTAAATCACAAACAATCAAAATTGTTACCGAAAACATGATACAAACAAAATACACCAGGCTAATCAAATGAAGAAGAAATCAATACAAGTTTATTCTGTGCATAAAAATGCCACAAATACATTGAAAATAGCAAGTTTATCTATACCTCAAAAACAATTAAAAAACACAGGATAGACTAATGCTTCATAAGCATGATAAAAAATGAATTCACTCGTGCATAACATGGGAAAAACAGTACACGAGTTCCAAGAATCATATCTTGATTATAGCCAAATTTCATCATTCTATGATCAATTCTCATTGCCAAAATTTGCATAATAATGACATCAATTTAAACTTCTTCACCCTCACAAAAAATGTCATATAAATGTATGTCTTTAAACTAAATAGGTCTTATCTGGGAAGAAAATCTCACACAGGTTTCCCGATTACTAAAATAACTTCTTCAAAAGAAATCATATACCTTCAAGTTATAACGGCTAAAAACTATCAAAGGACAACTACGTATATGTTAAGTTTTAAAAAACATAAAAGCCAACATGGAGAAGGCTTATTAGATGATGATCTAAAAGGCAACCAGACTTACTGGGCATCAAGCAGCACTTTCACTGCCAAATTGACCATCACTGACAACTTTCTTATCTTGAAGAAGATTGAAGTGACCACATGCATCATGCTGATCTTCACCATGTTCCAATCAACATCAAACAAGATTACACAGGAAAAACAAAGGTCACTATAAAGGCAAAACATTATGTCACAGTAGAAGAGTTTTCCTTTTGCAACAACATATAGGAAGGTAGGAATGAATATTGTGCAGATCATGCTAGGAGAAGGCCATCCAGAATGCTTAATGAGAAATTTATGCCCTGAATTGTGGAGGCATTACAATGAAGATATCATGAATTTGCTTGATGAGCTGGAAAGATACTTTAACCACATGATGTTGGAAAAAGCCTTATATGTGTTTGAAAGCTTAAAGGGGCAGCATCTGCAAGGTGGGAATCACTACCAGCAAGCACAAAGCAACCATTCAATGTTATGGTTGTTTATCTTTTGAGAAGAACTAAGCACTGTCTTCTCCTTCAAGAGACACGTGCAATGTGACGTAGATCTTTTCTATCAAAGAAATATGAATATTACAGAAACAGCTGTTTACGATTCATAACCTATCAAGAGCCACCTTTTCTTTAAGAAAATAATGATCTGCACCCGTGTTCAGTAGACTGATTCTGACTAAGTACACAAACTGCCTTTGATATTGGTCAAGATACCTGGGTGAAATTGAATCAATCCAAACAATCTAGACTTAACACAATAACAGTCAGTCAGGGATACTAATAAGCAAAGTTTTTCAAGCTAAAGTCTAATAAAAAAAACTTTTCAAGATTGATGATATATGTGAAAAGATTAACAACAAGGGATGCACAAAAAATGAAAGTAAAAAACCACGACATACAGTGGTTCAACATTGGTCCAACAGCTAAGCTCAAGCCAGGTACAAGGAATACACCAAGCCTTTTTTACATGGGCTCAAGAATTTGAAACCCCTATAAACACTCCACTCTAGGAAGCAAACCTAGGCTATTTTACCGAAGTAGAAGCTAAAACCACGCTTACACACACACAAGGAAACAAAAGCAATATTCCAAAAGTTTCAAAGCATAAGTTTTGTGCATGATCCAAAGGCCCATAAAAATAATGCACAACTCATATGACTGTATGCTGGCAGCACTAATGCATGCAATTCTAGCTCTAGCAAAGTGAGCATCAATATAAAGCCTCTGAATATAGCTTGTTCCAATGTTGAATAATGATACAAGTTCGTGTGAGAAAGAAAAAAGCAAAGATGAGAGATACTTGCCACTTGAAACTTTCATGCTTGAAATCTCAGTCAAGAAAATCAAAGCAAAGCAAAAACTTTACAACTATAAAGGAATTCTAGAAGGAAAACTAGGATGCTTCTCAACTTAAGTGCAAAGATCGTACTAAGAGAAAGAGAGTGAGCAAAGGCAAGGTTGACTACTGTGTGCTTGATGCATAGAAAAAGATCGATTGCCCTCCTTTATTGTTTTAAGCAATTGCCACATCAATGACAACTACAAAACCTGTAAAGTGAGTTGCTACTTCAGATGGTTGATGCAATTGTGCCCTGTTAGGCATCCTACCCAAATTAAGTAGAATGAAACAAGTTCTTTCATAATTTTCTATTTAAATGCCTTACGGACATGATTATACTCATTCTATCCTTGTGGAGCATCTTCTTTTCAAAGATTAAACATCTCAATCATCTATGCCCACTGCTTTTAAGTTTCTAGTCAACAGAAGATTGATGTCGAAAGACCATTAGACGTGAGGAAAAGCAGTTGAGTAAGGTGATTGTTTGGAATGGAGAGAACAAGAAAACAAATTTAAGGGTGATAACTACATAGTTTTTTAAGTTCACAAACAATAACCACTAAAGTAGCACCATGGACACATGCACTACGATAGTACATAGGAGAAGAACAAATCACCAAAGCATGATATTCTCCATTCATGATAAAAAGAATTGTCCTAGGATAAGTTTTATGAACCTTAATATAAGTAATAATGTTAGCAAACGTATCCTCTAGTTTGGACCAATAACTTAGTATAGAATATTCTAAGTTGCAACATGGACACATGCACTATAATAGTGCATAGAACAAGAACAAATCACCAAAGCATGATATTCTCCATTCATGATAAAAAGAATTGCCCTAGGATAAGATTTATGAATCTTAATATAACTAATAAAATTAGCAAACATATCCTCTAGTTTGGATCAATAACTTAGTATAGAATATTTTAATATTTACAACCCAAATTCGATATGATATAAAATATTTCGATTGTCTTTCCAAATTTATACTTTTTTATTTGATAGATTATTTAAGAAAGTAATTTAGTAGACTATTTTTTCCAATTATTTAATATATTTTCATCTATAAAAAAATATATTGTACAATTTTAGCACAACGAAATAAATTATTCTTATCTCGTGTAGCAGTTTCATCAAAGACAAATAACCTGAAGTTCAAAAACTAGAAGGTATAAAATAGTGAAGTTATATGGTAGTAGATTAATTTCATGACCAACAAGATGAGAGAAATTATTTTCTTTATAAAACAATAAGAGAAATTAGTAAATAGTAAAAAAAAAACTTATTCAAACAAAAGAATACTTTAGAGTTACTTGTGATAAAAAATATTTTAAATGATTTATAGCAAGCAAATTTGACTATGATCCAATACAATAACTCACAAGATTTAACCTCAACTTCGATTTTATAAGAGTAGGAGTTGCCAAACATTTACTAAAACAGAAGTATATTTCATGTATGTTCAAGAAGATAAGATAGATTCTACAACACTTACCTTAGATTTTTTTCTGAATGTTCATCACCACCTTCAAAATCAGTTGATACTTCAGGCATAGAAGGGATCAACCCAATCCAAGTAAAGAATCTCCTCATCAATCTTCCACGAGGCCCAACTGTTGACAGAAAACCCTCATAACGTGGGATTGCCCTTTGAGCAGCAAGCCAAATAGGAAGTTCATAATTTCTTAAGCTTTTGGAAGGGAACTTTTCTCCAGATGACCATGTTCTCTTAGGAGAATATTGCTCATTAAGCAGAAGTTTCACTTCATCAATCCAAGCACTTAATCTTTGTGTCTTACTAGAACCTTTAATTGACTGCTTTGACACACAAGGAATTAGATATATCACTTATGAAAAATCAATATAAACTTAGACCAAGTCGTAGATTACATAAAGACATAAGTAGCTAAAGCAACAAATTATCAAATAAAGAAAATATGAAAATAATAAAAAAATAAAAACCAATAAAGTGTAAGCAACAAGGTAAACCTACCATACACTTATGCACAAAACACATTGACAAGCTAAAACCTACCCTGATTAAAATGGACAGTTTAAATTATAACAAGGAAGAATTGCAAGAAGAAATTTACAATAAGAGCATGATGGATAACCATTCACACATGAATCATAAAAAGCTAACACTAAAGTATACAGGTGACATGAAAATTATAATTATCTTTTACAAGAACAATCATTAGAATAATAATAACTATTTTTTATAGAAACATAAAGGAAAAAAGATAAAACATAGAATAGACTACGAGGTTGTTTGAGCCTATAATTGGAAGTCTCACTAGTTACACTAAAGATTGACATTTCAATCTTTTTTAAACTGAAATTCATGTAAAATCAGATTCTTCTGCTCAAATCAAGGTAAAAGTGATTTATACAAGCCAAGCTAAAAACCAAACTTTTAATTCAATACTTTAGGATTATCTTTTAGCCCTAAAATGGCCAAAAATAAGCATGCATTTATAGTGTATGTAATTCAACTTGTTTATGCATACATAGATATCACATGCTTAAGTAAATATGCATAAAATTATATTAGCAAAGATAATAGAAAAATGATTTCAATCCACTCAATCTAGTAATAATCTAATTTGAAATTTTGATCCAACATTAGCTAACCCTAATGGAAGTTGTGTTGTACCTTTTGAGATGAAGATCACAAAGCCAAGACTAAGTGTTTATTAATGCCTAGCTAAGCTTAGTGCTGCTTCAGTGACCAAAATTTATTGGAGCAAGCACTGTTGCATCATAAACAGTGAATGCAATTTAATGGCTTAACCTACTGACTTTGAAGCTAAGGACAGCGGTCTTTGTGGAGTGGCTAATCTACAAAGAATTTTATTTCTAGATCTTTATAATTAGCATGCTAAACTTTTAAACTCTTCGCAATCGTGGCACATAAAACAATTATTCTTCATGCATATGTGAATTTAGTTTAAGTTGTATTTTATTTGAAAGCATTTGAGTTTTTTGAATGTAATTTTTTTATAACAATTTTATTATTATAAAAAATAAAAAAAATGCCTAAGCACCACCACCGCTAAGCTTGAAGGGTTGAGTTGAGTGGCCCAAAGGCAACACAGGCCTTGGGGACCTGCAGGTCAAGAACCTGACCAAAATCAAGATGGGTCAAACCCGAGTATCGATTAAGTCAGGTTGCTGTTGCGGTCCTTGAGTGAACCGGTTCAGGGTATTACTTCTGAACTGGTTTAGACGAAACAAGTAAGGGCAGACTCGTTATTTAATTTATGTAAATCGGGTCTGGTCAGACCTTGTATGCGCGCACTGATGACTGGGGTCATAACGTCCTGAGAACTTCAGGGGGTAGCCAACCCCATTAGGCTGATAATAATACGCAGTGGATGTATTATAAGCACAAAACAGTGGGACAGTTTTGCTATATGGGACAAAAAATAAGTTTTGCCAAACTTGAGATTTCTGCACCGACCAATCGCGCGTTTTTGCGATCAAACAATCCAAATCATGCCCGCATTTGCGAACAGTCATTTATCTTCAGCCGTTCATCTATAATGCTTGATTGAATGATTGAGTCTCTCTGCTTCTGTAAATAGTAACCTTATCATCGTTATCGTCCATCCAATTTTCGAATCCAATGCTCTAGATCTTATCTCACTGTGATTAGATTTGGACCTTTTATCATTTAAGTCGATCTGACAACTATCGCTCCATCTGTTCGTGTAATCGGTCGACAACTGTACCATCTTCTCCGTTGTAACGACTAGCTTTCGAAAAGTACATTCTAACCATTGGAGGATTTATTTTTGGTATTTTTCATTTCAACTATAAATAGGAATCATTTACCAAACATAAATACTATTGAATCCAGCTTGAAAGTTTTCATACAAGTCCAACTGAAGTTCAAACTATGAGCAAAAAATTTCTATGCAATTACGGGAGTTACAAATTTCTGTCGGTCTCTATTCTTTTATTTCGTTCATAATCATGTCTGTATTTCCTGATAACATCTATCATTAATAGTGTTACTCTTATTTAAAGAATTAAAGATGTAAGGATTTTGTAAGCAAAAAATTATAAAGTTTCAAATTTTTTTGAATAGTCCGAATTTCTCTGATTTTGGTATCTCATTGAAGCACCGTGTATTTGGTTTACCCCTACCGGCTTCGACAAAAGGGAGTGGTTAGTAGAAGCCTGATCGGGGATCGGGGGTGGATGTAGAAACGGGTTTTGGTTGAACCACCTAAAAAATCTTGTATACATTTCGTTTTTTATTGATTTTATTTTGTCAATAAAAAAATATTTTGAGCTAAAAAATATTTTCTTCTAATTTTTCAAATCGAAAAAAATTGTTAAACACACAATTCATCTCTCCCTTCTTATTCGTTTTGCCTTACAAGTTTTACAACAAGTGGCATCAGAACAAGGTTTCTGTCAAAAGAAAAATTTCTAAGATAAGATCCACATGGCTCTACCTTGTGTTGAGGACAATGCATTTTTATCCGGAGTTTCGTCACATCGACCACCTTTGTTTAAAGGTGAGTTTTATCTCTATTGGAAGAATCGTAGGCGTTTATTTTTAGAATTCGTTGATTTGGAAATTTAAGATGTTGAAAATATGTTTGAGATTCCAACTAAGATTATTGATGGAGAAAAAGTAAAAACCTTTATGTGAACTAAGCCCAGAAGAAAAATATTTAGTGCAACTTAATTCTCGTGCTATGAATATCTTGTGTTGTGGTTTGGGTGCCTCTGAATATAATTGGATCATGAACTTGAAAATAACACATGAGATTTGGTCTAAACTTGAAATTACCTATGATGATACTTCTCAAGTTAAAACGACTAAAATCAACATGTTCGTTCATGAGTACAAATTATTTCGAATGAATTCAAATGAAAGTATTAAGACTATGTTTACAAGATTTATAAATATTATTAATGATTTGTCTAATCTTGGTAAGGAGTTTTCTATTGGTGAACAAGTGAGAAAAATTTTATAAATTCTTTCTCAACAATATACCCATTGGTGAAAGCATTGAAAGTAGCAAAAAATATTTTCACTATGCCATTAGATGAGTTGAGTGACCTTTTGACAAATGAAATTGAGTTTACAAGAAGGGATGAAGAACTTGTGATTAAAAAAGAGAAAAAAAAGAAGGAAGAAACACTAGCATTTGTAGTTGACTCAACAAATTTAGATTTCTCAATCTCAAATGAGGTAACTCTTATCTCAAAAAATTTATCTAAATTATATAATAAAAGAAATGCAGGTAAACATTTTGGGATTAATAAGAAACAAAAAGAGAAGATGGTCTCCCATGAAGAAATAATTTGTTATGAATGTAAACTTGCTGGGCATACAAGATCAAATTGCCCCAACTATAAGGAGATCAAAAAAGTTTCAAAAACAAAAGAAGAAAAACCATGAAGATATCTTGGGATGATTCAGATAATTCTTATTCTAGTGATGAAGATAAGAAAAAGAGTTTGATTTATCTTATGGCCAAAGATAATATTCCTGTTGAAACATCAAAAGATGAGATATGTTCCTCTTCCTCCTTTTCATCATCTTCTTTTATTGTTGATTACGAAGAACAATATATTAGTGTTTGTACAAAGTATAAAAAATTAGCTTCTAAATACCTTAAATTGAAAGAAGAGCATGAAACCTATTTAGATTTGCATGAACACTTGAATGAATTGAATGCTAATTATTTGAATGAAATTAAAGTTAAGAGAGAAGAAAAAGTTTCTATCATTATAAAAAACACATGCTTAGTTAAAGAGTTAAATACTTTAAAGAATTTGCACGATCATTGTAAGAATTCATTTGGATAACTAAAAAACTAAATATTCTTTTATTCCAAATGTCATTTGTAATTATTGCATGAGATTTGGATACATTTCTATTTATTGTAAATTTTGAAATATTGTTGATAGTAAATCTTCTAAATTTGTATGGATTAGAAAAGATAGTTCAATGAATTATCAAATTAAGACATGTAAACAATAAGGTTTGGGTCCCAAAAACTAATAGTTGATTTGTTTTGTAGGCATGCCTTCCTTCAAAGATCAGGGGAGGTATGTGATACTTGGATAGTGAATGTTCAAGACACATGGTTAGAGATGCATCTTTATTCATTCATTTGAAGTCTTATAATAATGGTGAAGTTATACTTGAAGACAACTTTAAGAAGAAAGTTATTGGAATTAAAATCTTGGGCAACTCATGCACCTTTAAAAGAAAGGTCATTGTTCAAGACTCAAGATACAATTTTCTTAATATTAGTCAATTATGTGATTCAAATTTTAATGTTTTATTTAATAAAAATGAATGCATTATTAGTAACGATAATATTCTACTTATCATTAGAAGTAGAAAAGATAGTATATATGTTTTATTTTTGCACATGATTAAGGACAATAGTTTAGAATGTCTTATGACACTAATAATTCTACATTATGATATAGGAGATTTTGTCATTTAAGAAAATCTTTTTTTGAAAAGCTTTTAAAGTTTAATCTAGTTAGAGATTTGCCAAACCTTAATTGGTCAAATGATAAACTATATGGTCCCTGTCAATTAGAAAAAACAAACAAAAGAGAGCTTTCAATCACTTAAAGATATTACAACTAAGAAATCATTAGAACTTGTTCATCTAGACTTATTTGATCCTATTCATTCAGAAAGTCTTGATAAAAGCAAATATGAATTAGTAGTTATAGATGACTATACTAAGTTTACATAGGTTCTTTTTGTAAGAAAGAAAAGAGAAGTATTTAAAAAATTTATTAGATTGATTATTATGATTGAAAAAGAACATGAAGTTAAGTTAGTCTTCAATAGGAGTGATAATAAAGGAGAAGTTAAGAATGAGTTATTTGATGATTTTTGCGATAAAAATGGAGTGAAACATACATTTTCTTCACCTAGAACCCCTCAACAAAATAATATTTTTTGAGAGAAAGAATAGAACATTGCTAGTTGTTGTAAGGTGTATGCTTAATAAGTATAATGTCCCCAAGTATTTTTGAACAGAGACAGTTAATACTATCTGTTATGTATTTAATAAAATAATATGTAGACATTTATTAGAAATTTCTAATTTTGAATTACTTCATGAGAAGAAGCCCAAGATATCTCATTTTCATGTATTTGGATGCAAATGTTTTATTTTAAATAATGGAAAGAAGGATTTAGATAAATTCAATGTTAAGTCTGAATAAGGAATTTTTCTAGATACTCACCTACTAATAGAGTTTTTAGAGTATACAATAAGAGATCACTATTTGTGAAAAAAAATAATTTACATCAAATTTGATGAATTTCTTATTGAAGCATCTATTAATCATCATAAAAAAGATTATCTAAATGAATTAGAAGATTTAAGACTTAAAAAAGAAAGATTAGAAGATATAATTGAAAGTAATGAATTAATAAAAAAAGAAAATAAAATTGAGAAGCAATTAAGACATCCTAAGGATCATTATAGTGAGTTGATCATAGGAGATGTAAAAGAAAAAGTTAGGACTAGAAGCTCTTTTAATCATGCAGCATTTGTATTTAATATTGAACCTAGTTTTATAGAAAATGTTTTTAAAGATGAGTCTTGGATTATTACAATGAATGAAGAATTAGTACAATTTGAAAGAAATCAAGTATGAGATCTTGTACCTAAGCCAAATAATAAAACAATCATTGGTACAAAATGAGAGTTCAAAAATAAGTTAGATAAAAATGATAAAGTTATAAAGAATAAAGCTAGATTAGTAACCAAAGGATATGTCAAGTTGAAGGAGTAGATGTGGATGAAACATTTGCTTCTATAACTAAACTTGAAACAATTAGGATCTTGCTTGCTTATGCATACTATAAAGGATTTAAATTATACCAAATGGATGTTAAGAGAGCATTTTTGAATGGATATATAAATGAAATGTATGTGGAACAAACCCCAAGATTTGAGATATATGAAAAGATAGACTGTGTATACAAACTTAAGAAGGCACTCTATAGTTTAAAGCAAAATCTAAGAACTTGATATGAAAGACATTTTTTTACATCAAATGATTTTCGTAGAGACAAGATAGATAATATTTTATTTATTTAAAATTTATTGAAAGATCAATTAATTTGTCAAGTTTATATGGATGATATAATTTTTGGAGCCACTAATAAAAAAAATTTGTATGAAATTTTTTAATTTAATGAAAAAAGAGTTTCAAATGAGTATGATGAGAGAGTTAAAATTCTTCTTAGAACTTCAAATCAAACAAACAAGTGAAGAAATATTTATTTCTCAAACCAAATATTTGTTAGAGTTGCTAAAAAAATTTGATTATAAGAATATGAAATATAAGAAGACTCTCATTAGTATAAGTACTATCATTAGATAAGGATGAAACTAGAAAACCTATTGACACAAAATTATATAGAGAAATGATTAGATCATTATTGTATCTTACTACGAGCAGGCCAGATATTGTGTTTAGTGTAGGTATATGTGCAAGATTTTAGGTTAATCCTAAAGGATCACACCTACAAGTAGTCAAGTATATCTTCAAATATTTTATTGGTACTAAGACCCTAGGTTTATAGTATTCTAAGTGTGAGTGTTGATTTGATTTAATAGCCTACACAAATGTTGATTTTGCTAATAGCAAGACTAATAGAAAGAGTACCTCTGACACGTGCCAATTGATTGGTAGTTCACTAATTTCTTAGGCTAGTAGAAAACAAAATTATATGAAACTATCAACAACAAAGGCCAAGTATACTGCTGCAGGTAGCTGTGTTGTTCAAGTTTTATGGATTTAAAGACTTTTATGATAATTCAATTGTAATTTGTTTAGCTAAAGATCCTGTTCAACACTCAAGAATAAAACACAAAATTAAGATGTCATTTTATTAGAGAGTATAAACAAAAGAAAGTGATTCAATTGTTATTTGTTTCATTGTCTACCCAATTAACTGATATTTTTACTAAGACATTAGCTATCGAAGTATTTAATAGATTTAAATTAAGGTTAAGTGTAATTAACCCCTTCGAATGATTACAAAAAAGGGGAGAACTTAGTGCTAGAATTCAGGAGACGAGTAAGCTAGAATTCAAGGGGAGTATAGGCTATCAAACAAGGTATGATAAAATGTTGAATATTTTGATTTGTTCATTTATGATACATTTTCTTCTAGCATTAGTTTTGTAATCTTCAAGAGGGAGATTATTGTACCCTTTAAGGTGGTGATCACAAAATTAAGACTAAGTGTTTACTAATACTTTGTTAAGTTTAATGTTATTTTAGCGATCTAAATTTGTTAGAGTAGAGACTATTGCAACATAAATAGTGAATATAATTTAATGACTCAACCTGTTGACTTTGGAGCCAAAGACAATGGTCTTTATGGAGTGCTAATCTACAAAGAATTTCATTTCTAAATCTTTATGGTTAGCATATTAAACTTTTAAATTCTTCGTAATTGTGGCTCATAAAATTATCATTCTTCTTGCATATGTAAATTTGGTTTAAGTTACATTTTATTTAAAGGCATTTGAGTTTTTGAATATAAATTTTTTTAATAAAAATTTTATTATTAAGAAAAATAAAAAAAGCCTAAGCACCCTCATCGCTAAGCCCAAACGGCTTGGGTTGAGTGGTTCGAAGGCAACACGGGCCTTGGAGACAGGTCAAGCCCGAGTATCAATTAAGTCATGTTACTATTGCGATCCTTGGGTGAACCGATTCAGGACATTACTTCAAGACCGACATAGACGAAACGAGTCAGGGCGGACTCATTATTTAATTTATGTAAATCAGGACTGGTCGAACCCCGTATGCACGCAATGGTGACTCGGGTCATGACCTCCCGAGAATACCAGGTGGTAGCAAACCAAACTAGGCCAATAATGAAACACAATAGATGTATTAAAAGAACAAAACAATTGAGCAATTTTGCAATAATCTAAGACTAAAAATAAGCTTTTCCAAACTTAAGGTTTTTGCACCAACCAATCGCGCGTTTTCCCGATCGAACGGTCTAAATTGTGCCCTCATTTGTGAACAGTCCTTTGTCTTCAGTCGTTCATCCGTAATGCTTGATCGAATGATTGAGTCTTTCAGCCTCTGTGAATAGTAACCTCATCATTATTATTGTACATCCGATTTTCGAATTTAGGGCTCTAGATCTTATGTCACTGCGATTAGATCTGGACCCTTTATCATTTAAGCCGATTTGACAGCTATCGCTCCATCCGTTCGCGTAATCGGACAACAGCTGTACCATCTTCTTCGCTGTAACGATTAGCTTTCTGAAAAGCATATTCTAGCCATTGGAGGATATATTTTTTGTATTTTTCATTTTAACTATAAATAGGAATCATTTACCAAACATAAATATTATTGAATCAAACTTGAAAATTTTCATACAAGACCAATTGAAGTTCAAACCTTGAGCAACAAATTTCTGCACAATTACGAGAGCTACCGATTTATGTCGGTCCCTCTTCTCTGCTTCTGTTCATAATCATTTCTACATTTCCTGATAACATCTATCATTAGTAGTGCCACTATTGTTTAAGGAATTAAAGGTGTAGGAATTTTTTATGCGAAAAATTGTTAAGTTTTGAATTTTTCCGAATAGATTGAATTTCTTCGACAAAAGGGAGAGATTAGTAGAAGCCCAATCGAGGATTAGGGGTGGATTTAGGCACAAGTTTTGGCCAAATCATCTAAAAAATCTTGTATACATTTCGTTTATTGTTGAACAATTTTATTTCGCCAATAAAAGAAAAATATTTTGAGTTCAAAATTTTTTTCTTCGAATCTTTTGAATCGAAAAAATTTGTTAAACGCACAATTCACCTCTTCCCTCTTATTCGTTTTGCCTCACATGTTTCACAACAAGTTGAACCATCTAAATCCACAAGTCAATTTTGAGACGACCACTATAGTTGTGAGTCAATTTTGATGTGAATATAGATTTGCTTGAAATAAAAAAGTTAATACTATTATTTAACTCCATTACAATGAACTTTGGTGAAGTTCGATAATTATTAATAAGACATTTTGGCACTAGCAAAAAATCAAAATAATGAAATACAAGGACTCATAGACCAAATATATCACATATTTACATGATAATTTTTGCAAATGCTAAAAATACAATTCACCAAAACGTGATGAATTGGTTATATGATTTTCCACTTTTATCAAACATAAAGTTTTAATACAATTTCTCAAAATAAAAGTCATAACGAATGTTACATGAAAAATACTAAACATAAAAGAAACAACAATGGATATGCAATAAACTCAATAACATATATTTTGGTACCAAACTGACCAGCACATCAAAAGTTGTGAAAAAGTATTCCACAGCAGATACATGAGAAAGCTTTAATAAAATATAAAGCAAGACAAAAGGGTTGAACTTTTCCTTCTAATTCTATGCCAAAGAGTTAGCATAGGTAGCAATCTACAATACCAACAAATGTGTTAGTTACCACAAACCAATTTCTCCTCGTTGTTGTAGCGAATACATTATATGCTATATGTTATGCTCATATGCTCTGGCTTTTTTGTCATGTAACTTGTAAGATAAGTTGAGCTGGATGTTTTCTGTTTTATAGTTTAATATTCCAATCTACTTTAGCAACTATGAAATCAAATAAGTAAACTATAGTATAGATTAAATTATTTGGTTTAGTAATAATGGGATTAGGGATACTAGGTTGAGTAGTAATAATTAAAAGACACTTTTAATTATTCGTAATATCATATAAAATAAGTTTTTATTATATCTACAAAAAAACAAACTGCTCTACACATTTGATTAAATAAAGAAACCATAAGACAATAAATTTTTGCTATACAGTTATAACAAAGATGCTTGCATAGCACAAATAAACTTGGATGCATACAACACAAAATTGTGATCTAGGTGGAAAAAGATGTACTGTACAAAACATTTTTGTGGTTCAAAATGCCTATCTTAACCACAAAATATGCACTATTCAATGGACATTTAAGGTTGATTAGAAGTATAGATTGACACTTATTTTCAATATTGTCCAATGGTAGTGCAGTAGTTAATGGCTTTTAAGTTTTAATTCACCTTTATTTTATTTCTTTATTACTACAATAGTTTTTAAGTTTCCACTTTCCTTTATTATCCTTCAGCATCAATATATAAATCTAGTCTTTCAAACCAATAAATTTTATGATTCAAAAAAGAGATGAAGTTTTGGAGTTTTCTATTTCCTTTTTTTATGTTTTAGCATAACGATGCAAATCTTATAGTGTGTGAATTGTGAATGCTACATTGCAAATAGATGTAAATACTTTCGATAGTATGTACCATTTCTTTTAATATTTGTTTCCTATTTCGTTTTGAAATTGTTAATATAATGTCAAATTTTGCTCGACTTGTAAGTTAGGAATGTGTATTTCATTATTATGTGCTAATTTTAAATAACTTTAAATTGGGATGTGAATATAAATTTGAATATGATTCATTAAGTGAAAAATTATAATTTTTATCATAGTTTTCAAAAAACTCTAGTTGATTTTTAATAAATTTCTAAAATTATTAAGGTTTAAAAAAATTTAATTTTAATTTGATTAATTAATTTGGTTTTGTTTGAGAAGACTTGCAAAAGCGAGTTTGATTTCTAAAAAAAGGGTTGGGTTGAACAGAAAATCCCATTAGCGAGAGAGAAGGAAGATACATGAGAGAATTAGAACTCCTATTACTGAGAGGACAAAAGGAGTGCAGCTAGGGTTGGAAGAAGTGAGAAGGAAGATTGAGGCATTACCTAGCCATGAATCTATGAAGAAAAGAAAGGAGAAAATAAAATCAGCAAACCAATTCATTTTTGTGTGGAACACAGCAAGGGCTTTGAAAGCAGGTAAGTTGAAAACTATCTTGTGGGAGAAATTTTTGGTTCTTATGCTGCCAAGGGAACTTAGCTTTATGACTCTATATTTCTCCCCAAACAAGTCGCTACCATGCAATGGAAAAAAAAGACGACAAGGGTTGGTGTTGTAACTACTGTAAATTTTAGCTTTAGTTGTAATTAAGGAAAATAAGTAGACTATATAGCTGTTTTAAGGAATTCTTAATATGGAAAACTATCGATTGTTTTCAGCAAGTGAAAGAATTTCTTTGCTTGTTAAAAGACATTGAGTTCTAACAAAAGCCTGAGAGAAAGGTAGTTAAATTCAGCATCTAAATTTCTATTTATTAGAATTGTAGAAATGAAATAATTGGAATATTAAAAAATTAGATTCTAAAAAATTATAAATAAATTTTCTTGTAAGAAATGAAGGGAAAAAGGATAGGAAGTGAGATTCTTTCAGCATATAAGCATGGCATCTATGATTTATCGTTGCATGTTTTGATGTAATAATGAACATAATATTAATAATAAAAGAAAAGATAAACATATGACATAATATGATATAAGTATGATAAGATCAAACGTCTTAAATAGAACGTAAAATTTCTTCTAGATTTTATCTCATAATTCCCTAGTGTGTTATGAGTTTCGACACATAATGTTAAATATGATAGATATTGATTTTATACTGAGCCATAAGATGGCATTAGAGATCTCTACTATTATTAATATTTTTGTAGGGTTGATATACAAAGATGATACAATATTATTGATATGATTGACTATCTGTGATACACTTAAAGATAGAGATTTAGATATAACGTGCTTAGATGCTATATAGAGATGAGATGAGAAATAATAAGAATATAAGATATAATCTTGTGAAAAATCTAGGCCCAATTAAATAAATAAAAAGAAAAGAAAAAAGAAGAAATATAAAAGAGAAAAGAATAACAAATTATATGCAATATTTATATGAAAACATTGAATATACATATATGTGTGCACACTTATATTACTAAGCATGTCATTTCTTATCGATTTTAATTCTTTTGTATTTTGAATATTATTGAAATGCCATGTTTATACTCATGTTTATATCATTTTATTATTGTGCATTTTATCTTACCATATCATTTGTTACATAAAGACTTCACCTGTTGAACATTGTATCGCTCACTCCTTAAATTATAGAACAAGCTATAGATTCACGAAAAGAATATGTACAGAGTGGCATGTGAGGTGATTATGAGTATGATATTTTATAAAAATTGGTTTTGTTAGCATAGAATCATTGGATTCTGCTGATATTATATTTTATTGTAATTGTTTTAATGAAAATGATTTGAATTTAAAGTTAATGAATTTTTTTGTCACCCTCATCTATGTTTGGTATTGTCCTTAATTTTGCTATCGTGCTCTAATTTTACAACATTGTTAATAATTTATTTTAGTGAATATTAGGCAGGTATGACAATTAAGTTTTGATATACAAGTTATATGATAATATGAAGGCATAATTTTCAACTTCTCAATATTAACATTATATTTTATAATAGTGGTCACAATCCTTTCGAATTTTAATTATTACTATAATAGTTTTGAGTTTCTCTTTCCTCGATTATCTTTTAGCATCAGTATATGAATCTTGCCTTTCAAGTCAGTAAATTTTATGTTTCAAAAAAAGATAATGTTTTTTAGTTTTCTATTTCTACTTTTATGTTTAAATATAATGATGCAGAATTGTTTTGTGACTTGTGAATGCTATGTTTCAAATTGAGGTAAAAACTTGTGGTGGTATACACCCTTTTTTTGAATATTTGTTTCCTACTTCGTTTTGAAATTGTTAGGCTTTGTACTAATATAGAGGAATAGTTTCAAGTTATCAATATTAACTTTACATTTTTGTAAACCTGATCACAATCCCGTTAAGTTTTACTTATTCCCCTACAATTTTCAATATCATCACATGAATCTTGCCATGCTGTAGGAATAAAAATAAACAAATTTTAGTTTTGTATTAACAATTCTCTTATATTAACTTCTAATTTCAAAATTCAAAGTTACAATTGTTGGCATTAACTTGAGATCAAATTTTGACCTTACGGTATTTATAATTTTGAATATAAACTAATGAAAGAATATTTAGAATTTCTCTTTTCACTTTTGGATGCCAAAGAGGTTTTAGAATAAAGGCACAAGTAAACATTTCCTTTTTAGTTAAACATTTTTCTTCTTTCCATTTGTGCCCATAGTTTATCCTTTTTAGAATGTTATATGGTAAAAGTTTCAATTTTATCATTTTTCCTAATACATTTTAAGTAAATTCAAGCAAATTGTTATGGAGGATGGTAAAACTTTTATCATTTTTGAGAAACTTAAAAATGAGGTGGCTAATCCAAGCAAACAAATTAAGACCCCAACGTAAAGTTCCATCTTGAGCAAAATAGCATGCATTAAAGGAATAAAAAAAAATTGAAGAGAGCTTTCGTATGAAAAAAGCAAAAAAAAATTACAATGATATTGATATGGTCCTTTTAGAAGTAGAGATTTTGTTATCATGGCTCTAGTTAAAAGTACATGCCATTATTGAAGTAGAAAGTAAGTAGAGAATAAACTAGAAAATAAAAGTATTTCCATTTGAAAAGACAAGTCCTTGATGATGGCGACACATGGCAAATGAAGCACCACCACCCCATCGACTTTGCTCGTGTTCGCAAGTTAGAGTAAACTAAGCTAAACCCATGGTTGTTTCCAAATGGGCATTTAACCACACACTCATCTTCATTTCTTCTAACCTTGTCCCACCATCCCAGTATGTTATCACTTTCGGTAACAATATCGGCTCTCTTGCCTTAGTCGTTGCCTTCGCACTGCTTACCTATCTCTCCATAATACAAGGTCGTTGGTCACCAAAATTTCATTCTTTGACTAGTCCTCACTCTTTTAGCAATGATATCAACCAATATCCATCCCAGGTCTCACTATTGTCATCCTTCGCATAGGTGCTCTCATTTAGTTTGATACACATTGTGAGGGGGTTTTCATCCAAAAGCCACACCTTCACTTTGTCAAGGGAAAACAACTCAGCAAGTTTTAGAAGGGTTAAATTAAGTTAAACCCATAGTTGTTGTCAAATGGGCACTTAACCCAACGCTTGTCTTTATCCCATCTAACCTCATCCCACCTTTCCACTATGTTATCACTTTAACCAGCAATCTCGTCTCTCTCACTTTAGTTGTTACCTTGGCACTACTTACCCATCTCTCCATAATGTAAGGTCGTTGGTCACCAAAATTTCATTCTTTGACTAGTCCTCACTCTTTTAGCAATGATATCAACCAATATCCATCCCATGTCTCACTTCTGTCATTCTTACCAATAAGTGCTCCTGCTCAATTCGATACACTTTGCAGAGGGTTTTCATCCCACCCCCCCCAATCTTCATCTACAATGTCAAGGGGAATACGATCCTAGCAAGTTTTGATTTCTAAAACCAAACTCTAGTTGTTGGTTTGATGAGAAGCTTATATTATAAGAGAATCCCTAGTATCGAGCATTGGATGTACTTGCTTCACAACATTTCTTACATCAAATGAGACATGCATTTTTCAAACCTATTTCTAAGAGCAACAAGCTTTCCTCAAGTGATACGAAGAACTTCTACTAATTTGTACTAATGTTGCTCATCTGTCACCAAGCCATGTATGTTCATTGCCATCCCTATAATCTATTAGGTAGTTAGCATAACCAGGTTTTTTGCATTTGTTGTTTACATAATTTTACCATTGGTTCAAAATTGCTTTCTTCACATTTGCGTGAATTCAATTGCAACCATGGATGCCATTTGATAAATTATTCAATCTTGATTGAAGACTTATTTAGATTCCTTCTTGTGAACTTTTGATGGTTATAGGATACGGAATTGTTTAGTTTTCTATATTGATGTTGTCTTGAAAATTTGTTCCTATATTGGTTGAAATGTTGGTTTGATTGCACTTCAAATTGCGATTTTGTGTTGGTTGTTGGATGTGCTTATAAAGCATTAGCCTTCTAATAGTGTTGTTTTTCTAAGAAATTTGGCTAATTTTCCTATGAACATGTGGATTTGATTAGGTTTCTAATAGTGATATTTTGGTGGTTGCAAGTTGCCAAGGTTGATAGCAACACTTTTTTTGGTGTTTCAATCATCGCAACCTAGTAGATCGAGATATGAAACATTTAGGTAAAAGTCAATATAATCTTTAACCTAAGTATCGCAAGAAATTTCATTTAATACAACAAATTTTAATAATCAAACATAATCTAATCTTTAACACCACTAATCCAAAGGTATCTAAGTTAAATTAATCTTATGCAATTTAACACTGCCCAACACAAAACAAAAGCCTTGATAATGCTTTTGCCCACTCCATCAACAAAAGGAAAGGTGCTCTTATGAGATCCAACCGCCCAAGTGTTGCATGTATGACAAAGCCTCGGCTCATTGTTATGGTGTCAAAAAATGAGGGACTTTCTCTAATAACCTGCTCAATTTTTTTTTTTTTAGGTTTGTAGCTCTATTTAGCTCTATAATAAGTTTAACCTATTAGCAAACATGTTGAGAAAAAGGAATTAAATTCCCTGTCAAATTAAAAAACGGTAGTGCACTGTGCTAAAATATAGTATCAGTATTTTTATCCTCAATTTCTTTCATGGTCAGATTTTTATTTTTTTTAAAATCAAATCATGTTACAATTTAAGACAAAAGTGAAAGTTAATGCAGTTGTCTATGGGTTGGATTGGTGGTGCTGGAATTAAACTGAACCATTCACCCTACATATAATGAAGAAATATTTCAAAATTTTGGAAACAGTTATGCAAAATTGGCACCATAATTTAATCTACCAGCACAAGAAGGATAAAACAAAATAAGGCCATCCTCTCTAAAGTTTGGATCATTAACAAGTATGGGATCCAAAGGAGATGGTTCAATGCAAAATACGGAGATAATAATCAAATTTTAAGTTTTGTAGAAATGAAGTTTCAAGGATGAAAGCACCATTTTAAGAAATATTTATGATGAAAACAAAAGATAATGGTAAACTTTAGATTTTGAGTCAGACTTGAAGTAGATCAATAAACAAAATGATTTAGCTAAAATGAGATACCTAACTAGATGTAGAGAGTTATGAGTCAATAAAGGAAATGATTTAGCTAAAACGAGATACCTCATTAGATGTAGAGAGTCATGACTCTAGTAGTATGATTAATAAATCTTTCCAATGGAACCGTAATGAAAACTATGAATGGCAGGGTAACACTTCATGCAAAGGCAATGGAAAATGCAATAGGAACAGCTTGATTAATCACTTCAGTTATGGCAAAAATGTTCTTGCCAATAGATAAACAGCCTTCTACCTGAAAGTAATTTGGAATACCCAATGTTTATCTTCCAAACCAGGGTATTGTTCTACTCTAACAGGTAGGAAATGACAATAAAATAAATTAGTGGAAAAAGCAAAACATGACCTCATAGAGCAACTTTCCAAATTCTTTTAGTGGCTTTGAAAGATTGAAGAAAATTTCTTGCAAGAGCTTTGATTGCAAGTAATCTAATTTCTCAGCTATAAGCAGACCTTTTTGCCTTTCAATTGAATAACCTCGCCTGGATAATAGTTAAAATCAGCTCAGGGCAAATGAGCAGTACAAAAATTACTTGAATTTTATAACATACTGCTCAAGCATATTTGTTATGAAATCAAAAAATAATTGTAATTCATCTGCAACTCAAAAGGAAATATAGAAAATTACTTGACTACATGTCCACGAATAAGAAGGATGTATATTACATGAACATAAATAGTTAATACATAAAAACGTATGTGACAGGCAGTAAACCTCTCCTGTTTACTGATGAATAATCACGCATGTTTGAGTTATTTGAAAAAACACATTACTAAAATGGACAATTTTTTTTTGCAAGTTAATTAGTTATTGATTGAGTGTATGTTCAAAAGATTTCATTACGTCATCCAGTAATCAGTTATTTTGTTAAACAGTTAATCAATATTGGACTACATAGAGAAATGTTCATATTACATAAAATTGCATTAATAGGTTCAAGAAATCAGTTTCCCCCATGTCAAAGGCAGATTTACCCTACAGTATCAGAGTAGACAAGGATTTGACTTAAACCTCTCGTATATCCATTTCTTTCTTTTTCTCTTAATTCAAGCATCAAATTTGAAATCCAGTAGAGGCTAGAACATAATTTTTAATTTAGCAAATATCTAGCTATAGACAATCAAAAAAATCAAAATAACTGTAAAAATTCTGATATGATTATCACAGGCATTCTTAGACCATGTAGAAACAATGTAAATTGCGAAAGGAGAAAGAATGAGTAAAACAGAAAGAGAGGAAAGTGTTTTTGGTAAATAAGAAAGCAATTTGAGTAGGAAGTCCAAAAAGACAGGGATTCAATACCAGCATAAGTTCTTTATATAAATAATCCAACAGGTACATGAGTCCAACAAGTTCCTAGCAATGACTAGAAATCTCCACAACTATAATACCTTGTTGAATAATAAACTATAATTGCATGTAGCACACAAAAAATCAAATGACAATTATGTCATGTCTCGGCCCATCTAAGTGTTAACTCCAGAGTTTTAATTTTTTTCAGAAATATTTTACACTTTCTTTTCACAGTAGTCCTCTTGACATTAGGTCAAGCCAAACACAACCATATGCCCTAACTATTCATAGAAAATAGTATAATTCTATTCCTTTTAAAGCAACATAATTCTTTTGTTTCTAAGGAATTCCTCATACCAAATTATAATGCATAGCATTATCCACATTTAGGTAATATGACATTACATGTAGATTTATATTATTATAGCCATTCACATAGCATTTGGAAACCTATAAAAAAATTCTCACATTTGTAGCAATGCACATATGAACACACACACAATATATATATGATGATAAAATGTATCACATAAAAAGCAACTCTAGCTACTATGATATTAAGTAACTATACAATTTAAATAAGCAATAACAACATGCACACATAACAAATGTATCATAAGACATAAATAGGTGATAACATCAACACAAATTAAGCAATAAAGTAAAATATAACACGCAATAAAACCGATCATACATAAATGTAAAGGAAATCTTATATCATACTCAACTAAACATAGCTTGCAACTTTGTGAAGTACTAATTAGAGGTTACCACCTTAAGGTAGCATCCAATATTACCAATAGACAACATTATGCTAAAATAAAAATTATCAAACTCAAACTCCTGATGAATTACACCAATCAATTTGGAGGTGGGCACCACCTTGGTATGGAAACTACCAACAACCATTATCGCACCAAAAAGTTCAACACAAAGCTCAAGCTAGGTAGGCATGATTATAGAAAGAAACAATATATTACTTTCATTGCTCTTCCCATTTTACATAACAATCATGCATGCAATGTTGACTTATCAACTCTTTTTGACATCTTACACTTTACGTATTTGTCATTTGTAAGAACTCTTTCAATTATTCACATATCTTTCGCTTTGCATATTAATCATTTGCATGCACATAATTACTATAACAAATATAATCTATGTAGATTATTCACTAAAATACAGAACTACGTCTACCGTGTTTTTCACAACATACCCAACAAAAAATATATCACATCCATAACTAACATGTAAAATAATTTCAACATAAGATTACATGTTATTATGGAAAGAATCATATCAATCAAGCAATGAAATCACCAATACATCATTATTCACAAACAAAAATACAACACTACAAGCTAATACTTGATAGCTACATATTTACCCACCTCATTATAGCAAAAAACTCCACCTTTGTTTGCTTTCAAAAAATGAAAATTAATTTAAACATATATATCCAAAATTTTATCAACATGTTTTACTTTTCTCAGAATCCCTAAAATCACAAAAAACCAATTTTCAATTTTGATTAAAGTTTTATAAAAAAGTAAAAAATCCTAACTACCCAAACTTTTAATTGATTGAAAGTTCATTAAGGGGGTTCAAATTGTTTGGCCCTTGTATGCACATTATGTACACATATTTGTAATGCTTATGTCCATATGAATTACATAAGCAAGTTCATCCAATCAAACTCACCTATAGCTCCACAGATTGTCTAATGGCGCGTTAAAACAAAAAATAAAACATAGAATGGGCAGATTATGTACTCTGTTAGATAACTACTGAATGATCACTTCAAAGACTAATTGAACCATCTGATCTCAATGATTGGACCATTACATTGCTAAGAAATAATAAAAGCAATGGCTTACACAGATTTCCATCTTGTCTCTCTCTGCAAAGCATATTTACAAGCAAAGAAAGCTTCATTGATAAGAGCTATAAAGGTCGAGTTCTATGTCATATGATTAGGGACTTCCAAATTAAGGATCTAGGAAATAATGCCCATAAAGATAACTTAATGTGATAAGAGCACTTGCAATGTTGCTAAATTTTGATAAGATTGTTGATAGATTAAAAAGTTCACACAATTGCTTAAATAGAGGTTTGGTCAAGCAAATGTTTTTGAACTCTTCTTCAATAGTATGTCCTTAAGTTTTGACTTCCATAGATATATGAGCTAATCAAAGCAATCCTATGATTTTAAGAGGCCTTCTATGCATCTAAAAGCATGTCTCAAGGGCACATCAAGTTTTGCAACAATGGTCACACTGTGGTCAATCTATATTTCTACTTATCTCTTAGGATCAACATATTGTTTGGAAGAGGACTCCTTGGAGAACATTGCACTAGTTAAGAAATGTCTTCTTCTTCCCTCCAAACAAGATTCTTCTTTGGTTCTCCTCACAACTAACTTAAACAAAAGCTTCAGCAAGCAATGGCAAAGGCCTCCTTCAAAGGATTCTTCCATGTACTTCATCAAGTTCATAATTAAGACTAGCTAGGATTTCATACAACCATTCTTGTTATGTTGTTTGAACTTGATGTGCTCTTCCCACTTAACTTCATTATATAGATCTAGTTCTTGCCGTAAGATTTTAAGGTTATTAAAATATTCAATTTTTCCTTAACTAATAACATTGAGTTTTAGTTTTATCTCAGAAAATTGGAAAGCATTTTCATGGTCAAAAGTTCTTGCCATCTTGCAAAAAAGATAGGAGTGATTGATACTTGATTCCAATCAATATGCCATCACAACATAGTTTTTTAAATAGTTGTTTAACTCCTGTGCAGCATAAGTGAGATCTTGCAAGGCAGATTTATAAATGTTTTCAAAGATATATCCTATATTTCCTATTTCTCAAAAAAGCATAAGATCAACTTTGCTAAGACAAATTATCACTAGAATGTTGAGTGATAAGAGCAATTGGTGTGATGATTAGCACTGGGCCATGATTAGATGCAGAGGAATTGAATCCAGCAGAGCCTGTTCCAAGGGCATCTATAGTTGATTGCTATTCATAGAAGAAGCAGGAGCAACAAGGCTTGGATTAAGAAAGACAAGTGGAAAAAAAGCAAAAAGTCTAGGCCTAAACCTGACAAACAAATAGAGAAAAAGGAGGAAACCACAAAGGAGGAATGTCTCCATAAGTTCTCAATAGCAAAGAGGACGACCTTTGCTACTTCAACCAGTAGCAAGAGCACGAGAATGAGAGCAGCAATTTCACCAAGACAAGTGATGAAATGATATCTTTTACATGCTTACTTAAATTATAAAGATATGATAAATCCTAAATTGGTTAGAAACTTAAAATTTAAGCAAATTCATAGGTTGTTTATGTATAAATACCTGCATTTATATTCATGAATAGAATCAAATGTTGAGCTATCTCTTATTTTTTTAATTTGAATTTTGATTTTATAATTTATATTTCACACTACTTAAATGGTGTTTATGTTGTCATAAAAGATTTCTTAGTTTCTTTTATTTTTATTTGAGAATATCTTTCATAATTTAAATGCTTAGTTAAACTATAAAGATATGATAAATCCTAAATTGGTTAGAAATTTAAATTTTAAGTGAATTCATAAGTCATTTATGTATAAATAAAAACATTTATATTCATGAATAGAATCAAATGTTATGCTATCTCTTATTTTTCCTTTTTGAAATTCATGTAAATTCTTTAGTGTGGTGGTTAGCCAACTAAAGGTTGGATGTTGGTCGTGATTGGCCAATATAACTTTATCACACTTATCACTTGCTCTTAGTTTTTCTTCTTTTTCACTATTAAATTCTCTTCTTTGCTCTTCAACTCTCGTCTCTGTTGTGTTGTGTTCATCATCAAATTAGTATTAGGCCACGTTCTCATACCATGAATTTAGTGCCAAAGTTGACTTCATAGTGTTTTATCTATGATGAAGATCAACACTATCTCTTTGTCTTCATTCCATTTTTTGCATTCTTATAAGCATTTGTTGTACATTGAATACCACCTTGCACCACTGGAATTGCAAATGCTCCCCCGCCGCCTCACTGATCATCGAGCTACTGCAATCATCAAACTTGTTTTTTATCGATCTTAGTTGCTTAAAGTCAACTTATTCTTTCTCCCATCCTTCACTAGAACACTTCAAGCCAATCTTGGCAATGCTCTTTCTGGTGACCGATCAACCATGTAAACTACCACCATCACCAGCATCTGCGCTGGATTCATTGGAACCAAGCACCACCTCCCTTCTTCAAGGAGGTAGCATCCTAATGCTTTGCTATCTCTCAACCCCTAGATCAAAGAAAATCAATCCAGTCATCATTGGTAACAATCAAACACATGATCCTTGGTAGCATTCATTGCAACATTTGCAACACCTACCCACTGCCTTGCATTACTTTTCCCATCAGAAATCCCTCTTATTACCACCCCTTCTAGATCTAACAGAGAACCTCCAACACCACCAATGTTATCCATTGTTGTCTTCTTTAGCATATCCATGCCATCCCCTTTTTTCATATCCTTAGAAAGACCGAGCCTTCCACCTATCGACCTAATCAACTTCTTCTCTGCACTGCCCTCAATTAGCAGGCATTGCTCTAATTTCCATCAGCCATCAACATCATCCCTAGACACCACAATGTGTTATCCTCACCCACATTTGCATACTATTAAAATGGGATATCATTGAGAAGTCAATGAGCAACATTTAGTTCTTATAAGATTTGGAGATCACTCAATTTTATATGTTTGGTGTGATATAATTTATTCATCAAAAGCTTTTCATATATTGAATCAATATGGACCGCAAATATGCAAAGCTCAATTTAAAAATAGGCTATGAAAAATACTCGTTGACAACAAATTCATAACAATTTACTCATATCACCCTAACAAATTCCAAGCGAAGATCTAGTTTTGGTGTTTTAAACAACTTCAACATCCAATTTCAATTTAATTTTCAATTAATCTTAATTTCATTTAATGTATCCTTTATCATTTTAAATCAAATATATAAAATCTAGAAAAGATGAAAACAAAATTTAGAAATAATCGATTTTAAAAAGGCATAGAATAATAATTTTTCTCAAAACAAAAATCATACCAATAATAGACCAAAACTAGCAAAAACCAAACCAAGTCAAGCAAAAGTAACCAAAACAGATTTCTAATGGTGGTTTCGAACTGGTTCCTATCAAAATGACCAGTTTTGGCCAAAACTCAGAGCCATGATATTAGCCTAAAACAAAAATTATCCTCACCACTAATAAATGACAATAAAATTCAGCAATGAAAGCATTCCATTGGTGTGCCCAATATTTTCTCTGTAAATGAAATTAATTTGTTGGCTAGCATCTAGAATGCTCCATCCAAGAAATCAGTTGCTTAGTCAAGCTGGCCTGATGAACCATACCTTTGCTAACATAAATGAGTTCAATGAGCTTTCTGCTCCTAAGCATGTACATAATTTCAGCTTCCTTTTATTTAATTAGTTGGAAGTTCACACTAAATTTAGATACTAATTTCCCAATATAACCAATAATTTTATCTTGAGAGGACTCACCTAACAAGTAGCCTTAGCCATTCTTAACACAGAAGAAAATAATAAAAAAGAGTTAATAAGTTAAGACTGTAATGCTTGTATTACCAATTTAGAAGAAATCTGACAGATGTAGGTGGTGACATGCAAAAAAGGATGAAACTATTTGGAACAAATTTCATAAGAACATAAAATAAAATATTCAAATTTACAATGACAGCTAGACATTCACATTGCAATTTGAACTGAAAACAAAGCTCTCTGACCTAAATATTATAGCACGGGACTCTGAAGCACGCTTCCAATCAACATATATTGGCAACGTCAAGAGATAGTCACTATTTAGGGAATATGTTAATAGCAAATCTTGGGCAGAAAGTTCTTCAAATTTTGCATCATGCAGAAGTTTCATAAAAGATTGCTGGAAACGACCAAACCTGAAAGTCAAAACAAGTTATAGTTGCCACTAATTTACAACTATTACAGTGGCAAAAAAATACCCAGGACACCATAAACATATTCAAGATAAAATGCTGCTAAATATTCAAATGACATCAACAGGATCCGGGGAAAAACTTATATAGTTAATTCATGGAAATGACATGAACGACATAAAAAAAAGGTGAACGAAAAACACATTTAAATTTCTAAGATTCATGAAAAAGAAATAGAAAAAATTCCTAGCATTATAATTAATAAGTATGCAAATTATGTATTTTATGGTACAAATTCATAAGAAAAACCTCATAATCAGTATTAAGCTTAACCAAATATAAAAGGGTTTCCATGGTACTAAAATAGCACACCAATTTGCATATATATATATATATATATATATATAACTAATGTAGGATGAGTTAAACCAACCTTAATGAAGCGTTTGAGGAATTTCTTTCTCTTCCAGAAAAAGATCCAAAAATGGATTGAAGGTGGTTTGAGCTATCAGGTAAACAGGGAGATCTATCATCTTCAGAATTGTGGCTGAATTCATTTTGCTTACCAATACCCATGGAACCAGCAGAAGATGAATAATGTGGTCTAGGTAAGGCCTCCTCCAATTCTGTCAATGACGTGGTTCTATCCAGGTCTTGAAAACAAGTATAATCACTTCTCATCTCCTCCAGAACACCTTTGTGTTCAGCATGAAGAATGGAATCCAAACACCTGTATTTTTCTTAATGTGCATCATGCTTAGATCAAGAAGGCATTCCCCATAGTGTAGTAAAATGTCAAAAGTATAAAAAATACCACAAGAGCTCCAATGATTTGGAAAGGACTAGAATATGTATTGAGATGACACTATAAGAAGAAAAGTTCTCTTCGATAAAAACTTCACAATGTGATCGAGAAAAAGCTTGGAACTATCTTTGAGAAAGTAGTGCTAGGACAAAAAACAACTATGTTATACTAAAGTATGGGTCCTTTCAAGATAAAGTTGTTCTTTTAAGTAAAAATAGAATGCACGTCAGTGTTATTCAGAAGAAAAAATATTTAAATATAAAGTTCACAAAGAACATTAAGGAGCACTGAGAAGAATACCCACAATCAAGCATTGTGTCATGCAATATCATTTAACTCAAAAGCAAGGCTACCTCTATATATCATTGTGTCAGTTTCAAAAAACTTTCAAAACAAGATATAATCAGAACTTGGGTACAAACACATTGAAGATGCCATGCAGTGTGTCAACTAAAAAATGATCAAGAAAAATATAGACACTTCAATAACCCAAGTGGAATACATCCAAGACTCCATCTGATACTTGGGAACATAATTCTAGGATATGACAACAACCAGATGCATCATTCTTCAGATAAGAAAATGTGGCTTTTTTCTCATATCATGATCTTCTGAGTTTCATTTGCTTTCAATCATTTCCAACACTTGAAGTTTGTATATACTCTCCAACTATCACTGAAAAGCTCCAGCATCTCCAGCTAAAATGTGAAGCTTTCAAAGTTTTTTTGCATATTTCATTTTATTTATAATGCTTTCTAAGTTGTACATTATACATATAATTTATAAAAATTTTTGTTGTTGCGTACTACCATGTCATTGTCATAATATTTTAAAAAATTGTGGCCTATACTATTGTCATCTCATTTTTTAAGAATTGTTTGTGCTCAATCATTTTGTCATCAATTATTTTAATAGAAGCCTCTAGATAATTGGATTCAAATTACAGTGAAGATCAACAGGAGGGGAAACTGGCAAACCGTACACCACATAATCACTATATATCATGGCAATATAAAGGCTTGAAAAAGTTTATCTATTTTGTCCATTTTAATGCAAATCAATCAATATTATCAAGTTATAAAGAAAAAAAACTCTGCAACAAGCCTACTTTTCCATAAAGGTTACACCATCTGAACCATGGTCAAAATTTCCATGAATTATGACTGAATTAACACATATAACTCAAACTGGAATTTCAAACAATCAGTGAACAACAGCACTTACTAATAATTTTCTATTGAAGAAAGAAATTAAACAAAAACCTTTCTAGGCCTTTCCAAATGAGCAGCATGGGTTAATTTTCTCTAGCTAGCAGCAAAACTTTATTTATGGTAAGCTGTACAATATTAAGACCACTTAAAGTTGTTGAAAATGCAAAGATCATAACCAATTAACCTTTTGTTTCTCTGAATTGGATTCTCAAGGCCATTTCTTTTGTCTTGCCATTCTTGGGATGATGAATGAGAAGATCCCTTTTACTCCATCAAGTAACAAAACCAAGGCCGGATGGTCTTGAAAAGATCAAGGAGAAGTATGGAGTGGTGGTGGCTTATGAGGGTGATGATATGCAATAGGAGAGGAGGTCACCAAGGGGATTGAAAAAAGGAGGATGATAAATTTTTGGGAATGAGAAACTGCCTTTAAGAAGTTGCCTCATAGGCTATCTGCTTGGTTAAGTTGAAGACAGCATTTTTTTTCAAAAAGAAATAAGCTGAAGAGGGTATCTTTATCTTAAAGAAAGAATTTATGGTTGCATGGAATGAATAGGTCAATGTCTATCAAGGTGTAATTTTGGTTTCTCCTCTTTGACCTAGAGAAGCAGGTGTTGTTGAATGACTAGCATTAGAGAAGGTTTCTTTGTTAACATTTCTCCATGAGGAAAGAAAGAAATCCATCTAAAAAGGGTGCAACTTGGGTCAATAGAATCCACTCTGATAGACAAAAGCATATGTTAAGTCATGATAGTTAAAACATCATATGTTGCAACAACCATGCTATACAATTTGAGTTGGTTTCAAATAGCATTCTTTTTGTTGAAGTCTAGAAGCTTACCTTCAGATTTCTTTGCAAGAATAAAGGCATGTAAATAATTCTTACACATATGCACCACTTATTTAATGAAATTTTCAATGCTTTAAATCCCCCATTGTAATAGAATTCCCCAATCCCTACAAAAATTCTGCATATTAACTAAAAAGAATTTCAAGGATTGCTTTCTCTATAAAAGCAAGGATTTTGAAATCCATCTTAAATAAGGATTGTTAAGCTCTACTCAACGATCTCTACCTAAAAATTATACCTTCCCTTCCATTTTTAGGTATTCAATTGAGTTCAAATGAGTGAGGATTGCAAAATGGGTAAAGTATTTACAAGATCTTTCATTTGTCTTGAATATAATCCTAGAATACAAAATAAACCCATTGATGTTTTATCTGGAATTGCTTTGGCTGTTACTTCACTTGAATTTAAAATATCGAATTTAGATAAGTTAAAGGATGATTACATTACTTCTAATTTTCAAATTTTACATAAATATTTGAAGGACTAATTCATAGAATTATATAACTCTTTCCTTGTAGTTGATGATTATCAATTTAAGAAAAAACAATTACACATTCCTAAGACTTCATTGAGAGATTCTTCAATTTTTGAATTACTTTTTGGGGGAGGGAGATAATAGCACACAAGCATAGAGATAAAATAATTAATATGCTAAGATCTAGAGTTTACTAGCTTTTACTAAGAAAGATATGGAAAGAATTATGTCCTAATGTTTTATATGTAGCAAGCAAAAACTACTAAGCAAATAGTTACAAAATACATAGCTTTGCCAATTTTAAGAAAGATGTGGAAAGAATTATGTCCCAATGTTTTATATGTAGCAAACAAAAACTTCTAAGCAAATAGTTAGAAAATACATAGCTTTGCCAATTCTAGTAGATATTAAAAAGGCCTTTGTTTTTGTTGATTGATTCTTCAAATTGACCCATTTTAAAAGTTGTCAAAAATTCTTTCAAAGAAAATTTTTAGATTATATAGTTATCCTCTACTATAATTTTTTATATTAAATATGTAAATTAAAGATTATTATATCAAATAAATATGATACATTTTTATAGTTATATAATCAATATATTAATGTACCAAGAGTTTAGAACTTAGATATATTTTAGATGAATTTTCTTTATACCTATACTATATATCTTTCGCATAAGTCGGTATATATTTACCTGAGTGTTTGCATTGAGGACTTTGTCATTTATTGAGCGAATTAGTGTCATATGATTATGATCCGCCTCATACGAATATGATCATTCTTGATTAGTATTATGAGCTTCTCGTACCTCGCATCATCATGGTACAATTTTGTATCGATACAATATTTTTTCAAAAGCTTAAAAATTAGACTTGGGTAGATATGTTCTTGTCATATAATACAATGTAATCATCATATAAATACGATATCTTAAGAGAAGTAAAAATGGACAGATCAAACATGCGTATTGTCCGGGCAATCTAGGTGTAATACTAATCATCTATTTACAATACAAGTATTATAAAAGTACAGCCAGTATCACAAGAGCATAACAATTATTTTGACTATTTTGAGAATGAGTTTTTTTCCATTAAAACTTATTAATTGTATATATTTCTTTGATTCATATAAATAAAAGTGATTTTGAAAAAGAATATGTTGATGGATTTGTTGCTAAATCATTTACAAGTGAATCAAAGTTTACAACCAAAGGTTAAGATCCAAACTATGGAACATCTTATTCCTACTGCATTATTCTGAGCTTATCTATATTATTCTTCGGCCATTACGTAACTTTGTATCTTATTTAGTAATATCCTTTTAACTTATCTAGATTTGAGTTATATTATTTGCTCAAGTGAAATGGTATAGGATTTTGTATGTATTACTTTGTACAAGTCCTGTAATACATATTTAAATTGTTATTACACTCTTTTATGTGAACAACTCCTATCTAAAAGTGGGCAAAATGGGAGCAAATTTGTGAAGGTGACTCCTCCTTAGTGTGAGCAAAAAGGGAGCAAATTTGTGAAGGTGACTCCCTAGTGTGAGCAAAAATGGAACAAATTTGTGAAGGTGACTCCTTGGGCAAAAAGGAAGTGGATTTATGAAAGTGACTCTTATTTGGCCGTGGGTGAACAGGGAATAAGATTGTATAAAGTTTGCACTTACCAACTATGGTGAAAGAGTGTTGGTTTTAGTGGAAACCTGGTCAGGTCGACTCGAGATAGATATAAGCAAAGATTTTATTAATTACGTAAAAATTTCATGCACCCTTTCTGTATTTGTATTACTTTGTTTTATTTGATTTATTACTTCATAACAAACATCACCACTACAAAAGAATTTGTGCTAAAGAACCTTTTGTAAAAATTAATATAATAGTCATTAAGATAGACAAGTGATTTTGACTGCAAGAATATTTAAGATTAATTAAATTATTTGAGATTAAACATTGCAAATATTTGAGTAATTGAGTTAGGTGAATTTGGTTTGTAAAAGCAAGCATCTTATTTTGTATATTTGAAAGTAAAAAATTTCAATTAATATCTTGGTTTGTAACTTAAGTTAATTGAAATCTCTTTGAGAAAATAAAAAGCCTTTATTGTTACTTTATTTTTTAATTGAATTTGAATTGAATCAAGAATATTTGTGATGTTGATTTGGATTGAGTTTAAATTTGTACAATTCATGCTCCTCTTATGGACACTACACACACATTTCTATCAAGGTGGGTGACTTATTTTTATCACTTAATTGTAATAAACTATATTATAATTGGTTATTCATTTGTGCCATGAAGGTTTGGAAATTACTCATTCTAACTTGTTCTATCTTGTCATCTATGTCATAGCTAGAGTCAAGTTCAGCCCCAAGCTCTTCTAAGTTCTCCATGGAAACTTGTTTTGATGGCATGTTGTATTGATATAATGCTAGATTAGTTAAAAATAATGAAGAGAATGCAAATGTGATGATTATTAAATTAAAATGCAGCAAAAAATATTTTCTTAGTTTTTTTTTCAATTATCAATCAACAAGTTGAAACAAGATAAAGTATATAAACTTAAAAAAACTAATCAAAATAGTTTCTTTATAAAGGTAAATTAGCATTCTAGATACCAATTTGCATTCAAGGATGGGTTGAAATTAATGCAGAACACTCTTTCGGTTGCCCCCCAATTGGTCCAAAGTTGGTTTATTAAATTACAAAAGAATGCCAAGTTAAATTGCAATATGGCAACAACTAAGTACCTTATGCAAAGTTTATGAAAATGCAACTAAATATAATAGCCAGTCATTTGATAAAGAGTATTTATCAGCAATAGAAGAATTTAATCATTGGAATTCTTATAGGATTACCTCTTTGGGTTAGTATATTGCTTACCAATCACTTATAAGACTACTCAAGTATACTGAAGCAGGTAGCACTATATAGGGTTCTTCAAGAATCTTTAAAGATCATTTGGATTTTTTAAAAATTTGTAAAGGTTTTCTAGGTTCATTGACAATCTTCAAAGATCTTCAATAATCCTTAGTGATCTTTAACCTCCTTCAAGGATCTTTTTGCTCTAATAACAAAGATTGATGGAGGACCAAGAGAAGTGAGAGTTATTCCTAAGATGGCTCTTGGATACAAAGAGAAATGGTTAGTCTAATGCTTGAGTATAAAGAGAAATGATGGAAAAATTGAAGATAATTTTTTGGTGGTGTGAGGGCTCAATTTTTGTTGGGATGTTAAAGTTAGGCTCAGGTGTGGCCGAGTATCTTAACGGTTGAAGGATAATTACATACTATAAGGAAATGAGATTGTGAGATTTTAAAAGGGAAAAAAGCTAAGCATTAGTTGTAAGTTGAAGTTAGAAAGTTAGGATTTTATGATAAAATTAGATATGGGAAGAAAGATGAAATTTAAGGCTTAAGGATGGTGTCTACTTAGGCATTATCATTTATATAAAAACTGGGGTTTTGTAAAAGCAAATCACAATGTTTATTATGACCAAAACAATTATCATTTAAGGTGAGGGATGAGAAAGCTTTTAAGGTTAAGAGAAAAGATGGTGCTTATAGGGCTGAGTTAAAGATTAACTAAAGATACAATGTTGCAGAGGGAAAGAGGTTCAAGGGGTTTTAAAGGATAGTTAACAAAGAGCTTTTGGGTGTAAAGAAGGTTCTAAGATTCCATCATGGTAACAGGAGCTGGTTGGCTCAGAATCAAGAGAGAGGAGGCTAGGGTATGCTTGTCCATGAGGGAGAGGGGGCAATATAAAGATAGAGGAGAGGTTAGAAAAATAAAAAAACTTCTATCCTTCTTAATATGGCCAACTACCTGGCTAAGCCAGCAAAAACCTAGCCTTCAAACTAAGACATTCAATTGGAAATCCAACCAAAAAAATCTTTAATTCATGATATTTGTACTTGGCTTGAATTCATATATTAAACATTAAAATCAATATTATTGAGTTTTATAATCAATTGCTAACACACACATTACTGCCTTCTCTTATCTACACTTCAATGAACCTCAACATCTACAACACCTACACATACTCAAACACAACTCTTTCTACCTTCAAACTCCACCTTAAATAAATAAAACCAACTTGTTTCTACATGTTTGCACATCCCCTTGCCAAACATTGTACCTGTATGCACATCATTAGACTTACATTGCATCATCTTATTAATGTGTGTTCTAGCATTGTATCAAATTGCTACCAAAGCAAACACATCAATTCCATGCCTCATCAAAAGGATGGCATATTAAAGAAGCAAACCAATGATGGAAAGGAGCATTTGTGCAAGTCGTAGAGAAAGGGAATATTGATAGTTTGGGCCTTATTTGTTGGTGGATCAATGAAAAAGGAAACTATACAACATGACATTTGGCATGCTAATTGGCGAGACTTGAGAACAAAAAGCAAAACAAAGTGATTGATTGGGAGGATATAAGTGCGATAAGCAAAGTATGGTGTAAGGTCAATGGCCATATCAAATTTAGAATGGCTTTCAATTGTTATATCAAATTTAGAATGCTTTTCAATTCAAATAAGATTAAAATGCATAAGTAACTTGCCAATATCTAGAAAATTAAAAAGATTCATGGAATAGGGGTTATGTGCATAAGCCCAAAGTTAAGTAATGTAAGTACACGATAGAAGAGTGTACAATAGAAGGGAAATCAAAAACTTGAAGTCAACAAGCTTAGGAATTATCAGAACTATGACCATAGGCATGGAAAAAAAACAAATAAGTTAAGCAAAGCTTGCTTGGGCTTCTCAATAATTCTGCTAGAACAAGGGCAATCAAAGAAATAATATGACATAGCAATGAAAAAGATCATTTGAATGAAACAAACCTAATGGGCAAGTCTTGTAAGATGCATAAATGTTGTTAATCCAATCAAATGAAATAGGCTAAAAAGGATATTGTTCTTACAAGTGTTGAATAAGGATAAATTATTGGTTTTTCTAATGGATAGTAAACTTCAAATATGATGCTTTAAGTCTTTTGAGATTGGATAATGGACACAAAAAACTACTTCAATTGGTATGCACTTTCAAAGGAGCAACAAATGAGATTAGTTAAAATAAAATTATCGGGTGGAGGGACATAAGAGGCATGAGGCAAACCAACCATCCATTACCACTTTGGACTAGATGAATGCTAAGCTAAAATACCAACATATTCTTATCTATCACAAGAATAGATGCAAGATGAATTGATTATGCTTAAACATCGGAGTGAACATGTGCTTGAGTGCATGAAAGAGCTACATGAATTGCAAATTAAGTGTGAGATACAAAAGAAGTGTGCATTACTTTTACCAAGTTTAGAGGTCTTAATCAAAAGATAAAATAAAAAATCAATAGAAATGATATCAAGATCTTAACCAAATTTATTGTTGCACTAGAAATAAAGTCTTACTATAAGTCAACATCACAATTTAAGTCCGTTTCCCAAGTTGAAAAAAATAAGGGCAATTTGAGCAATAGAATTAAACCAAGTGAGTTATTGTATTTCAAGAAGTAGGGGTAAAGGCATCCTTAGCACACGAATAGATGGATTCGATACAGTTTGAACAAGTGACAAGGACTTTACTACTGAGACAAGAAGATGATAATTATAGAAATTATAGATAAAATTGATGTAGATGTTAGTGCATTTGATAAAACCTTTAGTGGCCTAGAGGTTGAAAAGCATTTAGAAATCATGAGGCAGATTTTTACCATATCATTAGTGAGAGATGACATATGACCACAATTTTACACACTTTCTCCAAGGGTGAAGAAAAGGCCTCTTATCTATTTTTTCGTACTTTCTTGAGCATGGTTTCTAAAATAGCTTTAACATAAATAAACTTTATGGTTGAAACATATCTATAATCCTACATGAAAGCTTAGATACATAAGACTTTTGTGTTAGTGACTAATGGTGTTACCCTCCACTATTCATAAAAATTTATAAAAATTGAGCCTAGTTTGGTTATCTTTCCATGTACACTACTTATATATTATTAGGTAGACAATGGTTATTCAATATTAAAAAAAAGTCAATGTAATAGAAAAAATTATGCATTTAGATTTAAGGGTAAAAGGCTACATGTCATCCACACAAACTCAAGGATGGCTTTAAAACCCAAAGAAAGAAATATAATTTGTTAATAGAGAAACATAAATCTTATATATTTTTGATAGACAAGAGTTTGAGAACAAGAATTTTGATGGAGGATTTGCTTATGCTTCGGTCTTTTTATTATTTAGTGGAGTTTTAGATAGATGAGCATACCTTGCTTGTGAAGGTTAGATTATAGTTAAAGGAGTGATAAGATATTTGCCATGATACTTTACATGTTTGTTTGCCCCAATGAGTATGTAACAACTTATCCATTTGTTACTAAGATTTACCTTACCCAATTTTCTACACTACAAAATGAATCCTACAAAGCATGCCAAGCTCAAGAAACAAGTAATTGATTTTCTAGATGAAGGTTTCATTAAAGATAACTTGAGTTCAGGTATTACACGTGTACTTTTGACACCAAAGAAGGAACATTATACATGTGTATGAATAGAAGAGTTATCAATATAATCATTACAAAGTATAGTTTACTAATCATCTGTTTGATAAAATATTAAAACTGATGCATGGAGTAATCATTTTCTCTATGGATATGAAAAGTGGCTATTATTATATTAAGAAGAAGAAATTGGTTGAGTAGAAGACAAAATTTTAGATAAAAGATGGGTTATTTGAACAATTAATTATGACTTTTTGTATATAAAAGGTAACAAGAACATTTGCTAGAGTAATAATCACATATATTGAGAATTCTTATAAAAAAATATATGGTAGTGTATTTTAATGATATGTTGGTATATATCAAGTCAACAAAGAATCATCTTGATTATCTTAGGAAATTTTTTGACATTCTTAGACAACAAAAGATATATAAGAAAGATGTTCACTTCAATGAGCAATTAGTGTTTTTATAATATGTAGTATATGCCAAACAAAATAGCACAAATACTAAAATGGCATGCACTATTAGAGAGTGGCCTATACTGACCAACATTTAAGATTCATAGATTCAATACTTTAATTACTTTCTATAAAAATAGTTAAAAATTTAGCTCAATCATGGGTCCAATAACTAATTGTTTGAAAAATGGGAGTTCAAGAGGAGGGTAAAATACTACAAGCTCCAACATTGAGGTTACCAAATATGTCCAATGTTTTTGAAGTATCATATGATTCTAGTACAAGAATAAAAGGAATACTTAAGAGGGTCATCCTATAAAAAACTATAGTTAAAAATTGGCTAAACACCAATGAAATTATTCCAAATATATACGAGAGTTGTATAGATAATGCAACCTTGAAAGTAGTAACAAAAGCATACACAAAGGAATTTAACCTTTAACTTTCTCTTGTACAGTACAAAGCTAATGTATCAATGAATTAGACGAAGAAATCCTAAGTAGCAGCCTCCTGTGCCATTTGTCTAAGGATAATGTGCATAAGAAAGCTGGAGACTATGATACATTGTATTTAATCCCCAAAGGATTACCTTCTCAAACCATCAAGAAATTAGTTGCCAAGAGAACTAGTCCTTTTGGGGTAATTCAGCGAGTAGCATGAATGTTTATGTGCTAGAGTTTCTATAAGATTGGGAAATTAGCCCTATTTTAATGTAGCCAATTTGATGCCTTATAAAGAAACTAGCATAGATTACACATTATTTCCAATTGCAAATCAGGCTTTTAAATCAAATGTAAGGGAAAGTGTTAATTCTACAACTTCATCTACAGTTCATGATTTCATTGCTGATATTTCACCTAAAACATATTACCTAATCACTGTATGATTACTGCTTCACCCTGACATTGTAATGCTACAGATCTATAGCACATATTCATCATTGCAAAGTTCAATCGATTTCCACATTGTTGCCCTCCATCATATGGTTGGCATTGACAACTACGCCCCTTAGAGTTACACAAAGGAGTCTAGCATTGTACTGATCAAGAAATGTGTGAAAGTGTCCAAATGATTTCTCAAGATCATTTTCATGCATTACCACAAACTTTTTGGTGTAGAATCTTGCTTTGGAATCAAATAGTAGCTTACGGTAGGCATATCCGGCAAGTGGAAGAAGGAATAAGATCACTGTTATCATTGCAGACGTACACTTTTGGTGGCAAAAGAAATGAAATCCTACAGACTTCTTTCATCCTTAATTTCAGATTACGCCATCCTTGGAGAACTTTATAATAGGCAGAAGCCCAGAATTTTAGTTGGGCGTGATTAACAAAGGCTAAAGCACACAATGCCGATAGAATCTAGGATTTGATGGGGGCTGAGATAACCTATACCCAATATATATTAAAAGATATTTTGGCTTGCACCAATGGTTTGTCAAGCTGTTTGTGCTTCATTTGCACTCCAAACTACTAAGAATGATGGATTGTATCAAAAGGAATTTGGTGTCTCGTCAACTATTAATAGTAATAACGATGATGATGACATGACAACAAGCGAAATTATCTAGAACTTACACTCATAAGTAATTCATAACTTAATGTCGGCACACTTCAACAAATTTTTATTCCAGACGTAATTTTACACACAAATCAAAGGAAAGAACAAATCAGTGGCTTCTACAACAAAATTGACCCAAAGTTAAGTGCGGGTTTGAGCAGAAGCTCGCTAGACCACAAAAACGACGATGGGAACTCACACGGAAATGTTCAGGAACTCGTCAGCATCCTCCTTCGACTCAAACATCTCCAGAATGACATCGAGAAGCTCCACCTTGGAAACCGAGACGTGCTTCTGTTTCGGGACTCGTATTCCTGAAATGCTTTTCTCTTCCCGCCTTCGATCGTCCCCACCGACTTCTATCCCCTTTACTTTCATTTCTCTTCCCGTCGGAACAACCTTTCCATCTCCGGAGAACGTATCTTTGCTGGATCCATACCTTAACAGATTCGCTGATGTTTTTTTGGTGGATAAGGAACAGCAGAATGGCGGGGTAGCGACGGTTTTAAAGGCAAGCATTGCCATTACCAACCCCAGGGGAGAAGACGAAGCGGAGGACGAGTTCCACTGTTAGTTGAAATCTGGTTGTGGATCAAATGCGTGACTACGAGACCACAAGATAATATCGTTCAGACATTGGTCGAAGAGAAAGTTTGACAGTCGTAGGTTAAATGAACGTTGGATATTTGTCCTCAGAAAGCTTTAATCTACAACAAACCTTCAAATTTTAAATTATTTGTTTGATATTTTGGGATAAATAATTTGACAAAAATAAACAAAATTACTTGATTTCTCCAAAACTGTAAGCTTGGGCTCGGATTGGACTGGAATGGGTTTGGTTCATTTTGGGCAATGATTTAACCAACTTTGATCGGAGTCGAGCCAAGCCCAGAATTTGGATGTAATTAACGAGACAAGTTAGTACCATTAGTATATAAATAAATGTGTAATTATCTCAACCTTACAATTTTGATATTTTGTTTTTCAAAATATAGTTAGAAAATGAAATAATAATTATGTGTTATTTTGTAAAATATGTTATAGTGTAAAATATTTAAATTTGAAAGATAATTATATGTTTTAATGGAACTTGTTGACCCTTTAATCGGTACCGCCGAAGGGATGCAATTCAAAAAGCCAAAGCCGTGCGTCGAGCTCACGGTCTGCCGTCGACATCGCGTCGAGTAGAAGAAGCTCCGGTCCTCTAGTACGGCCGAAGAACACGCGCAAGTTTCCTTAAACCCTGACTCTGTTTTCCCCCGAGATCAAACAGAGGGGGAAGAAAGTTCCGGTCTCCTCGCGTTCGGCCAGGTAATTTGTGTGCGAAACCCTAACGTAATCAGCGATTCTTTCGTTCTCCGGGATTGCATCGAGGAGAAGGAAGAACCATTTGAAGTGGGAATTTATAAAAAAAAAAATTGAACCGAGAGCTTTTTAATCTCTAGTTTTGGTTGAATTTCTTGGTTGGTGTTTACTGCTTAATGAACTATAAGCTGATTTTCTAAGTTAAAGATTGTAGGATTTTATTTGTGAACGATGGTTCTTTGATGTTTCTCAGCATGTGGAATTAGGGTGAGGCTGTTGGAAAGGAAATCGGAGAAAACTAGGGAGAGAGAGGGGGGGTGGGGGGGGGGGGGGTGAGAAATGCATTAGGAAAAACCGGGAAATCAGTAAGAAAATTGTTGGAGATACGAGAATTCCAGTCAAATGTTGTTTGTATATTGTTCTTTTGATGTTGAATTTAAATTTGTTTATCGAATTTGTAAGAATTGAGGTATATAGAATTTAATGAGTTTAAGCATGCATGAGAGAGGGTTAGCTTTTTCTTTTAAGCTTGCATTATTCGTAATTCATGTTAAACTATAAAATCTTGCATAACTAGAAATTCAAAATGTGTTTTATGTTGACAAAGAAATGTTGGAATTGTTAAATAAATTAATGTAGAATTGATAAGAATCTATGATTTCTGAATGCATGTGACCAAAAAGAAAAGTCTAGGGAGGAGTAGGAACATCATCATATAGTCTAGGTAGATAGATTTAATATTTGTGATGTAAATGTGTTATTATTATATTATTCATATCACATACTTTAATACGATGTTAGTGTGAATTTGATCGACGTGCTAAGGTTATTTGATATATTAGGATATATTTCATATATCATATGTATTTTGATAATTTGATTTTATTATCAACATGGGCTAGTTGTTATGTTACACTTATTTGATATTTATATGTATACATATGATGTCTTAGAATATGATTTTTGAGATAGCATGGGTTTGGGTAACTCATTGTCGCTATTTGATACATTTAACATTTTGTTATATGATATATGATATGGCTTAAGTCTAATTAACATGTTATGATAGTTGATCGATGTGATATTTTTTATATTTTATAGTTGTATATAAATGGGATAAATATGATAACCAAAGCAAGATATATAATAAAATATACTTCGGTAATATAACTTGCGGTATGATGTTATGACCTAATAGACCTAAAAAGATTGCATGTCGGCATTGGTTTTAGCATGAAAATATGACATGATATTCAATGATGAGATGTGGGTTTTCTTATAACATTATTTCACGGCTTACATATGGGCACAATTCCATTGGATGATTTGGTGTTAGTACTTTATGCAGGTTATCGTGAGACATGATATGGCATAGTGTCTAATTTGATAAAGTATGATATTGGCACTAGCATTTTGTGTAGGTCATGATAAATATAGTTTTTGTAATTGTACTAGATATGATATCATGTTATTATGATTGATATTGAGGTTTTTGGACAAAGTGTGTGTGTATTTACATATATATATATATATATATATATATATATATATATATATATATATATATATATATATATATATATATATATTAATATTTATAGGTAGAGGTTTATGAATGATTAGTATATGTTTTTTTTAGTAGAGATATATGAATGTATATAATAAAATGAAATATGTTATAGAGCAAGGATAATAATCATTGAAAAAGATTATCTTTACTAAGAAAAAGAATTAAATGAGAAATAAAAATAAAGGAAAAAATAAATTAAAGAAGAAAAGAAATGGAAATTGAATTTGAAAAAAAAATAAATGAGATGAGTGTATAACTATTATTATGCATGGATTGAATGCGGTTCTTTTTATTTATTATTATCATGAATTATTTGTTTATTCAAATATTATTTTGATATCATTGAGAAAAAGGGAATGAATAAATATAATAATAGGAATTTTGTTTATGCGTGGTTAGCATTGGTTCTCATTATTTATCATCTGTTACTTAGCAGTTTAGTTGCAAAGCTTTTTTAAGGCTTATTCCTTGCTTACATCATAGGTTATGTCACCATATCATATTGAGTTGGGGATTATGGTAAGATAAGAGGTGATGTTATTCTATAAGTAGTATTGGTTGGTGAGATTGTGATGAGTTGTGATATATTGTTATATGTTGCATGTATTATTATGTTGGATTATTTGAAAATTTTTATATAAGATAGTTATGTATTTTATAGTTTAGTTATCTATATGAGTTGGTTATTTTTGATAAATATTGTGGATATTGCAAATGTATTATATATAGAAGAAAAATGGATATTTAAGAGAATGTTTTATATGTTTGGATTTTGAAAGATAACTTTTTGATATTCTTTATTTGTTATTATAGATATATGATTTGAATTATTAGTATGTGAAAAGTGTTTTAGCTTTATCTTTGCTCTTCGCTTGGATGGAACATGTTTTTCATTATGATTAATATATGATTATCTTTTATTTCAAGTTAAGGGTTGTAGGTTTCAGTGGGGGCATGATAAGATATTATTAGAGAATGAATAAGGCCATTAGGACCTATATTCATGTATACTGATATTTATATAGAAATATGTAAGTTGTTTATAGAATTGTTTGAACATGATTAACCCTTGTGAAGTTAACTTATTTAAATGTCATATGTGTACATATGTGACATATTGTGGAATTCAAGAAGATAGTACTAAACAAGAATGTACAAGGTCATGATGGGTATGAATTGATATTTGAGTGTCAAATATCTATAAATTGTTGGAAAAAGAAAATGGAGATAAAAAAATGATCAATGAGGCAAATCTGGTTTATTGAAGGTAAGGGGAAGCTTGATTATCTCAATAGTGAAATTATGCATACATTTTTAAATAATGGGTGAGTGGGATATTTGATTTTTATGATAGACATAGATAAGAAATTTTCCTATATCATAGAAGAAATAGTTGTGGTTTATGCGAGTATCTAAATGCATGTGCAAAAGAATTGTCAAAGTTATAATATGAGTAAGAGATAAAGTTTGAATTTGATTTAGTTTCAAGAGTTAAGCCTGTTTGTAGAATGCCTTATTGTATGGCTTTAGCTAAATTGCAAGAGGTAAAGATTCAGATATAAGAATTACCAAAAGCAAAATTTTATTAGATCGAGTATCTCATCCTGGGGAGCATTGATCTGTTTTATTAAGTGAAATGATGAAAGTTTGAAGATGTGCATAGATTACAAGGAGATCAACAAAATTATAATCAAGATTAGATATCCCCTATTAAACAAATTATTTATTTGATCAATTATAAGTTATGGTTGTATTGTCATAGTAGATTTGAGATAATGACATCAATTGAGTATTAAAAAAATATACTAAAGATAGCTTTTGAGACCAGATATGGTCATTCAAGTTTTGGCATTGTGTTTTGGTTTAACTAATGTATTAGTAGTTTTTTTGAATATGACGAATAGAGTTTTTGAGGAATATTTAAATAAAAGAATTTAGAAGAGCATATTAGTTATTTACATGGACCATTGCAAATTCTAATAGAATATTTCTTGTGTACAACATTTGTTTAAAAACAATGAATTTTATTTGTCTCATGTTGTATTTTTGGGACATGTGGTTAGAGGAGATATTAGTAAATCTTTGAATGATCTTAGTTATAATGAATTGGCCAACTCGCATCAAAATTAAAGATTCAAAAGTTTTTGGAAATGACAAGATCTTATAGGAAATTTGTGAAAGTGTATTTTCTTTTTGCTTATTCGTTAACTAGATTAGTTTAAAATGTAGTAAAGTTTGAATGAAATTTTATATGTGAACATATTTTTTAAATATTAAAAGATAAATTGATTTTAAGTTTAGTCTTAGCTTTGTTAGAGGGTATAGAAAGATGTAATACATTATTCGAATGATTGGATTATGTACAAATGTGATTTGGGAAGGTCATTACATATGCTTCTCTTCACTTGAAACTCCACAAAAAAGGTTTTTAATTTGTGATATAGAATTGACAACAATTGTTTTCGTCTTAAATATTTGGAGGCATGATTTGTATAAGGTTAAATATGAAATATTTATTTATCTTTAAAGTTTTAAATATACTTTTACCTAAAAAAAATTATATCTAAGGCAAAAAAGTGGGCTAGCATTTCTCAAAAATTATGATGTGAAAATCATTTATGATCTAAGAAAAACAAATGTATTAGTCTATGCTTTGGGTGGAAATGCCAATATTAATATGATTTTGGCTCAAGAGGATGAAAAGAAATTAATTATTAAAATGAATAAATTGTCGTGACAAGTTGAGATTCAAAGAAATATTGATCTATCATCTCAACTACTAGTAAGGCTAGATTGGTTGATTTCTAGGAGGGTTCAACAAGATCCACTTCTAATTTGTGAAAAAGGGTTGAGGTATTAAGATTTTAAAAGAGATTATGTATTTTTAAATATTAATTATTAATATAACTACTATTGAGAGAAGCATATAAGTCAAAATATTCCATTCACCTTGATGGAAACAAGAGGTGGTGAGAGTTAAAGCAAAGGTATTAGTAGACCACTATGAATAAAGATGTATCAAAATAAGTTAGATGTTTGATACGCAAGTTGGTTATGGGAGTTCAACAAACATCAAATAGATTGTTACAACCATTATCTATTCTAAAATAGAAGTAGAAAGAAATTATTATGGACTTTATTATTGGATTGTCTAAATCATTAATTGGTTATGATTTTGTTTGATTAATTGACCAAATAGTATGTTTTTTTTACTACTAAAAGTGAACCTATTTAGTAGAGAAATTGACCAAAATTTATATAAATCTAGAGAAAGAAAATGAAGAATAAGAGTGATAATAATTAAAATTATATAGGATTAGGATGTATGATGAACTTATAGAGATGAATGAGAACTAAGATAGAAGTGAAGAAGTAGATGAATGGGAGATAATGAGAAAGTTGAGATTGATAAATGATGATATATGTGGAATGAATATAAAATGATTGAATTAAAATAGAAGTTGGTTATGTGATAAAATGAAAGTATGATATATAATAATAAATGAGTAATAAGATGTGATATAGATGAGTGAAGAATTTTGTACAAGATAAATGAATTATGAAGCAAGAAAAGTGATTGATGGGTTGAATAATAAATGATGATTAGATGATTTATGATTTTGAAAATAAATATAAAAATATAATATAATAGAAAGATTAGAAAAATGAAAATTATAAATAGATGGATATGTAATAAAATGTGTAAATATGATTAATTGATATTGAAAGACAAAAGATATTGAAAAATAAAAATAGGTACGAGATGATGAGATGTTAGATATTCGAGAAATGATGATATCATATGAGAATGTTATGGTTGATTAGAGTAATAATGATAATGTGGGATAAAATGATTAGAAATAAAGCATTGCTACTAAGATTATAAAGAATAGTTTATGGATAGAGTATAAGAAAAGACAAAATAAATGAATGAATGTTGGTGATGGATTGTTATGATAGAAATGTTATTGATGAAGAAAATAATAGAAGAGAATTGAATATATCAAATTTAAAAGAATTGGACTAAATGTTGGAAGGGTGTATAAGATAAGATTGGATATTTACACGAGAATTTTTGAGAAATAACATTTTGATTTTTTTGATTTGTTATTATGATTATATAATTTGGATGTTTAGTATATGGGAAGTGGTTTAGTCCTATCATCATTTCCTGCCTATGTGGAGCAATGTGCTTCACCCATCAAAAGAGATTGCAAATCTAGCAAGCCTATTGTGTTACTAGCCCAAAATCCAAGGTATTGTTTAATTATAAGAATGAACTATTCGATTAACATAAGGTCCAATCTCATGATCCAATTATCTTTATCATTTATCTCAAAAAGACCACACATTTTCACTACAATTCAATTTCATTATCAAATCAACTAATTTCAAGGGTGCATCAAACTGTGAATTACTCATGGGACCATTTGTCTCATTGATAAGTTGTAAGTTGAATTTAAATATGAATTTGGATATACTAAAAAAATTTTAAATATAAATGTTTTGGATAGGAAGAATCCAGAGCTCAAAGTGGCTTTCCAAGCATGGTGAAACCACTTTGAGTAGATGGTGCCATGGTGATGTTCAATACACCATGAAACCCAACTTCAAGTTTCTTCTTATCCAACTAACAAGTAATAAGCTTTTACTTGGGCTTTGTTTCTCTCTCTTAGATTCTAGCTCATAGGTAGGCAACGCAAGATTATGAATATTGCAAATGATGTCGGGTTGACATTAAAAGTTTGTTTTAACTAAATAGAATAAATTGCTAAAGATGGTGGTGATGTGATATGATTTTTATCTAAAGTTTTTTTTAATAAGTACTTACCTAAGTATATATTGCATAGGATTGGCATTAAAATTCAGGTATTTAGTGTAACATTATTCATTTCCTTGACAACTAATCCAACTATAGCATTAACAAAAGAGTAATAAAAAGTGGGTTAATTGTACTATTAAAGATCTCAAGACTGACAAGACTAATAGCAATTAATCTTAAGATCCTGAATTGTAACTTTAATCAGTTGGACATCAAGGTATGATTTCAATGATGTATGTAGTGGACATCATCGCAACACATTATAGAATTGATAAACAAAGTTTTCATAATAAAAGTAATGAAAATGAACAAGGGTTTTCAAACAAGTGAATTTAAAGACATCATAGATCTTGCACACGTAGTTATAGTGTGGAGGTATTTTATAATATGATCTCCTATGACAAAGTAATCAAATACTTTATTATTTGCAAAGAGGAAAATCAAAACTTCTTCATAATCCTCATTTGTCGGATTGTAAATGAAGAAGCTTGGTTTGGGTTATTGGAACCTAGTATTCCTTCATGGTGGAAAGTGAGAATTAAATATTGAAGTAATGCTTATAGTCAGCTAGAAAGATTAATAGTGAAATTAGTCAAAAATCAATTATAACGAAGATAGTGCTTCAAGTGGATGAAGATAATCCTTTGGGTATTCCACTAAGTTAAGCTAATTCAAATGCGATCAAGCTCATGCCACTTATATGAAGCGATTCAAGCCTTTTGTACTTGAGGGATTAAGGGCTTCAAATTCATACAGTAACTTTATACAAAAAGTAACCTAGATTATTTGCATTGAGTCAAAACTCTAGTCAACCAATTCACTTTTTGCTAAGAGTTTAACAATCTCTTAATAACAAAACTAGTATTTAGACAATGAAAAATAAGGAGGTATATTCAAAAAGCTCACAAAAATTTTACAACTAGTTCTTATATTTGTAACTTAGTCTATGTTGTTTGAAAAAAATAGTTCTAACTCTTGAGATAAACAATTAAGAAATTTAAACCAATGAAATCAATGCTGTCAAATAGTAGAAATATTTTTGAAGAAAGGCATAAATTTAACATGGAATGAGTTAATCAAAAATATATTAAGAATGGAGGAAGATGAATCATTTGAAAATTAGAATCAAGGCCCTTGCTTTAACTCAAGGAACGTCTTTCTTAAGCCAATAAGAGAAATTTGATTCCTTTAAGAACAGGAAAGCATGATTTAGAAGAATAGAATGAAGTAAAAGGGCTATATAGAGTAGAAGAACAAGGATTCTTCAATTCGATAAAGGTGTCTTAAGGGACTAGAACGAGTCTATTTTTGTATGGTTTGGTAGCTTTCTTTACTTTAAAAAAGTTTGAAAATTTGGCAGCAAATTATTTTCTAATATATAACTATCTTAATTGTAAGACTTATAATCGAATAAGATTAAGAGTGATCGACAAGTGATGTCTTAAAGGTAGAATCATCAGACAATGAACAACTTTTGATCGACTTTAAAGTGGGGGGGTACATTGATGAATAGTCTCACATCAAAAAACCAAGGAATGATTTTAAGTTTTATATGTGATATCATGGTCTTAAGATGTCGAGAAACTTTTTGATGACATAATATAGTTTGTTGGAATGGCCAAAGTGAAACAATATTTTAAAATAGTAAGGATAGGTCCTTATATTATGGTATTAAAGCGATATCTCCTACTGTATAGAGTGGTTCCAAAATGAACCAAGTGAAAGCTTGTAAGCTTGTGATACTCAGGATAGAATATAGTAAAAAGTAATCGACAGATGATGTCTCAGATGTAAAATTATCAGATACAGATTGGTTCTTGATAAGCTTTTATGTAAAGAGGTACAATGATGAATAGTCTCACATTAAAAAAAGGAGATAATGATTTTCGACTTATACACATTAAAGTATGATTTTTAGATTTTAATATATTTTTTATGGACGAAAACTATTTTGGCCAAAATTAGACTATTAAAGGGAAACAATAAGTCAACATAAGAAAGATCAATTCGTTATACTGGTAATCAGTATGATAAGATTTTACTGCTAAAATTTAAAAACTTAGGGATTAGATCTAATGTGATGATTTCATTTCTTATTTTAGTCGATTCTCTGACAAGAATTGGCCCATCGATTTGGTGGACCAGCCATAAGTTCTACATCTTCCTAAAATATGTGTTGATCAAAATCATGTTAATTGAGGAGAGTTGACCTACAAATTTGATTGTTAACCATTACGTTTGAAAATAAAAATGATTTTTTAATAAATTTCAAGGTTGATTAAAAGGGATTTTTAATGTAAAATTGACATATAAAGCTTGCACTCAAATCCATGCTTTATGTCCATTTAAATATTAGTTGAAAATTTTCTTAAGAGAGCTTTGGAACAACATTATTGTTGGCAAGTCATTAGAATAAGAATAGGTTTGAGGAGCGCACAACATAGCAAGGTAACCATTTTCCTTATATTGAAGCGTTTGTGCTTGCTTAACTTTCACATTCAAGGTGAACAAGTATGCAATAACTTGCATGCAACATAGAGGTTGGAGAAGGCAAAAGGTAATATAAGAAATTAGTATTAGTTATTACTTAAAATGAAATGAATAAATATAATCTTTGATAAATTAAATGAATTAAATACAATCATTATTATTTAATAAATTAAATTAATTAATATAATCATTTAAAAACAATTTTAGAATTAACTTAAAATTGTGCTTATGAATTTGAACTTATACATATTGTTTTTCCAAATTAAACCTAAACAATAGATGAGCTTAAATTTCTAGTACAATAAGATTTAATATTGTTGTTTATGCCCAAAATAAAATTAGGTTTGGCAAGCCCACCCATTGGCTATCCGCTTATTTATCAACATCTACTCATTTAAATACACCAAAATTCCTCCCCACCAAACCCCATCGCCTTGTTGCCCTATTGCCTTACCAGGGGAAAGCTAATTCTCGATGTGTCAAATCATCCAACATTACTAAAATGTCTCAAGTTGCCTTGGTGGAACCCTGTCTAAACTATCCATCCATTGTCTCCCACGAATGAATCATTTCATTGCCATCGATGATTAGAGCCTCTTGTTGTCATCTTCGTCTCCAAGTTGCAGGTAACTCAAACCTGTCAAATGACGATCTCTACTATCTCTTCCTCGTTCAGATTCTAGACCTAGGTAAGCAAAGGCAATTTTCCAATTTTTTTTTAAAGTCAACTTCTTTGAAATTGTCTTTGCATATACTTGCCATATTGCAATTGGCTGCATTGTTGTCTATAGATCAATCCTCCCTCTTTTAGCTACATACCTCTCATTACTTGGACCTAGAATTGGCTTTTAATTCGTGAACCAAAACATATCAAATTGTCCATATAATTGTGGACTTTGTGCATTGGAGGTTCCTACGATGAAAGTTATTCCCTAACTTTTCCATTATGCTTATTTATGCTGTCATTATTATAGTGATTTGTGTGTTCTCTTTTGATTCTAAAGATGGTTGTCAACTCTTGTACAGGCATAAATCTTACGTGCATGTGTAAAATATTCTATGTAAGATCTACCAATTATGAAAGAGCGATAGAAAGAAGGGAAAAAACTCACAAGACAACAACTGGCAATGCATAAGGTCTTTTACAAGACAAAATCCACGACCACAAATTATAGGAAGGGGAGTTTTTTTATCCCATTAAATTAGAAAATGAGGGTCTTGTTTTTATTACAGTATTTTGGCTAAGGCCAAAAGAATATACGGCTTTGCCAAACTTTGAAGGTTGAGCTTGTAGATGAGAGAACGGTAAGACCTTATCAAAGAGTATGTAAGGATGTTAAAGTATGTAGGAATGAAAAGAGCCTCAGCTGTACAAAGGTTACTTTCTATTGTTTAAAAATGGGTTTTTAGATGGATAAAAAGGATGATGTTTGTCAAGTAGATTTGGTAAATGGGTTGGGCAAGTTGATCACTAAGATGAGCCCGAGGAATTGTGAATCAGTTTGAAATCAATTAGCATTAAAGGTTTATGATAATGACCCAACGTTTTATGGCAAATTATATGTTATTGCCTTTATAGATTGGCTATTTGATATTTGATAATTTCTTTGATAAGTATACAATGATTAATTATCAATGAATTTTTTTTACCAAAATGAAGTTCATTTGCTCGTATGTGATAATGGAAAAGCTTATAGACAACCTAGAATTTTTTGGGATAGCCAAATTACCAAATAGAGTGAAATATTACAACTTGAATGAAAATTTATTTTTATACTCTTACAAGGAGTTAACAATGTAGCTTAGAGCCTAAATAAAGACTTGAATCATTTTGAAGAAATACTAAAATGCGACTTGCACGAGGATTCCATGGTATAGTTCAAACTCATTTCATGAATGGATCAAGGTAAAAAGCAAAGAAAGATTTGGATCTTTGCTTCCTTATAGACCTTAAAAGAAACCTATCATAATGCTTTGAAAGTAAATAAATTTTCATAGCATGAGAGCATATAATACAAACAAATTTCATTCATGTTTTTACTTTTAATAAAAAATACTTCCAAATCAAGAATAATAATGGTGTGTTTTAGGTAACTTTTTCAAGTTTAACTACTCAATTCATTTTGTTTGCAACTAAAAGGGTCACTTATAACATTATTGTCATAACAGATTTATGAATCTTGAGCTTGAAAATTTAGGATTTGTGGATCCTTTAAAAGAAACAAAGGATCACGGTCCCATGTTTGATAAAGTTGAATACTTAGTTTATCAGGATGATTCTAAATATGTTAATATGATTAAAAATATTTTATCTACTCTTAATTCCTCTCAAGAAAACTATTAGAAGAATGCAAACTCATGCAAAGTTAAAGCTAAAACCTCCCTCAGACTTTTTCGATATTGTAGGTTAACAAATTTACCTTCTGTATCTCTAAGTGTTGTCTAATTCCTATTTAGATGGGCAATTACTTCAGTCAAATTTTGCTTGACATGTTGCTCATGTATTTTACTCACATTCTTCGTAGTTGCTCATTGCTTTTTGAGGTGAATTCCATCTATACTATAGATGAGAGCACATGTGTTCAAAACTAAGTTTCCCATAGCTTTAAGTCAAAACTCTAAGATTCTAATGTTGGATTAAGAGCCTAAATCTAAGTCTATAACCCAATTTATGACTTATTAGCCTAAAGGGGTTGAAGAAGGAAAGATGTGAGTCAAGAGTAACTTTAATGTTTAAACAATTTTTAGGAACAAAGATATACTATATATTTCACCAGAGGTTGTAAACTTATTATGAGTTTTTAAAAGTAGCTCCATTGATCCACCTAATGCATTACCTCATATGATAGGTCTCTTGCAAATTATTGACTTGATTCCATTATCATGCATTTTGAAAAGAGTTCCTAAGTCAAGATATTGAACCAACCTCATTGACCCCCAAGAAAGATGGTTCATGGATGATGCGCATTTATGGATGAGCAGTTACTGGAATCATATCTAGTTTGGATGATATGTTTGACTTATCTAATGGTTGCCATCATATTTAGATTAAACATGATAATGAATTGAAAACTACATTTACAACTTGAAATGTGAACTTTTTGAGTGGCTAGTTGTGTCTTTTGTTCTTGACTGCCATTAGTATCTTCAATAGAATCATGAATCAGGTTCTTCATCTTTTAAAAAAGTTTCTCATTGTGCATTTTGGTGATAAATTGATCTATAATTAGTTTAAGGAAGAGCTTTTAAAACATCTTTGTTTGGTCTTTGAAATTTTTAAGGACTAGTTATTTGTGAAAATTAAAAATGTTCTTTTCTTTAACCTAATGTAGTTTCCTTAGTATCATAAGTTTTTGCTAATAAAATTGCAAGCCCATCTACATTGAATCATTGTTATGAGGTGGCCCAAAATTAGAACAATATTTGATATAGATAAGTTTTGATGGAACATTTTATGTAAAAGTTTGTCAAAACATTTAGTTTTATTATTGTCTCTTTCATAGACATGAAATGTGTAGTGTTCAAATGAAACTACTACTACTAGAACTTTTAAAATATTTAAGGGAAAGTAAGTAAATCATCGATTTGAAGAATTCTCGGTTTTTCTATGATCTTTGAGTCTGCATGTAATGCTTATGGGAGAGACTTTGAAGGAATTTTAATCCTAGAAGTATACACAATCAAATGTTTTTTTTTCAAAAATATTAAATTTCATTGAAACTATTGTAAAAGATGTGAAAAATAGCTTTGATATAGGAAAATCAAACCAATGGAAATCAAAAGTAATGCACCTCTTCACTTACATTTTCTATGTAATCTTATGTATAGTATATGCACTTTATCTAGTAGTATTAGATTTTTAATGTGTCTTTGAAACTAGTTTGGTTATATTTTATGGTGACTTTGATCTGAGTTTGCCAGTTGAGCAAGAGCATTAGCATGGCTTCTCTATATGTGTGAAAGATGAAATATTTTTTATTTTGTCATATCTTTTTTATTTGTTTGATTGTTGAAAGGACCTCCTATGGGACAATTAATGCCTTCCACCATCCTTTGTAATACTAATGATCAATCAATTAAAACATGCTTGTAATCTTCTTTCAAGCAAATCTACAAACCCTTAAAAAGTGTTATTGTTTTTGCTTTAAGATTAATTATTATCCCTAAATAAGTTGAGAAGACAACTAAGGCAATCCCATGAGAGTTGCATATGAATCCCCTATCTCCTTGAGTCCAAGATTACCAATCAACAAGCCATTCACATATTTGGGGGGGGCAAGGGTGGTGTCACGCCCCGCCTAAACTATCACTATAATCTACTGATAAAATCAGCTAATCAGAGCATAGCAGCATATAATTGAGGACACAACTGTAAAACTAGGCGAGGGTGACGCAAACAAAATAAAACTGTTACCTTTATAATCAACAGCAACTTCAATATATGCATACCTGTCACTTGGGAAATCCTGTACAAAAATTACAAAAAACGAAATAACAGATACGTTTGTACAAAGTCCCATACCATCCTAAGCACCCTCTCTCTGTGAATCAGTGGCATGTCCTGTAATGTAAGTAGGAGAAATGAGCTTATAAAGCCCAGTAGGTGAATGCTATGGCTACAAGGATATAACATGATGAATATCCAACAACATGTTTTATCTCAAATGTAAATATGGCAAAGATAAATCTGAAATCAGCATGCAATGAATCAAGCAAAGTATGCAATTCATTTCTTCTTCTTTTCAATTCTTTTTTTTTTTTTCTTATTCATTTTTTTTTTCTTTTCTTGCTGGGTCCCAGACTTTCCCCATGATCCACATCCCCCATCCCTATCATATCATATCACATCTCTATGGCATCTATCTCATCTAGAGACCATTGCCCGTAGGCATATCGTGGCTGGCCAAGCCTATCACGTCGGACCATCCCCGTATCTCAGCCCTACACAAAGTGCTAGCCATATACGAGATGTCTCGATCTCTATCACGTCGGACCATCTCCGTATCTCAGCCCTGCACAAAGTGCTAGCCATATACGAGATGTCTCGATCTCATCATATCCCTCCGCACTCAGCCCTGCACAAAGTACTAGCAATGCGGGGGAGGTCTCTATGCCATCTCATCATGCCCAGCATCCTGTGCTGGTGCTCATATGTTTGGGGACTACTGGGATGCGATCTAGGGTCAATTCTTTTCTTTTTTTTTTTACTTTTCTTTTTAGGAAATTTAACCCTTTAAGAGGCATAATCGATACCTCTACACATTTTCTTTGGCATGCTTTACATTTTACTATACCATAGTATCATATTGCAAATTCTCATTTCATTTTCATATAATGTCATAATATTTCAAAGCAATGCTTTTATAATAAAATAACAATCACTACTTACATTACTATTTAAATAAATTCACCTACCTGAGTTCCTGAGGGTCCTGCCATTCTTTAGCCTCTTCCTCTTCCCCTTCCTTTTCTTCTCAACACTTCTTTTCAATTTCTTCCCCCTTTTTAACACGGAGGCTGCCGCCGACCGCTGCACGGTTCAGAAATTCCCCTCGGATCAAGCCGACACTCGCATGCAACCCTCCTTTTTCGGCACGGAAAACGAGAAAGGGCTGCACCGCAAGAATTCCAAAAATCAAAAAAATACTTTCCCTTCTACGGTTCGAGGAGAGAGACCGCTCGGGAAGAGAGAGAAAAGCTCGGGAAAGAGAAAAGGGCTCGGAACTTACCCGGTTCTCCTCCTCGCTGAGCTCGGGACCCGAAATCGCCGCCGCCGAACTCTCCCTTCTTCCGATTTTCGTCAGGACGGAAACTGCTGCGGGGGAAAAATCGTTCGCATGGTTCGGCACGAAGAACCCTAATCCTTTAATTCCTCTCGGGGTCGGGGCGTACGAGCGCACGCGGCGACACGCGGATCGCCTCGCGTCCGACACCCGTGCGTCTCTTTTTTTTTTTTTTTTTTTTTTAGGATATTACAGGTGGAGTGAGTGTTGTGATAATTTTCTTTTGATAAAGTTAGTTACAATGCCATAGTTAAATAAAACATAATCTTTTTTTATCATCTAAACAAAGTGATAAATATGGAAAATTTCACATGCTTTAGGACAAGTGGCTAAAAATTTTCTATATATGATAAATAATTTTATATTATCATACAAATTATACAAAATTAGAGGTACCATACTTTACCTTGGAGTTTTTTCTTCTTGTGACCATTAGTCTATTATTTTCAATTCGACAAATATCTTAACATTTGGCATACTATATGTGTCTTTTTTTTCTAAGAATACACTTTTCTTTTTTGGCATGTCAAAACTAAAAACAAACCAATGTATGCTTTGAATCACATCAGTTTGCCTCAACAAATTATCAGTATTGTTGTAGTATTTAATATACTAAAGTTGGATTATGTCACTTTCCTCAATTATAATGTGATTTTCCATGATTTTCATAATATTTTCGAATTAAATATTTACTATGAAATCTTTGGTGGGTTCTTATTTTATTATTCTAGGCTATGCATTCCACATAATTCACTTGGGGATTTCCTTATCTGTGTCCTTATCTGTGACTTACATGTAGAGAGATTTAAGGGTTTCTAGATAGAGATAGGATTGTTGTAGTAGTAGATATATTTTATAGCTTTCTCTTACAAAGGATGTCGCTATGATGGATCTTGGTGTAGAACTTGCCAACTTGGTAAAGCCATGAAATAAAATTTAGGGTTTTCACTTTGGCTATTCCCCACTCACCTTGGCAAGATATTAGTATGGATTTTGGTCATTGACATGTTCTTTAAAATGTCTGATTTCCTCTCCTTTGGCCAAAATCTTGAAACTTTCAACATTGCCAAATCATGTTCATCCACATGTATTACCCACCTCTATTTTGTTGAATTGTGGTATACATTTTGTTAGTTATTTCTAGAAAATTCTTTGGGAATTGTTTGACACCAACTTAAAGTTTTAGTTGAGTCTTTCATCTAGAGATTGATGGACAAATGAATGCTATATTCAAGGTGTTTGAAACCTATTTTTTATTAGAGAACATTTAAGCAATTAGAATTTATTTTTTCCTATAATTGAGTTTGTTTATAATAATAGTTAATATAACAAAAGTATAGTTTCCTTTGGAAGTTGTGCATGGTTTCTCTTGTTGTAGCCAACCCTGTTCTCTTATTAATTAATTTGAAACATTTACATGTTTTGTCGAACATATTTGCAATCTCCGTGCTTAAATTTGTAGAAAATTTTTGACAAGTAATGATGATAATTCTTTTGCCCATTGTGGAGTTAAAGAGTTTAACAAAGGAGTTATCTTCTTCTTTATGTGTGCTTTGGAGCTTGTCTACAAATTTCCTTCAAGAAACTCCATGCTCATGCTTTTCAACATTATTGCATTATTAGAAATTTGTTTTAATGCTTTGGCACTGAAATTACATGATTATTTGAACATTAGCTTTATTTTCAATATTGTGGATATGTTACTTCACCTAATTATATTTGAATCTCCAAAGCTTTCTATTGTTCTTTTTACAATTGGAGTTTTTATTTCCTCAGTAATATTGATCATTCCAAAATCCTTAGGATTTTCAATCAAATCAATTGAACGAAGTCTAAGCAATAAGGTGATTATTGTCACATGTTGCCAACACTACCTTGTGAATTGGAGGCAACCTTATTTTGATGCTTACTAGGTTTAGTTGATGAAAATTAATCATATTGCCTTAGATTTGTTGCAACAAAACCATAATTCGCATGCACTTTGTAGATTAGGGCATTCTTTGGCCTAGAAGGATTGATGGGAACCATCCACAAACATTTATATTGAACATATTGTGCATGATGCTTATCGGCTCAAGGAAAATCCATCATATTTCTGCATAATTACTTCCAATTTTTTCGTAGTGTTATGGATAATAAGGTTCTATGTTTACATCATTGTGTTGAAATTAAATATAGAATTTTATTTAAAACTTTGTTTTTTTTTATTTGGCATTTCTTGTTGGAAAGTGAAACATGTCTTTTAATTTTGAATAATTTTGTATGAAAAATAATATTTGTAATAAGGACTTTTGTTCTATAAATAGGGATCTCTTGATGAGTGAATGATAAGAAGGATTTAAACAAATTATGTCTCTTCCTCATCCTTTTTCACAAACTACTAGATTTATTAAACTTCATAAGTCAAAATAATTATATAGTTCTTATAAATTTTCAAAAGTGTATTTAAGAATATTAGATTTCTTTAATAGAGGATATGCTTACAAGATGATCCATATTATGGATACATGTTTTTTGACCATAGTGAATGACAACAACCATTAATGTTAGCTTGACACTAAACTCTTACAAATCTTTATAAAACTCATTCCAAGGCATGAACATCTTATTGTATTTACTTAATTATCTCTTTGGGTGGTTTCTTTTGAAGGAAGAATCTATGGCTCATACAAATTTTTATTCCATATGCGATACTTAACAACAAAAGACTAATAATCTAATTTGAATGATTTTAGAATGATGGAACTCTTAGATCTTGATTGGTTATGTTCTCCAATTCCAAACCATTTTTCTCTTGAATCTAATTTGCTTTTGAATATTGTCAACCTTTTGATCAGAAGTTCCTTGCAATTTAGGAGTGTTAGAAGTGGAGAAGTCCCGCCTTAGTTTGATTGTGAAAGTTAGAATCACTTTTCACAATTTTGGAATGTTTCAACTTGTTATTTCTACCATGTGATTAACTTGGATTTCGCACTCACAATAGTTTTCATGACAAATAGGATCACATGTCCAAGTTACCATATGCATGAGCAATGTGCTGTGAGATATATGCAATGGATCAAATGTAAGTCATGCATTTGGAGTTAGCAGACATATGGTATATTTAGATATAAAACATTATGAAGTTATATGGTGGCTACTAAGATATATAGGAGATATTTGAGGTTTAAAATGAATAATTTCATTTAATAGGGTTGTGTAGAAGTAGATTTGAGTGTTAACATGAACAAAAGGAATAATGTCTGATATCAATTTGATGTTGACACTTCAAAATTTTGTGCCACACTATTGTTGTTTAATTATTGTAATCTTTTGAGTTTGGGAAAGAAGTGATCTAATTGAAATATATTTTTAATGAAAGTCAAAAAAGAAGAAGAATGTTATATCTAATAGTAGCTAGAATGTTATTAATAAAAATCTTATTTCACCTAAGGATAAAACCAACTAAAGTATCATCATATTTGAATGTTGGTGGATGACAAGACCATGTCATCAAAAAAAATGCTAGGTGCAAAATAACCCAAATAAATGCTGACCAAGAGGTTTACATATGAGAAACTGAAGTGTGTTATAAATGGATCTTTAGATTGTAGCTGAATGGCAAAGAATACAAGAGGGTATATTATATAGTTGGATGATTAGTCTCTAAATGAGAGATTGTTGTGTGATGCTTGATCAATGAGCATAAACAATAAGAATAAGTTGATTTCATAGTATATAACTATATAGTAATCAGATTACCCAATTTGTGTGTCAAACTATGGTCAAACAATTTGAAGTACACATTAGATGAGGCAAGAACATATGCTCCAATAACCATATTCATTGAACTATATAAGGGTAACAAGATTCTAAACTAGTCATTTATGTAGTGGAGACAAAAGTAGGTTCATTGATATAAAGGAAATGGGGATTATTTCCAATTGGGATTTTTTACGCTTGAATGTAGCTCAAATAGCCTCTTGTACCCCTCTTCATTTAAGCTATTGCTTTTCTCAGTCATTGTTGCATGATGCAATTTTGCTGGTTTCAAATAGCATTGGAATTGGGAGAATTATTATTGGTTTGCACTTCCCATTTGGTGATTCCAATCATTTTGTGTGAACTAAAAATTGCATTTTTGTTCTAGATGTTTCCATTATTTTCTATATTATATGATACAATCTTTCCCATCCATTGTTAAGCTGCTCTATAACAATCAATAACTAAATATTAGGTGGGATTACTCTTCTGCTCTCTATGAATAATTAAGCTTGGATGGCAGCCTTGTTCTTCACATAAGACCCACAAATCAATCCATGAATCCATATATGATATTTCTTTAGCTTATTAGATAAGGGTTCAGCTCACAAAAACTTAATTGTAGATTTGCAATATTCTTGATGAACTGTCGGAAATGTTGGTGAAGTTGTTAATTGATGTGAGCTTTTCTCTTTCAAAACTTTATAGAGAATATTTTCTTTACCTCAAAATTTACATGATTTAAAATTTATGTGTGATGGTTTATTCCAGATTTGGCTATGCCATTGTTGTTCTCATTTGATTTGAGTGATGCAGCTTCAATATGATTAAGCAGTGCAGAAAGCTTGTGTTGTAGTGTTTTGAATTGCTTAATGACATTAGATGCTAAGTTTATTATGTTTTGCACTCTTGACTGCTTTTACTGATTGAATTTTCTCCTGCTTTCTATATGCATTTAGATTTTTTTTAAGCCTAAATGTATGGGAGGCGAGCATCTCAGCTTTCGAGGGAGTTGGCATCGTGTGAGGATGGGCAATTAACAGTTTTTAATGTAAATATCTTTCTTCATAATCTGTCAGTGAAATTAAGCTTCTATTTCCTGTAGCATTTTTATGTTCTTGAAATAAATTGCTCTCTTGTTTTTTGGAAACTAAGAAAATCTTAGAACATATTTTAATCATAGTGGATTTCATCTGTTTATTTCAGAATGACATCTTTGAGCAAGTCATAAGGGAATGTAATGAGCATAACTTGCAGCTCCAGTCATTGATCAGGCAAGTTGCTTTCTTATAGCTAAACATGTTACCACACGTAGTGTTGATTTGTGCCTTTGTGAACCAAACCAGCCTCAAGTTGCATTCATTGTCAGTGAAATCGATACACATGGCTAACTATTCTGATAGAAATCATTTCAAGAATAAAAGATTAATACATAGGAAAGTTAAATTTAGATCATAAACATAGTTGGGTCCCGCTGTTTTGGCACAGGAAAATCGAAGATGCAAATTTAGACATACAAACAACTAGAAATGCAGATCACTTTGGAGCTGTGATACATCACCTTTCTCTGTCTCGTAACAAAAGATGTCTCATGGGCTACATGTAAGCTGCAGATATAGAATACTTTCTTGCCGTCTTGAAACTGTTTATATATGTATGGTTTTATACTTAGCATCTGCATTTAATAGATATAACCGAGCTGAATTAATTCAGAGCTTGAGATGGAAGATTGGACCCGTTCTTCCTCAAGAAATACAAGAAAAGCTAAGTTATTCAGAAGAAGAATATTTCAAAAACCATTCTACCGCCTTAGAGTCATACATATCAGACCTTGATCTCGATCTTACCGTGGTAATCCACTGAGCCTCTGCTTGTTTTCCATTTTTTTTTTTTTTTTTTTCTCTTGAAGAGTGAAAAGGTAGAAAATTAAATCATAGGACATGGTTCCACCAAAGGATCCTTATATCCGTGTAAAGGTGCTCGATGACATCGGTGAAGTGTGTTTAGGAGATCATGCGATTTCCTTGATTCAGCACTCGCTTCATTTTATTAGGCGCACAGATGCCGAGCCATTTATATCACAGGTTTGATCACTTCATGTTGCATACTTTGGCATCTGTTCTTGTTTCGTTTCGTTTTTAAGTAATGTGATGCCCGTTCTCGTGTCCAGGGCCTCATGGAAGAGTTCATCGAGTGATCAAACCTAGAATATGATGCAGTTCATGTCCTTGTGGAAGTTTTAAGTGAGTGGAAGACTTTGAACCTCTCTTGCTTTTCTTTGCAGGACTTCTCTGATTGGATAGGCTAAATTATTTCAAGGTTTGCAAAATAATGATTTTTTTTTTTCTTTTGTGACTTTATGTGAATTTTAATTGTTACAAATTCTTTATTTGAAAAAGATTTAGTATGTGCACATCCATCAATTGAAAATTTTGTATAAAGTTGTTATAGAACAATGTTGAACTATCATAAAATTGAATTATTGTTTCTTAATTAGTAAATAAAATAATTTAATGAATAATAAATACAAGATTAATAGGAGAGATGGCCGTGAACTGCTCAACGGCTACTTACTTTTGAATCACGTGATGCCCACTGACCTTCGCGCTTCCCGCATGCACCGCCGCGTGTCGATCGCTTCTTTTCCTCATCTTCTCCATGCGCCATCTCCTCCTCTCCTCACCGCCTCATGGAGACGAATTACCTCGATTTCGTGCTCGTCCCCCTCGGCCTCGCCGTCATGATCGGATACCACCTCTGGCTCCTCGACCGCGTCCGCCGACGCCCCAAACAAACCGTCATCGGCATCAACGCCGTCAACCGCCGCATGTGGGTCCGATCCATGATGGAGGCAAGTAATCCAACTCCTTCAAATCTCTGACGAAACGCTGACGATCTATTCCACATTGCAGGACCCCATCAAGAACGGAGTCCTCGCGGTGCAGACTCTGCGGAACAACATCATGGCGTCGACGCTGATGGCCTCGACGGCGATCATGCTCTGCTCGCTGATCACCGTCCTGATGACGGGCGGCGGCGGCGGATGCGGCGGTGGAGACGCAGCGCAACACGGGCTGTTGGTGGGGAACACGAGCCTCACGGGTCTCTCCCTCAAGTTCTTGGCCATCCTGCTCTGCTTCCTCGCGGCGTTCCTCCTCAACGTGCAATCCGTGAGGTACTACAGCCACGCCAGCATACTCATCAACGTGCCGCTGAGGTGCCGGTGGCAGCAGCGGACGTCGCCGGAGTACGTGGCTAGGGCGGTGAATTGGGGGAGCTATTGCTGGTCGCTGGGACTTAGGGCATGCTACTTCTCCCTTCCCCTATTCCTGTGGGTATTCGGGCCCATACCTATGCTGGGCTGCTGCCTCGTGCTCGTGGTGATGCTTTATTTTTTGGATATCTACTCGGATTGGGGGGAAGGAGACGACGCCGGCGGGGAGGAGGCGGAGATGGAGTGGGTCGTCGGTGAGCATTCTTGAGGACCTCGGCGAAGCCAACAGCCAGATTATGTTAAAAAGTGTAATCGAAACTTTAGGAAAGGCTAGGATTTTGAGCGGTGCTTCCCTGCGTCCAGAAACCCTAATCGAGAATATTGCTATTTTTTAATTAGATAATATTCTTCTATTATACGTAGTTTTCTTCTAAGAATGAAGTTGTAGTCAATCATTAGCATGAATCTAAATAAAGTTTTTAAGATAAATCAATTCTTTGTAAAGAAGAAAGACATTTTCTTCTTTAATACATGCTCACCAAGCAAAGCATGCAATGAGAATTTTCTAAGTAAAAGGTTGTACTAGGATTCTCTCTTACTAAAGGCTTCCTGTTTTTTTTTTCCCCTTCTTATAATAGACCTTGTGCCAATAGGTTAGTTACCCTTGTTTCAATCAAGGCCAACTCTTGCCATTCCTTCATTAATATCATATCCTCTTTAATTTTCTTAGTTTTATCTCAAAACACACATTCAAGTTTTTTTAATGTTCAACTTCAATTTTGTTTTTGAAATAAAGTAAAAGATCTTAAATATTAATTTCAACTTATATTACATAACAAGTATATGGCAATTTTAATAATCAATGTAATATTAAATTCCATATCTTATACAAAGTAAGCCAATTGTACCTTTTTATTTTTTTTGTTAATGCTCCTTTATAAAGTTTTTGTTTAATAATCTTATATGTGAAAATAAGACTTTCTCAACTTAAGATATTAACTTTAGAAAACCTTAAAAAAAGAGTCAAAAAGCAAATCAAATAAAAACCATGATAAATCTTGCACCTTTCGTATTGTCATTTGTATTTTCTTTATTTTTTTTTTTAATCTTTTAGGTCACGTTTTGATTGTGTGAAAAGACTTAATATTTTATTTGTAATATTCATTTTATTTAAATATTTTATTTTTCATAGTATGATATACAGCTCAAACCCCAGGCCAGAAAGGCACACCTGACTCAGGAATCCAAGCCCTTCCCTGTATAAAATTCTCCACACTATACGTCGTCGCCTCTCGGCGGTCGGCAATCAAATGAAAGCCACGCCAGTTCACCCTCCTCGCCGTCGCCGCCCCCTTCCCTGTATTCAAATACTCCGCATAATACAACGTATCGGGCGCGAACCCCCCTTCCCACGCCTTCCACCCCTCGGAGCTTATCATCCCATCGAGCTCCGTCTTCATCACCACCGTCCTCGAGTACCTCCGCCACGGCCTCCCCAGGTAGCTCTCGAAGCGGTCCTTCACTTTCTCGAACTCCGGCGACGGTCTCACCCGCGAGGCGTGGATGGAGATTCCGGTGTTCTGCAGCGGGCTGTCCCTCCCCTGCGCAATGACCGTGTTCGCCTGGCGGGGCAGCGGCGTGCGGATGAAAAGGTCGCAGTTTTGGATGACTGCCGCCGCGTTGCCGAAGATGAAGTCGACGGTGCCGTGGATCTCGCAGTCTCGGTAGAACTGCCGAAGGGAGTGGGTGAAGAGGGTGTCTTGGTATCCTTTGAAGCTGCAGCGGTGGAAGATGGCTTGGTCGGAGGCGGCCAGGAGAGCCACCGCTTGCTGCCTTGCAGCCCCGGCCGTGTTCTCGAATGTCATGTCCTTCGCCCAGAAGCCGTCGGCCCACACACCTGAAGCAGATCAAAAGGTGAAATTTTTTAAATTCTTTTCCGTCAAATTAAAGTAATTCTCGTACCGAAGGTGGCCGATCGAATGGTAGTGTGACCGTCGTGGAAACTCCGGTTGCTTGTCACTATAGTTTTATCGATGCCGTCGCCCACAAACACCAGATTCCTCAGCCATCCACCGATCAGCACGTTTTCGCGATAGACTCCCGCTTTGACGTGGATTACAACTCTTCTCCCGCCTTCCTTCCTTCGATTCAGCAAAGCAACCGCAGCATTAATGGTCTTGAAGTCGCCGGAGCCATCTTGCGCCACCACAACGTCGGCTTTATTGACCGACCCCTGCCAACTGCGGAAAACTTCTCTCTTGGCCGTTGAATTATATAAATTCTCCGACGTCGGCACCGCGGCGAGTGCGTCCTCCAGACGCCGCGCTACTTCCACTCCCTCTCTCTCCGCGTGGGCCGTCAGCCCGCCGGCTTCCCGCAACCCGGTGATGCAAGTGCGGTGGGCGGTGGAGGCGGCACTGAGCAACGTGCGTGCGTCGTTCGAACCGTATCCCGCTCCCGTGATTAGTCGCCGAACGCGGCCGGCGGCATAGTCGTACAGCTGGAGGCAGTCGGCCCACGCCTGGAGCGGGACGCTCGCGTCATCTGCGAAAGCGGCGGTGGCGGTCGAGGCTCGGTTGCGGGCGAGGGACAGTGCTTCGAGGGCCACAGTGGCGGCGTTGTCGTGGCTCTGAGGGGTAACGGAGGAGAGCAGAAGGAGGAGGAAGGCGAGAGGGGAGGTATAGGGAGACATCATGCTTATGGGTTTGCTAAGAAGGGAAGGTGAGTCGCCGTCAGTATATAGGCAGGAAGGCGAAGGCGGTGGGCGGGAGGAGGCGGGAACAGGTGTCGATTTGGGTAGAAGACGACGACAGGGATCATTAAAGCTATTTTAGAATTTTTTTATTATTTATTGGAATATTATAATTAGAAATAATTGTACACAAATAATTGGAAGACTCAAAAAATGTTCAACATAGATAATTGAATACTTTATATAAAAAATTCCGAAAATTTCGCTTATATATAAATAAAGCAAACAAAAAAAATAAAGAAAATAACAATTATTAATATAAAAGCTAAATAATATAGAAGATTACATAAGAAATCCTATTTAGTAAAAAATACACAAATAATAATGCATATTAAGACACGCATTGCTTATCTTAATTAAAACTAATATAGCTGCAAAGATGAAAAAGAATTAAGCCATGAGTTTAGTACGTTAAGTAAAACGATAAGCTAGGGAAGAAGGACAGTTGTTCCACTGAAACAAAATAGTATTAACACTTAAATGACAGATTAAAATTAACAAAAAAACATATATAAACGACCAAGAATAAACTAAAACAAATGGAAAGCAAGGATTGTACCACTCCACAAACTCAAAACTGTTAAAAGATGACAATCCATGCAACTAAACTGATCACCATTGAAAGAACCATTTGTCTTCCTCTTATGCCTGAAGAGGCCTCGAGAGCTTCAGCATGAGGTCTCTGTTGCCTGCAATGTTTGAATGAATGAAGAAGTTGTCAAGTTGCAGCTCTCAAAGTGAAGCAAAAGAAAGAAAGGAATGAACTCTTTACTTCTGCATCTCTGCAAGTAGTCCACAATAGAGAGCATTATCTGGTACAGGTAATTCAGTTTTGTTTGTGCTCTCAGGATTGACAACCCTGATGTATGTCTCCTGCCCGAGATACCACGAATCGAGATCTTCCGACCGAAGATTCCATGTTCCAACGTTATCAAGTGAGACCAACACTACAGTCCAGGCTCCAGGATAAACCTGCATAACAAGAAAACATGATGAACTTAATAAAAATAACTACATTGGAACCTTGAATGTTCAGTAAGGCAGTTTCTGGGTAAGGTATAAATTGATGGATACTTGAACAATAGGTTAAGAATAAAATCGGCATAGACTATGTTCGAATTCATAGAGAATTGCAATAAATGGGAGTCGATGTTAAACCTAATATATACTTATAATGTAAAACTAAACTTAATCTTGTTTGTACTTAACAGATGTCATTAGAACTTAGTAGTTTAGTTGACAAGTTTTGAGAGTTGTATCAGAATAATCATAGGATAGATAAATTATCAGTATGTTACATAGATCAAAATTATTGATTTTTTTTTTCCTTAGAGTTCAATTTATTAGAGGGAACATTTTTGTGCATTCATGTCTCATCTATTCACAATCAATCTGAATTCAACTGACAGAGCCAACATCTTTTTTGATCTGCTTAACAATCAAGACAAACATTTGATGTACTACAAAGGTAATAATGCTTTTAATTTATTTTTATAAAGCATTTTTTCAGAAATTAGTACACATTCCATTCCAATTACATACAAAGAACATAAAGCATTTTTTTTCAGAAATTGCTTTATAAAAAAGAGTGAGATGGTGAGGAAAGATGAGAGAAAAGGATGAAAGAACTTATAGTGGCAGTACATTTCAAGTATAATAGAAATGCATTTAAGACCATACAAGGGAAGCAAATTCAGCTCAGAATGAAATGCATGCTTATGGTTTTGCTTGATTTGATATGATCAGTTATGCCTTACAATGTGGGTTACTCATTTGGTCATTTAATTCCTAAATTGTATTGGTATTAATATGACAGGATTTGCTTATTACTCAGTGGTATTTCTCAGCAAAAGGGAAGAAAATCTTTGCTAAATGGGCCCTCATATTTTACAAGGCACAAGTTTCATCATTGTTAAATAGTCGATTAAAGAAGTTAATATCATCTTCTTGCATGCTGAAAGGAGGAGAAAGCAACTCTTTCAGCAGTCTTATCCAAACCACCTTGCTTGAAGGATTTCGGGTTTCCATGAACATGGTCTTATTCTTGAGGTCAATTTTCAAAATAAATCATTTTTTTGGAGACTTTTTTGTTGGAGTTCCTTTGTTTTGTTTTTTCCACCCTTATTGTTAATTATTTTCCTGCTTTACCATTTCAATTATAATGAAATATTCAACAGGTTTTCTTTTTTTTTCTGAAAAAGTTAAATCCTACCATTTGTAACACTTTGTCAAAGCAAATTCATTTTGTTAGAGTTCATTTGTTTTGTTTTGTCCAACCATATTATTAATTATTTTTCTGATTTGTAGTGTTTTTTCCACTCTTATTGTTAATTATTTTCCTGCTTTGCCATTTCAATTATAATGACATATTCAACAGGTTTTCTTTTTTTTCTGCAAAAGTTCAATCCTATCATTTCTAACACTTTGTCAAAGCAAATTCATTTTGTTAGAGTTCATTTGTTTTGCTTTTTCCAACCGTATTATTAATTATTTTTCTGATTTGCGATTTCAATTACATTGAAATGTTCACCAGGTTTTTTTTGAAAAGGTTAAATCCTATCATTTCTAACACTTTGTCAAGCAAATTCATCTCTAAACTAAGGTCATCTACTTCAATAATCCTGTTAAATCCTATCATTTCTAACACTTTGTCAAAGCAAATTCATTTGTTGGAGTTCCTTTGTTTTGTTTTTTCCACCCATATTGTTAATTATTTTTCTGCTTTGCCATTTCAATTATAATGAAATATTCACCAGGTTTTCTTTTTTTCTGAAAAAATTAAATCCTATCATTTCTAACACTTCGTCAAAGAAAATTCATTTGTTAGAGATCATTTGTTTTGTTTTTTCCAAACATATTATTAATTATTTTTCTGATTTGCAATTTCAATTACATTGAAATATTCACAAGGTTTTCTTTTTTTTTTTTTTTTTTTTTGAAAAGGTTAAACCCTATCATTTCTAACACTTTGTCAAGCAAATTCATCTCTAAACTAAGGTCTTCTACTTCAATAATCCTGTTAATGGGCAGTGTCGTCAAAAAGAAGACAAAGAATAAATCATAACCTGCAGTCACGTGTAGTACAACTTGCAAGAATATAAAGAAAAAATGGTGATGATTGGCCATTTCTAGTCCATGAGCTCAAACTGTAAAGAGACCCTTTGGGTTCAATTGAAGGCAAGCGATATAGTTTGCTCAACAACTCATACTCTTCAGAGAAGAGAACTTCTAGACTGCTTCCTTTTCCTTCCTCATCTCCCTTAGTTCTTTTATTCTTCTTTGGATGATCCTCAACCTATGAAACTTCATGGGTTGCATTATTCTCCCATGTAATTCCACTCTAAGATTCTCAACGAAGTTTGGTTAATTCCCTAAAACCCAAATTCTGCATCAATATTTTTGGCACCATCTATGACAACAAACATCATCCCTTTTCACTCTCAACTAACCATCATCACTTTTCACTCTCAACCTAGAGCTAAACCATCGCAAGCATTACCTCCTTTCACCCCTAGTAGGATTCCCTTATCACCTTGACAAGAAGTCCCAACTCTTATGAGCATGCAAACACAATCCAAACATAGTTGAAAAATTTTCCCATCATAGTAGGATTCTCTTATCACCTTGATGAGAAGTCCCAACTCCTCTGAGCATGCAAACACAATCCAAATATCGTTGAAAAATTTTCCCATCATACACATAATGGCTTGATAACATCCTCCCAGTGAAGAAGGGCAATGGCACATGGCGCATATATGTCAATTACAAGGACCCTAATCACGCCAGCCCAAATGACTCGTAAAACCTCTCTTGAATTGATGATTTAGTGGACTGACTTTGACACGTTTTATGACATAGTTATCCTTTTTTGTCTCAAGAATGTCAAAACCACTTATCAGAGAATGATCTTCCAAAACCAAAGAGCTAGAAATTTTGAGGCCTAAATAGACAACCTCCTCTGGAAAAACAAGTCCCTTGAGGTAGAAGACCTGAAGAAAATCTTTGAGACATGCAAGAAGTTCCCTCAAAGTGCACATTCGGTGCCTTTTCTGCTGCTAAATTCGTTGAATTCATGGTGTAGAAGGACAGCATTTAAGCAAATCTCAACAAGGTATAAGATCTAATAAATATGTCCCCTATAAGGATCTATCAAGATATTCAATGTTTGGATGGTTGAATAGCCAAACCATATCATTTCATGTCAAAGTCAGAGGAAAAAGAAAATCATTCTACAAACAACTTCATAATTTTTTCTAGGATGCAGTGGATAGAAGATTGCGAGGTCTTTCGAGAGTTCAAAGCCTATCTGTCCAAATCTCCCATACTGAGCAATCTGGTTCTAGGTGAACTCTTATTCAAACTCACCAGTTCAAGCTCAACTGTTATCTTAACCCTTGTTACAAAAGATAATGGCACCTAATGAGCAGATTACTATATTTCTCGCACCTCGAAGGATACAAAAATGAGATACTCACTCCTCAAGAAACCAGCACAAGCCCTATTAATGTCCTTTTATCAATAAAGGTCTTGAAAAGAGTGGGTCATCGAGCTCAGTTAGTTCAAATTAATTTCTCGCAACAAACTTCATCAACTGGCAATAATGATCCCTACCAAGTTAGCAAAGGCAACAACAATAAATTACTAACATGTCTCACACCAAAGCACACGTGGGATAATTTAACAGTGGACATAGCATCATTGCTTAGCAAACGAGGGATACACTGCTGCATGCAGTACAGCTACCAAGTTGATAAAGAAAAAATGACAATGATTGACCATTTCTAAAGCATGCTCAAACCTAAACAACAAAGAGACCCTTTGGGTTATTGAAAGCAAGCAATCCACCTGGTTTAACAACTCATACTCTTTAAAAATGTGAAACACTCTTTAAAAATGTGAACTTCTAGATTGTCCCTTGTTTTTCCGCCTACTCACTAGGCTCTCTTCTTCTTCCTTAGACAATCTTCGACCTATGAGACTTTAAGTGTTACCTTACTCTCTTCTATAGTTCCAATCCTAAGATTTAGAATTAATTATGTTTCTATTAATTCTCTAAACTCAAACTCTATATCAACACAAACCATAGAGCAGTCCATGCAGATTGAACCAAGCTCTAAAAAAATGGTATGTAGTCTTCTATAGTTAATATGAAAGCATAATTACACACGAAACAACATCGACCACTGCTACAACTTCAAAGGTTTGACGATTGTTATGTTATTCTAATGTTGTATATTGATGGCATGTTGAGTGCTGGTTTAAGCATGGACAAAAATCATAAATTGAAGATTCATCAAAATGAAGAAGGAACTAGGGGATGGAAATTAGATTCTTGGAATGCAAATTTCAAGCAACCAATCTAAGAAAACTTTGAAATTATCACAACGAATCTATATTATAAAAGTTTTGAATAGATTCAGGGTTTTGGATATTAGATCCAAAGATACTCCATTCAACAACAACTGCAAATTAAGCAAGGAGCAATCAAAAAGTATGCCTAAGGAGTGGGGAGTTCATGGCAAAGATGTTATACATTTATAGTTGATAGCCTTGTGTATGTTATGACTTGTATGCAACTAGATATTGCATAGTTAATGAGAATTGTTAGCTGTTTTATGACATACAAATACCAAGGCAGTGGAAATATAGGCCTGTGCTTCATACATAATGGTGTTAATTTATAGGACATGTTGATGTTGACCTTAGATATGTAGACAATCAAAAGAACATAGTTGGGCATATTTGTACTATAGTTGACAATAAGCTGAAAGTCATGGCTTCAGAAGTATGTGGTAGTCTCAGTCATAGTGGTCGATCAAAGCTTATCTTGGAGATGTAGATAGTTGAAAGAGAACCTTTGGGCATGTTTGCATTATTTGTGATACAATAATAAGCAAGATGTAATGACATTAGAAGTATGTAACACAATCAGCTAGATAGATCTATTAAATAGGTCGTGTACATAACCATTGCAAATGCTAGCAAGGAAACAATATAATTCAATTTTTTTTTAAAGAAATGGGCAACAATCAATAAGATTGCATCTTTGACTCCAATATTATTATATATGGAACTTGATCTATATAGTGTTGACACTACAAAAGTCCTTGGTAAAAACAATCTAGTGAATAATTCAACTAAAGTGATTACTATAAAAAAATGGCTTTGCTACACCTATATTGGTTGTGTACAAAATAAGTATAAACAGTGTCATTAAAATGTAGAAGATCCTACAAAAAAGATTGGCTTGTAAAACAAAATTCGTCAAAAGCCATCAATTTCCAAATAAGATATTGCAAAAATATGAAACATTATACGGTTAAGAGTTGAAATTCATATAATCACGAACTACTTCATACAAATATGAATGAAACATTGTTTTATATGATTGCTGTATAAGCTAATCTTACAAATATAGTGCATGTAGGTATAACATTATGGGTGTAATTGATATAGACATAATGGACAAGTATGGATGCAACAAGCAAGTATGAGTGCAACAAAAGGACGTATGGTTATCAGCATTCTCAAGGGCATATAAAGAATACATTATACACGTAAGGGTGATTTCTTAACAAAGGTGCATAGTGAAAAATAAAACATAGCTTTTGCAAAAATGACTTGAAAATTGCAACATGTATAACATGGGTAGTAACATCATGAAACATGCTCTAACATGGATACATGACAATAACTTTACAAGAATATATAAAGAAGAAATTATTGATAAAAAATGTAGGAACAAAGAAGTTTAGTCTTAATGAACCATTCTTTCTCCTCCTTTGGGGCTACTATGTGAACAAAGAAGTGTAGTCTTAATAAACCACTCTTGCCCCTCCTCTGGGGCTACTATGTCAATGGCTTTTGACGAGAGTTTTGTTTTATAAGCCAATCTTTTTTGTAGGATCTTCTACATTTTAATGACACTATTTATACTTATTTTGTAGGAACAAAGAAGTGTAGTCTTAATGAACCACTCTTTCTCCTCCTCTGGGGCTATTATGTGAACAAAGAAGTGTAGTCTTAATAAACCACTCTTGCCCCTCCTCTGGGGCTACTATGTGAATGGCTTTTGACGAGAGTTTTTTATAAGCCAATCTTTTTTGTAGGATCTTCTACATTTTAATGACACTATTTATACTTATTTTGTAGGAACAAAGAAATGTGGTCTTAATAAACCACTCTTTCTCCTCCTCTGGGGCTACTATGTGAACCCTACTCTTTTTCCTTCCTCTGAGATTATTATGTTTGCTGAGCCACAACCATTATAAAAGCAAAAGATAAGAGAATAGTTTTGTAATGCTTTTAAAGTTACAATGAAGATCTTTTTGAGCATAACAATGATTTTTCCAAGTTCAAATTATCATCATGAATCTTATTGTTTTCTTTGCTCTATTTTCATTATTTATCTATCATCTTTGTGTTTTCAAGTGTTCCAAAGTCATCTTATGTTGCCATTTGAGTAATAAATTATATAGTTCTAGGTATTGAATGTGGGAGAATTATCTATCCATATTGACAATTTATCTTCAAGTCAATTGGGCATCTCTCAAATACTTGAGGGCATACCACTCCAACACTAGTAGCCAATGAATTATAGCTCATGCAACTAGTCTTGTCCTCTAAAGAGAGAACCCAAGTTTCAAATATGAACATTCTCAAATTTCTTTAATAAAAACACTATATGCTAACTTGTCATAATTTAAGCACATTGAGAAGTAAAAATAAATAGGATTGAGATTTGGAACAAAACATTAAAGGCTGTTTTACTTTAGTTATCCCACTTAGAAACTGCATGCTGTAAAAACAGCACAATCTCAGACAGAAAGGTAGTCAATAAGTATTACACATAGCCACACGGTATCAGAAAAATAACAAGAAGATGAATAATAAAGAGGCCCTTGTCATGGTTAAAGAAATATATGGAATGCTTACTAGCAAAAGTTGCTATCGTGCATGTATAAATTTATGGATAATGCATAAGAACTACTAAAGGGTCATGAGTACAAATATTATCCACCTGAATTGTGCTGCGAGCAACACCATCCCATTTGTTGTATGTGCCTCTACTGTTCTCATTCCACTCCCCATAATCCATCCTACAAAAACCATTAGACAGATGCCAAATAAAAAAGCTAAAATTCAAATTGTTTGTAATAGCAAAAGTTATTAAGATGCCCATACCCAACAACAAAAAAAGCATATCCGTCGAGGTGATAACTCTGAACTCTGGTGTCATTATTCTGAAACACTATTTCCATAAAGCCCCTATAAGTACCATTAATTATAGATGTTGATATTTTAGATGGTCCTGAAAGAGGCTTGGTAGGGAAATCAAGCTTGTAGACTCCCTTCTTCTCATACTGGTCAGCAAGCCTCAATGGTGTCTCAGGAGGCAAATAAGAAATCTCATTAAGTGTGGCACGTCGTTTGCCATTAATAAGCAATGGTGGCTTATTCTTCAGAACATAAACTTGGGTCACATTTATAGAACCGTATCTAAAAGAGCCTTGAGGATTTGGACGAGCACCACTAGCAGTGACATTCCACCTGGAAAATAGCGAGGATTTTTTTTTAAGTACCACGTATACATTAATATTCAATTAATCAGCAAGGGGATTCAAATGAATATTTGGAAAAGAAACAATCTAAAGGAAGGCTACGATCAACGTGGTTTACAAAAATATTTAGCATTTATTCATGAAAACATAAGAAAATTAACATAGAATTATTGTATCAGCTATTTACACTACAAACCTCAACACAAAAATTTTCAAAAAAACGTAAAATGGGAAATGCATGCCCTTAAACAGGCACGTGGAAGCATTCAACCTCATGGATGTCTATGACAAAACATAGCATAAAGGAATTACAATCAAGCTGGATTACCCAAGTGAACAAACAGCACTGAACAACCGTAATTTTCAAATTCAGCAACTCATGTAACCGCAAACATACCTGATTGATCTTGCTTGATTCATAGAGTATGTTTTGTCGTAGACATCATTGGGAGCATCAGGAAGAGGACCAGATGCCTTTCCCTTGGAATTTGAATAATGAAGGATTGCAACTCCTACAACTCTATCCCATTTAGATCCATTTACAAACCTAGCACTTGCAACAACATAATAGTCACTACTTGCATTCTGATCCATAGTGATCAGGAAAGAGTATGACTGCCCAACAAAAATATCCAAGTTGGTGTAGTTCTGCTGCACTGTGTATGATCCTTCTGTCTCAGACAGAAGCAAGTTGTGGGATTGGATTCTAAAGTTCAAACAAGTGAACATGCCCACATTGTGTACACGAATCCGATAAGTTTTTCCTGTTCAATGAAAGGACCATTAGAGTATGTTAAAAAAAATTTAAAAAACCCTAACCTAACAAAGAAGTTTTAAAGAAAAATGATTTTTCCATTATCACAGTAGGTTTAATATCACGGTCTTTTAAGTTCATCTTAACCAGCAACATTAGAAAGCTTTGTGAAGCATACATCTATATTTTAATGTAATGAACAAGTGAGAAAAATAATTGTAACATGAACCAAGGTTACAATCCCAAAAACGATGAGAAAGGAAATAAGCACAATCCTTGTAACATCTCAAACCAAACCCAGATTTTTTTTCAGCTTCGTAGTTCTATCATTAGAAGTGACATTGACAACTTAACATTGATTTTTTTCACCCTGAAACTGTTCATTCTTTCAATCATTCATCCAGTGTACAATTGTTAATTAACTATCAGATTAAGCTATCGTTTTTAGGTGAAAGTTCTTCAAAGAAATCATTCAATTAACTTTTCCTGCCCCCATTCTATGTCAACGGTTCACCAACCAACTTAGTTCATCTTCAAAAAAATCAGGAAATGGTTTACTAACCAACTTACTTTGTCTTCAAACAAATCATGCAAAGGGAGATACCTTCATGATTCCATTCTAACATGTCTTAATCATGAATATCAAGCTATCATTTGTTTTTAGGAGAAATGAGCCTCATCATTTTTTTCTCGAAGGATATATCAAGTGTACAAGATCATGATCCATATATTAACAAAATAATCCATTTTATTTTTTTTTAATGTAAGACTATTCATTCTTATCATCATCCGCCTAACAATTAATCCATATATTAACAAAATAATCCTTTTTTATTTTTCTTTTAATGTAAGACTATTCATTCTTATCATCATTCACCTAAAAATTGTCTTTTTCAAATAAAGTATCTTCATCCTTAAGCTAGACTTTTCTAGAAGCCACTTATCTATACTTTTTGGTAACTAAACAATATACTTGTTCTATCCTTCTTGTACATAAATGGTCAACAACGATTGTTCTGGTCATAGTTAAAGTGCCACTGTTATGTCATTTGATTATAACATAGTCATAAGTGTCAAAAAGTATTGCACACCTTTTGACCAAAAAGGTTTCGTTATTTTGACCACAATGCCTCATGGCTACATAAAGTATCATGACTACATAAGGTCATTTCCAAACAAAGCCTAAAAATTTCCCCTTCAATTCCAATGCCCATCTATCCATTCCTAGGTCACTTCACCAAGAAGATGAACCTTATTTGAAAAATCCCCTTCTGAACAACAACTTAACAACCACCTATAACGTTTATTACTCTTAGTGCATAACAATTCATCTTGATTAAGTCGCATTAAAAACAAAATATGCTTCCCTAAGAAATTTTTTGTTTCAATCTTTCTAACTTTGGAAAACCCATATTTTGAACCTAAAAAGCATATAAAAATAAATCACAGCTTGTGCAACTCATAAAAACCAAAGCCAAATAATAGATGGAAAACAATTTATTTTATAAAACTTTGATAGAAATCATGCGAGAAAAAAAGGCTCAAAATAATAGGAGAAATCGTTCCAATAATACCACAGTTTAAAGAAAGAATTAAAACATTAGAATAATAAACAAAGGAAAAAAAACTATGTTTAAAGTAAAAATTATGAACAAACAAATTAGTCATGCATTTTCAGCATTTGCCAAAAGAAAAGAATTTGCTCAGAATTATTAACAAATAGCACAAGCCATATATATTCCCTTATAATATGCAAAATAAAATAATTAAATGAAACCCATATTAATTATATTTTATTTTGTCTGCATGCGATTCACAAAATTATTTCTTTACTACATAAAGACACCATAAATCAACAAAAAGAAAAAAAATAAACTGAAGTAAAAAAGTTTCAATACATTTAAAGCAAATAAACGTTTTTCACAAAATTGAATTAAATTATGTAACTCACCTTTTTTAAATTTTCATTCTGTACTAAGAGTTTGATTTAATTTCGTTGATCAAAATTTGCACAAAAATTATAATATTTAAAAACCTAAAGATGAATTCCTATAGGCGTCATCATGTTGATCCTTTGGAAAATCTGGAGTGCAAAAAGTTAAGGAATAAGAGTTCTTTTTGTGCACACGGGATGCTTTTGAACAAGTTGGTCCCTCGCTGCTTTAGAAGAGATTCTTCAAAGTTCTATAGGTGTATACGAATTCTTTCAATGGGTGACGACAAATAATAATAAAAACCATCCTTTCCCAAAACCTAATGTCCATCTTGTCCTATCGATTTATTTAATATACAGAGAATATCAGAACTAGGTCGTCGACCATGACACATTCAATGGAAAAACCTTAAAGCTGGAAAGGTTATACTAAAAAGTTGACTAACGTAAGGTAGGACATCTTTTATAAACTCTGTGCTGGTCTTGTGGCATATATATTGACCTTAAGGACTGCCTCATGCAAAGAAGCTTCCCTGTCCAGTTTAATTCCCCTAAACTCGGCCTGAGATCAACAGAGAATCCCAAAGACTTGATTACTTGCCCAAGACTAGCTACTGAATTTTTCTTACTCCAAAGATAGACTTAGTCCATTGGATCCCAACACCAAGTATCTGCAATGACAGATCTTTAGATCCACAACACTACTTGAGAAAGACGCCTGAGTGTCCACTTGAGTTATGAACCAAGAGACACTTCAAATCGTTCCCATTATCGTTTCTAAAAAGTTGAAACAACTAATCAAGCAAAGCAGAAAGGCATTAGTTGAAAAAGGCAACCACGAAAGAGAATATTCACTGAAGAAAAGCCACAATAAGGTCACTCGGAGGAGCAGCAAAACAACAAGCAAAAGGAGCTTTTTTAGCTGAATGAGTTATCACCTGGGTGAACATTGATAGTCTCGTAATCAATACCAGCAGGAACAAGAGTCGTGTTGTACCTATAAGGCCCTTTGCCGTTTATCAACACGCCATTCGGCACCCCAAGAGCCTTCCCTTGATCGAGTTCCTTCCTCAAGTCCTAACAAAAATATATCTTGCATCAAACCCATCTTTAAAAGAATCGTTTTTTTCCACTTTGTTTTAAATGTCTAGCCTACAGGAAATGCAGAGAGTACTCACCTTATGGTCCATTGTGAACCAATCACCAACAAAGAGAGTAATGTCCCCGTCAGGGGCATCGAAGGGCACCGGGATGATGTCCCTGTTGTTGATTGTAAATCCTCCATAGCCTCCAGCTGCACGCTGTAGATTAATCGAGGGGAAGTAGAAGAAGCTCCCAATCTGGTCCTTAACTTGGAATTGATAAGTCCAGTTCCATCCTGGTGGAATCGGGCAGTTGGTTCCCTGAACCCCATCTTGCCAGCTATTCTTCCTCTGCTGCACCCCATCCCTACCAACCCAAACCAGAAAAATCCAAGTTCTTCCCATCAACAACAGAAACAAGACATACCCAAGCCAATGTAACAAAGACCACTTTACCAAGTGATAAGCAGCGGTTCATCCAAGCTATTAAGCACGTTCACCACCACATTCCAGTTGGTAGTCACATTGACGACGGGTCCAGGGAACTTGCCGTTGATTGAAATCACCTGAAGCTCACAGACGAAGCAAAATATGAAACTATGAAACCGATATGAAAAAACTGCACTTTGGCTCAAGATCGGGTCGGAGCCATTCGTAGAAAACAAAGGAATAAAGATCGCAGATCTGATTTTGAAACATCAATAAATAGAGTGGGTTTACCTGCTGCTCTTCCCCGAGCGGCGCAGCTTTCATGTAGGCCACATTCCAGTCAAAGAATGCGTACGGGTCACCGGCTGAGCAGAGACCGGCCATTGTCCCCGCGCACGCGAGCACCATCGCCACCGCGGAAGCTACCTTCCCACGCAGCATTCTTCCGAGAGGAAATGGGGAAGACGAGTTACCCCAACGCATTATCTCACTACCCTTCACTGCTTCCTCTTACAGCTCTGCTTTACTTAACGTTCATCATTAACGAAGCATCACCATCTCTTTCTCCTGCACTGCAAAAAGGGAGACAGGCTGTTAACGGTTGAAAAAGTTCGTAAATGCGTACCTTCTCGATTTTTTTTTTTTTTTATTTTGCTTTTTATAATTTTAGCAATTTATTAAATAATATAAAATAGAAAATTATCTATGAGAAGAAAGCACAACGGCATTGTTGGCCATTGATGAGACACCAATGCATGGCATAGGTTGACCTCCATTGTTTCTTCATTCATTACATGAAAACTATTTGTATGTACAACTAGAGCATAGCATATGATGTCCAACCAACACACAAAGGTGATTTGAACACTTGTTTTGGGTATTTGGTCGAGCCATTGTAGATTAGTGTTGAGCATTATCAGGACATTTTCATAGAACTTTGTTCATTATAGTCGTCATCGATGACAAAAATAGCACGTTTTCAATTTCTTTTCTCATCTTAATTTTGATAACAAGGACTCGTGACAATAATTCTTGCATTTTCAAGTCTAATCAACATGTAATTAAGGATAACAATGTAACGATGATTGTTGGATTATAGAAATTCTTCTATATACAAATTAAAAATGATCAATGATGATGATATTGGCTATGAGACTATTGCAACAAATGTCAATGATTCTTTCGATGGTGGCTTAAAACGTGTTCATGATATGCTCATTTAAGCACCTTTTTGTCCAAATTTCTTTTATTGCATTTTCAGATCCATAATAACTAAGGTTACGAGTGCAAGACTAATCTAGAGTCGTGAGAGTAAGATAGTCTTATGAAATTCATCCCAAAGATGCACAGAGAGAAACTAGGCTATCTTGTAGACATATTTGCATGAATATAAATAGATTCAAAGTAAATAATTGAGATAATATCTAACGTCAAAGATAAATGAATCATTTTTTAGGCTTGAGAAGGTTGAATAAAGTAGAAATCAAATACATTAGAAGAACATAAATAACGAAATAACACAAAAAAAAGTCTTTATAACTTCAAAAATGCACTAACATAAAAGCACGACAAAAGTTATTTAAGACTTCTTGAATTATGATGGTTGGCTACTCTCAATGTCATACTTGTTAAGGATTGCATAAACCTTCTTTCATTATTTAACTTTTTCTATTCTACCTTTTCTTGTTCATTGTGATCCAATGTCTCTAAAAAATGAAACACTAAAGAAAACCAACAAAGTCACATGTTGTAGCTTTTCTTTTAGGTAAGAATAAGCAAATTGAATGGCTAATATAATTAATAAAGAAAAAAAAGTTAAAATATGAAAATTCTAGATAGAAATTAGGATAACTAAAACTAAAAAATATTTTTTTAAAAAAAAAAAACTATTGCTCAATATGAAAGGGTGATCCCTATATGATTAAAAAATTCCAAAAAAAAAGTGTATTTTAAATTCTCTAAACATAATGTTTATATTAAAATTTGGTGTACCAAAAATCTTAAATCACAAATACAAAATGATCTATAAAAATAATAAATGTGTCTAAAATGAATAAAAATGAATTACATAAGCAAAAATGATTTAAAATATAATAAGAACCTCTAGACATTATGATACTAACTATAAGACTTGCAACAAATGCCAATGATTCTTTCAACAGTGGTTTAAAATGTGTTTAAGAGATGCCCATTTGAACTCATGTTTGCCCAAATTTCTCTCAATACAATATCATAATCATAACAACTAATGTTATAAGTGCAAGACAAATCTAGACTCATGAAACAGAGATAGTCTTATGGAGTTCATTCTGAAAATACATAGAGAGAGGCTAGGCCATCTCGCAAACATATTTGAATGAATACAAATAGATTTGAGATAAATAATTGAGATACCTTCTATAACATGTGACTTTGATCAAACTCTAAATGTAAATGAATCATTCTTGAGTTCTACTTGAGAAGTTTGAATAAAGTAGAAAATAAATGCATTAGAAGAACTTAAATAATACAATAAAACCAAAAAAAAGTCTCTAAAATTCAATAATGCACTAACATAAAAACACTACAAAAGTTTCTTTGTCATTTATTTAACATTTCTTAAATTATGATGGCTGGCTACTCTCAATGTCATACTTGTTAAGTATTGCTTAAACCTTCTTTCATTATTTAACTTTTTCTATCATACATTTTCTTTGTTCATTGTGATTCAATGTCTCTAAAAAGTTAAAACACTAAAGAAAACCAACAAAGTCACATGTTGTAGCTTTTCTTTTAAGTCTAATTGCTGAAGAGATTGTAAGAATAAGCGAATAGAATGTCTAATAGAATTAATAAAGAAAAAAATGGTTAAATATATGAAAATTCTAGATAGAAATTAAGATAATTAAAACTAAAAACATGATTTTTTTTTTTTTTAAATTGCTTTATATGAAAGGCTGGTCCCTATATGATTAAAAAAATTCCACAAAAAAAAGTGTATTTTATATTCTCCAAACATCATAATGTTTATATTAAAATTTGGTATACCAAAAATTTTAAATCACAAATACAAAATAATCTATAAAAATAATAAATGTGTTTGAAATGAAAAAAATTGAATTAATACAATAACAACTTCTAAGAAAAATTTAAATTATCTCAAATCAATGAACTATGGTATCTCAGATACTAGACTATAGACTCACAGAATCTTAGACTAAAAGAAGTTATTGTGCACAACTCTTATACCTAAATATTTTGATATATATATATATATATAACTAGGAAAAAAATAACAACTCAAAAATAACTTGATGTTATGCAAAACCTTGGGATATAGAAGCTAAGCTTCAAATCACTCTAGAAAAATTTAGTTTTAAGGAGAAATGTGTTAGCTTTATCGTTCATAATATTTTTCAATATATATTTATTTAAGATTGTGTGATTTATCCATCATGGATCTCCAAACCCAAATATGAGCAAATTCTCAATCTAGCCGTTGAATGATTTTGATTTGAAGACTTTTCTTGGATATTTATGACATCAAATATATGCATTTTTTGAATTATTTGTCAAAAATCTTTTTTTTTTTTTTTTTTTTTTTTTTTTTTTGCCGATATGTGCTGAAAATCGATGGTTATTTATATAAAACTTATTTTTAAAACTTAATTTTAAAATATTTATTTTATAACTTATAAGTTATTTGCAAACATGACCATTTTTTGTTCTTCATACTTTGATATATTATTTTTTTTTTTTTCGCTTTTATCACTTGGTGGTAAAATTACTTAAATCACAACCAACATTCACACCCATTGCATGTTATGTGGTTATCTCTCTCGATGTGTCATCTATCTTTATACCAAGTTTAGTTGGTTGGTTATTAATTATTGTCACTTATTGCTTCCCTTGGGAACCTTCATCTACACATCATTGATCAATAGCTTGTCGTCCATTGTAATCAACCTATTAGTTGCCCATTCACTGGTAGTGATGACAACCTTTATGTAACATGATTTTTCAAGCTTTATTTCAAAAACTCGAAGTTTCACTTCTTCATTTTTTATGATATAAAAATCCTAAAATTCTAGACTTTAAGAATAATAGCAAAAGAAATCTTTATGAGTTGTTATCATAAACAAAAAAATTTGTTTGTAAATATTATTATTAAGTTAATTAAATAATGAACTTAATTATATTTTTCTCTCAAAATTGAAATACATGTACTCTTTAAAAGATAGATTTCAAATGAACATATGAAGTATATCACTTGTGGTAGCTCATTAAGTAAATATTATTTTGATGCATGTGAATTAAAATAATAGCAAACATGATACATAAAAAGTATTAAACTTACAGTGCCTCTTTTGAATGCTACCTTGCATTCCTGCATCAAAAAAAATTGCCAAAGTATACATGACATTGTTAATATAAATAACATAATTAAAGAATTATTTATTGACAATTTTGATCTTCATTGTTTGTGCCTTAATCTTATTAGATTGATAACATTGTGTCCATCATAGTCATTGTCGACTTCATTGCATAAATTTATTTCTTTAAGGTTTAATCATATTCTTTGATAATCTACAGATCATTATTTGAAAGGCCTTCAGGTGATTCTCTAATCAATCTCTAAGTCTTGCTCTAAGTAAAACAATAATTTTCAACAACTTATTTTGAGTTCTATAAATCAAAAGAAATTCTTAGATGACAAGAACGATGCATGGAGGTGAAGCCTATGTATGAGACCAACTTCCCTAATTAGGTTGAACCCTAGATCATCAAAGAATTGGTGGATCAATGGGAGTCTAAAATTTAAAAGAATAAAAAAAAAAAAGAATGATCCATTGGATCATTTGAGCTAACTTGCACCTAAGAAAATGGAGCTACCTTAGCATAAGCCCATGCATGCCTTGATTGTCCTAATGGGAAGAACTTTGGTCATGTGCATGTTAGTTGCCTTCCAATCTCTTAGAAACTTCTCATGTTCTAACTTTCATAGTTCTAATCAAATCATAATCAACTTCAAGAAGGCCTAGTAAAAACCTCAACTAAAGTCATTCTTGTCACCGACCTACAAGGTTGTGGTCATCAGATGGGATAAACTCGCAAAATCGAGAGTAACAAATGACGTGAGAAATGGCCAAGGAGGGAAACCCCAAAGATAAGATCAAAGTCAAGGAGAGAAAGACTTCTTCAAATATTTAGTTGAGGAAGCAAACTTGAAATTTGTATCAATTCTTAATAAAAACATAATATAGTGGCTCTAATAGAACCAAGCCTAACTAAAAAAATATAAGTCTCATAAAATGCATTATATAGAGAAAGTCAACTCCATAAACAAGATATTTAGAGCGCCTATGATCACAGTGAAGAAGAATAAGGAAAGCGAACTAACTTGCTCGAGCCCCATTGGTTGAGGAAAAGAAGCCTAGAACCGATCCATTGATGAGCACAATGAAATCAATCTCTAAACAGATATTTCAATCTCATTCTCAAAACAAACACCAGGAAAATAGCCTTAAATCTTTCACAATTTTAGTCGTTATAGCCATCATCACATATGTGGTTATTTCCTCAACCACTAATTGTCTGAAACATCTATATAATTAATTCTTTGATCACTATAATAATTTTAATATCTTAAATTAAGTTTACCCATGAAGCTTATCTACAAGAACACCTATGAAAGGATGATAAACAAATTTTTGAAATCTATACTTTTCTATTTTTTGATAGTGGTTAGGTGTTTTAAGGTGCGAAAAACTTTGATCTATTATTGCCATTTCACTTGCTTTGAGCTCTTCTATCCTCTCTGTCACTCCCTTCTCAGAAAATTCTTATCATAAGTAGGTCCGTATTTTGCAAAAACCCCATTAACATCCTGATATCGTCTAATAGGAAAGCATAGCAAGCAACTAGAGATAGGACTAAGAGCAATGTATTTTCATCTTTAGCCACTTAGCATCTTAATTTGACCCATTTGTTTCTCCAACTATATTTTGAGAGCAACTCCTATTGCATGACTAATGAATCTTGAAACTTGAATATAACTGCTCCATGTGGCACTCTAATGATAGTTCCATCACTTGATGATCAAACCGATTATAGCAATTTAAATCTTCTATTAGGTTGAAGTTTTGATATATCCTTGATGACAGCCTTACAACGCTCAGTGATAACTTGAGATAAGAATAACAAATTCATATTCAGAATCATATTAGATTCAGTTTAGTGTAGAATAAACAATTTCAAAGTTAACAATAAATACTAATTGAAGCTATTTACCATTTTGAAGTTTCAGCAATTTAAACAATGCTTCACTTTCGTGAATATTGAAAGTACAATGAGATCATAAACCAAACAAACCAATGAATATTAAATCTGCAAATGCTTCCAAGTTACCCAAAATGCATTATAAATCCTATTATTATCATTTAATCTCGATTTATTTGCTGAGTACCTATTCCACATCAAACTGGCTGAATTCTGATATCAGGAACATAAAAATGATATGTTTTGATGCTGAAGTCATACAAATTCAATTGACTTAATATACAAAGACAAATAATCAAAAGCTGATGAAGGTTATTACAAAATTGGATATAAAATCCAATAGAAAACACGTCAGAAAAATGATTCCCCAAATTTCCGATGAAATGAACATGCTAAATCCTTCGGCTACTCATGCTACAATTCAAACTTCTAATTTGTTTATCAAGCATATCTCAAACAAGGGACAAAGCATCTGAACAGAACAAAATGAACGAAAATTAATCATTGTAAGTAAGCTTTGCCATCTCAAATAGAGAAAAACGAAGTAATGATTCCTGTATACAAGTCTTGCAAATCGTTATAAGCAACAGCAGCTTTGCTTCTTCAAGCAGCTCAAAGTTAACAAATGTTCGCCACTTCTCTAAACTACAAAAACAAAGCCATGATCCTGTATTTTCAAAATTCCAACGTTCAGATATTTTTAGGTAGGTATTAAGCATATTTCTGTTAAATGTATTTTAAATACAGGCTTTTATTATTATTCAACCAAAAATTTAAGAATCTTAAACTCTTTGAAAAACTAGATTCAATGTTCAGTCTTAGTGAATACCAAATATACAATGATTTATTCAATGTTTAATAGGTTTATACAATTCTTGACACAAAAAAAAGTAAAACGGATCAACATAACAAGTAGCGATAATGAAGTACATAAAAAACATATGAGGTCTCGTACATCTTTAGTAAGGATGGTAAGAAGGCCAATTCAGTCAGGGTTTATTGAAATTTATACCGCACAGAACCAACCCCTGTAGCCACCACCCAGCATTTATTACCCATTTACCGTCACTGCACCAGCGTGAAACAAGTTCACGTCAGATGGCATTCATGGAGAGCAGAGAAGAAGAGAAGGGTATCAAAGGGGTGGTGACTGATTACGGTTTAGGCAGCAATGGACCATCAAAAGGTAAAAGAAAGAAGAGAGGAAGAAGGTAGTAGAAACATGGCAAAGAGCAATGGATGTGGGGAGGCCAGGGTCGATGCTGGTGGAGTCCACATTACGGCTTGAGGTTTGGAGGTGGAGGAAGAAGCAGAACAAAGAAAGAGAGATGCTTTAGATGGAGAGAAAGAATAAGGACTAACGGGTTTTCAAAAAGACAAATAAGCTAATTGAGTCTGATCAGGTTCTCAAGCCTGGACCAAAACTTTAGATCCGCTTTGGGTTTTCTATATCATATCCACATTGCATGTTTAATTTCTAGTTCAGAAGTAGTCCCAATAGGGCCAAGCCAGGTCAAGTTGATTGCAATTCTCATCCCTAATTTTCAGAGATAGTGATTAACGATGAAACCAATCAAAAATAATCCACACATTTCATCATTAAAAATAATGAGATACGTGGAGAATGTAAGAACACAATTGCATAGAAGTGATTCAAAATGATATGAGTATAAAAACATGGAGAATTTAACCACATTTTCTTTTGTACTTTCTTTTTCTAAGCCTTCTCATTCTTCTGAAGCACTAGGTTGGGAAAAACTTTGGAGAATATTTCTGCAAACAAATCTTTTGCTATCCAATCTCAAACAAAAAAACCCATCTACACGCGTTTCGTGCAAGCATGAAGCACTAGGTTGGCAGCAAAATAGAACTATGTAAGAGGACCAGAATGTGATGTTCAGCAAGAAGAGAGTGGACCCACGATAATTCAAAAGCCACATTCGTGCACAAAGGCATTGAAGACTTTGAGAGGAAGAAGACCAATGGTAACAATATCATCTAAAATATATGAAGCTTTTTGAAGACATATAGGAACAAGTAAATGACATTGCTAAAATTGACGTTCTTGGGCAAGTACATGTAATTTCATCCAAAATTGAAAATGTAAGCAAGGGATGCATTGACACGTGCATTTTCCACGTCTACCCATGCCTCTCTTGTTATGGTGATGCCAACCATTTAGCAAAAAACATCTTCAAATGGTGAAACATGAATCAATGTGAAGGTTTGTTGATCACACATGAACTAGGAAGTATATTTGAGATTAGGGACAAAAGTGAAGTCCGGCATTGAAGACATAGTGATTGATGGAGATATGTGATCAAGTAAACCCATAGCTAACAAGCAGTGGTAGCGCTAGGGTTCTTCAAAGAAGATGGTTTGTCATGTTTAGCCTGATGGTAAGGAAAGGGGAAACATAGAAAATCACAACAGAGGCAATGGGAGACGTGGTTTGAAGAGCAACGGTTATCAAAGATTGAGAAGAATTAGCCATGAACAAAATAGATAGATTGCTTGAAAGAAAGAAAAAACAAATTCCATGTTAGCAAAGCAAAGTAGAACGACATTTGGGGGTTTAATGCAAAGAGATGACGCGGGAGTTGTCCTAGCACAGCCGCAAAAAAGAAAACAATAGCTATGATGCCATATGAAGAATAGAGAGAATGAAGATAGCTAGAACCCTACACAATCATCAGAGTGAACAGCCAAGATTCACTTTATAGTGAAAAAGGAGAATGAATAACATGTTCAGGATTTATTACGAGAAAGCTTCGATAAGAATATTACACCCAACCAACAATCACAACTGCTTTTAAACTAATTAACTTCCTGTTAACACCTCATATATGAAAATGCTCTTAAAATCCAACAACTAGGCACTATAACAACAATAAAAAAGTTCTTAATTATTTTAACCACATAATATTCCAGCATTCAATCCAAAAGCACACATTATAATGATCTGAAACAAAAAAATTGCATCAAAATAAAATATTATTTGCAACATTATTCAAGAAATGCTTTGAGAAATTCAACAGATAAAGCTAGCAGAAAGCAACTGATAGTCCAGCGTAATTAATCCAAAATCAAATACAACAAACTCACCTCAAACACTGCTAGGATACGTAAAGACCCTGCATTGAAAGAAGCAAAGTAATATACGTAAGCGTAGCATACACGTTACCATGCGTTTGTTTTTTTTAACCATTGATTGCGACGGCACATTGGTCTTGAATTTTGCATGAACAACGCCACTGTTCCCATGTGGACGAGTCACCTTCTCCAAGATGCATCGGTAATGCGTACCGTTCTTCTTCGTCTCTGCACGGTAGATGAACGTCATCCTCTTACCACGTTACCAGTTCAACTCCACCTTCGTGTTCACCCGTCGATCTGCACCAGCGACGTATCGTCTTTATACAGGTTAGACTTGGCGAATCCACATCAGACTGAGGCAAAACTCCTCCATCCTCCAAAAAAAGTCAAAAACGCAATCCACCGCAAGCTATTTAACTCTTGTATCAAAGAATCGTCCCACGAACATAAAATCTGAAATGCAAACGAATATCAGCGACTTAGGATGAAGATGGGAAACAGATCAGCAGTACAAACTTCTGAGCTTCAAAGCAATCTGGAACTAAGAATTTGCGACGGTTTCCGGGAACCTGACGCGCTCGCCCTTCCTTCCCCTCACCATTTCTTACAGCGGAGAACAGGACCGCATTCAAACGATCGAAGAAGAGGAATGAGTATTTTTTTTTTAAATTAACTATATTTATTTTTTAATATCTTTAATACATAATAATTTATTATTATGACTCATTATGCCTAAAAAAATCCAAACATAAATTGGTACTGACAAATCATAACTCAATTAAGATGATCAACAAAATTTAAAACAGAATGATTATCAACTTAACAAAAATTAAAAAAACTTATATTTACAAAAAATATATAAAAAACACATAAAAAACAATTACATTCAACATATTATATCATAAATTATCTTAAAATATTAATATAATAAAAAAAATTCAAACACAAGTTATTCAACGAATAAAGTTTCTTTCCACAAAACAAGCTAAAGATAGTCTTAACTTACCCCCTTCTTTTATCTTTAGCTAATGATATTGTTTTGAATTAAAAAAAAATCGAGAGTTAGAAATTGGTATTATCATTCCTCTCCTAAAGGGGTTTTGTGTTCTCCATCTTGACATTGTTAATTGATATTTACATAATTAACGACTAATCAAGTAAGTTTACAGACAGAGTATGAAACTCTCCTTTAGAATCCTATGCGAGTTGCTACTAAATATCTTCAATCTATGCATATTTGTGTCTTAAATTATAATATAAATAGATAATGAATATAAAAATATTTAATATATGAAAAAATAAATGTAAACAATAAGATAATATGAAATATAACAATATCATATAAATAAAGAATAAGAGTAATAATATATATATATATATATATATATATATATATATATATATATATATATGGAATTTGAGAAATTATCAAAAGTATACTATATTGCACACAACGTGCTCATATATTTATTATGCTCACATATGCATGTATACTCATATCATATAATACTTCTCTTTTTTATTATATCTTGGTCTTCTTATTTTCATATTTGAGGGATTTTTTCACTTTTCATTTTTAACAATTTTGATTCTCCTTAATAATTATTATTTTTGTTTTACTATATTTCATATCATATTATATCTCTATCACATTGTCACATATTTGGATCTCATTGTTAATTTGTTAGGTCATTAAACTAACATAATTAGGTGGTTAGAACTAAGAATATTATCTCAATGACATCAAATGTGTCTGTCATCACCCTACAAAAAGGTGCTTGTGATAACGAGACCTCTTCCAATCATCCTACATAGGATGCTTGCAATAACAGAGTTGATCTTATTATATTAAATAATCATAAGACAATATCATAGAAAATATCTCAAAATTTTCTTATCATCTCAAATTATATGATCATAGAAATCATTTTGCTCTTATAATCTAATTTTATTATTCATTAATTTCTTTATCATTTTATTTTAGTTTCACCATTCAATGTTATAATACTTATATAAATAAATATACATATGACAACAGACGATATTATGTTATATATAATAAAAATATATATGTATAATTATTTGATGTATGCAATTATGCTCATGTCACAACACATCATATTAATGTATTTCAAAGTATATAACAATGACTTATTTACATCAACATAATTTTAATTTACTTTTTTTATAATTTTTTGAATGTTTTTTTTTTCTCTTTCATTTTTGTACAAGATATTTGTTTATTATTATTATAATGAGCTCACTTTTTCTATCTAGTACTTTTATAATACACATTTTACTTAAAACTTCTTTTCCCTTCATGACTACCCAATATTTGCATGTTTTATCAAAAGCATTTTTAAATAATAACTAGAAGTCCTTAGCATTCCCTTAAAAACATCCATGATTTCCTTCTTTACATATCACCCATTCTCCCTAACATATATTATGTCAATCTTGACATAAAATGCATCAACCACAATGAACAGTATGCCAATGAAATCATGGACTATTAAAAACTTGTTGAAAAGGGGCTTCACATGATTGTTGCTTCCATAACCTTTGTGTACCATTTGAAGGTTTGACTACTCGTGAACAATATGTTCGATTATTTGTGTACCATCTAAATCCACGAATAAGGGTTGAATTTCTTACAAGCATTATGTATATCATTCATGGGCACTTTACGTTACGACATTCTTCTATAATATGTGACTCATGGACAAAGAGTAGGACTTGCTCTAAATCCACTCTAATCCCAACCCAATTTAAATCCAATATTGAGTAGTACCAAAACACATCTCAAGAGCAACATAAGAAATAATAGACATTGAAAGAACCACATATTAATATTTTTTGTGCAAAACAAATTCCAAGGCCTTAACTCCCTTTCTCTTTGCTAGATTTCCTATAAGGTATTCCTTACAACCTTAAGAAGCCTTTCTTAAGGATCTTTCAACAACACTTCTCTCATTTCTTCTCTCCATCCTCTCAAGATCCAACTCCTTCCATTAGCTTCTTAAGCAAACCTCATTTTTGCCTAAAGAATGATTAAATAAATTTTTTTCTTTTATATTATAAAAAATAAAATAATATAATAAATCTAATAAAAACTTTATATTTAAAAAAAATTGAAATTTTAAATAACTTTTGAAATTATAAACCTTATATCAATAAATTCTTTATGCATGAATCTTCTTAATTTCATACTCAAATCAAGATTTTAAGAAGCTTGCAATTGGACACATGTATCAAAACACATTGAAAAATAACATATTCTAAAAATTATCTCTTTATAGACCAAACATCAATATCAACACTCAATTATATGAATTCATCATGCTTTAAAAATCTAGATTATTATATTATACTTTAAAAGAAAAAATATTGTCATAAGAATTTTTATTTAATAAGGAATAAAATAGATTTGGTAGTATAACAAGGGCTACACATATTTGTGCAAGATATTACAAAATTGATGAGATCATGTCATATGTCAAATTTATTATATTTCATAACATGTTTTTCTTTACATTATAGTAATAAAGTATGCAAATCATGTAATGTAATGCTATAAATATTTTATGAATCATATTCAGTTAATTTTTTGAAGATTCATTATCAATTAATTAGTCATATTATATTATTTTTTTCTATTTCAACATTGTATAATCTTACAAGATCTATCTTTTTATTAGTTTATATTCTTAAAAAACTTTTATACTTTATGCATTTTAGTAAAGTATAGTCTTTTAGGATCATTTCTTTTATTGGTGTATACTCTTTATAGATCATCTGTAATCTTCTATAATTTCTTTGATATTAACAAACTGTGATGACTTTGTACTATCAAACCTAACTTTTGTTCTATCTTACACATTATTTAATGTAGTACTAACATAATATATAGACCCCACTTGCTTGATGGTCAATAACGCATGTTTTACTCAATAAAACATATAATCCTAAGTCATATAATATGTAAGAAAAATAATTATATTATTCATTATTCTTTATTTCCTTTTCTATCCCTTCTTCATTTCTCATGCTTAGGCATATGCATACATTACATGTTAGGTTATATTATACTTATAATCTATTCTCACATGTCATATAGATCTTATCATCCTTTAAATTTATTATATGGATCGCCTTTAACCCATCAAATCAAAATCTATTTTTACTATTTAGAGTATCGATAGACCCATCAGACCTTCTAACGATATGATTCTCATGTAGAATAATAAGTTTTTCCTACTTTAAGTTTCAATCTTTTCCCAATTCCTCATAGAGTTATCGTTACTCATTAATGTAAAGATAAGCATTTAAAAATAATCCTTCGTACATTCTAAATTGTTATCTTTACCAAATTATTTCGAACAAAAGCGTAAGCAAAATCCATTACTAGTCACTCAAACGTTTCACTGAATATTATTTAATATTTTTAATAATTTTTTAAGAAATATTATAATAAAATATTACTATCCTTTTAATATTTCTACCCAAACTATGTCTAACTGTAATGAAATAATTTTTATTTTATTCCTTATAATTTATTTTTTTATACTTAATTATCACGTTTCTCTCATGAGGCTTTATTATATCACATTATTACCCCTCATTATTAAAAAATATCTCAACTAAAATTATTTATTTCAAAATAAAAGTAAATATTATAATATAATTTATCCATTAATGTTTGAAATGTTCCATGTGAAGTTTTTTATTTCTTTTAAGAAATTTAAAAGAATAATTTTATTTGTTATATTCCAAATTTTATTTTCTAAGGATCAATTCTATAGTGACGTATAATCGACAATTGAATGACTCATAATGACATAATCAAATACGATCGAAGTAGTAGTAATCTAAATACATAATCATTTCTTATCTTTACAAAATAAAATTCATAATATATAATACTTTTATAGAATATAAATTCATATTAGATCTACAAATCTAATAAACTAAATAACAAAATAATATCAATTTTATCATATTAGATCTATTAGTTTACCATGGTACTTGTGCCTTATTAAAGATCAAGCAATAAGCCAACATTTAGATAAGGTTTGCTAATATAGAAAACTTAAATGATATGTTAAGTTAAAGTATAAGAAGAGGGATAAGCTACATTGGAAGTTGAATCATTGTCCTTTTGATTTATTCCACAAAGATGATAACTAAGGCACATGTCCATTGATTTAACTCGATCATCGTTTCGATATAATAACTCAAAAAAAAGTTTAATTTACACAAGATAAAACCCAACATTTTTTTAGTTTATGAGTAAAGAAATCATTATATATGGTAATGATTGATTCACTTGATCGAATCATCAATAAAAATGCAAGATAATAAGTTAATTACATCAGAAGATTATTCTTTCATATTTCAATTTGTGGCTTAGGATTGTTGTCTAATGGTTGTCTTGGATGATTTAACTATAATTGAATCAAATATCTCCAAGAACAGCTGAACACTTAAACCAAGCATTCATTCCTGCATCAGAAAAGTCTGTGGAAGCAAAAAAGATAAGCTATGTGTGTCCCACCTTCAATTACTATAATTAAGAGCCAAGCAACCATTTCTAAGTAGATGTCTCTTTTAACATACCAAATCATGTGCCTTAGATATTGAATTCATCCAATTTGTGCTTTAATTGCAATTGGAAAAGTCATCCATATGTCAATTACTTCCTTAACCTACAAATAACCAAACTTCAATCTTGTGGGGCTGGTTGAATGCAATTTGAATTTTTATTTGCATTAAGGTTTCTTGAGATGAATGAGAGGTTTTACGATTCAATCTTGCTGTGGAAAATATAGAGGTCATTTGTGCATAAGAATGGTTTCAGATTGATCCAAGTGATTGACTTGTCCGCTAAATTTAAAGTGGTACGAGATCTTGCTAGTTTCGTCCAAGTCTTGCCAACCACTTCTTTCTTTGTCATAGAGAATTCATCCTTCATACAACATTGAACATAAGTAATGTCATTTTTTACTTTAGAAGTTGTATTTTTTTTTGTGTTGTCAATGAGTTATAGTTCATGTGATATTGCATTGTATTCATGAAAAAATATATATGTTTTTTGTATCATGTTACGTGACTAGAAACATCTGCAATTTTATACTTGCAAATTAAATGAGTAATACTACAAGATTTAATCATGAATAGTGATGAATAATCTATTTAGTAAGTAAATGAGATTGTCTAATATTATAAAGTTTGATAATATGTTGTAATCTTTATATCTAATTGGATGCTTTTATGAAGTTTTTTGAGTTGATGAATGTCCATTGAATTATACATTAAGGCCAACTTTGATTCCTAATTATTATCTTCTAACAATGGTATTATATTCGATAGGTGAGATGGAAGAAGTGGTTCATGTGGTTTTATTTACTTTCATGAATCTTAATAACTTCAAACATTGTTGAATAAGCTAATTAGTGTAGGTGACTCATAGATTATGCTTGTGATATACACTTACACTATAAACCATTGTGGCTTTAGCAATGAAACAATTGGTCATTTAAGCCCTTAAATTGATCATTGAAATTAATTTGAGCGTGATTAAATCAATAACTACTTTGACAATGAAATCCTCATTGTTAAGAGATTGATAGAAAAGTTTTATATTCCGTATATTAATAACTAACTGTTTTGTTGTCGAAGAGTTTCTATTGCAAAATTTATGATGATTGGTTCTGATGTCATCCTTAGGTGATAATTATTCGCATTTTAATCAACATTTTTTTTATCAAATGATGATAAATGGTTTGGTAAGTATAGATGTTATCCGTAATTATTAACCAACTAATTTTTGGTCATATTCTAAGCTCTTGATTGCTTATTGGTCGAGTTTGACTATAGGATGGAACATTTGTCACTTTGTAGTCCTTGTTTGGTATACTATTAGGAGATTGTGTTGATTCTAGGTCACATTTTGTAGTTAAATGACAAATTTGCGCATTTTTCTTATAAAACTACATGCCTTATACAAGTCAATACAACTAAAGGAAGCCACAAATGGCTCCTTACAAAGTTACATACAACTTATTAAATACAAAATAAGCTATTTTTATTTATGACCAATACAAAACATAGAAATCGAACAAATTATCAACATGTAACAATATATCCAACAAATAATAAAACAAATCATACTTTTATTTGAATAAAATAGCATTTATATAATCCTTAATTAGAGTTTATAATATGTATAAAAAAACCTATCACTTTCACTAGATAATAAGGTTGTTGCCATGCCCTATTGTCTTAAACCAGATAAAATATACAAAATAACATACTATTGGTCTAAATGTACAAAAATGCAAAACTTGCAAAATATTTTTTCAAACAAGATAAAAACAAAGCACATAATTCTAGATTATTATATAACAAAAAATGTTAAAACAATAGTATTAATGTAATTTATGTCAAAAATAAATCATTCTTAATATACAATATATCTCTTACAGAGCTCACAAAATATATCAATATATTTTTTACTTTTGATCTTAATTATCATATAGTAATCGTTAGTTTTGTAAGTGTATATATCATAACTTATAATGTAAGTAATGAGCATAATATATTTATTAGACAAATTACTAATAACAAACATAATTTAATATAAAGTTATAAATATGAAATCAATAATAAAAATTAAACATTAAGTAATTAGTGCATGATAATTTGTATAAAATATACATATGATAATTATTACATGTATGCATCGTACTCACGTATGTACATAATCACCGTGCAATAGCATTATCATACAATATATATATATTATAATATATCTTTTACTTTCTTTTAAGTTCATATGAATTTTATTTTTTTATTATATTTTTTCTCTATTTTTTTTTCTTGTTTCTTTCTTCTAGATCTAGATTTTCTTGTATGACCACATAGCCATTACCTTATTTCCAACAACATATTTTGACAAGAATAATGCCTCTATCATCTTGTGACTATATTGTTGAGTACCTACAACAATAAGGTGTGATTTCTTTCTCATACATCATGAAGCCATTATGATATATTGTCAAAATCTTATGCTAAGAAAGATAGTGCCTCTATCATGTTATGGCTTCATCTTTGAGTGCCAATCATAACAATGTGTGGTTTTTCTTTTCTCATGTTGAATAGTTAGAATATATAATTATAGAGAAAATATTTCACATATATATTTCTTTTGTCTTGTGATCTTCTGGATCACTAGGCTTAATAATCCTTCTTCTGTTATTTTTTTTTTTTTCTTATTATATGTTATGAATTAATAGAATTGCATATATATATAATTATTTGTAATCACATAAACAAGAATATATGTAATTGATTCCATGCAATATTAAATTCTCACATCATTTTGCATTCTATAATAATAATTTGATAAAATTAATAAATCAACTTAACTATATTACAGTTATTTAGTTAGCTTAGTATATGGATCTAAGAGATTTTTTTATCTATTTTTTTTCTTTTCATTTCCTACACAATTATTATTTAATTTCATCAATAACGATTCAAATTTTCTTTCCAAACTTTAGGGAAATTTATGCGCTTATTTTTTTTACCTTTGTTTCTTCTCATTTTCATAAAATTGTTCACTTTGCAAAGTAAATGCACTTATAAAAATTGTCTCAAACAATTTTAGAAGACCATTGCAATTTTGCCCAGATCCATTATTCTTGGCTTTAAATTGTACAATCCAACCTCCTAAATTATAGCGCATGATCTATCACCAGATTGTATCATACAAACACTAGTAGTCATTGATCGAACGACTACTCAATAAGGTGATTGCCATTGTACTCTTCTTAAAACTAATTCTGCTTATTTGATCACCAAATTGTACCATATTATCATTAGCAGTTATCGATCAAATAAGGGATCAAATGCACGATCACTACTATGCTCTTTCTTCTGAAGGAAAAACTTGACTCAAATCAATGAATAATCAACTAGAAGCATATCTTTTAGCAAAACTTGTTTAGAATGAGATTGGAATTCTTTTTCTTGCAATTTGATCCTCCATAACTTACGTCTTTTATCCTACAGAGATCAAGTCAAACATCCTAAACACTTCTCTTCTTATCTTCAAGCTCTCCTATCTTTTGACTTCTTTTGCATATCGTTAAGGCAACTATCCTTTTAAAAAATAACTAATTATTTAGTATTACTCATTTTCTTTTATCTTTACTTTAAAAATTTGTAGGAAATTTGAACAAATTTTGAAAATTATAAATCATATACCTACGTATTACTTAGGTTAGGACTCTTGCAATGATTTGTTCAAAACCAGATCCGATTATTCTCGTCTTAACACATATTTTGAGGCACCTACAATTTTAATAATTTTTGAGTTTTGGATAAGTCCAACTCTCAATTAACAAGAAAAATTCAATTAACAATAAAATTTATGATCAACTAAAGAGAGTTGTTATAGAGTAACACAATATTTCTACCTAATCTTGTATTGTAATAATCTCTCCCTATGTTTGATTCTTCTTTCTTACTTATGAGTCTTTTCATGAGCTTAAATTTATCCTGTCACCTTTGTTTGGCAATACAAAGGGAATTCTCCTAAATTTTTCTTCCTTTGCATGATTGCACTAAATAAATCCCTTAGTTTCTCTAACCAAGTGCTCTTCTCTTTCTCAAGAAAATTCCTAAAGAAAAATTTGCAAGGCTTTCTCTCATGCTTCCTATATGCATGAATAATGAGTACTCCCAAATTTTTCCAAAACTTCCCCAAGATAGCCATAAGACTCATTTATATAATTACTTACCCCTCTTTCACTTCCTCAACTCTTCCTATCCATAATGGTTGCACTTTTCTCGTCCTTTGGTTTTTGTTTTGATGGTGTGGAATGCATCCATCATTTATTAGACATTAGCATTTAAATCAACTATGAAATAAATTTTTTTTTAAATTAAAATTTATGTTTTTAAATGTGTGTATGTATATATATCCTAATTTGTTTTATCCAAATGATCTTTAAAAATCCATCAATAAGTTTAAATAAAACTATTTGATGAGCTCTACTTATCATCCAAGTTTTGTAAATTTTTTATATCATTTGAATATTTTCAATAATTGTTTTATAAAAAATTATTATTATAATTATTATATTTTTTCCTTTATTTTTGTGATTACAACACTTTATATTCCCATGAGTATAGTTTTAACTCAAGATAACCTACAAGATTTATATCTCAACTTAGTATCATATTTTTTTTTTCAATTTCAATAGATATTTATTTTCATTTTTTTTGCATATCATATTATGATTTAAATTATTATTTAATTCATATTAATTTCTAATATTATATCATATAATTTAGACATCTCTAATTTTCATTAACTTAGTACTCTTAGGTTCATATTTATTAGTACGTCCATTTTTTATGTTAATCTCCCTCTTTTAACTATTGTACTCCTATTTTGTGATATACAAATTTTTGGAAAGAATTATTAAATTCTTAGAAATTAATAATGATCATGAAAATTATAAATTAATATATTATTTTATTTTTAAAGTTAGTTATAATTTTCTTTCTACTTATGATTTCTAATCAATTATTTAGTTATTATTTTTCATTAATTTAGATATCTAATAATTCTAAAGTTTAAAAATAACTATTTAAATAATTTTCCCACTTTTAAAATGTTACAACCTATGACTGTGCTCGAGTAGCCAAGGTGTTTTGTTCATAATTGAGTCTCATTGCTTATAAGTCAACATTTTTATATTTAAACAAAATCTAATTATTGTGATTTCAATATTAAATTAAAATATTGACACAAGATAAATTTTATTTGCTTATTATCTCCTCACATGCTTATTAAATGAGATGTATTGCTTGTGTATTGGAACACTAAACCCCTGTTAGGTGACTTTATTGGCATTCGTTTTTGTTGAATAATGACTTTGTGCAAACGTTTCTCACAATTTATTCCAAATATGTTTAGATCTATTTAAGCCTGCGACATCCTAAAATGTTACAGTGCAATTGCATTGATAAAGAACTTAGCATTCCTATATCGTTTAGGGTTTTCATTTGGAATGTCATCTTAAGTATATTCATTTGCATGCACCCATCTCCACTTCTTCAATATCATAAAAAGAACTAATTAGTTTGTATTTTTAATTTAACATATTAAATAATAATGTTAATATTTATTGTGCTTAAAATTGAAAATTTAATGATTCATTTGTAGATGAATTGCTATCAATAATCTTGATGTAATTTTTTGTACTAAAACTTTTGCATTTAAAAAATAAGTTGTTTCATCACCCAAAATGTCCATTGTCCAAGATATAAGATAGATACCCCATAAAAAGCCAAAGTTTTTTTTTGGTATAGTCTTATTTGTACAAAAATCCATCAATATTAGGTTCCATTTGGTAGATGTGTTGTACTTTGAATCCTTTTAGTTTTACTTATATTTGGCTTTTTTAAGTTTCACATTTTCAAGTTTTTATTTAAACATTCATAATTCTAAATAGCTTGTCTTCATTTCAATAGTTCATTTCACTTAAAATATCTTAGTAATGGTATTTATAATAGCTTTATAAGATTGTCATGATCACTGAAGCTAGTCAAGTTGTTGCAATTTGGATAATCCTAACAAGTTTTGGAACATAATTTTTTATACTATGCATTTGATTTATATTTGTACTTTATTATGCTCTCTTGGATTTGTAAGTCATAGGCCACATTACTAGAAATTACTTAATTCAAGAAGTTTTAACCCAATTGAACCTCAACCAAGCTCGATCAGTGATTTAATTGAGCTTGATCATGTTTGATCAATATTGTCTATCTAATCAAACTATTTTAATTTCTATTCAATGCGCCAAACCATGAACCTAAATTAATGCATAGAAAGAAGGTTTGTTAATGACACCAAATCATACAAAAGAAGAAGTGCTTACTAATGAAGAGGGGAGAATTTTTAGATTTATTGAAGTGGAAGATCTCATATTTGATAGAAGCCTTGAACACAATGTCTTCTTGGAATTGTAAACAAGAATAAAATATCATATTAAGTGAGGAAAATGGGCTTGTTTCCTACTCAATATAACTTCCTAATCAATGACAAAGGATGAATCAAAAAAGAAAATTGATAATTGAACACTTATTTTGATGAATATGTAATGTATTGTGGTGTTGAAGACAACAACACCATTAAGCTCTCAAAATTTTGAGCAAGTTTGCAATAAAAATATTAGGCAAGTTTTGTTCTTTTGTGAACTTGCCACCTTAGAAACTAGTGTGTGGTTGCTTATGATAATGAACATTTCCGAATATTCATAGGATTTTGTGGATCTAATCTAACACTTATCATAAAATCCATGCTTAGCATTACCACCAAATCTTTATTTAGCTTACCATTGTGATTTCTTACACTTCTTACTCTTAAGAAATAGGGCATGTCATTGCATGTCACTTGCTTTGTAACCGGTTATAATGTGCAATTCTCCAAGTGTAAGGAACATGGTCATGTCTCTATAAATTTGTCGATTAAATTATTTTATGTTATGAGGAAAGAGTTGATCCTACCATCATGAGATTGAGATTGAAGGTATGATGCAATCTTTCATATATTTATTCAAATTGGAGAAAGGATTGCAAGCTAGTCATAAAAATCTATAGTTTCATGAATGCTATATATATAGATATTTAGATAGATCACTATACTGTGTATATTGTTAGGTGGTAAATAAATATCCATTTCTATGAAGAAGAAAAATCATGTCATGAATACTAATAGAGGTAATTAATGCTGTCATGTCTTTTCCTATCAGAGAAAAAAAGATTATTTTGTGTTTGTCACCTCTCAGAAAGACTTTCTTACACACAAATGGTTTTATGCCAAATTCAATAGATGAAAAGAAAAGAAATAGCTATTGATGTCATAAATCAAATTATAGAAGCATTTTATTGAGGGAGCAACAATGTGGCTAGTAAATATTCATGATCTAACCTTAAGGTTACTAATACTATTTTCCCACCTATTACATTGCCATTTCTTTTTTAATTCAAGTATGCTTTTAAATAAGATCAACGTAATTTTTTATCACTTAAGAGTAACATTTAGTGTACAATCAATTTAATTTCAAAATCTTCATTATCAAACTTGCCACAAATCAGTTCAAGTTAGCAGAAGGAATTTAGCAAGATAAGTTCAATAACTGCTTGAATCAGGGTTCATTAGAGAAAACCTTATTTTTGTTCTATTCCTATATTTTTCAATCTTGAGAAGGATGGTACCTAAAGGATGGGGGTAAACAACCATGTAGTTAATAAATTTAAAGCTAAACATCATTTTCATATGCCTTGAGTTGATATTATACTTGATTAAAGATCAAGAATCATTATCTTTGTCAAGATTGAACTAGATATTGCTTATCACAAAGTTAGAATAAGGTTAGTAGACAAATGGAAAATGACATCTAAGGCTAAGGATAATTGATATGAATGGTTAATAATTTTGTGTAGATTATCAAAAATTCCTAACAAAGTTTTAAGAATAATGATGAAATCTTAGAAGTTTATTAGTTTTCATTAATTACCTATATTTTTTGAATACATTTGATCAATGATTGTCTTAGGAGGGAAGTTTTAGATGGACTAAAGGTATTTTTTAAGCATTTGATAGGTTATCGAATGAATGGTGCTAGCCTAGTTTTAAAGTTACTTGAATTCCTTATTACCTTTTAGGTGTTTTATGATGATTCAAAAAAGGAACATAAATACTCTTTAAGTAAATAAGTTCCCTAACATCATGATATATAAACAAGTGATGGCATAATAAAAGTTGTTTTAGGGATTTTGATATCCTTCACATGTATGTTGAAGTGAATGATTTAATTTTTTTTTATCTTAGCAAAATAAGTCAAATAATATATCTAAGGTTTCTTCATGTTTCCAGCAATTTGATCACCCTAAAAATTTCTTGAAGTATCTCAAATGATTAAGTATGGATATGATGATCAAACTAGCATGGACCATCTCCCTGAATAATGTGGTATGGATCACCTTGCTTTATCCAAGTTTGAATGACACCATGCATTTCTTTTATAATTCTTTTAGAGGGAAATGAAGCTCCTTGTAAGGCATTCCATGGCTCTTCATGCAAATATTAATGCAAATGTATATTATGTAATGATGTGTTTGTATATTTTGCTTTTAGTTATTATCATGTTACTGATGATTTAGAATGCAACTAAAGCTTCACCTAATTGTCCCCTCTTAACTTTCTCCTTGCATACATCTTCATCTCATTCTCTATGTTTAAGGATTAAGTGTTATTTTTATTTTTTCCTCCTTCACAATCTTTCTTACAAAAAAATCTAAAATATTATTATATGCAAACTTGTTACTTTTCTCATTTTAACAAGTTTAAGAGTTCTTATGTTATCAAGCTCATAACCCCCTTTTCTGAAAATTGTCAAAATTAAGGTTCGCTTTAGACTACAAATATTTTTAACTTTATCCATAATAAATGACCATAGTATCTCATGAAAATTGGTAAGGTTAGCTCGTCGCTTACAACCTAAAAGAATTGTGCTTTGATTCAATAAGCAAGTGAGAGTTTTAAGAATCCAATGACTAATTGTTACACCCCAGATTTTTTTTTTTTTTTTTTTACATATAGACAGCTCAGATCGTCCCATACCAACCTGAGTAGCCTACGAAAAATATAGGATATAACACATCATTACACACCTACTTTCCTTAACTATGTGGATCCCATCTCCCAGGCACACCGTCAAATCAGGTTCATGACTCCTGAATTAACTGATGAACTTGCGCAATGTTACTCCTACTAGACCCAATACTCCTAACCCATACCGGTAGGAGAACCGATCTAATAGAAGTCTAAACCCCCAAGGTTAAGTTCCATAGTCATGTAATGACCTCACCATCAACAAAAAAAATATATATATATAACATCCACCGATATGAAATGGCGTTCCACACACCATACCGTCAAGATAGAAAATAAGATAGTGTATAAAAATGTAACTCATATGAAAAGTCACAGTCCATCAAATACCACATCATCCATCCGAGTACATGAGTTAGAATCACCCTCACATAATGCAAGACATAAGAATAACAGTCTCACTGAATACATCCAACAGCAACAATCAACTAACCAGAATGTCTCAGAAAATCATAGATCAGATCTCCTCCACTAGCCTACTGATCACGATCCCACCTAAAGCTGGGTGGCGTCAAGTCTGCCGAGCCACTGGAAAAAATATAGATAATAAAGGAATGAGCTACGCCCAGTAGGAAAGACAGCTAGTAAAAAAAAACTCTCATGCAAGAGAAGGATAATAGTAAGAGTATAGAAATACAGCATAATAATGTAGGGTGGAAAGGCACTCTCAGTCCCAGACTCTGACTAACCACAGTCACCCCCAGTCACACCAGAGTAGCTCTCCTCTGTGCTCCCAGGCAGCATGCCAGCGGGACACGCCCATCTCTGCGCACGCATGGCGCCTAGGCAAAGCATGCCAGCGGGACACGCCCATCTCTGTGCACGCATCACAACGCCTAGCACCCGACACCGCAGCGTCTCTCGTCAATCAATCTTCTGGAGACTATAGACAGAACCAGTCACATAGATCTCTAGCCAACGTGAGACACCCCTGCCACCCTCAGGCACGCAGGCCTACACACTTGACTAGCCACGGCGAGTCACCCCTGCCACTGCCACTCTCAGGCGTGCAGGCCTACACTCATGGACCAGAAGAGATCGACTCAGCCACCGTCCAAAGAAGTCCTCTCCCAACAATTTCCATAGAAGCTCACGCCCCTACGGTCATTGCCAAGCTCTAACTCCAAGATTCGGCAACATGTGTCCAGATACAACAAGGCGCATACCAGTCCACATGTATACTGTGAAAGCTAAGTCTGTACCGCACAGTTACCTACCACAACTACCCTAAAACATCATATAGGGCCTATAGTAGTCCGGTCCAATATGCCAATCCATGAAATATGCCAACACTGAGTAAACTGACTCAATCCATGTCATTGCCATCCAAGCAACACAAACTGTACCAAAATTTTGACTATTCTGGTAGCACCCAAGTGTCACACTTCCTTCCAACTAATCCAGCTGCACTGAATTTATGGGTAATTTCCAACAGTCAATTTCAACTTGGCTACGTGATTTCCAAAAATCACCTCTTCCTCACTTCAGGAAATTTTAATTTCCAAAATAAATTTCTGCCCTTTATCCATTTTCTGAAATTCGGAATAAATTTCCGAATTTAAAATCCGCATATCCTTTTTCCGAAAATTCGGATTAATTTCCGAATTAAAAAAATTTTTTTTTTCTTCCGCTTCTCTCTCATCCGCGCCGCACTTCCCCTGAACCGGTTCTCGTCGCCGGTTCGGAACCCTTACGCGCTGAGCCGAGAACCCCGCCGGCCGAAGTTAATAATCCGAATTCGGACCGACGCTTAACATATAAATATTAATAATTAAATAATTATTCACTTAATAATCAGACTAATCCCTAATTAGCCCTAATTCATCCTCTTCCTTCGCCCGTCGCCCGCGAAATTCTAACCGTCGACTTTCCGGAAGTCTCCGTTTTCCCCGTCGATTTCCGGCGACCGAACGCAAGGGAACGCTAGCCTAAAGCTCGTACTAGCCTAAAAATTCCATATAATCAAGTCGCGAAGCTAAATGTCCATGCAAAAATTTTCGCCGAAGTGTTGTCCGATCCAACTATGCCAATTCATGAAATTAAAATCATTCTAGCATTCAGATAACCTGAATAATGGCAATATGATAATATCAAAACCTAAGGCATGCTTCTATGCACAGAAATTCCAATTCGGCGGAAATTTTATATATTCTTCTTCATAAAAAAAAGAAACCCTAAAATGCTAAAATCAATAAATTGCATTAATCAATTCCAAAAAAAACCCATATCCGCATGCTCAAGTAGCTATTTGCAAAATAATCCATATTTTTAATTTGCTAAATAACTAATTTAATCTGAATTTCCTACCTTGCTCGCCGGCGACGGTGAAGTTCGCACGCGATCAACCGCAGCTCCTCGCCGAACGAAACCGGTACCAAAATGCTCGCCTCTGTCCCGCGAACCTCCGGTTACCAAAAGTCCCTTGGAAGGCTGCCGGAAAGTACCGCCGTTCGCCGCGAACACTTCGCCTCTAGCCGCCGTTCGAAACCCTAACAGCCGAACAGTTTAGGTTAAATACCCAGCTTAAACCGGTAATAACCCGTTAAGACCCATTAAGCGCCGGTTGACCTTCCAAAAACGCCGCTTAACACCCGATCAGCCTGTTAATCTCCACCACTGATCTCGCCCGTCCGATCCGCTTATCCGCGGCTTATCCAAACGCACGCGCAAACGCACCTCGGCGAACCGCCCCGCCTTCGCTGAACCGCTCCGGTCCGGTTCACGCGCGGTAAAAGAAAAAAAATCCAAATTCCGGTTTTTAAAAATCTCGGTGCTCCGAAAAATCCTCAGAAAATTTCAGAAATTCCAATAGCCTCCAATTGAGCTCCTGGCTCATCCTACTGTCGATCTGAAATCATCCAAGCCACAATTGAATTATTGAAGATTAAACCTATAATATTTTACCGGGTATAACACTAATGATCAAATTTATCTAAGGTTTTTGGAAAACCTTACCATTGAACCTTTTTGCTAATTGAATAAACTTACTTTAAGATAAAATTTCAAAGATAATTAGATCTTTCATGGTCAAAATTATTTGCCGTGCACTTCCTAAGCTTTAGCTTTATTCTTTTGGTGTTAATGACCCTAGTTGTGACCCATTTGTTCGCCAAAATTATTGTTTCACCCCCACCAAAACCTCTTCTTTCTCTTTTATTTGCACCACTTGGTGGCACCACCAATTTCACTTTACAAACCCTTTTCTTTTAGCAATTCCTTTACATTTTTGCACAAGTTTGAGAGAGTTTAAAAAGATATAGAAGTGTATTTTTTTATTTTTAATTTTTTGTTTTTCATTCCACTCCAATGTAATGCTTTTTATTGTCCAAATCTCACACAAGCCTATATTTGTGAATTCAACGTTTTAGCAATAGTATAAAGCTATTTCTATAGTAGTTAATTCTTACACCAATATTTTTTTATTATTGAGATATTTGTTTATTTTGTTATTGTGATTATAGATTGGCTCTATTCTATGCATAGTGAACATCTACAACACGTGCATATTATTGCATTTGGAAATATTTTATTAAACTTTGTCTTAATACCATTTTATTTGAGTTGTGGAATATTTTACAATTGTATGTCCAATTTGATGATTATGATGTTTTTGAATGTCTTAACTTCACCAAGATTTTTCTATGGACTTTATGTTTTGTGTGCGTGCTTATATGAAAACAACATATACTTTAGAGGTATATTTCTATAGTTGTCTTGAATACTTTTGTCATAATCGCAAGTATTCCATAAAAATTATATTTATAAATATTATAAGAATTGTCTTCAACACAAATTTTACTATTCATTATCATTTAATTTTTATCATAAGTTTTATTAAGAAACTAAACACCACTAATCAATTAGTAGTTGTATTATTGGATCATTCTTGATGGCCCTTGGGTTACATGAATTAACTTCAATCTAATTTATTTAATCAATTGTTGGCTTATGTAAGGAAAGCACTATAAATCATGAAAATAATTAACATTATTTGTTAAAATGATGGTAACTCAATGATATAACAAATTTCTAAATGAGAAGATGAACTCTTTCTCCATAATCTTCTTGAGTTATGTCTTGCTCATTGAGTACCTCTTTTGCAATATTTTGTTACTTTAATGCCATAAGAAAGTTACTTAAATTGATTCAAATAAATTTCTAAATTTTGTTTTGGTAAAAATAAGCATGCAATCGATATATGGTCTAAAAGTTCATATAGATGTGTTGTTGTTTAGTCACCTTATGTAAAGTAAGTTAGATTACCAATATATCCAAATGAATATCCTTGGATAAACTTTAATAATCTTCCAATCAATCATTCACCCCCATTGCCATTGTGTTGAGTTTATTTATCTTGGATAAAATGTTGAATTTGTAGTAGTAAGAGTGTAATATTGACATTACTTAAAATATATGTTCAATAGATAGTTCTTTCTACGTAATTTTATTGCATAGTATTTCCTTAGATGAAGCATATATTCTCAAGAGGATACATCCGCCTATATTATACTTGGTTGACAAACTTTGTATAAAAAGTAAAGTAAATAGAAAAATATTCTACAGATAAAAAAATCATTAGAGAAATATTCTTAATCTTGTATATGGTTTCAGCTATATTTGGTTTGAGTATAGTTAACTCAAACATTTGCTAAGTTGTATAGATCATACTCTACATATGTGTTGACAATAATACTAAAGGTGTAATAAAAAAAATTATGTATACTTCATAAAGGTATTGACATCATGATAGTTATGATATTTCATGATGTAAAGCTCAAAATCAAACCTTGATAATCATTTCTTTTCCTTTTTCTATTAGAAATAACTTTAATATATTAATCAAGAATCTTTCTGTTTTAAAGATTCTTTCTTTTCTATAATGAAATGTTCTCTTTTTTTTTGTTATAGATGAGTGATTTTGGACTTCAGTCTTATAATTTCTAAAAAGTTAGGTTTTTGTACTTTTTTTGATAAAAAAACACCAATCTATCATTTTCAATGGAACTAAAAATCGACATAAGCCTCTCTTTAAGTGTGCCTACTAGACAATGATTGGCATTAAAGACAAAAGTCTATTCTATAAGCCTAACATTCTATGAATGAGATCTTTTAGTTAAAAATCATTTACTTTTATTTGAATTGTGAAATTTATTTTAAATATGCTATAAACACCTCTTTTGCTCATGAATAATCGCTTTTCAACCCTTCCATGTTGCAACCTCTACTTGCTTACCCTTAAGTAAGAAAACCTCCGTATCAATGAGTGATTCATTGCTGCATGAAAGAATCATCTTTGCCTCCATTGCTATTCTCTTGTCTTTCCTTCTCAGTGATGTCCCCTACATCACCTCATGTTCCTTATCACAACATCATCTCTTGGCAAGCATTCTTCCTTTGTTGTATAACTCTACTATGCACTTCATGGATGCTTTGTTCTCTTAGCCAACATGCAACTAACCCAAATTCCAATGATTGTCTCCCTCTATCTTTCCCCTTGTCATCAAAGTAGGGTTGCATGAGATAAACATATAATGAAAAAATTTCTCTCCTTCACACTCCTTTTTTTAGATTGGCCTTCCTTTGACTTGGTCTTACAATCAATTACATTATTCATGATTGCCATTTATAGCAAAGCTCTTCTTAACAAGATTACTATACTCTTCCTTGATAAGAAGGCTAAAACTCAAGCATGAACAACATTTGAATTCTTTTCTATTTTAGGCACTGCAACACGTAGTATAGAAGAAAAATATACTAATATCTCTACTTTTATGCACCACATGTCCTCTCTATCATTTACCAAATTTTGACAACTATGTCTGATCAATTAAACAGTAAATAATTATTGAGGCATCTATTGTACATAGTGACTTAATATTTAAAACAAAAGAATAAATTGAATAACAAATAATAGATCTTCCACAAACTCTCTCCTAAACTCTTACAACTAACCAAACATACAACAAAAAGAACTCCATTATTTGATTAATTTAATTTTTAAATACAACATAAATGCAAAATCTATCAAATATTCAAAATTAAGAATTTTATATGTTTTGAAAAAAAAAATAATAAAAAATAAAATCTTATATTCTCTAAATCACCACATAATCACCATGAGATTGTCATCATGCATTAGTCACCAAATTCCTCTCACAATCGAGAAGCCAAACTTCAAATGCAACGAAATATTAAATATTAAATATTAAATCATAACAAAACAACCCAAAACCCCGGCGCCACGTGAGATATATATTTTTTTTAAAAACAAAATAATATAAAAGCGTACAATATGCAACAATGCCCTTGACTTTCCAAAATTTACGAAGAGGAGGAAAAGATAACATAAAGAAGCCTTCCACGTAATGCCGTTTTCTTGTTCCCCACGTTACGGCGTTACAAAAACTCGTGGTTCATTTTATCTTCCGCGCCATTTACCACTCCTCAAGCTCATGCGTCTCTCTCTCTCTACAGTTCGACTCCAACACGGGGAGACAAGCGTGTTCCAGTGGAGGTCCTCTCGTACCCGATCTTTCTCTCTCTAAACAGTTACTCTTTCTCTCTCTACTTCGTTATTAACTATTGTTAGGCAGCAATGTAAACCTACGGCATCTTCTCAAGAATTAAAAAAAAAACGTGTTTTAGGCAAATTAATATAAAAACCAGATTAATAACAAATTTTATAGAAAGAGCAACAATGAATTAACCATTGTGTAGCTCCTTGTGGGTTGGTGTGTGTTAGTGCGCTCTTCGCTTCGTACATTTGGTTGGCAAGTGGGTCTCCCTCTTGCTCGATTGTGCTTCTTTGGTGGTTACTCCCTCTTGCGCCTAACTATGCGATGTTGAAGGATTTCAAGGGCTAAAGAGTTGAGAAAAGTGAAAGCCTCTGTTTGAACATCTGAGACTCTCAAAGCTGAGGTATTGGGTTCTATCGATGTCACGTAGACACCTTTTATCGTTTATTATCCTACTTACATTGTCTGTTTGTGCTTTATTGGTGATCCTTATTGTGCTTGAATAGGAAGGTTATTTATCAACTAGCGTGATTCATTGGCCTAATTCAATGTTTTGTTTTAACTCGTGATTATTAGTATGTGAAATTCATCTGATTAATTTAAGTGATTTAAAAACAAGGTTGAAGATAGATGAGAATTTATTAGCTCAAATTCACATTTGAAATCATGGTGAAAGATGAATGTTATATGATATTATATGCATTTAATATATTTTGCATGGAACGAAAAGAAAATGAACATGATGATGTAATAAAATTGAATTAATTAGATTTTATAATGTTCAAGGATTATAGTGAGTCACTTAGGAATAAATGCATATAAAATTGTAAAAACTCTAATAGGTGATAACTTTAAAGCATTATGTCTAAAAAAAGATGTAGTTTAATGCATAATATAGTTTGTAAATATGCAATTGAATATAAGAACAATGATAATAAGTGTAACCAAATACAAAAGATAATTCATTTGAGTATATTTGAGATTGAGTTCAAATATTGAAACCTAAAGTTCATTGCAGATGATAGTTTTAAGGGTGTATATAATTATAAGAACAATGATAATGAGTGAAAACTAATATGAAAGATAGCTCGTGAAGGTGCATTTAATATTAATTTAAAACATTAGGTTTAAAAAAAGGTGTAGTCCAATGTAAAAAATAGTTTATATGAGTGAACCTAAATATGACAATGATGAAAATATGTATAACTTAATTTAGAAAACAATTCGTAAGAGTATGTCTTAATACGTTAAACATGAGAGACAAAAAAGGAAAAATTTGAATGAATAAATTAAACAAAAGATAAAGAATTTAGATTGATCCTATGATAAATAATTTAATCTATTTTTAGTTTAATAATTATAGATAATAGAGATGTTCTTCGCAGAACTCCAAAAGAGTTTTGAATTGAGTTAACACCTTTGTAGATATATCTATTTTCATAATGATATAATAAAAGAAAATTACTCTATTGTGATTAGCACAATTATAATAATAATTTAGTAATTTTAATATTTAAAAAATTTTTAGTTTACTTTGCTATAAAAAAAAGAGCATTTGAGTTTTATTTTCTGAAATAAATGTTTGGTTTTCTTAAATTTTGTTGCAATTAAAAAAGATTTCTTTGCATAATAAAAGACAATTGGTTATTCATTTTTTAAAAGGGAATAAAATTCAAAAGGACTTTTAAAAATAAGTAATTTTAAAATATAAGATTTTTTTTATAAAAAAAATGGTTTCAAAAATGAGGATGTCACACCTTCCTTTGAAGGTGCAACTAGGCTTGTGGACCCTTATCTAATATCGACAATATAAAAATAACTTAGAGGTTAGTGTTTATTATAACAATCGAGACTGAAGAGAGCATAGAGTGATTGTCTAGTGATATCCTAAAAAAATATAAGGGAATCATTAAACAAGTAGTTGTTATTAGTAAGCTTCTAGGTAAAAAAGATATAATGATGAATGAATATATCTCACATTAACTATAAGAGTGTAGATCTTAAGTTTATAAGTAAATTCATAGTCTTGAATTAGAGAGGTGCCTTTTAGGAAAAGCTTGCATGAGATATCATGGGAATTCCATGGTTAAGCATGCTAAGGATAGCATAGTTTTAATATGGATGACTATGTAGGGAAAGTCTCTAGTGCAAAGGACAAACTCGATTAATTCAGGGTAATATCTCTCTATGAAGGCTGAGATATTACACATGTCTTGTTAGGTTGCAATACCAAAGATGTGGTGTCACAATTGGAGTTTAACCAAACTAAGTGATTTTCTTGGTGATTCCCTTAGGAGGAGCTATAAGAGTTCCCACATAGTAAGGACTCCTAGGGGTCGTTGCCCTAACTCACCATAGATGCTCCCTCCTCACTAAGAATAGTGAACGAGGGGTGAGAAAGGAACCTTGTATGGGGTATTTTGAGGCTCTTTAGTTTTTAGTGGTGTGGACATCAAAAGGTCATCCTTGTGGTAACTAATGACTACACGTTGTCCCTGTCACCCACCATGTTACCCTCAGTGGTTTGCATGATCAATAGAAGTGAGTCCTCTATCAATCATAAGAGACAGATGTTGTTTTTGTTTGTACTTATAATGTGACCTTTACCTTAGCTCTTTTGTTCTCATGATCCCTGCAATTTTCAAAAATTATAGTGGCACATAGAAGGATTCCGTATGCAACTATCTTTATAGCCTTGTTAAACCCCACTCTTGGTACCACAAATAATTATGGTGACATGTATAAGAATATGACATTCAAAATATTTTATTATGTTTCAAAATGAAAAATGTTCAATACATCAACATTGCAAACACTTCACTTACAATAGACTATATATGAATAAAATATTAATTTATAATTTAGATAATCAATATTGTGAGGCATTGTAGTGTAGAGGTGTGTAATGATTGTGGGTTAATATCTTAATGATAGAATTACTAAGCAAGGAATGACTATTGGTACAATTCCATTTGGGTAAAGGATATATAATCTCATATTAATAATGGTAGAAATAATTTTGGCTATTTATGTAAGTTTGGCTATTTTGAGATATTTTTGAAGATAAAATATATTTTAACTACTATTGGAGGCCAAGGAGAGAGAATATATTAATATATGGTCAAATCATGATATTATGATATTAAAGTGATTTCTTTCATAATATAATATCATCTAAAGAGTAAAAATTAGTGAACTTATAATACTCAAAATTGAAGACAATTAAGAGAGATTATTTTGTTATATCTTAGATGTGAAATAATTAGATAAAAAATAGTCCTAAAACCTATTTTAGTCCCATTTAAATTCTTTTCTATTAACCAAATATCATGAATCATTAATGAAAACATCACTTATGTTTCTAATATTAATTTATTTTTTCATTATTATTATTATTTCTATAATTTCATGATCAATTAGTTTGGTTATCAATTGAACATTTTGTTTGATTTACCAATTTTTATTCCATTTTATAATTTGAATTCACCAATTTAAATTGACCAATACTCTACATTTTCAAATGAACATTTAATCGACAAGGCCATATTGTTTGATAGACCCATTATCTTTAACCTTGATTATTATCCTAAGTAGATCATCTAATCCGAGGAATAAGATACTCTAATCTTCATATAATGCACTTCAAAAGCTTAAAAATGCTAGTCAAGTGATTTAGAAATCATTTCAAACTTATTGAGATATTTATAATTTTTAATTTCAAAAATTTTCATTCCAAATCTTATTCTAAAATGGTAAATATTTAACTAATCAATTCATTCAATGTAAATGTCATTAAAATTAAATATAAGAGAAACTGTTACCCTATTTGACTTCTTGTCTGATGTTATAGTAATATGTTTCTCTTCAATTTAGCTTTTTTACACTTAATTTCTCTCATATTCTTCCTCCCTCCCCTTCCCTCTCTTTGTCTATAACAAAGACTCTTGTTACTTCCATTAATATAAATTTGATAGCTTATTTGGTTAAATATTTTATATATTTATAATTGTTTTAAAAATCATTAACTTTGACCCCCCTTTTTTTATCTCCCAATAAGTTTTAATTTTCGTGAAATTACTACCATTTTGATATGTCTTGTAGAGATTGTAAAATATATTTTTTATGTCTAAAATGAAGTTGTCTAAATTTTGACACAAAATTTAGGACTTTCTAACTATTTCAAAAAGTTCATACATAACAAATTAATTACAAATGATAATTTAATTTTTCTATTGCAACATATATACCCAACAAATAGTAGGTATTTAAAACTTGACAATAATCATTTTGTGTTATTGATGAAGTATTAAAATTCTAATGTTAATTTCACAGTTCTAATATATTGTTTCATATAACAAATCTGTAATAAGAAACAAAAATATTCAAATAATTTATTCTTTTGTGTAGTTGTTACATTTAAATTTGTGGTTGTTACAACTATTTTTCTATTAAAATTAAAGCCGATAAAAACTACTCTGTTACGATATCTAAATACGTTGCTCCATCATGCAAAGTTTTTGATGAGGAAGGGGTAGGGGGAGGGTGTGTTTGAAATATACTATTTTGCAAATTAAGGTTTTGAAGAAGATAAATAATTATTTTTTGGTAAGTCTAAAGTAGTTGATTTTGCTACCTTATAAAAGAATGATGTGGTAGTGTGTAGTTTCCTCAAGTATATGTACTATTAAATAATCATGTAATCTAAAAGTACAATTGTCTATCAAGTTAATTATCATATAACAACATAAAAGAATGAATGACTAATTTATAGTATCATATATTAATTTTTAGAGATTCTAATAATTATTGTTTGTATTGGATTCCATTAGATGTCATATTCATGATGATATTAAAAAATTATTTAACTAAACTATTCTACCTTTTAACTCATAATAATTATTATCTCAACTTATGAAGTCAATATTTTTTAAGGGTAACGACCACTTTTGAATTGAATAAACAAAGAGAACTTATAAAGTTTCTTTTAGACCAATTAAGTTTTCACTTGTAGTGAAATTTATGAATTTTGACATCTCAAGTATATTCAAATTAATAATTATTATTTTTTATAAGTATCCTAAACAAAAAAGATGGTTTTCAATGTGAGTATTTCATATTGTATTTTATAGATGAGATAGTGTTTATATACAATAATTATCTCCAATGTATATAATAAGATATTTGTTTTTAGGATTTTTTTAATGTAATTTTATACTCATATTTGAATTAATTATATTTATTTTTATGTTTTATTGTATAATTCTTCAAGAAAAAAATTATTTACAACACAAATGAATTAGATGAAATTTATAAAACTCTAGCATTATTAAATTTAATTTCTGAATGGTTTGTATACCTGATATTTTTTTGGGAAAATATGAATTTTTTGATATCTTATAATTGTTATTTGACCTAAAATAAATAATTTTGCTAGAGTTATTTGTTGAAACACTTTAAGAAACTAAGACAAAAGGAAATATTTTCTTGAATAAAAGATGCTTTCCTTTTCTTCTATCTCATTTTTTATTTTAATTGTTTAGGCTAAATTTTTAATTGACATTTTAACTTTTTTTTGCCAAACCAACTATATTTGAAGGTTCAACTAACTAAATGAATGGGAGATTTTGTATAGATTTGGGAATGAGAAGAAAGACCTTAGTTGTCCTCATTTAAACCGCCTGTATGTTGTATAGAAATTCTGCATAGAAGATATTGAGGATGAAATAATAAATTTTATGTGCATGATGTTATTCTAAGTTGTAACTTTGTGTATGTCTTTGTTGTATAGCTCAAAGTAATTTGAATAAATCTTACGTGGATGATGGTGTAATTGTGCATGTATTTATACTAAGTTATGAGCAAATCTATTTTTAAAAAAAATATTAACATTTTGCAACAATTTTTCAATTTATATGTTACATAAAGCAACTTCATGAGCTAGTTGATGTATCAATGCATTGTAAAACACTTCATATAATGCTTCATGTAAAGAACAATTGGCATTTTTTTATACAATAGTTATAAAAAATATCATGCAAAATTCAAGAGAGAAAATCTTCATGGCATAGCATATTTTGGATATATACTCATTATGAATTTTTATACATTGGGCTTTAGAATCTTTTTAAAATATTTGTTTTTTGACATTGCTTTCAAATAGTTGCAAAATTTTATCATTTTATATAACAATAATATATGCAATAACTATTTTGAGATTTTTGTTACAATTTTTAGTCATTATAATAAAGTTTTCTCATGCATAAATAATAGACATACAAATTCTATATAACAAAATATGTTTTTTATAATACTTACTCTATTATAAATTTTTTTCAAAAATTAATATCACCTTATATAACAATAATATACACAAAAATATTTTTGACATTTCTATGTTGTTTTTTAGTTGTTGTTAAAAAGCTCTTCTATGCTAGTATCATATTTTAACTTAAAAAATAAAAATTTAGCAAATATTTCTATAAAAATTTTATTTTTATTCACATGCAATTTATCTAACAAAATTTTTTTTTTTAAAAAAAACTCATTTTCAAAATTTTCTTTTCAATACCTCCTTTTAAAATTCATAAATTATACGAAAACAAAACATATCTTAAATAATTGTTGATAAGGGGAAGACAATAGCCATAGGTTCCACCAATGTCCTAATAATATCAATAGCAATTGTCATTATCCTTTGGTAGTCTCATAAATACAATAACAAGGGATCTTTTTATCAATATGTTAACATATAGGTTTTTTATTGATTTAATTTAAAAAAAAAGTTATTTTTAAAAATTTTTGCAATCAAGTTTTAACCCCTCTTTCTCCCCCTTACCTCCTCTCACTCCCATCTCCTATCGAGTTATCCCCTCCTTCTCCTCTTCTCACTTTCTCTCTCTAAAAATACTATTCACCTACCTCTCCTTCAACCACCTTCCAGCTCCTCCTCCTCAAGGTTCACTGTGGTGCCTAATTCCTTTCACGCCCTACTATTAATTGCCGCCACTACTCTCTAATTTTTTTTTGCCAGCTCCCCCTCCGCCCCCATCTCTTTCCAGTTGTCACCGCCCACCCACCTTTTTCACCCCATTCCTCCAATCAGCTCCCCCTCCCCATCTCCAACCATGGGGAAGAACCGAGGAGGAAGAAACCCTCGTCCCCAATTCCACAGTTTCCTTCGGGAACAGTACCCCTCCCTGCAGCTCGCGTAGCAGAGCCACCTTCTCGCTCCTCGACGAGCCACAGGTGGAGAGGAGGTCGAATTTCGGGAGGCCATGCAGCCAGGAGGCGGATCTCCGTTCCCCAGATCGGAATTGGGCGCCGCCTTGCCGGGAGCACCGGAGGCCGCGGCACCCATCAGCGTCCGCCCCCCGCCGACCGGCACTGGTTTCGAGGGGCTTGCTCCACATCTGGCGCCCGAGGACGAGCAGGGCACGGTCGGCGGCACGCCCGGGACGCGGTGGCCCCGGCAGGAGACGCTGGCGCTGCTGAAGATCCGGTCCGACATGGATGCCGCCTTCCGGGACGCCACCCTGAAGGGCCCCCTCTGGGAGGAGGTCTCCAGGTGAAGTGACTCCACCGCCCCCATTTCCCTCCCAATTCAGCCCTCCATTGCCTTCCCCCCCTTCTCTCTCTCTCTCTCTCTATCTATCTATCTCTACAACTTTTCTCTTTCTAGAAAGTGTGGTGGAGTACTGCTGCGGAGGGAGATCTGATGAGCTGTGACCGTGATTGAGCGGCTAACGGTTTCTTGGGATCCAATTTGCCGTGTGAAGTGGAAATGAGGTGAAACAGCTCGGCACGGATTTTAGTTCATCTTTTTCTCTCTCTTCGGCGCTCAGATTTATCTTCTATCTCTTCACGAGAAGAGCATCTTTTTTACTCTAAATTCGATGCGAACGACTTCAGATCCCAACCAATTGAGCGTTTCTTAATTCCAAGGCGAAAATTTCGTACAGAAACCATGGTTGCCAAAGTTTTGATCTTTAGAAGGCCAATCTTTCTCATCATCCTCCCTGTTCTGAAGCAAGTACCATAATAATTAGTGTCCATTTCGATGCAGAAGAGAGAAATAATTATTATATTATTAGGCGTAGGTTAGATGCCCTGAATGCTGCATGTGTGCTTGCGTGCAATCATCTGCTTCTTTCGTTTTCTTTCCCATCACATCTCCCTTCCTTTCCATCTTTTCCCCACTCGACCCAGTTGCGAGAATTATTTTATGCAGTTGTTTCCAGTTTTATATTTGATGGAGATGTCAAGGAGACGAGAAGGGGTCACTAAAACTTTCTGCTTTGCAAGTTGGCAGGAAACTGGCCGAGTTTGGCTTCCATCGGAGCGCCAAGAAATGCAAGGAGAAGTTTGAGAACGTTCATAAGTATTACAAGCGGACCAAGGAGGGCCGCGCCGGAAGGCAGGATGGCAAGAGTTACCGCTTCTTCACCCAGCTCGAAGCCCTCCACGGTTCGTCGACTTCCCCGACCGCCGCAATAGCAGCTCCCCCTCCCCTGCTGACGACCACCATGATGACCACCGCCGTCGTCGCTGGACCGTCCTCTCGAGGCGTTGCGGCACCGCATGTACCACAGTCGGTTGCCGCCACTACTGCTCCGTCTCCGGCTCCGGCTTCGCTGGCGGCGGTGCTGAGCTTCTCTTCCAATACTTCGAGCTATTCCGGCACTGAGTCGGAAGAGGAGGAGGAGTTCGGCGAGGAGGGAGGCGGGAGGAAGAGGAAGCGAAACGTGGAGTCTCCGGGGGACAGCGGGAAGCTAATGGCGTTCTTTGAGGGGTTGATGCAACAGGTGATGGAGCGGCAGGAGGCCATGCAGCAACGGTTCTTGGAGGCGATCGAGAGGCGAGAGCAGGACCGGATGATAAGGGAGGAGGCGTGGCGGAGGCAGGAGATGAGCCGCATTACACGCGAACATGAGCTCGCCGCCCAAGAGCGCGCCGCGGCCGCCACACGGGACGCCTCTATCATTGCCTTTCTACAGAACCTCACCGGTCAGACTATCCCCGTCCCGCCGTCGCCGCAACCTCCTCCCTCCACCGTCCCATCCTCGACTCCGCAGCCCATGCCTACAATGCCTCCGCCGGCACAACCCCAACCCCAAGAAGCTCCACCGCCTTCCTCCTCTACGGAACTTGTCGCAATCGCCCCAGAGCCTCCCCCGCTGCCGCCGGCTCTGCCACCTCCTGCACAGCAAGTGCTGCATCGAGAGTCGCAGTTGATGTCCGCTGTTGCTGGTTCCGGTGGAGCCACTGAGACAGCGCTGTCACGGTGGCCTAAATCGGAAGTGCATGCTCTCATCCAGATTCGGAGCGGGATGGAGGCGCGGTACCAGGAATCAGGCCCAAAGGGGCCGTTGTGGGAGGAGATCTCCGCCGGCATGCGGCGGCTCGGCTACAATCGTAGCTCCAAACGCTGCAAGGAGAAATGGGAAAACATAAACAAGTACTTCAAGAAGGTGAAGGAGAGCAACAAGAAGCGACCGGAGGACGCAAAGACATGTCCCTATTTCCACCAGCTCGACGCCCTCTACCGCAGCAAGCATTTCCCCGGTGCTTACTCCGGCGCTTCCGAGCCCGAGCCAAACCAACAACTTTCCCAAACACAACCACCGGAGCAACTCAACAATATCACCGCCCTCCAACCTCGGCTGCCGGGCGTAGCCGATAATTCGGAAGAAGGAGCAAGCAAAGCCGGCAACCCTTCCACTTTCATCGGCAAAGAGTCCAGCTCAAAGAAGGTATGGGAAACACCAAATACCTGATTTTAACACCATTAATTGAAAACTCAATTGGGCATTGTAATCCGTCTGATTGCTTTGAAGCCAGAAGACATCGTCAAGAAGCTGATGGAGCAGCCGCCCATGGCCCGGCCCTCGACCAACATACTGGAGGAAGACAACCTCGAAGCGGACGACGAGGACGAAGAAGACGAAGACGGCAACATGCAATTCAGAATCCAGTACCAACGGCCTCGAGTGGGCGGCGGCGGAGCAAATGGAGCTACCGGAGAAGGCAACTTCCTCGCCATGGTCCGGTAAACAACCACTATCTTCTTCTGTGTTTTGCAAACATCCAGCTTTATGTACAATGATCACCAGTCATCCACCATTCATCCAAATCGTGTAACCTAATAATCTTCTACTCTTCGACTTGGGCTCGAACAATTCCCATTACATTGATTTGTTGTCGAATAATGACCTTAATTAAGCTCCGGGCGGCTGGAGCAGGAGGGAATAAGCCTTGCCACGGTGTGGCGGCTGAGAAGCAAGTCTCCGGCGTGGAAATTCTTTTTCTTTCTAGTTTTCATGTACTCTTCGTTCACCGTCGTGATCATTGTTGGTTCTTTTATGTATCTTTGTGAATTGTTTACAGTTTTTGGTGTACATTTTTGGGTTTTTCCTTCACTTCCTTCTTGTCCTGATGCTCGCCGGAGATGGGCATCTGATAAAAACAGGTTCTTGCAAGGGGGTTTTATTTAATGAGAAATGGGTGAAGGAGAAGAACGTGGATGTGATGCCATTGGAGATGCTCTCGATTCTTTTTTCTGTTGCTCCATTTGCCTGCTTTACTTTTCATTTTAATCATCCAAAATGGCCTGCAATCTAAAAGTGCAAACTTGCCTGCCTCCCTCCTTCCTTCTCTCCACTACTTTTCCTTCATCCAAAGGTCCCGCAGTAAAGCTTCGTTTGTTTTCCACTTTCAAAAGTGCTTATTTTGCATTTTAATCATCATCATAACTTGCCGAATAATTCAAGTAAATGAGGTCCTCCATGATATACTAAACGACACGCACATATAAATCTACTTGAAGAAAAAGTAAATTATTTTTGATAAATTCATATTTTTTATTATTTTATAACTTTAATATATTAAATTTGTCAGTGTTCTTATCATGTTTTGATAAGAATAATTTTTCACAAGAGTTTGGGTTCCTTAGTTGGGACCCTTTGGTAGCTCATATGTCACTGCTTGAAGCATTGAATATGGTAAAAAAAGGGTGGGAAGAGAGGGAAAGAGAGAGAGAGAGAGAATGAAAGGGACCATCATAGGAGCATTGGGCTCATGATTTTGGTTATTCTTGCTTGCAAGTTATGACCCGTGTTCGCGTTTCATGTTGTTATAAACACACTTGTGGTTACGATAGATCGGAACGCGGTCGGTCCTTCTTCACTCAAAGTTGTTTTTATACTATAAATATGTTTTATCATCTTAATGAATCAAATAAAAATATTTAATTAAGGGATCTGGAATGAATTCTTAATATCTATCATTAATTCTACGACTTATATTTCTTTTTTTTATTGAAGTTTGTTTTCGCAAAATTAAAATTAGATGAACAAATTTATGAATGACTTCATTCATGATAAATCTACATGAATCTTAAAATGATGCATACATTATCCAAAAGAATTTACAAAATTCTCACTTTAATTTTTTTTAAGAAATTAAAATTTTGAAAAAAAAAGGAATAAAGAAAGAACTGAAGAATACAATGTAGAAGATATAAAAAAATGTGGCTTAAAAATATTCTACGATTGCAAATGCGATTAAGCAAAGGAGGCAAAAGATTTTTTGAAAATGATAAAGATTTTTATAATTTCTCCAACTTCTTGAATTTAGGATGGATAATATTAAAATTATAATTCTTATTAATTCAAACCCTCAACATAATTTTATGGTTTTAGAATGAAAATAATGTCTACAAAACAATAATTAAATCATTCACTTGTCTTAATTCATCCAAATTAGTCATTAAACAATAATAAGAAGTTTTTTGCAACTTATTTGTTTAAACTTGTGTGTGCTTTGTCTATCGTCTATCATCACCTGCTTGCTCGCTGTTTGTTATTGCTGTCATTGCTAGCTACTCGTCATCGCACAATTGTTAGACATCATCTAGCCCCGCACCATTGCTTAGCCTTCTGCTGCTCCATGGCCAACCACCATCAACTAGTTGCCAACCCTCCTACCATCGTCATCCGTCTCGCCCACTGCTGGCATCCTTTATTGCATCGTTGTCGTTATCCAATTATCATGTTGTATGATTACATAATTTTTTCTATGTTGTAATTTTTTCATGTAATTTTATTTAATGTGATAGACTCATTTTGAGTTAATGGTCTTAGAATTCTAAATATATTTTTGAAAACCCAAGTAATTTATCTTCAAAATAGTCTTTCTCATAATGACTTTTCATCTCTTCCATGCTTAAGTTATGCTCCAAAGTACATTAACTTTTCTTATCTAAAATGAATATTTATCAAGCTCTCCTTCATTTATAAACATGACTCCCTCATTGTTATGATGCTATTTTCAAATAATTTTTTTCTAATTTATGTGCTTCCAACTTTGTGAGTAATGAGCGTGCACCCAACTCTAGTTAAAGAGATTCTTATTTTTCTTCCTCATGTGTGAGATAATGATCGAATGCGAGAAACCTTTTATTAGGAGAGTCGACAATCAATCAAATTTTCTCTTCTTACAACACTAGTTGACCCTTTCACTCTCTCGATCAAACTACCAAATCTCCACCCTACTCAACAAGGCTCTAAATCCTAGCTAACCACATTATTAGCCCATAAGCCAAGATTCTCCACCAACCCAGACCTCCATATCTTCACCCTTTTTTAACTTTGGTACTCCAAAGAAACTTACAAGTCACAATCACCAAAAAGGTGAACTCTTTTTATAATTTTTATTTTCCATACAATAAAATTATTTACAAAAGCTATTAAGTAAATACTTAAAAAATACTCACTTTCACTTTTCTTTCTTCAAATAATGTAATACAGTCTCCTTTATCATATCACATGATCCTGATCATACACTAGTTAGACAAAGGATTAATTGAGAAATGTCAATTAAACCTTCTCTTAAATTCATTATACATCTCTGATTGTCTCTCTTTTCTTATACAATCTATAATTGACATTGGTTAGATAAGGGATTAGATGGATAATCTCCTCCATAATTTTTTTAATTAATCATACTTGTCTAATCAATTAATCATACTTTTGTATCCCTTGTCGTCTAGGCCTAGATTTTCTTTTGTGATCAATATCCTATCTTCTAGGAGACCCCATATCATATCATCATCATTGCGGATCTCCTAACCATGTGTTTAACATCTTATGTCAATAAGAATAGAGCCTCTATAGTGCCATTGTATCAATTTTGAGTGCTTATGATAGCAAGGTACAATTCTATTTTATCTATCACAAAGCTATTGCCCCTTAATGCCAATATTCTATGTTGATAATGATGTGTCCTCTATCGTGTAATGCCTCATTTCAAAGTCCCCACGATAATAAGGGCAAAACTTATCTCATCTAATAGGTCACTACAAGATATGGTTAAAAAAAGAAATGTTCTATCTCATGCCAAGCATTGCCCATAACACAAGAATTTTATTATAATAATTAGGAAATTTAAAAACCTAATTGCATCATCATCACTTAATTTGCCTACTTTATGATTTTGAGAGGTTTTTTTCATGACTTTTTCTTTTATTTCATTTCCTTTTCTCATTTATTACATAACTGACATTATATTTTATCAATACTAGTTCAATTTTAATTTTTAATTTTTTTGAAAAAAATTCATGCTCTAGCTTTCTTCATTTTTATTCTTTCTTATTTTACAAAATTTTTCACTTTCCATAACAAAAATATTTAAAAAAGCTATTGAACACATCCTAACAATGCTCATTTTCACATTTCTTTCTTCAAATAGTGCAATACAATCTCCTTTATTATTTTATGTAATCCTAAACAAGATTAGAAATCTCTTTTCTTCCGCAAACTCTTCTGCTTCTTCTTTAGTTTCCTTGAATCCCCATAAGGACTCGTAACTCTCCCCTCCTTCCTTCTTCTTTCATATTTAGTTTTCCAAGCTTAGGTCAATGCACGAGGCAGTTAACTTGTGCTATTATTAAATAAAATGATTAGTTTAATATTAATTTTTTTCTCTTACTAACTTTAAAATTTTATAGAAAATTTAAATGAAATTTAAAAAATATAAATTATATACATACAAATTTTTCAAATAGAGATCTTCATAATGACGTGCTTAAATTTTGGATTCAACTACTACTATATTGGCATGCTTATTAAGGTATCTACTCATTTATAATTCATAGGTTATTGATTTGAAATGCATAAATACAAAAAATGAAACTTCATTTAAAATATGATTTAATGTTAATTAAGTGGATTGTCACAATATGTCCATTACTAACTTCATTAATCAATTTTCTAGGTCAATTGGTTTGTTTTAAAATTGATTAAGAAGATATGATGGATTATCTACCTTTTTTAATAAATTTTTCGTTGAGTTAGATATGAAAATTTTTCATGAACTTATATTTTAATTTTCATAACATCATCTACAATGAAATATATTACTAATTAGAGTTAAATTGTCAACTTTTATAAACTCCCTCTATCACAAAGTATCACAAATTATGCGTTACCAATAATTAAAATATAAGTATCAATAACAACATATATTGTGTAGTAGTTATACAAATATTGATCATCAAACATAAGGAAAGTTGTTAAGTCAAAGCATAATTAAAACGTTTATAGCTATGCCATTATTTTATTTAGGTTATTTTTTAAATTTGTTGATTATAGTTGAAATTGAAAAAAAAAGGCAAAGACATGAGATTTATTATGACAAAAAATCTTGTTGAATAAAGAATAATTAAACTAGCAAAGAGCCCAACAAAATTCACTATCATCTTGGTGTGCTATAAGTTGATAAAAGAACTCTCACAAAGGAAGAAAAGACAAATATAACATATTTAAACTCTTATCATTTTCTTCTTTTTTTCTCATCCTTATGTATATGTCTTTGAATAGCATATATCCTTTTGTCATTATTAAGAAATACTTTTAAAACCCTAAGCTTGTGATGGATCATCTTCAAAAAGATAGAATGTGTAACGAGCTTTTTATTGACGATATTTCTTTTATGTCTGAGACTTTTGCGATGAAGACCTCTTTGCATCCCAACCTTTAAGTTACAATCTTTTAGCTATGAGTCACACCTGAACCATTTCATACACAGTATTTTGTATTGAAATCAATATTTTTGTGTTATTAAACAATTTGTTACATCATCAAACATTATGGTAATCCATTCATTATTGCATAAAGAAGCTTTGTTGTTTTGGATACAATGAGCCATTTGGGCAAAGATGGAGATTGATTTACATCGGGTGGGGCCTAACCCTAACCCTCACTAATATTGAAGCAAAGAAAAAAAAGGCCAATCACAAGTTCAATGCTTATCCCTTCCTAATTATATATAAAAACCTTTTTACGCAACTACCATAGTTAAATGAACATTTTAGTTTAAAAAATTGCAAATATCAATTATTACTGCCTTGGAGCCCATTTTAAAATTTACAAGGTGTTTATTGCACTTTGGCCTATGTTAGTATGCTGAAATCAATGTTGATTGATGGATGATGTGCTAATCGAGGATGACGTTTCTTATGGTTTTAATATTTACAAATATATTATCCACAGATTAATATTAAAATAACTAAAATGATTTTTTTAAATGGCTGCAGGCAGCCGCTCTTTGATTTGATTTTTTTTTAATTTGATAAATAAATAAATTGGTAAAATTATTGATTGATGCTTTGAAATAAGAGTGACTTTGTCTCATTCTTGCTTTACATATGATCCATACCATGAGGACCAATATGACCGTTATGTTGACTTTGTAGTTTGAGATATAGTTGAATTTTCTGTTAGAAAGAAAAGGCAGATCGAACTAATTCTTCGAATGACTTGCAACTGGTAAAAGTCTTACAGATGACTACAACTAACGATCAAGTAAAATAAGATTAGTATATGACGTAATAAAAAGAACTGAACAATTATATTGAGATTGACGTACTATGAAGTAGCAATTATCATTTACTTTCATTTATATGTATTTTCTTGTATAAGGAAATATAAATTCTCTTTAGTTAGTCTATGTTGTTTCCTAAATTCAAAGATATTGTATTAGAAAAACTCTTAAGTTGGATGTGAAGCTTTGAAAAGAATTGGTCGTATTTGGAGTGTACAAATTGATAAAGTAGTAATATCAATTTATTGAGTTAATGATGATTGTGAAATGTTTTCTTTTCATTTCTATTTAGATAAATATAGAATGATGATTGGACAATTGAATCAGGATAGTCAAAAGATTCATAGAAAAATAAACTTTGCTGATATAAGAATAAATCTAGTTGATGAGAAAAAATATGTGAGTGAGAAATGTGAGGTTATTATGATACAAATTTTAAGTATTAATGCTTATAAATTGAGTATTGCACATTCTCAAGTAATATAGTCATTATATTACATAAAATGGAAGTTATAAAATATATTATTAACAAGTAAAAAATATATTAAAATTGAGGAATAGTTTTACATGTGCATGTGTAAAACAAATGCGTAGCAACAAAGGTAATTAGTCATTACATGTAGCCATAGAGAATCATTGCATAGAATAAAATGTCTAATCTCTAAACAAAGAAAGTTTTCATTCCAAATGCATACAAAGGCTCTATTAATTACAATAATCATTTTGGGTAATTTCAAGAGTATATGTGATTGTTTTATATCTAGAAAGAGAAAAAAAATAAAAAGGGATAAGATAGCGTTGTCGCTTTATATTGTTAGAGATCTTGAATTACCCATAATTGATAATTGCAAAGGATTTCTAATGATGGAGAAAATAATAATGAAAAGAAAAGTAAAAGCAAAAAAGAAGAAAGATCAACCTATGTCCTCTTTTGCCAATGCACACATGCACCCAAAACCTTTGTAACAGAGAAACATGGGCAAGGGTAGGCCAAGTTATGTCTCTCTTTTGTTGGTGCATGCACACATCACCAAATTGTAATATGGGATGAGGAAATGCTAGCTTACACATCCCTTATACATAGGCATGTATGCACAAAAAGATATATTTATAGAGGTATAGAGTCTAATCTTGATTAAAAATAAAAATGACAAAAAACATCATTAACTTCTAAAATGATATAAACATAAGTAGCATAAGAATTTTGTAATTAAACATATTTGAGAGAGAAGTATTAACATCAAGGAAGAAGACCTTTAAAGAGCATCAATGGGAGGCACTTTTGAGGCTAAAAGGGATAAAATTTGAGAAGATCGAGATAATTCTATCTAAGAATGTTGAGGATATTACAATATAGTATGAAATCCAACCATGTTACTAGTCCAATAGAAGAGTCAAGCCCTAAAAATGAACTATGGATCAAATGGAGAGAACCAAACCCAAAGTGAGTAGCAAACATTCGAAGGATTGAAGTCAAGAGAAACAATGTAAAATTATAGTCTTCATGATAAGGTATTGTCCCAATCCAATCAGATTTTGCTCTTCATGCAGAGGCCCTTCTTGTATGTTCACCTTCAAAAAGCTACTCTATTCTTAGCATACTTAACCATGAAGTTTTTATAAAACCTCACGTTTGTTTGCTCTCAAAAGATATCTCATCTATTCAAAGCTATAAATTTACTTACAAAGCTTAAGATATGTCCCTCCTATATCCAATATAAGACATGTTCATCCACATACCTCTTCATTCACTTGTCAAGTGTTGCTTTTACATCTAATGATTCTCCTTTATGGGACATCACCTAAGAAACATTTTTTATCTTTTCTTGGTCTCAAGTATTATAATTCTACTAAATTCTATATTTGTCATAGAATCACATTAGACTAGATGAAACATCAAGTTGTACTATATTGTAACATCACAACCTTTCTAATGAGGTATTGTTTTAATTCAATTGAGTTTGATCCTTCACATAATAGCCCTTATTATTTTGTCACTCGTTTAAAAACTAGTCTACCCTTAACATGCTTAACCATGAAACTCTTATGGGATTTCATACATATTTGTCTCGAAAATGTGCCTCATCAATTAAAGGTTATAAATTTACTTATAAAGCTTAGTATATGTATTATTATAACTAATGTTGAGTATATTTATCCTTTTTACCCCTCCACCTTGAAGCCTACCAGAAGTTGTGCCTCATCCAATGATTCCCCTCTACAACTCAATAATCAATCGTTGCCTTTTTTGGTCCTAGGTATTACAGATAATCCCATATTGACTAATATGGTATTAGGGGGTGATCTTAAGCTATATATGGACACCTATGCAAGCCTTCAAAGTAAGAGGAGCCTTTTGAAAAGCACAAAGACAAAATTGGAGTGGTCTGGCAATACCTCTCTAAAAAGGCTAAGGATGTTGCAACATAACCTATCTTTGACATTCTTGAAGTGAGAGAGAATATCAATCAAGATTGCACTTCTCTTTCTCATCATTGACTCCATATATAGGCATGCACGTGTATTAGTGATGGTAATTACATTTTAAGAGAGTTGAAATAAAAAAGACAAATGCCTTTTAAATGTTCAAGAGATAAGAATAAGCCAATCTAGGAGCAACATACATACAGAGTGTCGATGTTCACAAGAGACAATGTAACCCAATGGAAATAATATAGTTGGTTAATAGAAGCTAGTTATAGACTACTAGACATGGACTCTTAGTATTTCTAATGATTGCATAATACCATAATCAACGTTATAGAAATATGATTTGTGCATTCATAGCCATTGTGCTTGTGTAAAATATGTATCATAACATTTAAAATAACCTCAAACTTATATAGGTAAAAAAACATATATTAAAATATTTCTTGCAAGCTCTTTTTACAATGAAATATAGTAACATGCCAAATATCTTGTAAAAAGAATTCTCATATATTTTTAATGAAAATAAAGTATATTTAAGTGATAAATCTATAATATATATTTTGAGAAAAATATAATGTAAAAAAACCTAATAAAAAAACATATTTAAAACGAGAAAAATATTAGCAAAACAAATATCATTATTTTTGACAAATATGTTTTTGTTATTTTCTTGTTCTAATTTATATTCTATGTTTTTTTGTTGTCAATAAATTTAAAATTCTTTTTTTATGCACAAAAACATTTTAAAAAGTAGAATATTTAAAGAAGATAGTATATTTTATTCTTATATTTTTTTTTTTTAAAATTGAAATTATATCAATACACAAAAAAATAAAAAAAATAAAAATTTTAAATAATTAAAAAAAGGTGTAGGATTAACGATGCATAATAGGTTACATTAGAAGAATGATTGTAATTTGGAGTCAAATATATAAATAAAATGACTTAAATAATATTTACAAATTTTCAAATCATTATTGAGTTATAATGAGTTATTTATCTTTGTAAATATATCATTTTTATAATTTGTTTATTAATTTATTGATTTTTTAAGAAAAGAAATATTTTGATCATTTTATATTTCATTATAATTTATTTTTGTATTATATTTAAATATTTACGAGGAAAGAAAAAAAAGAAAACTTTGATTTATTGTCACTTAGTTTAAAAATGCTCTCCACAAGAACATAACCTTATCTTCAATCATGTATATTTTGATTCAAATTTATCTCATTCCATCATCATCTTTTCTATAGGCATTGTCTTGTCACTATCAAACAGTTAGATTAAATGCTCCACAGGGCATTGATAAATATTACTCACCTCAAGATAGGTTGACTAATCAAATAAATCCCTCAAAACACAAAATGTGGTCATGATTGCATCTTTTTAATAAGATGATTTCATCTAGTTTAAACATCCACAGTGTGGTTCTCCTATCATCAGAGCATGAGTTGATGGTTAAATATAAATGTCATTACCAATTTTTTTGAATGTATAATGAATCATCAAAGACAAGTAATGTATAGCATCAAGAACTAACAAATTCTCATATGATTGAATTATACTAAAAATACAACACGAGCATCTCGAAGATAAAAAAAAGAACAAAGATAAGATGTACCCAACAAGAATACCATGATGTTTATAACAATGCCTTATCATCATCACATATCTAAACTAAAGGCTCCACTAAGCATTGATAAATACTCCATGATCGACAATATATAATGTGCTTGACCACCAAATTTATTGATGGTTGACTACAATTAACATTACTTTTTTAGTAGCTCTTGTTAATCCTAGTTTAGTGAAGACATTATTACTCATTGAGGATTTTGTTGCCATTATTATAAGAGATGGAATCAAATGTTAATTTTTAATATTTTTTAAGAACGAAATAAGTACTTTTTCATGCCCTTTAATCTAATAATGTGGTGTCCCCAAATATATGGTTGTTGTCCTATGTATCAATACATAATTTTGTTATTTTACATGAATGATTAACAGACTTTGTTTGACAATTATTTCCAATTATATTGACATATTAATCTAAATATTACTTAATCATCAAATTTATCATATATATATATATATATTTGTTTATTATGTAATACAATCTAAATTATGTTTATTTTTTAAATTAATAAGATATTTAATATGTAGATTTGATTCAAACTTAGATAATATTATTGTCAAGATGATAAATATTATTTTGAGGGGTTTTTTTTTGAAATAAAAATACACAATATAAGCAAATAGAAATATAAGATAGGAGCTTCTTGAGAAATTTCAAATAAAAAATAACTTTCATATGAGTAAAATATTTAGACAATCTTTAATGGAGTTTGAAAAAAAAAATACTTTTTAAAATTTTTAATTTAAAAACATCAAAAACATATTAAACACTTTTTATAAAGCTTTGACATTATACTAAACATTTTTTTTTTCTTAAACACAATCATTGTTACCAAAGAAAGCCTTAGAGGCAATAGTTGTGCCCTTTCTAAAATTCTAAAACAGCTTTTAAATCTCTCATTTAAAAAATCTCAAAAAGTACTTTCAACAAATAACTATTCTATACTTTTTAATAAATCCCCAAATCATTTATATTCTTTAAATGCTAAAAAACGAAGTAAAAGATGGAAAAGTACTTTAAATCTTTTTTAAGTTATTTAATTCTTCCCAATATTAAATATAAAAGGCAACAAACCTAAACTCAATCCCCCTTTAAAGAAGTGCCCTTTCTTTAAAAAAAAAAGGTAGACAAAAAAAATCTATTTACTATGGTTGAGGGGAGCAAAGTGGTATCTTGACATGGTGGCATGCAATAGGAAGACAAAGGAAGTGAAAGAAAGACTATTACCAAACAGAGCAAGGTGCTTTCTTCTCCACAAGAGCATGGTGGATTCAAGCCTTTGCCTCTATTTGGCTCCACACTTTAGGGTAGTGATGGCTCAGAAGTTGATGAAAGCATTAGCTATCTTTTATGTTAAATGCTTTGTCCCTTTGCCCTAAATAAAAGAACATGAGTTGGAATCTTCATGTTATAACCACTTGTGCCTTTGCCTAACTCCCAAGATTGAATCTTTCAATTCCTTTTACTCTCTTTTTCTTCAATACTTAAAACATTGTCATATTATATATCGCTTTGATAATAGTTGCTAAAAAGTTGAGATCTTGTTGATTGAAAAAGAAAGATATATTCATCCAAATATTGAACTAAATAACAAAAAAATATTTGCAAATGACATTAATATCTTTAAATAGTATAACATATAGATATTAGTGTTATCAAAAAAGATTAGAACTGATAACTCTTAAGTAGGATAAGAATAGTTTATGACTAAATATTAATGTCTTCACTTGTTAAATGGGATATTGAAAGGTATGAATCCAGGTCGTAGATGTACTCATGTTGACCCACATATATATGAGCTATGTACATATGAACCATGTACATATGAGCCCAAAAACTTTGATTCTTTACTAACATGCTAGATCACGCCTCCTTGTTTGGTTCAGATGATCGGTATCATCACCATTCCACTTTTGTTGATTTCTTAGTAGCATTTTTGCCTAGAATTCCTTAAGTGAGCTTACTTGTTTGCCAACCTCCCTAAGCTCACCCAACAAATTATCAAGTCAATAGTCTATTTAGTTTGGTCCATTTGCCTAGAATAGATTTCCAAATTCTTCACCGAGTTGACAATGAAGGGCACATAAGCATCCTCTACCAGGAGTGACTAAAGCTTAGAGATAGGTATGCAAACTTTTAAATCCATTCACTCTCCTTTTCACCAAACCAATGCATTGAAGCATCACCCATCAATGCACTAATCTCATCGAATTGTGGTCATGAGATGATCAAAGCTAAGGTGATTGACCATAATGACATAGTGGGTTATACATCCTCTCCCTTAATTAACACTTGAAATAATATCAATAAAAAAGTTACTAATTGTAAAACTATTGTCAAATGTAGCACTTGTGACTAAATCATTATAGAGCACATCCATATCTACTATTCGAGAGAGTTCATGGCCAAAATCATTGATATTAAAATTAGTAGAGACAAAAATGTCTAATGAAAGTTCTATCTTCTTTTATAGAAGCAAGATAACAACATCAATGAATGGCAATGGTATCACTCATAAAATAATATCTGATCAAACATGTGATGGCATTGGAAGTAACAAAAGTGACATCTTTGATAGGAATGACGATAACAATAGTTGAAGCAACAAACGATGAAAAAATCACACAAGAAATTATAAAACCATAATAGAGTGAACACAAATAGGGTGCCAAAAAAAACCCCATGATGTTTGGTTTAATCCAAAATGTCATTCTTCATTGCATGTGTTTGCACAAGGTAACCATGTGATAGCTCACAAGAAAGTGCACTATGGATTGGAACTCTTTCTTGATTTGTTTACTCATTTGAATGGAAAACAACTTGTCATCAAAAGCTTTAAGTTTATTATCAACATACTCGAATGCACTTCCAAACGCATATCGCAAAACATTAAATGTGATAAAATTTCTATACCAAATGAATAAAAAACAGCAATGCCACAAGATCAACCTATGTTTGGAACCACCTCACAAAATAGTAGAACAACAATGCATTCACCAAAAAACAACTTCAACACCAACATTACCAAATGGTGCACACTTTGCTAATCAATATTTTAATATTTATTTTTATTTAAAAATCATCATTTACGTTAAAAATTTAACCCAATACAATGACATTGAAACATTAAACACAGTTCAAATAAAATTGTTTGCCAAGGGAAGTATACATCATTACATGGCTGCAAAGACTGAAGCAATCGTTTGAGGGTGGGGCTCACAGCATACATGCATGAAACAGTTTCACGTGACAATAGAATGTTTTAGCTTTTCTTTTTTTTGTTTTAGGTCCACTGGATGATAGGACCACCAAAGCAAATTAAAATTGATGAACTGAATACAGAAAAAGACAACTCAACATAGGAAAAAGGGAGATGCTAAGCTAATCCTCATGTTTGTACAGGCTTAGCCCTTCTTTATCTCTTTTGCAGCTCTTCTCCTACCCTGTCTTGGTCCCCTGACCTTGAATTGCTTGTTTCAGAGGAAGGAGTAGCATTTGGGTTCACCCAACCTGATGTAACCAAGCTAATAAACACACCCAGACGCAACCAGGGTCAAGTCTAAAACACACCCACAAATGTGGCTATAAGTGCACTTTTGGTCTGTAATGAGACATTTTGATACATTAGTCACAATAGATTGCACAGGAGAATGAGATAAATCTTGTTTATTTCATTTACTTGTAATCATTAGCAACAACTAATCCTATAATCATAAGCCCAACACATCAAAATTCACCAACCAAACTCATTTACAAAAGAATTTGATTAGAAAAAACTGCCAAGGACCCTAACAAAGATTATTGTCCACATTTCTATGCCAAAGGAAAAACTAAAAAAAAAAAAAACTTTTGCTTCCCACCAATATCAAGGAATCCCTCAATAAATGCATCATCCATAGTTATGAAACCATACGACGCACACATTCAAAATCAATCTTTAATAATGTCTCAGATTTTTCAAAAAGAAAGATGTTTGGAAGTTTTGGCAAACATATCCTAACTTCATTTTAACATATCGTTGATGATAAGGTTAATTATATGCCCACAGAAAGAGAATCCCACAAGGAATTAATACTCCCATCCATACCAAAAGCAACAGCTAAAGAATTCCATTCACAGTGAAGCACCCATCCTTACCCCTACAGCATGTGGGTGCAACTGTCTTTGCCTCACAACAAAAGCATGAGGTTAGTTCTTGCTGTCCCCCCAGCATAGTATTTCCATCCAACTTCCAACTCATAAAGGAAGGAAAGAAGCCATTATACCATCCATGACGGCCTCCATCAATTACTTAGGGTTGGTACAGATTCGACGGGACGAGATCCATGGCATGCCAAGAGAAACACACCACAATTTGTTGCTTTTTCTGTGATAAGATAGGTGGTGAAACAGAAGAAAATGGGAAGAAATAAACTAGTATAGGAGAAAACAAACTAGTTTATAAAGGTCCTTTGGCTGTAAAGCCATGTGCAACCATGAGATGGGTAAGTGCAGGAGATGGTGTGGGAAAATAGTACAAAGTGATGGGAAGAAATAAGGGAATGGAAAAGGGCATGGTCCCAGAAATTTTGTATCAGGCTCATTGCTGCCTGTGAATCTTACCAGCAGACTAAAAACCCAATTTTTTAGATAACTAAATCAAAAGAATTGGTATTAAAAGTTTTGGCAAACCTAAATCTGATAACAGAACAACAACTGTTTCATCAGAACTTAACCAACTACTGAGTACAGCCATAACCAAAATTCCAAAAATTAACGAGGATAATAAATTAGTTCAAAACATAAAATTAAACCCAATTCTTAAAGCGATGCTTGAAACTGTCCTATGGTTTCCATGAATAAAAAAACCAAACCACTTCAAAAATAAATATTTATGAGAAACAGGGTTTCTGGCAATATTAGTTAGTTACAAGAACAGTGAAAATTCTTAACCAGATATCTATCAAAAATATCCACTAAAAGGACAACAATTAGCTATAACGGTATATAACAATGCATTCATTGCACATGGGCTAATTATTTCATTACAAAAAAATTGCATAAAGAATTCAATCTCCAAGGATAATGGCCATCAAAACTTGAGACTATTCAAAACATGAATATTTTACAGTACCGTTAGATTCAATAAGTCTAAAGAATTTAATCATGCAATATTTTTCATGCCTTTGTATAGATGTTTGCATACTTTTCTCCTAAAGATCAATCCTAAGGCACGGATTTCTAAAGTTCCAACTTAAAAGTAGACATGTATATAGCAGTATAAAATTTCATTCTTCACAATACCTGATTTCATAAGACCATTCTCAGATCATGTAGAATTCACATGAGGTGATCAGATTTATGTCATCAGAAGACAGAAGTTGTTAAGGATGCTAAATTTGAACCCTATGTATTCAAAACCAAGATATCATATATTATGTTGATAATCAATGACAAGCCAAATGTTGAATAAGAAGCATTTGTCTTGAGGCAATAGAAACGTAGCACTGACCATTAGAAGAAACCAGTGAGGTGCAACAACGACCAATGATTTGAATGACAAAGATGAAGTGAAAGTGAATATATAATTTTAGAGACCCACTTGAAATGTCATGGTGTCATTCACCAAAGTTTTCAAGATCATGGCTCCACAATAGTCATCCAAAAAGTTGAGTCTTGAAAGATATTTCAACCCAATAAAGGTATATAGGTCTCTAACCTTACTGAGGAGGAAAATATAATTCATTAATAAAAAAAATTATCATGGGAATTATATCATAAATGAAATATAAAGAAAAACTCCACAAAACCCAGGATAGATTCAATGAAATAAGATAAATACATCATAAGAATATTCTAAAAAAATAATTAGAACAATAAACAAATAAAAAAAATCAAAAAAGAAAACCATGATTTAAGAGACAAGATTAGTGTTTATCATAATATAAACTTTTGATAATAAAGACCAATTCATGAAGAGTATTAATCTTGGATATAAAACTTGCATATAAAAAAAATAGAGCTCAATTTTCAGGTGTTGAGTTAATCCAATGCAATGGGTAATAATATATCTCTAATAGCCACCCTACAACATTGGTAATGAAGATAATCTTTAGTAGGGAATATTTATCCAATAGTAGCAACAGTGCCAACAAAAACTGACGGAGGTAAACAACATTGACGATAACAAGCAAGATATAAGAATTTTTTTGTGAATTTGAATATTAGGGTAACGTAACAAATGCTTTTGTCTATTGGAAGTGGCAAACCCCTAATTCAAAGGCCCTTAGAGAAGAGTGAAAATCTGAAAATTAATTCCTCAGAACTCCTAATTTATTATATTCACAAATGTAACAAATTTCAATCTCAAAAATTTTGTGGCACTCCCAATGGGGCAAACTTTGCCACCTATCCTTAGGTTCAAGCAAAGAATCAATTGCTTTAGATACTTCATGTTTAATTCAAGCAATTGTTTTATAATGCTACCAAAACATCGTGTAGACCTATGAACCTGTTTGCCAATTTGACAACTTTAGAAGTTGTACAGGTTTGTCAAACCAAAATGGGAACAACACTTCTTCACAGGCTCCAATTCCAATATAAAATCCTTATATAAGATCCTTGCTTCAAGGTGATGATATCAGTACACTTACAACAACTTTATTCAGCGTGGCGAGAAAAAGCAAGATCTAAGGAAAGAACAAAAATAGTTGTTTTTCAATCTGATGAAACAACTAACACATCACATGTCCATAAGGAAGGCCTAAGCACCATCTAGCAACCAAAGTAAGGTATATAGAAGTTCACCATATGGAATATATATAAGCTTTGCAGCATACTTTGTAGTGATATCAAAGGGTGACAACAATGACATCCCTACATACCTTCAAGGTCCTTCATGCCATCATAGTCATAAGACAATGAAGGAGAGCTATAAAAGGGATACACTAAAGGAACAATGCCTTTTACAAAAAGAGTTGATACTAACTTCAATGGGATTTCCAAGAAGATATTCAATTCAGCAGTATTTTTGGAGATTGGTAAATGCTAGGAAACAATGAGGCACCTCATTGATACCAACCTTATGAAGCAGGAAAACACATTGACATTAACCTTTGATTTGGGAGGTAGATCTCTCATATATGTAGTAGATAACTAAGATAGAAATGATGATACCAAAATAGATTTTCATTTTTAACACCGAATAGGAAAATACCCAAATAAAAAAATTCTTAAAGTCTTCATCTTTGAACAAACTTGTTAGGTCTACACAACCCATAAGAACAAAAATCTCCCATAAGTCCACAAGGAACAAAAGATAATGTTCATTAAAACATTTTAACACACTCTCTAAACCACAAGGTAACCTAAACCATTGAAAAACTACAATGAACATGGAATACTCTAGAAAAAAAGAAGTCAACTAAATGTTGGTTTGTTGAAAACAATAAGCCTATACTTCTAACCAAAATATCATATACCCTATGATACATTAGTTAGTCATATGATGCATAACTGCATCATATAATATGCTTAAAAGGTTTTATCAATGCCTTCTTTTAAAAATAAAAAATAAGATGTCTTGAAGAACCATAATATCTTTTAAAACATAGATGTCTTTAAAAATATACCATGTTGTCAATCATACGTAATGATTTCCAAAAAAAATGTACTTAAATTTGTTAACTTTTTTATCCAACTTTTTCATACCTTTCTAATCCACATCATCATAATACAAATTGCATGATAAATATAACTAAAATAAATTGAATGTATGAATTTTATAAATCAAACATGGATTAAAAAAACATAATATTGACTCCCAAACTAGTTGAGTCAGAGAAATGGAATGAGTAACAATATCCCAGTGGTGGCAAACCTAAGGCAATAATGAGAATGGCAATCTTGGGTAGCAAATAAGGGTCAAAGTGGTAGAATTTGCTCAACAATAATGGCAATGCCAATAGAAGCATCTAGGGGAAAGAAACCATAACGAGAATAAGAAACAATATTGGTGAACAACAAGTTCAAACATCAATGGATGTTGATGGCTTTGAATGTCACAATATTCAATAGGGTTGGCAAAAAGATGGTTCATGAGACAACATTTTTCAAGAATGACAACTATTAGGAAGCAACATGACATCCCATTGACATCAGACTAATGAAATAAGAAAACACATTAACCTTCTCCTTTGAATTGGTAAGAAGATCTCATGTATGTCATAGACAATTAAGGCAGAAAAAATAACACAAAATAGAGGAAAAACTTCTTTTATAATGCCACAATATGATGACACCAAAAATAAATATTTAGACTCCATCAAAAAAATTTCTGATTGAGATTATTGGTCTCACATAACTAATGAATAATAGAGATCTTAGAATAATCCACAATAAGGGAAAAATAATATTCATCAAAATCATTCCAATATACTTGATAAACCTAGGATGGACTCAAACATAAACAGACAATAGTACATTTAGAATGCTTGATAAAAATGAAGTACACTGAGCATTAACTTGTTAAAAGCACTAGATCATACAATCCAACCACAAAACCCCAATGATGCACTAGTTGTACAATGCATAATTGCATCATATAATATTGCTAAAGAAGACCCCTAGTGCTTCCTTTTTATCATGCAAGAGATACAATATCTTCAAGAATGTATTAACAATCGTCAATATAACCAGTTGATATTTCATTGAACATATGTGTTTTAGAAATCAAAACACAAAAATGACAGCCGTTCACAAAATGTCATGAAAAACAATAAATTTGGCAAGGGCACTTTTAAGATTAATGTATAGTCATACTAGATATTTTCTAAAATAGATGTGTCATTACACATTTATCTATAAAGATGTGTAATCTACAGATAAATTATGTTGAGGTGATGCACAAATAAAATGATAGACCATATGTTCATTGAAGCATTCTTCTTGAGGCAATAAAAGCATGGTACTAACCATTGGAAGAAAAAATTAAAAGGAAAGACCAATTATTTGAGCATAGAAGATGAAGTGAAAGAAATTAGATAATTTAGCAACCTTGTAATGGATCATAGAGAATAGTCATGAAGAAATCTTCAAGATCATGGCACTAAATCAACCACAAAGTCAAACACTGAAAGATTGGTCAAGCCAACAAAGGCATAAGAAGATCAAAACAAGAAGGCTTCTCATCTCATCAAAGAGGAAAACATGATTCATTAAACGAAAATATCATAAGAGTTATAATAGAATGGCACTTTAAATAAAAACTCCATAAATCCTAGAATAGAATCACTTTGAAAGGACAAATTTACCCTTAGAATAGTATAAGAGCATATTTGAAACAATAACTCATCAATGAACCCAATAATAATCAACATGGATATCATGATTCCAATGAGGGGGTTCATTTTGAACAAGATACAAAATTTTATAATAAGAAAAATCAACACATGAAAGGTATGAAATGTTCACAACAAAATCAGACATAGAAGCACAAATCTCAATTTTATATTTGTTAAACTAATACAATGGGGCTAGAAGAAAAGATGACATGGAAATGATGCCAAACAACAAGAAAGACCGTACACAATGATGCTGGTGGTCAGCAAGATAAAACGTCATTAATTAATGTTGATGATGGCTTTGAATGGCATGGCCTTCAGTACGGGCTGGCAATAAGATGTTCATTGAAATAACATTTGCTTATATTGCTTGCCGTTGGGAAACAACTTGACATCCCATTAATACCGACCTCATGACATGAGAATATGCATTCACCTTGACCTTTAAGTTGAGGACACCTTTCATGTAAGCAATAGATGGCTGAGGTAAAAATGACAATACCAAAAAACAGCAAAATCTCTTTTATAGGATACAACCAGTGGTACAATGTGCTAAAATTCTATTAACTTTTGTTAACATATCGATTGACTCTTTTATGCCTTGCTAGAGCACTTTAATGACCGGACGAGAAATGGGTGTTTCATTCAATAATGCATGTTCCAAAAATTTCACCTAAGTTAGGTCATACATGTTTAATAAAAAAAATAATGGATTACAAAGATTAAACATACTTAGTTTTCCATGCATGTTAATGGAACAAGACATTTAATATCAATCCCAAAGATTATGCAGAAAACATGTAATATTTTTTGACACTACTGACTCAAAAAAAAAAAAAAAGAAAAAAAAAATCTATTAAACTCAATCTTGACCAACTAGCTCGAGTAAACTTTGGCATGCTCAGCTTAGTTCTTCTCCTAAACCTGGTCTTTGATGAACAATAGGATGCTCATGCATCATTCACCATGACAAAGCAGCCGTAGGCTTAGCTTCTTTCTTCTTTCGTAGGCTATTATTTCTTTCCAATCTACATATTAAGTATAAAAACAAGAAACAAGACAATGGATTTTAGGAAGAAAATGCATAATGATCAGAATGGAATTCTTAATTGTCAAGGTGATGAGCAGGCTCAAATTGTTAAGAAGGAATAGGTTTACATGTTTGGGTCCAGTTCTATTGAAGATCACATTGGATAAAAGTAGGATACATTATGCTTGGCCTCATATGCTATAAAACAACGCTCCTGCTAAATCCAAAGATGAACAAGAAGAGTTAAGATATAACAGCAATCAAATATGACTTTGGCAAGAAAAAAAGTACAGCTTTCACAAAATAAAATATCAGGAGAAGCACATATAACGAAACCCTTGTTGATTAACTGCAAATCCAAGAAAACATGCTGAGTAGATTGAGTTCAATTACTTTTGTGTTCCAATGATGAAGAATGGACAAAATTTTGCAAACTGCTATAATCGAAGGCATAAATTTTCATTTTGAAACTTCTTTTTGTAATTTCATGCTTGTAGTGAATTTACCGTATTATTTTGAAATTAAACCATCACAATATCATTGACATGGACAGATTGTTCAATTGATGGGATTAGTCTTGAACTGATAGAGTGGGGTTAACATGCAATATTAGGCTTTCTATGGCACGGTATCATGCAAAGAAGATGATAATATTCCTCATGTTGATATTGAACAAAGGTTAAGAAAAGCTTTCCAAAAAATGCATAGACAGAATATTTTAGCAGCATCATTTTAAAATATCGGTTGAATTCAAACACCAACAAGAAGAGTCTAGTATCTATTGATGATAACCCTCATCACATATTCGAATTCTTGCAGAATGTAAACATATAGATTTCGCAATGGTAAGCTTTCCTTTGAAGTCATAGGAAATATATTATCTGCTAATTCAAAGTCAAAAACTTGATATGAATAAAGAATTGGTTCTTGAACATGAAGACTGAGGTTTTGAAAACTAAAAATGTATGAATCAAAAAAAAAAAAAAAACAATTAAGAAGTGATCAGTTAAAGTTCTCACAAATATAGTTAAGGTCTGTTTGCTGAACAGGAATGCATGGGTATTGTACAAATACCTTAATGCACTAGATCAAATAGACAAGTAGAACTAGTTCAAATAGGAATTGACTGCACAAACAGAGCATAGGTAGGGAAATGAATATCCTTAGATTAAGTAAATTTTCTTCCCTGCATTTCCAGCCAGATCAAGCCATTTTACAAACAATATAAATTGATAGAATTGGTTTAGCTCAGCATGGTTTGTCAAATTTAGAAAACTTTTGCACAACCTTAATCTTGATATGTTTGAGAATTTCTTAGACTTGAATGTCCTAATTTATGATGACATTCTGGCCTTGAATCAAACAAACAATAGAAGATAACAAGAGCATTCAACTTCTATTAACTGTCGAGAAGAGTTCATGGTCCATCAACTTGGAGCAAGGAACACATCTTTATGTATTGTTATTGGGAACAGTTCTAAAAATTTCACAGCATAACTAAACCTCAATAGCAATCGCATTTTAGGAATTAAATCTAGGCAAGAAAGGCAAAAGGATGATGATGCTCATGATTACATGCTCCGTAATCAATATAGTATGACTTAGTCAGGGTTTGCCTAAAATACTGACTGTATACTATGCTGAATCAATGAATTGATTAAAAACATGGGTGATGCATAATCTTCCTTTTCTAAAATTTGGATTAAAAATCTGACATTTGATAATATTTATTATCTTTAAATCTATTTTTATAATTACATTGAGCATGCATTTTTTCTAATTAAATATTTCTCATACATATAACAGAACAAAAAATGAACTGTAAAGTAAAGCATTTGACATAAGAGTTCATATAACTAATGCACAACTATTCATAGACTACTATAGATAAAAGAACAATTAATTCTCTACATACTAACATACCATAATAGCATACAATAGATAATAAATCTCTATACTCATTAATCCCAATGAGACAACCATGCAACATCTGAAAAATAAGCAAATAAATAAGTATGAATCAACTATCAACTTAATAGACAAATCTAACACAACTTAATATTAAACATGCAACTTAGATAAACATGTTGATAAGGATATGCACTAGTGAGAAAATAATGCACACAATAGGTAGCTCTTAATATCACAACTGGTTCTTGTCATAACAAATATGTGCAGCTAGAACAATTATTGGATGCCATTGTGCCATATTCCACAAAAAAAGTTCCAGCTCATGGCGGCATGTTGCACAAGAAAACATATGTTTCTATTTCTATTTTATAATGCCGATATGTGGACAATTTTCACAATTATTACTGTCCAACTTTTTACATTAACCATTTCACAACAGTTAATTTTACTTTCAATATTGAATTTTTCAAATATCCTTCTATCATATATTTTTTTAACCAAGTTAGACTATCTATTTGAACATTACTGTGCTAATAAATCAGTGTTAACATTACAAACATTTAATCCAATCAATAATCAACTCCATATTTTTTATTATATTATAAAGCATATAATAGAATTCCATTTCATATAATTCCTAACTGTATCATAATTCACACAATGGCTCCTCAATTCATCACAATTCATGTTACATAACTAATTTGTATCTAAATGAACATAGAAAAACTTCATTTTGTCATATTTCTTGTTTCGTTATTAATTATATCATACAATAACACTTCAATTCTTCACCATTCATCACAAAACCTATTAAATTGACATAAAACTTACCTACCTTGAAATAATTGCGCAATCCCTTTCTTCTTGATTTTTTTTTTCTCCTTTATATCGCATTGCTCCCACGCCCTTCATTTTCCAAGAGCTGCCACTGACGCCCCTCATCCTCGGTTCAAACTCAACAGAGAGGCGATGAGTACAATTAAGGTTTAGAACTCACTAGCCTAATCAGCGGAACAAAAGATCAACAAGCGCAAAACTAGAGATTAGAAATCTCACGAGGTTATCTATCAAACGAGAGGTCCGGAACACCTACCACTCCTCAGTGTGAAGTCAACGGACGGCGGCGTTCGTCGGTGGGCGTTTGGTAACGGTGTGCCGGGTTTTGCTAACCAAACGAAAAAGAAATGCGAAAGACAATTCAGGTCAAAAATATTTATTTGTTTTTTTAATAAACAATATCTATTTCGATTAGTCAATTTTATTTTTTTTATATTTAAATTTTAAAAAATGATAACTAAATTAATTCTAATCAAGATGTAATTATTTTTTTAATATTTTTAAATACTTAATTTTTTTAATAAATTTTAATACACTTTACTAGATATCACAAAATTAAAATAAATATCAATTTATTTATTTCATAAACTCAAGCATATTTATGTCTGATCCACATAATATTAGTTCAATTTAATTATAATAAAAATTATTAGAATATAATAATTGTGTCACTTCACAAATTTGTGTCTTTAAATTTTGCTTAAGAGAAATTTAGATACTTTTTTTATCATCTCCCTTATTTTTTAAGTAATTCTTTCTATTCTAATTTTTTTTTAATAAATTTTTTTACAAAAATATACTTATTTCTTACTTGTTTTAATTTTTTTTATTAAAATCTTCTTAAATTTCTTAACACCTTAAATTAGGTTTTACTTTCAAATTATAATCAAACTGAAGAGAAATGAGATAAGTTATACATATACTTTTTATAAAAAATAAAACACATTATAAACTTTAGGTAATATAGGAGATAAAATTAGTCTATATGCTATTGTATCGACTTTTTTCATAACTTAAAAACATTCAATAAATCTTGATTTTAATTTCTTGTATTTAGAAATCTTAAGTTAGATTTAAATCTAACTCTGATGTCACATATGGTAAAGAAGTTACAAGAGTAGAACTCTTAATCATGATTTAAATTGAACTTTATACCAAATTTAGTGTAGGAAGCCTTCTTAAGTTGGATGTGAATCTAACTCTAATTCTAAAGATGATAGAAGATATGAGTAAAAAGCTTGAATTAGATTAAATATGATTCTGAAACAAAAATTAATGGAGAGTTACAAGATGGCCTAAGTGGGATCTAAATCTCACTTTAAAACCAAATATCAAGGAGAAGTTACAACTCCTAATCTAAATCAAAGCAAGGCTTTGATATAAAAAATGATGAAATGGGGTAATAATAAAAATCCTAAGAAGGATTTGAGCCAAGATGGAACTCTTAGCTTGACTAAATCTAGCTTTGATACTAGCAAGTGATGCGTAGATGGAACATGGCACCACAATAAGTAGAAATAATTTGGTGTGAAATTTGTTTAAAAATTTTTTGGCCAAAATCTATTGAAATGTATTGCAAAAGTGTTATGAAATAATCTACACATATGTTCGACTCGATGATCGATCCAATTTGGACTACCTTATTTGGTGATCTATTAGGTATTGTTCAACTAATGAAGGTATATAGATCCAGTGCTACCATATATAAGTAGTGGCAAAGAGCAAGCAAGACATAGGTAATGCATAAGTTTGTTTGAGGTCATTGAGTCCAAGAGATATGAGTGATCCCATGTCAACAAGAACTAGGATTGGACGATTTGTTCATGTAAGTACATAAAATTAGATGTAATTGATTAAGCAATTTTAAGCCACCTAGTATAGGCAACAACTTTATGTAGGTAAGGCAAGTGACTATAGGAAGGATGATCAAACAAAAGCAAGATAATGTAATGTTAGACTCATAGAGGTGCAGCATTCTAGGATGTTGTCAGAATCCACAACTTAGACTTTGCTAAGATATTAGATTAATAATAGGTTCTGATTACTTGACTTAAATAATCTCAATTATGTTAGTCGTACTAAGCTATCTGGAAATCTTATTAACAAAGTTTTTCGCCAGCCAGATTCACCAAAAATATTGATCTAATTCCAACTTGTCGCACATCACTAACTTTTAAGTCTCTACTAATTGAAGATCTATCCTCATCATAATCCTTCATTAAAAAGAGATGCAAGTAAATTCTTGACAATGAAAAATAACCGAAATTGCTTAATACTTTATAATTTACTAAGAGCATAACTTAGGTCTTATACAATCTTACTTACTTTATAAGTTACAACTTATGTATTAGTTATTTATACTATAAATGGTGACTTAGTGTCTAACTAAACATAATTTTAAACCTATTTGATTAACTTTAGCATGTTATCCAGAGATATTTTAAATCAAATGTTTAACAAAATATTCCTTATCATTAAAATTGGCACTTCCTACACCACATATAACTTATGAAAGGGGAAAAACATGATGATTTTTAAGGGTTTAAGTTGGAAATGCATCCTTTAAGAATATCCAATGGGAGGTTCCAATTATATTTCTCAACCGTAATTAAATGGATGAAGCTTAAGCTCTATAACAATAAATATTAAATAAAATACAAACATTATAAATGAAAATATTCTTTTTAACTCACATTATCTTTTTCATGGCTTCTTTTCGAGGTGATTTCCAAATGCTTAGATGTTCTTTCCATACCTTGAATCTTTTGTGACAAAAGTTCTTCTTCAATTGTTTCATCCTTAAAGTTTTCCCATCAATTTAAATCTTTTAAATACTCATCATAGTTATAAGATTATGATTTTCCTTCATGGTCAACTTGTTACTTCTTTTCATTGCTCTAGAAGTTATATTTTTGTCCTAAATGTCATGAAAAATAATCATATGCTCTTAGAAATATAGCTCTTAACAACCCACCCTTTTTCCATTAATAAGATGCCATTCATTTCATGTAAGTTGAATCAAATCAACCATATATGTTTTCAATGAATCTCTAAAAGTTTTTGTAATACTACATAAAAGGTGCTACCTTTTTTACTTCATCAATCTTTTACTCTTAAAATAAATCGAGCATTACCCAAAATTTACTCAATAAGAAATCTTTTAGCAAGAGCTCAGCTTATAATGTAAGCACATAAGATATTAGTATGCAATTTAGAATTTTTACAAAATATTTATGATAAAATTATTCCAACAAGTCTTTACTAAAATCAGATAAAAAAAATGTCATTATTCGACTTCACAATTTTTTAACCAAGAATCACATGTCATCATCACTTATTAAAAAAAATAGAACTTTCTAAAATGTAAATAAATTAATCATATTAATAGACCATCACAAATAATTAATTTCAAACAATTCATAATTGAACAAAGATTAATTATATTATAAATTATAATTGTCATACATTGTGTAAAGATTGAAAAACAATATATTTGCATATCATTTCTTCATGAGAAGCACCACTGTATGAGCTGCAATGCTGCGATTCTCTCCAAGACTGTCAACTTTCTCATGAGTCTTTGCTTTAATATTCACTATCGAATGATTGACACCAAGAAGCTCACATAAATTGGCCCTAATTGTCTGCTTATGAGGGCTCAACTTTGGCTTCTGAAGAATAAGGGTAGCATCCAAGTTTCCAAGCTCATAGCCAGCATCATGCATTAGTCTCACCTACAAAGGAATTTGATTTGTTAGTGAAATGGATTAGCTTCTCAATTGCTTCGCTAAAATCCCACAATAGATAAGTCATAAGAAATGTAGACTAAAAACTGAAGCATTTGTTTGTTGAAGAAACATAAGTATATATATATATACATTTGACTACATAATGATGGAAGGGATATCAATATACTTAGGGACATAAATAAAAAAAAAGATAAAAAAAAAACAAAAGAGTGCATGAGCAAAGGGAAAACAAAATCAATAGTCTCTCATAATTAGAAAAAAGTGTGAGTATAGGTTTAAAAAAGGATCATCACACTAAGAAAACTTGCTATTTCAAAAAAGCTTCAAACAATTAAAAAGACAGTCTCCCAAAAAGATATAAAATAATGATTAAATGTTAAAACTAGTCAAATAAGATTACCTGTTAAGAAACTAATAAAAATGATAATATCAAAGATAGTTAATAACATGCTCAATGCCTAGTGGTATGGTCAGCCACCCATCTTCTAAACTAAATGAAATATTCAAACTTTGCGATGGGCTCAATGGAACTTCAAATAGTCAATAATTAGACAAGATTAGAAAGGATAATCTATTTGAATCAAAATAATAAATGTGCTCATCAAAAAGTGATAATGCTCACAAAAATCCTCTCGTATTTTTGGAGTACAAAAATACATTTAACTTACATTTTATGCATGTAAAAGGAACCATATAAAACAAAAAAACTAGAGAACCCTCTCTATGCTTGCTCCTCTTCCCCCATGTTGAAAGCTCACCTTTTCCAAGCATTATGCACAACAAAGCCTCCATCCTTCCCAATGACCACCACCACTCTACAACAATCTTGTTAACTTACAAGTTCTTCCAACACCTTGATCACCCTAACCTCTCCGTGGATGCATCACCATCTTCTCTACAAAGTGAAGGCTCCTGTGTAACTTGTAGCTATTTTTGCAATCAAAGCAATACAAACATTGTTATTTTCCTCCTACATGAACTACCAAGGGTGTAACTACTACGACTGCCTTTGTTTTTTTTTTTTTTTTCTTGGCCCGAGAATATCTGACCCATGCATGAATCACCATTGTTGTGACCTCATAATGTTTGCCTGATTCCTAACCAATGTCCACTCAACTGACAACATATATTGTACATGCAGTTACAACCTATTCAACTCACTACTGCACTTGCAGATAATAGGCATTTAGATGGCTAACTAACCCAGTCTAAGATCTAGCTTGATAGTGATGCTAATCAAATATTTTCCCAATTTCGTTATCAAAACAAAAAATCAATCCCAACCTGTTTAGATTTCCATACTCGAACCTACTATCTTAACTTAGATAATGGCTTTGAACCCATTCCAATCCTGAAATAATAGAACCTAAAACAATAATGTCTAACAATCACTTGCATTATCTTAACTTAGATGTTTAAAAAAAAATCCTCCAAACCCACAAGTAAAAAGTCTTGCTTCCATTGCACTACATAGTAGCCTTCAAAAATCTGTCTCCTTTATGTCATCTGTCATCAACCCAATTGTCAGCCAAAAATAATTAGCACATCGCACATTCCAATTTTCACCCATGCACACAAAGTCTCCCTCTGACATCTACCCTTGTCTCCCACCAACTCCATCTTTCTATTGTCAACTACACTTCTTGTTATCCCTAATTTTAGAATAGTGTTTACACAGTTTTTTTTTTTAATTTTTCTAAGTGTGTATCTTTTGTATGTTGATATTTATTTATTTTTTCATTATTGACAAGAAAGATCATAAAGCAAAGCAAATTGCTTCGTATGTCCACTATGACAAGATTTAAAATCCTAAGTGGATATGTTTGCTTTTGTGAATGCATGTTAGCACCACTAAGCATAGAAGGTTACCATAATTACTTGCATACAACCATGTGAATGCTAGTTTTGCAAAAGCCTTCCACAACATTATCCATAAGAAGATTATTATAATTCCTTAAGTGATTCCCACCAAGAACTTTATAGTTGTGTTTCCCCTTAAGAAAAATGCAATTAAAATCTAAGAAAAGATACACAGAGCAATAATTATATTTCATTTCAATTATAAATAGCCACTAATCCATCAAACTAAAGAACAAGAAGAAATTTTGTTGACTAAGTTTACTTAAGATTTTGGTGAGTGCAAACCAATTTTAAAGAAATGAACAAGAATGCAGCATCAATAGACCTATTCAGTGAATACACTACACTTAGTGACTTGAAAATTTTTTCACTACTTCACACAGGTTGACCATACTCATTTTTAGCTTATTATTCAACCATAGTAAATTCATGCTTGCCAAAGAAGGGACAATGAAGTAAAAAGTGAATAAGATTGGTTAGGGTTTTTATAAAACAAGCAAGGATCAAACACGAACTTGGCTAGAAGCATAACCCTTGTTTGGCTTACAATCACGCAAGATTGATAATTGAAGACTAGCAACCTTTTTATGGCTAAAACCGACCAATTTAAGATATGAAAAGGGGAACCATTGGTTCTCCAGCCCACTGCAAAGCTCTAAGGATAAGTTAAACCTTGAAGTTATTCAGCTACTAACTAGATTAAAAAAAATTTAGACAGACAACAATCCAACTCATATGATGGGCTGAACCCTCTTCCTATTTCCCACCTTAGTGAATAACCCTGGTGAAAGGTCAAATAAACAAAACTACCCAAGACTTACATCATAATACATGAACTTACAAATGGAATAAAAAGGTGCATCATAAATGTTGAATAAATGACTTGATGTTTATCGATATTTTTTCCAAAACGTACAACACATGAAACTCACAAAGACCAACAGAAAAATCAACAAAATTAGCCTTCAACCGGACCTAATCCATATTCATGATCAAATTTTGGTCTTAAACTTTCTGGCAGGGAGCTCTCATAAACTAAACCTGAAATTGCATCAGCTTGAAATTTAAAAATTAACCATTGTAATGCTTCACAAAAGTAATTATAAATTGGCATTTTCAGAAGCAAACTGATCTGATTAGAGGACATCAATCGGATTATAGCGTCTATGGACCGCAAAGGGCATACTATCTATGTAACATGAAAGGATGTGAATAATAAACCTTTTAAGATAAACAACTCGTGTAAGGAAGGTGCTGCAGAATGCTTAAATGGTCTATTAGCTGAAATTTTAATCAAATGTTCTTAACACAAGAGAAACAATAACTGGAGATTTCCAATTAATTGTTTAAAATAAAGCATGATTACAGTATAGCTTGTTCAATAAAAAGCATGTTCAACTCACAGCTTCTTTAATGAACACAGAGGACGCAGCACCCTTCCATTTAGGGTCGTTATCAGGAAAAATCTGGCCGATGTCTGGAAGCCCCAAGGCCCCCAATATCGCATCAACCACGCAGTGAAGCAATACATCCCCTGCAAGCAACCACAAATTACAGAAAACAATGATCATTCATAGCTACACAAATATCCTATTTTATAAAATACTAGCCCAGGTAACAAAATAAAAGGCTCTCACCGTCGGAGTGAGCCTCGCATCCTCGATCATGCGGGATGTTAACGCCACCGATGATTAAAGGGTACCCCGGCTCAAGACGGTGCAAGTCGAAGCCGTGCCCGATCCGGAATGGGAGATTTGGAGGAGGAGGTGCTGCGGGCTTGGTTGAGGACTCCTGCTCCGTGAACAAGGCTGTCACTTTTGCCGTTGGCCGGCGATTGGGCGATTGCCGGGGAAGTATGGGGTGCAAAAAGATGGCAGAGCGCGTTAGGGGAGCAGAGAAGAAGGTGAAGTGGTTTCTAAGCCCTGCTCTTCCGTGAGAGAGTGAGGAGATTGAAGGGGCTAAGGAGTACGATGACGCCATGGCCAGGAAGATCCGCAGAGACGGTAGGCAAACGGTCGACCGGAGTGCTTATGGACATTTAATAGAAACTGGATCTGTTCTGGATGATGATTTTATTATTATTATTATTATTATTATTATTATTATTATTATTATTATTATTTTGCTTATCAAACCAAAATAGAAAATTAAGTCAATAATTCGTGTATTCTTATTTAAAAATCATAAATATATTCTTTTATTTTTTTTTTCAAACGAATTTTTCAATAATACATGCTTAAAAAGTGCATAAATATTTTTTTATTTTTTAAACCAAGGTAAGAATAAGGTTAGGATAACATATAAAAGAGGTTGATCTAATTCTTGAAATAGTTATTAGGTAAATTAGCTACTGCACATTTAAAATAGAATTTATTCATATTAAAATAGTTATTAACTTAATTATTGATTATAATAAATATATTTAATCAAATAATCTAATATATAAAATTATAATTCAATTCTTTTATTGAATTTGAGCTTAAAGTTTCATTTATAATCAACCATGTGGGACCATTTGTTTCCATTTTTTTTTTTATTTATGATTTCCAAAACTATCAAATTTATATAATTCCATGGTTTAGTTTATTTGATTTGTAAACTTCTATTGAATTCAAAATTGTTATGGATATTCAAATATCATTATTTAACCATTTTTCTTTGAAAAAATAGTAAAGAATGCAATCTTGATTTTTTTGATATTATTATGAATTCAATTAAAACTTATTATCAATGAGCATTAAAATCTGTTTACATCATTCGACATCATCACCGTTGCTTATTAAGAATCTTCAAACTGTCATTAAGTGATTATTAAATCATAAGCAACCATTAAATACCTATCACGCTATCAATTTAGGCTCATTGTTACTTTTGAAATCTTAAACAATCGTTTATTGACTAACTATTCAAAACAAACAACGTGGTTACCAATTGACCTTAAAATCATGTTGGCCATCACCATTTATTGGCAAGTGATCATCGTCAAGCATTCTTCAAATGATTTAGGCTATCATCCACAGTCTCGCCTCTCTCAATCGTCGATCACCTCATAGATATTTCCATTGACTATAAAGATGCATGTGTTCATCAATTTAAATTTCAAATGTTTATCTAGAAGGCCAACATGTACCAATCAATGAAAAAAAAGGCAAAACCTCGAATTCTCATGCTCAAGGTTTGCCCTCAAGGCAACATGCTTGAGGCCAACCTTTAAGGCTCCATGCTCTGAGCCAATCTCAAGATAACATTATTAAGTCCCAACTATTGAAAGCTTAGCCACTTGAGTTCAATTTTGTGAAGCTTAATCTATATAAGCCAAGTCTCTAACAACAAATTTATTGAGTTTGAAATAAAAGACCCTATCACTTCAACTAAACAATCCATGTTAAGTAAAACTCACTTACGAACAGAATAAAAAAAATCAATAATGATAAATTGTCTCAATCACTAACATGCTTCACATCGTTTGAATAGGATGCTTAACCACCCACATGTGGGATAATTTAGTGATGCACGTAATGTTATTATTGAAGAGATAAATGAATAAAAATCTAACCACCACTATCTTCCTAACTAATGGCCAACCGAAGTGACACATAAGAAATGTCTGAACCATACTTTTGCATCACCACATGCAGAACAATTGTCAAATAAATAAAAAAATAAATAAAGATAGTGATTGACAATCTCTAATGTATAATCAATATTAACTAAAAAGAAATATTTGAGATTCAATAGAATATAAATGATATACCTATCGAAAGGCTATCACTTTCCTTAAAAAGAGAGATTCAAATTAGTTTCATGGTATTTCTCGTTTTTCCTAAGTTATTTTTAACTTACAAAGATCTGAATTCTTTCTTTTGATCCATATTAAACTTCTTTGTGATCACTCTTCTAAAGGTTCTTAATTATTTTTACTAAATTCATTAAATCTAATTTTTGTATCAATTGATTATTAATAAGACATAATAAATAATTTATTTTTGAAAAGCTAAATTTTAAATACAAAAAAATTAAATAATATATTTAAATCTATTATAAGATCACCAATGATTATGTACTATTTAAAATAGTCAAAAGAATCATCATAATATTAATTATAAAAATATCTAATTTTTCACATATTTCTCAAGATTAATTATATATAGAGTAAATCTATTTTCAAATCACCAATATATTAGAGCAAGTGGCATATAAATTAATAATGCCGTCTCAATTGGGTGATATGCACATCTTTATGTCTCATCATTTATAAAATACATTCTTATTTATTTTGAAGAAAAAATTTCAAAAATAAAATTTTTGTAAGATAAAAAAGAATCATAACACTTTAAGTTTTTTTTCAAAGTTGGTTTTCATATAATTGTATCTAAAATATTTATTTAAAAAAATAATGAAATTATTAAAATAAATATGATGTCAATATCATCTTAGTATAATAAAAAATAGATATTAATATCTTATTAAGTGAAACAATAAAGTGCATTGGAGATCATGCACCAAAGACATTAATATATCAAATTTATTTAAGATAAATAAATAATAAATTGTTTCACACATTTTATATTATGCATCACAATGACTTTATTTATAGAACAATTTTTTTTTATTTCTCATATTAGGAAAAAAAAGTTAAGCAAATATTTTTCATAAAAACTTTATTTTTTTACATAAACCTTTTTGTAAATCTTTTTAAAAAAACTTTTTAATTTAATTTTCAAAATTTTTAGGAGACAAGATACATTGTATTATTTTTTAGTGGTCCCCTTAATAATATTCCTTTTCTTGAGTGGATGTAATATTCTCAAGGCAAGAACAATGGGATAAGGTTAAAAATCCCTTTCATCATTTTATTTTTATTTTTTCTAATAATAATAAAATATTCATTTTTTATATTACTTGTGCATTAAACTTAGCAACTCAAACGTTGAGAAGCCATTGATGATGATCGTATTGGAAATTGGTGTTTTGGTTATACCCCTCATCCTTGTCTTTGCGCCTTGCAGAAGGTTAACCCTCCTCGTCGCCAAGCTGCAGACTATCCACCGATCCTTCGCCGACGCCAGCCTCCTGACGCTGGCGACCTGGGTTCAGATGGCCGAGATCAACTTCATGGCTTTCATGGCATGAATGCTGTTCTCCGGCTACTGACTTCGTTTACATTTTGTGTAGCTTTTCTTTGGGTATTTAGCTTTGGGTTGGTGTTTCTTAAGATCCAGGCTTGAGGGCTGTTTCTATTTCTTGATGACTGTCTTCTGAAGTGCTTCTTTCTTCTTTCTTTTAGGTCTAAAACAGCTGAAATTTTTTAGAAGACGATGATGTTTTGAGGTCACCTCCTTCATGTGCTCTCGTTGGCATGCACATGGGAATGTTTTAATCATTATAGAATATCTCATGTGTTCACACTTGTTTCTGTAAATAATTCGGCTGATTTTTATACTAATTAGATTATTTAGAATGATTTATGATTTATAGAATATCTCATGTGTTCACATGCTTCATCTTCTTCCCTAACTGATCAATCTCATGAGGATTTATGATAAATATTTCAATTTCTTTTTTAATTCACTTCACAAAGATCTTCTTCATTAACTGTTCTAGTTTTTTACATTGCTTGCTTCATGAAGTAAGGCACTCAAAAGGTTGCAATATAAGAAAGAAGCATTTCCAAAACCACGTATATAATAAATATATAATTTTCCAAGTAAGTTCTTCTAAGCCAAGAACTATATTTCCTGAGACAGGAAGATCCGTACGTTACGTTAAGGTTCTACGTTAAAACAATGGCAAGAAAACACAACCCCAAAAGATGACATGCACAGCGACGAGCTCAAGCATCGCGAGACTCGGATTGCTGTTCCATGATGTGAGACATGAGCTTCGAGAGTTCTGAGATAGCATTCTGGACCTGTTCGTCGTCGTTGCTGGTCGGTCGGACCCATGGCGGTGGCTGCCACGTCGTTTGGTAGCCGACCGTCGACCGTCTCGCCTTCCTGTACGATGTTAGAGCTTTCTCCAGGTCTGATTGCTTCAATGGTCTTGGTCCCTACAACAAAATCTCGCAACATTTCAATCTTTGCTTACCAAGATGTAAAGGAATGAAGGGAAAAAAGTTGTTATCTTACGTAGGGGTTTTCACCATTCCTTTCAGATTGGAGCAACTCTCTGACTGGAATATAGGCAGCCTGCTTGCACAGCTCGAAGATGTCTGAGCCGGTGAATCCTTCACATTGGCGAGCAATGCAGTCATAGTCGATGTCTTCTTCAACCTTTTCCCCCTTCAAAATCACCTTCAGTATCTTGGATCTCTCGCTTTGATCCGGTATGCCAATTTCAAAGGCTTGAGGGAATCGCCTTAGTATTGCATCGTCCAGCTCGTTTGGCCTGTTCGTAGCAGCTAGAACCATTACACGTGCATTCTCTGTTGAAGGAAAGAAAGACATGGTCAAATCTTTTGTAAGATGATGATGATGAATCTTTGAAGTTAAAAATAGCATAGCGTTTACACATCATCACTTGATATGTGCCAACAAGCACAAGATCTGATCCTTTCGAAGCTAATAACTTCAACATATTTCACTATAGCAATACATCCTTTGCATTCATGTTCTCAAGTGATTGTCTTCTTCGTCAATGCAAACCCATGAGGTTTTGGAACAAGCTCCATGGATGTTGAGAACTTGCATATTGTTATATTCTTATCAAACTTACACAAATGACCACATTAATCAATCTAAAGTAACTTTATTTGGCTATAAACTTCATCTATAAAACACAATCATTCTGCTTACAGTAAGGAAATTCAGTTTAATATCAGTCTAAGGTGCCATTTTCTAGTTGGTATTTGACGAAAACATGCTCAGAAAGTTATACTTCATAAGATTCTAAAGATGAGTATTAACAAGGAAACAAATGTAGATTATATGAACAACTAAGCATACAAAAGCAAGCAATGTCTAAGAATGGAAGAGCAAAGCTGCTTTACTCACGATCTGTGGTGAAGCCATCCCATAAAGACATAAACTCAGTCTTCATATTAGTCATCACTTCATGATCAGTATTTCTACGCTGTCCCAAGAAGCTGTCAACCTCGTCAATGAAAATAATGGCAGGCTGGAGCTTGTAAGCCAGTGTGAATACTGCAGCTACTGCAATGATCAAAGAAAAAAATGTTTGAGAAGGCAATAACTCAACGGACATCAACAAAGCAACACAATAAAGCCTCAAGCATAAATGGTTCAAAGCTTCCTAAACAAAACTATCCATGTTCTGAAAACAAATAGCTAAAAAGCCATGAAATCTAAAATAACAATATATGGAACATTTGATAAACAAATAGACAAAGCTTCATGGTGAACTTACATTATTAAAACACTACTTATAGGAGCAAGGAACATGGGTCAGATAAAGAGTCAACTTCCAACAATTCCATCTAGCTCAAACCAAATTAAATCAGTTCAATGTAAGATCATAAGGTCTAGATGATGAGAAAAAAGGAGTGCTAAGGATAGCTTGTGAGGAACTTCACTACGCTCAGACAGTAGACATATTTGATTAGTGCTGTCATCATTGGAAAAGAAACTCGAATGTACAGGAAGTCTCAAACAATGTACACAGACCAGCAAACCACAAAGCACCAGCAAAACTCGCAGGCATCACCTTTTAGGGATAGTATGCACATAGGTATACTTTAAACGTTCCTTACCTATCTGATACTGTGACTTCATCTAGAAAACCCAAATCAAATCTAAAATAATGCAATACCAACACATCTTAAATATGTAAATGTCAACATTTAGAGATACAAAAAACTTCAAGAAGCAAATAAAAAAAAAAAAAAACACAAAATATGATGTTGAAGTGATACACATAGAACAAGATGTTTGAAGTGTATTTTCAATTAAAATTTCAAAGAATAAAAAAGATAATTAAAATTAGTTATTCATTTTAATAGGCACAACCACCTAACCAGGGATCAATAATGGGACTATCAATGATATCCCAAAAGAAAGAAGTATAACAAAAAGGAATCAAACGCAATGAGAACTAAAATGAGCTTTCCCAACTCAACTACCAAGTGATTAGTTTCCAAAATGAACTACCCAAAGCAAGCAGCATAACAAAAAGAAATCAAAGCCAAAAATAACCAAAATGATCTTTCCCAACTCAACTACCAAGTGATTAGTTTCCAAACTGAACCACCCAAAGCGAGCAGCGAATTCCTCAGGACAATCAAGAGGAACCACAAAGAGATCATACACAATCCAGGAACTTAACGGTAAAGCAAAGGGATTTTTGTTATTGGTCTAACCAAACTGTCCAGTTCAAATAGAAGTTTTCAACGTTGTCTCCTATATGAACCCAAATCAAACCTTTTCAAAATATATTTGACTGTTCATATTTTGGTTGTTGTGGAAAAATCAGGATATATTTTAGGTTGATATAGGAAGATCTATTTTAGGTTGAGAATAGGGAGATCTGCATGAGATCCATGAAAGCTTCTCTATGTTTTTTTTTTTTTCTTTTAGGAACCTTTTAGTTGTTTAAGCATAGATATCCTCTATGTTTGTTGTGCTAAATTTCCCATGGAGCCTTGAAGAGTATGAAAGGTACCCTTAGGTATAAAGAGAAGCTCATATTGAACCATGCACAATTCCCAAACTTAGCAATAAACATCCCTAATAGAGAAGAACACCTTGCAATTATTAATCTATAGAAAAGTTTCTCCAAGCTCCCTCTACTTGATATTCATGCACACAATTCCTGCATACTATTTTCTCTCTTTAAGACCTCTCCCAAATCCTCATCATTATGGAGTTAACATCCTAAAGAAAATCCACACTGGATCACTGATATGGTTCGTATTAGAGAAATTCAAACCTATTGTGAGAAGGATTGTATAATTAAGTTAAAAAGAGGAAAGGTCATGGAGATAGAAAATTGCAATGATAGCAACAAGAAAAACTGTTTCAAATAAGAGTTGTGTTTCTCAATGCATGTGTGGTTACCAGCTTGACATAACAAGCACAATTCATGTAGATTCTTCAACAAATAGTGACAACAAGAAAACAACGGCATCAAGAAAATAGACATCAAACCAAGAAAAAACATACGAGACAAAAAGATAATGGAGAAGAGAAATCAATGAACTTTCACAAGAGGGAATATTGTAAATGAGACAAAAGATGATACCTCCCTTGTTTACCCTAAAGGAAAACTAAGATATTCAAGCCAAAAGCAAAGTTAAAAGTACAAACATATGAATGAATGACAAAAAGTCGAATGCTGAAAAGTTAGGCGCGTGGTGTTAGCCCCAAAAGCCTAATACAAGTATTTAATGACATAAACTTACGAATGTAAGTTATTCATGATATGTCCTAAACATTTAAGGTTAAACATATTAAAAAGACAAGTAAATGATTAATGAAATAGTTTGACAATGAAATACATTGGACAATAAGATTCACAAAGCCAAGAGGAACATGAACACATTAGAGGGAAGGTTGAGTCATGGACTTATTATGTTAAGAATAATATGGGGTATTTCCATCAGATGTCCTTACAAACGTCTCAAAGGAATCATCACTATGATACAGCAAGAGTTTGAGATCAACATATATAAACAGAATTTTGATTTTTCAAGTGGATTTCACAAGCATAAGGTTCATCAATCAATTCATCAATGTTTAACCTTCAATACATAGCAAAATAGCATCTTGGAAACATTGGAACATTCCAATTTCAAAATCTTCTAACTGTTAGACTTTAAAACTAAATTGTTTCAATTTTTTTTTTTTGAAAAATCAGACATCTAGTTACTAAGGAGTTGGCAATCTAATCAATTCACTCTAATCATTCATCAAATGGCCTCAAACAAAAATTTGGTCTCTTTGTCCCCTTAATTTGATGTCTATGATTAGAAGTTTGATCGATTAAGTTCCAAAGAGACCAAAAATAAACCCTCTAACACTTCCCTACAAGAAGGCCTAGGATACTTGCAACCTGTTAAGCTCTTACCTCTCATATTGGTGGGATCTCCCTACCACTTGGCTAAAGGTCAAATTTGATTGCTTATTGGTTCATAACACGCTTATAGATGCAACAATAGGTGCCAAAGTTGATCAGGGTTCCTTTCTTACTGCAGAGGAAGTGGGAATTCTCACTTTTACTATCACTATTGTTGAGAAGACCAAAGCCTTCCCTATGGGTAAGATGGCATGTTCCTTTGCAACCACTTTAGTAGACTATACATCGATGATGACACATATTTGGTTCTCATGGACATCATGCATGTTTATATAGTATGATTAGGACAATCACAAACATTTTTGAGATAGCTTCTTTTTTACTCTCATATAAAAGCTATAGGCTCGTCTAAGTCATGAATAATGCTGCTAATTTTTGCGCCTAAGACACAGTTTCCCTTCCCAATGTTTTTGTCACAAAGCTATATCAAAATCGCTCGTTTTGACATTAGCGTTGACCTGAACTTGTATAAAATAATTGTAGAATAGTCAAACTTCTCACTTTCATGCATTTTTAGTAGATCAATCACAATTCAATTTTTGTTTAACAAAGACAAATATATTTAAAATTCAACACCTTATTGAATTTTTTAACATATTTATATTAAAGCTCTTCCTAGATATAAGTATCATGAGTTTTAACATTACATAAAAACTTCAAGAAAGCCAAAATATAATTGTTAAAGTTATGTCTTAATTAATCCCCTAATATCAAGCTAAGAGAACCTAAATATAAATTTAATAATAATAATAATAATAATAATATGTAATAAGAATAGCTTTTTTAAACTACAACTTAATAATATATAATGGGGGTATGTTGTATTTTAGTTTCATACTTTGAGTCAGATATTGTTTCTCTTTATGAATTAATTGGATCAAAACTCAAATCATGCCAAGCTTTGGTCTACTAAGTTCTTCATTAATCGAATGCAATTGAAATTAGTTTCACGCAATTTATTGGATCTTTTCAACAAAGGTATCATGATTAAATTCTTGAATCTAATGGGATCCAGTAGAAACAACACGATAAGCATAGTTAAAGCTAGTCCAAATTCTTTTAAATATTTAAAACAATGCAAAAGAGCACTAACATGATAAATCCTAGATGATTTACCCAAAGCTTCAACCAAAGTCAACCAAAAGTAAGAACAAAGAAAAGAAGTTGGTCGTTACAAGTGATGGCAAAGTTCTCTTAGAAATAGTATGGGCATGGGACAATAGCAATGCCAAAGAGGTAAAAGTCAACACTAAGAGGAGTTCGACCAATAGAACATTTGATCACTACATAAATCCAAGTGAAAGTGATAGATATGATTTGGATAAATAAAATAGACCAAGTTAGCTTGGAGACAACATCGCATTCGCAATGATATGATTTGGGATAAAGCCAAGATGATAAAGGAGTTAAAAACAGAATGCAAATTGTGCTTTGCTATCACAAGAGAGTTTGTGGAAGGGGTGTCTGATTTGGAACCATTTAATGCATTTCATGTGAAATTTGGTAGTCACAACATATGGGGTAAGATACCATCCACTACCGCTATCGCATGATATGCCACTGCAAAAGGACAAAAAGACCTTCTAACTCAAAGGAAACAATGAGACATGATATCACAAAGTAATGCATATAACACACTATACATGTTAGTTATTTTTACAAAGAAAAAATCTCTAGCCCACTGCCCAATCCTAGTTAAATGAGAAAGAAGATAACATCCATTTGGACCAAGAAGGTAAAGAAAGCAAACCAATTGAAGGAAGAATAAAGCATAATGTAATATAAACACAAGGGAAACCAACATATGGGGAAGACACCATTCGACTAGCACATGGTGTGGGATGCCATAAACTAGAGGAAAATATCGAGAGAAGCGATGAGAGTGATGCATGTTTTTCTTCTTTCTCAACCCAAACTAGATTCATAATAATGAGCCTTTTTTTCAGAAGGCACACATCATCAATGGATCAATGAAAAGTCTTAAACAGCAACAATAATCTTCCATAAATAACACAAGAAGGAATCAATCACCCAGAGCAATCACAATTGCCTAGGACAATCAAAAGGACTCATTGGGGTGAACACGTAACAAATAGAAGAAAACAAACTTGATTTAGCCAAATTGAATGGTAAATACAAAGAAGAATTATTATTGTTTGTCTAGTTGTTCTACATGATCCCTCAATTAAACAATGAAACTCCTTATTTCTAAGCAATTTTGGCTCACTTGACTAGGCTTACTTCCTTTGGGACTACTTTCTAAGTAGTGGCCTCTCTCACAAGCTCATTAGAATACTTTGTGGTTATCACCTTCTACTCTTAGCTAGCCATACCACTATTTAACCCCCACTTCACAGCATTGAAGTTTATGATTGAAGGGGAAGCAAAACAGTCACAATGATGGTATAAGACTACGATGAAGAGTGGTGATGTTGTAAACATTAAGAAGTGACGAAATCGACATGAAGGAAATTGACCTAAAAGGGAAATCTATCGTCAATTAAACAAAAATGGGGAGAAGCAAGACAACTAGATAGAGAAGAAATTTTAGAATATTTTAAATATAAAAGTCGCTCTTCGATGAAAGTAGAAAAGAATTTAAAAATTTCAAAGCAATTTGAATCAATTTCTTAAGATTTCAACACCAAACAAAAGACACCCTAAATTCAAAGAAATTAATCTCCCATCATACCTCTTCAAAATAAAACATTTTAAACATAAAAACTTTTAGAGGAGAATATGATCTAACATATCCTAATTTTTCATGAAATCTAGTCATTTCTACTAAGGAAAAAACAAAAAAAAAGTAAAAAAAGGCATAAGTTTAGTAGTTTTTTCACAAAGGATTTTGAAAGAAGGGTTTTATGCCAAAACTTATATCAAATTCAACAATTCTTTTTTCCAAATTGGACGGAACAAAGTATGAAAGAAAATCCAACAATAAGATTAAGCAATTAGGTTTTTGGTTTTATTTTAGAGTGGAGAATAAAATGAAGTGGACAGATTTCCCATAAATAAAGTAAGCCTCACAAGATGAAATCAAAGTGCAAATGATTATAGAATGTTTAGGATAACCTCTATCAACATCAAAACAATTCTTCACAGAGTTTAGGATTCACGACATGATATCTCTAATTCTAGAAATGCAGCATCTCACAACATCTCCCACTAGCCCTTTTGGACGCAACTCACCAAGAAGGAAAAAGATTGATTTCCTCTAGCTCAAAAGCATTCTCGTTCTTGTTCTATCTTCATATGATAAGGTTATAAGCTTTCATAGAGTTGCACAAGCTTAATGTGCAAAACAAAACATTGAAAAATGCTCTAAAATATGCAATTTAACCAATGCTAACTAATGTTGAAAACACAGTGCAGTTGTCAAATAGTATGGTGCGATTTCTTACTAATAGCATGGCGTGATTAGTTAATCGTACAAGGCAATTGGTATGGTTGGTCCAATCAACGCGACAATTATAGTAGCTATTTTGATATATCAAGTGGGTTTGAATCAACAAAACCACATAGCATGACCTAAAAACAACCTAGTATAATATAGGTTCACAAAATGAGCTTGAAAAATTCATACTATCCTAAAAGGTAAAAATAATGCAAACAACGATATATTAATCCTAAACCCATAAAAGTAGGCCTAGCACACCCAAAAAGCTGCAATAACATACAAGTTGAAAAATATGGTGCATATCTAATATCCCAAATAACTCAATACACCCAAACCTTAGTGTACCAAAATGCCTAAAACACAAAAAAAATGGAAAACACGATAATATTATAAGTATCCTCCTAAAAATGATGACCCAAATTTGAAAAGATAGAAATCATCTCTAATGGCTAGCAGGGATCCTAGAGAATCCGCTCTAATAATGTCAGAATAACAAATTATAGCATCCTCTGTGCTCAAGGTTAATGAAACCCTTGATGGTTTCGAAAGCTAGCATGGGCATCTCTTTTATTTTTTCATTTCTTTTATAACTTATAGGCTTGATTCTTTTGTGTAAAGTCATATCACTATAAGATCTTATGATCATGTGTGTGCCAGCCCTTTTGGATCAATGACATAAAACTCCTCTGGGTTCGATGTATTTAGACTTTTTGGGTCAATTTGTGTCGACTATTTTGACTTAATAATGCAAGACTTCTTTAGGTCTGATGATAACATAACCTCTCTTACGACAATGGTAAAAAAGATTTTTGTCTAGCTACTTTTGCAAATGGCATATAGAAAACTAAAACCTTCATGGTTAATTGTAGATGCAAGCTAAAAATTTAACCAAAATACCTAAAAATTGTCATGTATTTTCTTGCTTTTATTTTTTTCATTACAATTCTTCTTTCAAGTTTATATTTCAAGTAACATAAAATTTTTGAAATCCACAATTCAACCATATGCTCTACAAGAACAAGTTGTCATAACTTATATTTTTCATCAAATACTATGAAGTACTACTCTTTAAGAGCTAAAATTCAGAATTCTCTATCCATTTACTAGGAATGGATCACAATTTACCAATGGAAAAAGAATACTTGCAAGCAAAAAGACACTCAAAGTTTACTCTATAAGAGAAAATCTTAAATAAACAAATTAAGATTGAATTTGCCTATCAAAACTACGATTCTTCTTCCCTCTCATGTCTACTTCGTTCTTAACATTCAACAAATTGGATTCATTTCATCACAGAATTTTGTGGATTCTTCAGGGGATGGGATGTCTTTGCTTCTTTCATGCATTCATCTATCACATGACTCCTATAATGAAAAACAAAGAAACTTGCTTACACCCAAATATGTAAATGGTACTCCCATACAATTTTTCACACACTTTTGCATGCATGGATTCATAATTGGAAATCTAAACATGCATGTCAGTTAGAGAAGACCGCTACTTAATGTGGAACAACTTATCACGTATTATGTCTCACATGGAAGAAACTAAGAATAACTATTTTTAGATAAGCTACTTTCATAATATACTGAAGTTGATGGCCCATTAAACCACCCAAAATCAACTTCACTTCAAACTAGTGATAATTTTGCGCAATCACATCACAAAATTCTAATCTCATTTATATCACAATCCAAACAACAAAGTAATATTTCATATTTATATTATATATATGGGCACTTTATGGACATGATGCCCCTGAAAAAGTTGACACCTAAATAAGGAAATCACTTCATGTACAAAAAAACCAAATTAAAGTGCTTTTCATAAGCATACTGAACTTCACTGCATATTAACATGCTCATAATGATAGGCCAAAGTAATTAACATGACGTTTCATGTAATTAATGTATAATATGAAGCATGAAATGATCATCCACATATATGATATGCACACATGTAATCTCAAGCATGGGCAATAAGTTTGCATATATAGATACTAAACTGATTGAAAATAAAATTAGTATTCACAAGTGCAATAAATTGACTACCTTAATTTGATTAAATAGTCGTAAATTTTAAAGGGAAATTGGCATACAAGGAAATTAACATGCCTCCAAAAGAAAATACTAAAATGCATGCTCTTACCAAGTTTTTGAGCATCACCAAACCACTTGCTCATTAAATTGGATACTCTAACATTGATGAAAACAGCTTCAGCTTCTTTGGCAAGGGCTTTGGCTAGCATTGTTTTTCCAGTGCCTGGCGGCCCATACAATAAAACTCCCTTTTGAGGGCTAAGAAGCTTCCCATGAGCAAACAATTCTGGCCGCCTTAGAGGAAGAATGACCAGCTCGAACAATGCCTGCTTAATGTTCTCTAATCCTCCAATAGAACTGAACTCAACATCAATATGATCTGGATTAATAACATCACAGGCTATCACATCCTGCACAGAAAAAAGCATTGTCTAAAGCATATCCAAGATAGATAAAGGCAGAGGAAAATTAAATAAAAATGATATCACGCAGGGACATAGTCAAAAGCATGATTACACTTGATAAAGAGAAAAAAAAAGAAAAATGCAATGAAGACAGATGCAGGAAGAAGTTTCACAATAGAAACTTAACCTAGTAGTCTAAGGCTAACATGAAACAATCTATGTTTGTTAAAAATGAGTCCAGTTGACCGGTATGATTTTGTAATGAAGTACAGAAGAAGCTAAAACAATAACTAGGATTGAATGCATGTGATAAATCCAAGAATTGAATAGGAAGTCCCAAAGTACCTAGGTGATAATCTAGTAACCAGGATACCCAACAAATTTATGTGATAAATCCATGAATTGTATAAGAAATCCCAAAATATCTAATTGATATGTTCACCAATATCAAAAACACCAAAATATGTCATTACCAAAAAGTGGTGAATGATGCTTTAGATAGTGCCAACATCCAACTAGATACGACAAATTGCAATCTACACAATTTCTTTAACAGTTTGCAGGTCATTTGATCTAATTGATGTACACAAATAAACAGGCAATGGCGATGCCATAGGGGTGACAATGGCATCTAAGTGAGGTAGAAAAGGTTGGGATATCATCAAATGCTTAGTATCAGAGTGTAATAAGAGGCTGACGATGTTTTGGAGGCTTGTGAAGGAGGCAGCTCCAACATATTAAAACAAAGAAACCATAAATGTGACAGTGAGCAGAATTCAAAAGAATGTTTAATAAGAATCCAATGTACAAAAAAGAATAATAGAAAATTTATATATTGTGAATGAGGTAACTAGTGAATGGATCTTGTTAGATAAAAAGTTTTGGAACGTTTAATAATTTGATAGGATGGAGTCTGTGAATATTAGAACTTGCAAAGATACAAGGGTTTTTGTCAAAAGACATTGCAAAACCCCAATTAAAAGCTACTTCAACTTATGGGAAGAACTTTTTTAAGGTTAAAGCCAATTGATGAATTTAAAGATTGAATCATCATTGACTTTGATATCAACATCATTGTATAATAAAGGAATCATAATGGTGTTAAATCATCACAAAGGAAGACATGGTTCAAGCACACATGTTTGACTAAGTTCACGACTAAGATAATAAAGTTAATATTCATCATGCAAGGGTTAATTTTATTCAAAATGTAGGAATGCAATAGACACGTTTAACAGGAAAATGTCTTTTGAAGTAATAAAATTACCAAGCCGCAATGCCAAGCCCTCTTGCCTAGCAGGTAAATATGTGCTGAATCATTCAAACCAACATATGGCCCAAATCCATTGAGTTGCAGGAATTCATAATGCATGCAATTGAGGCATTCTAACAAACCAATAAATTTAAACCTTTCTCCTCCATAATTAACATAAGAAAAGTCCACCAATTACCATCTTCCAAATTCGAGGATCACATTTCCAATCTATGCTTCACATGCTTGACCATATACTTATCGACATTAATTTCCATTCTATCTATTCGAACAACTTCACAAATGCAACCTTTGATCATGAAAGAAGCACTAATTTTATTTGAATGTTTGTACCGTGCAAGTTGGCACATGCATGAAATAACATCGTTAATCTTACTACAATAGTACAAAACTTGTCGCTCCAACGACGCTTAACATAGATAGCTAGACTATTAACTAGCTCATGTATTCATACAAAAAATTTCTTTGAGTTCACGTCAAGTTAAATTGAAAGGGGCTTATGTGTTATTAATAACCTTAGTTCCCACCATTTGTATAATTTTGAAAAAAAAAAAACATGATTCTATCCTTATTCCTCTTTGCTTCTATTATAATATCTTTCAAGTTCTTTTTTAGAATTGTGCCAAATTGCTAACATCATTTTTATGAAGAATCTAGTTTAAGTGACAAAACTTGAGCATTTAAGTATCAATTTCTTAGCCTTCTCACCCAATCACTAAGTTTAAAGGTACACACTTGTCTTTTTAAAGATATAACAGCCATCAACTCTATTAACTTACTCAACAGAGTACCAATTTTCATACAAAAGAAAGGGGTAAACACTATAAATTGAAATAACAATGAAAGGTATTTTTTTTTTTCATTTAGCAATCCATGTCAAGCAAAAAGCCAACAAGAATGAATGGAACATGTTAAAAAACACTTTTTATGTATCAAAAACATTTTTTGCTGATTTGAAAATGGTTATTCTTGCCATATATTTTGTAAGGAACAAGCTGTAATTCATATTTTCAATTTATGGAAAGAAAGACAATAACTAGGTTGGAATAAAAAAGGTGTTTCGAGGTTGTTTTTTTTTCTCAAAGGCAAAGTGTATAAATATCTGCCTAAACAAGGGAGGTGGCTACTATAAAGGCTAAAATCTGTGAATATCTCTCTCGTTTGATTTTTGCAATAACCTTATGAAGTGTAACAGTTCATTAATCTAACGATAAAAATATTTAAAAGGAAACCCAAAACCCGCCCACATCTTAGACAGATCTCCAATTCCTCAACGAACCAATTTCCATAGTTCAGGTACAATGTCGCTTATTCCAATCTACAGTTAACATGCATGAACCATCTTAACCCACTCTAAAATTAACTTCATTGAAGTGAATCTTTTCACAAGTGCCACCACAGATCATGACAGAAACACTCATACCCTTGTACTTTGCAAGTCAACACATGCACTGCACAGTATCACTGGTCTAGTCATAATAGCATAAAGCTTCTCCAACAATTCTTAACATGGATACCTAAAACTACAAAACTAAGGTAATCATACCAAAATTTCTCTTCAAGCTCACATAAATTCTTATTTAAGAGCATAAGCATCCTTAACCTCAATAGTCTACTTAACTAATATGATTTCTAAAAAACATGATGATACCCATACTCCTATTCATCTCTGCTATAACAAACTTCAACTTCTTCTCTAAAAATTTGCCAAAATGCCATTTTTAGCTTTTCTTTGTGTTCAAATAACAAAACTTGACCGTTAAAAAATGGACTTCCCTATATATAAATATATATATCTCTCTCTAGCATGAAAGCCAAAAAAAAATCCTAAATAATAAAAATTCTGCATACTAGATGGAAAGAAAAAAAGAAGTAGAACGTATAAAGACACCTCGTATTGATTGGTCTGGATAAGCGGACGGCCAAGTCGCTTGGCAATCTCCTTCTTCTGCTCGAGGGCCTTCTTTGAAGCGGCACGGTTTGGGTCGAGATGGCGGAGCCCTGCGAAGAGGACGAGGCAACTCAGCGCCGCGCTCGCCGCATAAAGCACGAGCTCTTGCACGAACCTTGCCTGCGAATCCCTCATTCCCACCCCAGAAGCGATAAACGAAAGCAAAATTCCTTCCTTTTTTGGGTACAAGTCTAGGTATACAAATCGCACTTCACGGCCGCAGAACGCATGTGTTGCCCAACAGTACTCTCCTAGCTTGGTAAACTTATCTAAATTCATTTTTTGGAGCATTTCCCCACAACCGGATAACTTGTCTTTTAAGCAAAGCAATAATAGGGAACATAGCTTGATTTGGTTTTTATGATAATAATTAGAATATAATCACTTAGCAAAATTAAAAAAAAATATCATTCCAAATAAAAAATATTTGATAGATCATAAATAAAATATAACATAAAAAAACATTTATGTGTATATATATATATATATATAAACATTTTTGTCCTTTGAATATTTGAAAGTGAAGTTATAATTTTCTTAAAGAAAACATTGTAATAGATTCCATGTAAGATCCAATGTGAGAAATTCTTTAAAAATAAAATTATATCAAAAGGCAATGAAGTTTTAAGAGCACTATATCAAAATCCTACATAAATAAAATTATAGGAAAAAAATTGTATATGATTATAAAAAATATAGTTTCCATATATTATTCAAATTTTTTATTTTGTTATTATATCATTTAATAATTGTACTTTCACACATATATTATAAAAAAATGTTGATATAATGTGATGAACTCTTTCCTTGAAGCTACTAGATCATCTCATTTTTGTTAATTATTTTTTATATAAATTTAAATAATATATTTCATAAAATTGATAACTAAGCATGTAAATAAAAAAAAACTTACTTTATGTTTTCAAAATCAAAGTTCTTACAACAAAAATTTAAAAGTGCATTCTCATAAGTCAAACTAATATATAAATATCACAACTTCTAACATATCAAATTTGTTAACATTTAATACAATTATGTACATAAAAGTAAATAATATAGTATAGAAAGTGACAACTCTTCATTATAGCTCCCTATAATCCCATGATGAGCATTCCTTTTTGGAGGAAATTACACAACATCGCTCCCAGACTTCTTTAGGTATTGGATGTCGCAAGGGTACCCAAAGGGGTCGACATAATGAGAAAGGATGTTGTACATGGTCTTAGTCGGCATTTTGTTAGTACAATGTGGTTCTATGATGAACCAAGTATAAATTGGTGACCATGTGTGACGCATAATACTTAAGAGGATGAGTAGTGATGTCAATTGATTTCCTGGGGGAGGAATTAGTGGGCAAAAATATTTTGTTTTTAAATAAATTTATAGGTGAATGTAAATAAGAATAAATTGTTTCATATCAATAATTAAAGAAGAAGTTCTTTGTATTTATATGAAAAATTATAATCTTAAGATGTTGAAATATTTTTTTAACAATAAATCCCACTTATAACATATGAATTTAAGGGGATAATGTCTTAACACTATAAGATGATGATATTACAATTGAAGTGGTATATAGAAATAAATGTAATGTGTAAATTAATAATCCATGATATTGATATATGGTGTGGTTTGCAATTTTTTTATAAAGAATATAATGGAAAGTAATAATTGATATTTCTTTTAGACATTGTTTCTCTTATATAGGGGAGTGTAAGTGATGCAAAGGTATCTAACATTAGCTTACAAAACATACATCCATTGCGTCTCGTTTATTCCACAAGTCTATCGGTACAAATTTTAGTTAAAAATTACTTTAAAAAGTACATAAATTTGAATTTTTTTATTAATTTCGCCATTTATAATCATCCGCTGTCATCTACTATCGTCATCGCCACCATCAATAGCCGCCATCTAATCATGATCAATGTATAGTATCTTTTCATATTCTTAATAATTTATTAAAAATCTTTAATGTTGTAAACACCAATTTATACATTAATAAAAGTATAAATCTATCTTGTATCAATAAGTGTTACGACTTTACATGATAAAATAAATATACTTTTATAGGTGTGATGACCTTATATAATAGGATAAAATAATCTTATATATGTACATAGAGCTATTATTATTTTATGCATAGCACATCATTATTTGGATGGTTAATTTATTAGACTTATAAGTTGAGATTATATGTATATTAGTTGGATCTAGAGAATAATGATTAGAAAGAAAATTAACTCTTATGAAAAATAATATGCTAAAAATTAGAAATAAAAAAACAATAATGAAGAAACTATTTCCATAATTAATTTAATTTTATTTTTATTATAAGTTATTATTTATTATTATTAGTTATCATATTATCATTATATTATTTTCATATAGAGTTGTTATATTTTTAATATTTCTTACATAGTTTATTCCTTGAGTGCTTTAAAATCTTATTAGTGTCAACATCACTGATAATATATCTATTATACGAAAAGATGGAAATTATGATACTATAGAGAATGACCTATCTTTTGGATGAGATAATAGATAGAGTTTGCAAATATCTATTTTTACATTATTTGTATTCAGTTTAATAGCTTTACTATATCTATCATTTTTATATATAGTTTTGTTGTTATGATATTTTATTTATGATTTTAAATTTTAAATGGTTTATTTTGTTTGGTTTTTATGGATGGAATGTGAGTTTATCATATCGTCAAGTAATTGCCTAAGAGTTTTACATGACATCATATGTTATGTTAAGTATTATTATTTATTGTAGATTAGTTATATGAGATATTGACAATGTCTTACTATGTTAAGTTATTATTCTCTTGGGTTGTTTTATATTGAACAAAGTAAGTTTTATCTTAAAAATGTATCTTAATATTTTAAGATTATAATATTTTATATAAATATTAAAAAATATTACTTAATAATCAATATAGGATAATTCATCATTATACCTCTCTATCTGAAAGCTTATAATAAATTACTTCTTATTCAGTAATATTTCTTTTAGTGATCATCTTTATGTTCACTCCTCGTACTCTTTGGTCATTAGTGTTATATAAAAAATTTAGTGTATCTTAACTCATTAGGTATCTCTAATGGGCAAAGTCCCAGTATTATTATAAAAGATTCAACTTAGTTAAGTGACTTATCTATTTCTTTTAAACGATGAAGATCCACAAATATAAAAATTAAATGAATAAGATTATATAAATCGAAATGGGATAGTCATCAATGGAAATTTGGTGATGGTACGATTGCTTATTATTTCATTTTAATATATTATGCCGTTTTATTATGTTATTTGTATGAGAATATTATTGTCCCAAATTTGTAATAATTTGCAATTCTTTTATATAGACGTTGCCTATCAAGCTAGTGTTAATAATCTTAATTATTTATTTGGCTTAATTATTATAAGTGACAATGATGTGTGTTATGAGACTTCAAGTGAAAAACTAAGGAAAATGATATCATAGCTTTGAAATAGTTACATTAACTAATATATCTTGAGAATATTATGATTTTAATTAATTTATTTATGTTATGAAAACTGTTTATCATTTGGCATATGTTCAAATCTGAAAAATGATAGTTTATTTTTTTATCATAAATTCAATAAAAATTACATGTTATTTATTTTGGAAAATAATTACATGATAATTATTTTTTAAAGGAAATATATTATTTATAAATACATTAATTGGTTTATATATTTCAAAGAATCCACTTGTATATTAAAAATAAGATTCAATAAAAAATTTTAATAAGTTTAAATAATTTATATTTTTCTAAACAAAAATATTATATTAAAATAATTTCTTCAAATATATAATTTTTTAAATGAACATATTTCATAAAAAATAATTTAAAAAATAAGTAGCTTCCTTTGAAAGAAGTCTCCTAATTGATTTATTGGTGTCAAACATATTATGTAAAATTTAAATTAATTTATGATTTTCTTTTAGAATAATTTATGAATTTAAAAATACATTTGAGAAAGTTATAAAATTAAAAATAAAGTTTTCTCATGAAATCTGTTTATTAACAATTGAGTTTAAAAAGTAAAAATAAAAAAAAAGTTTAAAATATTTCGCTAAGTAAAGTTTGCACTTTAATAAAATTTTGATTAAATTTAAAAAAAAATGACCAACATTAATATATATAAAGAATAAGCTATTTTGCCCCATTTCTACTAGAAACTACTCTTCGTTCCATTCTCGAGGCTTCGCACGAATCCTGCTAAAACCCTAGCAGGGCAGATCAGCTTCTGTTGTGCCGAGCTGAATCCGTGATGGCGACGGCAGCGCTGGTCCGGGGGTTGAGGCGGCGCCAACTTTCGGCTCCCCTTTTCTCTCATGTCAGATCGGTGAGCTCGTCATTAATTGTCTGAGTTTTCGTTTACTTGGTCACTTGATGGTCTTTGTTTCTTCTGTACATAGCCTTAAAGATACGTGCCATTGCTTTTAGTTGATTCACCGTGCCTTTCTTTCATACGCACTGTAATTCTTCGGACTAATTTGAGTTCCATGAATTTATGGCACGTATTGTATAGTGCGTTGTTATTGTAAGATTATCCTTAAAATATATCATAAAGAGTATTCCTATACAGCTCAATATCTCATTTGCATCTTTGAGTACGTCTGTTTTTGTATTTCGTTATTTGGAAACATGAGAGTTATCCTTTTGCTCCCGTAAGTGCTTTGTTTTGCTTAGGATTTTATTACTAGCCTTTTTGGCTTATTAATCTGAAAAATTATATGTAGATGGCCCTGGGATTAACTTGAGTTAGTATAAGACGTTGTTTGCTAACTTTGTGTTGGTCTATAGTTTTCCTCTGCAGTGTGTGATCGAGTTGAAGTCATTATTGGTATTTACAGGGTATTTTGTTCCCATCGAATATGTTGTATATGCTGCAGAATCTATGCAGGAGGTGAACCTGATCAGAAAAGGTGCAGTAAGAGGAGAACCTTTAGCATCTGCCAAGTCTGTGTTTGTGATTGGTAGGGAGAGCTTTATTCTGAATGCAAGCTAAATTTGTGTTGGTTGGTGTAAAAGGGTGCGCTAAGAGGATATAGTGCATATTTAGTAGGATTATACTAGGCATTTATACAGTGAAGTTTAACATTAAGAAATTATAATGGTGAATACATTTGATTGATTCACATTCAAGTAAAGACATTATTATTTTCAACTAAAGTTGAAGTGTAGGTAGTTAATAACAAGTTCAGTATTCTAATTAGCTATTAATGTACATTATTAATTAGTTATGTTAATCTAAATCAACCAATTTTTTAAATGCATTAGTACTTTTGGTACAAAGCAAATGAATGCGAGTACTTATTTAAGATCAATATTAGCATTTAGCCAATTGAAATGGGTGGGTTTCTGATTAGGCAGAACTAGGATGTTTAACTCGTATCATCTTGGTGGGTTAACTAGATGGATTTATTACTGTAGGACCAATGGACTAGTGCTTTTTCTTTCATCAAAATGCCCCAAGTAAAGTAGGATTATTAAAGAGGATTCATAACCTTAATTTGCTTGGTTATGAATCCATTTGCTAAGTTTTTGATTAGGAAGGACTAGGGTGTTTAACTCATATTATCTTGGTTGAGTTAACCAGATGGATTCATAATTATAGGATTGATGGACTAGTGCTTTTTCTTTTATCAAAATGCCCTAAGAAAAGTAGGATTATTAAAAAGGATTCATAACCTTAATTTGCTAAGTTAGAAGTGCTATAAAGTATTCAAAATTGCTAAAGAAGTCATGGTTGTTTCACCGTTGGCTTGTATTTTAATTCTTTCGTAAATTTACTAGTTTAATATTTTGACCTTCGTTTCAATACTTGAGAAATTTGCTATGATTTTTAGTCTTTACGAAGTAGTGCTCTCCTTGCAATAACGTGGAAGTTAATTGAAGAGGGAGTCAGAGTGAATGGTACTAAAATAGTGATTTTGACTTCGGCATCATGACCACTGGAGATCCCCATGCAGAATGACTACTTGGTCTCAAAACCCTATTCTCTAGAAGCTCCTTTACTGCGCTTTCTCTTTTCATTTTCTGCAATCTAATTTTGATATATGTCGGTGTTCAATAGGGAGGCATTTGACATGGGACCCTTGTTTCAATGTATCGGAAGGAACAAAATTGACTCCTCAACTTAGCTGGTCTTCTTGCTAGTTCCATTCTGAAAAGCATCAATATTATGTTTACATTCGAGGCTTGGGTTCCCAGCTTTGTGGGGAACTTCTTTATGATTTCTGAGCAAAAATGGTGAGTTGGATCTTTGTCCCAGAAGCATACATCACTTATCAGATTCTCCATTCTCATTTAAAAGACATTAAAAGAAGTGACTTCTAAAGCTAGGAAGAAAGTGAGTGTTTGTACCTATAGATGCAGATATAAATCGAGTTCCATTTTAAGTTGAAGTTGGAGAAATCAGAAGTCTAGGCTGCAAGCTAATGCAGTTGATAGGAGGGGTGAGGTTACTCCATTGACAAAGAAAGGAAGTCAAGCTATGACAGTCTAGTGAGGCTTAGGTCAAACCAATATTAGTTGACAAGACTGAAAAGAAATGGGAATTTTTTTATTACGAAGTTTTTGGGGGAAAGTTTGAAACAATGAAAACGTTAGCTATGAGTTTGCACTTCTTGAAAGATCACACATGATTCCATGGATAGTTTCATTTGATCTCGTGATGAAGGACATAGTTGAAGGTCATTGGCTTTGATCATGCCACTAGGCATTTTATTATGACAATCAGTTAATTGAATTTTTTTTTTCTTTAAGGAAGCTAGGAATATAATGTCATCAAGTTTTTGAGAAAGGGGAAGGGAGTGGCATTCTGCAATTTTGGCATTCTGTAACATTCCAGCATGAAATTCATAGATTCTTTTCCACTCCACCCATTACACTAACCCTTCTTCAGCCTCAATATTTTAACCTTTAGAACCTCTTCGGGATGCAATAGATTGACATTTGTAAAGTACTCTTTATTCTTTGCATTTGCATTCAAGTCAGATCCTTTTGCACTACCAGAGGGGGTACTGGTATAGGTGGCTTAGTTGTTCTGCCTCGACATGAGGTCGTGTTAGTGTCAGGGTAAAAGGTTGTGCCATGGTGGGACGGCCCCCTTTGGGGAACTTCAATTTATTTGTCATTTTGTTTTTCTCAATATCCTTGGATTCTATCTTTTTGTGGTATACAAATTGACTTTATTAACTCAATTCTGATGAATTCATGTAGCAGATAATTTGCTAGCTTAGCAAGAAAATGGATATGCATGATAATGTGCAACAACTTTCTCGCTCATGAAGTTTCTTCTCGTTAGAAAACAAATGTGCTAGTATGTCATTGAATTTTGGGAGAAATCGACAGAGGGGTTCCCCATCTCCTTGTCTAATATTTAAGAGACTTTGTGTTGGCTTTTTACACTTCTTCAATCTGGTTAAGGCTAAAAGTGACCATTGTACACCCAGGGATAAATCTTTCTCTCACTGAGAAGTGAAACTCTGTGACTATATCGTCCTAAAGACGGATGCGATAGGAAGAAGTGGTATTGAGAAGTTTTGCTAACTTGACATTTAGGTTTCGATGCCCTCTTTGGGGATTTGGAAGTTGTTTTGAAATACATGACAGTTACCATCTTGCGATAGAGAAAAAATTAGAGATCTCAAAAAATGATTTTTTCTATCTTCTAATTTCCTTAATTACACCTTCTCGATTCCGATGAAATCAAATTATCTCCCTTACTAGACTATGGTTTGTTTATTTTGCATCAAGCAGATTTGAGTTCAATATTCTTGAAAAAAGAACGACATCTAGCCCACCTTGGATAGCAAGAATGCAAGAGAAGTCAGGAGTATGTTGATTCCGCAAATTAGGCGGAGGTCTTTTCGTGTTTTGTACTGACTAGGTGACCTTAGTTTGCCCTTCTTAATCTTGCTTATCCTAATTTTGTTATAAACCTATTAGGTTTATTTCCAAGCTAACTTGCTTCTGTTTATTACTTAATTCTTCCAAAGCAATCTTTTGTGTTCTTTCTTGTTTTTGTCCATGTGAAACAAAAATTTTGAAATGACTTCATGAAGATTTTTATGGAAAAATTGAGTGTGACATAATTAAGCACACATTATTAACTAATATGTAGCTTTATGTGAGCTAATGTTGTTATTCATTTAATTGCATGTCTACATTGATGGCGTAATGAGCTTGTATATTGCAATACTTTTTTTGATTCAAGGCATGTGCATGTAATTAAGTATGCATGCATATTTTTTGGCAATCCATTCTCAAGCTTATTTGATCACAACTCAATATTGGGTCAAAGTTGTTCCAAGTTTTAGAGAGGCAATCAATAGGCAATTCAATTTGGGTCAAAATGACTTATAATTGGCGTATTGCATTTTTATTCAAGTCCCACTTATTTCAAAAACTAATCTGATTTTCAAGGTCTCATTTGATACACTTTTTCTAAACTCACTTTTTTACAAAAGTTGTTTTCAAAAACACTTTTGAACATTTGCTTGTTCAAGTTTCAAAATGCATTTTTTCAATCTAACAGGCAAAGAATAAGTTGACAATACTGGAGTCAATTTTGTCCTTGCAAAATAATTTTTAAAAAATTCATTTCACTCTTTTGTCCAAAAGTCAAATACTATTTGGCTTTTCACACTAGCAATCATTTGATTAAGTGGTTATGGACATAACATAGAACTTTTCAATGCTACTAAATAATAATATTTTTTGAACTAAGTTTTGATTAATCAACTTAAAATTCAAAAACAGTTATACCAAATGCTGCCTAAGTGATATTGGAGTTAATTTATGAATCCTATATGAATGCAAGCTTGTAACATATGTTGATATTTTTGCAAGTATGCTTGCACGTATGCATGCACTGATCTATATATTTTGTGAATGTGTGGTTTTTTGTTTGTGTATGGTGTGAGCTTGTATTGATGCATGCATGCAAAGTTATATATATATATATATATATATATATATCTAATACGTGTTTGCATGTTTATGTATGTACATTTATGTCTTGATAGGATTGTTATGATGTGCAGTTTTCTACACAAGCCAAGATTAATTACCACAATGTTTACTGTTTGATTATTTGTCATTGCCTGAATGTGAGATGTCTATTGACTAATTAATTTGGATCTTATTTGTATCTATGTGTATATGCTTATATGAATTCTTGCAAACACAACCACTTATAAAGTATTTGTTAACCTTTTATGGAAGTACTCTTTTCTATGTTATTGCCTATTTAACTTATTGAACCGAAGTTTTTGTTGCCTATATTTTTTTTTTCAAAGCCTAAAACCTCTAACTTTTAAGAAACTGTTGGAAGACCTGCCAAGTTACGTCATTCAATTTTTAAGTATTGTTCTAATGGTTCTTTTATGGTTAAATAATGAATGCATGGCATTTCTGTATATTTGCAAGTAAAAGTAGGTGTAATTTTATGCTGAATTACTGTAATTTAATATACTTTATAAAGGACAAAGCATATGATCCTGTCAATGATAATAAATTTGTGTCATAAAATGGAGGAACAAGAGAGTCTAACATGACTTGAAGCCAGTAAACGATTTGGAATTGCATTGTTGTTTAAAATTGTTTTTTTTACAATTGTATGTTTGGTGTCTTGTGCTGTGTCTAGGAATTTTTAATCGCTTTTGTATACACTTCAACCAGAACAATTTGCAAAGCTATGCACAAAATTATTGTAAAAGTTGGTTAAAATTGCAAACAATTAGTTCTTTGAATAATGGTGTGAGATGAGCCAATTCCCTATTTAATTCTATGAATTATGCTTAATTAAAATTTTGTCATAGGCAAACATTAATAGATTTTGAGTCTGAAATTTGTCATAGTTGTGGATGTAGCAAATTTGGTATTTCCAATTTAAGGAGATTTTCACTCATTGTCATGAGCTTTTTTTGTAAGAGTTTGTTGCGTAAAATATGTTCAGGTATTTTTTGTTAGTTATTCTTCTAAAAAATTAAGCGGTATCTTCAATCAAAGGCTATTTGGGCACAATTTTGTGTACATTTTGGTGCAAATGCAATTTTTGTGTTTTAGAGAATGAATTTGGTTGATATCCTATAGTATTATCATTGGTGGATGACTAAGTTTTGATTATTAGTGTTTGGTTGTTAGTGAGCTTTTGTTGTGGTGTGAAGTTTTATTTATAAGGAGACATCCATTCCCTCATTCAAGGAATCTTCTAAATGAGATAATTCAAGTGATTTGAAGAGGTTGTGGTGAATTATGCCATGACATAAGATTTGTGCTAGTTTTATTAGACTTATTCCTCTAGGAGGTTAACCTTTAGTACAGGTTGATAAATACCATTAAATCATGTGTAGGTGTTAGGGATGTTCTATCGGAAAATCCATGATTTAAAATGACATGGAAGTTCTCAAATGCACCTTTGAAATTGATACAAGAAATGTTGTATTCTTTTAAATTGTAGATTTTAATAAATTTCATTTTTTGATTGATTTAGATGATGGTAAAGGTTTTGTGCTATATGTTGAAGAAGTTTTGTTATAATGTTGAACAATGACTATGACTAATGAATTCAACCACTCTCAAAGGTTATCGTAAGGAAATCTTGTTTGGGCCATCAAGGTTAATTATGCTTAAAGCTTATTTTTGAAACTTTAGGATTGTAAAGGTCAATCAAACCTAATAATTATTTTGAGAAAGATTTAGGGTAGGTTTATTATGACCAAATACACCTAAATGCTATAGTGGGTAATCTTAGGACATGATTATTAAGTTTAGATGCACAAAAGTTTATTTTTTGGTTTATGGGTTTGATTCTATAGAGATACATATGGAAACATTTCATGATTGTTTGTGGTAGTTTTAGGGGTTCTTTTATGAGTTGAATGTGGTTTAGGTTTTGTGTCCTATATTAGTGTTTTTATGCAATTTTGTTTGATTTGGATTGAATGGGGAGTTTTTAATTAGACTTAACTAGACTATGATTATTTGGGACTTGCTCGTGGATTTGTTTTTTAAAGGGTGGCTAGCATCTTCCTTGGCCATTTAGAATGGTTTTATGGTACTTGTAAAGTTTATTTAATCAAATTTAGCCCTGTAAGGTCATTGTGGAAATGCTTAGCTCTAAGGATGTTTTTTTAAGTTTTCAAACATTGAGATGATTGGATGATTTAGTTATTGTTCAAGATTCATCATAGTGGAAAATGGCTTAAATTATTGATAGAAACATTTTATAGATTTAGATTCCCTTTTAATAAGTGGGGGTAATTTGGTCATTTTAATCCCTTTGACATTTTAGTCATTTTTTTTTAATTGTTGGGGGTCATAAAATGCTCATTAGTACTCTCTCATGACCTTTGGGTCAATTTGTATAATATGAAATTTTAATGTGAAATTCTTTTAAGTTTTGAATTGTTGTCTTATTTAGTTGAGTAGATCTTGCCAAATCAAAATATAAATCTTGAATACATTTTAAGTCTTTGGTAAAGTTTTGAACTTTTCGCGACTTATCAATTCAATGTGTATTATTTTGACTACTAAAATATTCATGTGTGGATCTGTTTTTCTAAATTGAATACAGGCATAACAGATGTAGTAAATGACATAATTTTTGTGTCATCTTTTATTAGATTTTTTGTACTAGAGCACAATTTTCTAGAGTTTCTACACTCTAGTGAATTAGGGTTTAATTTCTTTTGTTGGTTCCTTGCATGCCCACACTTAGAGGCGCACATTGTGGTAACACATCACAAAAACAACCCTCAACGGTTGAAAGTAATTTTAGTATAAACATATTTGTGATTGAAAAATTATTAGAATTTAAGGGAATGTGAATGCTCATCGTACACTATAGGAAAGAATTAAATTATTGGGATTATTGAAGTTCTCCAAGCTTGTCTTGTTGAATGCACCTTCCTCCTTTGCCTTGGGTAGATTTACAAGATAGTTCTAGCAGCCATATGGGTAAATATTTGCCTATGGAAAAAGAAAAAGATATTGCTAAAGAAGTTAAATTTGAAGGAATAGTCGATGATGAAATTGTAGATGTTAATGTGCTTAGTTATTGATAGTTAGTTATATAGTGTTATTTTGGGTTTTCTCAATTGGTGAAGAGGAATGTAGATAGATTATGTATTCATTTGTGAGATCTATTGGGAAGAGCATATTCCTATAGTTAGGTTTAAGAATGATCTTATACTTGAAATTCTACGAATAGTATAATTTGAATCAAACTTTTACCATAGTAGTGGATATCTTATCTCACATGAAATTCTAACTGATATCAAGAATACATCTTATGAAGTTGGGATTGAAGTAGAAAACCTTAAGATAGTTTTATAATTAAATTCTTGTAGGCAAGATTTTACTATTCTTTCATTTTTTTTTTTCACAACAAGGATAATTTTCTTGTGAATGTTATCTTAAGGAATTTAACAGTTATTGAAGAGACTCATAATAGTGATGATTAAATTAAGATGAATGATATTATTGACTATAAGTTTGTAGATGGAAGCAAACATAGTGATTGGAAAATAATTCAAATATGCTTGATTTTGTGTGTATTTTGATTCTACTTAGCCTATTGATGGTTGACATCACATTAGCATATTTTTTTATACATTTTTCAAGTTTGAGAAAAGGTCTTGCAAATTAGTTATAGATGGAATACTTGCATGAATGTAATATTAGAAAACTTTTGTTAAGATGAATCTTTAGGTTCTTTCATATCCATGATCTTATGAGGTAACTTTGGTAGAAAAAACTACTATACCAATTGCTCAGAGATGCCTAGGATATGGTTTAATTTTTGGTTTTTTTCTAATAGGATATAGTGTGATGTTCTTCTCATGTATGTGTCATGTTTTGTTATGTGGATCTTAATTATATGTTTGAGGTGTCACACAATAATAGAGGCAATGCTTATATTTTCAAAATGAATGAAAGAACAATAGTCCTGTATTTTGCTAAACACATGGATAGTTTTAATCCTAAGAAAAAAAATTGATTTTATTAAAACAATAGAATTTGACAAGAAAGTTTTAATAATGAAATTATTTATGCCTTGGTATAATCTCAGCTTTGGGTGTATTAAGAGATTTAGATTTTTTACTTGAGAAGTTTGAAGGTTATAAAAGAATAAGGATTTTAGACTTGATGATTTGCTTGCTAAATTAAATATTGAAAATTAGATTCTTGCATTATCTTTTCTGAGTTTGTCTCAATATAGGTTGAATCTTAATGACCAGCTAAACTACAAAGACAAGTAAAAGAGTGTTGTTGTTCCAACCTTATTAATAGTTAATAAAGATGGTAATTGAAGAATATGTGTAGATAGCTAGCTATTAATAAAATCATTATTAAATGTATATGTTTATCTCTAGCCAAGGTGATTTGTTGGATATGGTATTTGAAACATCATTATTTTCTAAGATAAATCTAAGATGTGGTTATTATCAAATTAGGATTATGCAAGGAGTAAAAAAACATTGAAACACTTTATGAATGATTATTGATGCCTTTTGAATTTTTGGATGTGCCAAGTACTTTTGCAAGAATGATGATGCATAATTTAGGCCATATCTATGATAATTTGTGGTGGTATATTTTGATTTATATGAGATTGTTGATTATATAATTCATTTACAGATTTGTTTAAAGTTCTTTTGACTGAAACTTTTTAATCAATCTAGGAGATACATTAAAATATATTTCGAGAAATTAAGAGTGGCAAGAATCTAATAATAGTCATGAAGGGCATAGTTTTCATAGCCTAGTCATATTTTATAGTAGATTCACTAGAAACTATGGTACATTGTGGTGCCAATGATTGATTGTTTAAAGGAGGGAGAATTAAAATGGTTTCAAGTTACATTTTTTTGTTTGATTGAGGATATGATGTCTTCTACACTTGTTTTAAGGCTTCTTGTTTTTAATAAAGTTCTATGAGATTTTTTGTTATGTAGCTGGAACTTATATGATTCTCAACTTAAAGTGTCTTCAATCCCTTGCTAAGTGTTGATCTTTTTATGAAGAATATATTCTTGTTTTGATATGTGACAATGGTATTGAAAACAAACCTGCTGATACTTTGAGTATAGTAGCGCTTGTTTTGAAAACTATTAGCTCCAAATTTTTATGATTTGAGAAAACTAAGGCTGATATATGAATTGTGAAGGTTTTGATAAGATTTATTAAAACTTGTTTGTTGAATGAAAATAGCTTTGAAGGACTCTATGTTGAGAGTTGTTTTTGTATTTTTTTTTTATTTTGAAGGAATACACTTTGCATTCCAATTATTTCTCTTCAAAATTTGCAACATTGGAAACACACAAGGGAGGCATGGGAAGAGAAAAGGCCATAGTTTTGGTAAAAGATAGATTTTATTGGTTAGATTTAAAGAAACAAACTAGAACAGTTGCTGCTAGTTGTAAGACTTGCCAAATTTTTGAAGGGAACGAACAAAACTTGGGTTTAAGTACACTATTATCTATTCCAAGTGATGGGTAGTATGAATTATTTGTTAGGCTGAGCTTTGACCCTTAGTAGACATGAACGTATTCTTTTAGGAGTGGATCGATTTTTAGGATGACATTTTATTTGTGCAATAAAATTGATCCTAATCCTTAAACCCTAAACAATGAAGATTGCAAAAATATATTTTATATAGTTAAACTACTTGGTGTTTCGAAAACAATAGTATTTGATGGGGATGTAAAATTTACTAGTTATTTTTGAAAAATTGTATAAAAATTGATGAAAACTAATCTATTATTTTCTACTTTGTATCACCCACAAATGAATGAACAAACTAAAGTGGTAATTTGAAGAAATTTTGCTTAAATGTCTAATAGAGATTATATGTAAAATTGGGATTGTTTAACGACAAGCATAGATAATTTATAATTCTAAGAATAAATCCTTTGGCTCGTCTCCAAAGGAAATAATTTTTTACTCTAGGAGTGATTTTGGTATTGGTTTTATTCCTTCGCTACTTTTGAATCGGATTAGTGAATTTGCACAAAACAAAATATTTGTATGAATTGCATGAAGATATGTAGAAAAAAATGAATTCTTCTTATAAAGGCTAGAGGAGTCTAGCTAATGATTGAAAGGGAGCACAAACATTTGATATAGGAGATTATGTGATGATTCACTTAATTTTTGAAGGGCTACATTTTGGAACATTAAGAAAATTATTTAAAGGTGAACAAAATTGTTGATAATTTGAAGAGAATAGGATCTAATTTTTATGAGTTGGAAATACCTCATGATTATGGAATATGTTGTGTTCAACACTTGATTTGACAACATACAAAGAAACTCACAAAGGCACATTGGATTTTTCTTGTGCACCTTTGTGATTCTTATTGGGGTAGAATGTGATGATACTTTTTGATCATATTTATACTTCTGGTAACCCACATATTCCTTTGGATATTTAATATATTGAACTAGCTAATGAAGTTTTTATGCCAATATCACCTTTGTTATGATTTTCACATCGTATTTTGAGTTTTGCATACAAAGTTTTGTGTGAAGTACAAATTTTAGTGGTGGTACTAGACGACCAAATTGTGAATATTGTAGATGGAGTATAGTAGAGGTACCTTGTATGATGTTGCTTGTAGAGGCAGGTTTAGGGCTTGTACTGGTTTCTTATTATCTTCATTCTTTTCCTTCTTTTTTTGTTCATTTATTTCCTTGCTCTCCCCCTTGCTTCTTCTTGTGAAGATCTAGACGTGGATGTAAAAATCTTGTGTATGGGGGACCAATCTAGTGGTTTTCATTGCTGGAAGGCTATGTAGGATATAAGGATGAGAGAGAAAGGGAGGTGGTTAAAGGAGGATAAAAAATGAGGAGAGTTACAAGATGGTATAGGGGAGCAGAGATATTACACATTAGAGAGAGAAATTGGGAGCTAACCAACTCATTTTTTATTGTTATAATCCAACTAATAGATAAGGGGCAATAATTTAGATTTCTAGCTAGCATGAGATGATAGTACATATTTGGGGTCATTTAAATAGACTCAAATTTTAAAATTTTTAAATATAACAAGGTTGCTAATGACTATGTAGTGATTGGTAAGTATTGGATGTTTTTTTCTTGATGTAGGATTAGATAAACAAGTTAGATTAATTTACTAAAAAAAGACAATCTTTTTAAGCCTAGGAAATATATTATGATTTAAATGAGTTTTAATCAAGTTTGGATAACCCAACTAAGACATTTGTATCTCTAAGACTTCTTACTATCATCAACAACGGAATTTTTAACTTTGTTATTCATCTAACTTGAATGTGTTAGCTTTCAAATTTTCTTTTAGAACATTGAAGTATAAACTCTAACAATAAATAGCAAAGATAAATTAATAAGGCAAAATTGATTTTTAGTTCAGTTGATGCAGATTTGTTAGCATCCACCCACTTGTTCACTCTTGGTCCTTTCTATTTTGAGAATGTGAGCAAAAAATCTTTGAAACAATCGATCTTTTACATCGAGTTGAGATGAATATTTAAAAGACTGCATGTAATTGTTCATTCTTGTATTAAGGAATCAAAGCATCCTAGGCAAGGATTTGTTCATCTTGTATGTTCCTTTGATTGGGAGTGTGTCTAATGGATACTCCAAAGTATTCTTAACTACCATTTCTAGCCTGTTTGCAAATTTGGGTCATACCATTTACAATTTTTTTTAGATTTGCTCATCACATCATGTGCTTGTGCATGTATTAATGGTTGCAAGGAGTATAATTAGCTAAACAATTTATGAAAAACTTCTTAACCTTGGCCTTATATATCTTTTTTTGTGCCTTCTATTTAATTTTCTTGATACATTTTTCCCATTGAGTAAAATTTTAAGAGGCTTAAAAGCAAAGGAATTTAGAGGATTCGTACAATTGTTGGGGTTGGGGATGTAAAGGCACAATATCTTGAAGCAGATTTCCAACTTTCAATTGATTTGATATAGTTGGCATCACAATAATCTTTAACTTGTAAGTAGTAGTGCCTTTGCTATATAATGTTGTTTTTTTGGATATGTTTTAATATATTTCGAAGTTCTTAAGACAATATCTTAATGCAATGTTGTTGGATTTTGCACATGTTCACTTATCATACATGCAACAAAGGAAATATCATGGTCTGTGATTGTCAAGTAGAAAAATTTATCGATTAAATGAAATAATAAAAAGTTCAAAGCGTTTTCATCTTTAAAGTCTTGAAGAGTTTTCTTAAAAGAGTTATTTGGTTTGTATAACAGAAGTTTAGTTTTTTTAAGTTTTATACTATACTAGAGAGACATCTCCTTTGTTAAATGCAAATTCGAATTAAAATACTTTGGATAATTTAGATTTTTGCTAATAGATGTCTTTTGAAGGCTTATTTGGGTGAAAAAGGGGAGAAGGATGAGGCATCATTTGAGCTAGCTGATTATATTTAATTTATTAAGTATTAGGCTCTGAGAATATCATCTCCCTAGGATTGGTGAGGAACGTTCATGTGGAACATTAGTGTTTAGGTAACACCAAGGGAAAGTTGGTGTTTATGCTCAACATCATTTTATTACAAGATATATGGACATGATGATTGATGAATAATGTCATGTTTAGTCTAAAGGATTAAAAAATCGATTGCATATATTCTAATGCATCATCAAAACAAAAACCCTCATAGATATAAACAATTGAACTTTTATTTCTTGTTAAAACTTTTTTGAAGCATTAACTGTTATTGATGGACACATTAATGTGTATACCAAATGACTTTTATATGATCATCAATAAAAGGAATAAAGCGGCAATATCTTAAGTGAGTCAAGACAAGATTAAGGCCTACACAATATGACTAAATTGAAGGGAGCTTGATTATTAGTGGTTGATATATGGTGTTTGGTATACTCAAAGGCATCATAGTTAAACTTCAATAGTAAGGAGGGAAGATGAGAGAATTGCTAAAGAAGTGAGGAGGATAACCAAGATGATAATGCTATTTTTAAGGCTACATGGTGGTCAAGAGAGTGGTGGATGTAAAATTTGGGAGATAGTAGAGGCCTCCTACTTCAACAATATCACCAACTGTGTTCATGTTGAGGTTTTGAAAAACTCAATTGAGATAAGAAATTGCAAAACTATTAGATTTTGTAAATCATTTGATAGTTAATAAATTATTAGAGAGATTTGAATAGTCATTATTTAGAAGCTATTAAGGGTGAGATATAGATGGAACCCTTTCTAAAAACATGATTTCCATGAACAATGATGACAAATGAGAGAGTTTGCAAGATAAGAGATGATAATAGCAGATGATTACTTTTCATGTGTGAAGATGTATCAAAATGTGAGATCCAAGATGTACCAGAGTTAGTAATTGAATAAAGACAGATGTTGATACTACATCGATGATAATAGATAAAGGAGTATCATAGCCATCTATAATATTTTATAGTAATAATGGCAATATTTCAGCATTCGAAGGATCTCCAAATTGTTTCAAAACAAGGTACAATGTTTGATCACTTGTCTGATAGTTTTGATAACGTGGAAAGTAGTTGTCATTTGTGACTTTATCCAATATTACAAATACCATGATCATGATTATTGCAATTTTCTTTTTTTTTGCAACAAGTGCAATATAGTCAAGTATAGAAAAGGACTGAGAGGGAGTTCACTGACTTACGCGATGCACGAGAGAGTCATTGAGGTACTTGGGATTGTAGAATTATGCATCAACTAGGTTTGGATAGATTAGAGCGATGGATGATCAAAGAGAAATTTGGCTATAAGAAACTTTGCTTTTGCTAAGTGTTGAAATTATTTATGAAAGGATTATATTGAAAAAGTTCATCATACCTGTTTTTCAAGTTATAATTATCTTGAACAAATTTATCTCATTATTGCAAAGGGAAGGTATCATAATAGAGAGTGTATCTTGAGGGATGTTATTTTCTTCAATGTGTGAATGAGGAAATTCTTACCTATTTTTTGTGGTCATATGTGATTGTGGTTTTGATAATCGGTTCAAGATTATTAATCATCCAAGTAAAAACCACATAATCTGAGGCTTATCATTTAGCATATTTTTAAACATCTATTTAGGTGTTGGAGAGTCTAGGTGATGAAGATTTCTATGGATCTAATGAGAAAAACCAATGGCTGAGTCTACAAGAGATATTTGAAAGAGAAGTTGAGGAAGCCATCAATTAGCATCATAAAATTTTAATTGAGGATTTGGTTAGGCCTAAATCAAAGGGATTTGTTGAAGACGAGAAAATGCGAGAATATCCTTGCACACATAGGAACATTAGGTGGAAGAGCAACAAATCATGGTGAGTGGAGATAATGATCAAGAATTAAACATTCAATATGCCTATTAACAAAGGGTTTTAGCTTAGTTGATCTAAAAGTTGAGCATACATAATGCTAGTTAAATGAATGTGGAGATGATAATCGGTGATCATAAAATATTAATAAATGAGAAGTTTTTATTATTTTGTATTTGTACTCTAAAATGATAAAATTAATAACTGTTACCAATCCTGGTAATTTTGGAATGATGATTATGCATCAATCATAGAAAAGCATCACCTATGTTAATTCAACAATTGATGAAAATCAAGTTTAATAAAGCTGGAAAACTTTGATGTAACAGATTGTACAATTTGATATACAATTATATTTGTGATTAGCATTGTTTCTTTTCATGGTTCTGCCCATGATTCTAGCTCAGAATTTTCCCCAACGGTGTGCACATTGGTTAATTCATGTTGCCAATTGGTATTTTTTATTCTCCTTTGTGGTCACCTTAATCAGGTTACCATAAACGGTGAATGCATGTGTGGGCAGTTTTTCATTGACTGCTGATTATTAACTCTTTTGTGCAGTTGATGCATTTTGTGTCAAGCTTACTTATAATGTTATTTTTTTTGCATATGATGTTATTTGTTTTGATGACATAATTCTTAGGACTAACACAGGCAATTAAACGTAGTTATGGTTTTTAGCTTTTGTCAAAATAATGTTCTTTTTTTCAACTTAAGTTCAGTTTGTTAAAATTGGAATGATGCCCTTGACGTTACAATCATTTTTATTGGTCTATTATTTTGTTTAGCCTTTTTATATCTCAAACGGTTTGGCTGGTTCTACATTTTCTCAGACATGGACAAGGTTGGCTAGACCATTTAGGTGGGTTATCAACTACTTTGTTACATGTCCATTTCTCATTGTAACTGTAAAAAATTTTAAGTCTGATTAATTACTATCTTCTTTTTTTCTACTCTTCAGTTCAAAATCAGCTGGCAATGATGTTATTGGAATTGACTTGGGAACTACCAACTCTTGTGTTGCTGTTATGGAGGGAAAGGTTGGGCTTTCTATGATTTTATAGGTACTTAGGTTTAGGTTTTATTATGTTTGCTTAATTTATTTTCTCCTATGAATATTTTTCTCTGTAGAATCCGAAAGTCATTGAGAATTCTGAAGGAGCTCGGACAACACCATCAGTTGTTGCTTTCAACCAAAAGGGTGAACTCCTGGTTGGGACTCCTGCCAAGCGGCAGGCAGTGACCAACCCTACAAATACAGTGTTTGGAACCAAGCGGTTAATTGGCCGGCGTTTTGATGATCCCCAAACCCAAAAAGAGATGAAGATGGTTCCATATAAGATTGTCAAGGCTCCAAATGGGGACGCATGGGTTGAGGCTAATGGACAAAGCTATTCCCCTAGCCAGATTGGCGCATTCATTTTGACAAAAATGAAAGAAACTGCGGAGGCATACCTGGGGAAATCAGTTGCAAAGGCTGTAATAACTGTTCCAGCGTATTTTAATGATGCTCAAAGGCAGGCTACTAAAGATGCTGGGAGAATTGCTGGACTTGATGTGCAGAGGATTATTAATGAACCGACTGCTGCAGCTCTTTCTTATGGGATGAATAACAAGGAGGGTCTCATTGCTGTCTTTGATCTTGGGGGTGGAACTTTTGATATATCTATCTTGGAAATATCAAATGGCGTGTTTGAGGTGTGTGCTTCATGTCATATATTTACTGAGGGAACTATGGCATTTTTGTTAGGTTTTGTCATTGTAATGACTTTCTATTACTTTGATCTTTCGTCAGGTCAAAGCTACCAATGGAGACACCTTTTTAGGTGGAGAGGATTTTGATAATGCATTGTTGGACTTTTTGGTAAGTGAATTCAAGAGGACCGAGGGAATAGATCTCTCAAAAGACAGGTTAGCTTTACAGAGACTGCGTGAGGCTGCCGAGAAGGCCAAGATTGAACTTTCTTCAACCTCCCAAACTGAGATAAACCTTCCATTTATAACGGCTGATGCATCTGGAGCAAAGCATTTGAATATTACTTTGACAAGATCAAAGTTTGAGTCCTTGGTGAATCATTTGATTGAGAGAACTAAAAGTCCTTGCAAGAGTTGCTTAAAAGATGCAGGCATAGCTTCCAAAGATGTGGATGAGGTCCTTCTTGTGGGTGGTATGACTAGAGTCCCTAAAGTTCAAGAAGTTGTTCAAGAGATCTTTGGGAAGACGCCAAGCAAAGGAGTGAATCCTGATGAAGCTGTTGCTTTGGGAGCTGCCATTCAGGGTGGTATACTCCGGGGAGATGTCAAGGAATTGCTTCTCTTAGATGTCACTCCACTATCACTTGGAATTGAGACCCTTGGTGGCATCTTTACGCGTCTGATAAGTAGAAACACTACAATACCTACTAAAAAGAGTCAGGTGAGTTCATTATTTATCTGCAATATATATTTATAAATGTGTCACCTTCTGATCGTTTTACATCCGTTTAAGAATTTTTTTTTAAGTTCTTAAAATCTTTCACTCCAATGCACAAATGGTTCACGCACATGTTTTTGTTGTTAACACAAAATTGATGAAATTAATTTATGAGAATTTTGAGTGCTAGAATTGCATGCCAATTTGCCACAATGAAACACCTGTATGAAATTGTCTACCCACCATGTTTAATTCTGTGATTGTAGTACTTAAGCCAGCTATTATAGCAAATTGATACAAAATAGAGTTGATTGACCAAGGCACCTAAAGTTATTTTTTGCTAACGGGTTTTATAAACTTAAATCATTTATGATATAAATAAGTTCAAATCATTATTGTTCCATGCCTTTGTTATAACCACATGTTCACATCAGCACGTTTTTTTCATAATAAAATTTATACGGTTTCTCAAATGAACTGGGAGCAAGAAAGTAAACTGTCATGTGGATCTATGTCTATGACATGAAGAAGCATACTTCAAAAGTCTTCTCTTCCCAATTCAAATATCTGATCGAAGTTCTGGACAAACTAACTGTTGACATGAAATAAGTTCGTGATGTCTGATCACAAATACATTGGGAATAATAATTATATTAAAATATCACATTTCATAGCATTCCTAGATGCTGAAATTCTTGTGAAAAAGACCTTAATAATAGGAAAAGGCCTGTGTTGGCCGAGTTTTGGAAATCTTCACAATTTTGGAGTTGATTACAAACTATGGCGACAATAGGTGAATTTCTTGTCCCTCTAGATTATGAGAATAACATAGGACTGTTATTTTTTTTTTTTTTTGCTCATAAAAGTGAAGTATAAGACCCATCCTTAATCTTCCTTGTCTCTTTTTATAGGGGTTGATTCTTTCTTTAATACAACTAAATGACAATTTGGCACCCCCCTAGGAATTCAGTTGTATAGATCATAGTAAATTTATTCCTCTTCAAAAACTGATAGTATCATTACTTTTGATCAAAGGATCACTTCAGTAGTCATATACCAAAAGCCGATGAATGTTAAATTCATAAATTATAAGACCACTGAGCAACTTTAATCATATACTCTCTTTGTCCTTTATACAGCACGAGATGAACAATGTTATCTTTTGGTTGTTGTGCTTCCAACTATATGGCTTGTTCCTAACACTTCTAAGTTCTTTCTTGTCTTGGCTTGATAGACACATTGTTATCTCGAGTATTGGTTCGTGAGCTTTAATCTATACATTGGGACTGATGCTACGACTTAATTCATTTCAAATTTTTTTGCTTCATTGTTTCCTAAGAAACTATATAGGTTGATGATTGTGTTTGTCATATTTTGGGTTTAACATAATTCTTTGAGCTTAGTCATCTTGGCTATTTGTGGACAACCTAGTCAAAATAACTAATGACGTGCACAAATCATAAATACTACTAATTAAAGCTTGCTGTGTTTATGTGCTACCCTTATTTCTTGAGAAATCAAGAGATGTTTTCTTAAGAGAGATCTTGGGTACCTCTTCATATTCCTTCGAAAGGTGTTTAACGAGGCGTTCTACAATTTGTAAAGGACCTCAGGATAAATATACTAAAGAATGGATATACTTGTAAGCTTGAAGTATCATATTATAATCACTATGAAATGGTGCCTTATTTTCTTGATATGATCTTTCCTATTTGAACAAGTTATAAGACAGCTTCTTTTTTCTAGGCCATACGGAAAAAAGGATAGAAGAGGCCAGTCAAAATAAGTTATTGCTTTATAGGGTGGTTGTTTTCCCTCAATAGAAAAAGAAAAACAAACTCTGATACTTGTCATGAGATTATAGAGGAAGATGAACAAGAGGAGGCTAAGAATGATTTGTCGATAAAGTTACTAAGAAGAAAAAATAGTTCATTGAGGAAGTTTGTCCACAGCCTGGATTCATCAGGTGATGACACATGATAAAAGCTATATTGGAAAAGAAACCATGAAAGCAAGGAGTATGAAACTACTTGGTTGGGAACTTAAAATGGTCAAGACGGAAGAATTGAACCATCTTAAGGGTCTTGAATAAATTTGAGTCAAGAATTTCATTTCTTGATTTACGTAGCCTCATTGTTGATAGAGTCCCATTTATCAAATGTGATGGTTATTGGACAAATTGTTATTCATCTAGGTGAAAGAGATGCTCATGCTTAACCCTTTAGGACAAAGTTCATCTCAACCTTATCTATGCTTGTAAGCCATATCCTTGGCTTCTTGACTCTAGTTAATGATGTTGGTTGGCATCATTGAATGTGTTTATACCAGGTGGAAGGATGAAATTAGTTAAAAAGTGGGGTGTTGAGCTAAAAGAATTAAAAGAATATTTGTAGAAGTGAGATCTTCTAGCAAAATTTTCTTTTGAAAACCTTGGTGAAGGCATTCTACAAACCTATATTTGATCTTTAAAAGAATTAAAAAATTTATTCGAATTCTTTGATCTTTACTTGAAAATGATTGAAGTTGGCTTTGAAGTGCATGCTACTTCACTAATGCATGAAGGATATGTCTCAAAAGAATGACTTCCCCATGGGTAAATCTTTTGATGACTTCATTGATAATAAATTGAATTTTATTCTTAAAATTCTTCTCAAATTGAATTTTCTTGTTTCCTTTTCAGGTGTTTTCCACTGCTGCTGACAACCAAACCCAAGTAGGCATCCGTGTCCTCCAGGGTGAGCGTGAGATGGCATCCGACAACAAACTTCTCGGCGAATTTGATCTTGTTGGCATTCCACCGGCACCTCGAGGCATGCCGCAGATCGAGGTTACCTTCGACATCGACGCAAACGGAATAGTGACGGTTTCTGCCAAGGATAAGACCACCGGAAAGGAGCAGCAGATCACCATTCGTTCCTCCGGCGGCCTCTCTGAAGACGAGATTGAAAAGATGGTGAAGGAGGCTGAGATGCACTCGCTGAAGGACAAGGAGAGGAAGGCTTTGATTGACCTCAGGAACACCGCTGATACCACAATCTACGGCATTGAGAAGAGCTTGAGAGAGTACAGGGATAAGATTCCTGCCGATCTAGCTTCTGAGATCGAGTCGTCCGTGGCTGACCTTCGTCGAGCAATGGCCGGTGATGATATTGATCAGATCCAGGCCAAGCTGGATGTGGCTAACAAGGCGGTCTCAAAGATAGGACAACACATGTCTGGAGGAGGCTCCGGTGGCTCTTCCTCCGGTGGCTCTTCCTCCGGTGGATCTCAGGGTGGGGAACAACCTCCCGATGCTGAATACGAGGAGGCAAAGAAGTGAGTTTCTCACACTTCTTCCTCCTATTAAAGTATCTCTTTTTTTGTAGGCTTAGAGTAAAGTGGTCAATTATTCTAACTGTTTTCATCTGTTTCTGTTAACTTAGCAAATGATCAGTTCCTACTATTAAGCTGTATGTCACTTGTAATGTTGAGTTTCTTGTGTCTTTATATACCTCTTGATTAATGTTTGTGGTTTGTTCATGTATATTTACGTTCATCTTCTAAGCATAAGATAAGTACGTGAGGAGGAAAATTATTTTATTTATTACTATAATATTATATAAAAATGTATATATAAACATTATTAATAACAACTCTAAATTATGAATCAGATAGTTACTTTCTCATTATGCTTGATCTACGTTCTATGTCTGGTTGATCTTAACGGATTCCAACTGATTTTGGATTAACGTTACAATAAAATACAATATCTTATGATAAGAGTGTAGTAATATTTCTAACAGTGAAAGGTAAGTATTTAAATCAAAAAAATTAAATATGCTTTTTCGTCAACCATCACCTTCGTCTGCCAGCTACTCTCTCTCTTAAAAGTTCTCGGATCGTAGCAAGCAGAAAGTCCTACGGTCCAAAAGCATTCTTCTTATTCATCTGTAATTAGCCGTCATGAAGGACGCATCCACGAAGGTTCATTACGAACATCACTACCGGTTAGGGTTTCAGAGAAGGGATGCCCTGCCTCCCAAGGGATGGATGTCCGTTTGGGTGGGAGAGGAAGCAGGGGAGCAGCAGCGCTTTTTTGTGCCAATTAGGTACCTCACCCATCCCCTCTTCGTGAGTCTCTTGAAAGACGCCGAGGAAGAGTACGGTTTCGAGCAAAAGGGCGTCATCGCCATCCCCTGCAACGTCGAACACTTCCGGCGAGTAAAGGACATCATCGACGGCAACAACGGCTGCAATGAGGCCGCCTCCGGTTTCCACCACCACCGCGCCGTTCCTCTCCACATCAGCTGCTTCCGCGCCCTCAGTTGATCTCCAAATCAGGATCTTTTTTATAGTTTTCTTTCTGTTTTCTGTCTTCTGTCTTCTGTCTTCGTCTTTGTCTGCTTCTCTGTTTTCATGTTTGTTTTGTCTCCAGAAAATCGAATAATAAATAAGAAAAGGAAATAGATAACGCTTTCTTTTTTCTGGTAATTTTTTATTTTATTTTTTATATTTATGGCAAAGACGCGGCAAGAATATTTCGAACTTGGGCTCAGTTTGTCCTGGTTTGTCTCGGCTCGGCCGAGTCAGGTAAGATGAAAGCGTAAGTTATTTAAATAATATATATATATATATAACTATTAATTTTTAAATAAGTCAAGCAATTTTAATTACATCCATACAAAAGTTATCCTATCTTCTACCTCTTTATATCAATGTTAAATTGAGCATATGGAATGACCAAATACATGAGTCTTTAAAGTGAGAAATCAGAAATAATACACATATTTTAGAATATCTTATAATTCATTTTTGATGATAATTTAAATTGAGATAATTGATAGATTAATCTCAACTTTTATTCATGACTTTTCAAACAATCTTTTTTTTTTAAAATAATTAATATAAAAAAGAAAAAAAATAAATTAATATTTTGGATTTATATAATTGATCTGTTGATGTAATATGAATTTAAAATTTGCATAATCTCTTATCTTTAATTCTTATGATTCCTTATATGATTATACATTACAGATAAATAAAAATTATTAAAAAAAATATCTTATAAGAGGAAAACATAAAAAGAGAATTTTATTCAATCACAACTCACCAAGACCTAGCAAGTCCATAATGATCTTTACAATCATCCAACAAAAAAGTTACCAAGTGCATGATTAAAAAAAAATAACAAGAGGAAAACAAGTGCTCTACATTGATGAGGTATGAATGTTAGAATGAAACAATTGCAAAGATGGCAATGGGATCTATTGGCGACGTGCTTGCGAGCCACGAATCGTAACGCCATGCAAGAACTTGGTGTAGCCCAGAAAGCTCAGCTTGCAATCCACGGGCCTAATCCATTCTTGTACGATGGAGAAAGCTGTTGAAGAAAGATTCATCTCCTGCACATTGCAAGGCTTATAAGTTATCGCAAGGTTGTGCCTGATGATTTAAGCTTCTTAATGGACTTGCACAATATTTGAGAACTTAATGATATAAAGATGGATGAAAAAGATGATGACTTATGTACACAGAATTTTATGAGTTTATGTATGATCTCTTAACTAAACTGAGATACAAACATTTCAAAGAAATATAAACCTATAATAAATTATCAAAATTATTCTTATGAATTATAAATGTTTGTTAAGTCTAGAAAAAAAAGTTTGAAAATAAGACTTTGAAAATGAATATCAAAAAAGAAATTTTATATCGAATAAAAATAGATTTTTAATGAAAAATATTCATTTAAATTTAAAAAGAAACAATTTTTCAAAAACTGATTTAAAATGTGATTCATAAATAGAGATCAAATCTTACTATAAAGTCAAAAGATAAAAAGTCCAAACAAAAGCTTGTTTGGAATATAATTGATGCATCATGCAACCCTAGCCTGCAATGGCCATATTCTTGCTCCACAAAACAATAACTAGCTAATTTATCATACAAATATCTATTTATAAGTTACTTATCTTAAGCATTCTTATATATATATACATACATACATACACATATTAACTCTTTAAGAAATAAATATTATACTATATCAAGGCAAAAGATGCCTATGTTCATTATATTGATTCATATGCTTTTAGTCTAGGATGCAAAGGAATACAAATCTAATCCATTTTCATGTTAATACTACATCAAACATTCTAATTCAAGAACTTTCTTAAATATCAAAACAAAAACTTACTAATTTAGAATATAAATATCTATTTATAGGTTAATTAACTAAAGCATTCCTATATATATATATATACATATATTAATTCTTTAAGAAATAAACATTATAGTATATCAAGGCAAAAGATACATATGTTCATTATATTGATCCATATGCTCTAAGTCTAGGGTGCAAAGGAATACAAATCTAATCCATTTTCATGTTAACACTACATCAAACATTCTAATTCAAGAACTTTCTTAAAAATCAAAACAAAAACTTACTAATTTAGAATATAAATATCTATTTATAGGTTAATTAACTTAAGCACTCCTACATATCTATATATATATACACAAATATTGATTCTTTAAGGAATAAACAGTATACTTTATCAAGGCAAAAGATGCGTATGTTCATTAGATTGATCCATTTGCCTTTCGTTTAAGATGCAAAGTAATCCATTTTCATGTTAACACTACATCAAACGTTCTAATTGAAGAAATTTCTTAAAAATCAAAACCAGAGTGAAATCACCAACAAAAATATGGAAACCAAACCTGAACATTGAAGACGATGGCACAAAATATACCTGTGCAAGCTCTTCAACTGAGATGACTCGGTTGCCATCCTGCTCAAAATATTCAAACGCTGTCATTGCCATTTGTTCCCACCCTTCCAAGGCTTCCAACTGATACGGGCTGATGGCAGCAGCACAGAACTCTTCAAAGTTCATCCTTCGAATCGAGAGAGGTTCCAACTGAAGCAAACACTGGCATTAATTGTTTCCATTCCTTTTTCTTTTCTTTTGTAATGATGCATTTGATACAACTTTTGTACATTAGAAACATGAGTTAAAGGAAGTAAACAAGATCTAAGGATAAGGATTTCTATAATAGATGTTCAAGCATGCAGATAAAATGAATTGACTGCAGATTAAGTGGAAGTGCTTGAACTTTATAACCAGCTAGTATTTATTCGGTCCCATTTCTACAAATCTTGCGAACCCAAATTTTCCAAGGTACCACACAGATCTCTGCATGATAGCTATTTGAAAATATCATCGAAGCATGAAGCTCATTCATAACCGACCAAAAATGAATTTGATTATTTAGGAGTCGAGCATGGAGCTAGATAACAATTTCAAACCACCCTTGGCTTACTCAATTTTTTGTCTAGTAAGATCAATGTATAGAGTATTTGATAAATGCCATGATTATTGTTGAGATCTGTGAGCTTTCCCCAGTGGTTACGGTCTTATTCTCTATCAAAGTGTCCTGATAGCTGCTCACTAAACACCATTTATTATTTTCCATTTTCTAACAGGGCTCGAGTATTGCATCAATGAATATATTATTAGTGTAAAAATTATTCAAGTTGTCATAAATACTAAATAGATTGTCATTTGTGGCGTCTTTTTTGTCCTTTTAGTTCATATAAGTTCTACACAACATTTTGAGCAAAAGCAATGCATTTCAAGTGGAGTTTAGCTATTAAAATTAGAGCCATTCCAGTTTTCAATTCAAGACGATCTAGTTTCAAGTCAGTTTGTAATGGAATTCTAAAAGAAAACTAAAATGATGCCTTATATTGATAATGAGCAGGTTATCCATTGGTCTATTTGACCTGCAAATGACAGTTGGATTTAGTTATAGGAGAAGTTTGTAGAGTTATTTAAGATTATATTATGCAAATTAAAAATCTCTCCACAAGTGCCTTAAAAGTTAACTATATGGACTTGATTTCCAATGTTTCATGAAGAAAGTATAATTAACTACAATGGTGTCTCCATGCATTTTTAAATTGAAAAAAGAACTTTCATAAACATGTGTACTATGGCATTGTTAGTTATTACGATAATCAGGATAAAAAGGTCGAGCTAAAAACCCATTAAGGCATGAGCTTAATCGTTAAACTATCACTAAACTCAATCTAACATTATTCCCCAAATCTTGATTAGCAAATACAAAATTAGTATTACCAATTATCCATTAATACATAATAAACCTTCTACAACAAATCACCCACTTGTTGGGGTATGACTAGTGATTTGAGTGCAATCGGCCAAAGCCCCTTAGCACACGAGTGCTTCCTCTTGCATAGCTTGCCCTACAAGAACCCAATTTGCAATCTTAGATTCCTCAAATTGGCCATAAGACATTGTCCCTTCTTCATTTGCTTCTCCACACCATCCATATGCCTTCCATGATTTTCCATGATGTTGTTCCCCTTTGGCACTAGATTCCATATCTTCCATGTAGCAGGCACTTTTCCCGTCTATCGTCGTCCCACTCATGTTATGTATTTATCCAAAATTCATCTTCTACAACTCTTCAAAAGTTGTTCACATTGTTGAACTTGAAATTAAGGCTTATTATGAACATTGACAAACATTGAGCTTTTTACTGGGTTATATGTTAGCCATTTTTCTTAACTACCAGCTTTAACATCATTTTATATCTACCTTAAAAGAGTAAATGAGATTCCACGACAATTTTATAGTCATTACAGTGAAGAATTACAGTAAGCATAAGCATGTATATGTTAAATATCATATAATTCTTAACTTGATAGTTTTCTGCAGTATGTACGGTCTGATTGGTATACAAATTTCAATTTAAAAATCTCCACTTAAAAGCTTATTTCCAACAAAAGGCACATTGAACTCCTTTTTAAAAGCTATTTTTCAAAGACTTCAAAAACTATTTCTTAAACCTCAACAGTCATGCCAAACGAATCCTAAGGCAGTTTGGGATAGACAAAACCTACATGATTTGAATGCTATTAAGAGTATAATCTAAGCATTTTAATTTCATTTCAATGGATCTGCACATGGACTCAAAATATACAAAAAAAAAAAAAAAAAAATCACAGATCATGTTGTCATTCATTTAAGTTAGATTAGTGTGCTTGTGCTTGTGACTCAGCCAGGTTGCAAGTCAAAGACCTAGCGAAATATAATTCTTCAACAAAATTATCTCACCATATCTTACAAGAGTATGAACATCTAGCAAAAGAAGAGATGTTATACAAAATTTGTAGAGAAAAAATGCATCTTAAAAAATGTTTATTCTTAACGTAAAACAAAAAAATATGACTACTGAAGCATAACATGCTCATCTTTGAACAGGAAAAAGATCAATAATGCCACCAGAAACAAAGCAAAGTGAACAGTAATGAGCAAGATAGCGCACCATATTCAAAATATCAGGAACTTTGGACTCTTTCATGGCATCCGTAGCGTATCTCGAGAGTGCCTGTTAAATGCTTGTCATAAGATCCAATTTATAAATATTACAAAGTTGCTTCGTATGCTTTAATTGCTAAGCAAAAAGAAGAGAAAATAACATGCAGATACAACAACATAATACATCACAGGTACCACAACATGCCAACGCCAAGAAAGACAATATAAGCCATGCCCATGTTAATGTAAATTGCACCTATATTAACAAAAACAACACACTTCCTCTCACACTTGAACATGCCTATAGGAAAGACTGCAAATAAATGTAAATTGGAAGATTATTTTCATGAAAAAAATTGAACCAACCATTTTGAAGTTGTCAACGGAGACACTGCCATCCTTGCTTGGTTCTAGTAACCTGAATTGGAACCTAAGATAGAAAAGCTCATCCTCCGATAAAGCTTTAGATAGTGCCTGCAATGAGAAAAAATCTATTATCATAAAGCCAAAAAAATACCTTTCCATAAATTACAACATAAGAGCCAATTAAAGTTACAACATGTTGAGAAGAATGAACTGGCAACTGCACTACTGAACTGACCATACTATTCTATATATTACAAAGCATCCAAAGATTTTATAGATTTGCAATTTTGTATGCTAAATTTTTTTATATATGAACATTTAAATTTTTAAAGAAAACGTATGTGGATAGGAAACTTTACCTAACACTACTAATCTCATTCAACATGTTTACTTGAGAAGATAGCGTCAGGGATTTACAATTTTACTACTTCAACATGCCTTTATTTTGCATTTTACTCGGATGAGGTTTAACAAAGTTATCTACATCTGTTTTCATAATTGTATTACCAGATACACAATTAGGACTTGGAAGCTCAAGCCTTGATCAAAGTATATGATGCAAAGGAGTATTCTTAGTGGTGGTGTCATTTGCCAGCTAACTTAGCAGATAAAGATTTGGAAGTTGCATGGGTTCAATTCCCTCAGGTAATCTTTGGGTAAACCCAATACAGAATCACCGCTAAAATCCTTTCAGTGCTCTAGGAAAATATTTAATAGCTGACATTTCAAAGAAATCAATTTCTGTTCTTGCACAAATAAAAATAAACAATCAATTATAATTTTTTGATTATGCTGGATAGATTATATAATTTGTAAAAATTTCTTTTGATAGAAACTAAAACGTTACTGCCTCTTCTTTTAAATATAAATTCAAAAAATTATTTTACAATGAAAATTTATTTATCTAATTTGTCTTTTCAAAAGATCTATTTCATCAACAACAAAATACAATCAAGCAGTAAAGTTTGTTTAAATTGTTTTAAACTGAAACCGATAAAATATGCTATAAATGTAATTTAGTTATAAAATTTGATGATCAAAATGCCTATGGATGGTTCATACTCTAAATCTAAATATAAATCCAAAAACTTTATTCTTTATTTTGAAACTAATATTAATGTGTATATATATGATTTGTGGAACACAAAAACAAGATAGATTACAAAAAGAAGTTGAACATTTACTTCGAAAATTTTATGCAAGAGGAAGGGGTGAGCCATAATTCAAATCTATTACAGTTTTCTTTTTTCTTTTTTAATAAAAGTTGACATGTTAGCATTTAATAAAATAAAATATAAGCATATTGCATGTTCATGCAACATTTTTCACAATTTCACTTATATATGAATTTTTGATAGACTAGTATCTATTACAATAAACACATTTATAAGATTTGTCTAAAAAAATTTTGTTCTAAGTATATCCAAATATAATAAAAATATTTTAAAAGAATAAATTTTGAATACAAAGTTTGTGATATATTAATTTTTTTTAACTTAGAGATCTAGATAAAACTTGTAAAAAGAACTTCAATTTGAATTAAGATGGAAAAAAATTGTTTAAAAACCACGGGATCTCATGCATTCCGATGATAGAAATGCAGCACTAGTCATTTTCAATAGTAAATCAAGAACAAAGTGTTTGATGATGATCCAAAAATGTGTACATTCAAGGGAAGCATTTTTTGGTAGATAAGTCAGCAATTACATTTAGAAGACTTCAATGACATTAAAATGCTTTTCTGAAGTAGAAATGGTAAGACAACATGAAGCTCTAATAATAGATGAGAAAGGGCCTCAAAAAACATTCATAAAACTCTCTTTAAGTGCTATCATGAGACTGTGAATGGCCATCCCTTAGACAAGTTCGAAAATCTTTGAATGGTTTTAAAAATGTTACTGTTAAGAAACAAAACAGTGTCTAAACACTTTTGCACGACAATTAGGTGTAAGCATAGAAATGACAATAACCAACTCTGATGTCATCAGCCTCATTCTATGTCAATAAAAACAGTTTTATAAAATGCAGAATTGCCACAAGAAGGGTATGAAGGTGCTTGGGCAACATTCAAAATAACTAGGATTAAACAGTGTCATCCTTTGGCCAACATATGCTCCGCTAAAAAAAGTTTCCTTCACAAGTACGACTTCAACATGCCAATATTAGATAAACAGCTATAACTGCCTATTATTGGTTGAGCCCTCATGATTGGATAGTTATAACTATTGGACGTTCTAGAAAATGATGGATGTGTCCACTAGTGTCTAGGTAAGCATCCTTGTGGTCTAAAATTAGGCCCTCATGGGTCTAATCTAGCAGCATCTAACTGTACCCAATGTCATCTTAGATCACTTCATTCCTCTCATCCCATGTCATGAGCTCCTGAAAAGAGAAGAAAAAAACACTGGTGGAGAAGCAAGAGAGGGGAAATTCGTTTGTTTCCTCCAAAATGCTTTGTCCCTAGTGGCTCCCATGCTTTAGAGATCTAAAAAGTTCTCAAGAAACTAATTCTTAAGATCATCACTATGTTCATATAAGCCATGGTCAAAAATAATTCTTTGATCTTGAAAAAACCATGCTTTGTCATCTTCTCCTAAAAGATAATCCTAACACTTATTTAAACTATCATCACTATGTTCATATAAGCCATGGTCAAAAAGAATTCTTTGATCTCGAAAAAACCATGCCTTGTCATCTTCTCCTAAAAGATAATCCTAACACTTATTTAAACTATCTTAGGAGGGAAGGATCAATGACTAACTTGCATCCTAAGGAATATCCCAAAAAAAGTCATTAAAAGCTAAGACCCCCATGCTTTAGAGATCTAAAAAGTTCTCAAGAAACCAATTCTTGAGATCATCACTATGTTCTTATAAGCCATGGTCAAAAAGAATTCCTAGACCTCAAAAAAACCACGCAATGTCATCTTGGCCTATAAGACTACCTTGCATCCTATCTAAGGAGGGTAGGATCAATGACTACCTTGCATCCTATGGAATATCCCAAAAATGGTTATTCCAAGCTAAGACCCCCTTTGAGAATCATCTCATTTTCTCTCTCTTGAAATCTAAACTTTAAGAGAATGAAATTTATTCTTACATTTTCCCACTTGAGCAAATCTTTGCACAATAGCTCAAAGATCTCTATTATGTAGTATTTTTTAAGAGAATTTCATTAAATAGGAGCCTAAGTTAGCCCAATATATCATAAATGGACAACTAATAACACAAAAAATTAAAACTAATGATAGGGATTATATTACCTATAAATTACAACTCGAACATTAAATTTATAATATAGTTCTAAATTAAATTGTATTTCTACTCAATAATCTTTTTCTCAAGTAAGAGTTTCATTAACATTATCCATCATTAGTTCCTTCAAATTTGAAAACTTCTAACTAATCAACATAAGTGTCACATCAAAATAATAAGAGGTCAGGATGATTCACCAAGTTTTTCATATTGCTTGTGAATTACATTAATTGCTTCACCATAGATTGCCAAATCATGGGAGTTGTGTCTCAATCATTGAACAAAGCTTAAAAGGCTTCACAAAACTTATCTAATCATTCTAAAAGAGAAGGGAGCAGCTAGAAGAGACCATTGGAGGAGCGCATAAATACAAAAAAGATCACAATTTTGATATCATAAATAAGACTAATTACGAACTTTAGCTTTCATCTCTATTTGCAACATTTGTCTCACTTATGTATACAAAAAGGTTCTACTACCTATAGTAGCAAAGAAAGAGAATATCTCATAATAAAAAAATAAAAATGAGAATATCTTATACTTAAAAAACAAAATAAGGATATAAATTAAATGAAAAAGAATGTTTCATTATTTTAAGAATTTTCTCTAAATTCTAATAATATTTTTTTTCTAATTAAGATCATTAAAATCATAAACTTCAAACAAGCACAATATAACAAATTTTCTTGTGTCCATCCAATTAAAAGTTCTTCAAACAAAAAAAAAATCAAACAATTATTTCAAATTCTTGAAGAAATCGTTATGAAGACAATAACTTTCTACATTAGATAAGAAAAGTTGATGCATAAAAGCCCTCATATGCTTGAGATAGAGAAAGCACAAAATAAAATGAATAAGATAATGATTTCATTTTTTGATTATTTTTATACAAGTTTTAGCTATTTGCTTAATCTGAATCCAAGTTTAATTTAGTACACATACATAAACAAATGCTTTTGACTAGTGAGAAGAAATTATAAGCCACCATAGTTTGACCCAAAACAACAAATAGCATCTTTACTCTTTTGCTTGCAAAAGATCCCAATCTAATTAAATATATTCCTCTCTCACCCCCATTTGTCTGCTTGTCTAGGTGAAAGAAATTCAGTCCCTAGACCAATATCGTATGAATGACATGCAAAAGATCACAAAATATTAAACTCAAAGTAGCAATCAATGTAACTAAAAGTTATCATTGTATGCTTATATATCACGAAAATGGTCAGTATCTGACAATGAGAAACAGTGGCAAATTTTCAAAAAAAAAAAAAAAAAATGGTATTGAAAAGGAAATAAAGCTTGGTCTATTTTTGTCCTATCATTTTTATAGCACTTGTGAATGGCTGTAAAGTGAGCAAAAGTCAGTAAGATTTCAGTCAACATTATGTAACTACAATGCGATGTAGGCAAAGTTCCTAAGGATTTGAAGGCACGTCATCTTTTAAGGAGAAAAGTGGAGTAAGGAATGTCATCATTATTCAATGAGCATCCAAGAATATAGATGTATGCCTTAGAAGCCAACCTTGAAAATTCAAAAACATAAAACATTGACACTGGTCTAATCTAAAGTAATGAAAAATCATGTCTCTGCCTCGCAACATTTTTGTGAATAAAAACTGTTTAAAAATAATAGTTCCCATGTGTTAGTAGGTTTGTGTGACCCAATTACCCTAGGCATGTCATTGGCCATAATGTGGGCTTAGGTAAACAATTATGATCCAATCATAAAATTTGGACGAGTTGTTGAAATGAGTTCCAGCAAGCTTAAGTAATGTGGTTCTTTTTGGAACTGAACCAGCATAATCATTCTTTTGATTGAGCCAAACTTCCACCTATGCCCACTGGTAAAGTTAGGGCCTACATTTAAATGTTTCAACCTGATTTGACTAGTCTAGTGCTCTAACCCAAAGGGGATAAGCCATGATGGCTGACAAGATGACGAAATGATTGTATTGCAATATAAGTGTAGTGTAAATATACCGAAAAAAAGAGATAGAAACTCATCTTAATATTTAGTTAATCAAGACATTCAATAGCAGTAACCACACTGAAGTCATTTACCTTGACCATACACTCTATGAAAACTCAAGCTTTGGGTTAAAATATTAAGGTAATATTTGGGGTTAATCATTAGATCAAAATCAAGGCGAAACATGATTGCAAAACATGAGCTATATGTTCAAGATCAATGCTTCGAATGTTGCATCATCAAATCATCCCAACTGGCCAACAGGAAAAAAACGGCCAAAACGAGTTGGTACTAACTTTCAATTGCATGTAAAAAGGATAAGCTTGCTTTGTTGTTAAGCCCTACTCTAGGATTGAAAGGTGGATTATTAGAAACTTAAATATTGGTAATTTAAAATAATTTAGGTCAAAAAAACAATAAATGGATGATCATTCCACCAATTTGGCATCTCTTTCCTAAATAGATAACTTATGTCTCTTTTACTAACTTTCTCTGAAATAAACTTGCACCCATATTGTGCATAACAAGAAGAACATAGCCTCTGTCAAGTAATCCGTAGGATGAAAAAAAATGTTTGATAAGAGAGAGAAGATGTGATCAAGGGGAACAAAGAAAAATTGAGAGAAAAAACAAAGTTGATTTGACATAAAGAGGAAAAAAATTTATCATATATCTCATCCATGCAAATCTCATATGAAAAAAAAAAATAGAAAAAATAATTTTTAGTTTTCCCAAGATTGCTTTATAGGTATGCAATTAAAGGCTACGAAAAGTAAAGGTTCTAGACGATTGGAATTCAATTTATATCATATGCTATTAGAACATAAAAACCATCAAGAATGATGAGAACACAAGAATAGAGTCATTAAAAGATCATAAAAAATAATCCTAATTAATGTAAAAATCATGGGACAAAAAAAACATAAGTTATAACATAGACATCTTAAGTAATTATATAGAATGAAAAAAAAAGCCATTTTGTTTTGAGTGGCAATAGATTTTAACAGCATTGAACTCTCCCTAAAGATCTAAGGACCAACAAAAAAATTATTTACAGTTGAGCTTGAAGAAAAATTTGATATAAAAATCAATTCTCAATTTTGGATCAAGAAATCAAGATGAATAAATCAGGGTTTTGAAAATACATAAAAATAGTAGCAATCACAAATGATTATCTAAGAGTAATCAAAATGTTTGAGCTCAAGGAAAGCACCCGCTTCGGGTGATAAAGAAAAAGAAATCCACTTGATTTTCTCTAGAATAGAATCTCCTTCTTCTAGGCAACCGGGTCTGAGTCCCTGTCCCTAATCTTTTTTTTTGAGTAGTTGTTTCTTTAGAGGTAGAGGTGTTAGGGGTACAATTGAATCATCAATTATAGTTCTTTGGATCTTTATCAGTTGATAATGAATTGTCACCAACTTCAGATAGGATTGTGTTGCTAAACTTATTTTGGAGTATGAAAATTGAATCATTAGTAAAAAATTTCCAATCTGACATTTCATGGAGTTAAAAAATACAAATTGGGTCTTCATCGAAAAAAAAAAAAAAATACAAATTGGGTAACTGCAAGAAAGTTCACACATCAATACAAAATCTGCCAAAAGCATGAAGTTCTCCAAAAACAACAAATATTATTTGTTAAATTGTAGAAGCTATATGTCTTTTGTTTTGTTTCCATTGTGCTTTGTTAAATAAGAAAGCTACATTAAGCCCTAAATACACAAGGTATTTCTTGGCATTCTCAAAACATGTCTTTTATGGCCAACCTCTGTTTACATGAGCATTTTCAATAATTTTCCTCTACTTAATAAATTATCAACTGATGCTTCATATGTCAAAACTACCTAAAACCAATTCTTTTAAGACCTTCTCCTCAACTTGAGCTCCTCCAATTTTTTTCTAGGAATGCCCTTAGTTTTTAATCTTGTCCTTTTGTTTATACTCATGCATCTCCATTAGCATCCTCAATTCAACAAACATCAAAAAGAGCTATTCCTCTACACAACTATAACTCCACTGAAACTCCCTCAAAAGGGGCCCAAATCCACCATCATCATGAAGAGCTGTATAGCAATATTCTTTTCGACATTAGTGAGCAAGGAGTCGCTGATGCATTCTTTGAGAAATACCCAATCATTTAGCAATTAATCAGTTCAAAGGGGGCATGGGAGACAAACACGAGAGAGATTTTAACATGCAAAAAGATGAAACTAGGCTGATGCAAAAAGAGATATTTGAAATAGAGAGAAAAGAAAAGCTTGATAGATGTTAATGGCTAATAAAAATCCATTCGAAATCATCAATACTAACAAGCATTGGCACTATTTTGCCCCTTGAAAAGTTTGGTGTTAGGTTTCATTGGAAAGAACAACACAATCATGCAATCACCTGCAGTTGTAAATAAAAAAAAGTTCAATGCACTGTATTCAGTTGAAATCTAGAATCTTGTCCACAAACTTTCTGAGTTTTCTTTCATTCATGTTCACAAATACCAGCCAATGTAGCAAACTTAATCAATTCAAAGTCAAAGGAAAATAAACATTTAAATAGTTGGACTAAAAAATGATTTATACCAAGGGCATACCTTAAGTGCAGCTTGCTTGAGAGGGGTGGCACGAATATAAACTTTGATTAGTTTGAAAATAAGAATATCAAGAGTGATTTGGCGGTTTGCATCTCGCAACCAGGGGTGAGCTGCATTTCAATTTTTAGCAGGTTAGAAGGAAACAAAGGATTTCTACAATAGTATATTTCAATCTATAAAAGTAGTAGCACTTCAATCAATGATGAGAGTAGCTACACGTTATCTGAAAACAAAGTTGCATAATTTGGCATCACATAAAGTTTACTCCAAAACTTAGGAGCCAAGAAACAAAATAATCAGTTCAAAACCTTTATAACTTACTCAAAGCTTGTGCAGCAGACATTCTCTTCCTGTAGTCTTTATTTAGAAGCCTTTTGACAAAGTCTTTTGCCTCTACTGTAATGGTAGGCCAGGGAGAATCGTCAAAATTAGGATCAGCTCGCAACACAGATCGGAAAATTCCAGATTCTGTACGTGCCCAGAAAGGCCTGCTACCACATAGCAAGATATACGTTATTACGCCAATGCTCCATATGTCTGCCTCAGTACTGTATGATCGATGCAAGACCTCTGGTGCAACATAGTAAGCACTCCCAACAATATCATTTAATCTTTCATCTGCAAATATCCCCATATTATTAGGACTTCTTATTAAGCTTCATGCTAGATTCATGAGAGGATTCCAGAAAAACAGCAATAGTGATAAACCTTATACATCTAAATGTGATCAAGTATATGGATCCTCTACATGTCCCTTCATGAGCGTCAAACTTTTCAGCAAGCAAAAGCTTCTAATAGCCACTTAAAAATCCCATTTTATAAAAGAGGTTTATAAACTGCACCCATTAAATGAAGAGTCACAGTAAAAAAAAAAAGTTCCATGGGATGGAAATTTTTGACAACAAAATCAAACAAGGACAAATCAATAAATTTGAATTAGTGAATTATAGTGCAAATTTTGGGTTTTTAAAAAATTCTATATATTCCCAGCCAATCTTTGTCTTGAAGGATTCGCTACAACACTCCTTCCAAAAGTTGATTATCAAACCATATTAAAATAAAGAATACGATTTATCATGTAGGCCTTTGTATGGAGATGTATAAATTCAATTATAGGTATGCCAGTGTGTATCATTATGTAATTCAAAATGTAACTACATTATTAAAATGCTCTCAACATGTGAATAATTAGCACAGTTTAGTGCAAGTTAAGAATTAAGAGCATCACCTTCTTCCCTTTCTTTCAACCATTTGTCCCTTTCTTTCACCCATTTGTTTCTATGTGCATGAAGAGGCAAATCCATGTTTATGTTATGAAATTAAAAGGCATCCAATGCATGAGGCACAAGCCAATACAGGTTGATGTATGAAACCTTAACTTGTATCATGTGGAGACTTCTAATAAAATATTAGCATGCACATAACAGAGTAACCAGGCCCCTTCAACATCTCTCATTGCCTGTTCTATGCTTTTAAAAGCTAGATCCGCATGAGATGTGTGATGCATAAGGTCTTGTTTGGTGACTATAAAAAGTTATAGAGAAGTTTATTTGCACTCCTATTTGCTTTTGAAAAGTATCCACAATTTCAAAAACAAATTTATCAGCAAAAACAAGACTATCCCTTACTTTTCAACTTCTATTTAAATGTAGCCCTTTACTTCTTGCTGCACAAAACTAACAAGAGTTTCTCAATACCAAGCATACACTTAGAATTACATATGCACTTATAGAATTATGTTTAAGAGAATAAAATTACAAATATTGAGCAGCCTTTTTCAAAAAGATTATAATACCAAGAGAAAATTTGACAAATTTTCTACAATTAAGCAATAAAGAGAAATTGTAGAATCATCGTGTAAAATCCTCCATTATCAAAAGTATCATAGGATGATTTAAACAAGCCATAAGATATTACCCCAACAACTTTAAAAACAAGTTTAAAAATGCTATGAGAAGATATGACCTTAGATATTTATAAAAGATAGCTACATAGGAATATGAGATCACAGGAGACTGAAAGAAGCATTAGAAAGGGAGAAAGAACCTGAATTAAGGTAGTAAACATTTCTCGATTCATGTTGATTTCTCTGTGTATTTGTTCGTTGTCCAAACAATTTTATCTTAACCAAATATAAAAGATAAGTTATTTTTATCTATTGGTCAAAGGTAGATGAAAAAGACATTATAAGTAGATGTATAATTTGGAGTATAGCAAAAAAAAAAAAAAAAAAACTAAAATTGCAAAAGCAAAAGGACCAATTGGATCCATGAAAAAGCCATCAAATCGAAGTTTCATTGTGAGCAAGTATAATGGGTTTGGCAATAACAATGTAGGGCAAACTATTCCCTACCATGTCAAAAGTAATACTTGGTCATTTAGACAATAAAGAAAAGATAGAAGAGATCAACTGATGGATCAATGTTTATTATAAAATCGTAGGAAAGTCTAGATCTTCGCAAACTAAGGGTAGTATATGGAGGTTATCCATAGCTACTATTCAATCATTGGTAGCAAAGAACAAAGATGAGTAAATTTGGTCTATAAAAATAAAGATAATTTTAGATACACTAGAAAATGCACAATTGATATAGGCTTATTTATTAAAAGGAATGCATAAAAGTTGTTTTTTGATATAAAAAAAATTTTAATTCTAATACTATGTAGGATGAAACAAAAGAAATTAATTTGAGAAAAATTATAAAATTAATAACACCATTAGAATATAATCATAAATTATTTAAAAATTAGTTGTCATGATTCATGGATTATAGTGAAATTGTATTTATATGTATTTTTAATATTTGAAAAGGGCTATGAGAATAATCACCTGATAAGGATACAATAGACTTCTATAAGATTGTGTACTATCATAAATGAAATAAACAAATATAAGATGCATATTAGATCGTAATAATGATATGCATGTTTATTTAGCTATATACTAGTTAGTGCTCCTTTGGCAAAAATTCACCACAAGATTCCATCTCCAAAAAAGTTTTAAAGACAATAAAAGACTCTTTCAAGTTAATAGATAACAAAAAACTTATGAAAAATTTGTAATATACATAAATCATTTTGTATGGCTTGTGAATTATCTATGAGTATTTCAACATATATATCACAAACAAATTATAATTATTTTATAATTAAGCTTTTTTTTTTTTGGTCTTTTTGGTATGTATATGTATTAAAAAAATATTTCTTCCTTCCATAATAATCACCTTGAGCATCTCAACTGGTATGTTGTCCCCAACTATGATGGCCTTCGAATGCCTCACTTGATATGGCACTATAAGACCTCTTACTTCCTCCAATCATAGGATAGATTTTAATCATGCTCCTCTACAATGTCAACATTCGTCGTGCTAAAATAAAGTGGTGACGGTGCTTATCTATCCCAACAATGCAAAACTATGAGCTACCTCTAGGTAATTTTTTCCCCTTTCCCAATGTCCCCCTATCCATAGTATCAATTGTCTACCTTTTTAAGTCATATCATTCATTCACCTACTACCCACTTCTCTATGCCAAAATATTTTTTTTTAGCATCACACAATCTCCTTCCTTATCTCTCAGTGATAATAATAAATGGGGCGAAGAAAGATACGTAAGCATAGAAACAATGCTTGTAGACATAAATCTCACTCTCACACCATGCAAGCTCAGTCTCTATTCAATATAACTATTGTCCAAGATGATTCCCTTTCTATTGAATAATAACTCCCTCAGTCATCTCTCAAATTATAATGAAGTCAAGGAAGCGTATCCAACCCCTCTTTTTCCTTTTGGTCATGCCTTTCATCATCCAATCACCCAACTTACCCCTGTCCACAAAGTTGCAACTAATTCTATCAGCCCATCCTATGTTCCATCATAGATCTATTCAACCATTCTTAGACTTGCCAATTCCTTAGACTTGACACTCCAAGCCCCTCGACTCTCCACCTCATTGTGTTACCATCTCCATGAAGGGTGGCATTCCAATAATTGGAACAATCAACTAACTAAAGAACCATATGCAATCTTTCTTCCCTTTCAATGAATAAATGCATATTTATTTATTATTTTAAATATTAATTAATATTATTAATATTATTAATATTTTGATGATTTTTATTATATTTTGTTGTTTATAAGACAAAAGCATAAAAAATAATTAAGTGTGAAAAGATACAAATACAATGCTTAATTAGAAGTTTTATATCGCAAGAGACTTATTTAAGAATATTAAAAAAACTATTGTCAAAATTACAAATAAAAGGACAAATAATTAAAAAGACATGCTATTAAATTTTGATTAATTTTTTTTAAAGACAATTAGGTTAATAAATAACAATATATTTAAAGATACTGACATAAGATATATGTAAGAATATTTAATTCTGAATAGACAATATATAATATTCAATTTTATATATATATATATATATATATGTTTCTCACATCTAGTAGGTTATAGCAATATAATAGTCACCATCCTCATACATAGGGCCCATCCCAAACACTCCCTTTGTAATTGTCATCACCATGCCACAATCATCAAGCTACCACAGTCGCACCATTGTCATTGTTGTCTCATTCTTGCCGTCAAATATTCATCCAAAATGTGTGACCTTACCTTGATGCTCGTCTAAGTTTTCTTTTCCTTTCTTTGGATTATTGATGAAGCTTTAAATTATTTGGCATGTGTTATTAAACATTTGTGACGTTTTAATTATTTTGATTGTTTGACATATTAAGATCACTATTCGTGCTTGCATGAATTATTTGATATGCATATGAACAGTTTTTGCAACTTGATTCATATTATCAATCAACAATTTAGAAATTTTTTTGTTAATTTTGAGATAGATTATGACTTTTTGGTACTATTCGTACTATGTTTATCTCTAAGAAGAGTAGTGATCACAAGATAATTTACGTTTAAAGTAAATTATGCACTTTTTTAATTGATATTATTAGACTTGTATTACTAATGTGCCACCAACATTAATTAAGCAGCCATCAAGTAATTTGAGTAGATGTGAAGCTTTAAAAAAAGAACATCTAATTTGATTGTTGCCCATTTCTTTTAATTCAAAATTAATTTAGTTTTATTTACAAATTTAGCCTTTCAATTAAATCTATTTTGCTATTTTAAACAATTCATCATTTTAAAAAAAATTCGCTTTCAAATCCCTATAATTTGGTATATGCTTTCAAGTGTTACTCTAACAAAGTGGCGATTTAAATTGGACTCATTTTTTATTGAAACTACATTATTTTAGCATTGTTTTCATCTATTTGTTGCACAATTGCTTTTATTTTTAATGTTGATTAATAAAATAGCATTTAATATTAATATAAAAAATAAAAAATTCAATGTAAAAGTTAAAAAATTCAAACATTAGAGCAATATTTAAAAAAGAAATTCGAAATTAAAAATAAAATATTAAAAAAACATCTAATATTCAATTAAAATGTAAAAAATAAATTTATTTTTTTGCAAATATTAAAAAATTAAAAATTAAATTTTGAATTTTAACATTTAAATAGTATTAAATAAGTTAATACAATTACTTTATAAATTTTAAAATAATTAAAAATTCGAATTTTAAAAAATAGCAGAGAAAATATGAATTCAAATTTAATAAAAATATTAAATTAAAATTAAATTAATACAAAACTAAAAAAATATAAAAATATTTAGAATACAATACTAAAAATTGTTTATTTTTATGTATTATCATTGTTCATGTCATGCTACCTAGAATGAAATTGATATTAAATTAGAGGAAATTCTTGGTACAACTAATTCTGATAAAAATTCTAATAATTTTCATAAAATGATTAACAATAATCAGAATTTGTGACCACTATGTTTGTTCCATATGGGATTAAAAGATCACTTATCTTTTTTGGTTATTATATGTTGATGAATTTCTTGAGATCTATCATGAAAATTCAAAAACTTTTGGATGATATGCTCAAATTGATTATTTTCTATTTTCCCCTAAAGATAAAGCTAAGTATTAGCTTAATTCCATTGATAATGTATTCATCATGACTTGGGCAAAAAATGTAGAATGAATTTCTTAAGAAATATTTTTAATTGGTAGACAAACCAAATTAAGAGAGCCATTACTAGCTTTGCAAATCTAATCCCAAGCAATTTCATTAAATTTGGGAGAAATTTAGATATCTTTTTAAGAAATGCTCTAAGTGGCAATTAACATAATGTTTCTGTGTTGGATCATCTAAAAGAAATAGATAGATGGTAGATGCTTTTTATAAAAGTTTTATGATAAAAAGTGAAGCTAAGGAATAAACAATGATTGAGAACTTCAAGCAAAAATTCTTTACATCATGCATTTACTTCAAGAAACAATAGAAGTTATAATTGGATTTCAAGACAGAGGAGCTTATGAAATTCTTTAGACTTAAAAATAAAGTAGATATGATATCCAAGAAGTTATGAAGACTATCAACCGCTGGATAACTTGGTACATCAGCTGTTTCACCCTCTAGTTATCACCATTCTTGTGTTCTAGCCCTACTCATTTTGTAACTGATTCCCTTCTACATCTCCATATCTGGAATCAACATGAACAAATTCCATCTATTCAATTATTTTCTAGACCAGTTAATGATCCATATTCTAATACCTATACTCTTGAACGAGAAACCATCCAAATTTTTCATGGAAGACACATTGGTCTATTCCTTTTCCAATTTTTCAATCAACAAAATTCGCATCAAACTATGTCTCAACCCATCCCACCATCCCATCACAATTCATTTTTTGAAGAAAAAGTTTTGTGAGCATTAAGTGGATTAGAGAGTCAAACTCCACTTTTGAATTCTCAAAGAAGCTCAAATTGAATGGGTTTTAATGCTAAGTAGAAGATAAATTGGATAATTACCATGTCCACTAATAGGAAATCCAAAAGAACAAGCTAAATAAATTAAAAGCTAAAGTTTTTACTACTTTAAAGATTAATCGTGAGACTGAGAAATATAATAGATCCCAAAATGAATACAAATGAATCATATCATCATATAAATCTAATACAAATGAATCATATCATCATATAAATCTAGACTTCTATTTTCTACTGCTTTAGAATTGGATAAACTTTATAATAAGAAAGAGAATAGAATAGAAGAAATGCTTGATTTTTTTAAGAGAAATTTTGCAATAAAATTTTGATTTGAAGACTATTAAAATTATTTTATAGTTTCATATAGACTTGTTCAGATGTCTCATCAAATAATTAAAGCTGTCCATGTTAGGGTTGAAGATTTTTATTTTCTTGTAGATTTTTTTTAGTTTTTGATATGGATGTATCTAAATAATCATACACAAGTTACTATTATTCTTGGACAACTTTTTTTTAGCTTACAGCAAATCATTATATCAATTCTAGAATTGGAGTTATGAATATTTATTTAGGAAATAAGAATTGCAAATTTTTAACCTACATATGGACAAAAAGTGATGATATTTGGTTTCTTGTTGATGTGATGGCTGATGTAATTGAAGAAGTTTCTAATTACATTCTTGTTGAGGGTCATTTGACGAAATATTTAAATTATTAAATTAATTTGAAGTTGATGATGTATATTGGATAAATATATAGGAGAACTAAATTTAATAATAGATATGTCATGTTTATAGCCACCACAAGTTTTAAAGAATGAATATCAACCCTCTCTAATTAAAATTCCTAAATCTATTTCTTTTGAATCATCTCTAATATTTGGATTGAATCCATCTTTATCTTCATCAAAAAATGATTTGTTGAAAGAAAAAAGAATTCTACTTACAGAGTTAAATCGAGCTTACAAAAGTTTGGCTGAAAACATTAAACTTGATGTTTATTAGGAGATTGCCCAAAATAATAATTAGTTATGATATCATCAGTTTTCTTGCTTTTTCTTTTCTTAGGAAGCAAATTTGCATTCAAGTATAAATTAGAATTGCATCTCAATTTCATTTTAGAGCAATCATCTATTCGACCAATTAGATGCATGAAAATGTGGGGTGAGAACCAAAAACAAGTTGCTTGAAAACTTTTAGAACTTAAAAAAAAATTGATTATTTCCTTTTCCTCTCATTTCAATTTATGCAATATAGTCCAAGTGATCTAGTGTTAAAGAAGAGTATCAACCGGTTTGAGGTGTTAAGCGTCTTGTCTCTTGGTTGTTATTCTAAGATTGTGGTGAATGGTTTATTATTTAGTTTGTTTAAAATCGCATATCTATGCATGTGTAACCTTTTCTTAATGTTTTAACTTAATTACATTCCTAATTGTTAGTAACTTTAACCGCTTATCTGCATTTACTTGGATCTAATATATCAGAAATATTGCATGATTGTATCCTTTATGGTAGTTGAACTTATCAACATTTATGGAGGACCCTCATGTTAACTTCCATAGCTTACTATCTTCTCAATATAATGTGTTGATTGTGTTACGTGTGGACGCAAGCTAATTTTAAAATTGACTGTATAATCCTCACATCTATTTATGTTTTTATGTTTTGATTTCTTTCATACACTACATCACAAAGACCTTAGAGAAAGTGGGGTGCACCCTAGTGTCGAAACATTGATGCTTTTTCAATTACCATTATAAAAAGAAGGTTCCACCATCTGCTAATCTAAGCAAATGTCTAATGCTTCCCTTACAATTAAGAACAAGCATTGATTATCAAAAATAGCAAACTTCTATAAGAGGAATGATTGTGATGAATAAACTCAAAGACAATATTATTAAAGTAACATTTGCCAACATTTTTGTTGAGATAAAATTGCAAATTCTCAAGTAGCATCCACATGGACATCAATGTCATTCCTTTGGATCAGGAAATCTAAAATGATTGGAAGTCAAATCCATGTTTGAACTGTAAGACCTTAGCATGCTCCACTTTCTTATCTCCTTAGAACTCAAAAACCTAGTAAGCATGTCAACAACGGCATGGAAGGTGTTGTTGCAACCTTTCAAACACCATTACCCCACCCCCAAGACATCTCCAATAGCCACCTTTCTAGTAGCACACCTCAAGCTCGTGAGAACTCCTTTGTTAGCCTTGCCAACAGAACTTTGATTTTCTTAAGACCTAGCATCTCCTCACGATATAACCAATAAACATCTTCCTAAATTTACAATCCCATCTTGAGACATATTCCAATAAACCGATTTAACCTACTCAAAACCCTTACTAAGGGATTTTCTAGATGTTACTTTGATGGTCCCAATCTTTCCCTTAAGGGCAAACAAATCATGTTATGACATAACTTTACTATATCAAGCTATTATCTTTTTTTAGCTATCCCATTTAACTAAAATAGATTTTATCCTTAAAAGATGTCCAATATCTTAAGATCGTAATTATACATATAGAAATTTGAATCATTCTTTTTCACATATGAGATTATTGAAATTTTCACCTCTCTATCAAGAAATCAATGAGGAGCTACTCTTTTTCTAGTGATTCCACTTCTAAAACATCACTCAACAATCTCTTTATGCTATCATTGATCCAGGGAATTACAAACTCATCACCTTCCACTAAGTTAATCCTTGAATTACATCATATTATTGGAGAATAATGCTCTTCTATTAAAACTTAAATGACACAATTTTATAAAATCAAAATATCACTCTTTTTGGTTGTCCCATACCAACAAAAAAAATTATCCAAAAAAAAAACTTGAAATCTTAAGAACATAATCTTATATATGTAGTCCATAATCATTCTCACATTTAATTTAATATCATTTAATCATGTACCTCTTCTCCTAAAAACCAACCAAGAACCGTTGTCCAATGATTCCACCTCAGGATATAACCTGATGATCACTCTCCACAATCTTCACTATAAGGTTTTTTAAAACCATGATCTTTGATCTTCACATATCTGAAGATTCCATCTTCATCTAATCTGCATCCAACAACACCAACACCAACCACATTCTACTTCTATGGATCTTGTTCTTATTGCATCAAGTGGCCTCATAGTTAGTTTTTTGGCAATTTTATTACTCTTCCCAATTCAATATTAGTCATTTGTAGCTTGCTCACTCCATTGTCACATGGCAATTTAGCTGCTAGATGTTGGGGGATTGTTTAATTGGATGCTTTTGGAGTTTCTTCCATATTATTTGTTGTATTTCTCTTTAAGGATATTTTTCTCCATCCTCTTTTTTTTGTAGAATTAATAAGACTTTCTTTCATAGCTCAAACACCCCCCCTCCCAACACAAGATTTTCAACTTTGAATAACAACGAAAAACTATTCAAACTCCTAAATTTTTCCTCAAAAATAAAGTATATCGTTGCATTCCTCAAAAAAATTATTACAAGATTTGCATCCATTTTAAAAATTATGATTATCCAGTATCATTAGGATAACCATATCAAATACTTACAAAATTATTGCAAGTTTTGTAACCTTCTTATAGGTACATTATTCTACTTTTAGTCATTAAATTTATATGTAAACACAAGTACCATCAATTATAAGCAAAACTTTCTCAAATTTTCAAGGGTTTTGCATCACTTCTAATTGTCCCGTGACTCCATACATCATTATTTTTGTGCTTCATAAATTAATTAGTGAAACAAAAGAAAATATTTTAAGAAGCCTTTGTAATACCAACTAAAAGGATACTGAAGCTTGTCATGTAAGTGTTTAAAAAAGCAATGAATATAACAGTTTAATCAACAACATAGTACCTGGTCGTATGAAATCTGAAAGGCCGAAGTCAATAATCTTCATTGGTGAATTTTCATCTCTTGTAGTGAAAAGAAAGTTCTGTAAGCAGTTAAAATAAAAAATAGAGAAGTTAGGATGGTAATGATCTTGATCGAAAATTACAAATCATAATTCCTACCCTCCCTTCATCACTAAAAAAAATAGAAATAGATATGGATATCACAAAAGATAGCCAGCAACTCTCATTAGAACTCATACAATGAGCTTGTGAACACCAAATACATAAAATCAAAACTATATAAATGTTGTGGGGATCAAAGAAAGAGATGGTACACCTCGGGCTTAAGGTCACGATGTACAACACCTTGTAGATGGCAAAAGGAAACTATACTCAAAATCTGCAAAACAAGTGTCTTTGCATCTTCCTCCATGTATCTCCCACCTCTTCCAAACCAAAAGATGTTTCATGAGTAATCCATCTCAAAAAGAAAAAAAAAGAAGATAGAAAGAAGCTTTAAACCAAAGTTTGATCCATAATACCTGGATAAAATTCTATCTAACAATTCTCCACCTTCACACAATCTGGTATAATGGAAAAAAAAAAAGAAACAGGGATACCAATATTAAGGCCACTGAAGTTCAATACAATGCTAATATCTAATCCAATAACCAACAAAACATTTATCACGTCATATGGATGCTTGTTCTTGTCAACTCCATTGTAATGGAGGGCTTGATTGCATTTATTGTCTTGCCCAACCATACAAAGAGCCCATAAACAACCTTTTTAAGGGTTTTATGTCAAGTTGTCTAAATGAACCCCTTCCATGAACGTAAGTTGATGGGAACATCATAAATTCTGTTCATAATACTTTAAGTACAGACATTAAAATAATAATAAAATGCAGATGTATAATGCTGGCAAAGAGAAAAAAAATACAGTAAGGTATTAAATCATACGATAGCACATGATAGAAGAATCTATTGTGATGCCAATCAGCTAGATGGAAGTGATGAAATAGCATGAAAATGAAAAACTACAAGGAATGCTTAAAATGACGAAAACATATATAGAGATTTGCTTAAAAATCATGAAAAAGAAAGTAGATATCATGCAGTGAATAAGCAACAGTTGTAAGAAGACATACTCCATTACTATGTAGACATTAAGAGCATCCTCACATGCATCATAAAATTTCACCAAGTTTTTATGCCCAGACAAAGCTTTCAGTATTTTCACTTCCCTACGAACATCCTCAATTGCTATGGCAGTTGTCATCTGTCAGAAAAATATCCTTGATTAGCCCTAATGCTAAAAAGAGGCTAACAGTCTAGAGCACGTTAAAGTTATTAGAAAACTCGAAACTAAATAAAACTGGAACAAGCACAGGAATCAGAAGGAAATAAATGAACAACCATAGATTAAAATAAGGAATATGCTATGATGCCTGCATCAGTTGTCTGACAAATATAGCTAACAAGGTGACTTAAACTTATCAGTGGGTGAGTTGAGTTAATAGCAAAACTAGCAGATTAACATAGTAAAGCGTAGTTATGACAGGAAATTCAAGTACATGATACAAAGAGGAAGCTTCACATATCATTACATTGTTTTTTTTTAAGCTGTTAAAACACATTTATGCTGCGCATTTATCAAATCAAATTACATGTTTTGCTTTTTCTTACATGAACAATTTACACATGTTTGTAAACATCCTCAGGATCAGTACTGGACGAAACACACACAACCCATGACACATTTTATTTTGTAACATATAGTATACTGGTTTATCATGTAAAAAGATGGAACCTTGTGTTTTTTATTTTTTTTTTATTTTTATTTTTATTTTTTTTTTTTTTTTTGGATATGTGGGATGTAAGATGCCAGGTACCTTACAAACCACCTGCTATACAATATTAAAAGACATTTCTTACTGCTTATTTTTCAGAAGCAATGGCATACGGTACTTTGTCAACAAGTATACAGTATGACATAGTTGAAGACATTTCAGTCTTTCTATGCTTTAAATTGAGGTTACATTATTTTCATCAAGCCGTTAATGATATTTTAAATTGCAATTTTAGCTTCTTAGATTGCTTCTTTTACTTAGTGTAGACTCCAAGCAGCTTTTGCTGTTAATATAAAAAGATAGCCATCAGTATTAACTCCAAAATGGAAGTGCACGTCACTGAGATGCCTCCAAGCCTTTATGCCATCTTTCACTTGTAATTACCCAACTGCTCGACTAAGATTTCCTTATTTACTTGCTAACTACTAAAACTTGACAGCAAAAGGTGCATCCTAAATTGAACTAAATTAGAAACAGCTTCCTGTTTTCAAAATTGGTAAGCTCTCATTCAATCTAGTTTGGAGAGTTAAATTGAACTCTTGTTTTGGAATGCTAGTACAAGTAATCGATTAATCTAACCATAGTTGTAGTTAAACTTGAATGACCATGGTTCTTTTTACAAGATTAGTCCATGAAATGCCAAGTGATAATCTTCTTTAACCTTGTGAAGATTTTGCTTTGCAAAGTGTTCTTCACCGAGGTGCGACCTCATGGCATTGTGTGATCACATCACATCAAGCCTCCACCAATCCAAAATGCTTTGTGGAGATAGTTGAATACATGCGAATATTTTGCAAAATTGAAGTCCTAATTTACTAACGGTGGCCATATTGCATAGAGCATTTGGGTATCCATCATGCCACTGTATTAGACCTAACATGATACTTCAGCAATCATTCGTTAAGAAGTGGTATCAAAAAACAAATGATTAGTTTAGGATCAAATACTTATTGTAATTTGCTACAATGAAAGTTCTTGATTTGACTAAAGTTTAAGAGCAGATGACTCCCTTGGTAACACAAAATGGTTACTTGAGCTGTCAATGTGCACACGCTTGATTGAATAGAAGCCTTACCTTCAAACTATAGTTATGAAGTTTTTGACACTCATTCGCAAGGAAGAGACGGTTAGAGATAATGAAAAATTCACCAGTTAAAGGTTTAAAACCCTTAAAAATGATTGGATTTGCATAAATTCTGATGAGAGAAGACAAACAAGTTATGATTTTAACATACTAATAGTGATTTTTACAAAATGCTGGAATTCTCAGTGATTCGTGGTGCCTAATTTATGCAAGATTACTGTAAAATATGCACTAACAATTCATCAATGAATTGGTTAGTTAGAAGCCTACAATTAATGTTTAGGTGTATGAGTCTGATACCATGACAACCCCTAGGAGAAAAGACTTCAGTGTACATAAAGGTTAGGGAAATTCAGATAAAGCAGCCAACAACTAAACCACTGCCATTCAATGAAGAAAAACGAAAGTGTTAGCAGCTCCATAATAACGGAAAAATAAACAAATATTTTTATATTTAAATCAAATGAATTGAGATAGTTTTCCTGAGATTGCCTTCTTAAAGAAGAATAGCTAATCATTTATTATTACTACCACAACAGTGCACATTCGACAATTGCCAGCACATAAAACAAGTGAACTAAAAGCTTTATTCTAATCCTTTTGTTTACTAAATAAAGGGCATATATAACCTTGAATGTCCACTTCTTACACTAGGAGTAATATTCATCAATTATATATATACCTATGTACAACTTCTATGTTTTCAAGCATAGCATAGAACATGGCAATGTATACAATACAAATGCATAACACCCACTTGCAATGTAATCTTTGGAGTGTACATAACATGAAAATAACACCAGACGAAGACGTAAATAGATTAAACTAAGTATCAATTCAAAACTAATGAAATTACAAAAGAGTAAACAAACGAAGGATTGAAAGATGAGAGGAGCACAGATAAAGAGAGAGAGACGGGGTAGCCTTTGAGCGACAAAGAAGAAATCTAGTCTGCAAAAGAGAAGTCCTCCTATTTCTTTTTCATTTTTTTATTTAATTAATGAAAATCAGAAAAATTTCAGCAATTTAAATTGATGCAATAGCCCCAGTCGTATCACAAGGAAAAGCGAAATAGTTAATGATCTATAATAACTATCACTATAATGCACATTTGATAATTATCGGCACATAAAGCTAGAGAACTAAAAGCTTTATTCTAATCCTTCTGCTTATTCAAAAAAGGGCATGTATAATCCTGAATGTACACATCTTACACTAAGGATAGTATTCATATATTATATATATCCCTATGTACAACTTTTATGTTTTTGAACATAGCATGGAACATGGCATAACACCCAAGTACAACATAATCTTTGAAGTGTACAAAATATGGAAATAAAACCTTGTTCTAAGATACGTCCAACGTAAGTTGGCAATGATAACACAATTGTATCACAAGGCAAAGCAAAAAAAATAATTATTTATTTTACCATCAGTATAATACATATTGGACAATTGCTGGCACATGAAATAAGAGAACTAAAAGCTTCATTCTAATCATTTTTTTTCTCAAAAAAAGGCATATATAATCCTTATTCTCCACATTTTACACTAAGAGTAAAATTTATTTATTATACATCTCTATGTACAACTTCTATATTTTTTAACATAGAATCAAACATAAAATGATATAAAAAAATACAAATACATAACCTTTAAGTGCAATGTAATCTTTGGAGCTTACAGAACATAAAAATAACACCTTGTTACAAGATATGACCAACATAAATTATCAATAATCACATAATCATATCACAAGACAAAATGAAATAGTTAATGATTTATCATTACTATCACTACAATGCATATTGAACAAATGCTGGCACATGAAGCAAAAGAATCACAATCTTTATTATAATCCTTTTGTTTACTCAAAAAGGACATATATAATCTTGATTGTCCACATCTTACACTAAGAGTAATATCCATTATATCCCTCAACTATATTTTTGAACATCTCATGGAACATAGCACAATGCAAATGCATATAAACCATGTGCAACGTAATCTTTGGAGTATATAGAACATGAAAATAAAAACTTATTACAAGATATGGCCAACAGTAGTTAGCAAAAGTTACACAGTTGTATCACAAGGTAAAGCTCACAGAATGAGGCATATAATTGAAGGTTATAAAAGTGTGGTTTGATTAACCAATATCAGTGCAATGGTTGGAGTTATTTAAGTATTAAAAAAGCATGCTCTTTTGAGTCCAAATTCTAAGTTACACATGGAAACAAACATATCCAGCTTAAATTCAATGCATTCTCCCCCAAAAGAAGCTTGCTATTCAGCACCAGCCAATTAAGCATCAGTATCTCATGAATATCAGCTATGCTATCATTGTTATTGATGTTCTTGCAGATATTCTTTACCCTAGCTACAACTATAATACCTCCTCCACCACAATGGAAATTGTCTCAAATAGCAAAGACCTTCACCTTTCAAGCAATAGTTGCATAAACAGTTTCTACTATGCCAAGAAGGGATGCAAAGATCACCCATTCCAATTCCAATTATTCAAGTCATATTAAAGAGTAAAGAGACTTCCCTTCTCGTCATGTCCAAAGGCAAGATGTAGCATCCTCTCCCCATGGACAAGCTTCGGCGCGCTTTGAGGGCATTGTCTTAGAAAGATCGTACTAACATTGAGTATGAACCAACAACAAGTTCTCCATGCTCTGTGATGATTTTTTAGTCCTATCGACCACCTCATTTGGGTATTACACTGGAATGAACAATCTCAAGGATCATGTCATCACTTTCTAGCACAATAACTTTCCAGCATGATACCAAGATCTACTGCATTCCTAAAGGAACCAAATGCAAGATGTTTTCTTTGACCAGGAAAGGTCAACTCAAAATTGGTTCGTGGAACTACCTCCATAGTTGGCCACTTCTTTTGAACAGTTCAAGAGGGAGTTTGTTTCGAGTTTCATCATCCACAAGGGCCTTTATAATGGAGCACAACCACTTCAAGATCAAGCAAGAAGAATCTGAGTACTTGAGAGAGTATACTAACTGCTTCAACATAACAACATCACAACTTAAGATTTTTCCTCGATAATCTTGGATGAAGGATACTTGAAGGAGTTCATTGATGCAGCACTAGAAACCCCCAGAAAATAAGAAGTGAGCATGTTACAAGATCAAAGGTCATGTCTGTATGTCAGGTCATAGTACACCTACTACCCCCCCTACAATCTAGTCAATTGGTCCTGGCAAACACCATAACACACCTTCATACCATGCTCACTATCAAAGAGGGAGTTATCAGCTCCACTTCATGGCTCCATTAGAGAAGTCTGCCAATCATTCTTAAGAAGAGACCATCAATAACCCTTCTAGGTAATTCATGCAACCTTCAAATCAAACTTCCCAAAGAAACCCATCCAATGTAGTCATCACAACAACAATCACAAACTATAAATTGAAGTAAGCACTCATTAATTCAAAAGGCTCAGTAGATGTCATTTTTACATCAGCATTCAACAAGATGGATATGAACAAAGGTCATATCATAGCTGGAGAAGGCCATCTCTTAGGCTAATCTAGCAAGAGTATGGATCCAAAGGGGATATTTGACAACTGCGAAGGGAGACGATCCTAAGAGTTAGGTGAATGCATCAAATTCCTAGTTGCTCATAGAATAGTTATTGTAAAAAGAGACTTATAACAATGCTAGGGATGTTATTCAAGTCTTCTTCACCATTTTTGAGAAAAAGAAAAAATGAAGGAGATTGTATGCCTCAAGAAGCTTATAATTAATGTGTCGTTCACTAATAAAAGTAGAGAGTACCATGGTGCTAAACTCTAGTCTAATATAGCAAAAAGATTAAATATGATGAGTCTCCTTTATGGGTACATAGATGTATTTCTTTGTTCTCTCATTAACATGCTAAGTAAAACGACAAGTAAGAATTACTATCTTAAAAATCCATACAATACCTGTCTGATCAAGTAAAAAAGGCAAAACTCTTGCCAAGAGAAAAAAGGCTATAAAAACCAATATATATTGCATAATCAAGAATCGTTAGAGAGGTTCTACATTTTGAATAGCTGAACAAAATGATATGCATAGATCTTTAATATCCAAGTTCAAACAATTATTTATATTACCCTATATAAACATATTGGTAGATTCAACTTTCGGATACTCAACACCAAGCTACTTAAATGCCTTCTCCAAATATCATTAGATTCACATGGAAGATCATGATGAAGAAAATATGACTTTTATAACAGATAATGATAAATAACATTATAATATGATATATTTTGGGTTGAAAAACATTGAGGTTACACATCAAAGGATAATTGATAATATGTTCAAGATCCAACAAGACTATAATATAGAAGCATAAGTCGATAACATCCTTGAGAAGAGTTAAAGTGTCAAGGAACACTTCAATGATTTACGAAAGACTTTCAAGATATGACGAAAGTATCATATGTGATTGGATCCTCACAAATGTGCTTTTCAAGTATCTCCCAAGAAGTTATTAGGACACTTGGTGTCCAAAAAAGCAATTGATGCCAACACAAAATAAGGACATTCCTTGGGATGATGATCACCATTGCATTAGATATGATTCCTAACTTGTACCAAGTTGATTGTGATATTAGTTAGACATGATAAAGACCACTATTGCATTAGGGTGTGATTCTTACATTTAAACAAAGACAAGTTATAGTGCTGGTCAAAGATGATGCTCACAATTGCACTAGATTGTGATTCCCATCCTATATCAAGATAAGCTTTGATGATAGCAAGGGATGACAATAACCACCATTGTATTAAGGTGCAGCATCCCATAGCAAATAATAAGGATGATCACCCTTGCATTAAGAAGTGATTTTTGTCCTTGTATTGAGAAGAGATAACTATATTGTAGCTATGATTATGTAGGGAAAAGGGCCCATAATAACAACTATATGAAAGAATTCAATATTCAAAATGAGCACAGCATTCATAATTTTGTGTAGTTATCATTGTTTACCTTTTTTATTTATTATTAGTAAAAAAAAACTTGTGTTATTTATAATATCATAGTAATTTAGATTTGATTATTGAACTAGTAGTTGGCTCATGCCTATCCATTATATTGTTTTTGTGGTGTGGCACTTGCCATAAATGCAAGCCACAAGTTTCTGTGAACATAAGTAGTTATAGAAGAGTTACTGACTTTCACCAATTTATTATATTATTTATCAAGTATTACAGTGTCATAAATGTGGGGCATAATAGTGTGTGAACAAACAATTGTAGAAGAGTAGTTGGTTCAAATCTATTTATTCTATTTTTTTAGGTATTGCACCTGCTACAAATGTGGGACATAGTTGTCATTTTTTGTTGGATATTTTGGGTTTACTAATAACTCAATATTTATAACAACATTTTTTAACATGATATATAAATAACATATGATATTGTATTCTGATAGAGAAAAATATATAAAAAAAAGAAAAAAAAAATGCTCCACTAGAGTCTCGAGTTAATCAAGCCATAAATGGATTAGTTAACAGTCTGATTTTTACAAAATTTTTCAGTTTGATTTGGCTTAGACAGGCCAGTTCAGGTCATGGTTGACAGAGTGAACATCTTACTGTCTTTTCCAATATGATAATAGCATATTATGTAAGGTCAAACACACAAGCTGATCTATTTACAAAGCTAAATACAAATGAACATAGACTTCGTCCTTGTTCCTGGCTCTGGATGAAAGCGATATTAAAGAAAATCAACAGATGGTTTCAACAAGACCCTGACTAGCAACACCAAATCAAGTTCAAATGGAGAACAAGATTATGTTAGCTCAAGAAAGTAAATCAAAGACAAATGGCATGAATTTGCTATCAATCGTAAGCATCGACAAGAAAAACTTGCATTTCCAACAGGATAAAGAAATTGCGACGCTGGAATTGGGCAAGAGCACAGAAATTGATTTGAAACAATCATAGTGAGAAACCTAAAAGAAAAGAAATTTTTGACATACCACCGCACCTTAGCTTTGGGTATGATCTTGACAGCCACGATCTGGCCTTTGTTTTCACCTTTTTTCGCCTTTGCCGTGCAGGTATGGCCAAAATGTCCTCGTCCAACCTCCTTCCCAAGCTCATACTTCGACCCGAAATTCTTCCCAAAACCAAAACTCTTGTCCAGCGGCCGCTCCCCTTCAGGATCCGCAGACACAACGCCGGTCTCCTCAACGATGGTCCCCTCTTTGGGCTTGGCGACGCCGAAGCGTTTCGCCAGGGAGGCTTTGATGTGCTTTGCTGGCGAAGGAGGGGGGAATGGTCGGCGAAAGAACCGTCGAGGGGTAGACCGCGCCGGTGAAGGGGAAATTCCCATCGGAAGTGGGCTACCAGTGGCTGAGCCGGGCGGGTATGGGCTAGGCCAAAAGCTGCCAGGTGTCTGGTTGACCGGCGTAGTCCCTCCCTGCGCTGCCGTGGGAGTGGCGACCGACGAAGTCCGTCCATTGCCAGCATTACGGCGGCGATGTTTTCGATCTTCTTCGACGCCGTCTCCGTCCTCCGCCACCGATATGTTCTTACCATAGCAAATTCCCATTCCTACGCCGCCGCCTCCGACGACGGCGGCTCCTAATGGAGAATAGCTCCTCCTTTTCCTACGATATGGTTTGTGGGTTTTGGGTTTCGTCGATCGAGGGTCAAAGACGGCCGTGAGATGACGGAGGAGGCGGAGAGGAGAGATGAACGAACGTTGTAAAAACAAGAATCTGCAGTTTTAATAGGAAAGAGAAAGGTTCGGTTCATACAACAAAAACCGTCGGATTTGCCTTCGTAAATTTAATTGTCGCCTTCTCATCAACGGCTTTTTTTAATCTGTGTTTATCTTCTAAATAGTCAATGTGACGTAGGCCTTTTAACATTAGCAACAAAATAAATCATGGATTTACCTTACTATTAACAATATCTAGGAATTGTGCTATAAGATATAAAAAAAAAACTATAAATAAAAGAAAATGTAAAGTGATATATTCATCATGGTTATCCTTTCCCAAGCATGTTGATTAACATAAAAAAGCTTGCATGTCATGCAAAACATTTTTTTTTACCACTATTCAATGATATTTGTCTTTTCAATTTAAAGAAAATATAGCCAAAATGTTAAATCACTTGTCTCGCATGATACAATATTTATAATAAATTTTAACAAAATATATAATAAGTCTCATGATTGATAATTACAAGTGTATAAATTCTTTTTAAAAATTAAATTTTTATAACAAGCTTCTGATCTTTTCTAGTTTAAAACTCATAAAGATGGAAAGTTAGTTGAGAAATTGGATGTTGTTCTTACAAAGAAAGGTATCACATAAGGCATAACTGTTATTTTTGCGATGAGTTCTATTGACACCACTTGGAAGATATTCTATATTTTTTTATTATTTTATTTATTTTTCTAGTATTTTTGTGTAGGTTATGTATTTTGTAGTTCAAGTCATCTTGCAACTTGTTCAATAAGACTAAAGTATGCCTATGTTAATTGAGATGAGTCTAGGTCTATGTTTTTGTGGGTCAGTCAAATTACATATTTAATTCAACAATTATATTAATGATGGTTTAGAACATTCTATTAGGCATCTGAATGATGCCAATCATCCCATGTTATCCATCAATTGCATTGGACAGTATGATCTAGTCATGATGAACAATTAAGCCAAACTTTCTTAAGTGGTCAATCAAATTGTATTGAATAATCAATACAAGTTTTGAAAGCTAACCTCACTTCATTTAGTTTGTCATTCTTTTATTAGCTCTGCTTTATAAAACACCTACATATTCTAAAAAGGAGAATTAAACATTTTTGTTGATTGTATTATTATTTATGGAGTTTGGTAACTTTCTACTCCACTTCCCTCTTACACGATTCAAGAAACTCTTTCTTGAGGTGATATCAAGTCGCTTCAAATGTGAAATCCAAAGTTTAGATCATGATCTCTAAGGATTTTTAGGGAGCTTTGATGTGATTTTAGAGTAATCTAAGGACTTAACATAATTTTTAGATTATACACTTGCTTTTTAAAGCAAGTTCTCAATCTTTCCAACTTTTTGTTTTGCTATCATTTGACATGAATTTTGAAATATGATAAATTAATCATATGGTAATTAAACTTTTTAAATTTGATCTACAATATGTTTTCAGAGATTTCGTTTACACTACTTTTATTATTTTGGATTTATGTGCAACTTTAATTAAGCATGTTCTAAATTTATCCCAAAATGCTCATCGAATGAAGTTAAAAAATTATGAAACTTGACAATTCAAAGTTCATTTAGTTTTTAACAAAATTTTTATTCCATTTTTTTTTTAAATTGGGGTATGAAAGATTTTCTCTAAGATTAAGTGTTCAATAGTTAATAAAAATCAAGAAGAGAAATGTTTAGCTTCTTATTATGATCAATACAGTTACATAAAATACATAAGTTGAGAAAAATAGAAATAAAAGTATTATTGAATAAATCATATGCATTCTTATTTGCAACAATATTTTATTTGAGTAATATTCAATATTATTTTTTTTCTCAAACCAGTTACACATATTTTTTTTACAAATTTTAATTATTATACAAGGTTAATTTTAAGCATATTTAAATCATATTTTCAATGCCAAAAATTTGTCATATCATTCTATAAGAATTCTTAAGAATTTTTAAATTATCTAGGTTTAACAACAAATTTTCAATATTTTTTCTTCTAAGTTGCTAAATGAGTTGTCTTCTTGTTTCCTTTTCTTAGTTTAGTTAATCATTTAGGTTTGTGCTTTACCTAATCTTCCTAATCTAAACTAGAATCAAAACACCAAAATCGTATTTCTTGATGTCTTTCTATTACACTTATCATCTTTATCATCTCACTCATCCACAATCACCTCTAAACACTTTTGCCACTATTACTCTTCATGGCAATCTAAAACATAATATTTTGTATTTTAGATTAATCATCTTATAACCTTATTATCAAGTATTTAAGTATATAATTAGACATTGATGATATAGTACAACTTATATTTCAATATTAGAATAAAATATTTTTAGTTTAGTCTTATCTTAAAAAATATATAATTTTGCAAAGATATCAAAATGCCAAATGAAGCATACCAATGAGTAGAGTTCATTAAGAGGAATGTAACGATCAATTGGATTTGTTATGAATTAAGAAAATTAAATTAAGATATATATATATATATATATATATATATATATATATATATATATATATATATATTAGTTGAGATTGTCCTATTTAAAATAAGGATCTTAGGTTTCCTAAATATTAGGCACCTTTTAGATAAATAGTAGGAGAAAAAGATGAAAGTTTTAAAAGGAAAATAAATAGAGAGCTGACTGCAAGTAATGTCTAATATAGTAAGTTGAAATTCCATAGTAGTGTTGTAGTGCTTGTACTTTTTTCTTAGCCAGAGAAAAGAGCCAAAGGCAAGTGTTATATTTGTTTCCATCAAAACGAAAATAAAAAAGGATAAAATAAGGAAAAAGCCTAGAACAAGGAATTATAATGTTGCTAGAAATAAAAAGGTTGAACAAGGTAAGATTTGGGTGTTTTATCAAATTATTTTATATATTTCCTCCTTAAAACATGAAATAGAAGTGTAAAGCTTAAGGGTTAGAACTAGTTTTGAGTGTGTAAATTTTAAGCCTTTAGATTGGTTTTGAAGACCATGGAATGCAATAGTCACCATACTTTAAGTTCAAGTTGAGATTTTACAAAACAATGGCTAACTTTTATTATTTATATGGAGTTTTTGAAATTAACATGTAATGCATTAGTACTTCTCGTGCAATATATTAAGTTAAGGAGTGACAAAAATCATTTTTTAGAGAAAAATGGATAATACATCAATATTTGACAAATGATATGTTTCGTTCAAAGGAAGGGTATGATAAGAAAAATGTATGATATCATAACTAGTCGAGCATGACAATTGAATTTATATATTAACATATAATACATCATATGATATATTGAGTATTTTTGGTTGGTTCATAAGAAAAGCATACGATCTATGCTATGGTGCTAAAGGAATGAACTTACAGTATATAATCTATAATGTATTGTACAGTGAAAAGAAAATTATTGATTAGTTAGTTTTGGAAAAGATCCCAAGCATTCACTTACAATAGCCAAAAAAATGTACAATACGTGAGCACTATAGAAAGGAAGGAAATAAGGGAGACATTGTAGAATACAATATATAAATAAGAAATTTTGAAATAATTTTTTATTGATTAATTTGTATTTGATTTTTAATGTAATGATTCAAAGGAAAAGAAAGAATGGATCGAAGCATATCCTTGAGATTTTAGGTAAATAAATCTTATATTAGTAATGTAAGCATTGAAGAGTGATTTATTTTAAAAGAATGTATTTGGCATGAGCATAAGTTTAGCATCATGATTCATATATGTTACATGTCATAAGACATATGATACTTGAAATGATACTATTCTTAAGGAATAAATATGTGTATACAAATATGTATCTAAATCCTATACTCTATGATGAAATATGTGGAATATGATATGTGGGTATGATAACTAATAAGTTAGGTAAACCAAATAAATTATCTAAGAAATATAACTTTTTTGAGACATTATATATATATATAAAGAGAGAGAGAGAGAGAGAGATTTTTAAAAAAATGAGTATACAAGAAGGAAAAAGAAATTGAGAGAAAAGATAAATTATAAGATAAATAAGTAAACTAAATAAGCTTTGTTATATTTCATTATTTTATATGATCTGAGCTAATAAAAAACAAAAATTAAATATGATTTTTCTTAATATATTACCCCATAACTAATTATGAAAAAGAATATGAACCAGTATAAAATAAATATATAATAATGAGGAAATGATGGTATATCAAACAATGAATTGATATTAAAGATCTCTTATATTATTAGTATTTTATGCACGGTCTTGATATATAAAAATGATGAGGTTGTGTACTCAAACATCACTTATACTCGATAAAACATCTAAATATAATGACACTACATATTTTGAGCATGATCCTAACATATAAAAATGATATTAGATAATATAATTATTGATTAGCTATGATATGATTATGAAAGATATTTAAATATGATAAAATATCAAAAATGAATAAAAATGTTATAAAAGGGGTCTCATAAAGTAGAGATAATGGTGTTGAATAAAAAAATTGATCAAAATAATGAAAAACCTATACAAGAAATTAAGAAAAGAAAATAAATATGTCATATTATTGGAAAAGAATAAAAAAACTAACATGTGTGTGTAGACATTTCTTGCACTATGTTATATTTCATTATGACATAATAGTGGTAACCTATTTTTGTTTGTATACTTATTGTTATCTCTTGAGTTTGGACATTATGCTATTTCTATCATGATATCGTTTGTTTAGCTTAATTTTGATATTTCTATATCACTTTTATTCATATTTAAATAATTATTATAATTTAGATTTATTTGGTGTGCTTTATGCTAATTATTTATTTTTGCTTATATTACAAAGCATGTCATTGATGCATTGAGAAGGGTAGACCAATGTGACATTAGGGATGAATAGTTACTCATCGAGTTAATGTTTTATCACTATATAGCTTTGGATGTATATTATGCTCATGGACTTATATGCATTTAAATTCCAAGTATATACATCATTGTAGTATGCTTTTGTTAATAATTATGCTTTTTTTCATCATTTCTCACTTAAGAGATTGTAGTGCCCTCATTTACTATGTTGATACTTTGATTCAATACAATCTAACTCATCATTATAATTTGTGTCATATCAAATTGGTATTACAATAAGTTTTGTATTACTATTTTGTTACACCCCATTTTTCCTAGGCTGATTTTTGGCATACATTTTTTTTTTTTTTTATATAGACAGCTCAGATCGTCCCATACCAACCTGAGTAGCCTACGAAAACATAGGATATAACACATCATTACACACCTACTTTCCTTAACAATGTGGATCCCATCTCCCGGGTACACTGTCAAATCAGGTTCATGACTCCTGAATTAACAGATGGACTCGCGCAATGTTACTCCTACTAGACCCAATACTCCTAACCCATACGGGTAGGAGAACCGATCTAATAGAAGTCTGAACCCCCACGGTTAAGTTCCATAGTCATGTAATGACCTCACCATCAAACAAAAAGATATATAACATCCTCAGATAAAATATGGCACTCCATACACCATACTCCAAAATAATAAAATAAAACAGTGAATGAAACTACATCACAAGAATAAGATCCAAGTCCAACAAGTGCAATATTATCCAACCAGAAACATAAGTCAGAATTTCCCTCACATATTACATGACATATGAGAATAACATTCTCATTAAATACATCCAACAGCAACAATCAACTAACCAGAATATCTCAGACAATCACAAATCAGATATCCTCCACAAGCCTGCTGACCACGATCCCACCTAATCTGGTAGCGTCAAGTCTGCCGAGCCACTGAAAATATATAATACAGGAATGAGCTACGCCCAGTAGGAAAGACAGCTAGTAAAACTCACATGCAAGAGAAGGATAATAGCAAAAATATAGGAATACAGCATAACAATGTATGGTGGATAGGCACTCTCAGTCCCAGACTCCGACCAACCAAAGTCACCCCTAGTCACACCAGAGTAGCTCTCCTCTGGGCTTCCAGGTAGCGTGCCAGTGGGAACGCCCGTCTCGAAACACGCATGGCGCCTAAGCACCCGACACCGCAGCGTCTCTCGTCAATCAATCTCCTGGAGACTATAGACAGATCCAGTCACAAAATCTCTAGCCAACGTGAGACACCCCTGCCACCCTAAGGCGCGCAGGCCTACACACTTGGCTAGCCACTGCGAGACACCCCTGCCACCCTCAGGCGCGCAGGCCTACACACATGGACCAGGAGAGATCGACTCAGCCACCGTCCCAAAGAGTCCTCTACCAACAACTTCCATAGGAGCTCACGCCCCTACAGTCATTGCCAATCTCTAACTCCAAGATCCGGCAACATGTGTCCAGGTACAACAAGGCGCATACCAGTCCACATGTATACTGTGGAAGCTAAGTCTGAAACGCATAGTTACCTACCACAACTACCCTAAAACATCATATAGGGTCTATAGTAGTCCGGACCAGTATGCCAATCCATAAAATATGCCAACACTGAGTAACTGACTCAATCCATGCCATTGCCATCCAAGCAATACAACTGTCAATTACTGACTGTTCTGGTAGCATCCATGTACCATACCTCTGTCTGACTGTTTCCAGCTGTACTGTCATCACTGATAACATTTTTCCCCTCTTCAGGCAATTTTTTCTTTACCCACGGATCTCCAGAATTTTCGAAATTTCTCATTTCCAAATTTTCTGATTTTTCTTGAATTTTCTAAAATATAATAATCCCTAAAACTCAATTATCGAATTTTTCCTAATTTCGAAATATCAAATTTTGCAATTTTATCCATTTTCCGAAATTCGGAATAATTACCGAATTTAAAAAATTCCGTTATTCCATTTACCGCGCCGTACTTCCGTGAACCCGGTTCTCGCCGCCGGTTCGGCCTTCGCGCTGAGCCGAGAACCGCTTCTCACTGAACCGCGCCGAATCCCCTGACCCGGATCTCGCCACCGGTTCGGGCCTTCGCGCTGAACCAAACCCCCGCCGGTCGAAGTTATTAACCCGAATTCGGCCGACGCTTAATATATACTCTTAATAATTAATATAATTATTCTCTTAATAAATCAACTAATCCCTAATTAACCCTTAATTCGTCTCCTTCCTTCGCCCGTCGTCCGCGAAACCCTAGCCGCCGCAATCGCCGACCAATACTCGATTTCCGGCAACTGCGAACAAGGAGAACATGTTCGTACTATCCTAACATTCCAAAGATGTCATTAATTCCTAAGATTCAATCAAAATATCCGTCGAAGGAGTTTCATCCGATCCTTAATTGACAATTTATGAAATTAATGATTCCAGCATTTGCAAACCACCTTAACATGATTAAGCACAAAATCAACTCAACATATGCTTGGTAAAATTTCCGAATTCGACGGTATAATTTTTTTTTTTTTTCGAAAACCCTAAACATGCTAAAATCAATAATTGCATTAATCAATTCCAAAAAAACCACATTCGCATGCTCAGGTAGTAATTTGCAAAATAATCCATATCTTTAACTTGCTAATTAACTGATTTAAATCTGAATTTCCTACCTCAAAGTCGCCGGCGACGGTGAGCCTCGTCCGCAGCTCGCCGCAGCTCCTCCCCGAACGAATCCGGTATCAATCGACTCACCTCGGTCCCGTGAATCTCCAGACACAAAAAGCCCCTTGCCAGGCCGCCGGAATCACGCGCCGTACGCCGTAAAATTCCTCTCTATCGGTCGGTCGAACGAAACCCTAATCGTTCGCGAGGGTTTTATATTCCTGGCCGACACGGTGAAAACCCGTTACGCACCGTTGACACGCTTTCGACACGGTAAGCACCCGATACGCGCTGTCGACACGCTATTGACACGGTAAGCACCCGATCAGCCGGTTCAATCCCAACCGTCGATCACGACCATCCGATCCGCTTATCAGAACGCACGCGCAAACTCACTCGGCGAACCGCCTCCGCCTCCGCTGAACCGTTCCGGTCCGGTTCACACGCGGTAAAACCAATTTCCGGTTTTAATTTAAATGGATTTTCGAATTTCTAAAAATCCAATAAATCTAATTAAACAGGGAAAATTTCTTAAAATTCACCTCGGTGCTCCGAAAAATCCCTAGAAATTTCAGAAATTCCAATAGCCTCCAATTGAGCTCCTGGCTCATCCTACTGTCGATCTGAAATCATCCAAGCCAAAAATTAATTTATTAAAGATTAACATAAAAACTTTTACTGGGTATAACATATTTAGTGTTGCATAATCCTTACTATTTTACAATCTTTTTTATCACATTCTATGGTGATGGTGATAGATGTTTCCTTGTCATTTCAATCAACCTCTACTATGTTATCTACTTTTCTCATCTACTTCAAATCAAGTGACAAATAATGCAAGTTAACCATATAAAAAGATGAATGTAAATCTTTTTTTACCTCCACCATTTCCTATATAATCACTATCTCTAAACCATATTACAAGTAATAAGCCTTATCAAGGATTAATCGAGTATCATATGGATCTAACCATAAATGTGTTTTGTCAATTTCTTTGTGTTGCATCATATTCTTTATCAAGCATGATGTTCTTCTTATCACATATTCTTTTAAGACAACTTTGGCTCTAAGCTTATCAAGTTCTACAAAATGAGAAATTCAACATATATGCTTTTTATGCATTGGGTTGGTTTGTTATGTTAGTGTATAGTCCTTCCTAAATTATGACTATTCCATCACCATCATTTTCCAAAAAAATCACTCAAGTCATTTCTTATCACATTTTAAGTCAATATTATCTTGATAATTATCACTTTCTATTCTATCCATCCTTGGGTCAACTTCACAATCATCTAAGTTTGTCATTCTCTTACCTACTTTCTCATCTAACAGAGATAAGCTCCTTCACTCACTTTATAATGTCATAATTCTTTTGTAATGCGATAATCAATCCAATCATTAATATTCACCATAACGACAAGATCCCACCCTTTTTTTACATGGAAGGACATTGAAGAACTTATGTTATTATTTAACGTTAAAATTTTTTGCCCCTTTAGAAATGTTTTTGCATTATTTTATATTTTTCTCTTTTACTTTGGTCATTAACTCAGATAATTTCTCTTGGTCATTACCCATTTAACAAGCTCAAATGTCACCTCATTCTTATGTGTATATGCAAACCTTTCAATGTAAAACAACATTAAGTGAACTAGCAAGATGAAGAAAATTTTATTTGATTGTTAACTCAAATTTATGGTTTTTAAATCAATTATTTGATTCTTCAAGGAAAAAATTTCTATACATTGGGCATCAATGCAAAAGAATTAGACATTTCATTAATAAGATAGTAGATTTACCAATTCATATCCATCAAATATATTAATGGACCAACCTTCTCAAGAATGACATAGATTGATGACAATAGTACCCATACCTAGATAGGATAGACAATCATTTGGGATTTTTGTAACACCCAAAATTTTGATATAGTAATTCAACCATTTTTCAAAATACTTTTTAAAATTTGAAATTTTCAAGAAAATATAAAATTGTTTTATTTAGATATCATATTAAAGAGTTTGCAATGTAGAATATTTAAAAATATTTTTGTAAAAAAAATTATCTATGACATAAAGCTAGTGAGAAAGACAAAATATTGAAAATCAAAAGGTGAGCCAAACACCCAATGTTGAATTTGACTTGAATTTCTCTTAACCTTACCATTAAGAAATCTCACTCATGTAAGGCTTAACATGGATGCCCTCATACAATTGCCCTGAGTAGTTATGCACGTGTAGAACACCTATGAAAGATGATGCACTAGAATCTCTCACATGGATGATATGCAGGTGAGAAAGCACAGTAGTGCTACGTAAGGGTAAGTGTACATGAGTGGTTCGATGGGGAGGATTGTTTTACACATGACCAAGAAAATTGCATCATGTGTGACGCATGAAATTTTAATGTGCTTGCATCACACAACAATCTTTGGCTTTTGAGCCATGCTTACATAAGTAGGTGTGTAGTAAAATAATAATTATGGAACTTTTGGGATGTATTTTTGACTTAGGTGAATTTGTTTATCTCATATAATTGACAACCTCATATTATTGGTTTTTTAATCCTATAAAAAGGGATGTGGGAGAGGGTGCTAAGTAGCATGAGTAACATTTCATCTCTCCCACATACTCATTATAGCTCTCTCCTTCCTTCCCTCTCTCCCTTCATCCAATCATCCCTCTTCTTTTCATGCTCTCTCTCTCTCATTCCCTCCCTCCCTTCATCCATTCTCCCATATACGTTACATTTTTTAGGATCACTAGATGTGATACATTGGGACGAGTGAGCATAGTACAAAAAATAGCATTTGCTTATTGCTGTAATAATTTAAATATTTTGAAAATTTTGCAAAACCTGTATTTATATTATGTGCTTGATACTTTTAGAGATACATTTTATGTTTTAAAATTTTTTATTTATGCTTTGACAAAGATAGATTTTGCTTTAAAACAATTAAAGATATAAAAATGTAAATGAAATGGTAAGATCTCAAGAATATTAAAAAAAGGGAAACAAAATTTGGCAAAAAATCTTCAAATCGGAACAAGTCATCATAATAAAATGTCTTTAATTAGATATTTTTTTCTATTTGAATTAAATATAATATGTTCTTAATACTTCCTATTACCTCTAGTTTGATAATAATACTCTTTCAAAAATCACATTAGTTAAGATAGCATTGCACATCTTATATGGGTTTTATATGATTATGACATTATTTTCATCCACTTTTACTCCCACACATTTATAGGAACACTCAACTTTTGAGTGAACTATTAGTAAATTTGTAGTGATTTTACCACTATTCTTTCAAGATTGGTTTTTAGTATCATATTATATAAAGACTTTTTCCTCTTATCTAAAGTCTCAATATATGCTTATGCTTTCATGAATTGATCATTCATGACTTGATGTCATATTTAACACTTGCTTTTATTTGCAGGGTATTTTATTACTTAAACTAAAGTTTTAGATCAAGTTGAAATTATGAATTAAAACCTAAATTGGTGGAGTTTTGAAACCCAAAAAGAGAAGAGATTTTATTATTATAAAATTTCAATAATGCTAATTTTTTGTAATTTTTTTATTTTTTTAATTTTCTATTGTTTCTTTTGTTCCCTTTAAATTTCCAAAAAAAATATTGAAATTATCTAAAATTCTTAAAACCTCGAACTAAAACTAAAAAGACCCAAACTTAAATCCTACTTAAATCACTTACTTATATCCCTTAGGAAATTTCATTGCATTCTCTTCCTCATCAATTACTAAACTCTCTGGTCTTCATTTTTCATTCTCTTATATCCCTTGTCTATCATCTAATCCTTCAACTCTTCCTTTCTCCATTAATGACCATACATCCTACCACTAAATTGCCATCATGGCCTCCCTCCATCAAGCTCCTCCCATTGGCTACTTAGTGCCACCTCTCATTTGATCAATCACACATCCCGAACCTTGTCAGTGCAATTTCACAACTAAATCATGGTTGCTACCTTATTATTACAATACATTTATCTAAATTGCTTGTTGATATCTCCTATTTATTTGAAGTCTTCAAACCACTCATCCATCAATGTCTTTCACCTTAGAGTAACAATCATCCACGACATCTCCTCCTTCTCGTACTGTTATTACTTAAGTCATCTCTCTCTCCCATTCTTGTTTGACAAACACAAATCCATTTTGGTAGTTATTGACTCCATATGACATAAGATTTTGAATACTTTCTATTTATTTGAAGTATTCAAACCATCCATCCATCAATGTCTTTCACCTTAGAGTAACTATCATCCACGATGTCTCCTCTTTCTCCTACTACTATTACTTTAAGTCATCCCTCTCTCCCCTTCTTGTTTGACTAACACAATCCATTTTGGTAGTCATTGACTCCATATGACATAAGATTTTGAATACTTCCTACTTTCACTTCTCTAAAACATTTAAGGTAACAATTACCTAGCACATATCATACAATTTTAGCTTTTTTTTATTGTGCTTGCATGAATCTCTTTATTATACTTTTTCTACTTGTGTATTTAAAATTAATAATGCCTAATATTGTATTGTTGTTCAAATCATATTTATCATACTTTTCGAAAGTGTGTGATCATTGATTTATCAAAAGTTTATTAACTTACTGATAATCTTATGTTTTAATTTTTTTATGTTACTATTTTTTATATGCTAGATTAGTATATAATGTGAGATTAGTTGATTAAAATTTATAACTTAAATTTGCATTTGATTAAACTTATTTTACACATTCCATAGCATTATCCTATTTCACTCCATCATTAAACTTGTTTATCACATTAATAGATTCAATCATTTGAATTATATGACTAAAAGAAATATCGTATATAAATGATCTAATAACTTATGCCCTTAAAAGCTACCATGAGGCCCAGAGATACAAAAAAAGATGGCATAAAAAATAGACAAACATATTCTTTAATCAAATAAAATTAAAGACAACGAAGAGATTTTTCAACGAGATGTTTCAAATCTCTAAGTCTCTTGTCTTTCTCTCTCTCTCTCTAATGATGCCAATTCTCTTTTATTGTAATAATCAATCTAATCTCTATCAAGACTCCTTAAACAACAAGGTTCTCTTCTTTCTTTTATATAAAAAGATATTAGAAACTTATTCTATTTTAGATCACAATTTTTTTTTAATTTATAATTATTTTTTATTTGTTACTTTTTCTTTTTTTTTATCTTACACATTAGCAAACTAGGTAAAGTTAGCATCGAAATTGGCCCATATATTTAACCAAAAATATATTTCTTTAATAACTTTGTTATCTATTTCAATAATAATAATTTCTTTTTTAGTGAAAAGCAGATGCACGTTTTGTTCATAAAAATGCATTAAGTATTTTTTGAAAAAAATTTTAACAAATTTTTTTTAAAAATAAATTAAAAATAAATAATTATGAATTTTTTATATACTTGTATTTTATAATTTTAATTTGACAAAAATTAAAAAAAATAGTTAAGCAATTACAGCATCAGAAATTACCAACCAGTCCAACTTGGCAGAAACGTGTACTTTTTTTTTAATTGTCATCGCTTTTATATAGTCGCTGCTTTCGTTCGCTGTAGGGCAAGTGACAGGTAAATATCGAATTTCCATTATCTTTTATTTTATTTTGTGTTTTTATTACTTGAATTCATTTTATTTTGAAAAAAAATAAAAAAATAAATTCATATTAAATACATAATCAAAAGACGAATTCAACTTTAAACTACTTTTCTTTTTTAATTATAAATAAAAATCAGATGGCAATCAACCAAAGCCATCAAAACAAGCCGGCGGTTGACTTCGACCGGTTTTTTTTTTTTTTTTTTTTTTTTTTTTTGTAGTCATAAATACGCAAATTTTGACCAATAATTGCGGATTTTTTAAATTAATCAGGACAGTTGTGGAGAAATCGTGGTCGTCATTTTAAAATTACATTTGAAATGCGAATAATCGTGACATGCCAAATGCTACATTTTGAGGGTTTATTTTGGAAAATATTTTAGATGAAAAAAAAATTTTAAAAAAAATTAAAAAATATTTTTAAGTACCACATAACTTTAGCAAATTCCTCCTCTATATATAAATCTTAAAATTACCATTTTTCTTTGTATGCTTTAATGAAGATCATCATGATGGATTAGCAATATACTTTTATTAATTTTAATCATAATTTATATATAATTTTTTATAAAGTATTTATTATTATTAATATATAATGAAATTATATTTATATCATGTGATTTTTCAACTTTCAATTCAATTTTTGCTCGAGTCTCACTTTGCTAAATTAAACCATGATGATGCTAAAGATTGCTTTTTGAGCATTTTGGTCTAATTAAGTTGATGTAGCATATTAATTTTTAATCAATACAAAATAAACAAAATATCTGAGATGCAAACAAAGGAGGTCAATTTTACAAAGAAAACTATGATTTTTTTACTTTAGGGGTTGGTTAAAAACAATGGGAACTTGAATAAATATTGTTTAGTGATGGGATGAAAATTGACAATTTTTTTATTCATAAAAATAAAAAAATTAAAAGATAATCTAATATTTTTTTAATTATTTAATTATAATTATTACTACTAAACAAAACCCGAACCCAATGTTTTGGAGCACTTTCATGATTTAAGTTGAAAGAAATGTCAATAATTTCTTAATCAAAGATTGAGAATTTGAGTGAATTTGATGTGTAATCTAAGATTAATTTTTGGAGACTGGTTTAATTATTCCAAAATTCTAATTTGATGATGATTTGGTCATTTGCCTTAGTTTGGGTGTAACTTGGGTCTGATGATAATTTTATTTGATTTTTTGGATTTTATTTATTTGACTACATAAATTTCAAGGTTATTATTTTATAATATTTTTATCGAGTTATATTTAATTTGGCAAATTAAGAGCCACAAGAGGTATTTCTTGTGCTTTAGAGATTGAGCAATAGACAATTATATTCGGTTTTTTTATCTATCAAAGTAATAATTAAAGATTAGTTATCGATTCATTCAATCATTAAAAAAATTATAATTAAAAAAAGATAATAAATGAGACAAAATAAACATTTAAACTCAAATCTCATTTTGAGTCCTTATAAATAAGCATTTAAACTCAAATCATTTAACACCATAGAGAAATGAAGTTATCTTGTCTAATGAAACTATAATAACTATAAAATTAAAATTATATCATAAAATTAAATTAATTTTTTTTTTTAATTTTTACATAATAAAGCAAATCAATTTCACACTTTTTTCAACATTAATCTTTCTTTATTTCACTCAAATCAAACATAAAATTACTATCCCTTTCCCCAACATCAGTTTTTTGTAAGGATAAAGTCCAAAAGACACATGTGAGCAAAATTTGAATTCGCATGAAAATTGTGTTGGAAGTCAAAATTCAAAATGCATGGTCAAATTAACTGTTCTAATGTCCTTTTCTTTGAAGTTTTAAAAGCCATTTTATATGCTTTGAAAAGAATTTATTGAGTGTTGTTTGGGTGAACTAATTCTATCTAACAATGCAAGTTTGAAGCATGAGAAAAGTCATGAATGGCTTCTTGGATTCCCATCTTTTGTTAGTCACCTTGACGTTTGCTTGTTGTTTGTAGTAAAATTCTCTTATTTCTTCAAGCCCATGACAAGATCAAATGCTTTGCATGCTCTTTGAGTTCTTTCCTGAACTCATTGATAAAAAAAGTTTATCATGTCAACAAAAAAGAAACTGCAATCATCAGCAAGTCATCTCATCAGCTCTTTTATTTGTGTTAGATGGTTGTATACAAATGACATTTATACTTGTGTCACTTCCAGTTAATCTACACATCTTTTCTATAGATGAATCATAATCAAAGAATGAGAATTAATCATATAAAGATTATTCACCAAAGCATGGGAGAGTAAATACTCAACAAATCTACTTGTCAAGAATCTCCTCTCCATACCTTGTTCACCTGAAAGAAGACATGCGCATCCAGCTGGAAGACCTACGATGACTTCCTTGTGGTGTGAAGCTGAGCCCAAACATCTCCTTGAGAGGCTTCTCTGGCTGGAGGAGCCCAATCAGCTTTGAGACGAGCAATGCGCTCTCTTTAACATGTTCCAGGTCTTTTGTATCACTCCACAGCCGCTGACTCAGCTGCATGCTACGCTGCTTGGAGTTCAGTTCTATCCCCCATTTGCAGTAAAGAGCCTTCCTTTCTTTAGAAGAGAGCCGCTTCTGCATCTTCCTCTGCAGCATCTCCCTCTCTCGTCGGAGATTCTTCAAGCTGTAAGGAAAACAACAAGTAGAGTTAAGACAGTCTTTCACCTTTGAAGGATTCATATCATGGAAAGCTTCTTTTCAGGCAAGCATGTTTGGGCTTTTCAAACTTCTAAAGCTTCCCCTTTGTTCTTTAATTATGCCCACCAACTTTTAAATGAATTTTGTTATTTGCTTTTGGTAAATAAAACCCAATATAACTTCAAATTTTCCAGGATTGAAAAGTAATTAGCGAGTTTTGCTTTGATAACATGAAACATTATATGACTTCTAGAGATAAAGAACTCACCTTGAAGAAACTGTCTCATTTTCATTTCCTTGAGAGAACATCTTTATCAGGAAAGATAGCCTCCTACGCTCGACTTCCATGTAAATAGAATCAGCCGGTTCCCCTTTAAAGAGAAGGAAGAAATAAGTCCTGTGAATGAGGGAGACATTGCATGCATCCCACAGTACAATTATCTCTCTCTGTTGCTTCTCAAACTCCATAGGCCAATTTGAGGGAGTATAACATGGATCATTGGTGCCATCCTTTGTGCCTTTCTCTACCTGGTGGTTTTCATCAAGGCTATGATGCGTCTCCTGCAATGTCTTATCATGAGGAATAACTAGAAATGGAATGAAAAATAAATCATTTAGTTCAAAGACACCTATTTACCAGCTGCTCATGTGTTAATTGGCTCTGATACTGGACTTGAGCCATGTCCTTCAGCTCTTCAACGAAGTTGGAAATGCTTGGAATGGTCATGTCAGAAACAGTCTTTGAGTGCCTTCTTCTTAGCTTTTCTTCACAAGCAATGGAATTCTGCCGTGCTTTGAGCAGCTCATCAGGATTCTTGATGTCCAGTACTTTGACATCCTCATCTGAAGAACCGTCTAATTTCTTAGCAACTCCACAACTCACTTCAGTATCTGTAAAACTAGGATCACAATTTCCACTTGGGTCATTTCCAGGCCTGCGTTGAATCTCTTTCCTGGAGCTGGGAGGTGGCCTGTGGCTACATTGTTTTGAATCCTGGAAAATGGATTGTGCAACAGGTACTGGGCAATCTCCAGAGCCTGAAGAAAGTGATTCATCAGCATCTGGTGTGACAAGTTGACGACCAGCTTGCCTCATTCTAATCTGATGTTCCAGAGACAAGCCAAAGCCCACACCTTGTTTAAGGCTTGGTTCGTCTTCCGACTTCGAGTTGTCATCAAAACTTGCTGGTAGAAGACTCTCACAATCCTCATCCAGCAAGAGAGTGAAGTCTTCCTTGTTTGAGTTGAGATCATTTACTTCAATACACTGGACCTCCTTGCATTGCTCTTCAGAAGATTCAGATATGGACCGAGCAATCTTCGGTGCATGATAAGTTTTATGTGGATCGTATCGTCCCCCTTTCATCGAGTTCTGTTGGTTGGCACCATAGTTATTGCTAAAATGTGGTATCTTGAGCTTTGATATGCCAAACTCTGGACTCTGGTAACAAATGCCCGATGCCTCAGATACCGATGCACCTGATACGGATGATTCCTCTTCAGAAGCATTGTGTTCATGGCGCAAAGATATTTGGCTGGATTCATCCTAAAAATTAGGCAGCAAAACAGAAAGAATAAGTTCAACTCTAAGGTAGATGATCTTGCACTAGAATAAGTTTTAGTACCCATTGTCTAAAAGCCTGATCAGTTGATGGGAACTGCAATGAGTATTGGCTTGATTCATCCTACATGAGAAGTGAAAGAAATAAATGACTTGAAGACTGCAAGAGAAGTATATCTGCACCAGATTTAAACAAAAAACACTACCCATTGTCTTGAAGAATGACCATCCTCATAAAGATTTCGTGCATGGGGCATCAGAAATCGTCCAGATTCCCCCTAAAGCAATCCCAGAAAAAAAAATGAAGCTTTTCTGATGAATACCATGAAGAAATTCTACAAACAGTAAAGTTAATTACAGATTGTCTCGAAGCATGACCATCCCCAACAGAGCTAACCAATTCCTGAAGCCTGGAATGAGCAATATCTCTTTGTCGAATCAGCTCCCTTATCTCTTTCTCCATCTGCACAAAAGCAACATGACATGTTAGCTTTACTGAAGCTTTTATGACTAAATGCATATTCACCTTCTTATTTTGGATGATTATATCAATACCTTCACAATTTGCGTGTCTTTCTCTTTTAGTTCATCTAAATGAGTTGCTTTATGTGTTGAATCGACATATCTTAGCTCATCCTCCAACCTTGCCAATTCTCTTCTTAGATGCTTTACTAGTACTTTGTCAGACATTACTACATTAACCCGTGCACTGGTGGCAACTTCCTTCGCGCAGCTTGCAAACAAAAGGGTATTTCTAGACTGCTCGATGTGGCTCCGTGCGGGGCTCATCGTGCAAATAATGGCAGTTCTCGCATTACCCCCCAAGGAATTGTGCAATATGCGAGTCAGCTTCGAATCTCGGTAAGGAACATGAGCATTTCTTCCTTTACTGCAATAAACGATGAGAAAAAGATAAATGAAAATTTTTTTAAGCAAACTAGAAATGAAAACACATCAAAACATTTGTTTGAATGTTAAAATGTCCTAAAAGTGCAACATCCTTCAAATACCATGTTAGATAATGATATTTTGTAGAGCATATGCAACTAAAAGTTGAAACTAGTTCAAAATGATCAATATAAAGGAATTAATATCACAAGCTATAAACAAAATCAAATATTCAAACTTTCAGCAGTTAGATGACCTACAATGTTCTAGCAGAAATCATCCACCAACCTTAGCTTGCGAATAACAGTTCCAAGTGTAAGCAAACTCCTGTTAATGTGACTACCTTCTTTCAGCCCTGTCCCAGCAGATAAGGTTTGAGATGCTCTCTCACTACCAGCCAGATCAACAAAGTTCTGAATTTGCAGGAACAATGTAACCATGTCTTCCAATAAGTAGAAAGAACATGAGGAGTAGCTTTAGAGACTATCCATACCACAGTTGCTGCAAGAGAGCTTGAATTGCTCTTGGGTTGGTAATGCTTAGGGGAGCTTTCAATTGTCTGTGATGGATAAAAGAAACCACAATGAGTTGCTTGAAAAGAAGGGAGTAAACTTACTTAATTAGTTGGATGCAGAAAGAAACCAGTCTGAGAATTTGATGGGATCTGGAGCTTGCTTCATTTAAAGAGGTCTCGCCTATCTGTCTTTGTGCTGCAAGAACACATAAGTTTTAGAACATAAAATTATGCATGTGCTTAAGAAGGCTAACAACTTTGCCATATCTTGGTGACATCGATCGATTTGGTTTTAATGGCACAAAGAAAATCCAAATCATAATTCATGGCTTAGTTAAGTTTGCAAATTAGGCATAGTATTATAATGCACCACAACTTCATTAAACTATCAAGAAGATCATGCCTTATACCTTCACAAATGTCAAGCAGCTCCATAAGATGGCTCTTGTCTCTTAATGTTTCCTCTGTAAGCTTCTCAACTACAGTTCCCCTCTAAGAGATGGAAGAACAATAAATCGAGCATCAATTTATTTGAAAAAACACTTCAGTTCAATAGAAGAGTATTGATACGAGTAGCCTTGAACCTCTGGATCATCAAGAAGCCTAAGAGGAGTAATGTCCATACTTAGGAGATCCCTAACAGCTTCATTGTATATCTCCATTGCTGAAAATTTCAGAACAAAGTCTCTCTCATCATGCTGCAGAGGGGAGAAAATATATATCAGACACGGGAACAACATAAAAAACAAGAATTTCGGATTGACAATTAAAGGAAGGTTGAAGTTTAGAAGCAGTTGTTGTAGATAACCTTCTGGATGTAATCATAAATGTCCTCCACAGTGTACTCAGTAATTCCAATCATCGTATGTGTCTTTCCACTGCTTGTTTGCCCATAAGCAAAAATACTGGCTACACAAATTGATCAAGTAGAATTCCATAAGAGCTCATTGCTCACAGAGAAAAAAAGCAGGAGTAAAGCAAGAGGAAGAGCGGATAGGGAGGTAAAAAGGGAGTGGCCCAGAAAGGAATCTACTTACAGTTGATACCATTGACTACAGAAAGAGCAACCTCCTTTGCTCCTTCCTCATAAACTTGTCTTGTGTTGCTATTGCAACCAAATACTCTGTCTATTCATCGAAGCATGAACAGAAGTGAAGTGAAGCTAATAAAAAAGCAAATTGCAAAAATTATCTTTGAAATATAACCATTATTGGCATCTACCATCATCCTTTTACTTAAAAAGAGCAAAAAATACTCAAAATGAAACATAACTTGATAGATTTAATGTTCTTTATAGAACCAAGATACTCATTTCTAATAACCAATGCAACAATAAAAGTCACTATTAGGCACAAAATTGCAAGCAGATATACTGTTAATGAACCACTAATTATGAAAACTTCTAAAAGAAACCCATGGAAATTAAGAAGTATACTGAGAAGGCTGGATTGCGAAGTAGAGGTTCCCCCAGGTTTCACACCGCTAAAGAGTCAGAGTGGAAGCAAGCAAAGAAGAAAAGCTCAAAATCTAAGAGGAAACCAGATGGAAGTTGAGGCAACTGAGACTCGAGGATAAAAAGGAAACTCTTAACATGCTAGTTGTAGATCTTGAAAATATCTATCAATTCTCTAAGTTGAAAGTAATTCTAACACCTTTTAGTAAGAGAAGAAGAACAAAAGAAAAGCTTGATAAAAAACTATAGATCTTTTAATAGTTTGAATAAGGGTATTTAAAAATCCATGTTACAATACTATTAAAAAAAACCCTAAACGTGACGTTTGTCAAGGACAAGCTCAAACTAACATACTGCAAATTTTCATACGATTTCAACATGTTTAACCCAAAAAAAGAAAAAAGGTATTAGTAAGAATGATGTTTTCTTTCTTTACATATCTTAGTGGGAGAAATGAATCAAACAAAAAACAATAATAAATACTAGTCCTTGTTCAAAAACTAATATAGTCTTGAAAAATAAAAAAAACAATTGTGCCATAAAATGCAAGTTATATTTTTTATATGTTTTGGAAACAACATTAATGAGTGATGTGATGGAGATCTCAAAACCAAGAGAAAACTCATGAGCTGAAATGAATATAAGATTAATGAGCATAAATAAGATTTAGATTTACTCCAAATAAGCACAAGAAAAATTGAAGGTAACTCACTGATTAAACTCACTAGTACTTCGGATTCAACACACCAAAAGATGTTACCAATTCCATTGCAATAAGATCTAATGACAAAGTTGAATATGAATGTCTAAAACTTCATTTGTCGGGATGGGATATAAGGAAAGTATAGCACGCACACACACATGCAACACGCATGCATACAAATACACACAAAATCTACCTTTACCTAACAACCAAGGGGCAATTGAGCAATCGATTGGGACAATTGGTCAAGTTCTAACCACATTTTTAGTTGAGTATTAGAAGTCATATGCCTATTTGTGACCATCCTAAGGGGGCCTATGAACCACCAAGGATGGTTAAAAAGAGATTATGAATCTTGAAAAAATCTTAAATATCTACTAAAATATATAAAAAATGTTAAAAACCAAAACTAAATATCTAGAATAATATAATAAACTCGTGATGCTCAACCAAAATCTCAAATAACCTATATACACTTGACATTGCTACAAAATATGACATAAAATACATATAAAACAAACAAATATAATAAAAAATTGTAAAATGCCAAGAAGCTATGGCAAAGGTGTGATGGTTCTCTAGTAGAATGATGTCATTTGTCAAAGTTTAGATGGACGATAACAATGCATCACATGCCACCTCATCATATATTGAACACAAACAAAAGCCATATCAACAATTAGTGAATACTTACCAAATGTGTAGGCAGTTGGGAGCATAGCTCGATCTGGGAGGCTGCTCTTAAAAATTATAGTGTCATTGTTGATGACCTCCCAATCCAATTGCTCATGTTTGTCAATCTCCTTCGAATTCAGAGGCCTCACCCTCACTGAAACAAAGATCCTCTCCTCCTCACCGGCTCCATTCGTTGCATCGTCACCACTGATAGACCCCATCATTCCTGAACCATTCACAAAAACAACCATTTTGCAGGTTACAAATCCGATTTCATATACCACTCTTCTATCAGAACCCTCTACTTCAAAAGGAAAAAATGAAAAGAACAGCAACTGTACAGAAAAAAAAATAGCAAATTATAACACCAAGTAAAGAATGAGAGATCTCTTCACAATGGTAATAGGCATTGTTAGGTCGACCATTCCTTGGGTTTTCCATAAATCAGTACCTTCTCAGAGAAAATGCATAGAAATAAAAATTGGCCATTCAATGTTGCTGTCGAAATAACCGTTTTTCAATGGTTGCCGCTCAAGTTTGGATTTTTCACCCGTCCGTAAATGGATAAATGGTCTCCTCTTGAACATTTCCCTCAACAATCATCACATGGTGAGGAATACCACAATTATACGACGGGAAAAGACAGTTGGGCATCAGATTATTAATAATTTAATTAAAACTAAAACCGAAGGAAGAGAAACAGAGAGGAAAGGAGAAGCAATGTGGGATCCCTACTTACGGGACTCTCCGGCGCCGGAAACTCCAACGCCGGCGAGCTCCTCTTCGTCCGACCAATTCTTCAAGAGGGAAACGACAAATGTTTGGATGGTGGACTTGCTTTAAAGGTCAGATTTTTTTGTCGATTCTTTTTCTTAAATCCGTGGAATATTTTCTCTCTCTTGGTTTTTTTTTTTTTTTTTTGCTGTAATCCTTCGCTATTTCTGATAAACGCACCCCTTAATTCGGTTTTTGGAAAATTTTCTCCTTCTTAATCGGCGCGAATCAACGAGCGCCTCAGAAGCGAAACCACCAGCGAAAGCAGTGTGGCCGTGCCTGCGGTGACTGTCCAGCTCATCGGATGTGGTCCGCATAATGAACCCACTGCTGTCGGCAACAGAGAACGCTACATAAGGTTTATGTGGCGCACCTTTTTTAATCATTTTATCCAGAAACCACGAAACGATAAATCTTCATTTATTATTTTTTATTAAACTTTTCTTATATTTTTTTAATATAAAATGACAAAAATGTTCAACTTTTGTATAATTATTTACTTATGAAAAAATTTTAAATATTTTTAATAACTATTTTTCAATCCCATGGTCAACTTCCTTGAGTGTATGGTGGAATTATTATTTTTGAAACAAAACTATTATTTTTATTATTCAATTTTTTATAAAAGAATCAGTAGACATTGTTTTTTTTAAATATCAAGTCATTATTATTTTTAAATATCTTATTCATCATGTATTAATCATAATTTATCAAATAACATCAAATTTATATAATCAAATTCTTTAAGTTTTTATTATGATAATCAAAACAAATGGAGCATTTAAGTAAAGATGATTATTGATATGAATAGCTTGGTTATGATTAGGATTAGTAAATCTTACGATTAAACTAAATATGCATTTAAGTAAAGACACGAGATCCTCAATGTGAAATAGTATTTTGTTTGATAAATTAAAATATCTTTAAAAAAATTATATATCATTGTATTTTTAAAAGGATGAGTTGAACTTCAACACTATTCATTTTCATTAAATACGAAATATGTTTCGCAAATATAGAACATCAAAAAGAAAGCTTAAAACATTGTTTGAATTTTTATGAATAATTGAACAATTTATTCTTGAATAATTTAAACACAACATAAATAATTTTTTCCAATAAGAACCCATAAGAATTATTTTTTATTGAACATTTATGCTATAATATTTCTTACTTCTTTTACTTTTGTTTATGATGTTTTGAGTTAAAACACATAACCTAAACTTGTTTTCTTAATAGGAAATTCTTTTTGTAGGTATATCTTACATCTTATTCAATTTGAAACTTAATCATATATGTATTTGTCATATTTAATTATATCTATTTTTAATATATTTTGATAATATTTTTTAAATATTTTTTATTTTAATATATCTTAAAAAATTCATCTATTTTATAGAACATTATAGTCATTATATAATATGAGGATTTAGAGACATATTTTTATTGTTCTTGTTTGTTATTTTGATTTTATGTAATCTTATTTTCTTCATAGTTAATTTCTAATATCATTGGTTATAAATTTAGCTTAATTCTTTGAATGAACTACCTTTTTTTTGTTTCCATGTATGTGTAATTATTTTTTTATTTGATGTTTGTGTAAAATTGTTCAAAGCCTTAAAAGTTAAGTTTTAAATTCAAAATATTAATGGTTTTAATTCTGAGATTTATTGCTAATAATATGTCAATAAAATATAAAGAGTTTCATGGTAACATGTCACCATTTTTCAAGGCAAACATTTATATAATGAAAATAAACTCTGACAAAATCTTTTAATAAAAATACAAACCAAGCTAAACAATGTGGGAATAGTAACATACTTAACACGGAGCTTTGGTAATTATCTCATGCATTGTTGATCAAATAGATATGTTTAACACAATTAGAGATCAACAAATTATTTTTGTAGTAGCACAACTATGTCATGTCTTATTTGAAGGTATTTTGATTATCTTATTATATTTTATTATTTTGTTTATTTAATTGTATTTGTATTTTATATATTGATTATATTTGTCATAATACATATCAATACATTAAAATTAGATGTATATGGGATGTGTAGATATCTACTATATGTTCTAATTTATTTCTATCTTTAATATATTTTATAGTTATTTCGCAAAATAGGTTACTCATTAGAATTTTTTGATAGTTTTAGATATTTCTATTTTTCTCCGTACACTTTGAGTTTCCATGCAAGTATTCTTATGCATTTTTGGGCTAATAGTGACTGAATCATATGATTCTATAAGTACATGAGAAGATTAATGTCTATAGGGTCAATCATACACAAACAAGTGTTGTCTACAATTATAGGAAAGGTCAAAATGGCTTTCTCACGAGATCTCTAGAATGAATAATATTTATAAGACATTATGATTATGATAAGATTTTGTGTTATGATAGAATTCTTTTTAACTCCTAATTTTAATAGATGGTTCAACAACATCACATTCTCATCAAATGCATCATCAAATGGATAAACAAATGGTTTTATGGTCATCTAATATTAATCCTATTTGGTGACCTAACTTTGCATAATGTATAACACATAGTTAGCTTATGTATCAAGATAGTGAAATTATTCTCTAAATGTCTTTACATTTCAACCAATTTATGAAAATCATGTATCTAATGCATTCTTCATTAAATATATTAATTAAGACATTTACCAAGAACACACATTTAATGAAATCTTACACTTTTCTATCAATTTTATAAGTTCTAGCTATGAGATGTATACATTTAAATATTAGATTCAACTTTGGTATGCCTTAAATGAGAATTCTTATATGCGTTTAAGTGTATGAATTATAACAAAATACATGTGTAAGCTCTCGAAGAACATAAAACAAGCATCAAACAATCTTTATAAAAGTCTTATAAAAAAGAGGCCCCATTAGCACTTTATTTACACCTTATGTCCTTGAGTCATTTTATGACATCCTTCTTGTATTATATCTAGATATTATTCCCTTAAGTCTTCTCATCCCAACTTGAGTAGGTTTTACACATTACATAAGAGTACTCTTAGATGGGTCACTTATCTCAAAACTATTCTATCCTTAACATGCTTAAGCATAAAATTCTTATGAGATTTTATGAAAATCTTTCTCCAAAAAAGACTTTGACATTTAAAGATAAAAGTATTGCAAATATAGACTAGGATTTTTTCCTTAGTAGTCAAAGTGGGATGATTCATTCTTGTAAAAATAAAAGTCTTGCACAAAAGCCACTATTTGTTTCAGTGATTCTTCTCTCTTAGGAAACCACTTGACATCTATTCTTACTTTTTGCAAGATTCTCAAAACATCATTGAACTTTCACTCTTCACCCTCTTCGAGCATTAGAGACCTATTAGCTTCTACTTTGTTCGCCTTGAAATCATATCAGACTAGTAGAGGACTCTACTCTATTACTAAATTATGACAGTTGTGTCTTATTATATTGAGATATTACATCATTGAGTCGAAGGTGACCCCAAGCAGGTTTTTCCATTTACATAGAGGTGCTTCTACATGGTCACTCATCTTAAAACAATTATAGCCTAATATACTTAATTATAGATTTCTCATTAGATCCCATGTAGGTTTGCCCACAAAAAAAACATAAACATTCTAAATCAAGATATTACATATATATATATGATATTTCTCTCAATAGCTAAGGTGGAATGCTTCATTCCTTCACTCTTATAAACCTTGTATGTAAGCCTCTATTACTTAACTAATTTCTCTTTATCTTTCTCTCTCTCAAGACATCACTTCATATATACTCCTCTCCCTCTTTGGGGAGCTGCTCTTTACTTCAATGATTTTTATGATATCACTCAACATCCACTCCCCACCCTCTTTGGGTTTTATACATTTAATGATTTTTATATGTTTTTCTTTAAGTGCTCATCTACTCTATGATATGATAATCATCAAATCTAACTATATTAATAGTCATCTAAAAATATATTATATAAACATATTAGATCACTAAAAGTAAGCATATAAAGAGTTTTTTTATCATCAATATCATAGATGCATCATTTTTGGCTCATAAAATGAGTAGAAAATAAGGCATGGTATAATAGGGAAACTAAAAAAAGAAAGAGAGAGAGAGAGAGAGAGAGAATATAATCAAAAGATTAATATTCAAATAAATACTTTGTTTATTTTATTCTTTTTTCTTAAACAAGTCATGTTTTTCATATTTTTTACTCTCCGTTGATATAAGGATCAAATGCTTATTTATAATAGTATAAAAAAGACTATTTTGATCATTTTTCATGCATTTGATATTTTTTCCCATACGAGTTTCTTTAAGGTAGGTCGTTACACATACAACATACATACACGTGTAGGTGGTACTTACATATGTGCACATATGCAATTCATTATGCACTGGCGTCTACATGTAAGGCAAGTGATGCATGCATGTGCTATGTATAAGTAGGTAAATGGCATGAACCACTGCACACAACTTCTGCATACACATCAATCTATTGTGTGTGTCACTAATACCCCACGTGCTGTGTATACTGTTTCTAATCACATATAATGATTCGTTTTGTTTATTACTTTTATTGAAAAGTCTTTTCTCACTTGAGATCTCTTTGATATTAAATTATTCAATAATTTATAAAACCTAAAAGAGATACTTAATTTGAGATCTCAAAAAATCAATAGTTCTCTAATGTAATTACTTAAATAAGAAGTTTGAATATTTTTTTTGAAGGTAAACTTAATTTTTTTATGTTACTTAGCATAGATGTCTCTCTTTATAGGGATAATAATATTTATGATATATAATATAAAAATATATAACATTTACAAACAAATAGTCATGCATCATGCATGCATGATCGATGGATACATGCTATCAAATCTGACTGCATGGTTTTCTCTGGCATGACATGACATCTTCGAAACACATACATGTCATGACAGCTGCTAACACGTGTAAGAGCTGTACTTTAGATTCTTTTATCATGCTTTGTCTATTCAGTTATCGCTCAAGTGGAAATATTATTGAGCACAAGTTATATTTTTGCGTAAAGTTTATTTGTTTAAATTTTTATTTTTAATAAAAATATTTTTTAAAATTTTTTTTTGGTAGACAACATTTTTTTTTAACTTTTTTCGTGTCTTTTTTTTTTCACTAAACTTGTATACACAAAGAGTTATAATATACATAATTTAATTTATGCATTAAATAAAAAAGATTTATTTAACAATCAAGTTTATTTAAATAAGATAAACATAACTTACTAAATATGTAATATTAAATGTAATAACTATATGAAGTATTAAAATAATCATTTCATTTTTTTATTAGTCTATTTTTATATTCATTTCATTTTTTTATTTAATAGTATGTACAAATACAATTAAGTTATATATAATAAAATTTATCCCTTATTCTATGTTATATAGTTATAATGTCATATTGCATGCATATGCATATCCCTAATCCCTTTTTATTTCAATTGCTTTTTTTATTTATATTACTAAACTAGATTTATTTTTTTTAGATGACAACACAAATTAGATGAAAAAAATAATTAATATCAAACTATTCTTAAGCTTTTTTTCAATCATGCATATGTTAACGTAAATACATTAGCAATGTACTATATTTTAGCTCCAAGAATATAGTTCTAAGAGTTAAAATACAATCATTTCTTAATAGATTTCAATCCCAACTCAAAAGAATAGAACAAAAGTTTTATAAAATCTTCTAGGTATCAAAAACATCACTTAAGTGATGCTCAAGGAAAGAAAAATTAGTTTCAAGTATACATTTTCCATGATTGTTTTGCTATAAAACTTCACATTATTATTGCTTCCTTGCAATTTTTTCTTATTCTCCCTCTCTTATGCTCTAGTGTTCCTCTGAGCTTCTACTTCCACTCTCTCTCTCTCTCTCTCTCAATTTTATTTCTTCCTCCATCAATTGCCTCTCGCTCTCTCTCTTCATTTCTTAAAACTTCCCATACCAACTCCCCCATAACGACTACAATGCTATTTTTTTATTCACAATAAATCTGATTAAATTTTGAAAAATATAACCTAAATTAACAAATTCCTTTAATTTAGCTCTTTTAATAATTTATTTACTTTGATATTCAATATAATTTTGTAAAATTTTATATTTTTTTTAGATAGTATCAAAATGATATTATGATATTCAAACCTCAAAATATAAATTTTACTTAGCCATGTAAATATTAATAACATGCCTAGTCTTCTAATTATAAGCATATATAATAATTACATCTCTATAATATCACAATTGGCTTTAGTATTATGACAGAAAAGGTAATGCAAGACAAGTTATATCAATAGATATAATAAACTGATCTAGTAGATCATTTAGGATTTTTTTATTTATTTCATATTTTTACTTGATTGTGATTGTAATGAATTATTTATGAGACTCTTAAAAAATTTCAATTATTTGTTACATATTTTTATATTTTTAACATCATATTAAGTAGAGGTATTTTTATAATTTTTGTTTTTAGTTCAACAATTATTCTTTGTATTTATAGTTGCGCTTTATAAAATAAACAAAAAGAATGATGTTTACTTGGTATTGCTTGAAATTGTTTTTCCTTTTTCCTTTTTATTATGAATGCATTAATATCTCTAAGTTATGATTTAGATTTTTATGTTACAATCTAAACATTTGAATTGTGATTTCGATCTTCTATCATTTAGTATCAAAGGTTAGATGAGCTATAATTACAAGAGTTCCTCCTTATTCTCTATCAATTTTGGTATCATAACATTCTGTTATGCGTTCAAACTATCATGATGATCCATCATTATAGATAACCAGGTTGTTTCTTTTGATTCCCTTGGATTCCTAGCCATTGAAAATCACACCATTAATCCCAAAATGCTTAATAAGAAGTTTAGAAAAAATAATAAAAATAATAAAATATGTCATCACATATTGTCATTGCATTGCATTCACCCATTGCAACTAGCTATGCAAGCCTACAATTACCCTCAGCCTATTGCATGCATAGTGCAAACTTTTGGCCACTTCACCCCAATCATTCTACTTCTATTGCATCCACACCCATTGCATTTGCCCTTTGCCATGGCCACACATAATTGCTATGCAATCTCCTTGATAAACCATAGCCATCGTCACCACTTCTCCCACACACACATCCAAATTAGGAAAATAAGCAAGCATTAGCATGAACATATGGCCAAGCCAAATTGGGCCCAACACGCATAGAATTGGCACTCAGACAACACATGCCTGATCAAATTCTCCAAAGCAATTTCCAATCAAATAAGATTAAACCACTCCTTGTATATCTATCTTTTAATTTAACTTTTATCACATTTAAGTAGATAAATTATATCACAAAAAGAACACTTACATGGTTTATTACCATTAAAATATTGTATTTATCTTAGAGGTTCTAAGGTTTCAACAATGTATGTATTGGCTTTGAGATTACACGAGACACTTAGAGTTTCTCAGCAATTTAAATTGTATATTTTTCAATAAAACATTATTCACAAATATTTTTTCTCATGTAAGCCTAATAAGCATAACCTAAACTCTTTGCATAATATATTGATTGCATAAGACAACTAGCTTGAATTACCTAGGGTATCAAGTCTATCGTGTTAGGTAGTTTTTATGCAAAGTGATAAGTTGGGCTTTCTTTTTATTTCTCTATTCATTCACACTTTATCTCTATATGCACCTCTTAAATTGATTTAGAGGGGGATGATGAAGAATTCTATTGCATTTTCTATTAGCCTTTGATCTTAGTTTTCTTATCTTTGTTATTGGGGTTATATGTGAAACACAATTTGAGAAAACTTCAATGAAGAAATTCTAAATGATGCTTTATAGAATTTAAGGGAAGAGTTATTATGACTATAAGTATATAGAAAAAAATTCTTTATAATGTATTCATTATAAGTCAATTAATATCCATTCAAAACACTTTTAACATATTTTGTAATATTGTCTAAGATTTTCTATACTACTTCCTCTATTTAGTTTGTGATTCTGAATTATAAAATAAATTCTCAAGTTTATCAAAATCTTAGATTTTATCTCCATGTTTTTCATAACTTAAATTTCTAAGTTGTCATATGGTGATTATATTACGACAAAAAATAATATTTTATTATAATTGTGTTTAATATGAAGAATATTTATGTTAGAAATTAAATTTAATGTAAATTGTGTTGTTTCTTGAGTGCATTAAAAAACAAGTGTCATGACAATTGCTTTAAACTTTAAAAATAATAGATTTTTGAAATATTTATCAAAATGAGTTTGACGATAGTTTTATCAAAATCAAAATTCTACATGAATTTTCATATGAATAATCTTATGTAACTGATGCGCCTATAAAAATAGTAATAAATAAGTCAACTACTAATCGAAGAAATAAATCACCATACTAATATTTGATTATTGCAATGTAACAATCCAGCTACAATAAAAAAAACAAATAAAACTAACATATTTTAACAATTAATAGTAAAAGGATTCTTAATATAGTAAATCCTTTTCATGGTATTTTGTGAGATGTTAAGTTGAATCTATGTTCTCCTTATATTAATATTAATTCGAGTGGAGAGTCTATCCTATCAAATGTGGCTCAAATATATTCTATGTTGGCCACAAAGGTAATCACAATTATAATTGAAATTATGTTTTCCAATCAATCACACCAATTTGATTATTAGTATCAAATAATTAAATTCTCAATTAGACAATTCAATTAATTCAAAACTCTATCCGATTAACTCTATTAAAATAAAATTATAAGTACATCTTTTTCATATGACAATACTAGTAGATTGTACAACTTTTCATTGAATGACTAATCGGATCCTCAATTTGAACCATCCAATCACTTAACATATCACCCAATTATCTAAGAAACAAGATAGTCAAAACCCAAATAATTTAAAATATAAACTTGTAACACTTATCATGACTTTAATACCCACTTAATTCATACCTAGATTAACTTTTCTTGGTCTCCTAAACATCTTTTTATTCTCTTCTTTCTCAAATAACTACATGTATACCTCTTTTCATTCTATAACATGACTTGAACCTCTATCCTCATTATAGACCATTTGTTACAAGTATGAATAGGTACATTAAATTATATGACAAATGAAAAGGGTTTCAAGGATGATGTCTTTCATTTTGTTGATTTGACTAATAAGGTTAAACTTTTCTTTGTTTTTGTTGATCATTTTATTTATGAGTTATTTCTTTAGGTTAAACTCTCACTTAATAATTGTCACTTACCTCGGGTACTTTTAGCCAACCAACATAATTTCATTCCTTGTTATAAGAATGTTCATTAGAGATTCAATAGCATTTGAAAAGCTTTTTCATCTAAGAGACTTGACTCTATATTTCATGTTTTTTATCTATAGAATTTTGTCACTTGGATTATCAAGGTGGTGTTGATAGTCAAAAGCATTAAAAGAATCTAAATAGCTACTAGCCATGCCAAATTGAGCCTGGATGACATCTTAGTTGGTCAAAAGCTAAAACTTCATCGTAACTATATCATATCTTAGAGAGCAATATCTAGTCTACACTTGATCACCTCTACATTGATGTTAAGAATGTCATTTTCCATGATTTTACTTTAATTACCATAGAATAAATTTTATAATCATTTCCTTAACATTATTTAGACCTTGGATGAACATATCATGATGGATAGAAAGTGACTTCTCTCTCCTATTTTTTCTTGATCTTTGTCAACATTTTTGCTATAATCAACATGCTCTCCTCAATGTATTCCAACATATTTGCATCGTACCAATCCTAGCCAATGCCTCATACAATGCACATGGAATGTTAAGCATCAATGTTAGACTCATTTATTTCGTCTTTGTCTAAAACAATCTGAGAAAGTGAGTTCAAATCTTTATCAATTTCATCAACAATCATACATGGATGTCTTTGACAATCATTGATCTATATATCATTACTAACTATCTCAAAGTCCTTCCCTTCATTGATGTTCCTATGGTTCATAATGACATGCTCTTTACCCCCCCCCCCCCCCCCCCCCTTCTCATACCATTAAACTCCTAACTTACTCTTCTAAATTAGTCTCCATTGTTGCTTAACTTATGTACATCTCTTTGTAGAGGTCTTTTGTTTCTCTATATTTTAAAAGCCCCATTTGGATGATTTCCTTTAACACACATCCTACCTTAAGTATTGAGCTCATAGCATATCTATCTCTTCTAAGCCTATTCTTGCAATCACAATAGAGATTGTCTCGATCTAGCCATATCCACCTTTTGTGAGTTTAAGTAAAATCGATATATGGAGTAATTCTCGATAAAGAGCAAATGCATATTACTTCTTTCTAAATTGATTCATAAAGCATATTGAAATAAGAAGATTGTCTTTTGTAAAATTGCTTTCCCTTATCAAATAATTTTCAACAAAGCCCTTATGGATGGCAAGAAGATGTACAACAAGAATTCACGTTACATTTGTCAATAAAGTGAAGAAGATCATGCAAATTCTTATTGGACCAATTTTTAAATAGAATTTTGTCATCAAAAGATCTTTTTAAGGTGCTTTTGTGTATCATGGCCTCAAAAAAATTTAGTAACATTTGCATGTAAGCTAAAGAAAAGGGAGAATGAAGAACATGAATAGTCAAAACATTCAAGAGAACTTGGTTCACTCAACAAAAAGGGCTAGATGGGATAAGATGTCACATTAATGGATATATCTTTTCTCATTCGTTAGTGTCTTTTTGTTCCTCAAACTCACATACATGATACTCCAATCATAACCTATGTGATACACTTGGAGAAAATCTTAATTATTGTAGGTCAAGCACACTGACAGCAAGCATAGAACAAAAATGATAGAATAGTTATACATTGCTCAAATTAAAGAAAATTTACTTTTTGAGAAAAGCAAATTATTAGTTAAATTTTTAGAATATCTACTCTTCATCATACTCATTTCTTTCCTAGAGTCAGTTAGTAACCCATGGAGTTGGATTTATAAGAGCATATAATTTCTTTGTTGTCAAGTTATGAGAATTTGGGGGTTCCTATTGGCGAAAGGAGAGGAGTTCATTATAACCAATGAACTCATTTCATAGAAAATTTGAAGATTTTTCTATGAACAATGGGATTTGAATCTAAGCACGATGGTGGTGGATTCATAATTTACTATCTCGATCTAAAGGGCAAACCATATCGCTACTCACCATCACAATGATGTATCAACCATGTAACATTTATAAGGTAGAACATACTATTAATGAATATATGATGTGATTATTCCAGCCCAAAATCAACACCTAAATTATGGAGCAAATTTTCATTGAGAGGCCATTCTATTGTCTTTTCTATAGATGAAATTCCCTATCCCAAGGATCCACACGACATTGACACATCAATCAATCATGTAAATTGTTAACATGATTAAACAAAGAAATTAACTGATCATTTACACTTCACATATCTCCTATAAATACAAGGGTTAAAGTATGTGTAAAAGAAGTTGAGCATTTTTTTTATGTAAAACTACAATCTCTATAACATTAGTGTGAATTATCAATATGATTTTTTCTTATCTATTAGGCTTTATAACAAAATCTAAAACTATGCTTCCTCATTTTTTTTTCCCTCTTGCACCCTTCTTCTCTTTGTTTTGAACAATGATTGTACTTCCTTCATTTTAGTATCAACACCAAATGTAATCTTACCATCAACTGTTTTTAAATTTTTTTGTTTAGTTTGAATAAGTTCATAACTTGGAAAAATTAATTGTTAAGATAAAAAATCATGTCACCATTCCCTATTATTAAACAAAGTCTCCCATACAAATGCATTTAAGTTAAGCAATTTGGATAATAGAGAATGCACGTGTGGCCTATGTTTTTTTTCTTATAGACAAAACCACGTGTGCTCGACGTTATGTTCTTATACTAAAAGCAAGGAAATGGTTAAGTCCTTCTCATGTTAATGTTGGAGCTTTTCAATGTCAGCTAAATGTGAAACAAGGATGGCCCATGATAGCAATGTATACCTAAAATAATCAATTAGGTTGGTGGTTCTTAATTACACCAAATTCACTAGTGTGGTCAATTAATCATCTAAGTAGCAAAATATCATTTGTATTTGACATGGAATAGAAAACTTAACCAAGTTTTAAATTTGATAATGATATGATTAATATGTATTTTTATCCACAAAGATAATTCAATAAGATTATTACACAAATAGATTATAAACAAAAAAAATTATGAGTTAAAATAGTTGTTTAGCATCCAAATCATGATCTTCATTTTTCATTAATCCATTTGACATTTTTAGATCAAAGAATTGGTCAATACCAAATACTAACAAAAAACATATTAATCAACTAATTTAACGCTATCCTGCAAAAATCAATTTATGAGCATACAATTAAATATGTATAAATAAATTTCTGTAAACATAAATCTAATATTGCATCAAGTCAATATAAAAAAAGTGTTCAAAATCAATTCTATCCCTAAAAATTAAAATTATTTTGAAAGACCAAAACTAAAATTCGAATCTTATACTAGAAATTAATTTTTCATAAAATTTTCATTTTTATTATTTGTTTCCTATAAATTCACAAAGAATTTTAATTCATAACAAATTAGCAAACAAATTTTGTTCACAATAATATTTAACTTTATAAAAAATTTAAATAAAATTTTTCAAATTTCTTCTAGATTTACATTAACCAAACACGTTTTTAAGTAACATCACATATAGCATCTTGATTAAAAAAAAAAAATACAAAAAGGCAGATGAATTTGCTAACCACCTTTATTATTGAAGCCTTTTTGCGTGTTCCATACTGTGGGGCATACTGTCACTGTTTTATTGGACATGCGACTAATTGCATCTCCACTCCATTGGCCCTTTCTTCTCTCAACCTTGTTATAAAATCAACTACCCTTCTCCTTTACCACCACCATTCCAAGCCTCCCAAAGCAAAGACATCATCTTTCATTAAGTGACAATTCCTTAGAGATCACTTCTCCATCTTCATCCAAAGAAATGGAAAGCTCGAGAGGGTTCGAAGCAACGGAGCTACGGCTTGGCCTCCCAGGGTTCGATGCCCCAACGGAGGCTCCGAGAGGCGGCAAGAGACCGAACGTGGAGGAGATTCATCGGGAGCATGCTGTCGGATGGCCCCCCGTGAAGTCCTATAGAAAGAACAGCTTTCAAGGGATGAGAAAGACTATGAAGAAAGACGATGATTGTGTGTTCGTGAAGGTTGCGATGGATGGGGCTCCTTACTTGAGGAAGATCGATCTCAATGTCTACGAGGGCTACGATGAGTTGAAAATGGTTCTGAAGGGCATGTTTAATTGCTTCACTCTTGGTAAGAAGAATTAGAGAATTTGTGTGAAATTGTTTTATTCTATTTAAGAAACTTACCTTTTTGTGATGTTTTGGATATTAAGGTGAGGGGTGTGATGGACAAGGGTATGTCATGGTGTTTGAAGACAAGGATGGTGATTGGATGATGGTTGGAGATGTTCCATGGGAGTAAGTATTGTATTCTTAACAAATCACTTTTAAATATGATATGTAGATGGCAAGAAGGTGATGAATGTTTTGCCCTTTTGTTTAGGATGTTCATCACTTCATGCAAGAGGCTGAGGATAATGAAAGAATCCCTAGCAAGAGGAGCTGCTTTAGGGTTAAGATTTATATGAATTTCTTGTACATAGGTGTAGAGAACTATACTATACTTTTGCTGTTTTCTTTTATGAGAGAAGTGTTTTTGACTATGGGATGTACAAATCCAGTTGCCAAATGTTGTTATTTATGTTGTACTGACACCTATATGTGAATATTATCTACATGATGATATTATTTAAAAAATTAGTCAATATTTTTTTATTTGATTTAAAGTTATGTAAATAATGTTTTATTTTAAGTTTCACTACCAAGATTTCTGACATCTTAGGGTAGGTTTAACACAATCTAAAACAAAGATTTTATGTCAAGAATAAAAATGATTTTCTAAAGTTGAGTCTACCAACTTAACAATCATTTTAAATAGTTTATAATTTGACCAAGACTGGGTCTTGATGGGTCAAATGACTATTACCTGGAAATAATCAAACTAATCTTTGTTCTAAGGCCAAATTCTACAACTCAGAAGAGAACCCATCACAGCATAAGCCTATGAGCCTGCTTGATTTGCTAGAAAGACTTTTATCTGTCAGTTGCTTTGCTTCATGTTCATTCATAACCATTATATTGTCAGCCACTCATTTGATTTTAGTAGCTAGCTTAATAGTTTTGGGTATTTTAATGCTCATCTAGGTTAACATTTCATTTTGAACCCTAAGATTGTGGACCAAACTTGATTTTGAATTGATTTAGAATCCACCAAAATCGAATTTCTTGTTTCGAGTTGAACCCAAACTACTCAAAGTGAATGATAAGGGAATCAAGTGAACTTGATGAAACTTGCCCATAAGAACCATTAAGGTCTTTAAATTAACTTGAAGATTGAGAAGTGTCATGAATTAAGTGGTGAGAACAATAATACATTGATTTGAACATTTATGACTATATTATGATATAATTTAATCTGGATCGAGCTTAGAGTACAAAAACAAAACATAATGGATCAACATTTTGGAAGGGCCAACACAAGTACTTAAGAAGAACACACTGATCTATCAACCATCCTAAGCATTGTTGAATATCATCTTTGCAAATATAACTAAGTTTGTCTACATACAGGAAACATAAAAGTATGTTTACGGGAAAGGATTTGGTTTGTTTAGTCTTATCATTACTTACAGCAGAAATAGCCTTTGGAGAAGACAGGCTATAAGGCAATTGAGAGGAGTTAGCATATACAACATTCAACATTTACAATGTTGCCATCAGCAAATTGTCTAACATTGACCCAAGCTTCCTACAAAAAGAATCATGGACATTTTTGTGAGTTTAACCAAACGGGAACCCTAATCTAAGGGTAAAGTTAGCAACCATCACATGACTATCAAGGATAGAGCCACACGTGCATAATAGATACTTAGGATCTTACCATTCTTCAAACCCTGAAAATGTAGGAGCTTTGTAGTGTCAAGATGCCCTTTGATTCTAAGGCAAATCAAATAGTTCAAGCCTGATGAAAGATGTTAAGGTTATCCTTTTCAATCAAACAAGTCTTAAGTTTACATAACAAGTGAACATAGCTAAACAAAATTGTCATGTAAATCAAAGGCCAAAGGTGAAGCCATAAAAAAAGTTTCTTTGGATAATAATACTTGCAGGAACTTTGTAGCATCGAAACGCACTTGTTATGTAACTAGAGAAGTATGTTACAGGTTAAGTTTGAAGAAAGATGGCATAAATGCAAGGTTAGAATATCATCTTTTTCTTCATGAATTATTAAAACAGGATAATGAAACAGAATATCATGAATCTATAAGCACAATGTAAGGTGAAATTGTCTAAATAATGAAAAATGGAGGAAAGAGGAGGTGAGATTTGAAGGTTCGAGTATGTCATCACGAAGATAAAGTTCACATAAACATTCCGATGGAGATGCAAGAAAAGCAAGAAAAACAAAATAAAATTCCTTATTCAAAAATACAAAAAGCAATGATTTCGTCAACATTAGCTCAATTACATGCTCTTTAAAAAAAACTAAATTGTTCATTCGGCTCTCATTGAGAATAACAAACATGGAAAACACAGATTATATAACAGCACAGGCAAATAAAGAAAATTAAAGCTTAAGTTTAATTTAATAAAGAAAAACAGAAAATAACATACCTATGACTGGAAGAGTGTAACAGTAGCAATATAGCCATTTTTCATTACCTATCAAAAGGTTCCATGACAAAAGGCTTGTCAGAGATTGATTTATTGTTAAGGGAGAGAACAATAAACACAATGCAGTTTTAAACAGCTAATCTAGATCGAGTAAAGGAGTTAAGAAACCTCAAAAGCTACATTCTGATATCCATAAACAAAGGTGGAACCAAAAGGGTTGTTCATCGATCCTTGTGTTTGTATTGCAGCTTGACCACCATCTCCAAGTATCTCCTAAGATGATGGCAGTACCAGATAAATAATTCCCAAATTTCACAAAAATCATATTTTGTTATGAGCAGAATACTTGAGAGATTTAGACATCATACAAAAACAATAGAAAGAAGCTATAAAAACATTAAGCATTAAACTTTGCAACTACTAATTAGAGTTGAATATATTGAGAACCATCAATTCCATCACAAATGAACCTATAATACTACTAGCATTGCTATTTGTTAAGAGTCAGAATCCATTAATAACCTTAGGCCAATGGAAAAAAGGCTATCAAAATTAAACGTTTATTACATTTATTTGAATGTAAGCTGGTGTGAATTGAATCCTTAGCAAGTCAATCCAAACTTTAAATCAACTCAGAAATGTGGTTCAATCCAACCAAAACTATTTGATTCGGTTCAAATGAATATTAATTTGAGATAAATTTTGAATGCTTTTGGAGCTATCCTTGATTTTCAAACATTCTCATAAACCTCATTAATCATCAAGTTTAACAAAACTACAATCACTATTAATAATGTCACTCCTGTGAATGATAAATGCAGTTAAAGCATCGAACTACAACTGAAAAATAAGCCAAAAACTAGCCACCATCAGGATGGACTATAAATTGAACTATACAATGGAAGAATGGAAAGAAGTCTAAACATCTGTGAAGGTTTTTATCCAAATTAAACAAGCAGAAAACTAAAATTAACATCAGTAATCATGCATTGTACACAAAGAACAGTTGCCTCTGAAAAGTATTTGTACTGCACAGAATAGAATAGCATGTTGTGCCCTAAAAAATGTAAAATCCTTCAAATTAGACAACCTGTAATTCTTACAAAATACATTTGAGCATTACATGTACAATATGCCCCACCATGGCAAATCCCAAGTTAGATTGAACTAAGATGTAGATGCATTAGGTAGTCCATAGCCACGTAAAACTTAATGAAACAAAATGACATGAATGCTTTACAAAATTGAATTAAAACAAGGACATGCCGAGAAGCAATTACACTGGCAAGTAAGAAAGGCTTGTAGTATAAGCAGTTAGGTAAATATTAAATGTGCAATGATTCTAGTATATGTGACCATAGAGACTAGTTCAAGACACGACAATTATTATAGAATTTTAGACTATGAGTACTTCAGCTAGCAAGCTCATAAGTGTTAAATATCCTGATTCATAAGAAGATAAATACTATGTGTACTCAAAAAAAAAAGTGGATAAGTAAGAAGACCAATAATTGTTCAACTTTAGATACTTTAAAAATTATGTGATGAATGCTAAGAGTAAAATAGATAAACTATAACTTTAAAGATTATAATAATAGAAAAAGCTATCAATACCATTAGTGTCACTACTCCATAAATAGGAATGAAAGTGTTGAAGACTTAAATGGGCAAGCAAGAAAGGAAGCAAAAGAATTTAAAAGCCATCACGATAGTTATCTTAGCTTTTTATGTCAAACTAATCTTTCCTTGTTTACATGCTTTAAACTAATAGTTGTAATTATCAAGCTCTAAGCTGACCAAAAAGTACATAAAATCATATACATCCCCCCTTTGTCTCTCTAGGGTGCATCCTTGGGCCAACATTTTGCTAATCATCAATTGATGCTTAGATGGTTTGAGCATGTTAAAAATAATAGAGGATGTAGATTTAAGAAGGCATGAGAAGAAATTACTTGAAAACAATCAGTGTGCTTGAATACAAATTATAGAACACAATTATATCAAAAGATTCATGTACGCGACCAAAATTTTTGAATAAGCATGTAATATACTAAGTAAATGAATTTTCTTTAGATAATTAGAAATCAAATATCATAACTTGGCAAGATGTGAGGATTTGCGAAGGAAAAAACCACCATGAAACCAAGATAAAAGTCAAAGATACAAAAAGTCAAATGGCCATCATATAATGGAAGACCAAATGGACGTATTATGATTTAGATTACAAGATAATAGAACAATAAAAATGGAGAGATAGAATGGGATGAAAAGAGAGACACCAAACCAAAGTCCTTCTCAGTTGGCGACGTCTAGGAATATATCACATCATGGGTTTCAACCAGTCGAACAATTGGATCCATTCCCTAACAGCATTGTGTTAAAAGCTAGAGTTCTTTTTAGGTTTCAAAGGTATGCACCATTCATGAGGGCCAACATGATATCAATTTTTATGCATCAAGATCATTAACAGTTACAATAACAAGGAATATTTATATAGTTTAAAATAATGCCTTTAAATTCATTAAAATAAAGTCTAAGTTTCAGTTTAAAAGAGTATATGAATTTAATTTTAAACCTACATTAAATTGCATACTAACCCCAAATATAAAATTTAAATCTATTTTCTTGCTTAAGATCTCATCGAATAAGCATATATGTTCTTGAATCAGCCTGTTAGTGCAAATTAAAGTTTCTCATGAAAATCGTTTGATTTTATTTTGAATTTATGAAAAAGGAGATGCATGGATTTGACCCGCTTAATGCTTCTTCAAGGATGTGTTGAACTATTTTTGTGGACATGACATTGTGCTTGGCATGTTTAAATACCCTAGTAAACAAATAAACATATCTGAAAACACAAAATCGTAAGCAATGCAACATGTATCATCAATCAAAGATCTAAAAAATTTGTATGTGCCACCACGTGGTAGACCCATCTCATCTATTTTTCTGAGATATGCAAAGTATACTCTAGGCAACTCCCCATCAAATATAGAAATGTCATGCTTCACACTTGTCAACCAAATGCCTCTAAACAAGTAGCCAGCTAGGACCATTAAAGCAGCATTTGAATGAATTTCTAATAACTTGAAGAAATTATTACCTTTACTTGTTCCCAAATTGTTCTAGGTGTTATGCAGCATTTAGATGCGGCTCCAGCCACAACTGGTCCATCAGCTGCAATGATGCAAACACGTTATTTACCAAAATTTTAACCACAATTGTTGTTGTGCATGGTACTCACTTTCAACATTATAGATAACAAAGTTGCATTTCGTATATGAATTAAAATCCGAATGACCAGGATAGTTTGTATGTAGAACAAATTTCTTGACCCTGTGAGTCTGCAAAATCAAAGAATGCCTACTACGCTCAAAAAGTAATCTAAGTGGACACCTTAAAACCAAAAAAAAACATATACCTGTCCATCAAATAATATGTCAATACCACGTGAGAAATAATTGTAGAAATAATCCCCACAAAGAGTTGTTCTAGGGCGTGGGTCTGAAGCAGAGTGAATCACCATTTGGTCAACCTAAAACATTGAGAGATAAGCTAGTATTTACTGATTAATAATTAAAATTCTTACTGATTAAATTCACAAATACAAAAGCTCTAACAAGGTAAGTTTCTTTCACTGAGCCTTATATCAACAAAAGAATTTTGAAGAGTACATCTAAAACAAAGTCACCTGCTTTTGGTGGATCCCGCAAGGGCGACCTAATTCAGTCCACACATCCTTACAAAAACAAAGGAATCAAATAAGAGACATAATGGCTGAAAATGAACTGCTAAAAAAATTTTTATTATAAGCACAATCAAATGTAGGAAAACATGTGTAGGATGTTTAGAAAGCATTTGACTTTTATACAAGCCAAATCATCAAATGAGACAATAACAAGTTTTTGTCAAGTTTATGATATAGGAATACAAATATGACATGCATACGATGATATGACAAAGGTTCAAAAAACAGGATAATGATACACTACAATGTGATAACTAAATATGATATAAATAAAGCAAATGTATTGAAAATAAGTTTATCATATTATGATATGTGTGCGTGTGTGTATTAGAAATGCCTGTTTTTTGTATAGGAGACATAACGTTCTAATTATCATAGTTTTATTTATATTTTAACCTATTGTAGATATGGCAATTAGAATCCATCATATTAAGTCAAAATCAACACAATTTTATTATAAATTTCAAAATTTTTAAAACTATCATAATTATAAGTATTAACACAGAACATTATAATTTTGCCAATAATCACTACAACAAAAGATGTATCAAACAATAAAGAGGATTTTAACATCTAGTTTTACATTAAATAGAAATCTTATACACCATGCTGAAAAAATACTTGATCCTTCATCTCTTTTTTTCATGATTATAAATGGCCACTTTTACTTTTCAATTAAATGCTTTTCAAATGTCATACATCACATGGTGTATTGGATATGTATCAAGCAAATATCGAAAGAACATCAGCATGACATTTGTATTGATACAAAAAAACTAAGCATTGAAGGAGTGCCGGTGTTTCATAGCTCACAAGATAAGTAGAGGGCCATGTGTTAGAGAGCATAGCCTATAGCAAAAATGAAATTCATGGAATACTAGTTTCTGTAAGATAGCTCTGCACACTGTGCAAATAAAATTAACAAGCTTGGGATGCCATACTAGGTTTAGGATGCACATGTCTAAATACTGCAGATTTTTATAACTATAACATGAATAAGTTAATGCTCTTAGTGCCATATAGAGTTAACTGTGTCATATGTGAAACCTAATAGTTAGTTTTTTCTGATAATGTTTCAAGACAGGACTAGAAAACAAAAGAACTTCAAAAAGTCCATAACATAGCAATGAATGATAACACTCCACAAAATTCTATTGTTCGATCATAGAAGCTTTCACGTACCAAGCTATCCTCAAAAGATTATCCAATTTTTAGCATTCCTTAATAAATCATTAACTCCAAAGAGCACCTCGGTTAAACCCTTTTCTAAACACATCTCACCTAAATAAGTACCACTTGAGTGAAGAGTGCATTGGGTTTAACAGACAACAAAGTACTGAATGCTATATCAATAAAGGATAACAATTATCTGCAAAATCAATTTTTTCCTCATGTAAGCTCACTCCTTTCTTGCCCAAACAAAAATGACAAAAACCTTTTAAGGTGACCTCTAACACACACGCACACACACACGCACACGCACCCGCACCCGCACCCGCACACCCACACCCACACCCACACCCACACCCACACACATCTATATAGGAGAAAATGGCTCAAGAAAAAGCATACAACAACAACAAAAGCATGACAACAACAATATTTCAAAACTAAAGAATTGATAACTAATTCAAAATCTTATCATTCTCGTGGTCAAAAAACATAAAAAGAGATGTATTTGAAAATTTAGAGATAGCCAACCAGTTAAAAGTCAAAAAGCATTGAGTTTTTAGAAAATCAAAAGAAATGCAATCCTATCACACTTTGAATACAAGTACGAGAAGCCCATTAGACAAACTAAAAAAAGAATAAAACAACCACTAATGTGCTGTAGTTGCAAGACTCTTTGAGGTTGAAGAAGTATATGACTAGTCAATCAAAACAATTGCCAAGATCATTTGCATGATACATTAACTTTCATCAACAAATTAGATATTCAATGACATGCCTGTGGTGATGCGCCAAAAGGAATATGCTGCCCTCCAATTGTGAACCATAGTTCTTCTCCAAGCTGACAAAAATAAACAGGTATAACTACGCAAGTCAATCACCCAAAGCACGTCTCTAAACAGCCTATATTACAAGAGACAAAGCATTTGTTCCCAATGAAATTATTAACGATTACATACAGCAAATATATCTAGAATCATGTTGCACAAGAGTGTAGGAAAACAATTAAGGACGCAAATTAGCATGAAGCTGGATTCACGGACAATTTATTGTAATTTCATTGGCATTCCAATCCTACGAGCATCTTGCTCACCAAACGATTTAATTACTGGGATGTTTAGCTCACTAGATACCTGTCCAATTCCTTATAAGGTGCACATTCCTCAAGTTTTTAAGTACAATGCATCCAAATAATCTCTTAACAAATGTACTACTTCATAACACATTAGTCAAAATTTCTGAACATTCAACCCTCTTCATTTCTAGGTATAAACATTTGTTCTTTTTGCAAACTATCAAATGTTTGTCAATGTGCAAAAAATGCCCTCAAATTAGCAAAGGGACTAACTTTACATCACAACATTTTTCTTGGTCAGAGCCCAATAGAACCTAATAAGTCAAGACAAGCTAACATAGAAGAGGGGGCATAAGATTGTTAGCATTGTGGATTATGTTGGGTATGAACTAGGTGGATAGATAATTGTGAGAATCAGATGGGGTCATGGGTATATTGGTTCTTCAATGATAGTGTCAATATAATGTAGAGAAAATTATTAAAGTAAGAGCTTTCCAACAATAATAAGTAACAATGTAATGGATTTCTATAAGTATTTACTCAATATCAACATTAATTAAGCCAAAGCTATAAACAAAATAGTAACAATTCTTTTGATGTAGTTATCAGTTTTATTCAAAATATAATACAAGTAAATATAACTACAAAAATTACAAAATACTCCTAATTGCAAAAATCAAGGAACACTACTAATCACAAAAGTATAAAAACACCAATACTTCTTTAAGGTTTTGTATATATATCATGTATGCATCCAGTATTAATACTCTTGAATTTGCAAGATTTGTAAACAAAATTTTATGTGACATATCAAATTTAAAAAAAAAAAAATCAAACAAGATGCTCCTCAATACTTACTCAAAACATTCAAATATTGCTAGAACATACCTTTTATAATATATGATAGTTAGTTTAAAAAACTTGAAATAAAAATAATTATGTATAGATATAAGGAAAATAAGTAAAAAAAACAAGTTTTTTCAACATTGTGTACGAATTTCTTTTCAATATTAGTTTAAAAGAAACAAAAAACTTCACTATTTGACATATTCTTTAAGATAGAGATAATTAGAAAAATTATAATATTCTATAATATAATACATATTAGAATAGTTTAAAAAATTTGAAATTTACAAATTGTATGTTTGATGATGATAAATCGATATTAAATATTACTTTTTAATTTTATAAATAATTAAAATTTAATCTTAAATAAGATATAATAATTCAAACTGCATGACTCTTGCTTACCAAAAAGAAATATTATCAAATAAACAATAACTTTTTGGCATATGCTAATATGATGAATTATTATTTTATATTTATTTTTAACTATTTTTATCATATGCATTTGTCATATTCTATTTCTTTGAATTTTATAGCATTGTTATATCCATATTATATCATTTTCTATCGATGTTATGATACTTAATACCCATTCTTTATTGGTGAGAAAAAATGTAAAGATCCAAGAATTTGCATCAAATTAGACCTATGAACAACATTATGAATGTCTTGGGCTTAAGCAGAGTAAGAACTTCTTTAATTGCATAAAAATACCATAGAATCTTTCCATTCTCATAATCCTTAATGTTCTTTATTAAAAAAAATGATAATGCCCTCTTTAGAATATTTGATAAAAGTCTATTCTAATACAAATAGTTATTCATTTTATGTTTTTTATGATATCTTTATGTATTCTTTATAATCCCTTTACTATTCTTATCATATGTATTTGTCATATTCTATTTCTTTGAATTTACAATATTGTTATATCCATATTGTATTATATCGTATCAATGTCATCATACTTTATACTCATTCTTTATTGGTGAGGAAAGAATGTAAAGATCCAAGAATTTGCATCAAATTAGACCCATGAACAACATATGAATGCCTTGGACTTTAGTAGAGTAAGGACTTCTTTAATTGCAATAAAAATACCATTAGAGTTTTTCCATTTTCACAATACTTAATGTTCTTTATTTAAAAAAAAAGATGATAATGTCCTCTTTAGAATATTTGATAAATGTATATTCTAACATAAATAGTTATTCATTTTATGTTTTTGATGATGCTTTTATGTATTCTTTATAATCCCTTCACTACTAAACAACCTACTAAACAACCTACCAAACAACCTACCATTCCTTCCCCCCCGACCCCGACCCCAACAATACGCACACACGCCTTCTCCTTCATTAACTAGGAGTTGTTCTAAAAAGCTTTGACATAATATCTACTCTATTATGAATTCTTCTACTTGGCTCACGAGTTTTTAATTATAAAGGTTTATTGAGATAACTTCATTTTTCCTTTTCCCTTTTATTAACATGAAGATGCATCTACTTCCAACTCTCTCACAAACCATTCCCTCTCCTTCATCAAGATGGAGCTGCCTTTCTAAAAAACTTTGGCATGGGATCTACTATAGTTTGAATTATTTCACTTGGGTTACAATCTATTTATTATAAAGCTTTATTTAGGTGTCTGTGTTGTTCCTCTTTCCCTTAATTAACATGAAGACACATCTTCAGCTGCACCCAACCCTCTTTACTATGAATAGTTCGAATTACCTCTAGAAAACATCAACTAGAAATAATTTCATTCGGTTACTCTCCATTCATTTCATCTACTTTCTAATGAATATTTACTTTTAGAACAGCAACTAAATTGCAGATCAATTTAAAATACCAGAATGCCATTTAATGGGCCCAATTCTAATTAAACTTAAGTGCATACATGACAATTTTAAATCTTGAAAACTAATAGTAAAGCGCAGAAGTAGGAAGATCAATTAATAAGAAACCTATATACTTTTTCCAATATTACATGAAGCTTCAAAGACGGGGTCAGGGGGTACCAAAAATAGTTGCTGCTCATGTCCACAAAAGAGGAAATTAATATACCATATTTCTTAAAAACTAGAAAAAAAAAACAAGAAATAATATGCACACGATATTTTCAAAAATCTCACATATGCAGAAAACTACTGCTTCAAAGTTCTTTCAGCAACAATAACGGATACGGATAGAAATATGGAAAAAAATGCTTACCTTAGCATGAACTTCTTCCATGTACATACTACCAGCAGGCAATGGAGGAACTAGAGCTTTATTCATCAAGGAACCCACACCAACCTTAACATCTGAAGAGTTGTCATATATAGAGACACGACATGCTACCGGAGTGGTTCCATCAGGAAACTCCAGAGGCAGATCTGCTGACACTGCCATTGAAAATTAGCAATAATTAAGTGGAATTGTAAATCATAAATCTCTCTGGGTAATCCATATATTAGAATTCGTATATATGACAAAACTGTGAACAATCTGTGAATAGGAACACCTTCCCCATCATGGCAACAATCTGTGAACTGACTTGGAATTGGAAAAAGAAAGGACAATCCCTGATGGTAAAAAAGAAAATAAGCCAAAAAAAAAAAATGAAGAACCAATACCACACAAATTCTAAAAGAAATTCATCGGGCATACTGGATAAAACAATGTGTATGTCCCCCTCTCTTTGTCATAAATCCCGGGAAATGTTGGTCCAAAAAGTGCATAAACCGCTACAAAAGTTGCAAGAGCTGGGCCACTATAAAATAATGTGCAATCAAGTTGAGAGAACCAAAACATTCAAAATATAAGTATTATAAGAAAAATACAAAAAAAAATAATCACCCAATGAGAGAAGTTGCATATCGCATTTGTAGCTTTGTAAGTTCGTGAACCTCAATTAGCCGCAATCTCTGCAAGTAGTTAAGGACTAAATTTTCAACTATTAAAAGCCAAATAATATTCCTAGTAAATAGTATATCACTTTGTCACTGATTAAGAAAACAACAGTTTGCAGCATTTGTAGTTAATCTTAAGGAAAATGCCAGTGCCATGAAAATTTCAAAAATGTTTATCGAGTTTCAGTGACTTCTTTCAGTTTCTTACACACGATTTTGTTGCATCTCATATTTATATGACAAATTCAGTAAGAATAAGCAAGTTAATAATCCATATTGTGATATCAAGAACTTTATGCAAAATTCAAGTCACTATAAGAGACTTTTAGATCGCTTACAAAATTCTTTGTGATGAGATTTTGATACAATATTAATAAATCTAAATTTTGAACTTGAGATAGAATTTGCTAAAGATAATAAGCTTAATATTTGAAAATTTAGTTTCTGATTTGTTATAATAAAAATTAGCATGAAAGTATATGATTCAATTGAAGTAACAAATCATTAAGAATGGAGTATGCAATAAGGCGATGCAACATATCAAATGCTTATGATATCCTTTACAACATGATCATGGACATTATCTAAACGTCCAGGCTATTTATTATATATACATATATTGAAGTCCCCATTATTCTGAGGGGGCAGAGAAGCAATGAATTGCTGTGAATTTGAGGTAAGCCCTGACCTTTAAGAAATATTTACAAGAAAACAAAGATATCCAACTTGGTGATTCAAGACTTGACGCTTGTCAATGATGCATAGTGTTAGCCGTGAGTGCACATAGATTCAAAAGCCACAACCTCTAGTACATTCATTGTTTTAGATATCTTATTTCTCTCAGGCGATTCTTGAATAAGAAGGATCCGGACAATTTGGGATTTGGTGAATAAAGAATTTGCTCTTTATTATTTATTTTGTACATTATTATTGTGCATTTTTTAGTGTGTACTATCTCGTTTTTTTAGTGTATACTATCTCCTTTTTCATGGGCTACAATTTGGGTTCTTGAAACAAAAAAGCACATGTGAGGAAAGGACGTCAGATAATATAGTTGAAAATTCACGTGCATGATTGTACCACAACGATATTCAAGTGCAACGATAGCTACATTTGACGATATGAATATTCTTATGATAAGTGCACTTTGGTTATCTATAATTCAATGTCAATTCAGAGCAATGTGCATAAGAGGTCTTGCATGAGTGCTAAATCAAGGGTAAATATGTGCTTGGTAAAATTGCATATTGTTAAGTTCTTCAAAGCTTTGAGAGTTTAATAGCTCAATTTTCAAAGGAGAATTCAATGATATACTTTTGGTGAGTGACACAGTATTGTGTCAAAGAAAATAATTGCTGAGATTTTATCTCAATATTTATAAATCAAATTTTGGAATGAAGTTTATTATAGAAGATAATCTTAGTATTAGGAAAGGTTCTTTTTTTTAAAAAAGAAAATAACATACAAAGATGTGATTTATTTGAATTAATAAATCATCTCATCAAATGTAAAAGAAAATTCACTAAAAATTAATTATCAAGAAGTAATATAGGAATATTTCTTGAGGCAATCACTAATTCTCAAAACTAAGAATATCAAATCCATGTGAAAATTATAATCATTAATTATATGCTAAGGAAATGGGATGTGTGTGTGGGTGTATTTTTGTGCTCAACATTAAAGCATGGATTTACAATGTTGCTGATGTCATAAAAGAAGAAAAAACCACTCCAATCAATATACACAAGCAAAGGATGTTTATGAACCCATCCAAGTAAATACTTTCAAAATTGATCCTTAATGGGTAAACTTGAAATAAAATAAAGGAGACATACCTGTGACCAAGGGTCAAAACGAAGATGAAAACCATGATCAGGAAAGCTAATAACTATATCCAACTTCAAAGGATCCTGCAGGATAACAGAATATGTTTAACACAATTTCATGGATCGAGTTCATGAACAAAAGTCTTTTAAGTATTAAAACAACCTTTTCTTGCAATTATTGCCTTTCTAATACATGCAACATTCTTTACCATGCACTACAAAGCATTTCTGTAAAACTCAAGTGGTACCTACCATTTTCAACTTTATTTTAGATACTTTTGGTTTAGCTTTCTGCCACAGCTATGAAACAAAACACATCAGCTTTCATTAAAAAAATTTTGGTCAAGTGTTAGTGCTGCGCTACACAGATGCAGTACAGTTATAAAAGTAGTTTTTCATGTTAAGGATGTTAACATAGCAATCAATTTCAACTGCAGCACAGGCTGCTGGCCAGAAAAACTGTTAAAAAATAATCCTCCGCAGTTTCATAAGAAACTCATAACAGGAGTGAATTTGATGGATAAAGAAGAGAAAGAGGAGGGATTAGAAAGATTAACCAACAATGTTGCAATTACTGCTCTACTGCTCTCCACTCATCTTCATTGTAGGTAGCATCTCCATTCTATGACTAGCCTCACCACAACAGACGATATTTATATGGTCCACTACGCATAAGTGTGATAGAATCATATTGCAATCAAAGAAAAACTTACGTCGGCGCCACTTGATCACATCGTTTCCTTTCAAAGGAATTACATAAAATTTCGCCTATGGAAGTTTGCAAAATGGGAAAATGTGAGGAAAAAATAACGCGAACATAAAAAGGAATTTGATTTTTTTTTTGGAAGATTGGATATCCAATAAGATAGAGAGACAGAGAAAGAACATAATGAACACATAATTTATACACAATCAAACTCTATCACTACATGCCTTTTACATATTAATTGTTTATGAGCTTTTTTCCTTATTAAGATGGCATAAATATAAATATTCCTTTGGACTCTTATGTGGGATACAACTCACAAGTGCAAGCTTTTAATAAAATATTTTGTTTTCAACTCCTTTGCTACTTCATGACATATAGAAACCATCACATTTCCTTCATAAACAGTTTAGTTTCATTTAGCCTACTAGAAAAATATACATTAGGCTAAGGAACATTTTTAAAGTGATATTTTAAGAACACCTTTTACATGGTATTCAAATAATATTTAAGATTTATTTAATCAATTGAATGATCTAGATGACTCTTGAAAGGTCAAAGCTATCCAAAGTTCACAGAAAAAAAAATAAGGGGCCAATAAATCTTAGCATCATCCGATTGACAAGGTTGATATAGATTTTTATCATATATTTCAATATCATATTAATAATAAAATGAATGATCATAACAATTACAACAAAATAAAAATTGCATAATTTCATTCATCAAGATATTTGTTAAATTTGTAATCCCAACAATATATCCAATAATTATAAAAATGTTTTAGCACATACTAATCAAAATACAACTAAAATCTCTATTAGGTTGTGACTTAAAATAAAATGCAAAATCTCTTTATGACCCTTGACATAAATTTCGAAAATATTCTCATCTAATTAGGAATTGATAAGAGAGAGAAAATGAAAGAGAATTGATTTCAACGAAAGACAAAATATTTGATTAAATAAAATAAGTGAGAGGCAATAAATAAATAAAAAACAAAAAATAAATTTTTATGTCGACACAAAATTTGCCACAAATATTTGTTCAATAAGTTGCATAAATTTGGAATCAAGTTGGGCTTAATATATTTATCGATTAGTACCAAATTAAGTGTTTATTAAGAATTAATGCAATGCTCAACTTTTAAAAGGGGTACTAATCATACTTTTGCAAGAAATTATCTCCCTTTAAATGAGATCTCATCTATATTATTTATTATTCTTTGTTTACTCAAAATCTTCAAATCATCAAGTCAAATGCGGTATTGAACATCAAAAATATCAATTAACTCATTACGTTTCCCATAATATATGTAGGATACACTCGAATTACTCTAATATGAAATACTAAAGTATAAAAGGCACACTAATCACTCAAACCAAACCTTGTAGCTCCAAAGAAACTTATCAACACACAAAGTATTGTATATACCAAGGGGCTAATCAATCACATAGAGGAAACATTGAGTTTCGTCAAAGCTCTACTCAAGTATGAAAAAAAAAATACCAAAGATCCACGTAAGCCACAAACACCACAAATCAATTGTCAGACATGGCTTTTGCACCAATTGTTAAGGAAGTTAATCAAATGGAACTCAAGTTGGGTGCTATGCTCTTAAGTAGATACCAAATAACCCAAGAGCTTAAGCCTACTAGGTCAGTTAAATTAATTGTGTCAAGACACAATAACATGCACAACTACTAAAGTGAAACTAATAATCTCACTTATAATCAATAATATAATCGTGTCATACAACCTATCATATGTCATCTCTATTTTATCCTCTCATTGATGGTTGCTACAATGAGATTATGACCATCATTGGATTGTTTTGTATGCCTTATCAGGTGCAATAAACATATGATATCATTACACATTATTGTTACATTGACTTGTGATTGGCCATAGGCATTATAATAAGTATCTATTCATCTTGTTAACATTTATCTGATTAATTTATTTTGATCTTGAAATATTATCATCAGTAAATCAAATTTAACAATGCTTTTCATACACTTACCAAATTACCTTTTTTTTATTTATTTATACTTCATAAGAGAGAGAAAGCCTACTAAAATATGAATTAGTTGTTTATATTTTTCATATTGATTGGATATATTTTTGAAATTCATAACAAGGCATGAAGTTAATTTTGTGTAATAGTACTTATAGTCCAATAACACATGCAAATATTTGTGATCTTTAATAAACAACGTATTACTATTATAAAAAATTATTATTTAATAATTTATTACTTATTATTATGTAATCAAAACATATGGTGAATTATATAAATGCTTTTACTTTGGTCAAATGAGCATTTGGATTTTGTGGTTCTTATTGCTCTAAGCAATGATTTAACAAATGAATTTTAAAGAAAATATATGATAAAAATCCTATGAGTCATAACGTTGAAACTTAATTGACAAGTGTCATTATAATTGATTATTACCCAAACCAATTGTCCAAGTATTTTAATTTTGGTCCAAACCAAACTCATTTTTTTCTCAAAGAATATTATGACATCTTAAAGACATAATCTAATATATATGAACCAAAACACTCCTAAACTTCATAATGTGAGATTGTTCATCCTTGGGCATCTCTAACTAAAAAGCTTATTTGAGTAGATCCTTGACTAGATAGATATCACGTCAAGTCATTCAACTCTAAAAGGTGCAACATATGAACATAATTCAATAGTTTTTATCTTATTGAATCATGGTTGGATCAACTTGAAATCAAAATATCAATAGGCATAGAAATCTTGCACTTAGTGAACACACTAATCGATGGTAGATAAGAACAAAAATTTTTGAAAACCAAAGATAGTGCAAGGTCAAATACTCCCATCCAAAATGATTCTAAATGGGAGCAAGAAAAAAAAAGTGGTGGCAAGCAAAAGCCTATATAAGATGTCATGAAAGATTGGTTTTTATATGTTTGATATACCAAGGATGCTAGAATTGGAGCACAATTAAACATAGCACATTCGACTTTGTATCATAAGACAAAATCACAGAAAACTCCTTATTTCTTTTGTTATTTGTTCCTTCCTATGTAGGCATATAAATCCAAATTTTGACTAGATTCAATTTAAGAGATCTTAGATGATGGATTGTCTCCATTATTGGTTGATAACTACCAAACGTATCATGAAATATGGAGAGGCCTCCTTACATTTATTCATGCCTTGTTTACCTTAAAGACTTGCAACATGTAAGCTAAGAATTTTCAAGGAGATTTTTATCACCACTCAACAGACTCAACTTCCTTCAAGCCCAAGTTTTAGAATCATCATTACCTAACTTGATAGTATGTTAGCTATTGTATCTGATGGTGGTTTTGAGTTCTATTTTTAAATTGTACGTGACTTTGAGTTGTAATCTTTATTTTAATTTGGATCCATCAAGTATTTGATTTCCTTTGTGCACGTAAAAAAATATTGCAATGCCATTACTGTCAATGGAACAGATCAAGCATTCATTCCATAACTTTTTCTAAGATATAACATGACAAACATATGTAGGAAAGATCAATGAAAGCTATTGTTATCAACAAAAAATTGATCATAAAGTCTGCATTTGGTATGTTGGTTTAACCATACAATTCATTACATTTGTTATAACTTGCCTTCGCCTAATATACAACAACATAAATTTCTTGTGCTGTGATATAACCCAAAATGCTACAATTACAATAATCAATTGACTTCAATAATGTGCCTTCATGTGATCAATCATGGACTATCTAAATTACATTGACTATCAAGTAACTTCATTTGTTATCTACTCTATTATAATTACTAATAGATTGCTGTGCACATGCTTTAGTTCAAAATTATATTAACTTCATTTAAATCGTGAACTCAACTTTCATGTTGGAATCCCATACTATCTCATTTTGTGCTTCAATTTCTACAAATGGCCATTCTATGGCCTTGTCTAGATTCCTGATTTACTTTACTATATTTGTTAATAGATTTTTGTGCATATGTTTTAGTTCAAATCTATATTAATAAGATTTTCTTCATTTAATCCACAAACTCAATGAAATACCATAATATCTCATCTTATGCAATGATTCCTATGAATGATCATCTTATGGTCTTGTCCAAATTCCTAATCTAACTAATTTAGATATTTCATTGCACATCTTATCTTATAGTTCTAAGCTATTCCTTGGATATAACTATGAATATCTATATGCAAGTATTATCATCATCATATAGATAAACTTCGGGTTAGATCTAGGATGTCACGATTTATTTGACATATCAACTTTAATTAAAAATAAGCTAATAGTTATTCTATACTATTACATCATTGAGATTCAAATTAGTAAAGCTTAAGCAATAAGAGGTAAAATTGAGGTCTAAAATAAATGAGAACATCAAAGTATATGGAATGGGCAACAATCACAAAAATGCATATTATAAAACTAGAATCATAATCATGATGTGAAGCATGACACTAAATCAAATAAGGAAGCTTTACAAGAAGCTTCTTTACTATATAAAGAAAATAGAATTAGGAGAGAAAAAATACATTAAAGAAAAAAAACAAGGCAATCAAGTATAAAACAATACAAACCTCATCAAAGTACTTGACATGAACTACATCATAGATGTTAGGCTGGTGCTCTATTTGAGCAAATGCTTCACGAATAGGCATCCCTGTAGGGATCATAATATAGCATCAAAACAAAAAAACCTAAATGATCAAACAAGAAAAATGCCAACTTTAAATATTCGATAAAAAATGTATTATCATACAGTATGAATAATTGCTACATATCTCCAACTTGTATGGAATTTCTTGCATAATAACGAAAACTATAAGCATAATGATAGCAATAATTTGTAACTAATTAGGAAAGCATTTGGAAAATGAACATTGAACCATTTAAAACACCTGGCCATGTTTCAACAAAATTTATTACTGAGATAAAAAAATTTTTATTCAAATTTTAATTCCAGTCACGATTAATTGGCTTGAAATACAAAATATGTGAATATATAAACTTGAAAGCATACATACATACTTATGCACTTTGCCTAATGTAAACAACAATATTCAAAACATAAAAAATGTGATAGTAGACAGAGAACACATGAAAAGGCAAAAGATATGAAGAGGATGCAAATAAACAAAATGCAAAAAATCTAGAGAGTGATTGGAATGCACAAAACAAGTAGAATAAGTGAGTATTTCTGTACATTGAGAGTTGATTGAGAATAACTACAACATACAAAATATACAAAATACATAATACATGAGAATACTTGATACACCTTTAACACATTCAAACTTTCAAATGATTTTTATTCTATATCCATGACTCAAAAGATAATCCATGATTTAAGGATTTATTATAACTTCACAAATTAAGACAATAATCAGTTGCTATAAACAGTAGGGGATAAACTATGTTTATTCTTGTCCGTCAATTATGTGTCATTTATAGGAGACGTTTTCTGTGCTTTTTGGAATGGTATGTGTCACACTGCTGATGAATCTTCCATACACAAGGGTTGAATGCACTGAACTACACAATAACTTTCGTACAAGGACATGACATCTCTGAGAAGGAGAAAGTACCATAGCCAGTCTTGGATTCCTTATACGGCCTTAAGCCAATAACTCAGAAGTAAAGTGAGTGGAAAAGAAGCAAACAAAAATAAGGTAAATTAGTTTCTAAGTAACAAACAGCAGATGTTTTGTTGAACCACTAAAAGGCAAGATTGTTGATACATGATAATTCGCTGATTTGATTTCCATCACACTGCTCCTCACAGTCAACAATGAAAACTAGCCAAATTGTGACTAAAAGTTCGCACGCAGAAAGACTCCTAAATCCATATGACAAACAATCAAGCAAGCGATCGCTGAAAATTTTCCCATCGTCAATGCATCAAAGATGACAAAATTAGCTAGTTAGGCATCCACTCCCGAAAGCTACAACGAAAAACACCTTCGCAGCCTATCTAAAAGCTCAGAATTCGATTTACGAATAACTGATAGGGCTAAAAGGATGGAAACTAATCACCTAAGGTAAATGGTCCAATTCCCTGTCCCGGTCGGAGGTCGAGGGTGATAGCTCCCATGGCCATGCCCTCGCACCTCCTCCTCTGCCCAGACACGGCAGACGCGGCCGCTTGCGCTACCAACGTACTGCCTGACCTCTGCAAACTCTGGAACTGTTGCATCCCGAATACTTTCTTCTATCCCTCTCTTCCTCGTCTTCCCTCGCTATGGCTCTCTTCCGCTCCGAAGACGCTTCGTCTCCCTCCTTCGGCCGAATTCTACGCCTGCGTTTCGGACTTCCGTGTGAAGCCGAAGCTAACCCTCTTCAACAAGTCAGGAGGGAATCAGGAGAACGAAAGCCGAAGCCATGGTCGACCACGCTTTCTCGAATGTACTGTCGTCCCGTACGATTTTTTAAACGGTTGAAATATTTAAAGTTTATTAATTTATGCTTTAAAGAAAATACTTTATTTAAAAAAAAAAGCATAATTTCACTAAATTTGTTTTCTTTTATTCGGAACAAATATTGTTCACACTCTCTGTATTTAAAATTTTTTTATTAAGGTGAACATTATTTAGTTAAAATAAATCAAATTAACCTCATTTTTATCTAAATAATATAATTGATTTTCTATCAAAAACTAAATAAAATTAAAAAAATAATCTAATTTTGCAAGGGCTAAAACATTTGTAATAAAATATAATTGAATAGATATGATATAATTTTAATTGATTGATTAATTTTAATCCAAATGTATTATATCTATGAAAATAAAAGATAAAATATAATATAAAGTTGTCAATATTCTTTGTTACTTTTGTTAGGATCTCATGAATTACATCATTATTATCCCAAACTGTTAAGCTAATATTATAAAAATGTCGACAATCAAAGCTATGAAAAAACGAGTACAAAGTTGAGATTATGTTAAATATTATGATCCATAAACATAAGTGATGTAAATATTTATAAATAAACATATGTTTTAATCATGACTAACATGTATTTATTTATAAAAAATTAGAAACTATCAATTTCTTTTTTTTTATTTCTTTTTCTTTGGTCATATGACATTTTTAATTTATAATTAAATCTTTTTTTTTTTTTCATTATCTATATAATATCAAACGAATCTATTATCTCAACTAAGATAAATATTTTATAACTATATAACTATATCAATATCTTATCTAATAGAATAATCAAAGGATATATATAATACAATTATTTCTTAGAGTTGGGCCTTTGAAAAAAACAAGATCTATATGTTTAGATGTTTTGTATTTTTATTTAATGCTTTTTTTTTCTATATTAGTTAGTATTATATGTTATATACATCTTTTGTGATACTTTGTGATCTATTTATTGTATTAAATCTTTGTAAAATAATGTGTATATTTATTATTTAGAGTGAACAAGATGTTAATATCTCCAAGTTGCTTAGAAAGTTGGCATAGATTGTCTAGTACTATTTGATAACTGCTCAAGACAATTTGACACAAGACTATCTTGGCTTATGATTTAGAAAGTTTTTAGTTAATTTATTTTATTTTATAATCCTCGTATTTATATTTTTTATTGATGATATTATCTTAAATATTTTGGTGCTAATTTCGCAAATGTTGTAATATAATTGTTTTGTCAAATCCTATCATTCTATCTATTCTTGCATGACTATTGGCATTAGGATATAGATGACTTAAAGACATACAATCCTATGTGACAATAAAGATTCAATAAAAATATACTTCATGTTAATCTCATGGATGTTCAAATTAGATATTATTTCATCTTCCTTTTTGAAGTGTGTTGTGAAACAATTTGAGAATAAATATGTTAAATCACACGTAACTATGTGTAAAATCAAATTACTAAATGTTAGTAAATTATTTTAAGAGAATCAAAGTCATGATAACATAGATCGATCCTAGAGTGATAAAAAACTTTAGGATGTTCATTTGGAAAAAATAGTATTAGCTTAAAGCTCAGGGGATTTTCTAAAATTGATAATAAACCTAATAATTGGTTGTAATTTTTAATACATAGACTCTAGTTTATGTATTCACAATTCATATTTTTGTTATATGATAAGTATGAAATGTGAAAAATGGTTTTCATATTTTATGAAATAGTATAAAACAATCTTATTTAATTTATTTTTCTTATCTATTCTACAAACATCGTTAGTATTCATTTGCATTACAAATATGACTTTATGTGCTTTTTTGTAATTAGAAAAAAAAGTGTTCACAATGTAAAGGTTTATGACTTATGCTTTCTCTAAAATTCATCATTATCATTAAGTATTTGATTAAATGCATCTATCAAAGCATTATTATTCTTTTATTTATTAAGAATAATTAGGTATATAGTTGTATATTATGGAAAAAATATATTATTTAATATTTATTGATGAATATGTATAATCTCATAGTCCATAAATATGTGTTCTTACATTTTAACTATTAGAATTATATGTTCATCAACTGTCATATATATCTTTATAATTAAATAGACGACCAAAATCTTATTTATAAATTTTATGAATTTCATTTGTTATTTATCTTATGTTTTAGAGATGTTTTGATTCAGTTGTTATTAGATATTAAAATGATTAATAAATTAAATTTATTTGAAAAAAGTTATTAAAAATATATATTTCTTAATTTATAATTATTATTTTTTAAATAAAATAAATTTTTATGATAAAGAACTAAACATTATTTGATTTCTATGATAAAGAGAAATGAATTTCTTAACATTAGCTTTATATTTTAAAATGTTAAGTTCTAGATGAAGCTCATTCCCTTATTGGATGGTGCAAGCCAATGCAATTATGTGAAAGAAGCCCTATGTACTAGTAAGGTTATGTCATATATAATTAATTAGAAGTATTTAGGGATTTATTATTATTATATTTTACATATTAAAACTACGTTAAATGAGTTAATTAATATGCACCTTTTTTGTTATATTTATTTATTTTTCTAAGAAGCCATTTGTTAAAAAATAGTTTTAAATTGACATTTTTTAATTGTAAAAATTACACATGTGTGTTTTTGTTACATTTATTTATTTATTTATTTGAAATAATTCTTCAAAGATAGTTCAATATAGGATTTTTGACAATAATGTCTTAAGAAATGCATTTTTAAAAAGATGCTTTTATCAACATTTTAAAGGTTGTTACTATATATATATATATATATATATATATATTTTCCATGATTTATTAAAATTATTACTCATTATCGATTTATATAGACATTTTCATAAATATGAAAAATCTAGTTTAGAGTTCAAAGTGGCGTCCAAGCAGAGAGACTGCTCGTCTTCTTGCAACTGTTTCGGTTCTCTCTTCTTGCTCCAAGGACAAACCCTGGAGGCGCGCACGAACAAAACAGCTTGCGAGGAGTTTTGATTCCTTCCCTCAGAAGAAATGCTTCATTAACAGCTCGCTGATTTGGGGGGTTGGAAGGGAAGCGTTTGCATATTCTCTTCGTTTCTGCTTTTGATCTCACTTTCATGGCTGCGGCGGCGGTGGCGGTGGCGGCTGTTTCATGTCGGAGATGTTGGACGGCTGTGGCATCTTTGAGTAATCAAGTCCGGGAGTTCTCCGAGATGGTCAACTCGAATGCGAATGGGAGGCGCGCTTTCCTAGTGGATACGCTCGGGTTGGTGGGTTGAGTTGTCGGTTTTTCTTCTTTCTTTATGGAAATGCTTTTCGAGTGTTTGTTGAAATGCTAAGAAGAAGGGAATTGATTTGGTTGTCAGGTGAGGAGGTTGGAGGGGCAGGGCGTGCCCTCCAAGCAAGCGGAGGCGATAACGTCGGTCATCACCGAAGTTCTCAATGACAGCCTTCAGAACGTGATGCAATCATTTGTGTCCAAACAACAGTTGAAGATGGTGTGCGATTTTCTTTTATTGTTTGTTTGTTTTTTGTTGTAGTTTCTACGTGACGGAGAATTGATGATTGTGGTAGGTGATGTTTGGTTGCAGAGTGAGATGATTCAGGATGCCAACCTGTCAAAATTCAAGTCAGAGGTACACAGTTCACAGGTGCGGCGGGTCTTTATGATGGTAGCTGATAGAATGCAACTTCATTGCTTTTCCTGTCATGCTTTGTCATAGAATCAAGCAAACAGTAGGTTAGAATGGAAGCACAATTAAGCCGTGCCCTTATAATTACGTTCTTAGAAGTTGCTCAAGTTGATAACAATGAAGAAAGCACAAGATTTTAAGTGAAACTTTATTTTCTAATGGAGGTTTTTTGCTGTGTTGTGATCTACAGGAATTTGGCTTGTAATATCTTTCGTCATCTTAAATACTTGTGTGATTTCAATAAAAATTCGTATTTCTTTCACGGCAAGAAATAATTTAACGATTTTTGAGAATTTTCTAAAGCTTAACATTATCTACGCAGGCAAGGGCAGGAAATTTTGTTAAAAATGGTTTGTGTTTTTTTTCTCTGCTTCAAGGCATGGGAATACATTGGAGAATTTATTATTTGATTGCAAGCAAACATCTAAGATGGTTTTAGTATTGATCTTTATGGTTTCATGTTGGAACAGCATGGTGACAGTTTGTAAAATTCATTCGTTTTTTTAAAATTTACATGTGAAAGCAGATGAATCTTATACATTTACTCAAAGATCAAAGCACTTGTGTGAAAATATTCTATAGAAGCATTACCCATACTGTATTATGTAGGAACTCAAATTCTGAAGTGCAATTTATCTCCAATTGCGCCCCAGTTTGATAAAATGAGACCGAAAGACACTAGCAGAGGCAGTGAAAATATGATTCTGTTAAAGGCTTTAGTTGCACAGTTCATTTTGGTGATATCTAGTCACTGTCCTCTTTTCATTTGCTTTTTGTCCTCAATTTTAATTCATAAAAGGCAATATTTGTTATGCATATGCTGCTTCACTCTTTTAGTTGATAATTACAATTGTTTCATTTTATATTCTTCTTTATGATTGTTTTGGACATACTTAAATGAGCTTTACTTGGATTTTTGGCAATTTTTTGCTTGTACTATCATCAGCACTAAATAAGCTGGAAAAGAAAATTTTTACAACCTGATAACTGGGTCGAAATTTGTAACATTAGGGATATTCAACTCTTGCAGAACTCATGATTATGTATATTTTGGCTTTGACCATTGGCTCAGCATAGCACTTCCATGGTTTATTTTGTTTGACAAATCAAATCTATGTGTGTTATGAGATATTCTCGTCTTATGTTAGTTCAAGGATGCCATGTCCTTGGTTCATGCTGGCATTCTCATGTTCTATAAATATTAATGAAATTTCTTTGTGATTGTTGCTTCCCCTTTCAATGACTTTGCAAGTGGTTGTGTACTTTTGGTTCTGATAAGCTTGAGAGTCTTAGGCGATGCATTAGCATTCTAACCTTTCCCTTTTAAGCTCTATTATGAAGGTACTATGTGATTAAGTTTTAAATAGAGTGAAACCCTCCCCCCACCCCCCCCCTTCCCTTTTTATGTAACTTCTTATGAACTTAACAATTAGAAATATTTGTTGCTGTCTATTTTTATGAATTTTCAACATGGGAACAATGACCACTGATAAAATAGAAAGTAATGAAGGATTCATGATCTTAGGACCTTTTGCTATTGAGGAGGTCAAGGTGCTACAGGTTCAATACTTATTGGGGTTTCTTTAGTTGTAGAAGGAGCATACAATTTTAACACGAGTCTGTTCAATTGAGTAACTTTGCACAAGCTTGCTGAATTGATTTATTAGCAGCTTCAGCATTCATTTTTTTTAAGGATGCGAGCTGAATTTATTGGTTTACAAAATGTCCTTATCTAATTTGGAAGCACTGGATAATTTTTTCTAAATATTGGACTATGTTTCTGACTTCTTGTAGACTTATATCTGCATTTGTTTATCAAGATTTTACAAACTAACTAGTTTCAACGTTTTTAATTTTTATATTAGTTTTTTTTTGTTTTAGCTCTCTATTTTAATTATTTCTAAAATTTTGAGATAGCCAAAGAATGTTAAAATAAATAAATAAATTATAATTCAAACACATAGCCATAAGTACATACACATATGCATGCTTGTGCACATGCATACATATAAATATGCCTATTAACTCGTTCATGCGCACATGCTTGCATGCACTTGCAGTTTACCTTTTACCTTTATAATTAGATAAATGTATTTTGTGATGGAAGTGGAAATTCTTTGAAGGAAACCAAAGAAATGCTAAGGATGTGTTGGGAAAAGAAGCTGAGTTAATGTGCCTAAAAATAACTAAATAGTAAAGGTGTAGGATAGATCTTTCTTGTAATTAAGATTAAGCAAGTTCAAATCGAAAGCACAAACTCAATAATGACTAGGAATATGATGGTGATAGTTAGGTATTGAGGAGGAAGGGCTGCGGTGGCATTAGCGGTAACACAAAGGGAAAATGCGAAAATATAAATTGAAAATCTGGGAAGACAATAACAGCAGCATGACAATTAATTGTGGAATTATTTGACAAGGAATTAGGGAAGATCCCAAAGAGCAATAAACATGAAAACTGTAGGCATACAAAAGTTCTAACAACCTGCAAATTTTCATAGCCACTTGAGTGGATTTGAAGGTGTAATGGGACACAAAAACAGTGTCGTGTGAGAACCCTGGATTTTCTATGCAGTCTGTGCTTAGAGTCTTAATCTCTAAATATCTCAAGGATGAAATCCGTTGGGAACTTCCAAACTGTCACTCCTGAACTTTCAAAGAGTTCAGAGTCTGAACTTTCATGAAGTTTGAAACTTGTGTTGTTGTTGGAAAAGGTGAAAATAAGAGGCTTTAGGGAAATGACAGATTTGATTGAAAGAGGGATCAAAGAGTTCTACAATAAATGAGAGGTCAAAGTAATGGTGCTTTTAATATGGAAGTAAACTCAAGGAGGAGCAAACATTCTTCAAACCAACATTCATTTATTTTTTTAGATTTTATGAAAGTGTTTCTTGAAGATGGGAAGTGTAGAAATCAACCAAGCTTAGAGAGAGTTGGAATGATAGTGGAGACATGTGGGTGGAGGATTGTCGGGATAACGTAGTGTCTTTTGCTATGGCTTGCTACCCTCGGTCATGTTGGACTTAAGAAGTCACATCATTCTTGGATCTATTAATAGTTACCATATGGACTTAAGAAGTCACATCATCCTTTTGTCATGGGAGAAACCATAAAGAACCATGCTAAACTTCTATAACTGAATTCGTAGTTAGTAGAGCTCATAAGTGGCATTTATATTGGTGTCGAGGTTGAGGATGAGGACAGAAACGACATAATAACATACTCAGAGCACCCCAAGTGGGGGGCCTGATCGCCTAGGATTGTTTGGTCTAATTGCTTGGTGTAGCTAGACAACCGATCAAAGTGGTTTGATATAACCGCCTATTGCAATTAATTAACTTCTTGAATTTGTCAAGTCAGACATCTCTAAGAAATTTTCAATTACCTAGGACAGTTTGATTTATCTAGTTGCCTGGGGGATTAGAAACTTGTTTTATCAGCACACAAACCACTTGGAACATTCTGGGGATTGCTTGGTGCACATTGACATAATAGTACACGTGTAGAAATACATAGACAAAAATTTGTTGACCATTAGGTGTTCATGTGTTAAAAAATAACCAAGTTGCTAAGGTTTAAAGACATAACTTGCTTGGAATTAAGATGAAACTAAATATAAATGAGTACATATTAAAGGATGATTAATGATATGACATTAGGCAATTATATTTTAGGATGGAAGGGCCCTTATTGATCATATGAAGATTGTTTGTTGTGTTGTTAGTGGTAGTAATATAATGGAAAAACATAAAACCAAAACTGAAAATCTAGAAAAACAGAAACAACAACATCGTAATAGATGATGGAATTTCTTATGAGTATGAAAAAGAAATTGTATGATGTGATGATCATTAAAATTGTAAATCTACATGTGTCCTAATAGTTGCAAAGTTCTATGGGCATCTAAGATGGTTTGAAAGGGTAATGGGGCCAAATAATGGGGTTGCTCAAAAACAAAATTTTTAAGACATTGGAGTTATCAAAAGGCATCCTTAATGTTCTAATCCACAAAAATCCTAAATGTGAAAATTATGTGGAATTTTTCAAGATATTATTCTTTGGAGTTTCTTAAAATTTGGAGTCTATTTTGTTGGGGAAGAGGTTGAAAAATAAAGGCTTCCAAGAAATCAATAGGAAAGGGGATCAAAGAACTTCATACATAACTGAGAGGAAAAACTAAAATGAATTTATTGGAACAATAGAGTAGACTAAAAAAGGAGCAAGTGCAGATCAAAATAATGGTGAATTATTTTTTTAGATTAACATGAGCTAATCTCTTTAAGATGGGGAGTGCAGGAATTAACCAAAGCTAAAAGAGTTTGGGGATCATTGGGATAATGTAATGGCTTTTGCTATGACTGACTTCTAGAATTGGATGGTTGTGATGAACTTAAGAGGTACCTTGGATGAACATATCAAGAGGTACCTTAATGAACACATTAATTCTTAGTCATTAATAGGTTCTTTGGATGAACACATCAAGGTGGAAAATCTCATTTTCACGGTAGAAAGTTTAAACAAATCTTGCTAAAACTCCATAGTTGATTCCTCATTATCATAGCTCTTAGGGACTATTTGTACAAATGCCAAGGTTGAAAATAAGGGCAAAAACGACATAGCAATAAACTTGGACCACCTGGTGCAGAGGGTTGTGGCTCGTCAATCGTTCATAGTAGATAGGTCAAACTACCTGGGGTAGTTTGATTTTTTAGCCAGTTAAGGGCACATGAAACTAATGTTGTCATTGCCTAGATTGCTTGTTGAAGTAAATTTCTATTTACTTTAACATAAATAGAAAATTACTTTAAAATAAATATTTAGGTAATTGATTATTACTTTGGATGAACACATCATGATGTACCTTGACGAACACATTGATCCTTGATCATTAAGAGTTACCTTTGATGAATGCATCAAGGCGAAAAATCCCATTTTCATGGTAGAAAGCCCAAAAAACTTTGCTAAAACTTCCTAGTTGATTCTTCATTACTAGAGCTCTTAAGAAATATGTATACAAGAGCCAAGGTATTTAGACCACTTGGTGTAATGGACTAAATGTTTGAGTCTATTTGATAGTTTAATCTCATTATCCAATGTTTAGTGAACTACTCAAAGTAGATAGGACAAACGATCTATGGTAGTTTGACTTTTTCATTCAGTTAAAGTGAATTTTTATTTAATTAATTAATACCTTAGATGAACACATCAAGATGGAAAACCTCAGTTTCATGGTAGAAAACTCAAAAAATCTAGCCAAAACTCCATAGTTGATTCCTCATTATCAGAGCTATTAAGCATTATCTATGAATAACCAAGGTTAAAAATAAGGGCAAAAACAACATAGCAATATATTTGGACCACCTAGTGTAGTGGGTTAATTATTTGAGGTTATTTGGTGGTTTGGTTTAATCGTCCAATGTCGTTCATCAACTGTTCAGATAGGTCAAACTATTGGGATAGTTTAACTTTTTTAGCTAGTTAAGTGAATATGCAACTTATCTTCTCATTGCCAAAATTGTTCGTTAAAGTAAATTTCTATTTACTTTAACATAAATAGAAATTTACGTTGAAGTAAATTTTTATTTAATTGATTGGTATCTTGAATAAACACATTGATCCTCGGTCATTAAGAGGTACTGGAAAAATATATCAAGGTGGAAAATTCCATTTTCATTGTAGAATGTCTAAAAATCTTGCTAAAATTCCATAGTTGATTTGTCATTATTAATGTTCTTAAGGATTATCTATACAAGAGCCAAAGTTGAAAATGAGAGCAAAAGTGATATAGCAGTATACTTCGACCACTTAGTACAGTGGTCTGATTGTCAGAGGCTATTTGGTGGTTTGATCTAACCATCTAATGTGGTTAGTCAATTGCTTATAATAGATAAACTACTTGGGATACTTTTGACTTTTCTAACTAGCTAAGGGGATGTGCTACTTATCTTGGTATCCCAAATTGCTTGCTAAAACAAATTTCTATTTAATTGATTGGTTCCATAACTAGTGTCAACAATATGAAAAGAAAACATAGCACAATATGAGTGCAGAGAGTAGTAATAGTAAAGACATAGATTAGCTTAAGCCACACAAAGGAATTTCATAAATAAAAGATTATAAGCTAAAGTTGGTTATAAAAAATAATCTAGAAGAATCTTTTGTTAACTAATCAAGGGGATTACTTGTAAACCCACACATTAGATATTAGGTTTAGCTATTAGCTAATACCTTGACTTGTCCACAATGAGGATACAAGAGTTTGGAACATAATTCTGTATAGCAAGGAGCAAGTATCACTTGTTGAAGATGTCAGCAAGTTAATTTTTAGTGGAGATAAATTTGATTGTCAACTCTCAACGAGCAATTTGATTGCATGCAAAGTGAAAATCAATTTTGAAATGTTTGGTAAAAATATTGGGCTAGTGACTAAGTAGGTAGCACCAAGTTTGTCACACAACTAGATAGGAGGTCGTGATTGAATGATATGTAACTCATTGAGCAATGAAAACATCCAAGTCAATTCTCAAGAAACATTAGTAAGAGCTTAGTATTTGGCCTTAGTAGATGACTTAGAGATAGTTTGTTGCTTCTTGGAAGACCAAGAGATAAGGTTATTGCTGAGAAAGACAGCAAAACCGTTAGCGGATTGTCAGTCGTCTGGACACACCTACCTAATCTACATCCAAGAGAGCACAAAGTCGAGACTTGGAGTATCGTTGAATCAAAAGCCTGTGTTTATAAGTGCCCTTTAGATAGTGCAGGATGCACTTTATTGTGCTTCAATTCTCTGTGGTTTGAGCAAGCATAATTGAAGCGATGTTTGAACATGTTATTATGATATTGTAGTGAGCCGATAACATGGTGATGTTCATTTGGAGTGGAAAGGGGTTTGCCATTTGGTTTATTGTAGAGACGTAGCTAACAATGTCCTAACAAGTTTGACTTTATCAAGCTATAGCTTCCACAATAATCCAGTGATGTACGTCTGTTGGGGCACATGTATCCTTGTAGCAGTTGGGAGGAGTTCAAGTCTAGAAAATGTAGAGCATAGTCATTGAATAATGAATTGAACATCTTTAGATGTATTTTCAATAAAGATTGTATTGTCCACATAAATAAGCAAGAACACTATGCTCACATTTGATGAATAGAGAAGAGTTATTTTTGGAGTTGATGATACCGAGTCATGAGATGAGTGGACAACTTGTGAAATCATAATTGAGATGCTTTCTTTAGGCCATAAAATGACCTATGAAGATGACATGCATGGGGTGAGCTTGTTGGCATCAACAAAACCTGGAGGTTCAACGACATAGACATTTTTATTGAGAGCAGAATGTATGGATGCATTCTGTATGTCTAGCTGTTTCAAAGCCCAGCTGTTGCTTATGGCGAGGGAGAATAACTTGTATAGTAGTGGGCTTGATACTGGTGCTGAAAATCTCAGTGAAGCCATTGCCATACTTTTGATGGAATCCCTTTGCAACCGAGTTTTATGTTGATTGATTAAACCATCAGCATTGCTTTTTATTTTGAAGATTCATTTGCAACCAATGTTATTTTTTTTGGGTGGAGGAAAAAAACCAAGTTTGATTGGATAAAAGTCTATCAAACTCATCCTGTATTGCCTTTCTCAGATTGAGCTTTTGAGTGCTTGTTAGTATGTGGTTGGTTCAGGCTCAAGGAGGTCAATGGTTTTTGATAAGGAGTAGAAAGGGCTGGTCTTGTGAATGTGGTCTGTTGTTCAAAGTCGCATAGGATGTGACAGAGGTTGAGAAGCATCAATGCAGGTGGGGAAAACTGCAGCTGGGAGCTGGTATTGGCGTGGTTGCTGAGGTTCAGTTGGGAGGTTTTGCTCAATTGGATAGTCTACGGAGATGAAGGAGGTCATATAGAAGGTGCTGCAGGAAGAATAATGGGCTGTAGTGAAGAGCCTGGAGATGAATAAGATGCAGGACGAGAATAGGTTTTTGAGCAGGTAAAGAGTGTAAAATTTCTCATGTAGAATGAATAAGATGTTGGAGGGAGAAGGCTTTGGAGCGAGTAAATAATGTAAAAATTCTTATGGAGAACGAACAGGTGATACAACCTAGGATGGAAACAGTAGTATAAAGATCTATAGATTCATTAAAGAAAACATATTATGAACACCAAATTTGTGATAATTATTGGGATTGAAGATACAAAAGGCAAAGCCAACAAAACATTTTGATGAAAAAAAAAGGTTGTATATGAAAAAGACGAACAATGTGATAATTAGCCTGTGTTAACAGGCTAAGCTAAATTCAACAATTTGCTGATGGAACCATTTAATAGCATTGTTTTGGTCTTGATTATAAGATAAGAAATACGATGTCTAATATCAAATTTATTGAGTTGAGAATGTAAAGTAAAACTCTTCACCATTACTCTAAAATAAGATAATTTTAGAATTAAATTATTGGTCAGTCATGGTTTGAAACGAAATAATATGGGGAAAAAAATAGATGTTGATTAAGATAAAATTATACATTTTTTGAGAAATTATCTATAAGAGACATAAAAACAACCACCAAATGAGACACAAGAGAAGGACCTCTAAACATCAATATGGATTACTTGTAAAGGATGTTTGCTTATAGTTTGAGTAATACATAGAGTAATATGATGAGAATTAGCTTGTTGATAGCAACACAATTATTTGAGGAGGTAATACTAGCAAAAGAAAGTTGAAAATGGCAAGTCAATTAAGGACATATTTGGTCAACCATGTCTAGATTGTTGAATGTCAATAAGATATTGAATGGTAGTCAATATACTTAGAGAAGGATTAAGTAGATAATAGAGGTCAGGTTGACAACCATTAAGAAGTATTCCCTCTATAGAGGTCCTTCACAACAAAGTGACTAGTAAAATATTTATTAGAGACAACATTGCCTTTTTAAGTTGAGAAACACGTTGTAATGGTTGAGAGATATTTATAGCATGCAAAATATAAGTAAAAGAACGCTATTAGTGTGAAAGGAGCCAATGTGGAGAATAATCAAAATTGTGTCATTGTTAAGAATAGCTTAATTCATTTCGTTATACTTACAGAGTTTCATAAAAGTAATATCAGGAACTATATGATGGGTAGCTCCATTGTCAATGTAGAAATTTGATCTTGGATGATGATAAACATTAGCTATATTAGCATTTGTTGATGTAGAAAAGGAGCTTCTATTAGAGAGGTCTTGTAAGGTATGTTGTTGGAGGTATTTGTGAATGAAACAATGATTAACATTATGAATATTGCATCCGCAAACATTACAATGAGAGAAGAATCCTCAACCATGAACCAAGGCCATCTGCAATTGTGACATCCTAGTGCATGGAATGGTAGGAATCAACACATAAGAAAAATTTACAGATGGTGTAGTAGTAATCGTTAGGATTGGAGAAGATAGTTGATGATGTATTTTATGGCTTAATAAATAATTGTTTAGTTCCAAGATAAAGTGTCTTGAGTTGTCACTGCCATGATGAGGTTAGTAAATTTAGTGTTGACCTTTGAATACAAAAATATTGACCTCCTTAATAGGAAGGGTTCAACTAATTGTTACCAGGTCATTGAAAATAAAATAACCTTCTCAAGATGTATAGCTATAGGGGAATCACCTTTGTGAAGGCCAAGCAATTACATCTTGAATTGTAGGATTCATGCTTAGAAGTATTATTAGCATAGGCTGTTTCTAGGGTTAGCCATTCCTCTCGTTTAGAAATGATGCCTTGTATCTTACAAAATTCATCTTCGAAAAGTGACTCATATAGACAAAAAATAGTTTATTGCGCACGCATGAACCAAGAAATATATTTGAGGTTTTGGATACATTGAAATCAATGGAGGGGATGATTATGGGTGAAGCAATTGTGGTGCCATCTAGGTGGCCAAGCTTTCCTTGACTATTAAAGAGACGAATTATTGGGGCTTTTCATGGAAGATATGAGGAGTTTAGTTTGATGGAAAAAATGAGAAACATTGCCGATTGTTATTGTTCCAGTAATGAGTATAGGTGAAAGATTGTGAAGAGGGTTGTGGCCTAAGTGTTGATATGATGTGGGAGGAAAGAGATGAAGAATCGGTGGGGAGGCATGAAGAGAAAATAAAGTACTAATAATTCTTAGAATGAAGAACAGAGAAGAGGTGTGGTGGTTTACCTTAGGAAGAAGATGAGACCGACCCATGTTAGTTATGGTACAATGAGAAGAAAAAAGAGCAGTGCACAAGAGAAGAGAGATGCAAACATAAGACATATGCTTCTGTGACTAACGATTTGCTTTTGTTCAGTTGTAAAATCACCTCCAAATAAGGTCACGAATTTCCTCCTTTAGACCATTTAGGGCTCTTGTAATGGCATTCTGGAGAATGAATCATAGTGTTGTATTTAGTTTATCTATTCTCAGGCCATTTATGGCTTCGATGTATGAAATTGAAGATTTACTATTGTCAATTCTTATGCTGGTCTTCATTATGGGAAACTTATTTGATTAATATTAAGATAGAAAAGCTTATGAAATCTGTCACACAATAATAAACAAGAGAATGGCTTTGTGCCTAGTTGATGTGACTATAGCCCCTTATATTCTGATTTGAGGATAGCGGAACTCAGGTGTATTAGGCACCTAAAATGTCTTGTAGAGAAGATTTTGTGGTTTTTCTTCTTGATTGTCTACTTTGTTGTTTATTCTTTGCTTTTGCTTTGCCCTGCAAGATAAAAATCTGTTCCTGTGAAAAAGACCATTTGATGAATGCATTGTGCTGGAGTTTTATCAATTTTCGAGTAACCCAACTATCTAGTACAATTTGTCGCAGGAGTATCAATGATTTAAACAGTTGTAGTTGCTTTATCTGAGATGAATTATTGATCCTGGTTTGCAGGATTGATGACTTGTACTTGTGCTTTGGCATTCTTCCGTCTGTATTTATAAAGTGATAAACTGTTTCTGTGTAGGAACACCATTTTTCATTGCTGCAACGTGAAACTGAAAAGCTTAAGTCAGACATTGACAAGATGCGGAGTGAGCTTAAGTTTGTTCTTCTTCCAACTGAAATCAATGCATGCATCATTGCAGGGACCTGTGTTATAATCTATTTTTCAACAGGTATGAGGTAGACAAGGTAACTGCAGGACAGCGGTTGGATCTGAACCTTGAAAGAGGGTAACTGATGAAAGAAACCTTGGTGTTATTTTATTTGCAATTTCAGATTATTACCTTTGAATTGTGTTTGTACTCTTTTAGTGAATGAAATTGTTTTGACATTTCTGGAAATTCACATGGCATTTTCCGTTATAGGAATTTGCAGGCCAACCCATGTAAACAGATAAGTGCATCTGCATAATTGTTTGCTTGCACCTGAATGCATACAGGTGCATGCAATTATATATCTTTCTCTTATGTTTTGAGACATAAGTTTGTGCACCTCGTCTGATGGATTTTCCTTTTAATTCTCCTCATCCTAATAAATGTTTCATCCTATCTCAGCATTTTTGCCTATCCTTATTTGATCTAAGCCTTTGAATTTGATGACCCAGCTTGATCTTTCGAAAGTTATTTTAAGATGGTAGAGCTGGTACATCAAATAAGAGTCGTGAAAGCTTGTCAAAGAATATTAGATGTATTGACAAAATCACAACTGTAAAATTAAAGGAAAGAGATAGAAATAATGAATGAGATCGGTGATTTGTTTAATGATTAGGACCTTTATGTTGATGCTCTGATATCCACTCTTACAATCTTCAAAGGTCTGAGGACCTCCAACATAGACTATCCCCTTTTCTTTCATTGATACCTCTTCTCATTTTTGGAGTATGTATGAGAAAGTCTAGGACGAAATGGGTCCATGCCCCAAGATGCAACACTATAATAGACCATAAAGCCTGATGTCACTATTCTCGTTCTATAATGTCTATTGTTGTTACTTAATTTTTTTCCTCCTTGATGGCATTTTAGAGTCCTTCTCATTTATAGCTTCTCAACCATACTCATGGGATTCAAGCAGTTTGGAGGACCCAGTGCTATTCCTTTCTTGAGAATACATCTATCTTTTATCATTATATAGACAACTACCTCTTGAGCATATGTTGACGTTGAAACTTAATGGAAAAATGGAACCCATAGCAATGCATTTTCAGACCAAGTGCAATGAGATCATCCCTATCATTCTAGGGTGATAGAGGGATAGTATCATTTGAGTCCTTTTTTCCATACTTCTACCAATAGTCTAAAGAAAGTAACGACCTATAAGATTTCTTGAATCCTTCATTCTAGGAAGGAAGAATCTAATTCTTGTTATATTTCATCAACCTTGAACATACATAAGTTTGCATGTCTCCATCCACATGAACAGTTATCTCAGAAATGCTGGCAAGCAATGCAAAACTGCAGGAATTGATACAGAATTTCTTGTTTGTATAGTATTTATGTTTTTTGAAATCTAATGTCACATTTAATAACTTGTTTGTGTACTTCTATTTTCATTTGCCTCAATTAACTTAAGTTCTTTTTTTTGGTCAACCACAAACCAATGCAAATTCGGACATTCCTCGAGAAGAAACTGTGAAAGGTGATCGAATATTACCGATTTGGAAATAAGAGGCAATAATTCATTTCAAATGAGGGGTGTGATATGAGAAATCAGGAGTTAGATTAGGAAAACATGAAAAATTCATGGTGCAAACAATTGTATATTCATCTCAATCCATGCACATTAAGAAAAATATTTACCCAAAGTTGCATTGCATGGTTGGAAACTGCATCAATTTGAGTTTTTTTTTGTTTATGGTAAACGAAGAATGCCAAATTTGACTTGGGTTTTCATTTATTTCAGCAGCTATTATTAAAACACAATAAGATGGGAATCCAGTTATTGAAGTGAAAACTTGTGGTTATAGTACATTGACATTTTATAAATTGTGGCTAAGTTACAACGTTAAAAATAAGGTGAGTATATAAATATCGTATTAACTTCGACTTTTGAAGATAAAAGTATAGTAAATATGCAATAACTCCAAAAAGTAAAGAATAAAAAAAAGTTGTGCAATTTGAGTAGAGGTTCTCCCACAGTGACCATAACCTAAGGTAGGAATCCACTCTCTAAACATGTCCATTGCATTGTTAGGAAGTTTGAGCACATTAATTTGACCTTCCAAACAAACACATCCTTCATGTGTTTTATAGAGTTTCACAACGATCTTTGTTCATGCAAGCCAACATTTTTATTTGTTGGGCCATCAGTTAAATGCATACCCCTAGTTGAATTTAGCGAGTGCAGACATGCAATCAATTGCAATTTCATGCTAGACATACCATGAGTTGCTTAAAATTACTTTAGTTGAAGCCATTACTTGCTTTTAGTTACCATAAGATGTAAAGAAATGCCTTTTGTAAACTTGGTTCAGATGGTTCTTATTGACTAACTAATGTAGGCGATTGCGCGACGAGCTTGCCAAACAGGGTGCCGAAACAGCCGAACTTACCAACAAGCTTGATCGGGTGAGTTTTGGTTTGGGAGAAATGAAATGAATCATAGTTTCTGTTCATGGCTACATCATAGTTTATTACAACATGATTTCAGGAAATCCATGCCTTGAAGGCTCAACTGGAAGCTGCTAAATATGATGTAATAAAGTACTGCATTGGTACCCTGGTTTCAATATCTGCTGTTGGTCTTGCTGTCATACGGATACTCATCTAGGGTTTTTTTTGGCTGATAAAGATTACCAAGTAAGTGAACACTTGACCATGTTCATTCTTTCTTTAATTTATAGATGTGTTTGTAACATTTTGGTTGAAAATTCTTCAAATGAGCAATGTTTTGCTGTTTGATTGTTTAATCCATTGGTAAATTAGCTTCCAGAGATTGAAAATTCTCTTGAAGAATGTTTCAGAATTGTAAAATGCCTTCAACTATTGTTGTTTTTTCAGAGGATGGTGAGATGGGTGTTATTTCAATCATAGTGGTATATAGATCAAGATTGTTTATATTTTAAGAATATTTATTGTTTATGTTTTTTTATATTAAGATGCTTGAGATGTTTTTTACATTGAAATTTCATTTTTTAGTGAAATTATTGGAAGATGTAACTCACATGATTGTTGGGTAGATTTAATGTAATCGTTAGTTGTTAAAAAATGGTTAAGTACATTACTTGAATGTGAAGAAAATGATAGCATCGCATACAAATGGAAGAGCATGATTATATTTTTAAAAGACCCTTGAATTTATACAAAACTATAAGCTTCTCTCTAAGCTCTCCTTAGGCATGGGTGATATTAAATTGTTTGAGATTAGTTTAATATAGAAAATTTTGTATTAATGGTATTAAAAATTTAAATTGCATTTGATCATTAAAGAAGACTAATTTGGGTTAGAATGAAATCTTGTTTGAAAGTCAATTGGATATGTTTGAAGATATTTTCAAAAATATTTTACAAACATTTAATTTTGAACTTAAGAGATAAAAATATTTTTCAACTTCTTTGAGAAAACCTTCTTCTTTGATCCCCAAATGACTTAATTGGATCTAAAGATAATGAATTTACATCCTCAACTACAAACCTTCCATTGAAATCTCAACAAGGTGTTGTGAAAGTTCTTGACTAATAAAAGGATTAGAACTCCATTGATGGGAGAGTTGCGACAAGTAAGGGGTTATTAGTGTGGAGGTGACTAAACAAGAGGCTAGGAAAGGACAAGGAACAATATGCATTAGGTAAAGCACTAACATAGAAAAAAAAGATGACATTAAATTAGGACGATTAACTAGGTGAGGATTGAAAAATCAACTTAACGTATGTTGGGACAATAAAGTATGTGATAGCTATTGTAGAGTTAAGTTTCACTTTACTAAACAATTAATATTAACACTCGCAATAAATTTTTTAAAAAATGAATAAGTTTGAGATTCTTTGTACACGCATATCTTAGTTTAATTTTTCTTAAACTTTTCATATAGTCCTATAAAATGTTAACATGTATCAACATCATTGTATAATCCTCTAACATGTTGCAATTAAAATATACATATATGTTTACATCATAAACCACTTATGTTATGTTTATCAAGAACTATATCATTATTATTATTAAGTGCTTTTTTGTTATGAATACTTTGATCTCCAAACTATAATTGATTTTATATTTTTAAGCATTTTGATGAATATTCACATTTGTTCCATGTTTAATTTATTAATCAAAACTATAAACTTTAGGATATCATTAAATTAAATGCTTTAAATGGTTAAATAATATTATATTAGTACAACAATATCATTTAATCAAATAGCTCCATGTCTTCATTGGGATATGATGTGGATGTTGTCAACCTTTTCATATGCTTGGGCTGCAGACACTTGATTGCTTGGGCAGCTAAAACTGACCTATGTTTGGACAATGCTTTCCAAAAGCACTTTTTTTTTTAATTAAAATAGAGTTTGGCAATGCCCTAAGTTTGACAAGTTCTACCACAAAGAGATTTATTTGAAAGTCACATCAAATCAGTTGATTTAGCTTTGGCATTTAATTAGAAAGCTCCTTTCCTACTAAATAATGGAGAATGTGCATCACATGCTTAGGAAAAACTAAGGCAAGTTATCTCATTGGAAGTTATTACACAAGATAAAAAGGGCATTAAAGGTTTATTTGATGAATTTTTCATCACTTTAAAAAAATATTCAAAAATAAAAAATAAAAAATTTGAATAAAAACATTATAAGAAAAATATCATTTTTTAAAATAATTTTATTGTTTGGAAAGACAAAATGATAATTTTGACAGCAACATCTTACAAGTAATATTAAATATTTGTTTGATATTTACATGACAAAATAGTCAAAATTAAGACTATTCTTTTTTTTTTTTTTAAGTGCCACTTTATCTATCAAACTTTCTTTTAGGCTTTTGAAAATAGGTAAGGAGCACAAGAAAATTGTTATTAAGGTGTGAGTTGTAGGAGAAAAAAGAGTAAAACAAGTGAATAAGGAAAGGTATGGTTTTGATGCACATTTTTCTTAAACTTGTTCAATTAGTTTTTTTCAAGTTTAGATGCTTAGTTGTTATATGAAGTTAAGAGAGTCCTAGAAATAAGTATAAAATGTTTAGAAGGTAATTGGAATTAAAATCATGAAAGTGGGAGAGAAATTTTAGCCATTCAGGTAGGATTGTATCAACACAATGAGTTTATTCATATAATAGGATTAATTTAAAATTATCAAAGTAAAAGATTAGATTCGTACATTATGACATTGTACAAGTGCTCATAAGTTGACCTTATTGTACGATGACTTCAATTTTGTTGTACGATGGATTGTATGTTGATAAAGAATCTTTCTTTCATTTGAGAGTAAATCATTTTCAATGAGCTATTAAAGATGCAAAATTTTATTGGTTTAATCTAAATTGTTTAATGGTATAACTAGTTTGAGATTAATTATGCAGATCTTAAAGGGGAACTTGAGGAGGCAAGCCGTTATCTTGAGACCTTCTCTCGAGCTCTTGAAGGTAGTTCATGTTGGACAACATATATAAAGTGGTACTACAAGTTGATTATCTCTACTCATGAAAGATACTATGCTAATTTCATATAAAAAAACACAAATTATAAATTTTGCTATCAAATCTTAGCAGATTAAAGACCATTAGCAATTTATTGGTCTTCAAAGTAGACTTAAGCTCGTAATTGTGATAATACTAATGCATAAAAATCAATTTGGAAGGTCGCACGTGCATAGAATAGAATGGTCCTTGATTCACAATACCAATCCAACCAAGCATAACAATAAGTAAAGAATGTGTAGAAGTTCAATATTGACTAATAGCTTAAGTTCACTGAGAATTGATTATTGTAAAAGGTTTTGATAAAAATAGGCATGGTATAGAATTGAAAGTAGACAAAAGAAGGCTAGAAATCTAAAATAAATGGTCAAAGCAACTCTAAAAAATTTTCATGAGCTATTAGAAATATTAGAGTAATTGTGTAACAATTGTTCTTGTAGAACTAATCATCTAAATTATTGGTAGTTATAACAATTTGACAACTAATAACACTTGCCTCACAATTTGAGCATCATGACTTTTAGTCATTCTTGTTCAACATAATGAAAGAAAAAACTTTTATTTATGACAAGTTCAAAAGGTTTTAAAAAAAGTAAATAAGCATCTTATTGAATAGCATCATCCATATTTCATATGTTCTCCATAATAGGAGTATCAAACCCTGAGCACATAATAGAAAAATGAAGATTTTGACCAAAATTATTGGATTAAACAAACAATAGTGATCTTAATTGGACATCTGATTTGGCTAAAATTAATCTATTTGAGTTGCAACTTTATTAGTATATTTGGAATTAAAGCTAAAGAATTTCACATTTTCAAAATAATGTAATAAAATACAAGGATGTGTCATTTGATTAATACAAAAAACCTAACATTTGAAAAATATGTTATAAAATATACAAACTATTATGGGATATGTGACCATGCAATATTGATAACCTTGTAATCATTGCTATTGATGAGGTTGGGTATGTGGACCTCTCTCTCGTCAGGCTAAGCATGTAGACTCTCTGATGATCACACTCTTAGTTAATAACAAAAATATTTAGATGTCTTCTTGAGCATTATTATTTAGTCATTGCAAATTATTAATTTTTAGATGTTAAAAGTGTTGTTAATGCCAATACTATCCAGTAAGTTCATAAATGTGCTTAGTTTTATCTCCTTCATGATTTGATGAGAGTAAATTGTTGCATGCAACATTTGAATGGTACCAATAAGAAACCTTATAGGTTTTACATGGATTCATGATATACTCTCATTGAAAAGATTCATTGTAGCACATGTGACTCATATTTGTCAAACTAATAATAACCTATTATATGCTTACTTGGCTTTGGAAGTAATGAACCAAAGCTACCTAAGACAATTAAAAGCATAGAATGAAATGAAACATTTCAACAAATCAATTAATAACTACTATAATTTAATCAAGTTTCTATATCATTTTAGATAAACCTAAAGTAAAATATATTTTGATATCCATTCATGGATAATAAGGGGCATACAATGATATATAGAAGCTTGTCTTTATAAATCAGTGCTTAACCATGGCACGAGTACGATACTTGAGAATGTTTTAGAAATCAATTGTATTTTTTGTCCAATTGGAAGTGATCAAGTCCAACCATGTGTAACTACAAGACTAAGATATCTCTCAATAAGGTGTTTACAATTCATAGATATCCATTCCTAAATAGAAGAACAAATTTCAAAATGTAACCATATATTGCTTTTACATAATGATGTGAAAGTTGTGATAAATATGTCCAAAAGTAAAATATCTAGAACACACTTCTAATAGTTTGTTAAAACCAATGGTAGCAATAAAAAGATCAAGATAAAAACTACTCAAGTCATAGCTCTACAAACACAATTTAAACTAAAAAAAAAACTTTGTTATGTCTAAAATAGAGTAATAAAATAATAAAATAAAATAAAATATGTGATGCAAATAAATGATACTCCAAACTCTTCTTTAGAGAATCCCAATTGTGATAGAATGATTGGAATTACTCTAAAGCTATCATTATTACCACTATTAGTAAATTACAAATGAATTGAATTATTGAAAATAAAGATGAAGTGATCCAAAACTTCGAATGCATATACAAAATATTAAAAATACATAATTGAAAATGTGAGACCCTAATGATAAAATTGTTGAAGCTAAGAGTTAAATTACATCGCTCAATTTACTTCTTTTAAATGGATCCTAAGATAATACAACTCATAGTACAAATCAAGGTAAAAGAGGAGAAATGGTTCATTGTATGTGGTGTGCATACCATTAGCATCGTGCATTATCTCCATACAAACACATTAAATTCTACTTGAACCTGAAGGATACCTTCCAACTCCTTTTTCTAATCAAGACATGCATGGTGCTCAAAGTTAACTCCTACTCTTCCTAAATGTTGTGAAGCTTTCTAAAGTGCAATAATAAATAGTTCTAACTAATTTTACAACTGTAGCTCCCAATATCTAGTATCTTTAATCATATTTTATGGACATTACTTCTGAATTTTTAATTTTCTTTTTTTTTAAGTTGTAATTATGGAAACATCTATGACTCTTCCCTTCTCTTTTTTTTTTGAATTCATAATCTGCATTGATAATTAGAATTATATCAATGAAGTGGAAGATAAGTACAAAAGGAGCATGATGTATTGACGAATATGTTAATTATTATCAAATGTTGTGTGTTGCAATTATTTTTCTCTATGTTGAATGATGAAGACACATGCAACACAAGGACACAAAGTACATATGATTGTTGAAAAATACAAGAGGATGCTACATAATGATGACCATCTTCAAAGTAGGAGATCACCAAACATCAATGCCATGTTGACATAATTTCTTATAATGAAATACAAAATTGTGTATCACAATATGTACCATTCAATTGTTGACATCAAATTTTTTGATTATGAGAATTACATCATTCAATGCACACCAAACAATAATAATACAAATCCTCTAAAAAATCTCATAGAGTATTATTGATCACACAATCTAATGATGATGACAACACAAATGTTTTGAAACCTATATAAATTAATTGTCTTGTCAAATTATTATACAAAAAACTAGAATGTTCAATCAAGTCATGATAATCAGCTCCAACTTGTTTGTCTCAATCTATCTAATAAATAAAATATCACTCTTTTACTTTACATTGGAACTAAGACAAGTTTATTAAAGAATCATCTTATTTTTCTTGCACCTTTTCTTAAAGTTTGAGATTTTTTTTCAATAAAGATATTGTGCCACTTTTCATGATTTTGGTTTTATTTTCTCATGATTCTCACTTTAATCAAGCATATGCTTCCATTAAACCAACATTTTTTTTACATAAACTATTCAACAATAGTCTAAAAAGTACTTTTCATGATTGAAAGAAACAAATATCATTATAAGTTTTCATGATTGCAAAAAAGTACTTTTCCAATAGCTACTGTTGCTCCAAACAAAACCTCACATCATCTCCAACTCAAGTGTGTTCATCCACAAAACAATATGCAAAAACCAAGAGTTAATGTACCTTTTAAATAATTTCTAAGTGTTTGTTTACTTCATCACATGTGGAGCCATGGAGGTTTGGTTCCATTGAACTACTCTAAACCCTTTCTCTTTGCCCACTAATTTCATCATCAAGGGAATAGGCCATCATTGTAGTGCTTGGGAAGACATCATCTCCATTGAGATATGCCACCCTTGTTGATCATTAGTGTAGTCTATAGAGAGAGTTATTTATATTACATTTAGATGTTATATGACTTGTATATATTGATGATATGTATCTTTTTAAAAAATAAATATATTTTTTACCATTTAGGACTCTCTTTTAATATCTGTTATATGAAAATATAAGTTATATAATTATTTGAATATAATTCTATTTTATAATTGTTACTCTTTGTGTTTTGTTTCTTGAAAATATTATTTATATGAATGTTTTCATTTGTAAGATTTAGTATATTTTATAAATATTATTCTTATGTTATTGTGGCTTGATTCATATATGTGATTTGTTAGTAACATGTATGGTTAGGTATAGATGCTTTTAAATATATTCTTGATAATATTAAATTAGTGTAGTGTTTGAATAATTTTATGATTATTATTATATACAAGTATTTTGTACACTTGATGGTTTTTTTTATTCCCTGAGAATATGTTGTAGTGAGCATTATTTACACTTAGTTTTTAGTTGTATTATCTATAATTTATTTGATACTTCAATTGTTTTATCTTTGATGTATATGCTTTAGGTTTCAAATGTAATTCATTTATAATATATATGATTTTATACTAATTAGTCAATTATGTTCACATTTGTGATATATATTATTAATGATGACTCTTTTGTTATATATCTATAGTATTGATAAATGCATAGGGATAGTAATGATGATCAATAGTACCTTGTTGATTTTAGATGATAATAAATGTGATGTGATATTGACTATTTGGGATAGTGGACCTATAAAGTGATGAATCTTTTGATTTAATTGAGAGAGATTTCTCTTTGTTTTAAGGATACAATAATATATTGATAGGATTATTATTATTAGTTGGTGGAGATGATGATGGTATAATATGTAAGCATGATATAGAAAAAAAATATGCTCAATGCAAATGAGTATGATAGTGTATTTTAATATTGAAAACTCATAAATCTATCAATATTAGGAAAGGTGTTCGACATCTAGTCTTATATTATTATGAGGATATTTTGGATTACTAATAACTAAGAATCTAATAACAATTGTAATGATTAAAAAAAGTAAAGATTCATTAATACGAATATAATGAAATATGAAATTTAACTTAAACAAATCTTATAACAAGCCTTTTCAAAAGATCAAAGAGAGAGATGGTTTTCTTAGTTTTGAATTGAACATTGTCTCACAGCACTAGAAATGATAGATTATTATAATGGAGAACAAAGGTGAGGAATAGTGATTCATGACTTAGTAGAATAGTAGTGTAGGGTGGAAGGGGACACATCGAGCTAACATTATGATCCAAATTAATGATAATTGATGTAAGGAATGAAGGGTGATTCGATGGGAAAAGCTTCTTGGGTTCAGAATTGTGATAGCATGATAGTCACAAGATTTGATACGTTTGAAATCTTATAAAATTGTCAATATTTTCTTGAGTTATATATTCAATAAAACCCTATAATAAATTAGATTTGATGTGGATAGTATTGCATAAAGTTACCAACCTTTTTTTAGTCATATACATGATAAAAAACACATCCTTAAACAAGAATTCATGCTTAAATTGGATTTAAAATGGACAAAATGTCATAAAACTAATAAATATTTTATTAGATCATATGCTTAATTTAATCCAATTTTAAACTAGATTTAATATTGGCAACATCTTCTAAAATTATCAACCTTTTTTTGGTTCATGTACTTAGAGGAACACAACCTTAAACCAAAATTAACTTCAAGACATATTTAATGTAGGAAAAAACTTATAAAATTATCAACCATTTTTTTTAGGTCATATATCAAATTAAATCCAACTTAAAACAATATTTGTTATAGGCAAAACTACTAAAATGATTATCTTTGTCTTCAATTAAAATTTAACCTTAAATTAAATTTGAACATCGACACAATTCCATAAAGTTGTCAACATTTTCATAAGTGTATACCTAATGAAATCAAATATTAATTCAAAATCCAATCTACATTAGATTTGATATAGATGAAATCTCAAAAAATAAAAATTGGGGAGGGCACATATCCTGAATGATAGATCTAAAAACAATGTGAGTAAAATTCTATAAAACTATTAACCCAAGTCAAAGTATACATCTATACCTATATCTCACTCCTAACTTTACTCTCTAAGAAGAATATAGTGAAGTTCTAAGACTATATCAAGCAATAATATAAGGTGAAAATTTTTATTCCCCAATAATCTCTCAATATCTTTAATATTATACTTAAGAAAACATATATGTTATTTTTTATGCATATTTTTTTTAATAAGCACAATAATACTAGCTCCAAAGCATAACAGAAAATATCTTATAAATTGAATTTTAGAACTATAATCAATAGACTTGATGATTACAAACTAGGCAAAAAGACTAATGAATGTTTGTCAAAGTTGTCTCTTTGAAAGTCTAATTAAAAAACCCCCAATAGCTAAACTAAGCAATTATTGAGAGCAAAAAGGTAAAGAGATATTCCATCTTATTCAAACAACACTTTGCGTTAGCCTTAAAAAAGAAAACAATATATGACCTAAAATATTTATAATCTAATTAAAACCATATAATTATACCCAAAATACTAATTATATCTACCCATCTTTTTGACATATTCATATACAATAACAATTGGATATTACTACTATTTATATTATATAACTCTCTTTATCTCAAATCTTCTAGAAACTTCATCACAATAATAATAGAATGGAATAAAATAAAATTCTTAAAATATTATATTCCTAATCCTTAATCCTTACTCATAATATTATATTCCAACTAGGTGTACATCATCAAATTATACAATAACTATCATATATTTATCATTTTCAATTATTCAAATATGTTGAAAAATTTTATATTATTTTTAAAATATAAAAATAATTGTGATCTTTACCTTTAAAAAAAATAAAAAAATTATGAATTATTTGTTTACCTTTTTATATATTTATTATTAAAATAAAAAAAGGGCTTAAAAAAAAAATGAAGAGAATCACATGCACCTAAGACTAAAGGTGTAGGCTAAGTGGGCTAACAGAGCACAGATCGACGTTAAAAAAAATAATTATATATTATTAAAAAAAAACCGGAGAATCCTCGCTTTCAGCACTCGGTCCACTCGGTCCACTCGGTCCAATACCTGCCTGCAAGCTATCAACGTACATATATATTATAATTAAAGTATATTATTCTTTTAGCTATTGCTGCTCTCTTATCCCCTCCAAGCCAACAAAGATGAACAGAGCATCTCTACGCAACCCATCCACATCTCCGGGCAGCAGAGCAAAGTAAGAGATGAAGCTGCTCTGCGACGTCTGTGGAGGCAAGGCGGCTGCCTTCTTCTGTGTGGCCGACGAAGCGGCGCTCTGCGCCGCCTGTGACGACCGCATCCACCGGGCCAACAAGCTGGCCATCAAACACGCCCGCTTCTCCCTTATTCCGCCGTCGGGGGCCGCTTCCTCCCACCCTTTCTGCGATATCTGCAAGGTGATCGAACGATCGAGAAATAAAGTATCGGTAATCCATGTGAACTGATGTTGTTGTGGCTGGTGCGACAGGAAAGGCGGGGTTTTTTGTTTTGCCAGGAAGACAGAGCCATCCTCTGCTTCGAGTGCGACTCCCCGATCCATTCAGCAAGCCAGCTCACTATGAAGCACAGCCGCTTCGTCCTTACTGGAATCCGCCTTTCCCTCGCCGCCGCCGTTCCGCAGGAGCTGGACGCTGCGCCGATTTCCGGCTTTTGCGGGGGTGGCGATGAGCAAGCGCAGGAGAAAACACTGGCCTTGACGGATTCCGTACTGACCTCCGCGGAGGCGGGGATGACCGGCAGCGATGGTAGCAGCATATCGGAGTACTTGATAAAGATGCTGCCGGGCTACTGCGTAGAGGATCTCTTGGTTGAGCAAACCATGCATTCTTCCGGCGATGCCGCGTCATACGAGGTCTGTCGCCGCTTGCCTTTCACCTCCACCCTCCTGTTTTGGAAAATTTGTTCCGCCTTTGAGACCTCCTCTCTCAATAATGACATTGAACAGGGAGAGTACGCCTCTTTCCTGCCGATTAAGGATGCGAATCTGGATGCACATGGAGTAGCCACGACGGCGGCGGCGGCAGCGGTGGAGGGATTTTCCATTTGGGCTCCACAGGTACCGCAGTTCCCTCCTACGGCGGTTCACTCTGCCGCGGCGGTGTGGAAACCTGGGCAAGGATGGTGGAACGAGGACGAGATGTTCGCCGTACCTCAGGTGCCGGAAGCGGCATCGAGGGGCGGAAACAAGCGACAGAGGGATTCGGGTGGGGGTTACTACTTCTGAGGTCCTTAGGAATGGTGGCGGCGGATCTCCGGCAGTTGGAAGACAAAACAGAACACGGTTTGCTGCTATGTTTGCTCTGGATCTGCGTCGAGCCTCCTTTAGGGAAATATTCAGACAATAAGAGAAGTATGTTGAAGGGGGTGAGCTCTTGGGTGTGCAACACAATGCACAATCCATTAGAAATAAAGTTTGATAAATAATTTTTAAAAATAAATTTTATGAGTAGAAATATAATTTATCAAACGATTTTTAAAAAAAAAAATAGAATTTTTAAATAAGAAAATCTTTAAATGAAACTAAAAAATGAATGAAATTTGCATCAATTATTTTTATTATATTATTTATTATGTCAAATTCTTTTTTTTATTGTTTTAAAAGACATTGGATCTCTCAATTTGACAACTTGTTAAATGTGTTACTAATTGTAGAAGTATAACAAGATAGCTTGTTAGACATCAATGATTAAGATGTCTTAGGTGATGCCAATTATTACTTGTCATCTCCTTGCTCTCAAGCAACAACAAGAAAATATTAAAACACGAGCTAACGTTTCCAATGTCAATCACACGAGGGGGAACAAATTCTCCCAAGGAAGAATTGACCCCAATCAAATCTAGGCAAGAGAATGGCCCATCTATTAGATATGGAAGAATTTGGTAGAATGTTAATGGATGATGTTTTTGCGAGTCAAGTTACGATTAAATTTAGAAGAGAAGTTCTTGATGATTCTAATCATGAAGTATTTATAAGATAGTCTTTTATTGATGAAAGAGATTGAAGGGTTGCGTGCAATAAGAGTGCACGATGCAAAAGAGTTTGACTTGTAATGTGCTGCTTGTTAATTCAATGATAAGTGTTGATGTAGTCAGTATCCACATAGAATCTAGGCAAAAGTTTGTGACACTTTTGCCATAGGGGGCTTGGATTTCATAAACAAATCCCAATTGTGCCACTACAATTATAGTATTTCTCCTTTTGGTCAATTATTTTACTTGTAGGATCGAAGATAAGACATTGGCATCTATGGAGGTCTCTTAGGTCGACAAATGAGCGAACAAGTAGATGCTACGGACAAACGTATGATGGCTATTCTAAAGGTAAGACTAAGATAAACGAAATGGCAAAAAGGATAAGAATACAAGATTTTATAAATACCACTACTAAGCCTTTGAAACATCCCCAAGGAACCCAATGAAAAATGGAGAAAGGATGGAAGGTTTGTTTCTCTTTATATTGAAAGAACATCTCATGGGAAGGAGAGATCACTCGTCTTCAAAGCACAATTGGTCTTAGCAAACCTTATCATCTTAGTTGTAACCTCATTCCTTAGTTCCCCAAGAAGAAAACAACACGATCTATTGTGATTTTCATACCAATATTCAATAACTATCGCGAATTGCATAACTGCTATAGACAAAAGTCGTCCTTCAACTACGATTAATCATAGCCAATCCTTGTATGTTATTGACCAAATCGCTAACCAGGATAGGTCAACATAATTCTAACTTCACCCTCTCACCCTTAATAAATCCCTTTGAATTATTTAGCAACTAAACAAATCTTAAACCATTCTTACATTTATTCAACACAGGCACATGTTTGTTTTGGAATTGACCCAAACTAAACTATGTTGCACCTCTAACTCAATTTCAGGATACTGTGATAACATGCTTTCTTCAATTGGTTTGCACCCTCTCACAGCTTCCATGCTTTCTTCAACAACCCAATGAAAGCTAGTTGACAATTTCTCTTCTCCAGTAAACATGAGTTGATCCATAAACCCAACAATGGCTCAATCCCAAATAACTGAAGCTTATTCAGTCAGACACAGACCTCTATGCTTATATACATGTCTGGGGTTGAAAACCAGGAAACAATGAGTTTTCTATGTGGGCATATAAGCTATCAAAGGAACATCATTGTTCCATATACATTCCCTTTCTGGTTCAATTGATCACAATTTAACCAGGTTTTTAGAGAAGACTACAGAAACAACATGAAATGCATATTAACAGTAATAGCTTGTGCAATTTCAAATACCATTTATGAAAGATAGTGCTATTAACAAGACCTGAATCAATTTAAGTAAAAAAATTCACCCCAAGGAAAGGAGAACAGCAACAAATGATCTGCCTTATGGCAACCATACTACTTGCTAACAATGTTGAAGTAATAACTAATTTGAACTATAAACACAAAGGTTCTCTGTACTAAGATGAAGCAGAATACTTTTTGGGTCTCCAGCTCGATTTCTCTGCAGCAATTACTCCTTTGTTGTCTTTGGAGAACGTCAGTTGGACCTCCCAGTGTAGGGACTTAAGCAGGCTTTCTACTTTGCTGGTAATGGCAGACTCATCTCGAACTATCAGCTTGCCCCCTGGCCTCACAATCCTATCAATCTCAGTAATAACTGAAACAATGCTGCATCTGCAATCCCAGAAAGTTTACTTACTTAATCATATCCAGATAACTAAAGTCACATTTGATATAATTACTACTAAATTTTAAATGTATGTTTGAGAGGTATTATTTTTGAATGTTACTGAAAACACCATGCTGAATGGCCATCTCACCTTTCCTTCAGGTTGGAGAAGAGGTGATCAGCATGCAGAAGGTCGTAAGTTCGAGGGTATGTGCTGAAGGATTCACACCAGTCATGGTAAATGCCGAAAAGCCCACGCTCGTAGATGATCGGCAGAGTATCGGGAGCATCAATGTTCACAACATTCATGACCCAGATTTGAAGTTGCTTCAGAGCAGCAGCAAACCTGGAAAGTTTTCTTGCTAAGACAAGAGCAGTTGTTTGGTATAAAAGAAAGGCTAACATGGTATTTAGCCTGGAAGAACAGTTACCCTCCATATGCAGCTCTCATGTCCATGACATTTCTGATTTTAGACCAGTTGATCCCCAAACCATTGAGGTAGGACTTTGCGACGATATGCTTCCAATGTTCGTAGTCAGCTTTGAAATCATCGGGAGCTGGTTTGCCATGGATGCTTATGTGGGAACCATTTAACCAGTATGGGGGGACTACAAGTCTTTGTGGCCAATCGACGGGCCATTTCGTTCCTCGTTCGGTGGCCTTAACTGGCACTGGATGCATGCAGGTTTTTAAAGGAACATACCTGCAAAGAATCATAGGAAAATGGTATGTTGAGGACAGTTAGCAAGGTGTGGATTGATAGAGGGGAAAAGAAAGCATCATAAAAGTTAAAATCGAAGCATTCTTTTCAGAAAAGTTTAGAGTTTGCACCAACTTCAATTTTGGTGAAGTAGAATCCAAGTTAGTATGGTCATTTGAAAGATTCAGCTAACGGGGAAGCACCAAATCATTTAGGAGATGTTTATTTATGTATCATTATCTTGATCCATAAATAAAAATTTTAATAAGTGAGAATTAAAGACAAAACACAAACATAACCAATGAAACCCATTCTGACTTTTTTATTTATTTGGAGTGTTGTTGTAAGAATATGCATTTTAAGAAGCACTATTATGACAATAGGATTGCCATGATTCAGCTCATTTAACACAAAAACCATTGAAATTGGTTTTAGAGCTATGAAAAGATTAAATTTTGTCTAAACAACTCACCAAGCTACGTTTGGATCATCGTCTTCCTCACAAATGGGAGGGCTTTGATTCTTCCTCTTGTTATAGCATTCGTTCGCAGTGGGTTTTCGATAAATAGCAGCAGCTACTCCATTCAACTTATCTTTCTCAATGGTGACTAAATCCCAGCACATTGATTTGGTAAGAGATGACATTGCTGAAATATGAAAGTTGTCAGTTTTATTCAACCGGATCACTAAAAAGCATTTCAATGGGAAGAATCAAAAAGAGAAACAACTAAACCACCTTTCCATATTTCTACATCTTCCTTTAGTTTCTGATATACAGGAGTAGCTGACCACACAAAGTAACCTCCAGGGCGAAGAACACGATTTAGCTCCAGAAGAAGCATGCCTCCTGACATCAGAATAACAGCAGGACAACGCAAGTGAATTGAAATGGATATCAAAAAGTAAGAAAGGAATGAAAATATAGAACCAAGAAAAATACCATCTGCATGCCATGGCACACGACACCTCGCACAGTGTACAAGGTCAAAAACAAAGCCTGGGAATGGAAGTCGTTTGGAGCCCATAACAGCAGATATGGCTGGAATGCCTCGCTCGAGAGCAAACTGGATTTGAGCTTCATGTTCATCCTTTGGTGCAAAAGACATTGTGAGTACATCTCTCTCAAATAAATAGCCACCGAAGCTTGCAACACCACAGCCAACGTCGAGTATAACACGTGTGTGCTTCCCCCATTCAACATTGCGCTCGGACTGCAATCGGAGGAGACCCCATGAATGAGAAATGGCAGAAAGGAATAAATAGCTTTTACCTTAGGACTAAGGCATGAGCACTGACTAATCCACTTGAAGTATTACAGAAAGTTCAGCAGCACTAATTTTGTTTTGAATATCCATCTCATTTTTATATACAAAACAGTAAATAAATATTCTTAGGAATATAAATCATTAGGCATATAGCACATTAAAGTTATAATAAAAATAGAATACCCAAGAACTTGTTCTTTTATTGTAGTTCTTTCTGCAATTTTTTTTTTATGCTTATCGAGGACTAACACTATATAAACCGCACCAACTTCACCTTGTAAAATTAAGTAAAATAAAACTCTTTCTCTTATATATGGCATCAAAAAAATCTGATGGAACTATGTTGAAAGAGTTTTATTTTACTTAATAAGAGAAAAAAACTTGAGCATTACTAGATCATGATGTAAAAATTAATTTACTTGATCATTACTAGACCATATATCTCATTTATCTTCTTCTTCAAAAAAAAAAATATATCTTATCAAAAATGTTATCAATCTGTTTATAGATAAGCTTAAATTGGTTTACTAAGACATTGATATAAGAATGCCCTGAAAAGGGTTTGCTATTTGTAAAGCACAGTCAATGAAGCATGTGAATGCTAAAATTAACCTACAGGATCACTACTAGATCATATCTCTCCTATGTCCAAAAAGCTATCAAACAGTTTATGGACAAACTTCAACTGCTTTATTAAAACATTGCTATAAGAAAACTGAAATATGTCAAAAAAAACCACAAAAGGGGCTTGCTATTCGTAAAGCATAGTCATTTGCAAATGGAAGCACATTCTAATATCAATTATTCTAACTCAAACAAAAACAAATGATTCACTTCATGCTAATGTGCCCTTTTAAAAGGAAATATAATTAGAGAAAAAAACAAAGTGATGACTCAATATTATGTTGAAGCCAAGCATCTAGCCTTAACTGATATAGCTTATGATATGTTATGGGTAAAGCATTTATTTGAATACTTTGTTTTCAATATCCAATATCATTGCCAATGCACTGTGACAATTAAAACGTTATTCATTGCAAGTAATCCAATCTTTTACAAACAAATTAAGCACATCAAATTTAATTGATTTTTCATTAGAGAAGGTAACTTGAGTTTGACGATTTGTATTCCCTTAACTCTTTCCACAAAACAATTAGGTATTATTGATATCCATGCTTCAACACAAAGGACGAGTATAGAACATAAAAAATTATACCTAAGTTAGCAACATCATTAATGATAGCATAAAACTAATAAGTCGAACAACTAATATTTTTATTATACTTTCATTCAAAGTTACTTTCCTTACATACTACTGGAACTAGTCCCAACATAAAGTGTACCAAATGCTCGACCTAAAATCAAGTATTCTAAAACCATTCCTCTTCTACAAACATGAAGACAAACTACAAAACATATATGATTTGAAAACCTCAAATTGGATGACATTTTGTCCCATTGTTAGCAACAATATGATGGAATAGTCAATCTTAGACCAATGCTAGAGAAAAAAATTGAACTATATTTCTCGCAAATTCATCAAGTGTTCAGATATATATGCTTTGTTCCAAACTAGCATAACAATCTAATCCTCAAAAGATCACAAAAAATGCAGGCCAAATCAAGATAGGATGGATACAAAGCGATAGCTCCATTAGTACAATTTTGTTTAACAATGAGCAAATAGAAATTGTGGTCAATTTGTGGAATTAGGACGAGCAAAGGTGGGGGTGATATGTGGATAATTACCCGAAAGGGAATTGCCTGTGTCATGAAATCTTAAGCCATAATGACATGGGCATGAATAGTTGAATGTCAAAATAAGAGAGAAAGTTCTTAGTCTATATATGTTGAATCACTACCTTGAAAGTAAAGGTATCCTTTGTGGACAAAGCCATGTGTGTCTAATTTGGGCCAAAGTAGTCACAAAACGATAATTGTGGCAGGTTGCAATAACATTACCATAGTACTGGAGCGACTAAACATAAAGACTATACTGTGCATAAAAACCTGGATTCGACATATCAAACTAGCTACCAAAAGAAGTCACATATTGGTTTAAGTATTTCCTCTGCTGCAACAATGAATGGAGGAGTTGCGTACTAAGAATTTGTCAGGTGAATTGCATACAATTTTGCTGTTCACTCAATTAATGATTGTTTTTAATGTTGTCAAAAGCAAGCCATAACCGTAGCCTGCTACAAAGAAGAACAAATGTGACCGTCCTCAAGAAACAACAAACTCCATCATCCACTGATCCTTACCTGCTGAATGAAATCAATGTAATGAAGTGCACCACGTATGAACTGCGTTCCACCACCTGGAAATGTAAGGTAGTCTCCCTCTACTTTCACCCAGTTCTGATGCCCCTTCACCTCAGCAAGCTTAGTACGAGGGACATTGTTGTACCATATCTACACAAAGGAAAGAAACCCAAACCATAGCCAATGCACAAAACTCAACTGAGAAATCAAATTCTATGTTAGATTGAGATCAAATCCAGCATAACTACCTTATCCCTGCTCTTAGGCCACGCTATTGACCTCTTATACCCCTCAGGTAGCGGCACAAGACATGTTGGAGCATCCTCTGGGCAATGTCGTTCCCGATGCCGATAGTGCTTGAAGCTGTTCAGCTTCTTGATAGCCTTCATGTTGTCAAGGCAAGGGATGTAATCAGTACCTGCAGTGGTATTGCAGAGTTCCCACTCATAACCAACCAAATTTGCTGCATTGCCTGAAGATATTTGACTCTCTGCGTCACTCCGAGACTGCACCACCTGCGCCTCCCATGGCCTATCGTCGCTATCTCCACCCTTGCTTGGTTCCTCCAACTGATTTGTGTCAGAAAAGGACGCATTTACAGTTGGATTGCTGAGACTATACTCATTGCTATGGCTTTCATCATTCCCCACATTAAATCTTAGTTGGTTCTCGTTTCCTCTGTCTTCCTCCATCTGCTGTTGCAGCTGCTGCTGCTGACGGCTCTCGTTGGTGTGCTCCTGGATCTCTTCCTGGCTATCGTTCCCGTTTTCCTCATCTTGCTTATGCTCCTCATTCTCAAGCTGCTGCACATCTGATTGCTGCCCTCTATCATCGTGATCATTTGCCTGTTGCTCTACCGACGGCTGGTTCTGTTCTGTTTCATGACTCAAATTGTCCTCCTCTTGAAGCTGCTGCTCCTGTCGTTGTTGCTCTTCTTCGGGAGAATTGCTGTCCTGAGATTGATGCTGGTGGTCGTCGATGGTGCCATCGGAGTCGTGTTCGATCTGCGCCTGGCTCGATATGCCACCGGCGTCTCCCTGGTTCTGGGTTTCTTGGTCCCGTGCCCAAGTATTCTTCTGCGTTTCGGAAGACTCCTCATTGGAAGCTGCAGATTCAGAGTGGGCGGTGGAATCTCCTTTCTCCCGGGCGAAGGCAGGGCCGTCTTCGAGGGACGATTCCTTGGATGGGGAGCGGGGATCTTTAAGGACAAAACGGGAGGAGTGGAGGTCAGAGGTGGCGTGGTGCTTGGGGGTGGACGAGAGGAGGGAGGTGGAGGATGAGGTGAGGACGTAGACACCGAAAACCAATAAGGAAACTAAAAGAAGCATCGCGGCTGTGGAGATCCATGAAGTAGAGGAGGAAGACGATCCCCGCTTACCCCCGCGCGAGCCCTTGCTCAATGTAGGCATTGTTCTTGAACTTCTTCTAACAAATGGTAGAGCTTGGAGGTTTAATTGTTGCAGGCTGAAATGGTAGAGAGAGAGAGAGAGAGAGAGAGAGAGAGAGAGATGCGGACTTGAGCCGACCGCAGAGGACGGGAGGGTGGTGGTGGAGCAGCAAGATTTTATTGCACCGAGATCCAAAATTTGGGTTGATGTACCTAGCAATGATCACATCAACGAAATTTAAAATAGTGCTTTTTAAAAATCAAGCATTCAAATTTTGTTAACAAAAACATTTTAAAAATTAAATCTTGGAAAAAATAAATTATATGAATAAAATATATTTTAATAAAATAATTAAATAATTTAAAAGTATAATAAATCTAAATATTATAAAAAATAACTTTAATTAAATTATATATATAATATGACCAAAGATCAAAGTCATATGTCATCTCATGAATTATGATCAAGAACGATGTTTATTTTTTCTTATTAAAATTTAGTTTTAGAATTATTCATTTTAATTTTTATTTTTGACAAATATTTTTTAATGATAATAAATTGGTATAAATATTTGTGATATTATAAGTAGGTAAAACTTTCAATCTATCATTGTTATAGATTGATTAGTCATTTTGAAACTTTATCATAAGTTGATATCGAAATTAGTATAATACTACACTCCATAAAATAAATATAAAAAATACACAATTAAAAACTATTTTTATAACCAACCAAATATATATTTATTAATTAAGTTATATATACTTAAAGCTAACATAAGATTATATAATATTGTTAAGGTCTCACATTGTCATCTTTTAAATGAGATAGTAAATCAAATATGATATCTATTAAAATATTGAGTGAAGGCATTAAATCTAAGGTCAAAACCTAAAGGAGTGACAAAAATTTTAACAATAATTAAAATAAAACAAAAAAACAAATTACAAGTATGATGTAATCTACATATAGATTATATAAAAATATATACAAAATTCAAAATTGATGTTTTACTTTACTTTTAATTATCAAACTTACACCAAACATTGTTCATCTAAAATCTTAGAAGGGTGGTTAATTATCATAGCATCAAAATCTCTAAAACCAAATAAATGAATGTATAACCTATGATGTAAGTATTAATGAGATTTATGGATATTAATAGATAAATAAAAAACAAATATAGAAAATAACAAAATAAATAAGTAAGTGTGATGAATAAAACAAAAGTTATATTGTAAGTCATGATGAAAAATTATATATATAAATATGAAATTATACCATAAACCCTATGTATCAAAAATAGGCAAGATAAATATTAGTTTTTTTTATTCATTCTCATTTCTAATGTTTTATATAATTATTTAGACAATTCTATTTAAATCATTATCTTCATTAAATTTAATAATCTTAAAAATAAATAATTTTGAGTCAGCATCCATCACATCTATTTACATAAAAATAAATAAATATCTGATTCAATGATTAATATCCTATGATCTAATATGTTTGATTTGTAATCCATAATAATCTAGACTTTAGATTATTAATTAGAAAATACAAATTATAAAAAAAGTGTAATTTTTTTTTTTGCAATAATAGCATGTAATTTTCTTTGGAGTTGACGTGTGAAGCACTAAAGATCAAAAAGTAAGACGAGATGGTGGTTTGGATTAGTAAAGAAGTTTGGCTAAAGGAGTAACAAGATAGTCAACAAAGATTTGAAGCATTATTAAGGAGGGTGATGATTTGATAGTTTGATCGATAGAGTGAAAGGGTGGATAAAGACTTGAGAGTGTTGGAGGAAGAGAGAATTTTTTTGGTTGTCGACCATCCTGAGAAGATATCTCTCCTATGATCTTTGTCTCTCACAATAAGAGAAGAAGTTAGAATTTCTTTAATTAGAGTTTGGTGTACACTCTTTACTCACAAAGATGTAAGTATACAAATAAAAGAAATTTTATTCAATAACAACTATTATTGTAATGAGAGAATCTCTCTTAATTATAAATAATGAATAGTTCAATAACTATGTATAGAAAAAAGATAACAAAATATACCATAGAAAAACATCATAAGTATGAAAAAAAGTTAAATATATCTTGAAACATAACAAAAACTTAAGAAAAATGAAAAGTCAACATGAAAAAAGAAAAATTTAAAGTTAAATCACTTGAAAATCTAAAATAGATATTTATAATTCTAAGACATTAACTTCAAATAGGTCAATCACATCAAAAATAAAAATATAAAATTACATAAAAAAATTATGACATAGAAAAAATTATACAATCATACAATATTACGATCGAATGTTAATGACGATGTTGATAGAATGCCAACAATGGACAAGACAGATCATAGTGATTGACAGTGGTTTGAGGCGAGTGGCTGATGGGTGACTAAGTGATCGTGGGTGATCAAGGATCAATTAACGGCTGGCAACTAAGAGTGACAAGGCGATGTAGCGAAACCAAGCGATTGTAGATGATCGACGATGGCAACGATTTGGAGATTTGGAAGACCAGGCGATGGAAAATTATTGATGATGGTGAACAAAGTATGCACAGGATTCTACATTGATGATGACATATTTTACTACAAAATATGCTTTGACGAACCGTGCAAAAATCACAAAAATAACTATAGAAAAAAAATAGAATGTTGTAGTCAACCCTAATGATTGACAAAGATGACTAATTGAAACAGGATTTGACTCGAGCACTACTCCAAGTTTGAATAGAATTGGTGCGATACCAACAGATGTGTGTTTGTGAGCTAACATAAGACACTCATGCATTTGAGAGCCTCACATCTTTGTGATTGAAAATGTTGGAAGCTTAAGTTGTCCAGTTGAACTTGGATAAAAATGTGATTTGAACTTCTTTCCATCAAAAGACTGATCCGTCACAAATCTACATTAGAAGTTTATTTGATTTAAATTAGTTAGAGTATTACAAAATTTTTAATTATTACCTTTATAAACCATATTTTTTATGTTTAAGTGGTTTATGAAAAAATTTTCGTTTTCTTCATAAAAAATTGATGATGTGTTACTCATCCAATAGTGGTAGGACTTTATCAATCCCCAAATAAGACATGTGGTGGTTGAAATGTTGTTTAGCAAGAGTGGATGAATTGTTATAATTAAAATTTTTAATTTCTTAAAAATATCTTAATTTTTATTTTGATAATAAAGATTTAGAAATTATGAAAAATTAAGTTACAAAAATAAAATATGTAAACAAGCAATTTTTGGATGATTTGACTTAAAATAAAACTTAAGTCCACCCCTCGTAAAATAAGGCACAAAAACCAACTATATAAGTATTTCATGAAAAGATGGGTAGGATAAACCCTTGCAACAAGAATTTAAAATAAGTTGCAATAGCCTTACAATAAAAATAGATTTGACAAAAATAAAGAAAGAAAATGATTATAAAAATCCATACAAATAAATTCCTATGATAGATAAAATATTTCACAATGTATAATTATTTTAATTTAATCAGTTATAAAATAAGAAAATGAAAGCTTAGCTTAATGAAAGATGAACCAAGAAATTTAGAGTTTGTTGAGGAAAGGTGCAGTATAAGGAGACAATGATTAAAAACGATTGCGAATTGTTTTAAGGTCGTGACTTGAGAATTCTTCTTCAAAATTTTGTAAAAATTTTCATCAAAAGATTTGTTAAAAAAATTTCTTATTTATAGAAATCTTCTAACTGCTAAAAACATTTATTAAATATCCAATTTAGTCATTTAAATTTTCTCCTTCCATAATTTTTAATTTAAGAAATTAAGATTTTAAAAAAATGCCCAAGTGCTTAAAATAATGGCTAAAAGAGCTGTTGCACTGAAGCCATTGGATTGAACAGAATCACGACCGTTTGATCGCAAAAATTGCAAGATCAAACAAATGGACGATTCGATTGAAAGAATTAACGGCTTGAAAAATAAGATACGGCGAGGATCGTTTGATGGCAAAAATGTGCAATTGTGGAGCTCATTTCACTACCACAATTCAGAAGTTCATCGTGTAATAAAAACAATTCATTTAGACTCACATGACATTCTAAAAAGCATTTTTAATCAAATATAAACATTCTAGTGCAGCATTAGAGGCAGCCTAATGTCAAAGTTGGTCGTCTCCTGGTTCATGCAGGATTTCATAACCCACGTGCACCAGTAATTAACGGGTTAATTGCCCACATCAGATAACATGTTCCTGATTTGAGCTACAATCGAATGTGTCAAACGGGTTTTGAGATTCATTCCACGACCTGACCTGAACACTATAGCAATCGACAAACGAAAGATTAGGTAATTAGTTTTTTGTTTTGAATATATTTTAAATTTTTAATTTAAATCTTATAAATAATAAGATTTTGAAGATATTAATCAAATATTTAAGAAATATGTATTTTGAATACTGATTCAAAGATAATGATAAAAAATATTAAAGAAAAAAAGTTAACTAATATTTTTGTGCCTTGAAAAACAAATTTTAATCAAGCTTAATATTGTAAAACTAAAATAAAATACCTAAAAATAATGTTAAAAAATATTTCTTGGTGGTTTGACACTTCCATTAAGATTCATGAGATTTTACTTTAACTTATTTTTTTTAAAATCTCCTATAAATACGAGCATCAACTATTTAGAATCTAAAAAATTTGTTAAATCATATTCATTAAAAATACTTAAAATTTATTATTATTAAATAAAGTATCATTACAAGGGGTTAATAACACAACAATTATTTTGTTATTTTATCACTTATTAAACAACTATTATCCTTTTTTCTTTTACCATTGGTGTCTTTCCTTAAGTCTAAATGATCTTATTTGTGTGATCTTTGCATGACACTAATCTTATTAACTTATTTCAATTAATTTGCATGTAATTCACTAACCAAAGGATTTTGATTGAATTTGTTTTTTTATTGCTCTTTTCTTATTGGAATGAATATGTCATTCATGAGTTTCCTACATATATTGAATGTAAAATTTAAAGTTTGTACTAAGTTTTATATGGATTATTAGTTGGTATTTTATTAAATTTTAAATCATTCTTATCAATAGAAAACTAGGAACCTTTAAAATTTGTTATTTATAGTTTTGTCAAGGCTAATTGATATAGCATCCAATTAGTCAAATATGTCATAATGCATTAGATTTTAATATTAGAGATGGTTTTCAATTAGAATTTTGTATGGGATATGTATATCACTTTTATGTCTCACTGTTTTAGATCATTTTACATGTCTACTATGCACATGACAGTATTTTATGAAGATAGAATCAATTCAAATCACATACCCATAAATAAAAAACATTATGCTCAAGAAAACAAGTTTTGTAATCCTTAAGTCGCTTAAGAGTACAAGATCCCAAAGTAGGCTTTATAAAACATTTGAAATGCTTAAAAAAACTATCATCAAAAAAGCAAAAAAAGAGAGAAAATAAAATAAAAAACAATTAAAAACTGATAATTGCCTCATTCAATTGAGGCAACTATCAAGGACAACTAATAAAGGATAGTTAGGTGTGATTGTCTAATCAAATGAGATAAGTCACCTTGGATAGGTCCATTGCTACTTTAAATATTGTCAGTATATGTGCTAGAAAATCTTTTTACAACAAAAACTCACATTTCTTTAGTTTAATGTATAGCTTATGGTCTCACAATGTTTGTCAAGCCATCCTAAGAAGCTCATTTTTATTTATATAGCAAATGAGTATGTTATTAATGAAGACAATAACAAATTTGTCCAAATATTGACAAAATTCTAACTCATAGGGTCCACAAATAAAAGAAGAATATCATTATGAATAAATTATGTGACATCAATTTTATCATCATCATATCTTGTGTGATAATATGACTTAAGAATATTTTGTGGTAGAATGCATAACAAATAATAGCTAGAGCATAAATCAGCTTTTATAAAAATTGGCATCGATCACTTAATCAAAGTGATCTTCTATCCTAAGAAGTGTGTATTCATTTTGTATTATGATTTTGTTTAATTCATTATATTTAACATAAACTCATAACAAACCACTCTTTTTTTTTTCATAATTGGAAGTAAAGAACTCTAAGAAGATACAATCGGTTAGGTAAAACCTATATAAAGCAAACATTGCAATCTCTTCTTCAACTTTCCCAATTACTTTGTAGCAATTCAATGTGGTGCTTATTCATGTATCAGTAGATGTGTATACTATAAATTAAGCCTCTTTTCTATGGATCCACCATCTCTATTAGAAAGATATTCAAGAATTCACTTATTACCTTTATGATTTTGATTTAGTTTCTCTTGAGACATATCCTCCATATATGCTTAAAAGGTTTCAAATTCTTCACTTCATAGCTTTTGATATTTAATAATAGATATGCTAAGTAGAGTATCCTAATTATCCTTATATGAGCATAACTCATTTTAGAGAGTAAAAAAAGTTCATTATCTTGATGACAAAATCAACCTTAATAAGCCATCTCCATAACCAATACATCATCAAAAGAACTTCACTATTTTTTATAATTAAATATAGTGGAATTATTGGTAAAATACAAACTTGTAGAAATTTGAAACCTTTTTAGCATATATCCAAAATAAAGCACAAATTTGACAAGTATTCCAAAAAATAAACATTCCATGCAACAAGCTATTCTAATAGTTCTTTCACATTACTCTTTTACCTACAAAAAAATAAAATAAAAATAAATTGATACATAAAAGTAATTATTTAATATAAAGACTTATTGTATTTTGATATTTAACTTTCACCTTGTATTGTAATTTAAGATTAACTTAAACATATTCAACTAAAAACAATATATTATATAAAATTATTTAGATATTTTTATAAATTAATAATATTTTGATAAAAATGACTTAAATTTTTTAAAAAATATATTCATTAACTATTTAATAAATAATCAAAACATGATTACATCTTTTTTTATTTTTAAATGTTATTGAGTAAAATTATCAAAATATATAAGTGTGCATAACTAAGGCCACTTATTAAAATATTTTTAACTAAAGACTTATTTATTTTTTATAAATTACACATTTTAATGCCTAATTTCTTTATATCATTAAAATTTCAATTATATTGCATCTTTATATATATATATAATAAATTTATTTATTATTTTACTCTGACTATTTTAGATTGATTGTGAATAATAGCATCAATAATTAAGTTTCAAAAATTAACCCTTTTTGCAACCTTTTCAATATATTGAATAGTTCAATCAATTCAACTAATCCAATCATACATAGTTGTTATAGTAATTTATTGATTTCTTTAATTTTTATATTATCAACATATAAAATTTGAATTTAATTGTTTAAAAAATGACTAATTATAATTAAAGATGAGATTTTTAATATACAAATATATTTCTAACAAACCATATGCACAAAATTTATATTGTAAACGAATGTGTGTTTCTTGTAGACTTGCACAAAAGTATAGTTGCTATTAACACTGTTTAGAAACGGATAAACTCATGTAATAGCAACTTGCAATGCTTTTATAAATGCCTATGCATGTTTAATGCATTTTAAAAGGTTTTTTACAAGTGAAAGTTCATTTAATAGCAAAAAAAATTCATGACTTCTCTTAAAATATTTTTTATTAACATTTGAATTTTTTAGAATTTACTATAATAATTTTAAAGACGAGTAGACTATCACAATTTAAATGTAAAATTTCATCTTTTTTTATGCAAATTGCATTTTTTTAACAACTTTTTTTTATAACAATTTAGTATTTAGCATAGCTTGATATAAATTATTTATTATCATGATGATGAATAGTTTAGTGAGCCTTGAAAATTTTATTGTTAAATAAGACTCTTTTAAAGTCAAATAATTATTTTTCAACTTAAAAATTGAACTCTATATTAGTTTAATGTCAAATATTTATAATTAGAATTTGAAAGCCATTGCATGTTTTAAAATTTTTAAAAATCAAAGCATTTTAATATTTAATAATTCTTAGATCATTTTTTACTTAATCATACATCTAAAAATAAAATAATTCATTTCAACTTCTAAAGCATATATTTTTTTGGGTTTATTAGCATTTTAATATCATTCAAGTGTTGTTGGTAATTTAAATTAATTTTTATAATCAAATTATATATACTCTTTTTTAATATTTTTTATATTGGAAGTATTTAGAATTAAGTAAATACTTTATAAAATTTTTATTTTTACACTATAAATTAAAGAGATTAATGTATTTAACTATTTATATAAAAGTAAAGTAATTGTTGTCTCTCAATATTATGCATGAATTTAGTCCATATTATTGGATTATGTCTTTCAATAAAATAATTTATTTATTTATAGACCTAGTCAAATATATTTAACTAAGATTAATTTTGATTAATGTGTTTAATTGATGCTTTATCTTAAACAATGTCATAATAAATAACATGTGTTATATTAAATAAAAAAACTATATATATAATTTGGAAATGAGAATTAGAATGCCGCGCGCTGATTCGCACGCGCCGCCTGCAACTCTGTACCCGGAGCGCGCCGGCGCGCGCGGGCTATGCACCACCTCAACTTTAGCCGTAGGTCGATCCTTCTCCTCCTCGTAGTCCTCAACCCGCCGATGTGACCGTGTCCTCGACTCTCTTCTCACATCGGCGGTCCCGTCGGCGCAGCGAGACGTCACACCGGCGGAAGGTTGGAAGTGGAGACGTCGGGCAACGGTCGGCGAAATTGATTTCCTTCTATTCCATGGCGCGGAATAAGATGCGGTGGCGGCCGAGCCAGTTGCGGACAGCGCAGCTCTGCACATTGAACGGCGCACATGCAAAGCAAGTCAAGGGAAACCGCACAGATTTGTACGGATGTGTATATTAAAGATGCGTATATTTACACTTTAATGGAAATTATTTTTATTTTTTTCCTTTTAAAAACCATTTTAATGATAAATAAAGTATGTTTAGTACTTTAAAATATTTAATTTATATTTTTAAATAAAATTATTAAAAAATAAAATTCCTCAAATATTAAAAAATAATATTTAAATGTTCAAACATATTGACATTTTAAATCAAACAAAAAATCTCAATGATTTTTGTATAATATTATTTTTTAATAATATCATCTAAATAATGCATAGTCAAAAGAACTTTTATATATCTTTATTTAATATAAACAAAACACATATGAACATCTTTTTAAAAATTCATAACAAAAAAAAATCTTATAATCTTAAACACAATATAAGAATAAACATAATTATATATGCACTAAATTGATGTAAACTTCAAATATTTGATGATGTCAAAAAAGTTGTTCACAATAATTTTTTTATCTATTTTGATAATATTTTTTTTAAATTAATGTCCTTTTAATGAATGGTTTATCAAAATCACAATCCTTTTTACCTCTTTCTCTTTGCTTTATATGTTTCTTTCTTTAATTATCACTAAAATGCATTTATGTCTTCGTTCTTCTACATAATATTTACTATATGTATATATATAGCCAACACATGTTCTCATTTTCTTAATCATACTTGTTTGTCTCGACTAATTAAGACTTATTTTTTGTCATGCTTTTACATGGAAGCTATATTAGTTCGGCTCTCTCATTGTCTCGCTTAACCAATTAAGGTATCAAATGTTGGACAAGACAAAATAGAAAACAATATAGTGTTTATTATAGACAATTATCACTAATAAATTAGCTAACAAGCTCCAAAAATATAAATACAATTATACATAATCCTTATAGAACCACTATAAAAAAAAGAGTTCTTCTTGATAATTATTTGAGCTCTCCCATATGTATTTTTGTGTATAAAAAATAATCTATTTGAAAAATCTCTATAACATTTGTTATGTTATAGCTAAAGAACTAGAGAATTATCTATTTGAAATCTTGATGAGCACATTAAATTTAAAAATAATATATATTTGTCATTCTATGGTTATGTATTTTTGAAAAATTAATTTTTCTCTGTTATAAGAAATATAATTTAACCAAACTATGTCATCTAATATAGATTCAATAGATATTAGATTTACACATGAAATATCAAAAAACACAACTATTTCTATATATAGCACTACAATGTAAAACTTCCAACATGACATAATAGTCGTCAAAATAGTAGCATCAAATTAATTTTATATAATAGTTTAAGCAATAAATTAATATACCTAGTCCAAACAAGATTAGTGTGAGTATCTTAGCCGTAATCGTCCTATTAATTTGATCAAATATGCAATGGGTTTGCACGTCTTAAGAAATAAAATTCTCTATGAATCGCATTACGCAACCAAAGAGATTAGCTTGTACAATAACAAGTTAAGATAGTTATTGCATAAAGTTATTTTTTTAAAGAATTTTACTATTTCATTTCTAGACTTAATTATAAACACAATGCATTTACATTCATAATTTTTTTTTCCACATTTATATACAAAGAAAAATCCATTTTCACAAGTTATGTATTAATAATTTATTGTGCACTTCATTCAAATGACTAAAGTAATATGTATTCTTTGACTTAAGCAATATGCATTGAACAAAATATTAATCAACTCTAATTAATTCAAATATTTTATAATATTAACATGAAAAATATTTAATGAGATAATTAAATAAAGTACATTTATTGAAAATTTTTTGGTGTTTATGAAGATTAGCTCATGCATGTAATTTTATATATAATATTAATGCTAAACATTATCATTTTATCTTAGATATTTACAAAAATAAAAGCATATAAGTTACATGTTTGAAAGGTTATATCCATAATTTACATTATATATTTATTAAAAATTTACATATACAATATGATGTTTATAGCTTCTGTGACCCGACTTCATTATAAAAATTGTAGTCATAGCTTCATGAAAGCCATTTAATTATTGGTGACATCAAAATCAATATAGTTTTAAAAAGGTGCAAACATTCTACAAAATGATGTATTTGATGTCATTTATAATTTTTATACTTGCTAAGCTCATTTAATATGCACGACAATCATATGGATATAATCAAGCTAACATCGAATCATCAAGTGTTATGAATATAGTATATTAAACCAATAAAAAAATTAATATTACTTATGCATTGTTAAAAACTAATACCCCAATTGTGATTATCAATTCTCTTGTAACCAAAATATTCTTTGGTCTTCCACAAAGTTCACTGAATATAAACTAAAATGATTAAAAACAATACATGCAATTACCAATGATCTAACAATAATTTGATCTTATAAAAATTTACATACAAAATTTAAAAAGTATTCGATATTCCCTGTAGCATAAGGTTTTATTATTTGACACATATATACTAATACAATGATTGCAATTATATATTAAATGTTAATATTTTGCAATGAAGAAAAATTAAATTCGTCAAATAATAAATTCCTATCTCAATTATACTCTATCAAAAACCATGTTATACATATACGACAACAACAATTTATCAAGATATTTAGATTTATCTAAAATCTTTTTGTCACACGCATGTGACCTATATCTATGTCCTGTTTTACTCATTACTATAACATTATATTTAAATATAAAGATTAATTAATTTTAAATTAAAAGATAGCAATAATATGTTCATATTAATTATGATATTTTATTTCATAATTAATGATATTAATTGACACACAAAATATATTATATTATACAACCAAAATATCACCAAGGTAATACTTGTTAAAAAATAAATTTATTAATTTTCAATTGGGATGAGATAAAAAGTTTTCATTTACAAGTTATTTAGACCCCCTTAAATGCGGTCCCAAACCATAGTTGGGTCATTCCCTTCCTTTTTCGAACGGTCCTTCTCGAACCCGACCGGTCTTCATCCATCAGCACGAAAGACAGCATTTACCACTTCCCTCCTCGCACTTTCTCCCTGCCATGGCCGAGGTGGTGGCACAGGCATTTGAGCAAACAGCTACTGCACAGCATTCGATGCCACAGTACCAAACCTTAGAGAGAGAAAGAGAATATTAAACAGTTGCAGGGGGGCGAAGAGAGGGAGGTGGGTGACCGATTCTTAAACTGGGCAAGACATGGCACGCGAGGCCGTACAAGCTGCACTTTCGCCAGCGGAGCAATGGCGACCCATTTCTGGAAACGATGGCTTTCCCGCACCCACTCCCGAAAACGGAATGCATTCTTCTGCTTTTCCACGTCCCAGCCTTTTATAGCCCCCTCTTCCTCTCTTCTATCTCCATTGCTCGTTTACTTCAAGGGTTTCTTCTAGTTTCCTTTCCCTTTCGTCCAACTAGCTCGCTTTTTTTTTTCTTTTCTTCTCTTGCTTCCTTGGTTAACTTTGGAGAAGTTGAGAGGGGAGATGGGGCGGGGGAAGATAGAGATAAAGAAGATAGAGAACCCCACCAACCGCCAAGTGACCTACTCGAAGCGGAGGGCTGGGATTATGAAGAAAGCGAGGGAGCTCACCGTCCTCTGCGACGCCGAAGTCTCCCTCATCATGTTCTCAAGCACCGGCAAGTTTTCAGAGTACTGCAGCCCTTCCACAGAGTTCGTTGCCATCTCTTCCCATCTTCTTCTCTTCTTCTTTTTCCTGCTTCTGTGAATTTTTTTGGCGTCGTTACTCTCCGTCTTTTAGCAGCACCAAGAAGGTGTTTGATCGTTACCAGCAAATCTCCAGCATCAGCCTGTGGAACGCGCAGTACGAGGCTAGTCTTCTTTACTTATCCATGGTGTGGCTTTCGCTTATCAGAACTGATGAAATCTGGTTTTGTATTTTGGCTCGAAGCAGAAGATGCAGAATACGCTGAATCATCTGAAAGATATCAACCACAACCTGAGGAGGGAGATCAGGTAGGGTCGGGGAAGGAGAAGTTCAGGAAAAACCAAGAAAGCTTTTGCATGTTATCTGCTCATTAATGTTTCTATTTTTGCATCGAAATAATTTCAACTGGCCATCGATTTGCGTGTATTAAAAAATGTTTCTTCTGGGTCGAGAAGGCAGAGAATGGGGGAAGATCTGGATGGCCTGGACATCAAGGAACTGCGCGGTCTTGAGCAAAACATGGATGAAGCTTTGAAGCTTGTACGCAACAGAAAGGTGACACCTCAAGTTTCTAAATATAGCACAAGTTTACACCTTTTCTTATACTGTCAACAAGTCAAACCTTATGAATTTTTTTTAATGGAAGATTACCCCATGGAAGAAGATTAAGGAATATTTTTGTTGATCGTGTTATTGGTGAACATTTTTTTTTGGGTTGATTGAAATATGTTTGTCTAATATATTGTTCGTTTTGAACGACTTCTATCACAGTATCATGTAATCAGTACGCAGACGGATACCTACAAGAAGAAGGTACTTAAATCAGTATTCTTTTGGTTCTATATTGAATACATCTAAGTATATTTCGTCCTAAAGCCCTATATGGGTTTCTTTATGCTGTTTTGTTGTTCATCTTACCTTCCTAAAGCAAAGATAAAATAAATGTATGAGTGATCAAGCACAAATTCTCTGCAGAACACATACTGATTACTTAATATTCATGGAAGTCATATGTTTAGCTTATTTAATTGTACCTAATTGTGTCTTGAGTTTATTGGGTGATTTAATGTTCTATGTATATTTAGTTTTAGAGCAAGGAATACTGCAGAAATGCTTCTCCAGCATTTTGTTTTCAGTAACAAAAATAGGTGTCCTAAGCTTTTAACTAAACTATGGTCTTCCTTTTTCATAATCTTTTGGTTCGTTTTGTGATATGTTACTTTGATGGCTAAAGGTCATGGCTTTCAAATTGTCTAAACAAGTTTTACCAACCTGTAGATCTCTTCAAACCATTTGAACTATTGTATTTTAATGTATACCCTAATGCCTTTAGTGGTTGTGTATACCTCTGCTAATGTGTTACCAAGTAGTATAGGATGCAGGAAGCATCAAACATAGAGCGTTTAAACAAAGAGAACCATGTTAGTTTTGAATCTAACCCTGGTTAGGCTGACCTTTGTTCATAGCTCAACAATGTTGTTGGGAACACTGAGAATGAAAGCGTTTGCCAAAGCCACACAATGTCGACAAGCAAAGAAAGAAAATAAAGAGAGACGAATATGAGTCATTAAGAAGATGAAGGGTGAGGAGTGAGCGGCATTGGTTCAGGAGGAAATGCTAGCGATACTGGTGGTTGATCAAAAGGAGGCATAAAGAGAGAGGGAGATCAGTACAGTTATGTCATAAAGAAAATTTCCTTAAAATCTCAAGTTTTTCAAAAAAAATCATGTTATTAGTACATTTTAATGTAAATAGAACGGAAATCATTAACATCAATTTGTCAAAAAAAAAAAAAAGGTCAGTTAGATAAAAATTGTATATTAGAAGATGGCAATGATAAAACAAACCTTAATGAGGACAGAGAATAAAAAAATATATTTTATACATAATAAAGTGTATTAAATTAGAAATAAAACATTTTGTATCTTGATAATAAACTTAATAATCATGTGACAAGAAATAAGATATTTTTTTAAAAAAAAATATTTTAGGTTAATCAAACTGTAGAATGAGAAATAGAGTACTAGAAAAAAGTAAGAAGAAAGAAGGCAATTGTTGAAACAAGGGTAGTTTCATTAATGTTTGACTTAGACCAAAATCTATTGTATAAAATAACTAATTTAGAATAAGATCTTATAAAAGTCTTATTTGATCTTATTTGAAAAATTCAAATGATTTGACAAGTTTATAAAAAGAACTAGAATTTTTTCTCCAGTTAAAGACTCCACATAAAGCTTTAAGAGTTAAAGCACATGATAGTTGTTATGTCATCTTCATTTTTGAGATTTGATGAGATGAAAAGAACATGAAAAAACTGCTAGAAATTTCTACAAACATAGATGTATGCAAAAGATATAAGAGCATTGACAACCTTTCTTTAGATGAGCATAAAGTGTAAATGTTCTATTAGAATTGTTATGACCATATTCGTGGTAAAAGATTTCATATCTTAACGGAAACATATGTTTATCATCTTTATTAGTGACTATAAAATGATTATTTGAATACATTTTTTGAAAGAGAATAAAATCATTTTTCAAACATTTAAAAAATTAGTTTTCTTGAAAAGAAAGAAAATATAATCATATAATTTAAAAAACGATTGAGAGTGAGAGCATATTTCAAAATAATTTAAACAGTGCAAAATAAAATGATTTATAGACAAATTATTGTGTCATATATCCCATATTAAAATAGTGTGATAGAAGGAAAAAATAGAGTAATTATAGTGAAGACAATAGCAATTGTGAAGGTTAAAGAATGGTTAACCAAATGATTTTTTTATTGAAACTATAAAAAAATAATTTATATTCTTAATTGATAACAACTAAAATAATAGTTAAAACACCTTTAAAAGGATGGACATACTTAAAAAATTGTGCATATATATCCGACTCTAAAAATGAAAGAAGATGTAAGTTAGATATGACTGCATTGATTATAGTTTGAGCACAAAAGAGTATGTAATTTGGAAATTAAAATTTTAATATTTAAAAAATAATATGATATATGATGAAAATACATTTAAAATATGAAAAAAATAATTGTGGTTATTACATTATTGTTTAAACATATAAGCCAAAAAGGTTAAACATCAATATTCAACTACCAAACAAAATAGACAAAATATTTGTTTTAAAAATACAACATGTACTATTGCAAAAATGTATCAAGAACTTTAAGGTTGAACATAAAGTTAAGAATAGAAAATCGAACTAAGAAAACTTATGTTTATGTATATCAACATCTACTTCAAGGCCTTCCTTATCTTGTTATTAGAGGATTTAATGTTATGTTTGTGATTAGCATTCTCTCAAGATTCATTTAGGATTGAAACCAATTCCACTATAATGTAGCAAAAAAAATTTTGAGATATTTATGAGACAAACTATTGTATGGCATATGGTATGTATAATCAAATGATTTAAAATTGAATGGCTATGTTGATAATGATTGACCTAGATGTATTGATGATAGAAAACTAGACATTGACTTCTGTTTTTTTCCCTTGGCTTTAGCATTTGCTTTTGCTTGATAAGAAGTAAAATGTTATGACATTATCATTAGTAGAATCAAAGTACATAGAGACAACAAAAGAAACATCACATGTAATATATTTAAGAGGCATTCAAAAAATGTTCAAAGACAAAATGATAGAGCAATAATATTGTTTTTGATAAATCGATAATTTCAAGGAGTAATGACCAAAAAATCATGAGGGAACAAATAATGGCAGCACCAAGTATTGTTTTACCAATGAAATATTAAAGGAAACATCAAGCTATAATATGTGAAGATAAAAAATAAACTTGTTATTATATTCATTTGAGTCAATCAACTTAGTGTTATATTCATTAAGGTGCTATCCTATGAATGTTTTTATATAGTGGAATATTATTTCAAATTGAAAAAAAGTATGAATTAAGGGAGAGTATCAAATCTTAACTTTTGAAGAAATGATTATAAATGTTTCTAAATATCAAGCTAAAGGAGATTGAGTAGTGTCATGCCCCATCTTATTGTTGCAACAATCATAATATTGGGTTAAGTACTTTGGAGTTGCAATACAGCTTCTTCTTCTCCTTATAACTTCTTCTTCCTCATTTATTTTCAAATGTATCATTAAGCTCTCTAAGTTGTCCAACACTTAACACCCTCACACTTTGGTTCATCCTTTCATAGAGTTCATTGGTAAGGCCAAAGATGCTTAGAATCTTTAGTTTACTTGTCACATACATTGTTCAAGCTGAAGTTTAAAAAAAAAGAAAATTTTCATTCAAAATAACATGACAAGTATGTCTTGCCTTGGCTTTTATATTAACTATTGATTGTAGTTTATTACTTGAAATATTGATAAGATGAATGGGAACAAAGTTATTTGGGGGTGAAAGGAGGCATTTCTATGATTGTTAGTGATTTTGAATATACTTTTATTCATATACAAGTTGGGCACAACATGAGTAGAACTGATGACCATAATAATGGTGTGAAAGATTGTGTTTGTGTTGTGACAAATACTCATAATATTAAAGTTTCTCATCATAACTTTAGAGCAAAGTTATAAACCAAAAACTCCTAACAAGTCATGATTCTCCACTATGTTAGTATCATGTTGTAAAGTAAGATAATTGTTTAGAAAATATATTTTGTGAAATATAATTTGGAGTGCCGTGCAATCTACTAAAGTGGAGTTTAAATGAATCTTTTGAAAGACTTAGTCAATAAATCCTTAGTTGAGTCATATGAAACAAATTTGAGGCCATTGTGCTCAAGAATGTTTCACAATAATATTGTTAAAACATTCAAATAAACATAAATTGTTATCAATTAGTCATCTACAAAAACTATTGATTTGTAAGCTCTAGAGAACCTCAAAAAACCTACAACAAACACCACAAAATGTTGTAATACACATGTAGCCACTCAAATATATTTCATATACCTCATATAACATTTAGCTATATGCCCAAAGTATAGATGCAATTAATATCAAGTTGTTAACCAAATGTTGTTGACATCAAGATGTTAATTTTGATTAACAAAATCACAAATTCAACAATTCTATATTTAAAAAATACTGTCAAACAAAATATTCAAAATTGTTAAACAAAATTATGCATTAAATAGTAATACCAAACCCTCCCAAGTGGAATTTATTGCATAGTTTTTCAAATAGAACATTTTTCCCGTCGTTTATTGTTGTGGAATGCGTATTAACGAATCAAATCTGCCAAAAAAAATCATCCCTACAATTGCTAATCAGCATTGTTAACCTTTTTGTTAACGTTAAGCCCATTTTTTGAAAGAATTAAGCCAGTTTAAGCTAAACACATGTAACTTCCTCATAAAGATACTTCCCAATCCGTTTATTTCATTTATTGTAGTTGAAGAACTCTCAAGAAACACACGGCAACTTGCTGCGTGAGCTGGTGAGTACATTTTTTTTTAAAACACCATACTTCTGCATAAAACAAGAAAACTTCAGACATTAACGACTGATTCAGGAACAAAGGGAGGAGCACCCGGCATTTGGGTATGTTGAAGATGACCCGACGAACTATGAAGGTGCTCTTGGCCTTGGAAACGGTGGGCCTCAGATGTATGCCTTCCGGGTTCAGCCCAACCAGCCAAATCTCCATGCCATGGGATATTCCTCCTCCCATGATCTTCGTCTCGCCTGAAGCAGTTCTAACTTGAACAAAACCTTTTGCTGGTATGGCAATGGTTGTTTTTGAGATCTTACATTCTACAACTCCCAACTTGGCTTTGTTCCTCTCTGTTCAAGCACGTCTTGAACAACTGTGGATTAACCTCTGACGATGTATTAAGTGTATTGCTCACTTATTTCTTCCTATGTACATCATTGAAAATACAAAGCTTGTCCTTTTTTTGGCTGCAGTAAATGATCAATTTTTATATAAACTCAACTCCCAATCATGTCTTCTTTTTGTTAACATACATCTCTATACTTTCCAGTGGATGACCATGAACTTCTTAATGGAAGCTAGGTGATAAAAAGAAGAAGTAAGAATGCCCATCTAATCTTTTTGTCCTTTGAATAAATGTTACTTAAAAGAACTGCTTAATGGTTCAGATCTCTGCAGTCTTTTACTTGACCAGGTTTCCCACAAATCTTAATTTATTCCTTCATTTTTCCCATAATTTAATCATTTTTAAAATTTTTTATTTAATATAATTGTTTATACAGCTAGCTTGATAGCAAACGTATTAAAGAAATAAGCCTGTTATTGCATATGGGAGAACACCAGCTGTTCGGAAAGCTGTCGGAGTTTTTTTTTTTTGTTGTAGAGTTAAGTGTACAGATGTTAACCCGGGTTGAACCGTTCCGGTCCGATTTCATGTTTTTTGAATTTTTTTTTAAAATACAATTTTTTATTGTGTCACGCCCAACAGTGGGCAGTGATCCACGTGTACTAATGGCGACGAATGTGAAGAAGATTGGTTGGGTTCGATGGGCACACCTAAAGGCAACATTTGCTCAACACTTCTGTTTTTGGAGGAGAATCGAAGCAATTTGAAGAAGAGGAGATTGCTGAAATTTTCAATATTGATTTATAATTTCTTTTATTCTTCATTTAATAATGTTTTATTTTTTTAATTCTATCTTTTCGGTCCATCTAATCATTTATTTGAAAAATATATGAAGGCAAATGTATATATATATAATGTTTTATTTTTATTTGTTAAAAACAAATTAAGCTCCAGATGGACATTTATTATCACCTCACAAAATTGTCTCGACTCGAAAAGCCATCGGACGGCTGGGCGATCATGACCATTGCTTCTACCTCTTCTTCCTCCTCCTCCGTCTTCTTCTGCTCCACGACGACGGCCTTCACATCCTTCGCCCTACCCGGCCTGATACCGGCCCAAAGCAGCTCCACCACCTCCCGCATCGTCGGCCGGTTCTCTGGAGAACCGTCCGTGCACCTAATAGCCACCACGACCACGTTCCGCAACTGGATCGGATCGAACCGTCCCCCCAACCTGGGGTCGGCGATTTGCTCCCACTTCTCCCCCTCGACGAGCGGCAGTGCCCACTGCAATATGTCCCGCCGGCCGGTACCGTCGGGAAGCTTCTCGAGCGGCTTTCGTGCGCTGACTATCTCAAGAAGTAGGATCCCAAAGCTGTATACGTCGCAGCTCTCGGAGACCTTTCCCCACATGGCGTACTCCGGTGCGAGGTATCCTAGAGTTCCCTTCACCTTCGAGGTCATGTGGCTCACCCCGTCCGGCATCAGCTTGGCGAACCCGAAGTCGGCCACTTTCGCCCGGAATTTCTCGTCCAGTAGGACATTGCTCGCCTTGATATCTCGGTGCACGATGTGTGGGTTCACCTCGTGGTGCAGATAAGCGATGCCGGAAGCGGAGCCCAACGCAATGCGCATGCGCTGACGCCAGTCGAGTAGCTTGTCCGCCGGACGCCGGCCGTGGAGGTGGCCGAGGAGGCTGTGGTTGGGCATGTAGTCGTAGATGATGAGCCGCTCGTCTCCTCCGGCATAGTATCCCCTAAGGCCGAGCAGGTTTCGGTGCCTTACTCTGCCCAAAACCTCCACCTCCACCGCGAACTCCATCTCCGCCTTCGGCGTCATTGCCTTGAGCCGCTTAACTGCAATCTGAAACAGCAACAACTCTAACAGGACAGTAATGGACAGAGAAGGCCTATGAGGCAGGAGGCCTACCTCTCCTCCGGTGGCGATGCGACCGTGATATACGGTGCCGAATCCGCCCTCGCCAAGCTTGTTACATTCGTGGAAGTTGCTGGTGGCCTGGAGGATTTGCTTCAGGGTGAAGACTTCCCATGGGTTGTCCGCGCTTGTGCTTGTGGACGACCTCGAGCTGCAACAACAGTTTCCAGAAGATACGGCCAAACTTAAAAAGGGGTCCGGGAAGCGGTGAGAGATGCTAGAAAACACTTATGCATAACTTACGGGCATGTGGGGATATCCTGTTCGACGGTGGCCTTCGACGCGCAGCAGAAGCGGCGGAGCTTCTCCAGCTTCGTCATCGCTTTCGAGAAATGACGGATGCGTTGGTTTCCAAGTCAGGACTCGTCCGGCGGACAACCAGGGAAAGGGTAAGTTGAGCGCTTGTATTGGATTCTTTATTATGTATGATATATTAGAAAGCAGCTTTATAGTAAGATTTTAGATATAATACTTTCTTCTATCCATAGTTACTTAAATTTATTAAATTTAATTTAATTCAATATTTAGTAGGTTATACATATGTCCTAACTATATGTAATTGAGAAAAAAAATATTATGCACACTTCTAAAAAATAATAATTATATACTCAAAATTTTTACTATATCAAATAAGCAAAGATCATCAAAATCATCTATTGTTCAGATTCAAAATATTCATTTTTATTTTATTATATAGGAGGATGGTTGTATGAATAACACAGATCTAAGTTAATTATTGATTCAATCGATAAAATCAAAATAATTATAATAATCATATAGAGCACATTTCAATAATAAAAAATGTAATAAAATAACCTAATTATACTTAATACAAAATATAATAGATAAATGTAAATAAATGTTTTAATTTGATTCATTTTTTGCACTTCAATTTATAGCTTTATATAGTATGTTTTTATATATGACTCTATTTTTAGTATATGTTATTACACCCTTCAATCGTTTCATTAGATGTATATTCAATCTCATTTAGTTGTTTTAGTTCCTATATGAAGGCTCAAATCACATCGTCTCTTGAAAAAATATGCCATGTGACAAAGGGGATATTATATATATCTTATCGCATTATATCTTAGTATATCATGACTTATTTATTTAGTCTTATATTTTCTAAATAAAGGCTCAAATATATTATCTCTCATAGAACTATTAAGATTATGATATTTATAAAATATCACTGGAGATATCATATCCATACAATGACAAAAAAGGGTTATCAAATGATTGAAATCACTTCAAGTATCATAAGTCATCATCATATCATATTTGTCATTTTACAACTTTTCACATCTTGCTATTTTAACCCATAAATATTCTATTATATTTTTATCTTTTATAATATCCATAAAATATAAAAGCATAATTTAAATATCTATCCAAAATAATAAGATAACAATATATCTTTATTGTGATCATAAGAATTAACGAAATGTGTATTTTATTAATCACATCAAATAATAAGAATAATAATCATCAATATATTAACAAAAAAAGTTAAATATACCAAATACAAAAAATAGTAATAATATTTAAAAATAGCATAATTTATAGTATAACATTATTTTAATTTATTTATCTTAATTTCATAATTTAGTTTTAATTTTTATATTGTCAAATACATGAAAAGCACATTTCAATTTGTCATGTATATTTTCAATTCATAAACATATTCAAAATACCAAAAATTTGAAATATTAATTGTTTCTTTTTTTAGTATTAAAATATTATTTTTAAATAAATTATCATAAAATTCCTTAAATTTTTCATTCTTTCTAATTTCTTTTTATATTAGATGATTTGATTGATAAAAAATGGAGGTTTTTTTTGTTAAGACTTCACAAATGAAGGTTTACAAGAAGGCATTGGAAATGGAGAATATTTAAGAAGTCATAAGAATGAGTGTTAAAAAAAGCCTTTGAAATGGACGTTTTTGAGAAGACATGATGCATTGAAGTTTTTGAAAAGGTTAGACAATGATAAATGAAGCAATTCTAAGGCAAGATGAAAGAGTAAGGGTTGCACCTAATAAGAGGGTTTTGTTATTTGATGAAGTAAAATATGATCGAACTTCTACTCTAACCTCATATTCTTAATTTTTCAAACTCACAAACTTTTGTCAGACCCAAAATCAAGCGTGGCTATACAAAACTCTAACATACCCAAAATTAAGATGGAATTGAGCAAAACATTTACCAAATTCAAATTTAAGTTGGTTGTGCACATTCCACTAAATCAATAAATCAAAATCCAAATAGCAAAAATCTTTAATGATTTATTGGGTGAGTATAAATTAATAAATCCCACACCATACTCTTATAGATAGAATCCTTAACTATCAATAAAATTAAAAAAAGAAATAAACTATAAACCAAACTCTCATAAATAGAATCCCAAATTACCAATTAATTTAAAACAAACTTAAAATAAACTCATATACTTGAGATCTCATAAAACTACTAATCTAGGTATACATTAAGTCTTAACTTAGATCCAATCGTTCCAATCATACTTGTGATAATATCAAAGTCTATATAGGATGCAGTAGGGCAAAGAACTCATAGTTCTTAATGGCACACCTATGATTCATAATAAATACTATCCTTTTTATGTGTTACATGGATAAATTAAACTATGGACATTTTGATTGAACACTTCATCTCCTACTAAACCTTTCTCTGAAATAAAAATAAAAAATTATAATTAAATGATAAATGAATGATGATTGATAGTTTTATGTTGCTTTAAATGCTATGTGATTGCTATTGACTTCTCTTACTCATTTGAGAGTACCATTTAGAGAAGGATGATTAACCTTAGAGGTTTGTGCCCATGGGAAATAATGCACCTAATTAAACAAAGTTCTAGTTTATCAATAATAAATTATGTTTAGGTAATGAAACATAGTTTTCATTTCAAGCATGGTTTTGTGAGACCCCATGGAGTTGATCCTCTTAGGTGAACATAGCACTCATCTCATCTTTAATCTCTAAATGCAAAACACAAGAAGGTTTTAGGTTGAAGTTGATAATCAATTATCCAATATTTCAGCACAAAAAACAAACATGATGACATTCAAAATTATTCTTTTAAAAAGGTACCCTAGAATGTCCATAATCTACATTTTTTTCACAAACATAAAGTAGTAGCTTATTGAGGAAAATAGATTTATGATATCAAATGGATAGAAATCATCTAATAGACCTCCGTAATATTAGCACAAATTATGCTATTATAGATTCTTGCTTCCACTTTAGATTGCAAGATTTTAAACCTTACTTGATCTAACACAAAAAAAAATCTTTAAAATATAGCATTGGGATTGGGTTCCACTAAGGTGCTATACTCTTTAATTGTTAAAATAGTAAGACAAACATTCAATAATATTTAAACTATTGCTTACAACTTGTTTTTATTAGTTTTTAAGGATTAAAATACATTGTTAAACTACCAATTTTTAGGAATTTAAGTTTTAATAGACCATTTGTTACATCCAACAAATAATAATAATAGAGTTCATATTGTGTTGCACTAATTTTTGTCTTGGATCTTAACTTCTAATCTATTGTATTGCTAGAATAAGCATCATCTTAGTTGAATTATTGATTTAGTGAATTTTCAAAAATTAAAATTAGCTTCATATTTGATCTACTTAATCCTAGCTATTATAAAATTTTAATTTTTATGACATTTACTTAAGCAATATAATGATTTCTTGATTTTTTCTAAGGAGAGACAAAGCAATACTTAGCAGGGAAAAATACTGACATGATCAATACATAAATTAACTTAATTCTTTAGAATAACTACTACTATATGTACTTTTAAGTGTTAGAAGTTTGTATAGTCATACTTGACAGGGTATTTCAAACTTTTGATAGAGTTTACCTTTGAATAGAGGTAAATAATACTCTCAAGAATTGGGCTATTGAGAGTCACTTGAGAATCATATATATTTTAAAGGTTACCTTCAAATTTAAGTTTTATTCATTTTAAAGATTATTAGGTGCTTGTTATCTTTAATTCTTAAATAATGGCATTAGGAGGTACTACCTTTATTCAAAATAAGATGTGGAGCAAATCTAAAAAGGACAACTAAATCTTACATCAAGTTGCTCATAGATATTATTATGCCTCACATGTTCTTTTTCCAAATAATGCAATTAATTATAACAAATTTAGTTAAATTAAAAATAGAAACGATAAAGAGAACATAGATTAACAATCATGCAAGGACAAATCGGGTAAATAAAAGCATAACAGGAAGTTAAAGAACACAAATTTCGCAATCTTTTAACTAAATTTAAAATTATTTTTATAAATAAAGACATAATTATACTATCAGATACATGCTTTCTAAAAAAAATATTAGTATTAACATATAAGATACACTCTCTCTTAAAACATCTCTTTATAATAAATTACTTAGTTCATATATTATTCTAATCATAATCTTTTTATTTTTAGTGGAATTATATTATAAATAATAAAATAAATTTTATAAAACTTAATAGGTGAATTTTTATCTCTAATAATATTTCAGTGTAAAATTATAATCATCAATAATAATAAAAGCATAATATTGCAGCATACTCATAATTAGATGTATCACCAATAAATATCACGCTTTGTATTATATATTTGTACAATTGAATAAGTTATATTGTTCATATAATGCTATACTTTCTTTTATTATTATAGCTTAATCATTCTCTTTTTTTTTTATTCACATATGTTTGTTATTTTTTTATTTTAAAAGAAACATATTTTTTAAATGAATATTATCTTATTTTGATAATCACATATATTTTCATCTTATATTTATTTGACATCCTATCAACTTATATGTAACAGCCCTAGTTTTATCTTATATTTTTTATAGAAAGAGCTCTGTGAGACGAATCCAACGATGTTTAATTTGTAATTTTCGGAGCTCTAATGAATAAATTATGAATTTTTGAAGATTTGGGATAAATTTGTAACGTAGAGGATAGATCTGTAATTTTTAAATGTCGGCTCAGTTCAAATCCGATTGGCGGAGGATATATTTGCAAATATAAAATTTAGAAGGGGTTTTCTGCAAAAACGTGGTTCACGAACCAAGGCTTACCAGTTTTCGACCGCGTTTATAAAAGGCCGACCGAGGTGCGTTTGGAAAAGCGCTTCTGCGAAAAACGGCGGCGAAGAGTTACCGGAGTGCGACGGCGAGATTTCGGAGAAATATCTTAAAGAAGTTTCTGCACGCTACATTAACATCCAACGAGGATTCCGGGAGCATTGGACGCGACAGTAACGGCCGGCGAGGATTTCCGGCAAGCGACAGTGAAGGCCGGCGAAGGCTTCCGTAAGGTAAAAAAAAAAAAAAAAAAAAAATATTTTTTTTATTCGTCGTTAGGGTTATTTAATTTTCCGGTGAGCGGGGGAGACCGAGAGGAGGAAGCCGAGCCGGATTCGGTTGATTCAGCATATGAAACAGCCGATCCAGCGCCGGCGAAAGATTTCGGCTTCGCCGGACGCGAGAGAGAGGGGGGACTGCGTGAACCGGTCCAGGCTTTGGACCGGGTTACGCCGTTGAACCGGATGCGGAGGCGCGCGGTCCAGCACTTCGAGCGCGCGGTCCAGCGCCCAGCGCGTGCGGTCCAGCACGCCGAGCGCCCGGTCCAGCGCCCAGCGCGCCCGGTCCAGCGCCCAGCGCGCGCGGTCCAGCGCGCCGAGCGCCCGGTCCAGTGTCGCGGGCGGTCCAGCGCCTGCGTAAGCCAGATTTATTTTTTTTGAAAATCCGTTTGGAAAAGCTTTTAGAAAGCTTTTTCTGCGCGGGCGGTCCAGCGCCGAACGTGCGCGCGGTCCAGCGGGCGGTTCAGTGCCGCGTAAGCCCAGGGATTAGTTTGGGGTGTGTTTGGGAAAGCTTTTAGAAAGCAGAATTTTTAACTATTTGGGAATAATTTTTAGAAAAAGCAACTTTTGGCAAATAAACATATTTTAACTTGATTATGTTTGCACTATGGCCTTGTAGGACATCAAGAAAACCAATTAGAAGTTGACAAGAAAAATTTGGTACAACAAATCCAGGTAGAATAATTTTCTAACCCTGTGATGTAGCACGATATTATGTGTTTTTACATGCTTTTCTTACTGTTATAGAATTTTGATTGTTGCATATGTTTATGATATAAAAAGAAAGGAATATTATGGTGTGGATTATTTATGCATTTGCATGAAAAACTGAAAAGAAAGAAATAACATAGAAAGAAAGAATATGATACAATATGCTAAAGAAAGAGATGAAACAATATGGCATGAAAGGACTTTTGATATGACATGGATTGATGTTTGGAAAATGACAAATAAAACAATGGGATTCCCAGAGAACATTATCCTCACCACTAGGCTCAGCGTGTGGGATCGCAGGGTATCGATCTTCGGATCAGATATCTGCCTAGTGTTATGTGCTATGACTCCATGATGATTACACCAGGCTCAGCGTGTTGGATCGCAGGGTATGGTACCATACCTGCCTGGTGGCACTAGGCTCAGCGTGTTGGATCGCAGGGTATCGATCTTCGGATCAGATATCTGCCTAGTGTTATGTGCTTGGTTGGATGCCGGCTAGAGGACAGTCATTGATGATTGGATCCAGAGGATAATGCGTCAAAGGGAATTGGGCCCGGTAATAAGCACAATATAAGGAACTTGCATTTCTTTATGACTTTCATTTGACATTATCTTATATGTATGTATGACATTCATCTTTACTGTTAATGGTATTTGTTATGCCTTTTATTTTCTTGGTTAAATATGTGGATTTATCTACTGAGATTTATAAAATCTCATTTAGTGCTTACATCACAGGTCATGAAACCACTATACCGAGAACTGGGAATGATGCTGTTACAGGGGAGCCCTTTCCAAGAGATGTGTGAGAGGGAAAATTTTAGTGTGATTAAATGTTTAAAAACATGTCTTTATATATATACTTTGGATTTTGAATTAGTGTTTGTCTTACCGTCGGGTCCCCACCTTTGGTTTGTTTATTTGTCCTCACTTAAATGCTGTATTTGGCGACTCTGATGATAACTTTGTGACATAATGGTATTAGATGTCGGTGGGGGCTTGACAGGGGAAAATTTTAGTGTGATTAAATGTTTAAAAACATGTCTTTATATATATACTTTGGATTTTGAATTAGTGTTTGTCTTACCGTCGGGTCCCCACCTTTGGTTTGTTTATTTGTCCTCACTTAAATGCTGTATTTGGCGACTCTGATGATAACTTTGTGACATAATGGTATTAGATGTCGGTGGGGGCTTGACAGGGTGGTATCAGAGCTTTGGTTTAGAAATAGGTGAGAAATGTGAGTGAGGACACCAGCACATCATATACATTTGCATGTTTAGTGATACTTTTTGCTTAAATGCTAGTTGTCAAATATCTTCTATGGTTTGCAGGATTGCAATATATCTCAAACCATAGAATGATCTGAATTTGGAAATATAAATAAGGGTAAAGAAAGAAAGTGACAAGGAGATACGCAACAGGAATTAGCACAAACTTTAGTCTCTTTGTTGCAATCAATTGGAAGCACTGGTAGTCATAGAGGAGAGGCATCTATCGACTTGGTGGTTGACTAATTTCAGCGGATGCATCCTCCTCCTTTTGTTAGGGAAGAGGATCCTATAATTGTTAAAAAATAGCTATAGCACATGAATATTATCTTTGAAAGGGACGTTGTGCCCAACTGACAGAAAGTTAGCTTTGGCAGTTTTGGTACTAAAAGATGCTGCCAGACTATGGCGGAGTTCTTGACATAAGCTTCAATTTTCTAGCCGACCAATGAAAGACATTTCTTGGGAAGACTTCACAAAAGAGTTTGAGCAATGGTATACGCCTCTATCAATCAAAGCTAAAATAAGGAAAGAACCGAATAATCTCAGGCAAGAAAATCTATCAGTTACTGCATATGAAATCAAATTCTCCCACCTAGCGAAATATGTACCCTAGTTAGTAACACCTGAAGAACAACGATGCTACATGTTTCGACGAGGCTTACGGGATGAAATTCGGGCAGCTTTAGTAGCCGTTCGAACAATAAACTATGTGGAGTTACTAGAGCATGCCCATACGTTTGAGCTGTAACTTAGTTTGCTAGTAATGAGCAAAGAAGAAGAGAAGAAAAGATTTGATCATCTAAAGTCTAAATTCATATTCACAAGAAAAAGAGGTAGTCTTAGTTTTTCAAGAGAAGAAACATTCAAGATATAGTAGGTTCAGACCATTGAACCAAGCACTAGCAGAGCTAGTTTGAGTTCAAATGGAATGAATAGATATGAGAAATATTAAAAAATGACATAATGGGAGAATGTAGATCAGAGTCTATCCGACCAATCCATGCCAAGATTGGTTGTGTGAACATAAAGTAAAAATAGATTGTTATGAAAAGAGAATTGAAATCCCAATCCCGGGAGAAAATAAAATAATCTATTTTGGCCAAGGAAGAAAAATTCCTATCATAACTATGCTCAAAGCTCAGAAACTATTGAAGAAAAGATATGCTGGATGTCTTGTTTCCATTGTGGACTTGGATAGATAATTTGATCAACCCTCAAAAGTACCAATAGTTAAAGAATATTTGAATGTCTTCCCAGAGGAATTATCAGAGTTACCCCCAAATAGAGAAATTGAATTTAAAATTCTATTGATTCCTGGTGCTGAGCCAATTTCAAAATCTCTTTATCGTATGGCACCTACTGAACTACAAGAAGTTAAAATACAACTACAAGAATTATTAGATAAAGGATTTATTAGGCCAAGTGTCTCCCCATGGGGAGCACCCATCTTATTTGTGAAAAAGAAGGACGGTAGTCTTCGTATGTGCGTGGACTATCGAGAAATCAATAAAATCACCATCAAGAACAAATATCCTTTGCCTCGGATTGATTGAGTTGTTTGATCAGTTACATGGAGCAGTTGTATTTTAAAAAATTGATTTGCGATCTGGATATCATCAGTTAAAAATCAAGCAGGAAGATGTTCCAAAGACAGCTTTCAGAACTAGATATGGACACTATGAATTCTTAGTACTACCTATTGGACTGACAAATGCACCAGCAGCTTTTATGGATTTGATGAATCGCGTGTTCAAGAAATATTTAGATCAGTTTATCATTATCTTCATTGATGATATATTGATATATTCTAAATCCCTAGAAGAACACGCTGCACATCTACATTTAACATTACAGACTTTGAAAGAAAATCAGCTATTTGCTAAATTCTCTAAATGCGAATTTTGGCTGTCCAAGGTCTTGTTTTTGGGGCATATAGTGAGTGCAGAAGGAATCTCAGTTGATCCTCAGAAGATTTCTGCCATTGTAGATTGGCCAAGGCCTACAACAGTAACAGAAGTTAGAAGTTTCTTGGGTTTGGCTGGGTATTACAGGAAGTTTGTGAAAGGCTTTTCCCAAATAGCCTCACCCTTAACAAATTTGACGCGAAAAGCAATAAAGTTTGAATGGGATGCAGCTTGTGAAGATAGCTTCCAAATATTGAAGAATAAATTGGTTTCAGCCCCAATTCTAACATTACCAGAAGGCACAGAAGGTTATCATATATACAGTGATGCATCTTTGCAAGGTCTTGGCTGTGTATTGATGCAAAATAAGAAAGTAATTGCTTATGCATCTAGACAGCTTAAGATACATGAAAAGAATTATCCTGTGCACGATTTGGAGTTAGCAGCTATAGTTTTTGCCTTAAAAATCTGGAGGCATTATTTGTATGGAGTTAAGTGTGTGGTTTTCACTGATCATCAGAGTTTAAAGTATATTTTTACTCAGAAGGAACTAAATCTCAGGCAACGAAGGTGGCTGGAGTTTATTAAAGATTATGATGTGGAAATCACTTACCATCCTGGGAAAGCAAATGTGGTGGCAGATGCTCTCAGTAGAAAGGCTAGTGCTAATAGTTTATTAACTACTATCCCAGAAGAAAGACAAGTGATCTTTGAGATGGACAAATTGCAATTGGAATCTGAAATACAAAGAAATACGATGTTGTTAGCTCACTTATCTGTAAGACCAGATTGGTTAAAGTCTTGTGGCACGGTCAAACAGAAAGAGAAGCTACATGGGAAGTAGAGACAGATATGATCGGTCGGTATCCAGAACTGTTCTAAATTTCGGGACGAAATTTTTGTAAGGAGGGAAGATTGTAACAGCCCTAGTTTTATCTTATATTTTTTATAGAAAGAGCTCTGTGAGACGAATCCAACGATGTTTAATTTGTAATTTTCGGAGCTCTAATGAATAAATTATGAATTTTTGAAGATTTGGGATAAATTTGTAACGTAGAGGATAGATCTGTAATTTTTAAATGTCGGCTCAGTTCAAATCCGATTGGCGGAGGATATATTTGCAAATATAAAATTTAGAAGGGGTTTTCTGCAAAAACGTGGTTCACGAACCAAGGCTTATCAGTTTTCGACCGCGTTTATAAAAGGCCGACCGAGGTGCGTTTGGAAAAGCGCTTCTGCGAAAAACGGCGGCGAAGAGTTACCGGAGTGCGACGGCGAGATTTCGGAGAAATATCTTAAAGAAGTTTCTGCACGCTACATTAACATCCAACGAGGATTCCGGGAGCATTGGACGCGACAGTAACGGCCGGCGAGGATTTCCGGCAAGCGACAGTGAAGGCCGGCGAAGGCTTCCGTAAGGTAAAAAAAAAAAAAAAAAAAAAAATATTTTTTTTATTCGTCGTTAGGGTTATTTAATTTTCCGGTGAGCGGGGGAGACCGAGAGGAGGAAGCCGAGCCGGATTCGGTTGATTCAGCATATGAAACAGCCGATCCAGCGCCGGCGAAAGATTTCGGCTTCGCCGGACGCGAGAGAGAGGGGGGACTGCGTGAACCGGTCCAGGCTTTGGACCGGGTTACGCCGTTGAACCGGATGCGGAGGCGCGCGGTCCAGCACTTCGAGCGCGCGGTCCAGCGCCCAGCGCGTGCGGTCCAGCACGCCGAGCGCCCGGTCCAGCGCCCAGCGCGCCCGGTCCAGCGCCCAGCGCGCGCGGTCCAGCGCGCCGAGCGCCCGGTCCAGTGTCGCGGGCGGTCCAGCGCCTGCGTAAGCCAGATTTATTTTTTTTGAAAATCCGTTTGGAAAAGCTTTTAGAAAGCTTTTTCTGCGCGGGCGGTCCAGCGCCGAACGTGCGCGCGGTCCAGCGGGCGGTTCAGTGCCGCGTAAGCCCAGGGATTAGTTTGGGGTGTGTTTGGGAAAGCTTTTAGAAAGCAGAATTTTTAACTATTTGGGAATAATTTTTAGAAAAAGCAACTTTTGGCAAATAAACATATTTTAACTTGATTATGTTTGCACTATGGCCTTGTAGGACATCAAGAAAACCAATTAGAAGTTGACAAGAAAAATTTGGTACAACAAATCCAGGTAGAATAATTTTCTAACCCTGTGATGTAGCACGATATTATGTGTTTTTACATGCTTTTCTTACTGTTATAGAATTTTGATTGTTGCATATGTTTATGATATAAAAAGAAAGGAATATTATGGTGTGGATTATTTATGCATTTGCATGAAAAACTGAAAAGAAAGAAATAACATAGAAAGAAAGAATATGATACAATATGCTAAAGAAAGAGATGAAACAATATGGCATGAAAGGACTTTTGATATGACATGGATTGATGTTTGGAAAATGACAAATAAAACAATGGGATTCCCAGAGAACATTATCCTCACCACTAGGCTCAGCGTGTGGGATCGCAGGGTATCGATCTTCGGATAAGATATCTGCCTAGTGTTATGTGCTATGACTCCATGATGATTACACCAGGCTCAGCGTGTTGGATCGCAGGGTATGGTACCATACCTGCCTGGTGGCACTAGGCTCAGCGTGTTGGATCGCAGGGTATCGATCTTCGGATCAGATATCTGCCTAGTGTTATGTGCTTGGTTGGATGCCGGCTAGAGGACAGTCATTGATGATTGGATCCAGAGGATAATGCGTCAAAGGGAATTGGGCCCGGTAATAAGCACAATATAAGGAACTTGCATTTCTTTATGACTTTCATTTGACATTATCTTATATGTATGTATGACATTCATCTTTACTGTTAATGGTATTTGTTATGCCTTTTATTTTCTTGGTTAAATATGTGGATTTATCTACTGAGATTTATAAAATCTCATTTAGTGCTTACATCACAGGTCATGAAACCACTATACCGAGAACTGGGAATGATGCTGTTACAGGGGAGCCCTTTCCAAGAGATGTGTGAGAGGGAAAATTTTAGTGTGATTAAATGTTTAAAAACATGTCTTTATATATATACTTTGGATTTTGAATTAGTGTTTGTCTTACCGTCGGGTCCCCACCTTTGGTTTGTTTATTTGTCCTCACTTAAATGCTGTATTTGGCGACTCTGATGATAACTTTGTGACATAATGGTATTAGATGTCGGTGGGGGCTTGACATTATATCTAGAATATAACCTATATGTATGTATAACTTACTAATCATCTTAATCGTATCATACTCTTAATATATTATGTCTTACATAAAGTATGAATAATATCTCAAAATATTTCAATTATATCATCTTCATATATTAGGACATACAAAAAGAATTAATGATAATAGAGAATAAGGTTTTTAACATTATCTAATATTAGTACTTATTAAGTCTCGCAACATGTACTATCCATTAATCATATATTATGATAATATTGAGATAATATTTTAAGAAATAATATTTATTTTTTTATTTATCATGTGCTTCAAGTTATTCTATATTCAGAACACATGTAAGTAAAGAATTCATAAGATGCTTGTATAATATAATATTATTATCTTTCTTGTACAATCCATTCATTTGAGAGATTGGACACGCATTGGACTTGGTGACTCAATATTTAAGTTGATATCTTAGGTTGTTCATATAATATGATCTCCTAATCATATATATACAAAGCTTCTTTAGCCAAGTTGGTATTGATTGGGTTATGTAGTGTAAAGCTTTGCATTTTCTCTATTTAGTTCATTGGATAGCATGATCATATTTTCATTTAGTGTTCTATAAGAAATAACATTTTCATATATTATGATATTATATATTGTATGTTTACAAGTGATGTAAAACTTGAGAATAGTAAAATGACTTTTAAACTAATGAAAAGTTTCATAACTTTGAACAATATAACAATAGTCATCTTACTTATATGAAATATATTAAATTAGAGAGTTATAGTTTCAAACATAGATATATACAATATTAAATAGTTCCATATAATATGATACAATGTCTCATACATGTATAATTCATTTGTCATTAAAGAAATTAGTTTATGACCAAAGTGTTAAACTGTAGTGTACAATACAATCATCCTCATTATATTTGTACAATTTTATATTAGTAGTGAGATGTATCTAAAGAGTTGAATGATCTATATATTATGTTTGACAAACTTGTATGATATTTAGATAGGATAATGTGATCAGTAATGTGAATAACAACTAATTTGACAAAATTTGGGAGATCTTTTGTTTAGTTGTTGGAAGATATTTGGAGCATTTGGGTGCTTGCAAATGTATATATAAAATGTTCAAAACTTAGAAAACATGTTAATCGTCTAGTGCACATTTTTAAGGAGTTTACATGAAGATTTTATTCAACTCAAGAAGGAATGTAAGGTTGTATTAATATTCAATTTTCTCATCATTTTTAACCATCACTTCATTATATTGCATTTACTTGAAGATCATATTCAACATTAGAAGGAAAGCAAAACTGCATTAATATTCATCTTTCTCATCATTTTTAGCCATCACTTCATCATGTTGCATTGGGTTATTTTAAAATTTATTATTTGTTATTTTATCATGTTATAGTGTGTCACTTACATAAAATTTGGTTGGCCTATATGATCTTGCAATTGATCTTTTACATTTATTCGTTTTCTCTTTTTTAGGATTTTATATTTAATCTTATACTAGTCGTTTTAATTATCATTGTAGTGTCTTTTGGCTCCATAATTTTTAAGGTCCTATGACTTGATGTTTTAGGCTTCTTTAAGTCAATGACTTTGTTTAAATATTTTATATAGTTTTTTGGCCTAGTGTTCTAAGCTCTTTTGGGCTGATATTTGTAAGGTTCTCTAGCTCGATGTGGATTTTGCCTACTCTATTTTTATGAATGATATTTTAAGTATAAGCTTAACTTTTAATCAGGTATGGATGTAAATCCAAATTTGGATTGAATTGCCTAAAAAATCATTTATGTACGTTTTCTTATTGTTATCTCACATAAAAGGTTTAAATTAATCAAGATTTTCTAAAATTAGTTTATGATAATCATTAAGAATTATTAAAAAGTATTTCATTGCATAGCTTATGATTTATTAATCACAAGAAGATGTAATTTGGATACAATTATACAATAAATCTTCAAATCTTAAAACATGAATTCTTTTAATGGTTGCGTGGATCACCTTTTATAGATGTGAAAGCCTTTAAAAGTATTGACATCGTCTTCAATACATGGACACTTGGTTGGTTGTTGAAGTTGCTTTCACACCTTTGTTGATCTATCAAGGATGCCTACAAATTACTATGCTTGCTTCTCTCAAGATTGCCTCAATGACATAGTCGTTAATGCATAACAATCTTGAGCAAGTCCCGTGATAATGAGCAACTACGTGAGATTAAAAGTATTATCAATATCACATGAACAATACTCTCAAAACACCAACATTATGCTTGAGACTTTAACTGCCCACCTCCATAGGCATAATACTATGCTTCTATACTCGATCAGGTGACCACTGGTCGCTATTGTCCTAAAAAACCTTTTAAACCTTCAACATTTCAAATACCTCAATTATACATAAACAATTAGGATATGCACATCAAATCCAAGCAAACATCAAATGCCTTCTCAAGACAAGTATGACTTGATTGAAAACTTAATAAATTTACCTTGCAAACAAATGTGGAGACAAAACTAAGTATTTTGCATTTTAAGGTGAATTACAATGACTACACATTTATCCAGTTTCTTTTTAGCATCAAATTATAAACAAAGAATATAAAAAACCTCTTATTTTAGTTTCACAAATAATTTTTAAGAAAATGTTAGATTGAAAATATTGTGAGTTGCTTAAAATAGAGATATTTGTATGAATATAATTAAATCTATAAGTCATAGAGAAAATTTCTTCAACTTAGAAGGTGAACAAAACTTTTTAAATAAAAAAATAAAAATAAAGAAGCAAAATTAGAGATAAATCCACTAATCAATAAAAAAGTACATGAATATGTAATTCAGATACAATTATACAATAAATCTTGAAATCTCAAAACATGAATTATTTGAATGGTTGTGTGGATCACCTTTTTAGATGTGAAAGCCTTTAAAAGTATTGACATCATCTTCAATACATGAATACTTGGTTGGTTGTCAAAGTAGCTTTCACACCTTTATTGATCTATCTAGGATGCCTACAAATTAATATGCTTGCTTCTCTCAAGATCGCCTCATTGACACAATTGTTAATGCATAACAATCTCAAGCTAGTCCCTTGACAATGAGCAACTAGGTGAGATTAAAAGTATTATCAAATTCAGATGAACAATACTCTCAAAACATGAACATCATGCTTGAGATTTTAATTGCCCACCTCCACATAACATAATACTACGCTTCTATACTCGATCAGGTGACCAATGGTCACTATTGTCCTAAAAAACTTTTTAAACCTTCGACATTTCGAATACCTCAACTGTACATAAACACTTAGGATATGCACATCAAATCCAAGCAACATCAAACCCCTTCTCAAGGCAAGTATGACTTGATTGAAAACTTAATAAGCTTGCTTTGCAAACAAGTGTGGAGACAAAACAAGTATTTTGCATTGTAAGTTGAATTACCAAGATTACAAACTCATCAAATTTCTTTTTAGCATCAAATTGTAAACAAAGAAGATAAAAAAAACCTCTTATTTTTTATATAAAAAGTTAAAAATATGTGGAAGCAAATAAAATTTTGACAAAAACCATTTACTAAAATTTTATTATTTTTGAATAAAAAAACATAAAAAGACCAAGACAAGCATCTCCTGGTAATTGCATGCAGCATTAAAACTCCTTCAACAAGAATAAAAGGACAAAACAAGCAAAGAAGCATTACTATTTTGTATTATTACTGTTCAAAACAAAGCAAGAGACATTTAGAATTGGATTGGACATAATTTTTTCTTGTTCTTATATGATTTTATATATTTCAAGATAATCTAAATTTAATTAAAAAAAAATGGTTATCATTTCACTAGGTGCCATATTCAATGTCACCAAATAAAAAAATAAATATAAAAATGATGGATCCATGCACTTGGTCTTTGAATCATTCTTCTTTGTTGTTCCATGTACTTGACTACAACCCTGTTTTTTTATTGAGATTAATTGTGTTAATTTATTGCTTTATTCATTAAATTTATTTTGTTTAAGTAAGAAAATATATGAAAATGTTGGATATTTCAATGAGGAATACTTTACATCAAAAAGAAAATAGATTAAGGGTTGATGTTTTGCATACTTATTTTACTTCGTCTCATTTTTTATTGCATATTTTATTGAAGGATTGAAACTTCTTATTTGTATACATATTTTGGGAAATCTGAAATAACATGTTATATAAATCATGAGCTTATCTAAGACATTATTCGGATCATAAATTTTAGTGTTATTTGATGTTTTGCTACTAATACAAAGTGCAGGCGGTAGATATTAGTTTTATATTATATATTTATATGATTTGGTATAATATATGATATGACATCATCAAATTTCTCATAATATCTTATGTAATGTAGGGTATGTTGATCTTAAACTATGGCTATATTGGTTGTTGGTTTACATTGTTAGCATTTTATGCATGACATCAAGTATTGGTGTCATACTTACATTGGTTGTTGATTTTAGCTCTAGTATTACGTGCAAGGAGATGGGTGTAACATCTTAGATTTTTTAGTATTGTCTTATTTTTTTGAGTTATATCCATTTTACAAGCAAATGACAAAATTTGCAAGACTTGGGCAATATCTTATGAGGAATGCTAAGATGTTATAATATGTATGATTATTAGAGCCATAATTGTATATGTTTTGGATGCTAACTATATTGATACTTATGGATAAAGATTTATGGATATAATATTTGACATATTTAAAAGTAGAGATGAAAATCATAACGAAAACATCACTCTAAAAGATAAAACATTTTATAAAAATATTATTTAAATAATAAATTAATAAAATTATTAGGTTTTATTATTGACATAAATTATTTATTAATATAATTGAATCCTTTTGATACATTATTTATCAGATATTGATTTACTATATTATTATTATATTATTTTTATTAATTTGTTATATTTATCTTATTGGTTGATCTGTTAAGTTCTTTGAAATCTCATTTAGTAATTATATAATATGATTTGTTTTTGCATCACATAGAAAGATCATGACAAGATAAATAATAGCCACACATAGTAGATGGCATACGTTTGAGAGGTTATTTCAAATATTAATTATGTATATATTGTATCTTACATTGCTGGTTATTATATGTAGGATAAAAATTTATATAATGTGATAGTTTTAGTATTTATAGTTGATAATTATAAATATATTAAAAACATATAAGAATAAATAAAATTTATAAATAAAATATTGCTTGGATAAATTTTTGAGTTTTTTATTAATTATTTATAATGAAAGAGTTAATAAGTTTTAGAGTTTGTCTTGCTTTCATTCCCTAATTAAGAAGTTATGACATATTGATTTCATTATATTAAGTTTTTTCTCCTTGAGTTGTTCTATACTTATTCAAGTAGATTTTATCCACAAAATAGGTTTTAATGTCTTAAGATCATGACTTCTTATATAAATATCAAAATTATTTTGTTAGTAATTAATATGAGACAATTCATCCATATATCATTCTATCTAAAAATCTGTTAAGAGCTATTCCTTATTAGGTGATCATACTCTTAAAAATCACCCTAATTCCTCTTTTAGTATATCACCCTACATTTACTAACTATCTTATTAGGTGCTAAGTGTCACAAAATCAATAGTTTTTACTTGGTTCATCCTTAAAATATATTGAATTAGTAAAGGGTTTACTCTAACATTAGGTGTTAATTTCTCTTTTAGTATTATCATCTTGGGTTTCATACAGACCTACGTAAGTATTGTCTTTAAAAAGATATCTCAACATCTTAAAATCATAATATTTTTTATAAATATTAAAATCATTTTATCAATGTCTATTATAAGATAATTTATCCTTATAGTTGTTCACATATCTTGGATCTCGTATGTCATATAATTGCTCTATAGTGTTCTAGCTTTTGATAATTTATTATTATTATTTTAATTTGAAGCATTTATTTTAATAATTCCAAATTGGGTTTAAAAGCATGATAAGTAGGGAATGGACAATTCCTTAAGAAAGGAATTGCCATTGGCATCGAGACAAAGGAAAGGGTGTAGAAAACCTGAGAAAGGAGGAATAAGGCAAGGGGCCACTAAAGCAAAAAGGAAGGTATGAAAATTGACATAAGCTAAGATGAGGAAGTGATCAAGTCAAGGAGAGGATCAAGGTAAGGAGGCAAATTTGGAAGGTTGTGGAGCAAATTATGTGTAATATGATGCCATGATAACCTTGGAGGAAGAAGAGTGAGAAATGTTAATTTGATCTTGAGAGGATGGAGAATTTATAACATCATGAGTTGAGGAGGGAGAGGAAGCTCTCTTTTACTTGAAATAGGAAAAAGGAAGTGTTGTAAAAAAAAACCCAAATAAGAAGGAAGATGGTGGAAGAGAAAATTGAATGAGTAAATGTTTGACAACAAAAGAAAAGTCTACATTCGAATAAGGAAAAGATAAGGGAAGGATGAAAGCAAGCAAGCAAGGGTAGAAACTTGGAGAGGATGTGGTGAGATTTTGTGATAATTTAGGAGTAGGAAACATTAGAGGCAAAGAATTAAGACTTGAAGGATAATGAAGATGGTTGCAAGGTGACAATCCTAAGCACATGAGTAGAGATACCCTTCTTTGCTTAAAAGATGAGGAGTGAAAGTTAAGGATGAATGGTTGATTTTGAAAAAAAAATGTCAAGTGGGGAATAATCAAATTTTAATTTGACAACACCATCCTTGTACATTCCTCCTCTCCATATTTCTTTCATTTTTTGTTGCTTTTTTCTTTTTCTCATCTTTTATCTTTAGCATCTTCTTTTTTGTTGAAAAAACTTCTATTTTTCTTCTTTATAGTTAATAATTATGAATATAAGTGAGGATCATCACATTTGTTACACTTTTCTTTTAATCAAAATTCTTGATGCACTTCTACCAAAATGATTTTAGTTTGATCAGTTAAATTTATTGTAAACTTATCATTCATTTGTTATGATAATAGTCAAATAAAATTTTCATGTCAATACTACAGCATGTAAAGTGTCATCATAAGAAAAAACATATATTTTAATCTTTTTAGTTATATGGTTCTCCTCTTTATATTCGTCGTTCTTATCTTAATGGCCTCTTAGTCTATACATTAGGTCAAGTATAAGAGGATTTCATTAGACATTTTAACATCAAAATTATGTTCAAACATATTTTAATATTAGACACAACTATATTTAAGATACAATTTTTAATTTTAATGTTACTTATAAAGATTGATTAATCAAACTAGATCAATTAACAATTGAGCCAATAAAATAATTCAAATTTATAATAGTATTGTGTGAATATATAAAACCAAGTGATACAAGAAATATATTTACCAATTAGTTACACATACTTGTTTTAATAATTTTTTTCAATGATATTTATAATATTTTTTTTTGTCTTTGAAAATTAGCCATTCTTTTTAATATTCTTTTAATTTGATTTTTTTTTTTTTTTTCAAGAAGCTCATTTTTTAAATCAAGTTTTTAATTTCTTGTTAAAAAAACACAAGAGGAGAAATCACTTTATCCGGACAGGTGAATAAATATGAAAGCAGCTCGTCTTCTTTGGGACTTCTGGTTGACTTCGTTTTTGGGGTTGTCGACTTTTCATTGCCTTCCCCGCCCTGACGTGTGGAATTGCCTCATCAACATGCCTTCCTCTCGCTTTCTAACACATCCCTCTTTCGTCCCCCTCTCCATTTTGATTCTTCTTCAGTCGCGGCTATTTTTACCTTCTCCTTGCAATTCCCATTTGGGTTTGCGCCAGTTGGCTTTAATCTTGTGCAAACAAAATAGTGCTACAACACAAGGTTGCGCTACAAATGGAGTGAAAAATCGTTGAAAGACGCTACCTTTGGGGAAAATGCAGTGTTTTTCTTTCTTAAGGGACCGGAAGAAGGGCAAGAAAGAACAGCAAAACCCTAGGGCCAGATCAGGAGCCGCATCCACTGCGACAACTTCCTCGTCCAACTATGGGACGAGCCGATCTTACGACTCGACCGGGGGGAAGCGCACGAGCAAGTCCTCTGCCTCGTCATCGTCGCAGCCGAGCATCTCGGCCATGTTCGCGGAGAAGGCGGCCGTGCTTCGTGTTTTCGAGCTCGATGAGCTCCGCAGCGCCACCAATGCGTTCAGCCGGAATCTTAAAATCGGGGAAGGAGGTTTTGGGACCGTTTATAAGGGATTTATTCGGTCCGTGGATGGGAAAGGCGATAGGATCACGGTGGCCGTCAAGACTCTTAAACGGAGAAGCATGCAGGTATTGCGTTTCGCTTATATAGCTACGATTTAGGCTTTGTTGTCTCAAGTAGTTGTTTTTATTCAAAGAAAATCCACTGCCCGTCAAACTTTTGGCAGTTGGTTGATGTCTTTTTCTTCTGATTCAAAAATGTATGATAAGCCTAAAATTTTTTATTTAATTTGGACGGAGCTATGAACTTATTTGTTGGCAGCATTCCAAGTTCACGTAGAAATATGCATTAAATTAGTAGGGAAAATTATTTAATCGTTATATTTCTTTAGAAGTTCTTGTTGGCATCATTACATAGGAGGTTTTCTTTGGCATTTTTTTCATGAATGAGCTCCAAATTTGAAGCTATTATAATTTCTCAACGCAAGGCAACTTATTGTCTAATCACTGTTATTTTATGTTGATACTTTCTCATAAAATATGCCTTGTCTGTTGTGATACTTCAATAACAGCAGAAGTTCGTATCCTCTAAATTGCCACAACTAGTTGATTAGATCTTATTGAAACACCAGAAAATTTAAAGCTTATTTGCAACATGTTTTAGGATGTCCTATTTAGTCAAGATAATACTATGTTTTATTTTCTCTTGCTTTCTTATAATGAAATTACTTGGTGTGAGTGCAACCATGCAGCTTTGGATAAATGTAAAAGTGTGGGGATCCTTAATAAAAAATATTAATTGTGATGAAACAGTCAAAGTTCTAGTAGTTAATAGTGGGTTGGATTGAATATTGTTGGATGCTTTTTATCATTCATTGACCCCCTTAGTTTTGTTGCCTCCTTTCTTATTTTATAGAATCTAAGATTTCTCTGTCATATGAAAATTGTATTTATTGGTAAATCTTGGACTTTAAATAGTCTTAAGTTATTTAGATGAACTTTTTACTTATTTTGATATGTATTTTCTTCAAAACGGTGGTTGATCATGTAGATGTCTACCTTTTCTTTATCCAGAAGAGTCCGTTTTCTTAGCCCCTTGTGTTATGCTATTACGTTTTTTGTTACACTTCATCCTTTTTTTTAAACATTTATGTGTATGTTTTATTACAGGATCATTCTCCTCATCCCACTTATTAGATTCCTCCATGAAACACCTTTTCTTCATCCTTAGCTAAAACTTGCTCCATTCTCTTCATTCTTCATCCTTCTCTCCATGATTCTTATCCTGTTCATCTTACATCTTTCTCTCTTTGCAACTATTGATGCAAAGAGTGACTCTAAGTGGATCACCGTCATTGCAAACCTATGAAACAATAGAGTTGCTGCTATCAAATGAATAATAACATAATAATAATGGACGTAAGGCTCATGGAATTAGGGAGAAAGGTATGGATAGTCTTTTTCTTTGATACTAGTTTAGCCATATGTTGATATGAAAAAGGGATTTGAGGGAGATTTATAATAGGGGATATTGTAATGTAGTAGAAAAATTACAATGCAAATTGAGGAGATTGTTCTCATAAGAGATACTTAGTTGAAAAGAAAATATGGTAAGAAATAAGAGAAAGATTATTGGACTGTTCACTTTTGTTCTCGTAAAAGCTTTCAAGTTGTTGAAGCTTGGGCAAAGAAAAGACTTTATGGTAGCTTATAAAATCTTTCAAGCAACTTATTGTTGAAGCTTGGGTTGAGAAAAGGCTTTGAATAATCGAAAGTCAACATGGTAATTACATAGCTAGGCTTTGAATAATCTTTCAAGCAACTTATTGATGTTTTTATAGCTTGTAGAGAACATAGCTAGGGTTGCATAGCATGCAACCAACATGGTAATTACATGATTAAAGGAATCAAGAATGCTTGATATAAGATCATTCCAAAATAAATACAACCATTCATGGAAACACTTCTTAAAAGGGAAGTTATTTACGTGGATTAATTCACATGTTTGAAGACCTTCAATGAAGAAATGCTTGCTTTGGATAAGACACTTCAGTGTAATCCTCAAGGAAGGCATCAACCTTAATGATTTCTTATATTGTGTCTTTTGTGTAATCATATAGTTAAAGAAAAAAATTACTTTTCATCTATCTTTATTTTCTAACTTCTTCTGATGTGGTCTATTTTATAGTACAATTATGTATTAAAAAATAGACACATATTTTATATAAAATGGACATATATGTTATTTATGCTGTAAGAACATAGGCAAAGAGAGAGAATGAGAGAGAAAAATAATTATTTTTTATTTGCATAATTGTCTCTATTTATTGCACACTTTTTTTTTTTTTACAAACATTCTTTTCGGGATATACACTAATAGAAATGTGGGTATAGTGTTAACAATATGCATTCTTGTAATGTGATGACTAATCATGCTTTGGGAAAGGTATCATCATTCCATAATTTATAAATTGCAAACAAGATGTTTCTTCTTTCTATTTCTATACTTTTTTTTGTCTTTCTCTGTCTTTGAGAACCTAGAGAAATCTTAGTCACCACCTTCAAAATTTCTTGATTTTCTTCATGGTAAAATAAAAAATATAGGGGATTTGACCCTAGCTTATGTTCTGGAGTTAGTGACATGAGACCTTATGCGAAGTGATGATTTTGGTGTCTAAAAAGATGAGCCTATAGGTTTTATTTACACTAATTTATCTAGATGGTATAACTTGCTCACATAAGGAGAACCAAGGCATACTTGTCCACATTTTCTCTTGGCAAGAACATATTTTTAGCAATGTGGAAGCCATTGGTTTAGATTAGGCACACAAATAGCATTCAACTATTTTAGACAAGTGTAAATGCAAAATGAATTTTGTCATAATTGAGATGATTACATGTGAATAAAAAAAGTGGATATCAAATAGTTGTATACACACAAACAACTAGTTCTGAACTTACAAGACTATTAAGTCATACAAATGTAACATACACGAAGCATTAATCCTTAATGGATGTTTGACACAATCAAAATTAGTTGCAAGAGCTCTTGGATAATCTTCATCCTAGACAGATAATTGATTATCTTGGGTAGTTTCAGGTAAAAGTGGCATTTTGAGTAGCACTTAGCAAAATTTTGTTGTTGAATGTGTTAGTGGTTTCACATTGCAAGGGGAGTACAACACCTCTAAAAGTTTGGTTGACATCCCCATTAGTAGGGAAGAAAAACAAATTTACTTAAGCTTAGGTAAGAGCAAATCTCACTTAAGAGAAAAGATAGAATATCATATGATTGAGCACATCATTAATGCGTTTTATAAGGTTCTATATATAGAGACTCCCAAGGCCTCCTCCCTAATGCGCATCAGCAATCTGAGATTAAATACCTTTGTAAAGAAAAAATAGCAAAAAACAAATAAAGAAAGATAATTTAGTAAGTTATGAACAAAAAATTTGTAGTCCTTTTTCTAATCTTTTTAATAATAAAAATTCCCTTGATTTGGGCTACTAATGAAATAGATATATAAAAATGCTTTTACCCAAATTGTAGATAGTTAATTGTCATGTGGGAATCACAATGTTTGATTGTAGAAGTGTTGTAAGATGAAACTAAAGAACTAAAGAAGAATTGGAAAAGATCATCTTTGTGTTATTGTGTGGTAAGACTCTAAAGTAGCATGTTGAAATTAGTCTCATAAGATGGAATCTAATTGATTCATGACCCTTGGTATGAATTGAGCTGATTTTGTGGAAGCTTGTGGAAGTTTGTCCTTCAGAAACTCGTTGGCGAGCCATGTTAGTCCTACAAAAAGCTTTGGCCATTTGCTAGGTATTTAGATTAGTTTTGAGAGGTACAGTCAATTGTCCTTGAGCAAAATCTTCATGAAAAAGGTCATTTGTCTCTTCCAAAAACTTAATCTTTACTATCCAAAAGAGTGCAATTGCTCTAACTTTGAGAACAAAATTAGATTATGCATCTTCTCTGTCTTTCATTTTAGTTGTCTTAACTCTTCACATTTTAGGTTAACATGAGCAAACCTTTGAATTTGGCGTCATCCCTATAAAAATTTTCCTAGATTCAACTTTTATGATTAAGCTTTTTCAAAGTGGTGCATTTTTATAATATAGAGTAGATCTTACATCTTTTTATACCCTTTTCAAATTTGAATATGGATCACAAAATAAAATAATGAGTTTAAAAGAGGTAATGGAGAATTTTTTTTATGGATAAGTTTAGAAGGAGATTAGAGGAAAAATATTTTTTTATTTCTTTTTTAAGGATATACTATTTTGGTTCCCAAAAAATATAGAAAATTATACTTGGGAGGTCTTTAAAGTTCCATTTAAAGGACAAGTGAATAAGGCGTACAAAAAGATCAACAATGTAGTAATTAATTTGAAGTGGCAAGGGGTGTTAGTAAGTGAATTTGATCATATCCTAGTATGAACGGTTTGAATTTATAGGTTCTCGCTAATATAACTTAGTTTATGAAAGTTTTAAGATCAAGGTAGTTGTCACCAAAAAGGAAATAAAGAAGAGTGGGGAACTTGGAGAGCAATTCAAGAAAAAAACATGTAAGAGGTGGAGTAACCATTATGGATGGGAAGAAAAATGCTTGTTCAAAAAGATAAGATGGCCTTAGATTTTGATTATTTTGCCACCAAAAAGTGATGAAAATGTTTGCTTTGATGAATTAAGAGTAGAAAAAAAATTAAAAGTCATAGGTGGGCATTCTGTAGTAGGCGATTCAAATTAAATTCCTTCATAGGGGATTCAATTCCTCCAATTGTTAGGGAATTAGATGACTCAAATAAGGAGTTTATATAGAATGACAACGTATGATATTCAAATGTGGTTTGCTAGTCTCTTTTATGTGGCCACAACAATGAAATAATAGTGATTCTATTAGAGGGGTCAAGGAATGGTTTGACTTCTTAAACAAGGATAATGTTCCAAAGTCTTTCCTGTTCTTCCATAACAATCTCTAGAGAAGAACTAGGGAATAAAAACATGGTGTATCATCACTCTATAACTTCAGTTAACGTGAAGGTTTTTGGTAGTGGAGATCCTATGAGTAATGATAAAAGAAATTAGTTAGTTATTTTTCCATCCACTGAATGTAATGACAGTAATGATAATATTAGATGCTTGATATTTAGGCACTCTGGGATTGATTCATGCATATATGGTAAGTACAAATTACAATGTAAAATTTATAGTAGATATAATATCTAATGTAATTTGGTTTGTTGAATTATATCAAACCAATAAAAATATGTGAGAATTGGGGCGTAGTCTACACACTAACGATGCCTCTTTGATTGGTTATATAAAAAAAAGATGAATTTTGGGAGAGTGAGAACTTTAGTTGTAGAATATTTTTTGTAGACATGAGGTAGAGGAACTAAAGATAGAATTGCAAAGTGCAAATGCCAAGGCAAAGGTATTAAAAAACTAAAGGAGTTAAGAAAAGTTGAGACAAATTGATTAATAGGAGATGAAATTTGTGAAGAAGTTGGTGTCGATGAACGAAAAATTGTCAAAAGAGAAGGTCGACCTTCAAAAGGGGCCTTAGAATAATATTCCAAACCCCTCCAACTGGATCCCATTTTTGTTGAACTGTCTCGATTGTCCTAAGCCAATGATCTTATTGATTCTAAACTTAGACTTGAAGTTGCTTTTGAAACCTTATATCTAATGAATTTCTCCCTCACCTGAGACCAAATAAGAAAGCCATTTCATATGCATAAGTTGATACATGAACAAACAATGTGGATACAATCATGTATTCACAAAGGGAGGCCCCAACTCACTCGTCGAATCGTAGGAATCAAGATACACTCTTGAATCCGTCATTAAAGGAAAAACTTGACAATCTAGAGCAGCGATGGGAAAGTCTAGTAGACACTTTAGTTCACCACAAAGAAAGTAATTGAATAAATTTTGATATAGGTAAGAAGGTTGATGCCTTGAAAGGAAACAAAAAAATATGTTGGAGAAAATAAAGAGCTTGTGACCAAATTTATGATTGAAACTTGCGATGAAAAGACTCTAAAATTTACCTGTCAATCAACAGATCTATTTGAAAAATTAAAAGAATTTGTTTGTTTATTTATTGTTTTGTTGAGAATGGGCTTTGAGGCATCAATGATTTTGTTGTTGTGACAAGGCTTATTATGGAGGAACAACTATCTTCAACAAATTCCTTGGAAACCCAACCCATCCTTTTCATAGATTTGGATATAGCCAATACTAAATTTAGATGAAGAGATTAGAAATATGATGTAAGCTGTGGTGCTTTAGTTCTTGAAAAAACAAAAGGTAAGTTTTCTCATGTTTACCTACGTTTAGTGTTTTTCGTAGTTTTTTCAATCATTTTAAGTATCATGTCTGCAACATTCTACATGTTCATGCTTTTGCATTGTACTAATAGTTTGTCATGCTTCGTTTTTGTAATCCAAATATGTTAACTGCATTATGGAGGCATAAGTTTTATTTGTGTTTTGTGTGCTTATTATGTGTTTTGGTATGCACAATGTTTGGCGTCTTATTAATATAAAAAAATATTAAGTTAAAGTGTATTGGATTTTCATGTGTATCATAATTGTATGTCATGCACAACCTAATGTTACTTCGTAATAATTTTTCATTCTCTAAGTTGCACCAAGTTTTTGTTTCCATATTTCCAAGCATGTAACTTGATTTTAAATATGAACTGATGTTTTGTAATTATTGGACTTTTTTTTTATTTTTAACATACACAATTTTTGTCATTATAACCAAGTAATTTTGACTAAGTTTTACTATTGTCCAACTAGGCTACTTAGGTAACATTAGCACTCATGACTAGAGTTGTTTGCAGAAGCATGTTATTGTGGTCTTTCAAAATTTAGATTTGGCTAATTGGTGATTAAGGTCATTAGGACTTGTTTTTACTACGGCTCACTGAATGAAGGCGCTAACTATTCTTGATAATTTTCATGTTTGGGGTTGTCGGTGCTTTTAGATGCTTGGCACTTCCTAGGATTTTAAGTCCCTTAAGTTGCCTATTCTTTTCTATTTTATCATTGTAGAGCTGAAATTCTTAGAAAAATAAACAAGTATGAATTTTTAATTACTACTATGGATTTATGCTATGTCAGATTGGAGTTACTCAAACTTAGTTTTGAGGTTTTGTTGTCAAGTCGAACCCTTATTGAATCAAGTATTCTAATTCTTAAGTCTTTGATCCAAACTATTTACAATTTATATAAGCATGGTTTAGGCATTTCTCTAGAGTCCCCTCCTAATCTGTGTATTTCATCAAGCCATAAGTTTTATACTATAACTTGTGGATTAAAAATTCATTTCTTTAAGTATAAATAATTTTTCATAAACTTTTAATGTTTCTTTGTTCAATATCATATTAGCAGGTTTTACATTTACATGATGAAATGCTTTGTGTTTATATGGGTTGGATCTAAGGATTTAACCTTTTTATTGTACATAGTAGGATATTGCTTTCATATGTTTGCAACTTATATGCGCGTGGTTCCATCATGTATTGTATCATCTACGGCCTTTTAAATTTCATTATTTTCCTATGACCTGTGGTATGATTGGCAATCAAGTCATTATGAACCATCAGATCCACTGCAAAAAATGCACAAGAATGTATGTGCTTGTCATAATACCTTTTAGTACAATTTCTTGTAATGCATTGTGCTATGAATATCTCCTTTAGCCCTTCTAGTAGATCCAGAATGCAATTATCTTGCTTCTAATTTTTCTGTCAATCATTGTGCCAACTGATCTTCTGGATGACTTGCTGTTGCGTCCACCATTTTCATGCAGTGATCAAGCTCAATTTGTATCATGGCTTTTGATCTATACATGAGTGAGAAGGGAGTTTCACTCGTGATCATACTTGGAGTTGTTTTGTATACCCATAGTATACTGAAACTCTTTCGTGCTATTTTTTTTTTTTTTTTTTTTGCTTCTGTAAGACATTTTTGCAATGTATCCATTATCATTATTTTTGTCACACCTGCCTAACTATTTGTTTTTGGTGACTTATGGATGGAAAATTTTACAAAATGCCTTGTTGTTGATCAAAACTTTGTATTACTTTGTTGTCAAAGAATTTGTCATTTTCGTAACTATGGCCAGAGGAATTCCATATCTATATAAATTATTCAAACATAAGTAGTTTATGTGGGGCCCCTCCACTTAATTACATAATTTAATCAAGTTATCAGCTTTTGTTTTTGTTAAAAGGCTATATCAAATGCACCCATAAAATTCATTCTTCAAGTAGTAAGCAACCAATCGCTTTCAATGGAGGATTTGGGGGTTGAAGTTGATCGACAAAGGACGTTGCCATGAATTTGGCATATTGGGCATTGGTGGTTGAAGACTGTTGCATCATTTGCTAAGGCCTAGGCAATAATATCCTTATTAAATGATATGGGATTTAAACATATGACAATTCGAGTCACTCACACTCTCCACCATGAATATTCCTCGACACTAATGCTATGGTTTTAGATGCTTAAGCAAAGAAAGATCTTTGATATTTTTGTTCAATAAGCACATATTGTATGTTTTGATGTCACATCTACTGAGCATCCATGACATTGCAGGGAAGCTTCCTAAATTGATGATATGCAATAATGTCAACAACCACCTTATCTATGGAAGAATTTTCAATTGATGGTTGCACTTCTTTCATATCAAGAATATCCAGAATTCCTTTAGCAAGCTAATCTGCCAACCTGGTCTGATCTTTAGGAATTTGATAAAACTCTATTTGCATGAAACTTCCTTTAAGCTCTTAGGCTAGGTGAAGATATTTGTTAAGGACTTCATCTTTGTTGTCAACTTTTTGTCGAATTTGACTAATCATTAGTTGCAAGTTATCAAAGATTTGAATTTTTTTAATCTCTAAGTGCCCTAGGATTTGATTATTATATAAGTAGAGATCATGGAATGCTTCAGTATAATCCTTGCAGAACGTTCTTATACAACTCTAGTACTAATGAATTCTTCAATTGAGGCCCTGTTGACAGAAAACTTCCATAATTGTTCTTTTGGTATTTTAAGAAGTGGTTTCAAAGTAATGAGCTCTAACACAACATTAGCTAATCCCTATGCTTTGATGTTCGTCCTTATGATAAATTCAATATTGTACTCAATTTGATTGTCCATTTTTGTAGCCTTCAATAGATTTTTGGTGTTCCAAAGTTTTTCTTTATGAACTGACCTGTTTTGATCTTAATGGAGTATTCTTCAAAATATGATTGCAAACTTTTAATTTCTATGACAAGTGCTAGAAATATCCTCTACAGAATAAGGTATCTGATCGTTAGATCCCATAAAATGTGACTTGTGTTATATATAGGCCTCACTAACTTCATCCCATACTAAAAAGATCCCAGTGGCTTCAGCACACAAAGGTAAAGTGGGAGAGTTTTAGCTTTTTTCAGTTTCTAATACATAATATATCAAGAATTACATAAGTAGGCATGTTGTGCCCATTCTAATTACTTGTTAAATTCCAATTATTTGAAAAAAAACGAGGGAAAATTCTCACAGAACTTTGTTCTTGAAAATTGGCCATTGTTCCATGTTCTTGACCGAAAAGTAGTAAGTTTTCTTTTATATGTTCCTTTGGGTGCAGAGTCCAAATGTCACAAATTTATAGTACTATGATTTATATAATTTCAGAACTGCAAGATGTTTGTATTTTTTCTGCCTTTTCCAATTATCCCTTAAAAGTTAGGAGTTAGCTGAATTAAAGATTGTATAGTTATTCCTTTTTTCTTGGTGAATTTGAAAATCAAATAAATTTTTGTACATTTTCAACCAGGGACATAAGCAATGGTTGGCTGAGGTCCAGTTCCTCGGGGTACTTGAACACCCAAATCTTGTAAAACTAATAGGATACTGCTGTGAAGATGGTGATAGAGGGATTGAAAGGCTGCTGGTTTATGAATACATGCCAAATAAGAGTTTGGAGCACCATTTATTTGGCAGAATTTCTTCTGCAATTCCCTGGAATGTAAGACTGAAGATTGCCTTGGGAGCTGCAGAAGGCTTGGCGTATCTACATGAAGGTTTAGAACTACAGGTCTCCACTTACAAACTTACTCAACAAGTGCAGTGCTTGATAATCTATTCTTACGTTCTTTGCTTCCTGGTAGTAATAATAAATTTAGTGAACCTTTTATGTGTGCTGTGGTTGGAGCTCTCTGTTGCCACGCTCACTATGATTTAACCAATAAATCAAAGAGTAAAATCCTTGGGAATATGTGATTTATTGTGTTTTGAGAATGGTTTATTAGTTGAATTGTGACTTATGCAAGAATAACTTAACCTTAGAGAGCATCATTTTCTTAATACACATATTTGAGAGCTAAGAAACCCTAAAGGAGATATGACAAACTAGTGCTAAGGCTCGAAGCAAGATTTTTATGATTCCATTTTGCACAACCAACCTGTCATCACAATTCTAATATAAAAAACGCCATGACATATAGCCTTGTGCATTACCCCCTTCAAGTCTTCTGGAATGCTTACAACATGCTCTAATTCTACATTTCCATTGCCATCCACTATTGGCTGCGTGGTGAACCCTCTATTGATTAATATTTCTAGCGCTAAGTCCAAAGATTGGAAGAGTTTCTTTACCAACCAAGCTTACTTGGATTAGCACTTCAACTTCTTTCCAAGCATTGGGCCTGATATCTCATCTAATTAGGTTCAGATTGCATGGACTGGCTGTTATTGGCAGCATTGTTTGGTGGGGTTATGCAAGGTAGACGGCCACTATACACCCATCTAGGCACTACCCTTGACAAAATTTGGAAGATTTTTGGTATTCAAAACATATGCTCTTGATGGGTTTTGCCTTTTTAATTTCACTTTTGAATTTACAGTTGAAAGGGGTAGGAATCTATGTTTACTGCCGGAGCAGAATGATGGCAAAATTGAAGACAAAAGGCACAAAAGCAAACCATAGAAAACTGAAAAATCTGAACAAATTATAGAACAATTTTACAAAAACTAAAATACAAAGAAAATGATGGCATTTTAGAAAACTTGAAAAATCAAAGTTTTAGATGTTGTTAATATGATCTAACAATGTCAAAATTTCATGACAATCTGAAGTGATTTGATGGTGTAATGAGACCAAACTGTAAGGTCGTCGGAAATAGGGAATCTGTAGAAACCTGGTCAGATTTTAAAACAAACTTGTGGTAAATGGTTCCAAAGGTTTCCAAAAAAATTTGAACATCGAAGTTATGGTTCAGATCAGTGTCTAGCAACCTTCTCAATTTTATGTGATTTTGACTTGATTTACCATGGCAATAGACTGAAGCTGTACAGAAAAATTTAAATTCTGGACTGAAGAAGATTAGTGATTTCAAATCTCATTTTGATGATCTGATGATTAGACACACAAAGCATCAAAATTGAACTTGATTGTTAGCATTGCCAAGTTTTACAATAGTTGGACCATGTTTGTTAGGGGAAATGATGAACAATGGATGCACTATTGATTTTGCACTGAGAATTTTCAGTTTATAATAAAACATGATTGATGACATACTAAACTTTGAGAACAATATAAAGTTTGAGGGATTACATAGAAGCACAAAGAAAATTCATAAGCACATGATATTTTTATAGGATTGAATGCATGATAGCTACATGTCTTTCTTTTGAAGTTGTATAGATTGTGAATTTCTAAGGGTGTTGACACTTGAACTAAGACAAAGAGAACAACAATTCCATTTTAGAGTTTTAGGGAAACATATTATTATGAATCAACTCAATGTTGGCAATTCTATTCTCACTTCTGCAAGTATGCATTGGGGTGGATGTCCGTTGCAGTTTCCCTGCTACAATTTGCCTTCACGTTAATGGTTTGCTGATTGATTAGGATATTCCATATGGTTGGCAATCAAGTCCTTGTGCATGTGGCACATTCTTCCTCTTGCCCATTTTCCATTAAGGATTAGATTCAGCATCCCATTGATTTTTGTGTTACTTTGGTGCCTACTTTCCCTCCTGTTGTGCATGTGGGAGGAAGAAGTATGAAAACCAGGAGAATCAAATCCTTGAATTTTAATCCAATCAAGCAACCAGAATGGCGTCCTTCCACCAGTGCTAATTTCCTTTCTCAGAGATTCGATTTTACTTACCCTTCTACCACTTCATAGCCCATAAGAACTACCCCTCACCCCCTCAATAATTCATTATTGGTTATTGCTCAAAGTCCATCACCTCCTTCCATTCATATTGTTCCCTTTTGCTTTTCATCACTCCATTAGAACCCAACTCCATCAGTCTTTTTGCCTGATCCACCTCATACTCCTGACCCTTTTTGATACGATTGGGTTTAGCGTATTTGGTTTGATCAAGGCTTGCTTCTTTTTGTATTATATTTTCTAGTCTGTTGTGGAAAGTTTTGGGTGTTGTAACCTTTGGCTTGGCATCTCTTTTCCATCACCTCCTTCCATTCATATTGTTCCCTTTTTACTTTTCTTCACTCCGTTAGAATCCAACTCCATCAGTCTTTTTGCCTGATCCACCTCATACTCCCGGCCCCTTTTTGAAATGATTGGGTTTGGTGTATTTGGTTTTGACCTAAGCTTGCTTCTTTTTGTATTATAGTTTCTAGTTTGTTGTGAAAAGTTTTTGTTGTTGTTTAACCCTTTCATTTGGCATCTCTTCTGTCGTTGAATTGTTATGATTATTGATCAAATGTGTTATCCTTTGTTGGTTTACTATTATATTTGCTAATCTTGATCGATATATCGGGTCATTTTGATCTTGATCGAGGTTTCCATCTTTATTGTTGTTGGTAAACTGCGTATGCCACCTGAGTGTTATTGGGACATCTTTCTTCATGTGTTGCCTTCTGGCTCATGTTTTGAAATTTTTCCTTTTGGCTCATGTATAGGGTTGTAAATCTACTTCCTTTTGGCTCATGCTTTATAGTATATTAAATGGAAAATAATTTTTTCAAGTAAATCTGTTTATTTGTAATCAATAGAAAAATATATAACATGAAGATATGTTAATATAGTATTATAAACTTTTTATGAAAAATTTGGTTGAATATAATTTGGATAAATTGAAATCTAAATAATAACATTATGTAAATGTCAACATTATCAAAAGTTTATCGCTATTTTTTTATTATTTGATTCAGTGTTATTTGACCAACACGTAGATGTATCTTAAATTTGAAAGATATCTCGATGCCATTTTTGAATTGCAAAATTATAGCTTTTAATAAAGTTATTTGAAGACATGATTAACCCTTACCATTTGCTATTTTAAAATAACATAGCATCATTTCACATAACAACATCATTAAACAAAATACTTCTTAATATTATCTATATGACATGATTATGACAAATATGCTTATATATGAAGTGTGGATATCTACTTTGATTGCTTTATTTTTGTATGCTACTGCCTATTAATTCCCTTGGAGATTGTCATACTGGGTACTCTAAAGTCAGCTTAAAGTGGTACTCGAATGCCCTTGACCTCAATATAAAAGCTTATCTCTTATGTGTCCTATACTTTAATGCACCCCACGGTCCAAATGTCTATGTTTCACCTAACTTATTAGAGCATAACTTATTCAACTTTGGTTGGATCCCATGGAATGTTTTGTTGCTTGCAAGTTAATCAATTGAAGTGTGTCCCTGGTCTTCTTCTCTACGAGATATTCCAAAATGTTTGAGCATATCTCATGCCTATTTGTTAAGTTTTGTGGTGCAAAATGACATGTTTAGTAACAATTTCTATCTGTGTAGGTCATTTATAGGGACTTCAAAGCGTCAAATGTCTTGTTAGACAGTGATTTCAATCCAAAATTGTCGGATTTTGGGCTTGCAAGGGAGGGCCCTGAAGGAGACAGAACTCATGTTTCAACTACGGTAAAGCTCTTTTTTGCAATAAACATTGAGCTGAAAAAAAATTTTGTTCATTAGGAATGAAAACTTCTTCTGCATTCTTCATTCTGTAGCTCACCTTTTGAATGCCCATCCTTTCTTATATCAGAGATGTGTTACATACTTTTGCTTGTTAATGCTGTCTTTGTTGAGCAGGTGGTTGGGACTCATGGTTATGCCGCACCGGATTACATCGAGACTGGCCATCTTACGACCAAGAGCGACGTGTGGAGCTTTGGAGTAGTCCTCTACGAGCTCCTCACCGGCCGAAGGGCGCTCGATGAGAACCGCCCGACCAGCGAACAAAGGCTTTTGGAATGGGTGAAGCAGTTTCCCATCGAAAGCAAGAGATTCAACATGGTCATGGACCCCAGGTTGAGATATCAGTATTCCCTGAAAGCAGCAAGGGAAGTTGCTAAGCTTGCCAATGGCTGCCTTTCGAAGCTGGCCAAGGAACGACCCAAGATGAGCCAAGTTGTGGAAGTACTCAGGCAGGTGGTGCAGATCTCCGAGTCGGGTGCTGCGGCCCAGGGAGATCCAAAGGGGAAGAAAACTGAGTCATCAATGAGTTGATGATATATGGCAATCCACTCCTCTTGTAAACATCATTTGTTATTCTTCATAGAGCACTTAGTGTGGAAATAAGAAAACTAGACCATGAGTTATTGTCATTTTGGTTTAATAAATCTATCTTTGAATACATTTACTTCTTGAATTGTGTTCATATATGTTCCAATGTATCTAAAACTATGTAGTTATGATGTATGTTTTGTTTCTAGCAAATACCTTTAAGGCTATCTTTAGGGTTTTTAGTGCTATTTTAAGGGATCATGTTATAATTTCATGAAGGTTTTATTTTTTTGCTTTCCTTCTTAAACTCCAATGCATTTGAAATGTCTCAAAACAATTCTTCTAATTCTTTTCTTCTCTTAAGAAAGTGATACATTTTTATGGTAATCATTTTGTTTTTGTCTTTCAAATGTATTTTTTTGTGATTATCTTTTATGTTTATTAGAGAAGATTTGGTTATGTTTATGACATTTAACCCAAATTGAGATGTAAATTAGTTTTAATTTTAAATCTTTGAGAAAAATTAGTCCTAAAATGTAAAATTAGATGTAATTTAGGCTTGCATTTAGGTTTTAGAATTAGAGATTCATATCAATTCTCATCAAAAATAAGTGAGAGAGATCTAATTATTATTAAAAATTTAAATTTTTAATTCATTTTATTTTTAAAATTCCTTTTTATCCTACCTCATTGTTAGTCATGAGAAACATCTTTGTAATATTTTTTTGGTAATATTTGTTTTATGAAATTGTAATTCTAAACCATAATTAAAGTTGCTAAAGATCTAAAAGCCAATCTATTGCATTGTTTTTTTGGGTTACACAACTATGCATGCTAACTAGATTAGCATGAGAAGAAATATATTTATTATGCATTATATGTAAAATAAGATTAAACTTATATTGTAACAAAATCTTATAGATACAATATGTTTGTCTAATAAAACAATAATACCAAGGTTTATTATGAAAAAAATATTCAAATGAGAAAAAAAATTAATGTAAGATTTCACAAACTAATACTAATCATTGAGAAAATTATAAAAATTATTTATTTTTATAATATTTTTGGCACATTTACATACTAATTATGGTGAAATAAGAAAGAACAACAGTTTAAGATTTAAAAAAACGAAGATTACAATTCAACAACAATAGTTTTTTTTAACTTGAGCAGCATTGTGATTCAAAAAAAAAAAATCTTAGAATCTTCCTTGAAATAAGGAATTAACAAACTTTGGTTTCATAGAAAGATGACCCGAATGTTTATATTTCAACGACATTAATTTTTTTTTTAAATTGACTAACTTTTCTCGAGTAACATCGTGGCTTAAAATACACAAATAATCTTTGGATCTTAATTGACCAAAATTTGTATCTTGAAGATCATCTTGAAAACTATTTCATAATGCTTTTGACAAATTTACATACTAATTAAGATGAAATCAATAAAGATAATGTGTAATATCACTATGCATTTAGTACTAATGATCGAAATCAAAGAAGTCATATTATATTTGAAATCATCTCATACTAAGATATAATATAAAAGAAAATACTTGTCATATTGTAAAAATTACTGACAACATACGACCAACAATTCCTTTTATTTGCCAAATACCATTATCTTTCATGTTATATATTGTATAAATATAGAGTATACCAAATGCCATAAGATACTATATATCAAAATAATATGAGAAAACAAAAATAATATAAAATAAGTGATGAGAAACTATCTATATATGCAAAATATGTCAAATGATAATGTATTAATTATGTATTTATATCATAATTATGAGATTTATTTATCTTATTTTAAATATAACATTCTTTTTTTAGATGGTATCTTTTCTTGGTTTTCTATAAAATAAATTTATATTGAATTATATTATAATATATTCATTTTTTAATGTTCATAATCCTAACGTATTCCTAATTTATAAATTTATAAAATTTCATAAATTTCCTTTACCAAACATACTATACTTTAGAGTAATGTACTTCACATTCAAATAGTATATACAATATATTATAACCTATGTATTGTGCATAAAGTACCTCTAAGCTCATGTACCATATGTGTTAAGCTCATGTACCATATGTGTTCTTAATATACAATACTCGAAGCTTGACGTATTATATATTGTACATAAATCATAAAACTATTATTCAAATTTATTCTCAATATTTTTTAAAACCCTTAACTAAAATTATAATTATTAAAATCAATTCAAAATATTGCTATAAATATGAAATACAAATAAATTACCTTAAGAAACCTTTAACTCTTTTCTTTCTTTACTTCCTTCGTTTCTCTATTACGAGGCTCTTCCTTATTCTTTCATACTTTCAATCAAAACCCTTCTTCAATATTTTTATTTGGTTTGTTAAACAATAGCAACTTTTCTTCCACTCCTACAAGCTAATAACACATTCGTTTCTCCTCTCAACTTCACTCAAATCATCTCCTCATATAGTTGGTTCCTTCCTTATCTCTTATGTAATCCTTTGTTTTCCTTCTTCTCATTTGTTTTTTTTTTCTTTTCCTCAACTTACTTAAAGCACATCTCCTACTCGACTATTTTGATTTATTTATAATGTCACAATTTGATTTTATTATGTTGAACTATTATCCTTTTTATTTATTTTTGTTTATCTCTAAAAGATGTCATAATAAGTTTTTTCTTTTTTTTTTAAATACTAAAAATTTGCTAAGAATTATTATTATTTAGCATTTTTATTATTAAAATTTTACTCAAAAATCACTCAACCTCTTTAGTCATTGAAGACTCACCAACTTTTGTTTTATTTGTTCTAAAGTCATGTCATATTATAATAAGTCCAATCTTTTAATTATTACAACCTATAATATTATATAGAGATATCATTCATATTTATTTATATATAATTTATTTTAAAATATTCTTTTTGAAAACATCTATTCTAAAACTCCTTTTAACCTAAAAGTCTTTACTTGGTCAACATTTTTTTTAAATGTGGTACTAATTTGTAAGCATTTTAGAATTTATTTTAAGAGAAATAAAATAAAAAAACATCTAGAAATATTTCTCCTTACAGCACGATAATTGAAGTTAACAAGAGATTAAAAAAAAAAAAAAGAAATGGTGATATGCAATCTCATCCGACGAATATATGACCGCTGACGTGAAGCTTATCCAACCATTAATGTTTATTTCCTTTCAAAAAAAAAAAAAAACCATTAATGTTTATTCGGTAATTGTTTTATGTCACAGAATTTTCATAATATTATATAATTGATTTTTATTTATAGTATTATATATTTGAAAGAATAATAAAGAAGTTTGCATAATTTTTAAAATATGCATCATCATATTTTAAAAAATATTATTTTTTAAAACAATCGTCTTATTTTTTTTCATAACAAATGAAAAAATAAATTTTTATTAAATACTTTTGAAACATAATATAAAAAAACTGAAGTTTAAATAATATTTAATAATAATATTTTAAAATAAATTATTAATTAAAAAGATTAGTATTCTTCAACAATTTAGTCGAGTCATACTTTCCTCGATATATGCAAAGGAATAATTTTTTTGTTCATATAAATTAAAAACACACAATAAATGTGCATTAATTATCCCTATTTTTCTAAATCAAAATAAGAAAAATTTACACGCAAAGAAAATGATAAAATCCCTAAACGAAGTCCACCAGCCATAATAATTGATAAATTATTGACTGGCGGCTGCCGGAGACGTCGGTGTCGAGCAATCGGTTCCAGCCGTGCTTTCGTACCAATTCTCATTATTTTCGCTGGAGGAACCCTCGAAAAAGTTTCCAGTCCTTTTGGCGATCTTCGCTGCTGGTGTTTGGAGATGGCCGAAAACGTGGAGTTGCCGAGCCGCTTGGCGATTCTTCCCTTCAGGAACAAGGTACTGCTTCCCGGTGCCGTCATCCGAATACGGTGCACCTCTCGGAGAAGGTGAGGCATCTGTCAGTGTAATTCGAGAGGTTAACGTGTTAATTCCACTTCTTGATTGAGTTTTCGTGGCAATTGGAAACTCCTATCTGTGAGAAAGATGGAATTTCAAATTGAAATATGCGTGGCAGTGTGAAGCTGGTGGAGCAGGAGCTGTGGCAGAAGGAGGAGAAGGGTTTGATTGGAGTGCTTCCCGTGAGGGACACCGAAGCGGGGTCGGATACTGGGTCCATTGGCTCTCCAGGTGATTCTCCCGGGTTGAATTATATTCCCTGTTCTTTCTCTGGCGTGTAATTGCAAACAGAAGGTTTAGAGAAGAGTTTCCTTTTCCGCAAAAGGTTCGAGGAGTGACGCTGGAGAGCGGAGTGTGAAGGCATCAGTTGATGCACAGGGAGATTCACAAAAACAGGGAACAAAGAGTCAGCAGGAGGTTATTCACTGGCACAACAGGTAAAATATGCCAAATATTTTGAGTTTTATCTTCCATTTCCTCGGTAAGCTGCGTGTGATGAACATTTTTCTGAATGAGCGGAGAAAAATATGGATCCTTTCCTAATTATACTTCGTAGGAAGTATGTTCATTCCATTTGTTTGATCTGATCAATATCGGAGGGTTCAGCATGTTATCAACGGAAACTGCTTGTTTTAATATTGTTTTGGTAATCTTTGCAATTTTTGTCCCGGGTTGTGTGGGGGATAGGGAGCACGAGAATATTAGGAGTAAAAGCTCAGCTTATAAAAGTAAAAAAAAAAAAAAAAAATGCATTGTGTTACTTTCTTATTGATTTTGCTGCATTTCTCAGCATTCTACTCTGTAGGTTTAGCAGGTGTAAATGAAGAAACTACAACAGCTATAGTTTATTTCTCCACTTTAAACGGTTATAAAATTGTAGAAAAGTGAAGCATATGAGAAGGCTGTCTGTTTCCATGCAATATTTGAAATGAAAATCTAATTATCTCACCAATCCTTCATTTGATCACCGTTGTGAGCCTCATGTTCTGTATTTCTCTTAATGAAGAAATAATCTTGCATGAATACATGAGGTTCCTATTATACTGTACAATCAAATAATGTAATCAATTGTTGTCCATTTAATTCAAGGTTTTTTTGTTTTGATTTTATGAATTTAATTCAGGGGTGTTGCAGCTAGAGCCCTGCATCTTTCCAGAGGAGTAGAAAAGCCAAGTGGGAGAGTGACTTATATAGTGGTTCTTGAGGGATTGTGCCGTTTCACTGTTCAAGAGATCAGTGAAAGAGGAACCTATTTTGTTGCACGCATTTCTCGTCTTGATATGACAAAGGCTGGTAAGCATCTATTTGCTAGGATTTATATCTATGATTTTCAATCATCACCATATTTTTATGCTTTATGACACCTGCCATGTTCAGAATTCATACATGATTTTCAGTTGAGTTTCACTTGTCAAGTGTATGTCGAAGAATTTGATCTGTGGTGAAAGATGTTTTATGGCTTACTCATTCATGACAAGGTTTGTTTAGGGTTCATTGGGCATAGTGATGGCAGTTTAAAATCTGTTGGCAAAAGTTGCTTTCAAAAAACTATTTTAAAAAGCTGGATTTAAAAAGCTGTTGATGAGTATTTTTTTCATAATAATTGTTTGGCTCAATTTTTGTTATCAGAACACAAATGAAGATTGTTAATAAGTTGCAAAAATTGTTTCTAAAAATTTGAGAATGAATTTATTTTTGTTTTTAAAAAGTGGTTTTATAAATGTGCTGTCAGGGAGAATTTTCTTAGAACAATGTAATTTAACCGTCTGTGACTTTAGACTTTTTCATTTTGTTTTGTTTTTTCTTTTTTCCTATTTCCTTCTCCTAATAAGTAGCTAGTTTATCTTAAGGAGATATGGAACCTTATTCATCTTTTTGGCCAGAGATGAGCTTAGATATGTTAGATGATTGCAGGTGAAAATGTTGGCTCTTTTCAATATCAACAATTTGCAATTAAAAAGGAGCTTTCGAAAATATGTTTTAGACAGGTATTTTTGAAAAAAGATATTCTATGTAAAAGGAGGAGAAGTTATGAATGTTAGTTAATAAGCTTTTTGGTGTTTTGAGGTTAAAAGTGAAAAAAATTGCTTTGAGAAACAGTTGTCAAATGTAGTGTTTGTTCCAAGCCATTCTGGTGGTTAATTTGGCTTGATAGTTGTTTAAAAAAAAGCTATGATGTGTATGGTTAACTAGGCTGAAAAATTATTAGAGCTAAGAAGCAAATATTTTTTAGTGAAAATATGGTCATGTGATGGATGTGGTGGATTGATCATTGCCACGAAACTGAAATTTATTTGCTTTTGTTCTAGAGTTGGAGTTGGCTGAACAGGACCCAGATGTTATCTTGCTTTCTCGCCAGTTTAAAGCAACTGCCATGGAACTAATTACAGTGCTCGAACAGGTATATTTGAAAAGTATATGTGCATTTTGAGGAATTATATTTATTTGGTTATAATGCAGAAGTAAATATTCCAAATTTAGCATGTACTCTAAGAGCTCTAGTAAGTAAAGTGTTTGGTTGGGGTGATCATTCCAAGGGGTTGTGTTCTATAACCATGTTCAGACTTCACTTTTTTGGAACCACTTGATTAAAAAAAAAAATCTTTGGATGTCCAATTTAGTAATTATAATGCAACTTGGTGTGCAGCTGGAACTTGTTGGGCTTATGTGCAACTCTATGTTTGTATGCAAGTTAAGATAGCTTCCTTTGTATGGATTGTTATTCTTTTCAAGATTGTTGCCTTTTCTTAGTTGCTCTTTATTTGTGGTTGCAGAAGCAAAAAACTGTAGGAAGGACAAAAGTGCTTCTTGATACGGTACCTGTTCACAGACTGGCAGATATATTTGTTGCTAGCTTTGAAATAGGTTTTGAAGAGCAGCTCTCTATGCTGGATTCTGTTGATCTAAAAATTAGGCTGTCAAAGGCAACTGAACTCGTTGACCAGCATTTGCAGGCAAGAATGGATTGAAAGTGACTTTTTGTGATGTTTATTTGCAAATGCCTACATTTCTAAATGTTTATATGCTTGTGTACATAGTATCTTACTGCATATTATTTTGGTAAGGCTAACTTTGTTATTGATGCTAATTGTATACTGTGATGAGATAAAACCATTTACATGTACTGTCTTGTTGCAAGATCTTAAAGTTTATTTTTATGTCTAGTTTTCTATGTAAATATTGGTGCATACTATTCATTGAGCTTCTGATTACGCTGTACAGTCTATTCGTGTGGCTGAGAAAATAACCCAAAAAGTTGAGGGGCAGTTGTCCAGGTCTCAGAAAGAATTTCTTCTCCGTCAGCAGGTTTGTATGCTTGAGTTAAAATTAGTTGTCTAAGAGGGCTTGTGAAATAATCTGTAATTTCATATTCAGTTTTGCTTGTTTTGAAGTGTTTGCCAGTTGATTTGGATAGCGATACTGTACCACCATAAAGAAAAAAAAGCTGAACTATTTCTGATTTCCAAAGTGACCATTTTAGTTTTAAGTAAATGAAAAGCATTGATGATTACGTTTAAGTTCCAAAATGCCTTCTACTTTGATTGCATCTTCTCACTCATTGAATTGATTTCTAGTCATTAATTAGGTGTTGGACTAGTAAAAGCCAATTTTTTTGTTGTTCTCTTATACTTGTATTTTATGCTTGGCTGTGCTTCTATATGCTCAGTTGTATTATAATTCTAGATGAGGGCCATAAAAGAGGAACTTGGCGACAATGATGATGATGAGGATGACATTGCTGCGCTTGAAAGAAAGATGCAGAGTGCTGGAATGCCTCCTAATATATGGAAGCATGCACAGAGGGAACTACGGTTAGTATGCTACATGTCGATTATCTGGAAGCCATGCCGTTTTTGATTGGCAGTTTTTTTGTACTTTTTTATGTGCTGTTGATTTGTTCAACACTTTTATCATGCATTTTTAGTATGCATCATAATATGGGAAATGGTAATACTTTGATTTTGCCAAATATCCTCACAGCAGGAAATTTTAGAGTAGCATTAATTTGATTTAGAATTTTGGTTCATGTGAGAAATATCTTCTGGCAACAGAGATTTCAAGCAACATAGCTTGTTAAGAAAAACCTATTGGTTCATGTGTTATATTTCATGTTCCTCCTTATTCTTGAGTTTTGAATCCATAATAATGCATTAATGCTTATGTCTTTGCTAAAAGCACTTATAATATTGTGCTTAAAAACTTTGTAGCATATGTACCCACTTTGTTTGTTATGTATGAGAATTGGGCAAAGTTAATTCAATGAGAACAGCGATCTCCAACCGTCTAGGCCTCACGTGCTTGTTTTATGTGAAGTTTGATATATTAATCTAAAGAAAAGAGCTTTTGAGTACTATGTACTGGAATTGAATGCAGTTCTCTACACGTGCATGTTGCTTGGCTTGATGCTAAAAAGTTGGATAAAAATCGCCTAAAATTAGTAGTATGGACATGGATTGGATGTATAAAATATATGGCCATTATGTGAATTTTTATTATAAATATGTAGGAAACTATGCTTATGGTTTTGCCACATTAAAACCTTGTTGATGTGTTTGTTGAAGTAATTCTAGTTAAGGACTAAACATTTCACAGAAGCTAATTATGCTATATTTATACCTATTAACATTAGTTAAAAAATAACAAATAAAGGCAATGCTCGAGCTCTGATATCATTGCACAAGAACTAAATAATGTAGAAGTGCATTGTGCTGCTTCAAGTTGCCACAGACTTGAGGAATGTTGCATTGTGTTATGGCAAAAACTACTAGACAGTCTGTATTCTTATACACGTCATGCTGAAATAGCATAACAGAGAGAGTCGGCATCATAATCGTGCTACAGTTAACTTTTATACTAGAGAACAAAGAAAGAAAAACCCACAATTAGATTAAATGGATGAAAGCTGGTGGGTGGTTTGCCAGTGCAGTTAGTATAAGATTATTGCTTATGATGATTTAGATTGTATTAATCTCACAAGCTTGCTATTATTTCCCAAATTCAGTTATAACTAGTCTGAGGAAAATACAACCTTTTTCAATATTTTCCTAGGACGTTGGTAAATGTTCTCTTTTTCTTTTGCTTAGTAGTTTGAATCTTGTGCTGTATTTAGTTTACGAGTAGAGATTTTACAATGAGGTCTTTACCCTTTCTTCATAAGAGAAAAGCTTTGTAGTATTTTTATTGTAATTTTTAAATTTGGAGCCTTTATTTGTATGCAACAATACTCTTGTTTATTGCTGGCTTTTCTTATAATGATTTTTTTGAATTTGAATCATCAGTTTCAAACATTAGAAGGAAGTCAGATTCATTGAAATGGTCTTTTCCTTTCAGGTTAATCTATACATGTGTACCAAGGTTTTACCTAGTTAAATAAAAATTGGTACATTGCAGTTATCTCCCGTTGTTTTGATCCTTGGTGCACATAAGCAACTTGCATAGGTTCATTAGTTTCATAAAAGTTACAAATAAGTTTTAGGTTTTGTTAAAATTGATGCTTGGTTTATGTTCCTATACTTGGCTAAGTTTTTTTATTTTTTTATTTTTTGTAATATTCTTAAACTTCCTTTACTTGCCTAATAACTCTCTTCGCATTTACCTTTGGTTTGATTGCTGTTAACTCTTCTTAACACCTTTTCATTTTTGGTCTCCTTCCAATGAACTGTGTTTGAGGTAGATCATATTCTCAAGCCCATTTCAATGAAAGGTTGAGACAGCTCACCATTTTTTGCAATGCCAACTCGGCTTCTCCATTGTTCACAAGAAGGTATTTAATTTAATACTTGACGGGTGAGAAGTTTCTCCTGACACAATAAGATGCTCCGACTGGAAAAGTTTCATGATGGGCCTTGCACCAAAACTCATATTGTCCATGGATCAATAACATGCTCTTGAGATTTTCTAGTCTACATTGTTAGTTGGCATAGAAGATGGAAGGGCTTGTGATCATGGAGTTAGATTTAGTTTCAGAAAAGGATGCAAATGAACCTCAAGAAAACTCAAAATAGATGATGTAGGTACTTGTGGTTTATGTTATGGTTCACCTGGATATGATTGGAACTCATAAAAAAACTAACCTATAAACTAGTGGAGCTTATTATTAGCTTGCTAATGCATCAAACATCGTTGAATTTTGATATTTGGGTGAAAAGTTATGATTAAAATACAATGTCTATTTTAGGTGTTTGAATTGCTTGGATGGTTTTATGTCATTATCAAGTGGTTTGATTTCATGATTGAATGACCTGATCAAATATCTGATTTTGTGGTCAGACAATCTGGCTTATGCAAAATAGAGAGGTTCAAATCTAATTTTTGAGGATGATTTTGGGGATACATTTGAATGCTATTATTGTCATTTAGATTAGAGTTATGGATGTTGCATTTTTTGGGTGAAATTTTCATTTGTTTTCAAATTTGTAGGTCTCTTTGTGTTATTAAATAAAATTTTTTGGGGATCGATAGACCATTTAAATCAATTTAAAGTTGTCTCATCTTGGTTTATTGAAAAAATCTAGTAGTATAGGGCTAAGATTTAGTGAGGTGAGGTTGAGATTTTGTAAGGGAGATTTTTGTGGGGTGGAGTTGGGATTTCTATTGAGGGAGAGATCTTTTTTGGTCGACATTGTGAGATTTGGTTGAGATTTGGAATTAATGAGAATGATATTTTGTGACAATGACTGAGGTATGGGGAAAGGGTATTTATTATCAAGGAAGTGCTGTGTGCAAGTCTTTGGAGCAAGTAGTGTGTTTGCCACTTATACTTGATTTGGTTTTTTTCTTTAATTGAATTTATTGGAGTTTTTCTTGCATTTTTTTTACATATTTTCTGTGTTTTTTCTTTTTTCCTATCTATCGTAATTTCATTTCTTATGTGAGAGGAAATGGTATGTCCCAACTTTGTTTTTCATAGTATTACTTGAGTAATCCAGCCCACCTTGATCCTTGTCAGTTCAGTTGTTTGCTGCATTATTGTCGAGGGCAAGACATTGGTCAACCAAACATGAAGCATCAAAGGTGAAGGGAATAAGTTTTGTGCACAAAAAATAAGTTATGAGGTGGACGACAATAGTAGTGGGTGGTATAGGAGCATTAGTGGCAAGATTTTTGGTTTGGATGATGAGGATAAAAAATTCATGATACTCTATAATGTTATACTTGTTGAGCCACTTACAAACTCGGTGATGAGAATGGCCTATATGCAATTTTATGATGCATGTAAACTTATGTGCTGATTTTTCAAATTTGAAGGCATCTTGACAAGGAGTAAAGAAAAGAAACTCGTGTTATTTAAAAAAATTTTTCATATCAAATAATTCAATGGCATGTTTTAAAATTTTCCGAAATTTACTTTTTTGTTTTTTTTCCTTGTGCCAATGTTTTATTGATAAGTTGAAGAGTATTAAAAAATCATGTTATCTATGTATTGACCTATAAAAGGTCATGGTGATAGCGTAGGACCATTGGGAATAGTAGTAGTGGAAGTTTTAAGAAAATAATAGTGTAAGCATTACAGAAAAATGGTATAAGCAAACAAAGAATACCATAAAAAATATAAAATATGATTGAATTTGGGAGAACAAGAATGCAATCAAATTAGTTAAATTTGGAAAAGTGTTCAATATGAAAGTTGGAGCTCTAGTGAGTACAAGCTATTCTATTAGGATAACAGTGTTTGTTATCATGAGAAGGGCTATGTGTCTTTAAAGGTGACATGTTTGTGTCTTATACTTGATTTGTATTATTTTTTTAAAATAAAATTTATTAGAGTTTCCTAATTATTTTTTTTCTATCTATTCTTTTTTTCTTTCTTGTGTGAAGAAAAGTTACTTCTCAACTTTGGTTTTTGTAATATTACTCGATTAATCCAACCCACCTCAATCTTTGTTAGTGTTAAGTTGTTTGCTACATCGTGGACCAAGGGTGAGACATTGATCAATTGGTAATGTCAAGGTTCGAGGGAGGAAGTAGGGAATAAGTGTTATGCACAAAAAATAGGTAATGAGGTGGACAACAATGGTAGTAGGGTGGTGAAAGAGTATTAAGTGGTAAGATTTTTGGTTTGAGTGATGAGGATTAAAACTTCATGATACTCCTTAGTGTAGTCATACTTTTCGAGCCTCTTGCAAACTCCATGGTAGGATTGATTTCTTCGCTACTCGTTCCTCTATTGGTGTTACCAAAAATCCTAGGTAGGAAGATGAGAAGCCAATTCCATCTTGTTTGTGTGCTCTACCTGTCCAAGCTCAAGCTCGCTACCATTCCCCTCTCTCCCGACATAAAGATAGAATTTTGAAGCAAATTATTCAATGATTGACTTTTGATGTGGAGTTATGACAGCAATGGTCTTCATGCAACTTTTATGCTATTTTTGAACTTATGTGCTGATTTTTTAAATTTGAAAGATCTATCTACACCAAGGAATTTAGAAAAGAAACTCAAATAATTTACCTAAAAAATTCCCCCTATCAAATTGATCAAATGAAGCGTTTTTGAATATCCCAAAATTTACCTTTCGTATGCTTTCCTTGTGCCAAATGTTTTATTAATAAGTTCACTGTGGCTGATCCCTAATGATGTCTCTAATACAAGAGTGGAAAATAAGATAAAATTGATTTGTATGGTTGCAAAAGTTGATTTATTGTTTGATAAATCAAATTCACAACACACAAAGAATGAGTGACTTAGGATCCGTGCATGATAGAGGAAGTTCTTTCCCTCTAAGAGCTGAATCCCAAAAGGATGATGTTGTCTTCGGATGAATGCCAGCAAAACTAGTAATGTTTGTACATCCGAAAGCTCTAAAACACGTACAGAACTATGATGCTCACATGCAACTTTAGATAAATTTTTATACATCACAAAATATTTTGTGTTGGTACAAAACATAGACAAACACTAGAATAATTGCACTTTACTGATGTACTGTGGGCATTCCCTGAAAATGATAAATTGAACTAAACTATCTAAAAATCATCTCCAAAGGGTGGTGGTAGTATTGGAGCGTTATAGAAACATGCAAATGAGCTCAAACGATCATGAACTGACATCCTCTGGGCTGTTGTTTGAAGAAACTCTAACAATTCCAACAATTGGCATGAGCTTTCCTAATGCTCCATGTAAAGGTATATGATCTTGATCTATGCAAAATGCATCTAGTACATGCAGATACAATACAAAATGATTGAAAATAAAGTATAGCAAAAATAAACAGCCCTTTGATGACTAAATGCAATTTGTAATACCACTGGCAAAAATAAACTATAGCAGCGATACACTTGGATCCACTGTGTGACGTTCGTTTATCATGCTCAGCTTTTGCAGGCTTTCTTCATGTAATAATCAAATGAGGATTACTAAGTTATACTTCTTAATGTATGTAGATGCATTGCTATTTTTACTTTTATAATAAAAGCCGAAATTTATATTTTACTTTTATTTTGAATGTTATAAACATGAAGCTGCCAACTGAAATTTTCTTTTTTGAATTTTGATGTCACAGGCGACTGAGGAAGATGCAGCCTCAACAGCCTGGTTACAATAGTTCACGTGTGTATCTGGAGCTTCTTGCTGATCTTCCATGGCAGAAGGTCACTGAAGAGCACGAGATTGATCTCAAATCTGCCAAGGAACGCCTTGAAAGTGATCATTATGGTTTGACAAAAGTTAAGCAGCGGATCATTGAATACTTGGCTGTTCGCAAGGCGAGTTTTTTAATCTGCTGCATCTGGTGGTTAGAATTGGTTTAGTGTTTGCTACTTCATAATTGACACTATTGCTTAATGAATTCATCGAAGTGCAGCTCAAACCAGATGCTAGAGGCCCAGTGCTTTGTTTTGTTGGACCACCTGGTGTTGGAAAGACGTCATTGGCCTCATCAATTGCTGCTGCTTTAAATAGAAAGTTCATACGAATATCTCTTGGTGGTGTAAAGGATGAAGCTGATATTAGGGGACATCGTAGAACATATATTGGAAGCATGCCAGGACGTCTTATTGAAGGATTGAAGGTGCAAAACATGCATGTCATTCTCTGCTAAGTTATATCTTGTTTTTCTTTTTCAATATGACACATTGTGCATTTCTTAGAACTTATCAGTTGATAATTTATAAGTTCATTTATAATGTGAATGCCTTCTTATTACTGACATTGCTTCTGTTAAAGTACCTTTAAAGCTGGTTTATCTCAAATTTTCGTTTATATTCTCCTTTTAAGATGTTTTGCGAAATCAATGTCATAATTATGCTCCATGTAACTCTTTTTTAATAAGATTTTGATTATCTAGTGAGCTAGGGTACAAATGGAACACAAAACGAAAGAGGGAATGGTATATTAGAGATAGGAAAACAAAGTTTGTGCAAAGTAGACCTTTACTAGATTTATGTTTAGTTAAATCAACATCAGCATCAATGGACAAATGCGGTGAAATTCTACTCCGGACATGACAACCAATAAACATTTGCTTGTTCATTGGAACATAAGCAAGGATCATGGGCACATCTCTTCTATTTTATAAGGGCAAAAAGTTAGGCATCAGCATTGCAAGTGTGTCATCGTGCCGTGTGTAATTGATCATATAACAAATAATTGATGATCTACCGAACGTCTTAGGCCCAAGTAAAACAGTTCTTTCTGCATGGTACAGTGGGGGATCGTACTTTGCATGAATTGTGGATATTACTTTTCTACTCCTTCAATTGTTTTCTTTTCAAATACTCTTCAAGTCCTTTTTCACTTGACGTTTTTGTTTATAGAAGCATTAACGAGTGCAAAAGTAGTTTCTTTGTTTGATGTTATCATATCTTGAGCTCCTCGTAGGCATTAAATAAAGTGAACATGATGTCTTTAAAACATAAGCAGTAGCAGCATGATCATAAACATTGAAATAACATAAATTACTGTGGTTTAATCTTGGATCCAAAGCAGTGCGCATGGTAATTATAAGTGATAGCTTGATCTTTATTAATTTTTTTTGGCATTTCAAGAACCATATCAATCGTAAAATGAATCGGGTATTGATTATATTTCTGAAACTGTTCTTGTAAATTCCACTCTTCTGCAATTAATATGTGATGATGGACATTTATTTGCTGAAAACATGCATGTCACTTCATAAAAAATATAAAAAAATAATGTAGAGCTTCTTAGTTATTCAATATTTTGAAGTGAAATAAGGCAAAAGCCTTATCTGTTAAGCAATATTATGATAGTGCTATTCCATTGCTTGCACATGACCACATTTTTTTTTGTTTGCAATGAAATATTTGTTTTAACTATCTCACAGAATTTCTTCCACTTAGGAATAGACTTGTTTAGATTCTTGAACTCATTTGTTATCTTCAAAACAGCATCACAAACAACCCTTTGGTTTGCTTGCACAATAAACTTACTTTTGTGACAACAACACTACACTTGAAAGAAGGCACCATCAAACAATAGGGGTTTCTTATCAGCTTGTCTCAACTTAGGAAAGCAACTGCATAATAATTAAGATTCGCTCAGATATTGATAAAATTTTGTCATTAATCATCCACTTTGATAAACATGATGCTACTTTATTGGCTCTTCCTAACCAATTAAATGGGGCCAGTAAATCTTTAAATGCTATTGTTCTTTTTCAGTTTACAACATTAATCTAGTCAATCTGCTGTAATACAAATGAATTCATCTTTATTTGCTTCATTGTGCTAGTTATTTTAGGTCAATGAAATGTGAGATTTACTTTGTGATAACTCTTCCATAATAAGATTTTTTCATTCACATATACCATTGTTGCTTCTTACCTCATTGTATGCCTACTAATAGCCTTATATTTTTGACATGCTAAACTCCTTATGTTTCTAAATGCTTGCCACTCTACAAATGATAATGGAAGCTTTCTATTTAATTTGATCAAATCTACTCAATAATATTGTTTAGAGAAGTATAACCATCTAATTTTGATTGATATTGAAGCATAAATTGCCTACACATTCAAATGGCTATACAAATGAGAAGTACCACTCTCAAAAGAGTAGACTGAATTTTTTTGCAATATTTACATTGGCTCTTGTTGTGTCTTTGAAATTCAAATATATTCTGATCATTGTTTTACCAAACTTTTGAACGTGTTCTTAGCCACTTGTTTGTAAAATTTAAAATCTTGTCTAGATTTGAATCACATGTCATTAGGATTGTTTGAATTCATTATGATTTTTAAATAACAAAAAATTTATGTTAGATATTATATTATTGTTAAAAATGATAACTCGTATAAGTTACATAGTTACAGCATATACTAGCCTTATTTAATGAACCTTGAGATGAGAAGCTAATATTTATAGTGGAGGAGGAGGCAAACAAAGAATGGAAGACTAACTTGCAAAGCATAGAATGTGGGCCAAGGAAACATGCGAGGTGGGTAAGTGAAGGGAGGTTGGTCGATAAACAAGCCAAGACAAGAAAACTAGAATGATGCATAGTAAGTTTGTCAACAAAATTTCATTATAGCGACTAGTGGCAAGAATCAACAAGAGTGCCAATGTAGTAAAGAGTCAATGAAGTGGGTTGGCAAAGCATAGATGTAATATCCCAGTGTTTTTTGGTGAGATATTTGATCCCATAAGAATCTATAGTTAAGCTTGCTTGATTATGAGTAGTATTAGGATGGGTGACTAAAGAGAAAGAGCCCTTAGAGGTGCCTGTAGAGAAGAAGAGGACAAAACTCGACCATGATCGGGACAATATCTTATTAGGAATATTGGGATATTACAAAGGAGCTTAAGAAATGAAGGCTGACAAAGTCTATGAAGAATAGAGTTGGGAAAGCATGGGGTCTGTGAAGCACAAAGTACTCCAAGTGAGGTGGTCAACGAAGCTTCCAGGCGATGACTGGTGGTTCACGATGGTGTCAATAACTACAACTAGGTGCGGGAGATAGCACTAAATTTGCAATTGATTTCTATGCTTATGATAGTGTGACCTTTTGAATTTTGGCATTCAATGAGGGTGTTATTGCCTATGCCAAGAAGATTAAAGAATAATGTATTTAATTATTATTAATAATTGTTATATTGGTAATTGCTAGTATTGAATGAATTTTTGTAGAATATATTATATTGAATTGAATGTATTTCATTATATTTTGGATTTAAATTAATTAATTTGCTTAAAATTACAATAAAATCGGGCTTGTAGGCTTGGATGTGGTGCATATTCCTTATCTAAGCTTGGCTTGGATAATAGGTCAACTTGGGCTTGGTGTATATTCCTTGCTCAAGCTTGGTGTTGATAATTGATGAACTTTGGCTTTTTAACCCTATAAGGTTTAATTTTTTTCATTTTTCTTGTGCATCCAAAAACCCCACAAATAACTTTGTGCTTGGTGGGCCATCGGGTTATTTGTCTATTGATAAGGTTTATTATGGATGATATGATGTTTGTGGTTGCGTTGATAAAAATCATAAAACATATTACTCCTTGTTTTTCTACATAAAGACAAATGCAAGTGAAGTTTGTTGGTCCCACGAGCTCACTCAGATATTTTATGATAACAAACTTTAGATTGAGGTTTCTAATCTCTACATTGAAGTGTTCTTAAGTTCTTATAAGAATTTAAGGACTTGATGTCACTGAGTTTGGAAGCGAATTCTATACCAGAAAAAACTTATAAGAATAACAATTTAAGCCAAAGGATGATATATAATTTGTAGATTACATTTCTATTTTGCAATTTGAATCTTAATGAATATAAAAGAATTGAATGTTTTATTAAAAAAGTTTTACTTTTGAAAAACATTCTTATGTAATTAAATTATAAAATTAAATACATGGAACAAATTATTTTTGACATATAATTATTAGATCTTATCACTATAATTTAGTTTATACTTAGACATATCTAAGATGTTTTGAAAATTACTTCAAAATATTTTTATTTAGACTATTTAATACTCAAATTAAACAATTCTTTGCTTATACTAGATTGTCTGATAGGTAGATGGTCCAACAAAATGAAAGGACCTTAGCCCTAGGTTTTATCGATTGATTCGATAAAAGAACTGATGGTATGATAAGAAACCAGATGGTTTAATTTCCCCTATTGGATAGAATGATAGAATTCATGTGTTTAAGCCATAAGTTTTGGGTCTTATTCAAATGATTAAACTATCATGATCAGAGGGTTGAATGAGGCTTCATTTGGTTTGATGTCTTGCATTGGATGGTTCGCCCAATCTATAGATTTACAAACTTAAAGGTTGTCGAATGGTCCACTCAGATGGATCATTAGATCAACTTGCTGCTTAGGATTAACAAGTTATTTGGATCTTAAGGAATAGGGAACAATTTAATACACCTTTTTTGATTTCCTCTGATGTCTAAATCTATCTAAATGTGTAAATGCTCATTTTTCCTTCTTTTTATATTCAAGAAAGTTGGAAAAATTTAAGAATTAAATTGTTTTCATATTTAAAATTGTGTTCTCTTCATTATCTCTGCAAAATTTTCAATCTTTTATTGCTCCCATAAGTTGACATGATGTGGTACGATATCAAGTAGCTGTAACATGTCTATCTTAAATCATGATACAGATCTGCGAATGATGATTATGATTGTGCTTATACAAATAATGTAATGCAATATGTACTAATCTTATCAGCATTTCCAAATATGGCTTAGCGGAAGTGAGAAGTTAAAATTGTGTTATCTTCTTTATCTCTGCAAATTGTTAAATCTTTTATTGTTGTCGTATAATACTTGGATTTTGTTGATTTTTACCTGCAGAGAGTAGGTGTCAGCAATCCTGTGATGTTACTGGATGAAATTGATAAGACAGGTTCTGATGCACGTGGTGATCCAGCATCAGCATTACTTGAGGTTCTAGACCCCGAACAGAACAGAACATTCAACGATCAGTATCCCTCTACAAGTTACGTTAAAAGTAATTTTTATTAATTTAATAATTGTAATTTTGTCTCAAAGTAAGCAAATGTTTTTTCTTGGTCAACATTTGATGAATGTTGATATTCTGCTTTTCCTCTAGCTCATAATAAGTAATACTTTTGAATAGACTTCCAAATGGAAATAATTGTGATTTTCTCGTCATGATTTTGTGCTATCATTCTGGCTGGAACCATCTATTTTGAAAATTGCTGATGTTATCATGTAAGAACGTGCATTAAACTTTGTTTTTATACAAGAGTCAAACTAATGTGTAGCCAATGCAAATGAAGGTCAATTGCAATTACTGGATGTGCTCCTTAATCCCAAACTACCAGCTATCTGAATGTTCCATTTGACTTGTCAAAGGTGATTTTTATTGCAACAGCAAATAGGATTCAACCCATCCCTCCACCACTTTTAGATCGAATGGAAGTCATTGAACTTCCTGGATATACGGCTGAAGAAAAGCTGAGAATAGCAACAAAGCACTTAATACCAAGAGTTATTGATCAACATGGGCTAAGCCCTGATTTCCTTCGTATTCCAGAGGTATGATCCTGTTCCCTTGAAATAGTACGAACTGTAAAGGTTTTGCGTTAACAAATGACACTCAAAAGGAATGTATCAAGAAAAAATGATTAGTAAACCTTTGCCTTGGTTTTTGAGCATTTTCTAGCATCTTCCTTGTTAATTATAACTAAAAGATAGTTTTAACTAGTATATATGGAGATGATATGATTGGATAATGTGTACTAGTTCCTCGAGATATAATTTAAATATTTATGGTCCTGAAACTTGGTACCCCATTGTTAAGCATTAAAAAGTTCCAGGAATTGTGTTGAGGTTTGAAGCTTCATTGTTGCACCAAGTGAAGCTTTTCCCACAGCTTGTTTGGGTGCTTATTTTTATTCCATTAAATCATTATTATCAAGCTTATCTTTTCCATAATTTATCTCCTGCGGAATAATTTCCATGCTTAACCTTACATGAGGTGACCTAATTATGTTATTTCTCAGTTGGTAACTTTCTGAGGTAGCTTCGTATATGGTATCTAGGAGCCTTGAGCTTTTTGGGATGAGTATTACACCATGTACTTTATCTGTGTTTCTTATCAATGAAATTTTTTCTTGAAAGATAATAATGAAACTTTTACTTATAAAAAATAATGCATGGTGGTCTATATTGTTGTCTAATATAGATTGCTAAAAGCTGGCCTGGTTGAAATTGGAAACTGCCATCCAATTTGTTGAATTTATTATCATGTCAGTAACATCAACAACCTCGGTCATGCTTGAATTACAAATCTATTTGGAAGTATGTTAAATATATATGAATTTCCCTAATTTCCCTAATACACCATTATCTTTGGAACTCTGATTGTTTTTATTACCAAGTTTGAATGATTTACCGTTTGCCAATCTGTTATTAACATTAGAAAATTGAAATAATCCATTTAACATCCAGCATGATTATGCTTTTATTTGTTGTAGCTTTGGTATTATCAAGAAAAATGTGTTTGGTGTCTCTTTTAGGTTGTAGTGAAACTTGTGATTCAAAGATATACAAGAGAAGCAGGTGTCAGAAATCTTGAAAGAAGTCTAGCTGCCTTAGCTCGTGCAGCTGCTGTCAAGATGGCTGAACAAGAATGCACAATAGTTAGCAAAGATGTGCATCAGGCCACAACTTCATTGTTACAAACGAGGCTTGCTGATTCAGCTGAAGTTGAAATGGAAGTTATTCCTATGGATGCTAATCGTCATGAGATCAATGGTTATGCAGGTACATCAGCACTAGTTGTGGATGAGTCTACACTGGAGAAAGTATTAGGGGTAAATTTTTACTGTTCAATCTTTCTGATGAAAATTGGAATGTTTGTTTTTGTCAAAATCTGTTCTGTGCATTTATCTTACTATAGATAGATATTGTAGAATGGGCTAATTTTGATACTTTATTTGCTTTGCAAATAACAGCCTCCTAAGTTTGATGATCAAGAAGCTGCAGAACGGCTATCAATACCGGGAGTTTCAGTTGGACTTGTCTGGACTTCCTTTGGTGGAGAGGTTCAGTTTGTTGAGGCCACAACAATGACAGGGAAAGGAGATTTACAGCTTACTGGGCAGCTTGGTGATGTCATTAAAGAATCAGCCCAAATTGCACTCACATGGGTAAATCCTTTTGTTTGGTAACAATTTATTGAGTACTGGCTATGCTAGGTTAAGCTTCATTATAGTCAGGTCAACTTAACGAGTTGGGGATTTTCTGTCTGTAGTTTGCCTACTTTTTTTAACTTTTTAGCATTATCCTTCATCTTTCTTAGGCTTTTTACAGTTGTTTTTGGCCTTTTTAACATATTGACAACTAAAATATTGGCTGATCATGTTAGGGTTAGTGTTGGCACATTGGGTTTTGATGAACCTGATAGGACCCAACAAGTTTCTAGTTATTTGGATGGCAAATGTGCTCCATCATCTGATTGGTGATGTCATTCATCCACTATATGCTTTTCAGATGTGATTCTTTTTTGGAGATCTATCCATGACAGCTTGTGATCTAACAGTCTGTTGTCATTGGCTTCCTTATTATCCATCATCCTGCAAGAGCTGTCTTAGCCATCTTGAGAACTGGAGGACACTCGTAAATGTGCCATCGAAGTCACTAATTCAAGATTCATGCCTTGGGTAGTGATGAAGATCATGGATTGAGCTTAGAAAGTTGTCCTTATGTTTCTTGATGATCAAGCCCACCATTAGTAGGCAAATTTATTGTTAGAATGAAGTACTTTTCTTGCACAAAAAACTACCTAAAATGGGATGGTGAATTGTGAGGAAAGGTATCACATGCTTTTCACCTAGACTCTTCCATTCATTAATGTTTTAGGAAAGTCTACATATATTTTCCCCTAAATCTATCATTCCCTTTTCGACCCTTGTACACTATCTCTGATCTTTCTTCATAGCCTTTTTTTTCTAACCGCTAAAAAAAGATCGACTTTTATTTAATTGATATTGGTGGATTTCCTATCTTCTTGGATGCTATTGTTTTTACCCTTAAGGGAGCTTTTCACTTAAATTCTTATGTACCAGCTCTCATGTCATTCTCTTTTCTCTAGTGTTCTATTCAACTTTAAGCGATAAGTCCTTTTTTAACAAGCCATTTGATAAAAAAAAAAATACTAAAAGAATATTTACATTTTTTGGCTTTGCCAATGGAAATGGCATATAGATCGAGTACCATGGGAAGATTTCTCTTTGTCTCATGAAATGATTGTCGTTTAGAGATAACTTGTGCAACTATTACAAAAACAAGCAAATTTTCTTTCAGTTTATTCTTGGGATGATAGCTGAACAATTCTTGATACTCCCACCCAATTTCAAGCTTATTGAAATGACTCTAGTCATAATATCCTAGGTCATACTTCCTTTTGATAGAAGCTTTTGCTGCAGCCACCATAATCAAACATCCCATCTTTGCTTTAGCCTTATCTTGCATCTAAAAGATGGAGGTAGAGTCTCACTTCCAGTTGGTCCTATTTGCATTTACTCCAACATAGACCTAATCTCTTCTCTCATATAATATCCTCCTAATGGATGTGCCAAAGATGTCCATACCGGTCATGCGTAAGGGCTTGCATGATTGTGATGTCTACGATTAGTAGTTCAGCATGACAATGACCATGCACACCATGATCAACACCATTTTTGGTTGTCTACTCACCCTACTCAAAGGGCTAGCTCTTGAGTGGTTTTGCTAGCTCCCTTGTCCATTCATTCATTTTATGACTCTCATATGTTCTTTATTATCGAATTCATAGCATCTTCTCACAATCAACCAGAGAGAAGGAGAAGCCCTTCTATGCTTTTAGGAGAGGCTCAACAGCAGGTTGTGAAAAGTTGAGTTGACCACATCATAAGTAATCCAATTGATTTTGATGAGTGTCCTATCGACCAAGGATGTTAGCTAGTCATTTTGCTCTCCAATGCCCCTCAAGGACATTCATATTTGGATTCTCATGTTTTTATCATTTGAGGAAACCCTTCGAGAGTGGAAGAGGATTTATCATTCTATATAACCCAAAAAGTTTGATAAGAAAAGTTAACTTCAACCCTTTCCACTTAAAGATTCATAACAGAACAACCAACCTAATAAGTTGACAATCAAGAAGGAAGATCTCTATAAGCACTTTACCTTATAATAGTGATGTTAAATGTTAGAATTAGGTTTGCAATTATCTCTAAAATCTTGGACATGATTTCAATGATTGCCAGTTTTTAAGGGCCTTGATTGAGCTTCTCATGAAGAGCAAGATGTATGGAGGCTTCTCGATAACAAAGGAAGTAGGCTTGGGAGCAACGAGCTTGGAAACCTACAACACGTTTCCTTTGCTTGCGATGCCTCCAATTGATTTATTTGGAGTGGAGGACGATGGCAAGGCCTCTACCAATGTCAACTATTTCATCTTTAAGGGATAACTTGTATCCTCTCAGCAATCCACTCTCCGACAAGTTGAGAAGGCCCTTACATGCCAATTATCTTTGGCTCTACTTGCCCACTTTGTTTTCAATTTTGAAATTATAGAACCTGCACTCTTGGGGAACCTTATGATGATGCTGTTCTCATCATTGCTTGAATTGCAAGCTTGGGAGTTCGTTGCATTCTAGTCAATTGTGGAAGCTTTGTCATTCTTCTCTTTCTCATTGCCATTGGGGATCAACTTAAATTGGGACGACGTGGCTCCACTTAATAAGCACTTGTTTTTTTTTTGTGTAGAGCTCTTGCATTAGATCAAAAGCATCACATTGCCAAAAGGGTCCACACAATGAGGTTGGATGATCAACTTTTTGATTCTACATGTCAACTCAACAAATAATTACATCCTTGAGAGGAAAACTCTTAATACGTCAGGGCCATTTCTTCATCCATTCACATGGGGGACCATTCCAAGCTATCTTCTTAATTCTTGAAGATGCATCTTGAATACCATCAAGGACAATGAGAGACATAAAGTGGAAGAGTTTGACATTGGTGTAAGAACAAGAGAGAGGGTTGGTCATGATGATGTTTTGATGTTAGTGTTACTAGATCTTAAGGACCAATCTAAGAATATAAATTTATTTTCTTTTAGAGAATGACCACTTGCAATTGGTTTTCCAATTTCCTAGATGTCTTCCCATGGAGTATTTTGAAAGGGCCTAGTAAGAGTTGGGAAGTGGCATAGTGCCAACTCAATGTCAAACTTGGATTATTCTTTGCTTAGCAAAAAATAATGGCCTTTCAGCTCCAAGAAGAATGGGGGGAGTGATCAATTCAACCCTTGCAACACTTAGAGGAGTTAGGTGATGTTATGCAGGAGAAAAGGACAAATGATGAATGTGCATGCATTTCACCTAGTTGAAATCGGCTTGCTTGAGAGATTCTTATCTTTTGTTGAGAATTGATGATATTATAAACTCTTCTACTAGGTATTGTCACCTTAACCTTTCGTGATGTATTCTCAGTCTCCAAATCTTATGCACGAGATTGATATCAAGAAAACTACCATTGCAGATTCTTATGTATTTTGTTATAAAGTTATACCAATTTGGGTAAAAAAATTAAGTGTTACTTATTGGTAGAATGATAAACTAAGTCTTCAGATGTTAGATTGGGCAAATATGGAAGTGTATCTTGACAACGTCATCACAAAAAATAAAACGTATCTTAACCACCTGCAACATCTAAGAAAACCTCTAGAAGGTTTTTTGTCATAATTTGATGTGCCTTAATTCTTTGAGATGTACTTTCAATGCTTCATTAGACAAATTCTTGGATTTTCCTATATTGAAGTGAGTGATTGTGGCTAACCCTGACAAGGTCGAAGTAGTCATTAACATGCGCTCGCTAAGGACAAAGGGCAAGTCCGTGAAGCTTGCTAGAACAATTGCCTAATTGGTTAATTCTCCCTTGTTGAAGAAAGGTCCATACCCTTCTTCTAGGTCCTTGAAGAACAAAGCAAGGATTTAATGGACTACAAAAAGACATTGGAGCTTATGTTATCTTGCGACTTAACTAGCACTTAGCACCTCATATCTTGGTAAGATCCTCTGCTAGTCGACCTCTTAGTTATATAATCTATCGTTAGTTTAATGCTACCTCTTAGTTATATAATCAATCGTTAGTTTAATGCTAGTCCAGGAAGTTAATGGCATGCAGTGCTTCAACTTTTATACTTTTCTTGTTCTCAATGACAGACAACGATGTTGAAAGTCGATTTCCACTTGTGATGGCTTATAGAAGGTTTTATCCTTCCAAGCTTACACACTTAAGATGGTCATCGTCAAGCCTTTTTGATGCCTCCTCTATTTAGTTGAAGTGTTGGATCAATTTCATTAGTTGGTCATATAATTGAGTTTTGACTTTGTACCTAGAATTGTCGTTTGTTGATGATGTCATGTATAAATTGGTGCAATTAGAGATTCCGCCCTACTCTTAGTTCCTTTGGGCCATTTGACCTTTGATGAACAAAACAATGACCTTGATATTGTCTTGACAAGAAGCTATTTGAGTTTCTTTCTTGATCACCAACAACCACGAAAAGTATGAAGCACTTATTGTTGGCCTTTTTTTTGCCTTGCCAAATGGTTGATCACAAAGCATCTTATCGTCCATTCGAATTAGAGGTTGCCATGGAGTAGTTTGAGAGATTTCGGGTTGTAAAATGACACTTTAGCAAGAATCTTTGGTCCAAAATTTTCTCTCAAAGTGGGCTATTCCTTGAAATTGCAAGGTATCAAGAAGACATGAAGGGACTACTTGATGGCTTCGAATTAAGATGGGTTATAACTCATTTAAGGAAAGGTTAGACCTAATGTGTATTAGCTACAAGCCAAGGATGCATAAGTCCTAAGGACTCGAAGTGGAGATGATTGAAAGAAATATTAACCATAATGTAGCGTCCTCTTCTATTTAAATCCAATTAAATTTTGGGATCTACTTGTTTTTCCCACTTGTCTTTTTAACTCTTATTTCCTTAAATGCTCAACTCCTAGCTTTGGCATCTCACCATGTTGGCACTTCCTTTAACCCCCATTTGGGAAAGTAAGAGAATTAGTGTTCCAATTTTCCTTCTTTCTTATCCCGGGGTCATGGCTTAGGACTAAGGACTTACAAATTCCTTTTATGTGGCTGAAGTTTTAAAAATGAAAGGGTGTTCTAATAAGAATTGGTTGACTTAGGCAAAAACCTTAATGTTTCTTAGGCTGCAAGAAACTTAACCTATTGAACACCACCAAAAGCCTTAACAAACTCATGCAAAGTCTTAAGTGGTTTGGGAATTCTGAACACTAGGCAAAAGCCATTATCTTCCTGGGTGTCATCAAGGGTCTTGGTCCAACCCAAGTAAAAACTTATTAGTCCCATGCATGAAAATCTTGATTCTCCTAGGCACAACTGATGACCATCACAAATTGTTTAGCTTTTAGTCTTTAATGTGCCCCTTTCCTATGGAACAAGCTATCCATGACCCTGGGAACACATGGAGGGGCCTCTAGATTACTTTTTGCAACTTAAGGTATCTAATAAAGGATTGTTTATCTAAATACCCTAAGTTTTTGAGAGCAGAGTAAGCCTTATTGACTCAAGCAAAAAATCTAACTAGTCGATCATGCAAAAACCACTAAATGCTGCACACAAAATAAATCAATTGATCTTCTAATAGACAAAGGATCGATTGACAAATGGGATGACCTTATGGTAATCTAATCCTTTAAAGGCAATGACACTAAGCATCTTAAAGCACTAAAGGATTGATGAATCACTTGTAAGACACTTATGCCATGTATGGAAACTTAACAGTAGGTTGCTTTTTTCAACATATGTCCTTTTTACACAAAGTTACATGTTGAGGATTTTGGACCCATCCCAAAAAAGCCTCGAACACCTTCAAAACCTCTGGCTGGTGCATTTAGATTGTTTGGTGGATAATTGGTTAGATCCATGACCACTACCTTGGTTAGGTTTGTCAAATGGGATTTTCACATGAAAGAGTCCCATCTTTCTCGAGAGTTGATTGGGTGGCTTACAAGCCTCTCCAAGAAACATATCACTAGAAGTTTGAAAGTTGTTAAACTCTTGCAAGTTTACAAAGGCATCCTCTTTCCCAATTTTCACTTGACCAAGTTTTGTTGGCTCTTCCACTTGTTGAATTGTTGGAGCAGCTTTCATCTATTGAATCTCTCTTTAGTGCTGCATTTTTATAATGGGAAAACTTGAACCTTCTCCATTGATGGCATATGTCCTCCTTCCAATCGTCCTTCATCTTCCCAACCTCTACCTTTAGCCCCAAGGTTACTTGGAAGTCTCAAAGCTATTTCATCTCTTGATTCCATATGGTTGAATCCCAAGATTGTAAAGGTGAGCCAACCTTTGTTAATATTCATGGCAACTTGCATCACCAAATCTTTGTTGGGGTAGTTCCATCCATTGTCATTTGAAAAGTTTTAAAAAAGAGAATAACCTATGTAATCTAGCTTCTTTAGATTTTCAAAAGATTTGGGATGAGAATTGGGCTCCCATCCAATATTGTCTCCCTTCGCCACCTTATGAACTTGTCAAGGTCCTATTCCCTGGGCATATCCTCTTCAACTATCATTTTCCTCGATCCTTCCTTTCATCTGACCTCATTCTTGGCTATTTGATATTCAACAAGCAACAGGTTGGCTCCATCTCTCGCTACAATGTCAAGAGTTCACCATCTCCATAAATATTATAGGATTAACATTGAAATTGGTTGCTCTAATTCACTAAAGTTCAAGCCACAAGATAGCCCTACGGTAAGCTCATCTTTTGAAAGTGCAGGCATGATAACATTCCTCATAATTAGTTTTTTTGCTCTTTTCTTGGGGCAATGAGTTAGCGTTGGTTATGTTATTCTCAAAGAAGTGACATTTGTCTCATCTCAAGCTTAGGAGATGACCTTTTCTGCCTCCCAAGTAGCTTATCTAGCAACATATCCCTCATAAAATTTGGAAGAAATGCTTGTAGAAGTTGTGGGACTTGCCTTCCTTTTTGCTGCCTAGTAAGCAAGAACTTTAGGCAGTGACCTTGTCTTCCATTCAACTAAGACTTTCACAACCTCAATGGCATAGGAAACATTCTTGAAAACATTATGAAACCACATCCAAGTAATTTTCAGCCTTTATTGCTACAAAGTTACTCACATCAATACTACATAATGTCGATTAAGGGGATATAAAGCAATGTCCCACCAAACATCCATTGTTCCTTGTTTAGTAGGTTTGAGTGCTCCAAGCATTTTTCAAGAATGTCAATTTGCCTCTTCAACTAGCAACTAAGCCTTAAGACTAGCACCCTTGTGCTATTAAAAGAAATGGTAGATCAAGAGGAAGGATTATCAAATGCACTCTACTATTGCTCTCCCTACCAACACTCTAGAAGAGAGCTTTGCATATCTTTCCCTTAAATGTCCTACATTATGCTGGTCTTGTGTATCCAATTCTCATTCGTTTTTCCATTGTCTAGTCTCCTAGAAAGTACTTAGTTGTACTTTGTTGATATTATTGAATTTCTTGTCATTTTGTTTCTCTTCGTCGAGAAGTTTTTTATGTAAATTCTTGTGTACCAATTCTCTAAACATTTCATTCTTGATAGCCTCATGTGCATTTCTCCCACACTTTGAGTATGTTTAGTGTTTGCTTTCATAACAAATACTGGAAAGATATTCATTGCCTTGCGTATTGTTGCGCTTGAAATCTTGGTTGGTGCTCTTGACTCTTGTGCTTTGGGCAAAGAAACCCCCTGAAATCGATTGGCTTCATTTGGTTATTAAGAAGTGTGTTTTTGGTTGTTGTTGGAAGTGCCAATGAGATTCTCCACTCTTAAAATGATAAGTATCTAGGTCTGATAGTTTGCTAAACATTGGAAGAAGCTTCTTTTAAGCTGAATGACATTACATTATAGTCAAAACTCTTTAATTATCTTTAAAACTTTTTTCTTTGGTATATTTCTGACCCTCTATTAGCTTGTGTATTGACTTAAACCCTAAAAACTCTTTTAGGATTCTAACTATCTATGTTCCTTTAATTCCCATGTATGAACATAAACCCTAAGACCATCTTTAGGGTTTTGCTACCTCTCTTTGAGATTTTGTTTTAATGAGGGGCTCCATAAGCTTTTGATGGTCTTCATCATTTTGTTGCAATGTGAGCCCTAATTTGATTGAAGGCACATAATTCGATTTTTGACAACTTAGTCAATATTACATTTGTCTTCTCGTACGTGATCATCGTAACCATATAAGAGCAAAATCATTTTGAGAAGATTTGGGATTAGGGAAGAAACTAGAAGGGGATAGAAAGGATAGTTTAGGGATATTAAGAATTTATCGTATTTTAATGTGCAACGTGGGAGAAAAAATTGTCATGTGTCTTGGTTTCTTTAAGTGTAAGGATGTAATGGTATCATTCAAAAAAATGTGGGACCTTGGCACCTGTTTTTAAACCTTGAGGACCTAATTGTAACAAGCAACTAACAAGAAAGACTTATTTGTAATTTATACTATTTTTTGTAATGATTATGACCATAATTCATAATATTTCTTTCTATAATTTCATGACTTATTATTCTTATTGATATAATCAAGTAGTATTTGAATTTTAAAATCTCTAGTCTTTTCCTAACAGTCATTGCACCTTATTGTAGAAAAAAGGTCGTAAGAAAAGTTGAAGTCATGGAAAGAGTTAGTTTTTCATTTAAAAACTTGCGGCTTCATTTTGCAATACTGTGTTGCTTCATTTTGCAACATGTTTTGTGTTGTTGAAGTCCTGTAAACTGGTAGACGTTTATTAGCTCCTTAGGAATGGTATTGTCCGCCACTGAGGAGACAGCTTTGGCTCTGTTTGTATTGTGGGTGTTAGATTTCTGTCTACCTTCTGCACACAATCCTGATGTATTAAATGTTTAGAAGGTAGAGGAAAGTATTAAAGTTCGGCCTTGCCAAGGTGCTCTGTACTTGTAAGTTAAAGCGAGCTGAATCCCTCTTTACTAACTATGTAAACTTTCAACACTGTTCTTGTTGTGTGTTAAGCAACTGTCAGAGATTCAACCATCATTCTTCTAAGACCTTTATGGTTTTTATTTGTTAGATATATTCAGTTGTGATTGATTTTAATTGACTTAAACATTGTCCATCATTACTAAACACCTGTATTTCATGAGCATAGCTTATTCTGGATATACTGAACCATAAACTTGATAAGTTTGTGGATTGTTCTTGTGGCATCCTTTTTCAGATTATGAAATATTTTCTATAAATGTTTAGGTAAGAGCAAGAGCTGCAGATCTTAAACTGTCAAGTGCTGGTGAAATTAATCTTCTGGAAAATCGGGATATACATATACACTTTCCAGCTGGTGCTGTACCAAAAGATGGGCCATCAGCTGGGGTAACACTAGTTACATCACTAGTATCGCTGTTTAGCCAAAGGAGAGTTAGAGCAGACACTGCCATGACAGGGGAAATGACCCTAAGAGGTATTGTATTACCAGTTGGGGGCATCAAGGAGAAGGTAGGCAAAGTGTTTTGAGTATAGGTTCTTCTACATTTTGTTTTGTTGGTTGAAGACAATGGTTGGTTTCATGATAATTCTGAACCAGGTTTTGGCGGCCCATCGATATGGTATTAAGAGAGTAATTTTGCCAGATCGCAATCTGAAGGATTTGGTTGAAGTCCCATCAACAGTGATAGCTGGCATAGAGGTAATTTGTTCTGTTTAAAATATTTTGTTCGATAACAGTGATATGGGTATCCATTGCATTTGCTATTTGCTTGATATTCCTTGTGTTTTTGTCATAATTTATCATATATGAACCTTCAACTGTTCTTTGGCATGAGAATCATTTATCAACGTGTGATGCAATTTTATTCACATTTAAGGTTAATTACCTGTTTGTTTGTGTTGCTAACCTTTTAGATAGACTTTCTATGGTAAACTTTTTAGGTTTGTAACTTTTTTTATGAGATTTCCATGTGTCAAGGTTCCATTCAGAAAACAAATAGGTAATAGCTTTAGGCAAACTATATGTGATTGCATAAATTTAATTGAAGGAACAACGTTGTAATGAGTAGGCTTTTCAAAATTATGTGAATTTTGCACATTTTGTTTACAATAACAGCATTTCTAATTTATAACCACCGTCTTTTAGAACAACTGGTATTTTTGAGTTTAATGTGACTAAATTCTATAGTAGCTGGTAAATGTTTTCCCTGTTGGCCTACATCTGTGATATTATTATTGTGATCCACATCTCAGGTTATACAGTTAATCACTTTCTAATTTTGACAATAGGTTACTATTTTACAAGATTTGTTTATGTTTCTATTGTTGTAATTATATTTACATGGACAATGATTGTGTAAAGTTGGTATATGGTGGGCTTGCATGGATTAGGGAGGCATTAAACAATAGTTATAGGTCTCTTTGACCAAATGATCGATTCCACAAAATGATATATTCAGTTGATTTAAGCGTATGGTAAATAGTCAAATCAATCAATTACTAAATAGGTATGCATTTGGGTTTCCATTGGTCCATCTATTTAAATATTTTTACTATTCAATAAATTTTTAAAATGGAGCAAAAATCAGAGCAAGTTCTTTCGTCAGTCAAAATTTTGAAACAACCAATGGCATAATGTAACTGCTAAGATAGAGTGTTAAGGTGGTAATTAATTGTAAGAGCTGCTATAAGAGGTTTAAAGAAGGAATTTAAGAATCATTAAAATTTTTTTGAATTCTCTTTGAAACCTACCAAATTTTTGGGTGATCACTTGGAGTCAATGCTCTCAACTTCTAAAGGAAGAGGTGATGCTCTCCATCATTCCTAATGTGGAGGTACCTCACACCATATGCCGTGGATATTAGGTTGCTTTGTATAGTTCTTGTCTGTCATATAGAACTTTCATTCTAGATTACAATTCTTGTTATTTGTACACCACTTTACTAGTTTGTCTTAGTATATAGATTGCACCTTGAGAAGCATTTGTGGTTTTATTTTTCCTACATTTTCTTTTGATAGGTGTTATGAGCTAAAACATGAAAACATATACATGACTTTGTATTATAATAGTTGTTTATATTTCTTGAAATAGTGCAAAGCTAAGTAAGTTTCTAATGATCTCATAATGTGATTATTTATTTAGAATTGCTATTGGAGTGCTTTGGAGTGTTTTAAATGAGAATTACATGCTTTTATACTAGAAACTCTAACTTCTTGAATCCTTAATTTGTGATAGGTAGAAGACGAACTCTCAAGTGTTTTGTTTGTTTTAAATCACTTAAGCATCAAATTGATTGATCCCATAGCATCACCTGAGTTCTCGATAGGTTTATGAAGAGTTGGGTCAATTTCAAATCACTCAAAACAAATGTCAGATTATTGAAATTAACCAAGGGAAAAGTAGAAGATTTAAGAACTTGCTTAGGATGGTTTGGGGGAGTAATGTGAGGGGACAATCCTTCACAAGACTACTTGTTCTTGGTCATTAGCACAAGTTTGCATCAAAGTGCAATCAGTGGTGTAGATTATACTAAGTCACTCAAGTGTCGCATCATCAACTACTTGTGGTAAGTTAATTGAGAAACCAAAGGAATAGATTTTTATCATGTTCCAAGAGTAGATAGATTTTTTGTTTGCCATGGATAATAAGTGGGATAACTTAAGGTTCAAGCAAACGTTTTAGCTAGTTGTCAGTTTCTGCCTCCCTAAATTGTACCCCAATTATGTTTGAAAATGAATTGTGAGACCATATATGTTCTATTATTGAATCATCTTATGAATAAGAGGACATTGATATGCCATTCACTAAACAATGAGGGTTCATGTTTGTGAGAAGCAATGATTATGTGCATATACTTTGAGGAGAACAACCATTAAAAGGACCCATTGATACTTAGTTTAGACAAGGTCCTTGTGAGTATTTTCCTTATGGGTTGGTTATAATTCTCATGTTTGTCAAGACATTAATAGATGCTTCCTTAGTTACCACATATTTACCCAATAGCTTCACATGGACTTATTGCTTGTAGGCCATAAGAGATAGATAAAGAATACCTTAAGAGATGTGCACAAGACTTGAACAATGAGCTCACCAAGAATGCCAAAGTTGATCCAACCGATATTCAATGGTCGATTGAACCTTAAAGTTTTCATAGATTAGTTATTTCAAATGGACATACAGTTTGACTTTAAGTCATGTCAAAAGATTGGGGGATTGAGATTTTCCTAAAGTTAATTGTAGTGCTTTCTTTTGTTGATGTCACTCATGTTTATTAGATCAATCATGGTTATTTAACTTAAAATTTGATTATTATGTGCAATTGAATACTCATTCCTTTGAAATAAGTTAAGACGGCTTAAAACAATTGTTCAAGACTTGGTTATGCCAAAAGTCAGTTAAAAAGGTAAAGGGTCATTTGTGCTAGCGAAGATACTAATATACTGAGTCTCATCAATTTGAGTGAGATAGAATAGTGAGATTGTGTGTACGTTTGTCGGGCATGAGTTGATTAGAGCACCAACTAATCCATGAGAAGTTCCACAAGATTTGGAAGGATTATGGAAGGAATTTTAGAATTTTTTTGAGGCATTTTTAGATGAATTATCCCTCTTTAGATTATCCAATATGCTATTGTCTTAGTTCCTAGGGTTGCCCATTGTGCCTTATTATTGGATGAACCTAATTGGGCATGCTAAATTATAGAAGCAAGTTTATGAACTGCTATGCAAGGGATTCACTATAGAGTACCTCTCACTTTTAGTGATCCCCTCACTTCTTGCTCTAAAGGAGTATGGTAGTTGGCATATTTTTTTTAAGCTTATCTTGAGTGATTTCCTTCTTACCCTGAGAAGGATGACTCTCACTTTGAGTGATTCCTTCACTACTTACTCTAAAGAAAGATGATTGTTGGCATATGTTTCTTAATACTCAAGTTATAAATAGTCATTATTAAGTATAGGTTTCTTATACCTAGACTTGATGACTTGCATGGCAACTAAAAGTTATCGTTTTAGTGGTTGACTAATGAATTAGGTATCATCAAATAAGGAAGGGGTGGTTTTGAATGAAAAACTTTGAAAATAGAGAAGGGATTATTTGAATGGCTAGGTATGTTATTTGAATTATTAATATCTATGTGTCTCTGTGCTCCATTTGATTTGATATAATTCAAATCCATGCGACTTTGAAATTCATGAATTTCAAATTGATCGATTTGCACATTCATATCACATTGCTTAGCTAATTGTTTCTTATTTTGATAAATCTAAATCTATTGTTTGATTTTGTATTTGAAATTTAGTTTTTCAATGACAATGATGGTTTGGCAACTCTAGGATCACTATCAAGCATCAAGTTGCTGTCGAACATTGGATTGTTGCTATCCATTAGATTGTTGAGTCATCCTGCATTGTCGGCAAGCAACCAAACCATTGTTTATATTAGGCTGCCTTTGAATGGTTTGCTATCGTTAGTTGTTGGATTGTTGGTCTAACCAAAAACATTAGGTTGTTGGCCCTTAACCCTTAGGTTGCCACTAACTACCCAATTGCAACCAAGTCATTGTTTGATGGTTGCCAGAAGTTGTGGCATTGATAGCTTTGTGGTGACATTGGTGGTCTAATAGTGCTTGCAACAGTTTTAGAAAATGTCATCTGTTGGTGGCGAGTTTTTCTTAAGACCACAATTTGGTTCTATCACAATTTTTTTTGAAGGAATCCTTGATTTTAAATAACTATTTTTGGTTTCGTATGAATTTACAAATCCATCCAACCAATTTATGGATTTTTCTTAGTTTTATCAATTTGGAAAACATGAACTCAAAATTAATGGAATCAAATGACCCCTTATGTGAGTCAAGACACATCTATTTTGATTATTCCATATGGTCTTTATTGTCACATACTTCAACAACACTTGATATACTACAAGAAGCACTTGTTTCATCTATGTCAAGTTTTTGAGTTGCTCCGAATAGTACGTAGATCATAAAAAGGTATTTGTTTTTTATGTTATTCATTATCTTATTGGGATTCACGATGTCACAAGAGGGAGTCTCAATAGATCCCCTGAAGATTAGGGTTATCCAAGAGTGGTTGAGTCTTACGAGCATTATTGATGCCTATAGTTTTCTAGGACTGACGACGTTTGAACAGAGTTTTACTAGAAGCTTTCGCACAATCGTGGTTCTTATAAAACAATCTTAAGAAAGCAGTGCTATAGTGTGCCGATGCTACTATTTATATCTTTGAGCCCATCAAAATCGATGACTCGGTGCTTATGTTACCCAATTTTAGCAAGAATTCCGACATGACATGACTATTCAAGGTTGGTTGAGTACCATGACTATTTTTAACATCTATAGTTTCCTAGGGTTGGCCATGCTTTACCAAAAGTTTATTAGAGGCTTCAACACAATTGTCATCCGTATTTCAAACGAACTTAAAAAAGCAGAGCTATGGTGAATTGGTGCTGCTACTCGAACCTTCAACCCCATCAATATTGAAGCCCCAATGCCTAGGTTACCTGATTTTAGCAAGTTTTCAAAGTAGCATGTGATGCCTTTAGAGTTATTTTTACGAGAACACGCAAGAGGACCATTATATTGTGTACTTCAACAAGGAATTAAATGGGAATAGAGATATATCCTACATATGATTGAAAATTCTATTTTTTGGTATTGACAATACATTATTGGTGACAAAACCTATTATTGTATAAGCTTGTTCTATATTTGATCATTAAGTATTATAATATCTTCATACCTAGAAGAAATTAAATGACAGGTATGTTAAGGGTTATAATTTCGATAGAATTACACATGTATGGAGATGTATTGCATTAGTTGGCCAAGTTGTGACATGCCGTAGGTGTCAATGTGATAAGTTTTGACAAGATGGTGATTGAGTATCTAGCATTTAAATTTCAAAGAGATTTATTTCAACCTCACTAAGGACTTCATTGCTATCTTTATTGATTATATTCTTAAGGATAGGGATTTGTATTTATTTTAGACAATTACTTATTTAAGAAGAATTCCCCAATTGATTGATTGTTTTTTGGTGGGTTATTTGGACAATTCGAAAAGGTGACGATTGAAAAGTTAAGGATAGGATTGGACCAACATCACGAAGTATGTTTGGTGGGTCACACCATAATGATGAGTATGTCCCATCGTGAGAAGTTTAGGAAGGCAAAATAGTCTTTAAGGACCTTGTTCAATATCGCATTAGCCATGGGAAGATCTTAAAGCATCAAAGCAAACATTTTCTCTTAATGTTCGTTCTAGATGGTGTGGGGCATAAACACTACTTGATTTTGGTTATAGGGGATCATTTTTCATAAATGCCCACGTCATAGTCTGTGCTAAGACTTCATGTGTCACTTGCCTTTAGGGAGATAACATGTCTTCATTGTCTTACCCAGACAAGTCTTTTCTAAGATACTTGGTTCATTGGTTACTTGTTACTGTATTTCTTGTCAACAAATGTATAAGTTGGGACATGGTTTACTTGGTTCTGGATTTGCCTGCAATAGTGCGGTGAATAGATCTACTGGAATGAGTTTTTTGTCTCATACTTAGATAGGACATTTGCCTAAAACATCTATATATCTAATAGAGTTACCCCTTTCCTGTAGGGTGAGTGTGTAAGTATCTACATTTATAAACCATACGCTTGACCTTCACATTGAGGTCAAAAGAAAATTAGCTGCGAATTATGTCAAGTACTTCTATAATTTTGATTCACTTAGGGTCGGTTAAAATCCATTATACTGTATAGGAAGTATGTAATGGTTCATGCAAATTTTGAAGGGTTCCTTATCTAGAAATGTTTATTGCTTGCAATGAATAATCTAAAGACCATATTGGATTTACCTAAAAACATTGGCTTTATCCTGGGTTCTACTGTAGCTAACTTGGCACTATTTTTATGACCTCTTCCTTATATCCCATCAGTTGTATCTCTGCCCTGTTAACTTAGTCCCATGTACATTGACCACTCATGGGTAGCGTCACTTACATCTTCATCCACCACCATTGCTCCTTATATAGAATTGGATCTTGGTCCTTTCAATTCCATAACAAGTGATAGAGCCAATCCCCTCCATTGCCAACTCTATTGCCCTACTCCAATGATCCAAACAAGACTTCTTAATGAGCAAATAGTTTTCTTAAGTGGTTCAATCCTTAGCCAAATCTGAAATTGACCCGATTTAGTTGATTTTCACATATTATGAATTTTAACCCGACCCACCCAAACCCAAAGGAATCCAACGCATGTTTGAATGACAAACTCAGGACCACATCAATTAAAATAAAATGAAAAACAAAAAAGACAAGGCAAACCATAACTCCTCTAAACTCTAATAAACAAAAGGTAGAAGAAGATGAACTCTCGTGCATCTGCTCAATGTTGAATTGCCCAAACATCATACTGACTTACCTATGGCATCGTGCGAGCACTTAAAAGAAGTTTCTCTTGCAAATCGGTGGATTTCATATTGCCCAAACAACAATTGCCCAAGACTCGAAAGCATGACATATAAGTGCTCTCTTGGTATAGTTTGGGGTGTGCTCCAAAGGAGTAATCCTTCACTGAAGATGAACTAGTTGTGCAAACAGTCGACATGCATGGATTCATGATAGTTTACCAATGGCCTTGATGTGTATGACATTTTATCTTCCATAGGCAATCTTCTTAACTTCTCATTAGCAATTTATCTGCTTGCTTATATGTTTTCTTTCTTCCATCATTTTAAGAATCTTGGACAAAATTTTGATTTTGATTTACCGCTTGGTGCTAAATCTTTCTTTACTAAGCATGATGTTCTCTAACAAATACATGTAAGAATGAACTGGCAACAGAAGTGAAATCCTGCTTCCTGTGATAGATTTTGCTAAAGAGTCTCTTTACCTTACAGATCTTGTTTGCGAAGAGAATGGAAGACGTCCTTGAACACGCCCTTGAAGGTGGATGCCCCTGGAGACAATATGCTAAGTTATAATACGCCCCCCGCCTTCTTCCTCTCTTCACCTGGTCATCTTCCCAGCTTAACCCTTCACTGAACCCTAAGACTCACGTCATACCAAAAGAAGCAGGAAGCAGGAGATCTATCCCACATCCATCTGAGGTCTCTTCTCTTTGGAGCTGATGACCACTGTTTGTATACCATGGCATGAGCAGGAGCGAAGCTTCCTTGCGAGTTAACATTTGTTTTAATGAAAGAGATGTATATTAATCTAATTCACCTAATGCAACACCCTCAAAGGGAGTATTATTATCTGATAAAGCTATGCATTGCATGGTTTTATTGCTTTGTATGATCTAAGTATGTGATGGAGAAACGTATGCTGTTGTGCTACGTTTTGGGCAATAGTTTTTCTTACTTGCTCTAAATATTTTTAAGGAATAACCCATACATGTTATCATTAAGTTGACTTGATTAGTTAAAGATTTAACTTTAACAAACAAGTTTGATGATAATGTTTATGTGATGACATGACAATCTTTTATTCAGCCAATTAAATCTCAAAAAATATTACTAAGCATGAATAAGGTATATGACATCACTTGTTTTATCAATTATAAAAATATGATTATTGGTGGTATAAGTAATATGTCATATTTGTATTATGAAAATTAATTAATGATGTAGATTGTTATTACATTATAATATTTTTTTAATAATATAGTTTAAAATATTCATCAATTATTATATATATTGATCACTAGTATGATAATATAATATAGTAATCTTGATGGTATACTATGAGAATCTTATTATGATAATGTTATTAATATAGTAATCTTTTCACATACCTATTGACTAAACTAGTTGATCTATCATATCTCTAGCATTTTATCTCATGTAATAATATTTGTTTAATAAAATATTATTCTATGTTTATATATAAATAAATATTAGAAGTATATAATAAGAAATATAATATAAAAAAATCTTTAGAATCTTTCATCAATTACATAATAATTTAATTAAATATTAATAATAAATTTAGTAATAACATAGACAACTAATATAATTAAAAAGGAACCAAGATGAAAGTGTCAAAATTATGTCATTATAATAGACAAATTTTGATTTAACAAAGTAAATATTGAATTATACAATTTTTTTAAGAATTTCAAATGTACCTCATAAGTTCAAATATAATAGATAGATCAATATATGGTTTTTATTTTGATTTATCGCAAATTTAAAGTAGTGGTTTTTTTTATCTAAACCTGGAACTTGCTCCTAGAAGCTAAAGGTCTTCTCAAAATAGCATAAGCAATTTTTTTTTACAAACTTTATAATGATTTGATATCTAATCATAATCAATTCTCGATGAAATTCTTACTGATATATAGGACTCTTGGTGGAAAAGGAATACTTAATATTAACTTCAACACATGTCTTGAAAAATAGTCAACCTCTAATTAGTTATAGTTAGGCGATCCATTATAATAAGCTTCCCAATTAAGCAAGAAATCATGGATAAACACTTTAATTTGGTGGCTCCATTCTTAACCTTTGTAAGCTTTCTTAAAAGTTAAAATAAATGACCTATGTTTTAGGGATAAGATCACATAGAATGCAACACCCAAGATAAAAAAAAAATAACAAAGTATAAAACGAAAATATATATTGCTGAATTTCCTTATAATTATTGAGGAAATAATTAAGATGTATATGTTTAAGATGCTATTATATTTTAAAAAATAAAATTTTGATTAATATAAAAATATTATAAAATATAATATTTTAATATAATGAGATCAATTTATATTAAAAAGTTTTCACAGTAGCCTTTGATGGTTGTAATAACTCAAGTGATATCAAGTCATATATTATTTATTTATTTTGAATTCAAAATTGTTGATCACTAAGATTTATGTAATTTAGATGGTACTAGTTATTCATTATCATGAATCATTATTTTTGGTTAAATTTTCTAGTTAAAATATATTAGAAATTTTTATTTTTTATCCAAAAAGACTAATTACAATAATATTGAGTTGGAAAAATATAACATTTACGTGCTTAGTTTAATAGATAAGATTTTGTATTAAACTTGATTTTAATATCAACTTTCTTTACTTATGCAAACTCCTCTAGGTTCTATTTTAAGTTGGACAAATTCATCAAATAATCATATCTTGTTTATAAATATGATAAAATAAATCTTATTAGGCTACAACTCTTCCTACCTATTATAGCAATTTTTGAAGTTCTTAAATGAAATATTCTTTTAAAAAAAGATTTTAATGAAAGAAATACATTTTTTTTGAAACTTTATTGCATTGAATTTAAAAAAATAAACTCCTTAAGAAATTTATTTGAAGTTCAATTTGTAAACTTGACCTCAATTAATTTGGCATTTGAATTTTAGCTTTAGAGAAATTTTGGGCAGAAAATGACCCTTTTGTCATTTTTGGAAAGGAGCAAAAGATCAAATGTGGGACTCATTTGATATTTTTAATTTAAAATAAAAAATATCATATTAAAAACATAATTATTTACTAATAATTTTAATATCTCAATACACTAAAAAAATCATTGTGTATTTTAGTCCTAAACAAAAAAGAATAGATTTTTATTACATTAAACATAATTATTTTAACTAACATAACATCATTAGAGGCCACTAAATATAATCTTTTAGATGATGCTTAGTTGCATCAATTTTAAACTTATAATGCTTGTATCAAATTAGAATTTTAAATTTCTTTTTGTCGATTTTTGATTAAAAAATTTAATTTGGAGATTTATTTTGGGTATAAATTTATTAAAATTTTAAAAATTTAAATTAATTTTGTAAGAATATTGACAATAAATTAATGGCAACCATACAGTTGTATCTTTTTATGTAAAAAAGAGAACATTCCAGGAAAAAAAAATGGAATCATTGCGCCGCAGATCTTTCGAGTTTCCTTTCCCTTGCCAAAGGTGGACCCTCAGCTGCCCCGCTGCCTCGCTGGCTTTGAGCTCTCCTTTTTTTTTCATGAGTTTTCTCTAAGAAAGAGAGAGAAAGAAAGAAAGAGAGTTGCTTTGCGCCCGCTCCACTCGCACGATTCCTTCGCCACGCGGAAACCGGAAGCTTCCAACCTCGACGTCTTCCATCGTTGCCTGCGGATCTGTAAATCCGCTGCGGCAACGCAATCGACGACTGCCGGTTCCACGAGGAAGCAGATCTTGGGTCGTCGGTGGAGGATCTGCAGTAAGGTTGGATCTTGTGATCCTCGGCTCGGGAAAAAAGGGCCTCTTTTTGAACTCATGTTTTGATTCGGAAGCTTTTCTTTTTTGTTTTGGTTAAAAGGGGGTTTGATTAGCTGGTGCGGTTCTGTGGAGAGGTTAGATACTTGGTGGTTTTCTGGTTCCCGATCGACGCGCTTTTTGGGTTCTGCTTATCTTACTTGTATGCCGGGTAAAGGTTTGCTGTGGATTCTCTTCACTGTTTTCTCTTACTTGCTTAGTAGTTGATTGACAAAATGCGGATCTTTGATTTCTGTTTATGCTTTCGTATCTCAGGAGAAGTAAAAGTTTGGTTGTACTGCTTGAGAGGGGAAGAGGGATATGTTTTATTCTGATTTGAGCACTTGAACGGAGCTGAAGGTTGCTGTGTTTTTGCGTTCCTCGTTTATGTTTAACCGTATGCTCTAGGAGTATATGTTGATGACTCAAAGGCGTGCTTGGCTGAGATGAGGGATGATAGCTGTGTTCATGAACTTGCTGAGGGTGTGTTGGCGTCCTTCTTCTGATCGTAGTGTCCCCATTTGCTTGGATGGTGTTGGACGGCAGGAGGGGCTTCTCTGGTACAAGGACACTGGGCAGCATTCGAATGGGGAGTTTTCTATGGCTGTGGTCCAGGCCAATAACCTGCTGGAGGACCAAAGCCAGATAGAATCTGGACCCTTGAGCTCCCTGGACTCTGGTCCTTATGGAACATTTGTGGGGGTTTATGATGGGCATGGCGGTCCTGAGACATCAAGGTTTATCAACGATCATCTCTTCCTACATCTCAAGAGTAGGTTTCGTGGCTGGAGATGTCTTTTCTATTCCTTTTTTGATGAATCTGCTTGCTATTGGTGCTATTATGGATAGAAAAATAGTCAGTTTTAATCAATATGTAATCTTATTTTCTTTGCACTTCTTTCTTGGTTTAGGTAATCACACAAGAAATAATAACTTCCCTGATGGACTAACTGTTTTTTATTTGGTAAAATTAAATACTTGCTGTGGAAAGCTTTACTATGTTTGGCCTTGTTTTTAGAACTGTGCCATGGTCTGAGAATTTCATCAAATTTCCAGTTCAATGGCTTTATCTGTGTTCTAATGTTCATTATTCTTAGGTTTTGGCTGGAATTTTTTAAATGACTTCTTTGTTGTGTTTGTTCTCTGCTAGCAACTTGGTTGCTCCATCTTATCCATATAAGTTTTGCCACTTATGCTTGCAGGATTTGCTTCAGAACACCAATCTATGTCAACTGAAGTGATACGTAAGGCATATCAAGCCACAGAAGAAGGGTTCTTCTCTTTGGTTGCTAAACAATGGCCTGTGAAACCTCAGATTGCTGCTGTGGGATCTTGCTGTCTTGTTGGCATCATTTGTAGTGGAACCTTATATGTTGCTAATGTTGGAGACTCCCGTGTTGTTATGGGAAGACTGGTCAAGGCAACTGGAGAAGTTTTGGCTGTACAGTTGTCGGCTGAACACAATGCTAGTATTGAGTCTGTTAGACAAGAATTGCACGCATTCCACCCGGAAGATCCGCAAATAGTTGTCCTTAAGCACAATGTTTGGCGTGTCAAGGGCCTTATCCAGGTACTATGTTCTCATTTAGGATTATGATGTCTAGGCTGCATTGCTCTTCAATTTTCTTTGTTTTCACATATTTTCTGACTTTTCTATTTTGATAGTTCTGGACAATATTCTATACTTATTGATGTTTGATGGTCCAATAATGGGATTTGATGGTTCACTTAAATGGAAGCCCACAGATTCATGCTATTGTCAAGTTTCAAACTGGTTTCTTGATCAAGTTTGCCATAAATGAAGAAGGGTTAACTGCGAATTTAATTTTTCTATAGATCGAATTTGATGACTCCATGTGCACACGTTTTTTGGTTGAATACATTGTACATGTTTGCTGAAATCTGTAACTATGTTCCTATAAGTAAAGTTATGCATCAAATTTGATAGTTGAGTGCCAAAGGCAAGTTGTCATGCTTGTAAGAAATTAGTCGTGTTGCATGTAGTTTTTTTTTTGGAAATGGCTGTTTTTTACAAATTGTTTAATAATATTAGGTTATCCAATGTTTAAATGTGATTTTTTTATTCTATTATGAAAATTAACATAATTCATCCATTAGGACAATTACTTATTCTTGATTTTGTGATGGGTTGTTATTAGTAGCATTAAGAATAGTTTGAGATGTTGGATGTTTTTTTTTGAATTCAATCTCTTGAGGTGTTATTGTTAACGTTAAGTATAGATTGAGGTGTTAGATATTTTTTTTCTAAAGTCAATCCTGTTGTAAATGTGGTCTGGCTTTGTTACTGTTACCCAAATCTTGACCGAAGATTGGCTTTTTATGTGGATTTTGCTCAAAGTTTTAATGCATATAGGTGGGAGTTTGAGAAAATAATCTTGAATAATGGATAAATGAAGACACTTGATGATATTCTTAAAACTACGTTGCACCATATTATGGTTAGATAATTTTCATAAAATAGGCATTTGATGATATTTTGCATTTAGAAAGTCTCTCTTAAGTAAAAAGATACATGATAAAGAGTAGTATTCTCACACCTTGGGATCAGAAGGAGGTTTACCTTGACTATGTAGAGTATTTTAAAGTGTCTTAACTTTAAATCAATTGCATACTTGTCAAAACTTAGAAACACAAGCTTTGTACCATAATATAAGTATCGATATTATAAAGAAAATTTGGAAAGAGCTTATTTTATTCCAACTAAAATTTTATTCCATTAGGGGAGAAATGTTGTGCAAGTAGCATTATAATCTTTTTTAAAAATCCTAGTAAAGATTTTCTTCAGTTTGGTCATGGTTTTCTTGAATTTTGTTTTCCATGTGAATCTTTATCTTTTATTTTTTTTTTTCTTATATTCTATGGTACTATCTCTTTTTTTTCATTGTTTTGAAACATTTTGTATTAATTGAAATTTTACTCTTGCTTGAATGAGGAAGGTTTATTTCTGTGGCCATCTTGTGGAGTTTGTGTAAGATAGTACTGTGCATGTAAGGTAGTTGAGATAAGCTTATATTTATCTCGAACAATTAGTGCCAAAGGTTGTTAGAGTAGAGTGCAGGAGCTTCCAATGACAATTTTATTTTTTGCAAATTAACTTCAGTTTGTTTTGTTGAGAAGAAATGGAAGATAGAAATGTAAAAATTGATATGTTTGAAGGTGAAGGTTTTGGCTCCTGTTCTATCAAAATAACCTATACTTGTTCTTGTTTGGAATATCCTATAGTAGGAGGACTGGTAAGGTTGACATTGGTGAGGAATGTAGCCTTTAATGTTGCTTATGCGACAACTACCATGGTGCTCATGAAAGCATTGTATGATATGTTTATGAGTGTAGAAATGATTTCTATCTGATGTGGAGGTTATTCAACCTAAAGATAGTAGAAAGAGCTTTTGTTCTTTCTTAACAGTTGAATGCAATCATTATTGTGATTAACAATATTAGTTTTAGTTAAAATTTGAGGCTATAAGAGGTTCAAGGTTTGATCATGAGTGAAGGAATTAGAAGAATTATCTATTTTTTTGTTAGAGGGTGCATCATACAACATGGGCAAGTCAAGGTTCAAGGGCCATGACAAACAATTGTAAGAGAATTGAATTACTTGAATTGTCGAGAACTCCAAGTAAGAAGTTTGGTTTTGCCTATGAATGTATGAATGTAATGATTGAGAGCATTGACAATGCTATGAGCACAATTTTGATAGTCCTAATGATTTTTGAACTTATGACTTCATTGTCTTTTCATTCTATGTTATACATATAATTGTTATAAAACTTTGTGGTAGGTATTATGAATGTGTATCTAAAGGACAATGTGCCTCTGAACATTATAACGAAGGAAAACATGCAAATTATGATGTAAAATGTTGTAATGTTTATGTTTCATGTTGTGCAATATGTTTTATGTTGGACGAGTGTTACTTTGGTCAATCAACTAGATAGTGTAGGCTATTGTATCATATTTCTAGACAACAAATGAAAGATTGTGAGGTATGCATTGGTGGTTGTTTGTGACACAAAAGGTGAAACTTTTTATATGGCTTGTTGCTATAAGGAATCAATAGCCCTTCATCAAGTTGCATTGAAGATTCTACATTGGTATAATTGGCTTGGCCACGTAAGTGTGAAAGGCATGCAATGCATGGTACTACTGGGCTACATACCAAATATGAAATTCGTAAACCTGCATTTACGAGAGGACTGCATTCTCAGAAAACCACGATGTGTTAATTTCTTAAAATTGATAGTCATATTTAAGCATCCATACTAATGTATAAGGCTCTTCTTTAATGTCGTCACTATGAAGATTGGTGTATTATGTTATTTTTATTGATGACTCTACTACAAAGGTTTGGGTCTATTTTTTGAAGAATAAGTTAGATGTTTTTGAAACATTTGAGAAGTGGAATGCAAAAGTGGAGTAAGATATTAGTAAAGTTAAGGCATTGTGGTCAAATAGTGGTGGTGATTAGTAGTGATATCCTTCAATATTGTAGTACTTATGGGATGTTTATGATGACAACATTTTTTAATAGATATTGTAAAATGTCGTTGTTGAACGCATGAACATGAGTTTTATGCTCATAGTACTTATGGGAAGGTATCATAAATATGGTTGCTTGCTCACAGAATAGAGAACCCTTTGTATTGTTGGACTTCAAGTTGCCTAAAGAAGAATGGTTGGGAAAAACGTTTGCATCAATGTTATGGTGTCTGGATACTTGTTTGCATAGTTGACTTAGGGCATTGAGACAAGCTAGATGCTACGGTCATACTATTTCATTGGCTGGCTACCATTTCTGGAATCTAGAACAGCACAAAATTATTTGGATCAATGACATTAATTTGATGTATGATGGTATGAGTATCAACAATCCATTGAATTTGACTTGAATGTACACATAAAGTGCAGGTTAATATGGATAAGAAGAATTTTCTTGTTTTTAACGCTTAAAATTGTCATCATTTGTTAGAAGACAATTATGGATGCAAAATTTTGCAGATATAGACAACCAGTTTGGATGTGAAAACACCAACCATATCGTCCCAAAGAGGCTCAAGTCATACACTTTGGCTGTTTAAAGGGTATTCATCATTTTTTGCTCGAGAGATAGTAGAAAACCAAGTTGCTTTTGTGGCAAAGAAACTAGAAGTGCGAGCTTGCAAGTCACCTAGAAGAATAATACATGGAATTGACCATACTTCTAGAAGCCATGAAAGCCTTGCTAAAAGATTATGATGGAAGTAATTGTTGATTGGTAATTAAAGGTTTTCAAAAAAATGGAGTTAATGCTTATGAAGAGACATTCTCACCTATGCAAAGTTTACAATCATATGCCCGCCATTGATTATTGTTGCATATGATGACCTCATTTGAAACGATTTGACAAGACAACCTATTTTTGGTGATCTAGATGAAGAAATATTCGTGTTATAATTTGAAGAATTCCAAGTTACAGGCAAGGTGAAGTTTGGTGTACATACTTCAAAATCACTTATCGAGGTTGAAGTAAGCTTCAAGTATGTAGTACATACATTTCAATAGTTACATCAGAAATGATGATATTTTAAGAAACAACATGGAGCATTGTGGTTACTTCCAATTGTTCCATGGTTTTGTGTGATTATTTTGTTATATTTAATGATGTTTTGATTGCCAGTGTAACCATGGACAAGATCCTTGAGTCAAAGTTAACTAAAATTTGAAATGAGGGATTTATGGGATTGCAATTTAGATTCTTGGCATATTTCAGGGACACAGCTTATAATATGAATATATTCAGAATGTTCAAGATAGGGTAAGAGTTTTAAATATTAGATCCATGGATACTTCATTAGATATTCATTTCAATTCGTTCGATCTTTTTAGGTATTGATGAGCCCAAACCTTGTTTAGGAAAGGCTTTCAGAAAGGGAACACATCTACTTGCTTTATACCTGTTGCACAACATATATGTTAAAATCGTAGTAGTTATGTTTTTGTAAGAGTACACTATCAGCTATTTCATGCTGTATGCTTGCCCTAGTCATCATCCCTAATCCCTAATGCAGTTTTTGTGGAATTTGTGCTACACAATAGGAAGAAATTTATTTTTCATTCTTATGAATGCATTTGTTTAGCAGTTTTCTGTGAATAAGAAACAAATTTGTTGTGCTTTCTAAATATTTTTTTTGGAATATGTTCATGAATGATACTTTTATGTTTATTCTTTAGCATATCAGAGGATTATTTTGCCATTTGTTAGCATTTCAAGAATATGAACTTTGTGTTCTTCAGGTATCCAGATCAATTGGTGATGTATACCTCAAGAAGGCAGAGTATAATAGAGAGCCTCTATATGCAAAATTTCGCCTTCGCGAATCTTTCAGAAAACCGATACTTAGTTCAGAACCTGCGATTTCTGTACATCCACTCCAGCCACTTGATCAGTTTCTTATATTTGCATCTGATGGCTTATGGGAGCACCTAAGTAATCAAGAAGCAGTTAACCTTGTGAACAGTAGTCCTCATGCTGTGAGTCTTTCACCTCACATATCATTTCCACATCTTCATGATGGCATTTATTTGATTGATTGTTCATATTGATTGAAAGCGATCGCTAAGTTTTGCCTTGCGAGTTAATCAAGAGCAGTTGGAAACTAGAAACTATATGATGCCTGGTCCATGTTCTGCAAAACAATTAGAACAGTAGGTTCTTGAAGACATGCTAGGTCACCAAACCCTAACACTTGGTTTGCCCAATTTAGATTTATAAAAGATTGGGTAGGGGAAATCGAAGTTATTCTAAAGATTGGTTCACTATAAGCAATTATTTTGGTACTGGTATTTAATATATAAGATGATTCAAAGGGACCTATGGAATAGTTTCTGTTTGATTGGAGTTTTCTAGCTTTGCTTTCATATGTGATAACTACTTTTAATGGTTTTTTAATTGCATCTTTGATCACAGGCACAAATTTGTTATTCTGTTTGTATTGTTTCTTATCATTAGCAATCATGTTGTATTTTTACATGTTATATGTTGGTATATATTTCTTGACATTTTTATTTTGCACAAGTGTTTGTTCATTGTACCCTTGCTATGTTCTATATTATTTAAAATTAAGTTTGAAAATAAGTTACTTGAGTTGTGGGTCAATGTAAAAACACAAGCACTGAGAAGGTTAATTGAATGAGAGGCTTTTGTGTATGCTCAATCCAATAAACAATTAACAAGATTAAGGTAAAAAAGTCATACTTAATAGCATTCTAATAAGATCATAATAGGCAAACTTTTATTCAAACACAAAATAAACTCTTACCTAACAAAATTTTATTTAAACTTTCTTTTTTTTTTTTTGCCTTTTTTTCATGTAATTATTTAATTGGTAGGATTTTTTACTTGTGTGGTGTGCCAATTATGATATTTGTTTTGAAATGTCTTTAGGTAATATTATGAAGAAAAAAAATGTTTTTTTTTTGTTGTCCTCCAATTTAACTTAAAAAAATATTACATGTTGTTGAAGATTGGCTTTCAAGCCTCCAATTCTGAAGTAATAGTTATCTTTTGGATGGTTAATTTTTATTGCTTTCATTGTTATGTTTTCATTAGAACTTCTTTATGGTTTTATTTGGAGATATATTCAACATTGCATGATGATTCTGGACACGTGTTATACTTAGATAATTTTTTCTCTCTGACATCATAGTTAGCCAAAGCTGCTTTGTACTGTCATACAAATGTTAGCCAAATTGTTTTCTAATATTATGTCTTTGTAAAGTAACTAAAGCTTTTGATGAGTAAAATTCCATCTTCTTCTATGACATATCTTAAGTTTCCTTAGCTTTACTTCTCTTAACCTTTTTGCATTTTAAGATTGTCTTAACACGTACATTCCCCTTTAGCTTTACTTCCCCTTTAGATTGGTAGAGCCGAAGTTTGTACTTAACTTCATTGTTGGAAAACCGAGTCACCCATCTCGTTTGCTCGCAGGGAAGTGCGAGGAGGCTTTTGAAAGCTGCTCTCCAGGAAGCAGCCAAGAAGAGAGAGATGAGGTACTCGGATCTCAAGAAGATCGAGCGCGGCGTCCGCCGGCATTTCCACGACGACATAACCGTGGTGGTGGTTTACCTTGACTCGAACCTTGTGAGCAGGGCCACATCAAGCAAGTGCCCTACAATTTCCTTGAGAGGGGGTGGTCTTACCCTCCCCCACAACTCTCTTGCACCATGCTCTGCACCTGCAGATCTCAACATCACGTGATGCAGCGATTGGAAGTTGAGAGAGAGCAGCTGCCCACTTCCAACTTGTAATACACTATTGCTGTAACCTTCATGTGCAAGGCAAACAAATCCTTTTAGTGCTGTAATTTTCCACATTATTCTAGGTTGCAATTATCAAACACTAGATGTTGCTAAAATAGAGTTATTTTACATTTTTATTAGGTTTTATTATAATTTTTAGTTTCTTTTGATGGCACCTGTGATAATTTCTTCTGTAAATTCTCTATTGCATGGCTTCAACACTTCTTCATAAGTTATCTCTGGCTATTCCTTATTGGCCTTTTGAAGCCTCTCAAAATGTCATTTAGAGGCCTACTACAGCTTAGATTTTTGAATATGTATTGAGAGAAGCAATGCAAAACATTAAATCAAGGTCTTCATTTGGTTTAATGTGTTTGGCACATTCTACAGTTAAATATGAAACAAGGATTAAGTTTACCTCAAAGAAGACCAAAAACTGATTCAACAAAGAGCTGGTTGCAATTTCAATAGATGCTCTGCAAAATGATTAAATGTGTTTAAAGTTTTCTTAGCTTAAACACTAAAAAGCCGGAGTTTGATTTGATTCTATATAAACACTCCACCTGTTAAGAAGCAGCTGTTCAAAAGTGATATCATGTCAATCTTGAACCATCGCTTAAGTGCAGGAACTTTGAAGTTAAAACAAACTTAGACTCTCAATATACGAGTCAATTTGTAGACCTGCAATCACATAGAACAAACTTGGAACTTGAAGGGTTTGCAAATATGTTTCTTATGATTCTAATCATTTGGTTTGAATGAAATGATTTTACTTAAAAATAAAAATAACAAGTAGAATTTAAATACCTGAGCACTCCGTCGAGGCAATGTCAATGCCAAGCAGTTGCGATGGCCATCCACCCTGTGAAATTACCAATTAGGTGCTTTGTCTTTGATGATTATCTGCGAAGAAACATGAAACATACCTTTTGTTGAGGGTCCTTTGTAGATACTCTTCTCCTCTCAGCATTCCATGTCCACCATACTTGCCTTCATCTGTGTTCAATATTATCTGCGACGAAATGAACAATTATGGCACTCTTCATCTGCTTAAGTCAATGAAAAGGTTATCAAATGTCATCTAATTTAATCCTTTAAAGAAAAGAGCAAAACCATGGCTTAAAATAGTAATAAAAGGCAGTGTTAAGGTCTATTTTGTCAACAGAAACCCTAGGGAACAGAAAATGATGAGTTACTGTCATAAAAAGATTTTTTTTTTTTTTTTTGGAAGATGGTTGCTGTTTGACACAATAGTTGAAAAATTATTAATTAAAAAAATATTTTAAAAGGATTCAACATCAATTTAAAATAAGTCTCTATATTATTTTTCAGTAGGTTTTAATTAAAGGAATGAAAAGCTAAGTTTAAAAACAGTAACAAACATACCCTTAGACTCTTGCAAAGGTCTCATAGACATACCACGAAGGAATACACCATTCCATGCGGCATATGTTTGAGATGAGAATTTGAATCTCTCTCTATGCAAATTGTACTCTCCATCCTCTCTAGCTTATATAGTGCATCTCTCTCCTTATTCCTCAGCGAGAGAAGATCTGAGTTTGTACTCTTTTTCTATCAGCTGAAACGAATTTACTCCAATATTTCATTTCTATATTTCTTGAATTAGAAGGATTTCTGCATTAATTACCCCCCTTTATTTGAAGTTTAAATGTCTTCTAAGACTTGAAGCTTCTTTTTGTATACTTGAGTCATAGCTCGGGTGATTTTAGTCTCGTTTATGTTTTTCAAAGAGGAGATTCAAGATTTAAATCCAAACATGATCTTGATGTAAATTTCTTTAGATTTAAGATTGCACTGTAATTGAGTTTTTAGTTTGCTAAAGATTGATAGGTAACAATGATGGATAGTGTGGAATAACAATATGTGAAAACTCCTGGTAATCTATATAAAATTGTAGTTGAAACCAAGGAAAATAATGCTATGTGAAACCTCGAGTATAAAAGTGAATAAAACTTTAAATCTAATGTATTAGGTCACTTAATTATATAAAGTCTAATTTTAGCTTAACAATGGATGTTTGGACAACACATGATAATGTGATGGGGAGTTTCAAACAAGGGCTCCTAACTAATGATTTGTGTTATCTCAAGTCAGACATCGAGAAACTTGTGGAATCTTCTACTTAAGATTTGGAGATAGAATTTGCTAGATAGCTTTTTGATGCATTATCTAGTGTTTATGATATAATCTTCTTATGACCACAACATCACTAAAAATCTCCTAGATATCTTAATGAATATGTTTGAACCTCATCACACTCAGAACTGACACACGATATCTTCAAATAAGACTCATCCAATTTCAAGATACCTAACTTGGCACAATTTATGTATTTCAAATTTCTTCCTCTCTTTGAAGTCAAGTACTTCAAGAGAGATGATGGGCATCAAGGTGAAACTTCTCTAACAATGGACAAACTATCTATAACTTCAAGAAGTCTGTGACAAGAAAAATCAGAAAAGGAAGAAAAGAGAAAAAGGCTATTCAAGAAAGGTTTTAACCTCTTAAAAAACTATGTATGCAAAAGACAATTCATAGTGTGAATCAAGAAAGATCAAACTCACCTCAGGCATTAAGGGAGCTTGATAAATGCCCCTTAAATTTAGCCAAACCTTCATTTTGGTAACAATGCTGATAGGTTAGCAACATTGTAAAAGCCCAAAATCCATATAGCTGTAAGCAAATTCAAGCGTAACTTGCACTTGTCAATAGATAAGTTTGACAAGCATATCAACAGGATTATGTGCTATTAGGATCTTTAGAACTATGACATCACATTCAATCTTCTCTCTGATAAAGTCCTACCAAATCTCTTCTTTCATGATCAATGTTCTTGGTTCTTTCATGATCATTTGATTTTGAGAAAGATACAAAGCATTCTTACTATCAAAATAAATAATTGAATAATCTTGGAATAATTTCAAATCATCTACCAAATCTCTCAACCAAATAACTTCTTTAATTACTTTAGCATATGCTATGTACTCTATCTAAGTAATATACAAAGGTCCATTTAAAACTTGCAAAGTCACAAACAATATAGTTATAAAAACCCTTTTAAGACCATGGGTCAATATGAATTTATTGCTTTGGTGACTACATCAAGTCATATATAGATATTTTCAATAGACATACATTGTTCCAAATAATTTCAAATCCAAGTGGTTGCAATATACAAATCCCTTCTTTGAGAAAATTATAATAGAAATCAATCTTCAAATCAAATTGTTCTAATAATAGCTTCCTCGAAGAAGAGATTTGTATTTGAACACCTTTACCATAGCAATAGTCTATTACCAAGCATCATTCCTAATAATAGCTTCCTCAAAAGTTGATGGTATTTCATAATCAACATCTTGCACTACACTTGAAGCAAAAACAACCATACAAAGGCAAGACGAATGATCAAAATCATACCTATGTCTAATCTTATTGTAGAGATTTAAACTCCTTTACCATAGCAATAGTCTATTACCAAGCATCATTCCCAATAATAGCATATTCAAAAGTTGATGGTACTTCATAGTCAACATCTTGCACTACACTCAAAAGCAAAAACAACCGTACAAAGGCAAGATGAATGATCAAAATCATACATTCGATGTGCATGAACCTACTATTCAATCTCATTGTTATTATGCTTGGGATTGTGATACTATTTGCTCTAGATGATCTACTACAACAAGATGTTGTGCTTAATTCAACATCTAATTGTAATTGAACTGAATTCTAATAACATGGTGTTTTCTTTGACCTTGTCCAAAATTGACAAACTGCTTACAGTTTTTTATGGCAAATCTAATTCCTCAATTTTACATCTTTGCTAACAATAAATCTAGTTGACTTAAGATCAATACAATAAATCCTATATCCCTTCAACATAAAAGCAAATCCAAGGAAGATAAGCTTCTTGGTACTTGGGTTTAGCTTACCCTTTTTGTTAGTCATAATATGGACAATCAAATAACTTGAGTACCGAATAGTTTACAAGGTGCCCAAATCAAACCATCAAAGTCTTCATCCCCAAAGTAGTCATTGGAGACCTATTCATTAAATAGTATACAGTGGGTTAAAATTCACTAAAAAATACATGTTTAAGAAGCTTTGGGTAACATACACCTTGCTCTCAAAACGACATCTAGATCCTTTCTTAAAATTGATATTAATTAGTCTTCAAAAATCTAAGTAAATAAAATTCATAATATCCTTAATGTTATGAATAACAATAGAAAACATGAACTTATGATTCTTGCCAAAAACAATACACAAAAATCCAATAAAATAGTCCACTATCTATAAAACAAACCTTTTTTTGCTTTAACTCTTTGGGTGTCCCACTTTATCACAAATCTAAGTCTCGTATTCTATAATATTGTTACATCATCACAAGAAATTGAGGGTGCACTTACAATTCTGTTGCTTTGTAATAAGAAGAGAAAACAAAATTTCTAAGCTTTCAACAACTAGAATTCAAACACCATAAACAGATGAGATGCTTTAGGGTTTAAACAAGCTTAACCTTTCTTGAAATTTGAACAATTCTATTATGAGTTCTAATTTGAATTGAATGTATTCCAACAAAATCACAATTGATATCATTACTTGTAAATATCATTCCACCATCAATGAACTAATAAGTTGTAAGCTTATCCCTATAAGTTGTCATATTTTAAGAATAATCAGAATAAAAAACCTAATTCTTTATAAAAGAGACATAATAATTTGAAATTATCAAAACAATATCAAACTTATCTGAGCACTTTGTAGTAACTAAACTACCTCAATTAGGTTTTCCTTCTTTATCACTTTTCTCGTTAAGAATTTTGCTTGAAAGAATCTGCAATCAAACTTCTAGTGTCCAAGTTTTTTTGCAATGGTGACATTCACTCTCTTCTTGGGCTTTGACTTTAACTTGCTTCTATTTTTTGTATTTGCTTTTTGTTGTTTCAATATGTTCTAATAAATAAATCTTCACCAAAAGTCTCCTTTTAAATCTTCTTTCTCAAATCATTTGATAACAAAAAAGCCAACAAGTCTTTCAAATTAATGGTTTATTTGACATGCAATAAAGTTATAATGAAATATTTAAAAAGGGTTGAGATAGAGAGCACAACAAAATCAAAGAATTATCTTTCTTCTTTAATCTCCACAACAATATTAGAAAAAAAGGGTCTAGTTATAAGAATGCAAGTGCTCTTGGAGTGATGCTTTCTTTAAAACAAAAAGCAAACAAATTACTACTTTAGGTATAAGCGATTTGTGAGTGGGTCATGTGCAATGTTGCCAACCTTCCTATAACTCCTTCGTAGTCTTGATTAGCAAACTTTTGACGAACATCATCTCAAACATAATTGAATTAAATTAAAAATCATTCAAACAACACCTTGTTTCTTGTCAAATGTTCTACCAACTTGTTCTCTTTTAAAAATTTGAAAAAATCTTTCTTGGTTAAACATGCTTGTATTTTCATCATTTAGACATTAAAGCCATTGCTGTCATCAAATTTCTCCAATTCATAATTTATGGTGTTAGAGGATTTCGATTAGGACTTTCTTTGCATGTTAAAAAAAGAAATTATGATAATCAAGAATGAAATAAGATGATAATAAGAATTTTTATACGGTTCAATAAAGAATAGCCTACATCATTATCAAGTTCTAAATAAGGGCAACAATCATAAGTCAAAAGTCCTTTATAAGAATAGAAAGAAAAAAATTAAAAAATGAAAGGCTAAATAATAATTAATGAAAAAGTTTTTCCAAACAGCTCAATTTCCATTTTTTTCATGTTTCGTAGCGAGGAGCTTTCCTATCCTTTCCTCATGCATGTGAATTAAGAGCTCTTAAATTTGATTTGTTCTTTTTTATTATTAATCCATTAAATCAAAATAATTAGATTTACTATTGAATGATCCTTAAAAAATAATAAAAAAATTCTAAATATATTATCTTTGATTTGATTAGCTAAAATTAATTACTTTAGATTTAATAAATCAAAATAATTAATACATTTTTTAATTCTAAATTCAAAATAATATTTAATAGTTTGAATTTGAAAAATTAGAAATAGAAGAGAATATTCAAACCAAAATTGAAGCCTTTTGAATCACATAGAGAGTACCCAACTAATTTATTTGGTCTCAAAGGAATTTAGCAAATATAAGTCAATGAATTCAATTAGCTGTCATACCTACCTATTCAAACACTCACTACAAGAATTTTATCAAAAATATAACTTGCATGTTAATCAAGCCATGAACAAAATAAGTAAGCAAGAAATGATGAGACCAAGAACAAAAAGGGAGGAAGAAAAAATTAAGATATCAAGACTCCCATAACTTGCATATGCCACCAAGGATGAGAGCAAGATACTAGTATGATAAAGAGAAGGATAACCAAACAAAGTTACATCTTTATCAATGAAACATTCACGAAGGGAAAAAGCAATATAGTTTATATCCAAAATTTCATTGTAGGTTTGTAGTTCAAAGATTCTCAGGGGCGATGTAATCTAAGAAGGTTAAGCAAACAAAATACCCGTTTTAGATCAAGCAGACCTAAAATCCAGAGCAAAATCGCTCCAAAACTTGAAAAAAAAAATCTACTAGTCATTTGCTTGGTCAAAGCAACTTTAACACCGCACCTACAATGGCTAAAAAATTCAAGAAAAACTAAAACATGAATCGGATGGAACAGAATGTATAAAATATAAGAGAAATTAATGTAAAACTGATCCCATAAACCTACAAAAAAAAAAAAAAAAAAAAAAAAAAAACATTTCTAAACGAAGGTAAAATTTATGATATATTTAATGAGGTGGAATATGCATGGTCGAAGTTATATATTGTATGGAAACAGCTACATATGCAGTAAAAAAATTAACCAATATAGAAAACTATGTTTACTTCATGAGAAGTAATTGAAAAATAAATGATTTCCTTAAAAAAAAAAAATTTCTGGCATCGATTCTTCCCCCATTTTTATCAACATCCGTCCATTGTTTGTCGTGACTTTACATTTCTTTATCTTACTACCTATTTCAGCTTCCATTATACATTAGCATCATTCCAAAACATTTGCATAATAGGAATACTGTTTGCATAAATTATTAGATAATCTTAAAACCATAAATTAAGAATTTCGTTGTTTAGATTTCATTTTTAAATTCAATCCTATAGCAACTATAGCATGCATTAACTATTAAAGGGACGACTGATGCACAAAAACTACAATATATTTAAGGCCATTTGAAGTTGTGCATCATCTCGATAATCAAGATAGAATTATTTCAGGAAAAAATTATACTAAATTTGGAGGACAACAAGAACATTTCCTTTGGAAATTAGAAAATGGCATTCACGGGATTTAAATAGGTAATAGCAGTAATCTTCTCAAAAGGAAAAGAAGAGGGCACGTGATTCATGAATGAATGTTGCACTTCTTACTTGATATTCTCCAGCCTCCTCAACGCCAATATGATACAGCTCATAAGACATTTCTGGATGAAAATTGAACACAAAGAGAATTGCCCCCTTAATATATGATATAACCTGCAGATAACAAAATAAATAGAATTAATAAAAAATAATATGAATTTGTTCAAGCACAAAGCATGAGAAGAAGGTCATGAACTGAGCAAAGTAGTGTATATCAATTCTTACTATAGATTTACCCATACTATAGCACTGCTTGCATGGGCTTAAACAACAAAACGTGTTATACCAAATTTATTCAATACAAATTGCTATTAAGTAGTTCTCAACATTTATATTCTTAACATGAGGTACATAATGGTTGTGCAAGCAAAATTCAGAACCCAAACAAAACAAAACTGGAATAACTTAAAGAGAAAAAAAAGGTTAGGACCAATGCTGGTCAACCGCAAGGAAAAAACCAGAGAGGATTCACTCAGAATTCAACACGCAATAAATCCTCTGAGCCATCTGGATGGAGAAGGGAATAGCAAGGAAATAAAATACAGGCCTTTCGCATACTTCTTTCCTGTTATTCACTTGTATATCTCTCTCCCAACCCATAATCAGAGGCCATAAAGGAGCAAACCAATATTCAAATGTTGAAGGAGAGTAAAAATATACATTTCATCATCATTGTAAGGATCTTCAAGGAGGTTTGTAGACTGGTAAGGGCAGTTGATTGTAATAAGCCACCTAAGGGGATGGTTGTATCCATCAAAAGTCATGCTGTATTGTTTGACAGCCCTGTGCGGTCGAAGAGCTACCTCGGAGTGGTCCAGGCAACTCTATAAAACCTAGATAACAACTCATGATGTGCTGAAACAATCTGTGGTCCATCTGGACGCATCTCAGGGTAACAGGGTATACAACAACAAAATACAAAACTGACATAGGAAACAAAACAAAATACATAAAAAATGGAGATAGATTTGGAATGCAATGCCATCTAATGACTATAATCATGTAAAAGGGCAGATTGAGGCGCATAGAGGTGGTTCAAATTTGTAAGCATAGTCCAAATAATATTCTGACAAAAGACGAGAAACAAAAGACTAGTCATGTTTATAGGCTAGCATAAATGGAGACAGACATGTCATGGGCACAATATGAATGGCTTTGCGAATTTATAGCTAAAAGGAGTATTAATTGATAGTGAACATTGATGTCATACCATTCAATAAATCAACCCAAATTAGTCAGTTAATGCATTGTGTTATTATAGCCGAATGAGATGATCAACACTACTAATCATAATGAACTACAATTGTAGAGTTCAACTTTCAAATCACAGTAAACCAACATGACTTGCATGCAGCATAAATGGACAAGTTAAACATGCATGTCAAACTTTGTACCTTCAAGGAATCATTGACATGGTAAACATTTGGTGGGCCTTTCGAAAGTATTAATTCAGATTCATCCAACCGCATCATGTCCTATACAAGAAACAGGTGCATTAGTTTCACAAAAACTGCCTCTGAAGTTCAAAAATACAAAAATTAAGCCAAGCGTGCTTGGACAATTTTATGACCAAAACAATGAAATACATCTATCTTTTAGGTTAACCAATGCAAATGAATTGTAACAAGCAACCGTTCTAAAAAAACACTTTTCATCAACATTCATGATCCATAGCTAATTAAAAAATTATTGTTAAACTAGTGTTTATATGGGGAAACATTTAAGAAAAAACCATCAAACAAGTATCCAATGGGTAAGGACATCGTAGTGAGTGATGGGAGAAAGCCAATTAGAGGAAAAAGAAGATAGGCTAAATCTGTGGTAATTTGAGAACACAGCATATGATCAAAATAAAAGGAGGAAAGAGGTTGGGCTTGGTTTATGAAAGAGAAGGCACAAATTCCATATATTTACTTCTAATAATATGAATTTATTCTCATTTAGAAAGATGATAAATGATATTTGCAACAAACATTGAACTTAATGAAATGGTTGTGCAGCTTAAAATATATGAACATGAAACAACAAAATGCACACAATTGCATTCGTAGTGTCAACTCCCCTCGATATGCAACAAACATAAAATGTTGTTATCTGCATATAAATGAATCTGCAATTTCACCCATGCTTTATGTACATAGTCTAAAACCAATCAAATTAGGCTCCAAACCACACATTACATGTCAAATATTCTATCTGTTTATAAAACATATACTGTCAAATAAAATGATTTGTCCATTACTAAGTATGATAGTATTGCCAATTATAACTTTTTATAACATTAGTAAGGATGGTTAATCTGCTATCTTTGCTTATACTTAGGACAGTTTATGATGCATAAAAGTAATGGGGAAAGTAACCCAAACAAGGATGATTAACATGTCTAATTCACAACTTTGGAGGATGCAAGTTGAGAAGAGCTCATCCAAATAGAATTTGGGAAAATTTACTTTTCAACAATATCTCTTTAACAAACAACAACAATGACAAGTAAAGCACACTGGTAATATTAAACACACGTGCACAATGACTTTGCAATGTACACAAAATTAAATGGGAGAACTGTTCGATGGTAAGATAATATTCGCAAGGCTTCAAAATATTGTGAACTACAACACAAATCCAGGATCAGTAAAATTGAAACAGACAGCAATTCAAATACAATATGGCAAATCTTCTTAAAATCATCTGTTTACAAATAAAATTAAACAAGAAAAACAAATAATGCAATACTATTAAAGAAGGACAAATAAAATAAAAACATGTACCTTATCAAAGTTGAAAAGGTTGCTATGTATTCCTCCATCCATTAGTAAATGCCACTGACGGATAGCATGAGCATATGAATAGTTATTACTTGGCAATGGAAACTCGATCCTCTGGTCAGACCAGGAAAAAACGGAATTAAATACTCTTCATATCACAATCCTTCTCAGGGCAGAATAGACCTTAAAAAATAACTAAAAGCACAAAAAAATCAAGGAATGGATGATTTACAGAAAAAAAAAATCTCACATATGGATGACCGAATTCATTGCCCATAAAATTGACGTATGCTGATCCACTTAGAGTAAAAGTAATTAACTTCATCATCTGCAACATACCAAAAGTCAAATACTCCAGCGAATGAATCAAAATTCTGTAAATGATGCCATTAAAAAAACAAACACCTAAACTTCAGTTTGACAAACTAAGTTTAATCATAATCTGACTTGTTAAAAAATGTTAACCAAAAAATTAGAACTTGAAAGTGTTGTTTTTTTTTTATTGGAAACTTTAGGCTAACCAAGGTAATTGGATGACAAGTAACCGTATCAGCCAGTGCCTGCTTGCCTAAAGAAATTGGGATGCTTGTCAAGTGCTTGTCAGAAATATGTCAGCAACTTTACAGGCAACATGCAAGAGCAGCTAGCAGAGTTGAGAATGAGCAAAGAGGCATGGAGCATCAAGCCAAAAATTTGAAGATTTGTGCATACAAGGGTTGGATGCAAGAAAAATTTCATAATGGTGCATCAACAATCAGCTGATAGGAATTTAAACCATACTTGCGTATGGAAAAGCCCTAAAGAGATCATATAATATGTTCACTTCAACAATATAAAACATTAAACATTACACTTGCAAACACATGTTTCAATGTTCCAAGTGTCATGCATGGAAATTTTCAATAGACCAGCAAAACAACTCTAGGCATTGCAACTTCAGGTTTTTTCATTTGGATAGGAGCCATAGATGAAAGGCTTAAAGCTTCAAACTGAATCAAAACATATAAAGATTCACCTGAAGATCAGCTGTATAACTCAGCTTAAGATCAGCTAAACCATGAACAACAGCTATATTAACATCTGACACTACATGGCATTAAATTGCAAAAAGCCCATCCAAACCAACAAGATAACCGTTCTCAATAAAACCTAGCAAGCACCAAAGTAATGATTGAAAAGATTGCCTGAACCTCACAAGTCCTAATTCTATTGATGAACCATAGCCAACAACAACAACAATATCTTTAATTCAGCTAGAAGTGACTCATGCATGAATATTCGATATGAACAGTACTTTATTAAATATCAAACTTCACATTAATCTCTAAGAGCTTTTCTTCTTAGTTATGGAACAAAGTTTATGGTTTATTATTCAGAAACAAAGGCCACTATTTATAATAAAGAACAATGCAAATAGACAGATAAAGAATGTGAAACAAATGAAAAGGCATATAATTCTAACAAATAACTTCTCTTAGTTGTTACAAAACTTTAAAAAGGAAATATGTTCCCAAGGTTAAATAAAGATGCTTATTTGGAACTCCATAGAGCAAATGCTATGACTTTAATGAATAATAAAACCACCAAACCTAACAAAATGAAAATCAAGTTGTACATGTTTGGCACATTTGTGAAAAATAAAAAAATAAGCGATATTCATAACTATTCAAATATCACAAAACTATGTCATAGGATTGGATATAAGAAAAGCCTTCCAAGCGGTAACAATCACATCTTTTCATGTGCCCTAGACCAAGGCTTTTTATTCAGCCACTATTTTAGGAAGCAATAAGTTTTTTCAAGCTTTTCAATGTCACAAGATTTCTACCTACAAACATATAATATCTAGAAGTAAATTTTTTATCACCTGCAATACTAGCATGATCTGCAATTACGTATGATTCCACACCAAAGTTTTCTTTCGTAAATAGAGGCCCATTCCCAAAGCTTTCTTAACGTAACTTGGAATATCTAAGACCAAAATGCAATCTTTAGGAGCTGGCATAGTTGGATAACAATTGTTTCAAAAGCAATATCAGTTTTAATGATTGTTTGACAAACCAGTTTTGCAACAAAATGGCTGATCAAACAAAATCTACCATCAAGAAACATATTTTTGGATAGAATTAGAGTGTAGAGGGTATGATTTCACTAAAACGTGATGTGTATGACCATAAAAGTAACCTATTATTGGCCACAAGCATAATAAGCAACAGCCATAATAAAAATGGAGATATATATTTTCCAAACCCTACCTAATCCACAATCATTATTAGTTAAAGACAAATTCAATAGACCAGCTATTCTTGAAGTCCAATTCAATAATCCAAAGGCCAAAATTTTTAGCAACCATCAATCATGTTTCTCCTTATCGAGACATCAATCTGAAGGCCCATCCAAGAAGTGATGAGAAATTCAAGCATTTTCCTCAAAACAACAATTGAACTCACAATAACAAAAGCAACACTTTGGTGGAAAAGAATAGATGGTTCGAACATCAAAACCAAAGACCACCTATCAGCGGTTAACTATAGCTCAAAATTGATCCCCAAAGGTGGATGGACTAGGGGATCTTTTTTATAATGTTTTGATGGGAAACAAATGTTTAATCCAAAATACTTACACATCCTTACCTCAGTGTATCACATCAACATTCAAGATGCAAAAATTGTGGGTACGAACAAATTCAATAACTCAAGTATCAACCTTCAAGCTCATTAACATCCACCCCATTCATTTGAGCAATTGAGCTTATCTTCACAAGAGGTCCCTCATCAAAATCTCTCATTGAAAGCCTTGTCCTTGGTATCATCACGAGTTCTTTTTCTCTCCCGAGTTTTGGCAATGACTAATCCCCTAAACAATGTATTTTTTCAAATAAATCTCTTAACTTCCATTCTACACTCTTGAATTATATCATACAATCTCTTACAATGAAATCAAGTAACGAACCACAAATCCACATTTCCTCATTCCATGAGTAATTCTTTATCAATCTTTAATCAAACCAAATTCTATATCAACATGACTAGTGTTGTCCATGGGTAAATGGCAAACAGATCGAATTCGATCACACGAGGAATGAAGAAATGAACTATGCCTCCATCCCTACCAAATAGAAGGCCTCTTTGGTTCATATTGAAGAGCAATCCCTATAAGAGACTACCAAAAAACAACTCATTAGACAGATGATGAAACATATGGAGTTCTTCTGAGCAATGTCTAAGTTTATTGTAGATCAGCTTCGTGCTTTTCAATTACTAGACATGCTAACACCCTTCAAAACTCGTACAATGAATCTTGTGGAAATCCACCTCATCTCCATGCAATTTCTCCTCTGTTTGACACTCTTGTGTCTCCTATCTTCTTCCTTAACTAGGTCAACATAATTTGATCCATCGAGGGGCCACCAAGCTCACAAACAAAGAAGAAAAATCTATTCACTACAGTATGCTCAATAAATAGATCATGGAACCCCCTCCCATCTATCTCATCACGTCCTCCATGAGGATGTCCACAAGAAATAAAAGATGCCAATGACAACCATCCACTTTGGCTCAATAAATCTCGATGCATCCATTGGAATTCAAGATACCATTATGCTAGGCTTTCACTACATTACTTATACAATCATGGGAGAAGATGAAGCAGAAAAGTTGTGCAGATCCTAAGATTGTTCATTTTCGAAATGGTTGTTAAATTCAATGATCAAAGGCCACTGAATTTACCTCTCCAACAATCGACAAAAGGATCCAAGTCTCCTAAAAAAGCCAAGGCCTATCACCTCAAGGTTCAACTCCCCTCACGATGAGGTTAACACAACCAAGATACCACTATTCTATCCATGTCTCCTAACTGTGTCGAAAATCTCACAATTAGATATTCATGTTCCAAGCACAAAAACAAAACACAAATTAAGTATCACTTGAGCATTACAACAAAGAAAAACATGCAATATTACTTGATAGCCTTGCATAAGGCCTTACTAGAATGGCTCCACTCTACTCCCTACTATTGCCTAAGAACTTTGTAGCACCTCCACATTCATTCAAAAATCTATTAATGATCCTCAATGGTGGTTGATAAGCCTAAAGATCCTCAACAATTTCCAACAAGGTAACCAAAAGATCCTCGACAATGTTTTGACAAATCTGAAGATTCCAAAAGCTAGATTGGTGGATCACTAGTACAACCTCTAACAAGATGTAACCTTTCGTCCTCTCATGATGAGATTGCCCCCAAAGATGAGACTCCTTGGGATGCTCTTTTGAAAAGCCTCTTTTATTTACTACCAAAAAAAGCTTGTAATAGAGAGTCTCTTATTGCACTTTAGGTACAATCCCTCTCAAACATGGTTTGAAGGTTCTTGTTGTTAGACGTTTTTTGTAGCTCTTGGGCAAGTATGATAATTGTATCGTGCATAAAACAATCATTCGATGAAATACTTTTATTATCAATGAGGAAAAAAGAGAGCATAAGAATAAGTAGAAAGAAGGGGAAGAAAAATGACATGGAAGACAATGATGAACTTGGCTTAAATTGAAAACAGATCGATATTAATAAGGAACACCAATAGTCACACATTAATGGTGAAATTCTTCAAAATTCAAATTTCAGACTATATGAATCGATACAGGTTGTGTTGATCTAGCAAATCATCCAATTCACCAACTGAAACACAAATGTATTCAACACTCTAACCACACAAATGAGGTTTTGAAGTGTTAGGAGAGGAGTGATGCATTGAATGTACAATTGAGTAATAATAGAGTGCCCCAACACAACACAATTTCTCCACAACATGAATTGATATGATAAAAGAAGCAATCTGTAGTTGAAGCATTAAACTGATTAGCACAAACCTAATTAAAATGATGACATTTATGTTTAATGCCCTGCTTGAGGCTACCGTTTGTGAATCCAAAAATCAAAGATATTGACAATCACTAGATGTTATTTCTACTTATCAAGCCATTAATCCTAAAGCATGTCCATAACACAACAAGAGATTCCAGCATTGCGACCTCTACTCTAGCTATTAACTTCTTCTAGCACCCAAGTGTACCAGATCAACATTCAAAAGTTATAAGAGCAGAAGGAACAAACCAAACTATGTGACACAAGCATCTCCCTTTAAAATTTTACTGGTGCTCTAATCATTCCACTAGAGCCCATTTCCATCAACCCTTGTAAAAGTCCCCAATATCGAAACTTCTTGTTGAAGAATCCAAAGAGCTCATCATGATGCACACAAACTCTTCATGAGATCCCCTTTGTCAAGAAGATTCTTTCGAACTATATTTGCAATCTTTACCATGGTTTTCTATGTTAATCTCTTGTCCATTTTACAGTTTCCAATACTCTTAAAACTTCATATGATGGTTCATCATAACACTACATTCCACTTTTCCTCAATCCTTAAGTCCACATTGATCTTCTGTTTTGATAAAATTCCTCATCAATAATATCTTTACTTTAAAACATCTTTAGAACTTCTTAATATTGTCAATTTTTAGTATCTCTAAGAATGTCAACAAGTTTATATCCAAGATGTCCAATTTATTTATGTAAATCCAATGACAAATTTCTTTTGAGACAAACACAATCCTTTTCTATTGTAAGTACGCTCCATTCCAAGCTAGAAAAACAAAGATATTTTACAAAAAGCATTTATGTTGATTTTGCTCCACTTCAAAAAATCCATGCAGATTAAGAACATCATCAACATCAATTCTCTTTGATACTATGCATACAAATTTCAAGGCATTACAAAATTTGTCAAATCATATTTGTGGAGTTTATTTGAGTCATAAATAGTGTTCCCGAGTTTCCATATTTACTCTCCTTAATCAACAAAAACCAACAATTCTTCCATATACATAGCTTCTTGGATATGCATGTAAAGAAAAGTATTACTATTGTTCATCTAAAGTCATTGCCAAACCATAGTTAATGGCATTGAATCAAAGAATGTGAATTTTAATATGGTATCAAATGAGAAGATCATAAAATAATCAACACTATATACATGAGTGAATGGTAACAAGGTATTACTATCAAATTTAGCTTTTAATATAAAGATAACATGCTCTTAAGTAAACAAGAATTAGACCAAGTCACCAACACGACATCACTTTGATGGATAAGTATTGTGTGAAGAGGAAAAAGAAAAAGGAAGAACTAAGATTGTTGCCCAACTCACAAGCATTATTCATAGATTAAATATAATAAAGCAAAGACAAAACCCTAAAAAATAGATAGATGATGGATTAAATTGATAAGATGAAAATAATTAATGAAACAACAAAATCTAGCATAATAATTAAATGGTAAATTCCCCTCCAAAATGACTACCAATCGTTCTTTTCATGCCAAGATCTTGAAAATCATAACACTATGGAGTGAAGGTAATCAAAGATTTATGTGATTTAGATATCATAAATAAGAGAGGATGATTGGAAAATTAGCAATGCAAAATACATCATGAAGTATTACATTTACAAAGGATCCAAAATAGCAATAAAAACAACAAGCATAAATGTCCTAACAAGAGAAGAAAAGATAATTAGATGAAATTGTTGATGAATGGATTAAGACCTTATTTTTTCAACCTTAAAAATGGGGCAACATGGTGACAATTCTAAGCATGTAAGCAAGTGCAAGACATCATCTTTTCCTTCTCCCTCACACAGCACAACCAATCTTCATTCAAAGATTTTCTATTTTCTACATCACTTGTGTTCTATTTTACATTATATGAAGCTTAAATTTAGTAAAGTGACGGCAAGTTTTAATCTTAAAAAACTAACAACTTGAATGTTTTCAAGCTCTATGTTAGTTTCACTCTTATCTTGTAGACTTGTTGAAACCATAACTCACGTTTACAATTTGCAACAATTGTTTAGCTCCATAATGTTGTACTCATGTCCTCTTAAATATTCATGATGGTATTCGTGATATTTAATGTTTGTCCTTGCTAGGTTAATGTTCACATGTTACAATTTTATAAAACCAATGTATGTGCCCCCACAATTATGTGCCCTTTTAATACACTTACAACTCGTCACATAACCTTATCATCACTTGTTTAGTATCACCAAAAATACAAAGACAAAATTCTTAAGCATTACAGAGATAAGGCCTAAAACAAGAGCATCAAATACACCATAACCTGAATTGTAGCATACTTTGAGTAATGAAGAACCTCTAGATAGCATCTCATCCTTATCAAAGATCTTCTCTTCTCGTTTGCCCAATAAGATCTCTGCAAAGGACTTTCCACCCGATATGGACTGCCATAAAATGATAACAGAATACTAATAAATATATGGCAAACGTTTAAAAAAAAGAGCTAACCAGCACATAAAGTACTTAATATTTGGTATAAAATGGGAATTGCACAGAAGTACCAAACATATCAACAAAACAATTTCCAAAATCTCCACATGCAATCAACTCTGGGCACAATAAAAAAATGGAAGATGAAAAATGATTGATAGCTGAGCTAGCTACCTAAAGATTGGTAGATAAGACAAAAATATAAGATATGCCACACTCTAATGCTGAACAACAATATAATTAAAAAGAATCCAGGAAAAGGTACCTGAATGTGATTTTCAACATAGAGAAGCATCTTATCACTTCTTTGATTATTTTTAACTAGCACATCAACAATCTGCAAAAGCTTCCATAAATAAGGTGACCAGTAGATACGAAACTTTCTAAACAGAGATAGAAAATGCATTTGATAAGCTATAAAATAAGGATCATTGGCATTCTAAATAAACAATAAGTGAATATTACTCCCGACCCCAAAAAAATGCAATTAAGTCTTTATTTTTCATTCATTCTCTACCACATTCCAAAAAAGATTATTTTCACGGCCCCATTATAAGAGGAGAGCAATATTCGTGAGATCATCAGTTTTAAGGTATAACATAAACAACCTCAATGAAAAGGAAAGTATCAAAAAGTCTATAAAATAAATCAAATTTCAAGGGCAAGCAGTGGAGATTGCAGATTTGAATTACAATAGAAGATGAAAAGTAAGGGCAAGCCACAGAAAAAAAGCAATCACCACTGTTAACATACGTGTGAGAGAGAGAGAGCACATGAAAAAATAGATTGGAGATCAACACATTGTCCACTCAATCAAAATTCAACATACAATTGAAAAATCAAAAGTTTCATAATGACATGAAAGGCATATTCAAACTACAATTCATATAATACAAGTAACGGGAGCTTTGACAGAAAATGGAACCTAAGATGTGATTGATTTACCCACAAATAAGAAGAATAGTAATTATAAACGAGTGTTTGTTAATAAATACAAGGCTCATAAGAACATTGATAGGTATAAAGCATGGCTAGCAATCCAAAGTTTCACACAAACTATGGGATTGGCTATTAAGAAACATTTGTTCAAGAAACATGGTTAAATTTTATTAGAATCCTAACCTTGATTCTACCAATATCAACTAATTTTGATTTAGAGCTGAATCAATTTGATATTTAAAAAAATCTTTTTAAATGAAGATGTTGAAGACATGCATATGAAGATGCTATCAGAATTCGAAGGAAAAGAAAAACCCTAAAGAGTATGGTGATTGAAGAAGTCATTATATTGTCTTAAGCAATCACTAAGGATATCATTTACAAGATTTAGTACAGACCTGAGCAAGTGAGGATGCAAGCAAAGTCAAACTGATCATACCTTGCTCATAAAGAACAATTCCATTTACAAGAAATCTATCTTGATTGTCTATATAGACGATATTGGCATTACAAGTGATGATTGAATTAAAATTATAAACATTAAAAAGTACCAATAATCAGAATTTGGGATAAAAGATCTTGTTATAATGAAATATTTTCTTGGAATAGAGGTGGTAAGGAACAAAAAAGGTAGATATATCTCCCAAGGAAATGCATCCTAGATCTTCTAACAGAAACTTATATAATTGGATGCAGCAAGCACCTCTTGAAGCATGGTTAGAAAAGAAAGAGCAAGGGGGATGATTCTCTAATTAATAAAGGAAGATATCAAAGGCTAGTGAGAAAACTAATCTGTGTTTGTCATGCAACCTGATCTCTCATTTACAAGTATTGTCAGTCAATTTAGGTACTCAAGTACTCATAATCATCTAAAGGAAGCTATGCACATTCTGTGATAATTGATAGTGGCTCTAGGCAAGAGAAAAATTATTTAGAAAAAAATGAAGACAGAGGTACTATTGGCTTTATAGATAGAAATTGGGCAATCCCCTAAAAAGCCAACTAACATCAGGTTTTTGTAACACAGTATGAGGGAATCTAGTGACTTAGGAGTAAAAACCATTCAATAGTAACACAAAGCGGTGCTAAGGCCAAGTATAGTGCAAATGTCCAAGGAAATCTATAAGTTAATGTTGTTAAAAATACTTTTTGAAGTTTTACAGCTTCCAATTACTAAACCAATCATTCTCTACAACGATAACAAGTTTTTAATTAGCATTGTCAGCAACCTTGTCTAGCATGACTTCATGAAATACGTGAGAATTGAGAAGAATTATATAATGAGAGAGAAAGAAGAAGGAATAAACTTAAGCATATTTTATCCACAAGACAAGAAGCGCATATTCTGACCCAAGTCAGAAAAAAACAGAAATTTGAACCTATTATATACAATTTGGGAATGATTGACATCTGTTATTAAACTCAATGGGTGAGTGGTAGAGATCCAATAAAATCCTTGAAGATCTCAATCTAAGATAAAACATAAAGAAGATTTTTTTTTATACACAGATATTTTACATGACTGTAATAATTGTATGTATATTATTAATTAAAACAGATTATTTCCTCTATAATTAGGATGATTAGAAAATAATCTTCTATATATATCATCCATGTGATCAATTCCAGCTTCTTGAACATAAACTCCTTAACAAGTGAAAAAAAAAAGTCAAAACAAGATACATGTAGCACTTCATTACACGCATGGATCACATAAATCAATTGAAATAAATAAAGATCATAATGGCTCAATACATAAAGGTTATAGCAATGGTTGTGCAAAATTAATTCATAAAATATGGCAAGAAAAAGAGTTCCAAGAGAATCAGTTTCTTAGAAATATATGAAAGCACCAAAGTATTTAAAAGCTACTAGTTTTCTATTATAAAGTATCAAACAACATAAAGAGACAAAGAGATAAAGAGAGAGACCTTATTCATGTCCCAATCATGATCAGGAACATCTTCAAGAAGCCACAACCACATTTGAGAGACAGAAACATTGACCCAATAATCAAATCCTAATCCACCTTGACTAATTGGTTCACAGAGCCCAGGATAAAATGTTGTCTGCATCAAAAAGTAAAGTCGATTGAAAGAGAGACAACATATATAATTCATAAAACATATGATAGACAGAACAATTATCAACTTATTAGATGAATACTGATAGTATAAAACAAAAAAAAAAAAAAAAAAACTAACTTTGGGGAACCATACTCTAAATTTTTATTTGTGTGTGCATTACTGCTAAGTATACAATCTACATGTAGACAGATTTGATGGTTATATGCGTGCTGGCTTCTATGCCAAAAGAAAAGTTTGTGACTTAGTTCACCCTCCAATCACATCAAGTTTCATACTTGTCTTTAAAGATCAAGAGCTCACTTAAGTATGACAGGACAACCTTATTTTTTTTAACTGGATTTATAGTTGCTTGTGACACAAGAGAACTTATAAGTGTAGGGCAATTGAGTAATTGAAGAACCTCATTGCACCTAATATGAAGCAAACGATCTAGTTGAAGCTTTAAGCATTGTTTTAACATTTTGTTTGAGTTGTAAAGGCACTAAGATGAAAAACTACCTATTTACCTATACATATTATTTTTCTTTTTCATTATTTATTCTGTGCGTACAGAAGTGGCAGTCATTCGAGCTAGCACCTTCATACCTATAACCCATGAAAACACCTTTGCCCTCAAACCGCTTTGCCAACCATTTTACCTGCGCCTTCATGTCAATCACCCGTACTAAAGTCATGTGAATTTTGGGCAGCGCCTTTATGTTGGTAACTCGTAGCATCAACTTGTCCAGCAATCGAATCTGGGCCCATCCCTTTGTTATGATAACACACACAATCAACTTACCTTACAATAAAAAAAACAGATCATCCCGAACTTGTCCTTGTAACCCACACCCTAATGAGCCCACAAGTGATGTCCTTCATTCAAATGAACAAGATGTTAGCTGACATATTGAGATGCTACTGAAATTTTGACAACAGAAGTATTACAAAGCTTACTGAGGTACACTACCAAAATTCTGCAACAAAAAACTCCCAAATTTTAGAAACAAAAAAATATGAAAAATCCAAAAAAAAATATAAAAAATAAAATTAATTGATTTCTGAAATATTGAAAAACAACTTTTGGTACTATTCAACGCTTCTAAAAAATGCCAAAGCGACCCTTAGCTTCCAAAATTACATAAACACCTTTTTTAAGGATAAACAATCATGAAAATGCCCAAAAGTTCATAAATCTCTAAGATTATCATTGGTGACTTTGATGCATTTTGGCACAAGTTTCAAAGCAACACTTTTATTAAATTGTAAAAGTTGCCCTTAAGTGATAATTTACCAAAAAAAAATCCATGTCCAAAAAATCTGCAAAATTCCAAAAAGTCCCACAAAAAACTCCTTGGGTAGCTATCAACACAGCAAACTTTTCAAAAAGTGAAAACTTGCAAAAATTATAAATTTATTGTTAAAGACATAACTACAAAAATACACATAATAATTCTAAATGTCAAAAATTCTAAAAACGAATGTTGAAAAATTTTTTTCCCCCCAAAAGAACAAGAAATTTCTGAGAACACATTCCGAGATTCTAAACTTGCTAAAATTACAAGAAAATCCACCAAGAAGGAAAAATTACAAAACTTTTCTTGAAACATCAAAAAAGGAATAAGAAATTTAAAAAGTTCTAAAATGGTTTTGGAATCATGCCTAAAGTCCTTTGATATTACTAGGAACCTTTTTCAAGCCATGATCTTTCCTAGAATTACATCACCTTTCACAGAGGATGCAAAATGATGAAATAGACCATGGCTTGGAAAAACATTCAGAAAAAAGATTCCCATAAGGATTCTAAAAAATTCCAAAATCAATCAAAAGACCTGTGAAACTGAGATAAATTTCTAAGCCGAAGTCTTCACTGACATTACAAAAATGCAACTGCAGATGCCAAAGGATGAAAATATACTTGGTTTGTAAAAACATTCAAAAAAATTCTAGAAATTTTAAAATTCTTCCCAAGGAATATGAAGCTGATTTGCAACTTTTCAGAATAAAAGCTTGTTTTGAAATTACTAAATACAACTAAACAACAAAATTACTAAAATACTAGCAAGAGATAAACTAAGTCAAAATCAAAACCAAACTATCCAGATCTATTCTAAGGCTTTTATAAAAATCAAAATTCCCAAAATACAACTACAAGTATAAAATTTCTAAAACACCCCTAGGAGGTAAAAAAACGTCCAAAATAAATGCCAATTTCAAAGTTTCCATCATGTCCTAAGGTTCATGAAATTTTGTAATGACAACTTCAGGCTTATGAACTATTCAAAATTCCTGAAATACCTCATCCTACTAAATAACTAAAATGCACCAGCTAGGCAAATCATGCCCAAGTTGAACCAAATAAACTTCAAATTTTTAAAACTTGTCCCATGAATCTTATGTACGTGTTAACACCATTAGGCTTTTTCACTATACAAAAACCACAAAATATCACATAGTAAAATTATCCCAAGGAAATGGAAATTAACTAAATTATTCAATGACTTTCAAAATCACCTAAAAAGTTATTTGGAACCTTTGAATGCATCTCATGTCTTTCAAACCCTCATACATCTTAGAGATGCTACTCTTAACAAAAATTACCTAAAGTAGTCTTTTGTAATTAAAATGATGAATGTCTTCATGACTGATGACCATAAAGTAATGTTCCCAAAGCTTGATAAATTCTCTTAACTAGCTAGATGAAGTTATCGAATGCATACAATGAGCTTCAAAACCCTTTGAAGCTTATAAAAGTTACCAAATTGCCCCAACAATTTGTCAAATACCAACTAATCATATTGGCCACGCCTCTCCAAATCCAAATTGCCCCCACCAACCCTGCATGCTATAATAACTTAAGCATTCCAAAAAAAATTAATCATTTCCTATTACCTATAACCAAATCTTGAGATAAGCTTGACCGCTAGGTCTTATCCTCAAGTGTGTTTGATTTAGTCCAATCTTAAAAACAAGTTAACCTTTGGGCACATTTAATCCATTTTTTGATCATGGTCCCATCTTTATAAACCAAAATCAATCTTAAAATATGCTTTGCCACTTGGTTTTGTCCTAAATATCACCAATCTTTGGGTATGCTTAACCACATCAGTCTTACCAATCTTCTCAACTCATCAAATTCATAATCCAAAAAACATAAAACAAATGATTCACAAAGACTAAATATTTCTTTAAAATTTTGCAGGTGTATTTGTAGTATCACTTTTTATTAAGATTATAAGTATATCAATAAGATGGCCCATCCCATGAATGTCAATGTCGCTATGGCGGAAATTGCTATTATTGAGCTCATGTTGGAGACAAACATTATAATTAAATCCTCCTTAAATCTCATGTCAAAACATAAACAATCATCATCTAACCACCTAAATCAACTTTTTAAGCTTCATTATATAAGTTAACCCAAAATTTTCATGTCACAACCATGACTTCCCAATAACCAAAAGGCTAATAATTGCACCTAAATAGTCCCATGAAGATGGAACAATGGCATCTTGATCAAGTCCATTTTCCATTCCCACATCATTTCCATCATTCTCGTCACATCCTTGAATTGTACATGAATTATTGAAGCTTTGATCTGAAGTTTCCTACAATCTGGAGAGGTTAATCTGTTATACCCGGTAAAATTTTATGTATTTGATCTTTAATAAATTAATTGTGGCTTGGATGATTTCGAATCGACAGTAGGATGAGCCAGGAACTCAATTGTAGGCTATTGGAATTTCTGAAATCTTTTGGGAATTTTTCGGAGCACCGAGGAATTTTTAATTAATTTTCCCTATTTAATTGGATTTATTAGATTTTTAGAAATTCGAAAATCTAATTAAATTAAACCGGAAATCGTTTTTTTTATCGCGCGTGAACCGGACCGGAACGGTTCAGCGGAGGCGGAGGCGGTTCGCCGGGTGAGTTTGCGTGTGCGTTCTAATAAGCGGATCGGACGGTCGAGATCGGCGGGTGAGATCGAACCGGCTGATCGGGTGCTTACCGTGTCGATAGCGTGTCGACAGCGCGTATTGTGTGCTTACCGTGTGGATAGCGTGTCGACAGCGCGTATCGGGTGCTCACGTGTCGAAAACGTGTCGAACGCGTAACGGGTTCACCGTGTCGGCCCGGGGTATAAAAACCCTCGCGAAGCAGCGAATAGGGTTTTCGTTCGACGGCGATAGTGAGGAAATTCCCGGCGTACGGCGCGTGATTCCGGCGGCCTGGCAAGGGGCTTTTTGTGCCCGGAGATTCACGAGACCGAGGAGAGTCGATTGAGACCAAATTCGTTCGGCGAGGAGCTGCGGCGAACTGCGGACGAGCTTCACCGTCGCCGGCGTCTTCGAGGTAGGAATTTCAGATATTTAAATTAGATAATTAGCAAATTGAAGCATGTATTAGTTTGCAAATCTCTATCTAAGCATGCGAATGTGATTTTTGAAGCTAATTGTACAAATTATCGAAAATTGCATGTTAGGGTTTTCGGGACGTTAATTTGTTTCGCCGAAATTGGAAAATTACCAAGCATGAGGATTTAAATATGCCACTTTATTCATGTTAATATGATTGTATAATGCTAGAACTATAATTTCGTGAATTGTCAACATGAGGATTAGACGAAACTGCTCGGCGGAAAACTTGATTTAAACCTTAGGAAATTAGCGACATTATTGGAACATTAGGATAGTACGAACATGTTCTCCTTGTTCGCAGTCGCCGGAAATCGACGGAATGATCGTATTGGTCGGCTATTGCGGCGGCTAGGGTTTCGCGGACGACGGGCGAAGGAAGGAGACGAATTAAGGATTAATTAGGGATTAGTTGAATTATTAAGAGAATAATAATAATATTAATCATTAATATTATATATAAGCGTCGGCTGAATTTCGGATTAATAACTGACCGGCGGGGTTTGGTTCAGCATGAAAGCCCGAACCGGTGGCAAGATGCGATTCAGGGGATTCGGCGCGGTATAGTGAATAGCAAAATTTTAAATTCGGGGAATTATTCCGAATTTTGGAAAAAAATGGATAAAATGCAAAATTTGATATTTCAAATTTAGGAAAAATTCGATAATTGAGTTTTAGGAATTATTTACATTTAGAAAATTCAAGGAAAATCAGAAAACTTGGAAATGAGAAATTTCGAAAATTCTAGAGATCAGTGGGTAAAGAACAAATTTCCTGAAGTGGGGAAAAATGTTATCACTGATGACAGTACAGCTGGAAACAGTCAGACAAAGGTATGGTACACGGATGCTACCAGAACAGTCAGTAATTGACAATTGTGTTGCTTTGATGGCAACGGCATGGATTGAGTCAGTTTATTCAGTATTGGCATATTTCATGGATTGGCATATTGGACCGGACTACTATAGACCCTATATGATGTTTTAGGGTAGTTGTGGTAGGTAACTGTGCGGTTCGGACTTAGCTTCCACAGTATACATGTAGACTGGTATACGCCTTGTTGTACCTGGACACATGTTGCCGAATCTTGGAGTTAGAGATTGGCAATGACTGTAGGGGCGTGAGCTTCTATGGAAGTTGTTGGTAGAGGACTCCTTGGGACGGTTGCTGAGTCAATCTCTCCTGGTCCATGTGTGTAGGCCTGCGCGCCTGAGGGTGGCAGGGGTGTCTCGCAGTGGCTAGCCAAGTGTGTAGGCCTGCGCGCCTTAGGGTGGCAGGGGTGTCTCACGTTGGCTAGAGATTATGTGACTGGATCTGTCTGTAGTCTCCAGGAGATTGATTGACGAGAGACACTGCGGTGTCGGGTGCTTAGGCGCCATACGTGTTTCGAGATGGGCGTTCCCACTGGCACGTTGCCTGGTAGCCCAGAGGAGAGCTACTCTGGTGTGACTGGGGTGGCTGTGGTTGGTCGGAGTCTGGGACTGAGAGTGCCTATCCACCGTACATTATTATGCTGTATTCCTGTATTTTTGCTATTATCCTTCTCTTGCATGTGAGTTTTACTAGCTGACTTTCCTACTGGGCGTAGCTCATTCCTGTATTATATATTTTCAGTGGCTCGGCAGACTTGACGCTACCGGATTAGGTGGGATCGTGGTCAGCAGGCTTGTGAAGGATTTCTGATTGGTGATTGTCTGAGATATTCTGGTTAGTTGATTGTTGCTGTTGGATGTTTCAGTGAGACTGTTATTCTCATATGTTACATATAATTTGAGGGTAATTCGGAATTATGTATCTGGATGAACAATACTACACTTGTGGACTTGTATCTTATTCTTGTAATGTAGTTCCATTTACTGTCTTATCTTATTGTCTTGGAGTATGGTGAGTGGAGTGCTACATTTATCTGTGGATGTTATATATCTTTCTGTTTGATGGTGAGGTCATTACATGACTATGGAACTTAACCGTGGGGGTTCAGACTTCTATTAGATCGGTTCTCCTACCGGTGTGGGTAAGGAGTATTTGGTCTAGTAGGAGTAACATTGCGCGAGTCCATCTGTTAACTCAGGAGTCATGAACCTGACTTGACGGTGTACCCGGGAGATGGGATCCACATTGTTAAGGAAAGTAGGTGTGTAATGATGTGTTATATCCTATGTTTTCGTAGGCTGCTCAGGTTGGTATGGGACGATCTGAGCTGTCTATATAAAAAAAAAAAATGTATGCCAAAAATCAGCCTAGGAAAAAATGGGGTGTAACAGTAGTGGTATCAGAGCCCTAGGTGAGGATAACGGGGCTAGACGTGTATAGGGGTTCAACCCAAGGTGGGGAGAACTGTTGATTCTTTTGTATACTATAGTAGTCCATATGCCAATTGCCAAATGACGACTCTAATGCCAGATTAATTGTTTTTGACAGTATGGCTGGTACCAGGAGACTTTCCGCTCGTGGAGCAGCTAGAGGCAGACCGGTATCTACTACTCCTACCCCGGAGACGATCCCAGCATTGCCAGTTGAGCCAGCCGTGGATCGTTGGATCGATGCCTTCATGCGGTTGCGTCCGCGGAGCTTCAGTGGGTCGGCTGACCCAGCGGTGGCAGATGACTGGATGGCTCATATGCTTGAGCTATTTGATGCCTTGGGATGTCCATTCGGCAGGAGGGTAGTGCTTGCTGCTCTAGTGTTGGAGGGAGAGGCTGCTACCTGGTGGAGAGGCCAGCGGCGCGCTATGTTTGGGGAGGCCCAGAACAGTGAGATAGCATGGGATGACTTTGTTGAGGCATTCAGGGAGTGCTACATTCCGGCCTCTGCCATGGCTCAGTTCAGGAGGGAACTTATACACCTCAGGCAGGGCCAGATGTCAGTGAACGATTACTTATCGAGGTTCACTTATCTGGCGAGGTACGCCGTAGAGCTGGTGCCTTCTGAGGAACGCAGATGTGAGATGTTCCTGGAGGGACTTCGTCCTATGCTGCAGCGCCAGCTAGTTGTGAGTCGGTTTGCCAGGTTTCGTGACTTGGTGGAGGCTGCGAGATCCGTTGAGCTTATTGATATCCGGATGGAGGCCCAGAGAGAGACTCATAACAAGAGGAAGGAATTCAGAAATATCCAACAAAACAAAAAGGGCAAGAGACACAGAGATCACAGTGGTACTCAGGAGGTCGTGGTCCGGCCACGACCTATTTCTGAGAGACCAGTGCAGCAGACAGGTACCCGGACTGGGGGGATTATCTGCTACCATTGTCGACAGCCCGGACACAAGAAGTGCGACTGCCCAGAGTTGAAGAAACAGAGGATCACGGGACCGGTTGGTTCATCTGGGGGACAGCCCAGGGTATTTACACTGACTCGGCAGCAGGCTTCAGAGTCACCAGAAGTGATCACAGGTATGCTTCATTTTGGCAACGTGCAGTGCATGACTTTGTTTGATACTGGTGCATCTCATCCTTTTGTTGCTGAGAGGATCTGGAATCAGATATCAGGATCCAAGGGTTACTTGAAGGAACCCTTACTGGTTAGACTTCCTGATGGGAAAGAGATTCCCACTGTTCAGAAGATTGACGGATCTATTCTGATTAGTGGACACGAATTCGTGACAGAGTTGATATGTGTGCCACTAGCAGAGTTCGACATCATTTTGGGGATGGATTGGTTGTGCCACCATGCAGTGGTTCTGGATTGTTGGGAGAAGAAGGTCAGGATCAGAGTGCCTGGTTCGGGGGATGTGATATACTTTGGTCTGAACAGGCAGATTCCCCTGATCTCAGTTCTTCAGGCTGGAAGGTTAGTAAGTAAGGGTTGTACTGGTTGGTTGGCCTATGTGACCGATAGCCAAGCCACCACTACCCCTATGTCAGATATTCCAGTGGTGAGAGACTTTCCTATGGTTTTTCCAGAGGAGTTGCCTGGATTTCCACCAGCTAGGGAAGTGGAGTTTTCAATTGATTTGGAGGCAGGAGTAGCTCCTATTGCTAGAGCTCCTTACAGGATGGCTCCAGCCGAGCTAGCAGAGTTGAAGACTCAGTTACAGGACTTATTAGACAAGGGACTCATACGCCCCAGTTGTTCACCTTGGGGTGCCCCTGTCTTATTTGTCAAGAAGAAAGATGGTAGTATGAGGCTGTGTGTGGATTATAGGGAATTGAATAAGGTTACTATTCGTAACCGATACCCTTTACCACGCATCGATGATTTGCTGGATCAACTTCAGGGAGCAACTGTGTTCTCCAAGATTGACTTACGCTCGGGTTATCACCAGATCCGGATTAGAGATTCTGATGTACCCAAGACAGCATTCCGTACTAGATACGGACATTACGAGTTCACAGTGTTGCCTTTTGGATTGACTAATGCTCCAGCAGTATTTATGAACCTGATGCATCGAGTTTTTCATGCCTTTCTGGATCGGTTTGTGATCATCTTTATAGATGATATATTGATTTATTCCAGAGATAGGGATACTCATGCAGATCAGTTGAGGACTGTGCTTACAGTGTTGCGGGAGAATGAGCTGTATGCAAAATTCTCCAAGTGTTCTTTTTGGCTGGACTCAGTAGCATTCTTAGGACACATTGTCAGTGCGGAGGGCGTGGCTGTTGATCCTAGCAAGATACGAGCTATTATTGATTGGAAACGGCCATCTTCTGTCACTGAGATCCGGAGTTTCCTTGGTTTGGCTGGATACTATAGGAAATTTGTTCCTCACTTTTCTAGACTGGCTGCTCCACTAACCCAGTTGACCCGGAAGGGAAAATCTTTTGAGTGGACAGAGAGTTGTGAGAACAGTTTCCTAGAGCTGAAGCAGAGGCTTAGCACCGCTCCAGTATTGATGTTACCCACACAGGAGAAGCCGTATCAGATGTACACTGATGCTTCACATATAGGCTTGGGAGCCGTACTGATGCAGGATAACAGAGTTATAGCATATGCTTCGAGGCAACTGAAGGATCATGAGAAGAATTATCCCACTCATGATTTGGAGTTAGCTGCTGTCATTTTTGCCTTGAAGATATGGAGACATTATTTGTACGGAGTTCCTGTAGATTGCTTCTCTGACCACAAGAGTCTTAAGTATCTGTTCACTCAGAAGGAACTGAACTTGAGGCAGAGGAGGTGGTTGGAACTGATAAAGGATTACGAGCTGACAATAAACTACTGCGAGGGGAAGGCTAATCCAGTGGCTGATGCCTTGAGCAGACACGCAGTTGTGCATAATATGTTAGTCTGTGACTCTATACCAGACTTGGATTGGAATGTTGAAAGATGTCAGGAACAGTTGTCTATTCAGAGACTGGTTCACAGACTCAGCTCATTGACTATTCGGGCTGACTGGTTATCTGAGATGCGTGACCTTCAGCTTTGTGATGAAGAGCTGAAGGAGAAGATTGAGTTGGCATCGCAGGGATTGGGAGGAGACTTTGCTCTCAGAGACGACATTTTGACCTTCAGGGGTCGCTGGTGTGTACCATCACATCAGGAGTTCAGGGAGAGGATCCTTCGGGAGGCTCACTATGGAACCTTGGCTATGCACCCTGGAGAAGTCAAGATGTACAGGAATTTGAGGAGTGTTTTCTGGTGGAGAGGTTTGAAGACAGATGTTGCTGCCTTTGTTAGGAAATGCCTTACATGTCAGCAAGTTAAGGCCGAACACCAGAGACCTGGAGGATTGTTACAGAGATTGCCGATTCCGGAGTGGAAATGGGATGACATCACTATGGACTTTGTGACTGGTCTTCCTCGTACCAGACAAGGTTTTGATGCTATTTGGGTCATCGTAGATCGATTGACCAAGTCAGCCCATTTCTTATCCATTAAGAAGACGGATTCAGCGGCACAGTTGGCAGAGATATATATTCAGCAGATTGTCAGATTGCATGGGATTCCCCGTTCTATTATTTCTGACAGAGACGCCAAATTCACATCACAGTTTTGGAAGAGCTTACACACTGCCATGGGTACACAGTTAAAGTTCAGTACTGCTTATCATCCTCAGACGGATGGACAGTCTGAGCGGACTATTCGGACCTTGGAGGATTTGCTACGCTTGAGCGTACAAACTTACTCAACAGATTGGACTAGACGATTACCCTTGGTAGAGTTTGTGTACAATAACAGCTTCCAGGCGTCGATTGGTATGGCACCTTACGAGGCGTTGTATGGGCGTAGGTGCAGATCTCCTCTTTGTTGGGAGGAGGGTGATTCCAGGAGAGTGTGGGGACCCCAGATTGTAGAGGAGACCACAGCGGAAGTCAAGTTATTGCAGGACAGATTACGTACTGTGCAAGATCGCCAGAAGAAATATTATGATCCTAAGCACAAGGCTGTTGAGTTTTCTGTGGGAGATAGGGTATTCCTGAAGGTCAGTCCTATGCGGGGTCTATTCAGGTTTGGAAAGCCTTCTAAGCTTCGACCTCGTTACATTGGACCCTATCCTATTCTGGAGAGGATCGGTGAAGTGGCTTACAGGTTGGCACTTCCTGAGCATCTGACTGAGATTCACAATGTGTTCCATGTTTCGAATCTCAAGAAATATGTGCCAGATCCTTCTCATTGCATCAGTGATGATCTTCCTGGTTTACAAGTGGCACCAGATTCTTCTTATGTGGAACTACCAGTTCGCATCCTCGAGGAGAGCAGCAGACAGCTGAGGAACAGGTCGTTTCCTATGGTCAAGGTTCTGTGGAATAGACATGACGAAAGGGAGGCAACCTGGGAACTAGAGCAGGATGTTGCTGAAAAATGGCCGGAACTTCTTGCTGAATTTCGAGGGCGAAATTCCTGATAAGGTGGGGAGATTGTTATACCCGGTAAAATTTTATGTATTTGATCTTTAATAAATTAATTGTGGCTTGGATGATTTCGAATCGACAGTAGGATGAGCCAGGAACTCAATTGTAGGCTATTGGAATTTCTGAAATCTTTTGGGAATTTTTCGGAGCACCGAGGAATTTTTAATTAATTTTCCCTATTTAATTGGATTTATTAGATTTTTAGAAATTCGAAAATCTAATTAAATTAAACCGGAAATCGTTTTTTTTATCGCGCGTGAACCGGACCGGAACGGTTCAGCGGAGGCGGAGGCGGTTCGCCGGGTGAGTTTGCGTGTGCGTTCTAATAAGCGGATCGGACGGTCGAGATCGGCGGGTGAGATCGAACCGGCTGATCGGGTGCTTACCGTGTCGATAGCGTGTCGACAGCGCGTATTGTGTGCTTACCGTGTGGATAGCGTGTCGACAGCGCGTATCGGGTGCTCACGTGTCGAAAACGTGTCGAACGCGTAACGGGTTCACCGTGTCGGCCCGGGGTATAAAAACCCTCGCGAAGCAGCGAATAGGGTTTTCGTTCGACGGCGATAGTGAGGAAATTCCCGGCGTACGGCGCGTGATTCCGGCGGCCTGGCAAGGGGCTTTTTGTGCCCGGAGATTCACGAGACCGAGGAGAGTCGATTGAGACCAAATTCGTTCGGCGAGGAGCTGCGGCGAACTGCGGACGAGCTTCACCGTCGCCGGCGTCTTCGAGGTAGGAATTTCAGATATTTAAATTAGATAATTAGCAAATTGAAGCATGTATTAGTTTGCAAATCTCTATCTAAGCATGCGAATGTGATTTTTGAAGCTAATTGTACAAATTATCGAAAATTGCATGTTAGGGTTTTCGGGACGTTAATTTGTTTCGCCGAAATTGGAAAATTACCAAGCATGAGGATTTAAATATGCCACTTTATTCATGTTAATATGATTGTATAATGCTAGAACTATAATTTCGTGAATTGTCAACATGAGGATTAGACGAAACTGCTCGGCGGAAAACTTGATTTAAACCTTAGGAAATTAGCGACATTATTGGAACATTAGGATAGTACGAACATGTTCTCCTTGTTCGCAGTCGCCGGAAATCGACGGAATGATCGTATTGGTCGGCTATTGCGGCGGCTAGGGTTTCGCGGACGACGGGCGAAGGAAGGAGACGAATTAAGGATTAATTAGGGATTAGTTGAATTATTAAGAGAATAATAATAATATTAATCATTAATATTATATATAAGCGTCGGCTGAATTTCGGATTAATAACTGACCGGCGGGGTTTGGTTCAGCATGAAAGCCCGAACCGGTGGCAAGATGCGATTCAGGGGATTCGGCGCGGTATAGTGAATAGCAAAATTTTAAATTCGGGGAATTATTCCGAATTTTGGAAAAAAATGGATAAAATGCAAAATTTGATATTTCAAATTTAGGAAAAATTCGATAATTGAGTTTTAGGAATTATTTACATTTAGAAAATTCAAGGAAAATCAGAAAACTTGGAAATGAGAAATTTCGAAAATTCTAGAGATCAGTGGGTAAAGAACAAATTTCCTGAAGTGGGGAAAAATGTTATCACTGATGACAGTACAGCTGGAAACAGTCAGACAAAGGTATGGTACACGGATGCTACCAGAACAGTCAGTAATTGACAATTGTGTTGCTTTGATGGCAACGGCATGGATTGAATCAGTTTATTCAGTATTGGCATATTTCATGGATTGGCATATTGGACCGGACTACTATAGACCCTATATGATGTTTTAGGGTAGTTGTGGTAGGTAACTGTGCGGTTCGGACTTAGCTTCCACAGTATACATGTAGACTGGTATACGCCTTGTTGTACCTGGACACATGTTGCCGAATCTTGGAGTTAGAGATTGGCAATGACTGTAGGGGCGTGAGCTTCTATGGAAGTTGTTGGTAGAGGACTCCTTGGGACGGTTGCTGAGTCAATCTCTCCTGGTCCATGTGTGTAGGCCTGCGCGCCTGAGGGTGGCAGGGGTGTCTCGCAGTGGCTAGCCAAGTGTGTAGGCCTGCGCGCCTTAGGGTGGCAGGGGTGTCTCACGTTGGCTAGAGATTATGTGACTGGATCTGTCTGTAGTCTCCAGGAGATTGATTGACGAGAGACACTGCGGTGTCGGGTGCTTAGGCGCCATACGTGTTTCGAGATGGGCGTTCCCACTGGCACGTTGCCTGGTAGCCCAGAGGAGAGCTACTCTGGTGTGACTGGGGTGGCTGTGGTTGGTCGGAGTCTGGGACTGAGAGTGCCTATCCACCGTACATTATTATGCTGTATTCCTGTATTTTTGCTATTATCCTTCTCTTGCATGTGAGTTTTACTAGCTGACTTTCCTACTGGGCGTAGCTCATTCCTGTATTATATATTTTCAGTGGCTCGGCAGACTTGACGCTACCGGATTAGGTGGGATCGTGGTCAGCAGGCTTGTGAAGGATTTCTGATTGGTGATTGTCTGAGATATTCTGGTTAGTTGATTGTTGCTGTTGGATGTTTCAGTGAGACTGTTATTCTCATATGTTACATATAATTTGAGGGTAATTCGGAATTATGTATCTGGATGAACAATACTACACTTGTGGACTTGTATCTTATTCTTGTAATGTAGTTCCATTTACTGTCTTATCTTATTGTCTTGGAGTATGGTGAGTGGAGTGCTACATTTATCTGTGGATGTTATATATCTTTCTGTTTGATGGTGAGGTCATTACATGACTATGGAACTTAACCGTGGGGGTTCAGACTTCTATTAGATCGGTTCTCCTACCGGTGTGGGTAAGGAGTATTTGGTCTAGTAGGAGTAACATTGCGCGAGTCCATCTGTTAACTCAGGAGTCATGAACCTGACTTGACGGTGTACCCGGGAGATGGGATCCACATTGTTAAGGAAAGTAGGTGTGTAATGATGTGTTATATCCTATGTTTTCGTAGGCTGCTCAGGTTGGTATGGGACGATCTGAGCTGTCTATATAAAAAAAAAAAATGTATGCCAAAAATCAGCCTAGGAAAAAATGGGGTGTAACATAATCAATAATTGATGCTTGTGTCTATTAGAAGAGGCAAACCCTCATAACAATCAGCTTCATATTCCTCTACTCAACTAGTTTTTACTACTCCAAGTGATAAGTCCACACATGATGATTAATGGATGTTAAAATATAGTACCACGTCCCACACAATTGGTAATCAGATCTCATTTTCTACTTTAACTCAATCCTAATAATTGCCTTCTATCCACATTCTAAATGGCTATTATTCTCCTATTATAGATGCACGAAAAATTTCAACATCTAAAAATTTCTCACTTGACCATGTCTTCGATGCATTAATTTCTTATCAGCTTCCTATCCATCTATTCCAATCTATCAAAACATTTAACAAACACCATTTTTTAAGATCTAACCACAAGGAAACATGTTAGTAATAATCATGAACGTGATAGTCTCTATTTCTCTCATTATATAATTTCCACCTTATCACCATTCCAAGGATGGTTGGATCATCCATCACTTCTCAAAATAAAAATAACTTTTTCCTTTATAGTCTTTAGGCTTCCAATGAGAGACTTCAAAATTAGGAAAGAACAATTGTGCTTCCTATCCTCTTTATATTACTAATAAGAGTCCATTTGAATTATTTATTATAATATTTGAGACTGCTATCAAGTGGAGTCTACTACAAGTAGACATTATTTATTGCCTTTGTTAATGATTATTCTCATTTTACCTAGATTGACCTTTAAACAAATAGATCTTAAGTCTGCAAGTTATACAATCTTTTTGCAATAAAATAAAAATCCAATTTTCAATTATCATCCATGTTTTTTGTTTTAATAATGCTCTCCAATTTTTTAATAATTTGTCTCACTTATTTTCTTCACTAGGAAACATGCACTAGAAATCCTATCTACATACTTATCAACAAAATAGTGTGGTTGATCGTAAACATTGACAAATACTTGACGTCGCTCACACATATAATTTGGACACATCCAATAATTACAACAAAAATATTGTCCTCATTGATTACTATCTTATTAATTGGATGCCCTCCTTTGTATTGGATGACACTATTCCCTTTGGTTTATTTGTCCAAACAAACTATTCTTTTCTATCACTCTTAGAGTCTTTGGTTATACCTTTTTTGTTTATCTTTATACTCTTCGTCTTGACAAGTTGTCTCCTTGAGTTATTAAACAATTGTTTCTTGGTTAATTTCACACCCATAAAAGATATCCCTATTATGATCCTATTGTGTGCCACTTCTATGCCTTCATGGACATCACCTTATTTGAATCAACCCATATTTTTCAAGGCCATGTCCCCATTTATTCCTTTAACTCAATAGCCAAATCTTCAAAGCTCCATCCACTAAAGTTATCACTTCTATTCCTTCCACAATTAATTTTCTCCTTTATCTTCAAGTAATACTCTAGAAAAACAAAAACATGTCATGTTATTGACTACAACTAACATTTAGACCATCTACCAAAAAAGCTCTCATCTATTTCCTTATTCAAATCGCCATCACCACCACTTCGTACCTAACTTTGACATAGCCTTACAATGTTCAAACAACTCCACACTGCCTATACCATACATAAGCATATCCCTTTTCATATCCTTAGCACAACTTATCATACCTTTGTCATCTTCCTCTTATCCATTTTGACTTTAAAAAACTTACCAAAAAGCTTCAATGCATCCTAAATGGTAGCACGTTAAGACATGCTGACCCTTGTGTCTTGCGAGACATAAGAATTAGTTTTGATGCCCTATAATATGGATCGTTGCTTGCCAACAAGTGTTTAGCCTTACATGCATATGGTTTCATTGACAAGTATGAAGCTTGTTTTGTTGAAGTCATCACTAAGACATAAAGTACTGATTATTATAATACTTTCTCTACTATTGCATACCTTAACTCAATCCATCATATTCTCCAAGAAGTCAAACAAAAATAAACTAAGCTTCTATTTGATGTTAAAACATCTTTATAACAATTTTTAAGATATCAACTTCATGGAGCAACCATTGGAGTTTGTTCCTTGAAATGAAAAAGTAAACCAACAAACAATTGAAGAAACCATCTATGGCCTGAAACAAACTTTCACAACCTCTTTTAAAAAATTCAACTATATCGTTATTCAAAGGTACCAAGTCAATCATTGTGTTCATCAAGAAAAAGCTTATGGTATCGTCTTCTTGATTATCAATGTGAATGATATTTTCATTTTTTACTAATGACTTCATAACCATTACAAAAACAAAAGAATGTTTAATAAAAAACTGTCACTAAAGATATAAAGAATCTAGGATACTCTTTTGGAATTGAGATAGATTATAAAAAGTAAGCAATTATATTGTCTCAAAGAAAATATGCTCTTGATTCACTTCAAGAGAAAGGTCTAACTGGTCCGACATATGTTGAAGGTGATTGATATAAACATAGATTTTGGAAGATGCTGAACAGTTCTTGGAGGACAATTCCCATTTCAAACTTCTTATGGATCTACTTAATCACAACTAGATATCTTTCTTTGCCATAAGCACTATTAGTAAATTAATGGACAAGCCTTATTCATTGGCATGCTACTATAAAGATATTGAAGTATGTCAAAGGAGCTTTCAAAAAGAGGTTTTTGTTATATTCTATTGTAGATTATGTTAGCTCAAAAAAAGATAAATGAAATGTTTCATGTTACTACGCCTAATGAGAAAATTCAATCACTTGAAGAAAAAAATCGAAGGGTTGACAAAGAGCTTAAGTAAAGGTAAACATAAAAATAAGTTCATAAAGAATAGTGTAAAGAATTATCAACTCAAATAAATAAAATAAATTTATAGAGCCAATCCCAAACAATTGGAATAGCTATTGATGATGATGATGACAAATAAGTCAAGATTGGTAAGAACACCAAAACATAAGGATGAATTTACACAATAAGAGAAAGAATACAAAAATGAAGGCCATGCATTTAGAATAATAAAAGTGCATGTAACAAAATCATATTTGTTATGCTAACCAAAAGCTTACTCATCCTTTTAGTAGTTATAGGAATTTATATTATAACATACCCACATTTGATTAAAAAACAAAAATGCACAATATCCATCATTCTATTGATTGGTCACTTTATAAACAAATTAAAATGGAAAAATTACGATATGCTAATGATGGAGAAAAGACGAGAGGTGTTTTAAACTTGCTTTGATACAAAATCAAGGATTGCAACTCTTATATCAAATTGATGAAGAATGAGCAAGATGAAAATTTAACAACAAAATTAAAGGTGGAAGAACTCGAAAAAGATGACAACAATAGTAGAGGTAGATCTGACTCACAATTTGGATATGTATGAATTGCAACCCATGGATGTACACTTTTACACAATAAAAAAAAGCACAGCTTCGATAAGACAGTGTCAAAAAAAAAAAACAATATTCTTTTTCATTCCATGAAGAAAGTTTAAATAGATTACAATACTGAAACCTAAACCTAAGAGCAAAAAATGACAAAAATACTCTTTCTATTGAAGTAATAATATAAAATAAAAAATGTGTGAAAACAAATAAAACTCTCTAAGAGCCTTATATGCATGATTCATTACAATCATAATAAAATAAAAAAATTACATAAATATAAAATATGATATATGAGTCCACTAGATTAACTGAACACTATCATTCTGATATAATCTGTCTTACATTAGTCCATCTCACTAAGAGAAATTTTGCCTACAAAATTGTACTCCAAATGAATCTTCATCAAGCTTAATATCAATTTCTATAGATCATTCTTTAAAATAATTATGAGGTTTGACTACATGGAAGTTAGGTAGACCAGTTGTGTACGTCTTCTATCTAACATATATGATGACCTGTCTGAGAATGATCCAAATAAGTATAACCATCACTAATTCTTGGAACCTATTGAAAATAATAATGATGTCCTTGAAACATCCCATATAACAATATTAGTCATTATATAATAATTAAAATTAAATTGTTTATCAAATAAATATGAATAGTATGCTTGTAAAATAAGAATTTAAAGAAGAAAAATGAATAAGAAATACAAATTCAATAATTTTTTCATCTACAATATAAGATTAATAAATTGTAAATCAAATGACACGAGTTTAAAAAAATATTACTCTATAAGTGGAGAGATAAAATTTGGAATAATATTTCATAGTAGCTGATGAATCGGATGGCTTAGATATGGTGAAGAAACTAACTCAAGGTAAATTATGAGAAAACAATGGATCCAAAAAGAGTTATGGTTCAATGAGAACAAAAGGTTTAAACTCATTTTTCAATTCAAGATGGTTTTCAACCTCAAACCTGTTTGTGACTCTAGTTTAAAAAACCAAAACTGGAGTTCAAGGTTTATAGGGGTGATTTAATATCAATTTTCAATCTAAATTAAATTTTTGCACACCATTTATGCATTCAATCCAATAGCTCTTTACCTGTTATTGGCTTATGATAACAATTTTTTTATGAAATAATATCACACTAAATATATAAAGAATAATATTGACAAATTTTACAAGAACAAAGTATATTTCATGAATTTCACAAGATGAGTTGTTAGTTATAGAATAAAGTCATGGATGAGGTTTTGTTGTAAAACTATTATTTTGAATAGATGAGGGTTGATAATATTAACTAGACAAGCAAAATCAAATATAGTGCCACCATATAGTTTGACATTACTAGAGAGTATGAAACATGTAATATCAATAAATAACTTGGTTATAAATGAAAATTTTGGATGATTCTCAAATGATAAAAAAAGAATTTCATTTAGGACAAGCTTGCTAAGAATAGAATAAAAAGCCAAGTCTTAATACTACAACTAAAGGTAAGTATTCTAGCTCGAATCTAACTTAAAATTGGACCAAAAGATCTCGAAATGTACTTCTAAAAGCTATTCAAAAGCTGAACTTCAAATAAGCTAAAATCTAAGTCAATTCACAAAAGGATCGATCTGGATCGAGCAGACCAGATAGGTATCATGGTCTAATTCAAACCAACCATTTTGGCCGCAAGCAATTAAGGTTTTTTAACCATTTTCCTAGTTCGACATAGGAAAGGAAGAAGGCTAAAGTAATGCCTAGGGCTTCACAAAATAAGAAGTAGATCAAGCACCCTAACGATGAAGTTTGCAAATAAGTGCTTAGTTGCATTCAAAAGAGGATTCACAGGAGGTAGCATGCAACGGGTGTTGACTTACTAGGTATGCCCAAAGGCTAGGTTCAACTGAAAGTGAATACAACAGATTTTTGGCGATTAGTGGCTTGAAAACAAAGCAAACTGAGTGCTTTGTTAATGCCATTCGTGAGAGGTGGCAGCCATTAGGATTATAGTTTCAATAGTTGGGAAACCGTTATTTTTCAATTCTGATACCAAAATTCACAAAGAATGAGGCAAAAGTGGAACTCTCAAAATTAGACATCAATTAAACTCTAATACCAAATGTGATGAAGATGGGAGAAGAAGGAAAATCCTGCAACTTGATCTAGATTTACTTTAATAACAAAATAATATAGAAGAAGATTGCAGCTCTAATACCAAATTGATGGAAAATGCATAAGATGAAAACCCTATTGCAAGGTCAGCAGTGAGATAATAATGATAAACGTGAAGACATATTTAAACCGCAACTCAAATATCTTTGGATCGTCACTTGAAAGAACCTAGATTATAAAGCGAAAACTATCTTTTTTCTTTAATTGCAAAACAATAGTTTAAATAGATTATAACACTAAAACCTAGACCCAAAAATAAGATATGACAAAAATACCCTTTCTAATAAAATAATAATAAAAAATACATAAAATAAATAAAATTTTCAGAGAGTCTTATCTATATGATTTATTATAACACAAATAAAATAAAAATATTAAATAAATAAGAAAAATCAAACTTAAGCTTATTAGATCAACTCAACATTATTATCTTAATACAATCCGTTCTATATCAATTATGTTACATAATTTAGTAATAATTTCCAAGCTAATAGTAGCATGATAGTTAAATAGGGAATCATATTCAACAAGTGTAGGAACTATATTAGTCATTATGAAGATCATACTAACTAAACAAATGAATCAATACCTTATTTAATTTTAAAACTTTGAAAAAATAGATAACTAAACTAAATATCATTTCAATACAACAAAGTAAATTAGATATCATTACAGTACAACAAAACAAGATTCTAATGGTACACATAAAAAAAGCTAGTTACAACCTTAATCACTATTTGGCAACACTAGGTTAAATGTTTTAAATAACTTAATCCCAAATCTAGTTGCCTAATGCTACTTAACACCACACAAAGCTAACTAATTATTAACCCAAACTAAAGCTTTAATTCACTAACCTTAACCCCAACTCCCCTTATGTTAGTTTTCATGTGGAATCATGGACATTTCTCTTCCGTTGCGTTATACTTAGCGATCTTAAGACGACATTTCCTACAACTCTCTTCTTTGCACCAGGAGAACATTCACCCATGGAACTCTTCTTCAACATGGACAATTCTGCCATTGAAGGCTGATCTTCTGTCACAACTTTCCTAACAAAAGATTCCTCAGAGGTGTCAACTTTCCCTTGTGTCCTTCCCTTGTCGACCATTGTTCTGCTCCTACTTTGTGAAAGGTTGGGGTTAAGCAAGCTTCACCGTCATAGCTACTGCTTCATTGTTCCCCAACCTAGTTTGTTTCTTAAGTTTTCAATTAGCTTTTCAGAAGTTTCTCAAATGCTTCTTAGATTAAAAAGTAATTTTAAATTGAATGTTTTAGGAAAAAAAAATTAAAAAAGAATTTTATTAGACAAAATATTTTTATAAAAAACATTTTTAAAATTTTGATTTATTAAGGTTAGAATTAGTTAAAAATATAATGCTTAAATCTAAAAACCTATTTGTACTATTTGGGATATTTATACAACAAAAAGTGAATGCTAAAATTTAAAATGTTATATTCAAGATGATTTATTTTATTTTTCATACTAAATAGATTCTAGATAATTTATTTTATCTTCCATGCTGAATACTTTATTTTTTTTTAACACAACCTAACCTAGGTTAATAGTCAAACACAAATTTATTCTAACCCAATTTAATCTAAGACAACACTCAAACAAAATTTTACTCCCTAGCCCCACTAACATAGGGATAATTATGTTAAACTAATACCTAACACCACATGTTGCCAAAAACAAAGCCTTAATTGTAGGACAACAATATTTTAAGACCATTTCCTGCTTGAAAATTAAAATTATCAAAACATGCAAAGTTACTAGTATGCCAATAGTTATGAATTAAGCATGTTTTTCATCCAAATCCATGCAGGCGGGTACCACTTACCTCTTCTATGAGGTAATAAGCTGCAAATACCCACTATAAGCATAAGCACCTACCAAACATCATATAATTGATCATAGGCAAAACTTTAACAATATCTTTGCCAAGTGGTGTTAAAAAATAAAGTTAGCAGCACTTTTTTGTTGGAAGAGAGATTAATGACAATACCCCATTTCCAAAAACAAGACATGCAAAAATACAAGACATTTAAAAAAATAAAAAAAATGGCTTGTACTTACATCCTCTGCAATTGTTATAATTTCGGGATGAACATCATGTAGCATCTCATTTGCCAAAATTAAATAGATGAAAGCGTCCTTGTCAATATATTGGTTGCAATACCTGAAAATTAGAAAAGGCCACCAGATGTATATCATGCATGCCAGCATTGAACAAAAGATAACAATCTAAGCTACCTCCAAAGAAAAGGCAAAGGAAAATTTAAGTTTTAAAAAGCACCATGTAGAAGAAAATGTTACAAATTAATTAATGTACTGGCTCAAAATAGCAACGAGAACAAAATTCTTTTCATTGGAAAGAATTGCTGTTGAAACAGATGGCTTTGTTAACTCCTATATTAGATGTACAACAAGATCAAATTTGCCAATCTTTTTCCTTACAAGAAAATAGAATGATATACCCAAGGAAAAAATTAGCTATTTGAGAAAACTAAATCCACGAAAATCAAATGGATTGAGGTTATGGCCCTACATTTTTCTATTTTGTCTCACTTCACAGAGATTGCCAAAATATTTTTCAATTTACATTTGGTCCTTGGTCAGATATCATCTATCTCTCTTACCCAAACTACAGCCCACAGTTTCTCTTGATGCCATTGGCATGCATCATACAGCTAAATGAGTGTAATAAATATAAAAGAATTAAAGACAATAATAATAATTCAGATGCTCAAGAAAAGGACAAATTTGGTGCCAAAAGGTAGGGTTTTGATGACTAATTAAGCAACTTGATTGAATCTTTGCCCTTTATTATGGGATGACCATGTACCAAGATAATGCACATACAAGAATACTTACCTTATTCAACAGCACTGATCATTTGATCCTGTTCAATGTAAGTACTATTTAAGGATTTTGAACATCTTGTGTAAAACTAAAAATTAAATACATAACTTTCCTGACCTTTCATCCCTTCCATAGAAGTTGAAAACAAACAAACATTGTTATATTATCTAAGACAGCTCAAATTTTTAACACATGAGAAAAAAAAGCATTTTTCCTCATCAAAATTCTTACATTCCAATTAAAGGATTTATAGATTACTTGGAAATACTAAATAGGCAAAATTGGCGCTGAAAGAGAAACTACATTGTTTGCATGCAAACCTGTGTTAGATTTTCCAACATAACAGGACGGGAAAAAATGCTTAGGCAAAATGTCAAAACCTCGTACTCTTCTAGACATTCAAGAAAATATAAAAGATGTTTTATCCATAAACTAAACATTTGAATTCATGAAAAAAAGTAATTGTACATGCACAATCATGCCCATGTGGTACAAATTTTGTATATTGACATGCCATGGTATAAAGCATGTCAAAACACCACTTGGCATTTAATAATTAAAAATTCTTTAGATTGCTACAATAGGCACTAAAGAATAGCCTACGATAAGTAGAACATCCTAGGGCACGTGATACAAGAACAAATACATTAATCCAGTAAGCTCACCTCCATAATTTTATTTTTGTCATTTTCTTTTTGAATACTGTTTTATCATATTTCAAGATACCTCAATTATTTTCTTATTCGTTGCATTGACTTTTACATTGTTGTCATAGAGATTAACTATATGTTATAAGCTCAAAGACTTCAGTTAATGCAAAACAAAAGATGCTTTGGTGAGCTCTGCAAGGATGGGTATAATCCATCAAAAAGTTTTGAAAAGAGAGAAAAATAATAAATTCTCATTCAATTATAAATAATTGAGTACAAGAATAAATAATTAAGAAATATCCACATAAATAATAACTACTCACCAAATTACTAATGACAAAATATTCCAAATTTATTTACAATAATTTTGACAAAACAATCTAGATTTATTTATAAAAAAAAGAAAAACATATAAATATCTAGTTTTAACTCCTACAAATTCGACACTCCCTTTAAGTTGGTGCATGAATATTAATTATGTCCAACTTGCTCACAAAGGCTTAAAATTAAGCGTAAATATACCTTTAACGTAGATATCAATTATTCATTGTGTAATAAAGACAAAAAAAATGCAAATAGTTCCACAATCAATCTTCTCATTTATGAAGTGTATAAATTTCCTCATACTTTGTGCAATCATGTTAAATCGGATCTGTGCAATGTTGATGGTAACTTCGTTCTCACAATACACTTTCATTGGTATGTTTATTACTATCTTCGATTCTTTGACAAGCTTTCCCACTCCTAACATTTCTCAAACTCCGTTACCCATAGCTTTGTATTCAGCTTCAACAATGCTCATAGCAATTAAATTCTATTTTTTGTTTAATGTGATCAAGTTTTCCCAAACATAAATACAATATCTTAACAAGAATCTCCTATTAATAACTAATCCAACTCAATCCGTATCAATGTATGCCTCGATGATCTATTATAAGGTCTTTCGAAAAATTAAACATTTTTTTAGAATTCTTCAAGTATCAAAGAATTTGATAAACTTCTTTGAGTTGCTTCTCATAAGGCCAATGCATAAATTGACTTACCAAGCTTACAACAAACACAATATTTCGCCATGCATGAAAGAGAATATATATTTCTCTAATTGATACTACGCTGTGTTTATAGAATCATATTCCTTATCATCTCCTAATTTCTCATTAGGATAAATCAAATTGTTGATCTACAAACACTCATCTCTATCTCTTTGAGAAGATCAAGAACATACTTTCATTGGGAGACAAACTCCTTTTTTGACCTTGCAATCTCAAAATCAAGAAAGTATATTAGATATTCTAAATCCTTTAAACATTGATAAAAAGAAAGTTTGCAACTTATTCATCTGAAATACATCATCTTCAATGAGAATAATATTGTATATTAACACAATCAACATAACTATTTTTTTATTTGATGAATATTTAACGAACATTATATGATTAGCTTACCCTTGAGTGTACCTTAAACTAACCTATTGGTGACTACTTCAACTCAGATAATGATTTCAATCTATACATCTTTGTTCCAAACTTTTCATCAAATCTTACAAGCACCTCCATGCACACTTCGTCTTCCAAGTCTCCATTGAGGAATGCATTTTTAACATCTATCTACTATAAAAGCCAATCAAGGTTCACACCTAGAGACAGTAGAACTCTTATAGTATTTAGTTTTTAGCTCGAGCAAATATTTCCAAGAAGTCAATGCATGAGGTTTAAGTGAAATCACCAAGCTTGTACTTAACAATAAACACTCATTTGCATTCTACTATTGTCTACCCTCTTCTTAGATCAACTAATTCTCATGTTTTATTTTTCTCAAGGACCCTCACCTCCTAAAAAACAATACCATTCCATTTAAGAATTTTTATAACATTTTATACATTATTAGAAATCTCCAAACAAGACAATTTTAACATAAAACATAAAAAATATAAAAAAAATTTAAGACACATAATGAGATAAAGGATATTCGGTACAAGACCGCACACTCTTTAGAAATGCAATGAGAAGGTTGGAGTTACATGACTTAGACATGTTATTTGGCTCAATTAAATAAAAGACAAAACTTAAAAATGAAATTATTTGAAAATTTTGTGAAGTCTCAATAAGCACATTACCTAAAGGAATTATAAATTCTAGATAATGCAAGGGATTAGAAGTATGGTCTTCTGATTTTTTTAATCTTAAATAGACAATGATCAATGGTTTTAAAACTATAATTCCAATACAAGGAATCAAGGACTCATAATTATCATGGGATGGAACATGAGTGAGACAACATTCTTAGTAAATAAAGGAGTTAGTCAGTATGAATCACAGGTCATAGATATCACTATGAATCATAGTAAATAGAGGAGTTAGTCAGTATGGTTGAGAGAAAGATTTATGATGTTTAGCAAACTGGTATGCTATTAAAAAAAGGGATGGACCTTTATTTTAGAATAAATTTAAAAACAAGTATTTAAAATATTATTCTTAAAAAAAATGCATAATTGAAATAAGCACTACTTTAATGTTTATTCAAGCCGAGTTTATCTTCGAAGTAGTAAAGTTCAACATTTTACTTAGCATTAACTATCATCCTACTTTTGGTCAACTCCTGAAACTCTAGATAAGAGAATTCAAAATTAACTTGGTATCGATGGTCGGAGGTAATATTATGATTGATAATAAATCACAGGACTAATTAACAAAATGAAAATTAAAAACAGAGTACGCTTGATTGTTCCAATCATGAAAAAATCAAGAGGTAAACCACAGCAAGTTTAAAACAACCAATCATGTTATAAGTTGCAATTGATTCAATGGTCCATGAGTAAATAAGATTACCAGTGATATCCAAACAAGAAATTATTAGAGAATTACCCTTCTAAAACATAGAAAAATATGACATTAATGACAATTTTGAAAATCAAAATAGTTTGTATAGTTTCTCTAATTTCTCCTTGGTAAAACGGAATGCCTCCAAGTTCATAAAAGACTATTAAGATTTTTCAAAAAAATTGGAAGAAATAATTTTGTTTTGTACCGATCATAGCCGCCTTGTTAGATATCATAAAAGATAGCAAAATGGCTCTATCAATTTTTGCCACCAATATTTTTCTCAAATTCTCAATGGTATGGTCTTAGGAACTCTGACGAGAAGAAACTTAGTGTAGGAGAATCAACAACGATTCCAAGGACAAGCTTAATTGCAAGATGGGCAATGCCTCGACATACTCCACTAAAGGCAACACGGATAATGTCAACAAAAAGGAACAAAACCAATTGGTGGAATAAGTTGATGAATCGAAACAACAGCAACATGTTTTTTTTTTGCGTCCTTTGCAGCTGCTATTTCCTTTTATTTTTTGCGGCTCTGACACTATAAAGATTTTGGAATGAGAGAAAAATAATAAATTCTTCAATCTCAAATAATTGAATATAAGAATAAATATTTAAGAAATGTTTACACAATTAATAGCTACTCACCAAGCCATTAATTGTGGAATAAATCTGATAGAATCTTCCATATTCGTTCATGATGACAGATTATTTCATATTTATTTACAAAAATAGAAATCCTGGAATCACCTAATTAACCTTACAAATTTGAAACCATTGTTAATAGAAACTTTGTGTTCAAGAGATGGGTTCCTAAAATAATGTTGACAAAGATTCATGTGAATGCATTCCAGTTGGAGTTAAATTCCCCAACTTTTCACTATAACTGCAAAGTATTATGTGTTCATCCAATATTGCTAACTTAATTAGAAAGTCCATTACGATGGATCACCTACTACAATTAACAAGATGTTGATAATGAAGTTGACGTTTACTTCTTTCTCACAAAGTTTATTATATATATTTTTAAGAACTCTTTTTAGATAATCATGATTGGATACCAAATTCATCTAAAGTTTACAAAAAGTTTGCCCACCTACAACATACCCTTCAAATCCCAAGGAGCAAGTTTCAAGTTTAGAAAAAGCCATTACCTACAAGACAAACTTTGTGCACTTCACACCTAAAGCTTGAGGGAGAAGCAAACCAAGAAGTCAACAACCTACTATTTAAGCAAGGCTCGTGACATGCCCCCCTCCCACCTTGAAAGAAATACACTTTCCACCCTTCATCCTAAAGAGAATCAAAAAGCAAACAAGAATCATGATATCCTTCTAGTCATGGACCCAAGATAAACTCCATGGCTTAACATATAATATATGGATAACAATATAAACAAGCTTTGTGTTGTTTCAATAGCTTTAGGCCTTGAGCCTTGCTCCTATAACTCGTGTAGAATCTCATGAATACTTATTCTTTCAGTGCTAATATTCCAAGGAGATCCTTAAATGCTTCATCTCGTAGATGGCTTGTATATGCTAACATTATAGTTTCCCTTCCATCATTATCTTTTTGACTAATTAGCATATTAAATCCAACATGAATAAAATCATCTTTAGCACTCTCATATGCAATTTGAAAGGAGAAAATAGCAAACTATTTAGAAGAATGGATACTTCATGCTAGAATACACTAGCTCATATCAAGTTTCACATCAACAAGATTCCTTAATAAGGTCGACTTCTCCATTCCTTCATGTACTTACCATGTGCAATAGAATATCCTCACATTGTAAGCTCTCTAGCTTATTACAATCACACAATTCAATGGCGTGCACCTGTTCCACATGTGATGTGTCATTATGTCTTTTGGAATGCTTACTCTTATTTTTTGGGACTTAATTGGATGTGCTCTTTGTCTCCTCTTCTTAAATAACCAAGTTTTTCCATATTGGTCAAACCTTTTTGTAGCTTTCTTATTTAAATTAGGTGATGTCCTCACCATCAAAAAATAATATCTCAACTACCAAAAGAGTCGTCATTCATTCCACACCTATTTGGCAAAAACATTTAATTATTTGTTCTTTTTCTTTAGTTAGGTTATCTGATTTCATGCTTTCCATTGTAAAAACTTCAAAAACATTTAGTTGCAAAAATGTTTTTTTTCTCTTTTTGTCTCTCTAAAACAAGAGTAAAAAAAGAAACTCATGGCACCATAGAAATGGTTTTTAAAGATTATTTTCCTAAAAGGTTTCGCCCATCTCAATGATTGAGTTCTCTTAAGTTGAGGATATTGTACTTAAGCCAAAGTCACAGTTGAGGCAAATTTATGCATTTTTATAAAATTTTATCGTCAGCTTAACATTATTGCAGAATAAAATTAAAATTTTCATGTGTTCTTAAGGCTAGTTTCAGAATTTTTTTTCTTAGAGTTTCCTTTATCATTACTTGTAAGTTAAAAGAGTTCAACTAATAAATGAACTGCAATGTAATCCAAATGCAAAAAATAATATCATTTAGCTTCCAATTCCAATCATCCTCCCCGCTAGAAATCTTGCACTCTACACTACATCTCCAAGCAAAAACATGTACACGAGTTATGACTTTAACCGCTAACCCAATTCAATTAAATCACTTGACTAACACACTTATTAAGCACAAAAGAAGGTTTACTGCTATATAGTCGGATCAGGAAGTTAAAATAACACATATACATATAGCAACTTTACTAGAATTTGTTGGAGTACGGTTCTTTTACTTGGACTATCAAATAAGTATGTACACATGTATTTTTACAAACAGTTGAACCTTATATTTGTTTGGGTTTTAGCGAGTACAAGGACTAATTCAAAATCCAGAATTTCAACAAGTTTCAGTACTATGTGCTGGGAAACTGTTCTTAAACAAGAAGCATGAAACAATAAATATTTTCTAAAAGCCAGAACGTAAACTATCTTACCTTACAATAGGAACAACATAAAGCACATCAACCTTCAGCATAAGGTGCTTCTCATTCAAAGACGATCAAATCCTCATGTTTTCACAAACATACAGTACTTGTTAAGCCAATTATGTTTAGTTGATCAACTGGTACTGTGTTACTTCAACTTGTGTTTTTCTTAACCTTTATATATGCTTGTAATGGAAGTCTAACATATTGCTAAACATGTGTGCATTTCCAAGGAGCTTTTGGTGTGCTACAACAGGATTCTCACCCAGTGTGTTTCTGGAGGTCTGTCACTTTGCCATCATCAAATCATATTTCCCTCACATTCATCATTGTATTATCATTGTCCCAGCTACCATTGTTTTAGCCAGTTGATAGAGTATATTTGTATGCATAAAATAACCAAGAGAGGTAAGCTTTCTTATAGAGGTGAAGATATGGGATACATGTATATGAAGTAACAAGGAACTTTTTTCTTTTTGTAAGAAAAGTAAAGGACCTAACAAAAAGATATGATATATGCTATATGCTTAATAATACAAAAATACTTTATATGCAATTATATTAAAGGTATATGCCATTTTTTTTACTTATGCTTACTTGAAGGTATACAAAAACAATGCCTACAAGGGGAAGTTGATGATCAAGTTGAAAGATTCCATCACAAACTTCGCAAGTTGACACCGACATCAGCTGTAGATTTTGAAGTTCTAAAAAGAAGGAGATTTTCATAAAGGCCTATGCTTGAATTTAATTAGACTATTTTCATGTTTATAATTCCAACTTCAAGTAACAAAAAATCATGTTTTTATACGCCAGTTAGTGATTAAAAATACATTTTGTTTGGTAATTTTATGATTCTGAACTATTATATGGTGATTTTACTTGGATGTCATTTATAGCTTTGACTGGTCTACAATGGGTTTATTTATGCAAATGTACATAGAAAATCATACATATGGAAAACATCATCTTTATCTAGTTGTTATGCCATGAAATATCAAGAGTTCTCAAAGATTTGTATGTTTTTATGGTATAAACATTCAATACCAATACTTTCCAATAATTGTTAAATACATATCCAACACACCAATGGGATATCAAATTTTGAGACAAGTCAAGTAAACGAATACTCCGAGATATTTACTTACTATTCTATCACACAATAATAAACCATGTTTTCTTACAATATGATTTGTGGAATGAAATGATAAAAAAATAAATAAATAATTGCAATCAATTGTAAGCAGTAAGTAAAAAATGGAAGAAAAAAAAAGAAAAGCTCATCTTAATTGAACTACAAACAATACACCATTTCATTGTTTGCAACATTCATTAAACAAAAAGAAATCAACAAAAAATTGATTCTTTTAAGATGTTTTTATATTAAAATATTTTTTAAAGTTTGATGATATATACTTAATTTTTTTTATGATTAATTTCAAGAAGTTTGGACCTTATATTATTGAACATTAGAAGCTAATATTAACTCTAGTGTCAAGATTCAAACCACAGGTCTTTTGGTTATAGAAAAATGAACCATCTATCAAATGAACTAAACTTAATTTATATATTATGATATAATACATTTATTATTTTATGTTCTTATTTAACTTTTTGGAATTATATTTAATTATCATGTCTTCACATATTAAAATCCTATTTTTTGGCATATATTTTATAGTTGAATCCATATCATATGATATCCATCTCACTCAATCATTTCAATGCTTCTTAGTTGGTTTGCAACTAATATTTCAATGACATTAAGGCAAATAACATGTGATAAATCACCATCATACGATTAAGTAATCGAAATTTAAGATTATGAAGTACTGAGAAGTCTATTCCTAATGAACATCAAAACAAGACAAACTTGATCTATGTGAGTTGGGCATCAAAAAGTTGCCAACATTGTTGAAAAAAATGTATCATGCCATTTAATTGTTAAAACCATAACTTTGACGCCATAATGTAGACAATATTAATTCTCTAATTGAAACGTCGAGAATAATGCCTTCATCTACAAACCCATATGCCAAGAAGGATCGTCAATCAATTTATAGATAATGAAATAAACTAACTCCTCTGAGTATTTCAAATAAATAGCCTACAAACTACAAACTAGGCATAAGCATTGAGAGGTTATGAATTTGGTATAGATGGATAAAATAAAAATTCAACCAATGGTATCAACCCTTTGCTACGCTAAAATCACGTCAACCCAAATTGTAAGAGAAGGCATGTTATCCAAGTTCATGTGAAAAACATAACCTAACTAGGGCAGATTGGGATCAATTTTAATGAAAGGGTTGAACATCATGTGTCAACTTAGCAATTGACCAAGCCAATCAATCAAGTTCAACAAGTATGCAAATCATGAGTATGTCTACTTGCAATACTACATCAAGTATCAAATCATCAAAGAAAAGAGTATGACCCTCAGCACAAGAAAGAATAGATTTGGACAAAGCAAGGAAAGGAGGGGGAGTGTGAGAAGAACACAAGATGGTTCAAAAGATATACAAGGGAAAGAGTAAATCAACATCAATGATTAAATGACCATCCATGTACATGAAAGACTTTTCCATCCAGAGCCTTATGCACGTTTGAACTTTGGAAGAAACCTGAGGCAAGGGCTCCAAATGCCCAATCGCACATTTCTGATCATATAGCCTACTAATTTACATCAACAAGCAAGCTTAAAGGAAAAGCAGAAAGGAGAACAATCCAGCAGTTCCTAGCATATTAGCCTATGATACAAACATGAAAGTACAATACATGGCATGTATATTATCCTCATGGTAACTCAGACGAGCACTTACTCCTCCATTTCACCCGTAAAGGTAGCAAAGCCATTATGTGTGTACATCATTGACGACAGTGAATGGAAATTGAAGCCATCGATTAGGTATTCAACGACCCACCTATGCACGAAGAATGAGAAGTAAAATAAATAACATATTAGGTTTAAGATGGACCACCACAATTTTAAGGGAAAAAAAATTCAGGAAAATACCACTTCAAATTTGATAAAAGAAAGTGTAATACATCAACATCACCATATTTAAATATTCTAGTACCCCAATGTTTATGATGCCCACGCTTACCTGTACAAGTGAAAAAAATAGGACTCAAATTTTGCTATTTCTTTCAACTCGCAAGCTTGAATGAAAAAAAAGGTTAATTGTTAAGACCAAGTAAACCGCAACATTTTAAGTAAAGAAATACCATGAAATGAATACAAAGTATTGTTTTAGAACAAGGACTACTGCAGATATGACTTGGCACAACCTACAAAATCATAATGAATGACTTGAACAAGAAGTGTGAGATTTACCAAAGCAAAACAAATTATGCTCAATAAACAATACTAAAGCTTTCCAAAACTGTAAATTTCATTGTGAAAAGTTAACATTATTGGGCTGATAAATGACAAACAACTAACTCAAGGTCAAAAAAAAAGACAATTGATTTGTTAGATTAAATTTTTTGTACACAATGACAAGCAAACAAAACTGATGTGAAAAGTTAACACGATTGTGCTGATAAATGACTAAAAGCTAACTCAGGTAAAAAAAAAAAGACATGATTTATTGGATTGAATTTTTTGTGCACAATGACAAGCAAAAAAAATTAAAATATGCCCATTTCCTAGAAAATAAACAAAATACAAGGAAGAGATCAATAGAAGGTTTCAAGCCATGGAATGTTGGTAAAAATATCTATAACAATGGGATAGATATTACTAAAAGTACAATAACATCATCCATGAATAAGGATTGGAGAAGCTAGACACGAGTGTTATTATAATTGTGTAAATGCTGAATGGAAGAGTGAATCATGGTCTCATTGTCATTAAAAAAAAGCACTAAAGACAGTGACAATCGTTTATGGAGAAGGCAGCATTCAAATTAAGATAACCCAAACGAGGAGAGGTACAAGGCTGTTACAAAATATTAATATTACTCCCAGTAAGACTAGGGAAAGTGATGAAATGATGGTTACAACATTATCACCCAGAAACAAAGTATTGACATGAGCTTGGCACTTATTAGGTGGTTACTTCTTTTCTATCATTAAAAAGGATGGAGTTAAGATTAGGTTTTATGTTGTTATGTTAAAAGAATGATTCCTAACACACAAAGAAAGAAAAATCCACGTGTCCATTTTTTAAATTATTAGAAGAATTTATTAATGGAACTAATAATAGAACCATTTCTGGCAGGGTTGATGAGGATCATGAGACCATAAAACTTCCAAATGCTAAATGCAATGTCATTTTATAGAAAACCATGCCAAGAAGTTTCAAAATTGAAGAAACATTGGCACTTAGAGGGCATGGCTAAATCATGCAACTTATAGAAGAAAGTCAATATGAACGAAGTTGTGGAGAAGAGTTCCTATCGAAGAAGAGATTTGAGTGGCTTTGCTCCAAAATATTGTTGACAAACAAATAGAGGATTTGAGCCTAATCCTTTCCCATACCAAATTAAAAGCAAATTTGCCTTTGTCACACAAAAGGGAGTCTGGGAAAATTAGCACTAAATAATGCTCACAATTTCATTCATTATATAATTGGTAACAAGATTTCTGAGAATGCTACAGACATAGAGTGCCTTAGAAATACAATGGGAAACCTTAATGTTGAAAATAGTTGAGGGTTCGAAGAAGATCAGCAAGATGATCCTTCACAAAAACAATGATCAAACCAAAAGAAAATGTCAACTTAAGACACATTCCAAAAGGTATTTTTTTCAGCATCAAATTTAGTATAAGACGCCTCCAAAGAGAAGTTATCAACAATTCTGTGGAATTACTAGGTTGAGTGCAGAAAACTAAAAATGCTCAACATAAAGACCGGATAGTTGAAATACTTGATCTCCAGACTAAAGAGCTCTTCATCTGACTTTCATTGCTAATGAAAGAAATAAGATAGATAGTACAACTTTAAAATCAAAGCATGATCCAAGATGCTATGTCATGGGACCCTCCAAAAGAACAGCCCAATTATCTCATTATGTTGACAACAGATAATCTTTCTCTTATGCTTTATGCTAAGCACATATTGCACTTTTTTTCTTCATCAAACCAAAAAAACAACAGTTGTGCAATCTACATGAACCAACTGGAAGAATGGTAACCCATTCACAGTATGTATCACCCAGAATTAACAGAAGCTGAACTGGTTCAGTATAACTCACGTCAAGAACTAACAAAAGAAAGCAATGACTTCAAGGGATCAACAAAACTACCGTTCTAGTCCACTTCAGTAACATTACCAGGTGCTTGATTTTCCTTCTAGAGCTAAAACTTATCAATTTTTAACTGGCTATTCAAGACAACCAAGGAAAAGACCACTACATACAATGAAATTGGAAAAATAAAATTCCATTATCAAAAACAAAAACACGCTTTAAAATCAAATAATTAGGTAAAGAAACTATCATTCAGCTTATGTAAACGGCCATAACCTCTACATAATAAACAGTTTCTTAAATATTCGTGCGGATTTACTAAAACACCGTACGAACAGAAAATATGCATTGTACAAATTGATATGAGATATCTATTAGTTCATGATGAAATATTCAACAAAAATTAAGAAAATCACTTATAAATATATGGTATTAATGCATCCCAAACACAACAAGATAAGATAATGCAAAGTAAGCAATAAAAAGAGAATACCAGAATAGAAGTAGCAATCATTTGACCCATCAAAAAGAGATAATCCACACTGCTCATCTGCTGATGCATAAGAGTGGACTATATCCAAAAACACCAGTAGTCCATGACCTAGACATGGCATCAAATAAAATGATTCGGTGAGACAACTCAAATTAAGATAATCATTAGAGAATACTAGTATAAAATATCAATAACGAATATACAAAGGAGGCCATATAACAATTTATTTGAAATTTTGAACAACATCAAAAAAAAAGGCATGCATAGAGATACCCTATAAATTTTTTATATAACCGTAGTGATTCAGGAAAAAAAAAAGCAGAATCCTAACACTATTGCATGAGCCATTTATAATCTCTTCAATTCTTTTTGCTCTGGTTACACTAAACACCTATAATGGCAGTTTCACCAAATAAGATAACAAAAACTTATATTCTAGTGCAAATCTGTGCCTCCTTAACCATGATAGCTTACACACCAACCAGATGAGATCCAGAATAAGTCGATAGTGACCACAACTGGAGGCTGCCAATAATTAACTGATCAAGTTAAATATGCAAATTTGAATGCATCATTTATGAGAATAACAGGTTTAATTCTAGGCCATCTTCCGCAAATTCTGTTTGTAAAATAGCATCAATACCTCTAACAGGCTGTCCTTCACAAGGACTCTTGCATTCACATAGAAAAATAAATCAATATTCTCAACACACGCTTCATCCTTGATTCATGTTCTGCACCCAACAGAATTCCCATGTTCCACCTATAGCTAAAGTGCCACTACGGTAAAAATCCTTCAAGAAGAGTTCCATTGTTTCATGTTCACAACTTTGTTGTCTCCATCATTCAATAATAAACTAAGATTATGACCAAACATTGCAAACGATAAAGAAAGCAGTAAACAGATTGCTTTCATATCCTCCAAAAGGACAAAGTCAAAGTCAAAAGCATTTATAACCTTGTAATGGACAATTTAAAAACTAAACATAATAACACTTCATGGTATAAACATGCAATTTGACTTATTGGAAAATTTTAAAACACCCAATGCGTCCTTTTGTCTCTCCTGATCCAGGGTTCCCCATGCAATCAAGCACATCCTTAAAAGAGAAAATAGGCATAAAATAGCAGTAACCTAATTCTATTTGAACAAAGCCCAAATGATAAAGTAATCATTAAAATTTCAAACAAAGTTCCAAGTAAATTATCTGAAATACTCTAAAAAATTATTTGTGACAACTCTCACCTCATTAGAGACAGATGGTTTATAAAAAAATCAAACAGAGAACTATTAAGACTTGTGACATAAAATGGTTTGTGAACAGAATATGAGATATTATGAAATAGATATTGATAGATATTATAGAATAAGAATTAAAAAAAAGGATACAAAAATAAATATTTCTGGGATTGCAACTTAAAAACATTTCACTAATTCTCCATCTAATATTGGAATGAATCATAAAACATGGAAATTTCAGCTAATAAAGACAATCATAATCAAATCAACGAACAGAAATAAAGGACCACAAAAAATGTTAAAGTAATTAATTGAAGATGCAAGAAGACCATGTGCTTCATCCACCAAACGCTTGAAATCATCAGGAGTACCATACCGACTGCTGACAGCAAAAAAATTCGTTACCTGAAATATATAATAAAAACAAAACTATTATGTTAATGAAAGGGGGAAACTATATCAAATTCCATTAGCAACATCTTTGCACAATGTCTAGAGGTAACAGCATAATCAAAAGCATATAAAAGTATCATGAAATATGCTGACTGGCATTACCGTAAACAACAAGAACCATATTTAAATGCTTCATTAAGCACCTCAATTAGAAATTTTAAAATTTCAAGTTATTTGAGAGCTTGCTGATCACAGCTTGGAGATATACTTAAAATGATTCTATAGCTTCTTCTCTTTCTCTCTCCTTCTCTCTCTTTCCACTCCCTAGTCCCAAATCAAGCTCCCTGATCCCTAATCAACAAGTGCTACGTACATAAACAATTCTTCATGAGAATAGCATCAAAAGCCATGGGAAGGGATATGCCCCTTTCCCAGTTTAAATCAAAAATGGATTTCTAGTAGCACAAAATCTGCCATGCTATTTGTAGATCAAAGAACATGAGACACATGACTAGCTTCCTATCTCTCTCTCTTTCCAAACTCTAATCCCAAATCAAGATCCATTACATACACTTCTCCTTTGAAATACTGGTCATAACCTAGGATATATAATCAAAAAGTGATAAGTACAAAAACAATCCTTCATGAAAATAGCATGAAAAGCAATGGGAAGAGATATGCCATTATCCCACTTGAAATCAAAAATGGATTTCTAGCAGCACAAAATCTGCCATGTTATTTGTGGATCAAAGAACATGAGGCACATGGATAGGGGTGAAGGTTGCCAATATAGTCGTGCAGTATCCTAAAGTAGCATTCAGGGCCCCATGGTAAATGCATGAGAGAGGTCAACCTCTACCACTGATGCGTTGCCTATGAAGCAAATTATCATCAGAGTAATCTACAAGAAAAGCAGCCAAAGAAACATCTAGATGGGCAACCCAGAGCTCACCCTGTGATGGTAAAAATGTGATCAAATGGATCCCCCAAGCAAGAATGCATGGACCCCAAGTATCCCAAGTGGCAGCAACAGCACTGGCCAAAAATCATCATTGCCACACCCATCGAAGTTGACTTTGATCCAAGTTAGATGTGGGGAACACTAGCAGAAGAGAGAAGGAGATGAGTGACTTATAAAGTAAAAGGGATCCTAGTTCTCAAGACTAAAAGGGTCAACCAGAGAGGAAGTAGCCAGCTGCATTTGGGTAGCAAAGACCAAAAGAGAGTAGATTGATTTGCTATGAACTTTGGAATTCTTGTTTTTCGATATTCAATCAAGAGTAGTGGCCAAGATAGAGGCATAGAACATAGTCAATCTCAAATCAGAGCATCCTGTACTTTACAGAAGAGCACAGAAAAATTTGCTAACCGTTGGCTAGTGAAAATGATAGGAATAAGACTACAAAGCACCTGCATGACTCAACAACTAGAAAATAAAACATGATCAAGATCCTCTAATCAATGGCACCCGCAGGGACGAAGATTGTTAGAGGCAACATTCTGTCAATAAACAAAAGTAAGGGTAAGAATAGAATTTTGGCAAACTCTCCATAAGACAACTTAGGTTAGACATTAAGCTTCCACCTCCAGTGTTGACAACCCCTTGAGCATTGATTAGGCTATCATATAAAAGCGGAATGAGAGCACAAACAGAGTACAATAAAGACTAGGATAGAATGTCCTTATAGCGGAGGGAGGGGCAATCCAAGGTAAAATCTCATCCATGAGAGACTCATTAAATAATAGGTCATCAAGTCTTTAGTTCCTAAACATATTAAGAAGGGAGGAGACAAAGGCTAACCAAGGAGAGTTAATAGTAATGAAAGTTTGCCAAAGATTGATAAGGTCAAAACCACAACAACAATCCTTAACGTGAATATACATACCAATGGAGACTTTCCAAATGGTGTCATCAATGACAGTGGGACCACCAAGACAAAATAGTTTTCAATTGGAAAATATCCCCTTGATACTTGGAGAGGCAAGTCCCAACCCTTGTACTTGGCTTGAGGGCAATCAAACCAAATTGAGATATCCCTAAGAAGGAAATGAGCTGAGAGTTCAGCTACAATAATACTTCACTCCTTCAACTAACATATGTTGAGGCCCCCATGACATTGGTTTACAAATGGTCTCCCAAGGAAGGTGATGGAGGGAATGCTTGAACAAGTTTCCTTGCCAAAGAAAGCCACTAACTAGCATTCAATAAAATCGAGAACATTAACAGGCCAAGGGAATCGAACACAAAGTACACAAGAAGTGAGGTAAGTACATTGTTAATGAGCACAATTCCACCAGAGAGAGAGAAAGAGACTGAAACCGCTCACAAAACAACTCTAAATCAAACATTAGACATAACAAATTGGAAATCATAAAGAGGTTGTCTCCTTAAGATGCGGACACCAAGATAGTGCCTTTTTGTTGACTATTTGTCCATAACTTGTTCTCTATCATTCTCCTATGCATAGAAGAGATTCTTTCATTGAAGAAGGCTAAGACTTAATATTGTTAACATTTTGTCCTAACAACGAGCAGTATGTATTCAACACTAAAGTAAGTTCCACACTTCAAAGTAAGAGGCAGGACCAAACAAAACAACATCATTATGGATTAGAAGATGGGAAATCAAAAGAGCATCAAGAGATATACGAATGCTTGACAATGCTCTATGCTCCATATGATGATGGGTAAGGAGTGAATCTTCAAACTAAAAATAAAGAGCCAGTGGACAAAGAAAACCCCTACATAAGACCTTACACCCAATAGATCCAGTCAGCCAAAGCTTCATTTATAGAGATTGAGTAACAAGGGTTAGACATATAATGAAAGACCTAGTCACACAACCAATCAAAAAATTCAAAGTGGAACTAACCTTACTATAAACCTGTTTCATATCCACTTTAAGGACAATGAGACTCGTGATCAAAGTGGATGTGTTGAAGCGATGGAAGAGCTCCCACACCAATAGATAGTTGTCAACTATGCCTCTTCTAAGAAAGAAAGCCCAATGTTCACCAACCACAAGGAAGCAAAGAAGCCACTCATCTTGTTAACCAGAGTTTTTATAATGATCGATACATTGTAGTCCAGATGCTAATGTGCTAGAATTGACTACCTCATCAGTGTTATGAATAATCACCATGCAAGTATCATGCCATCTTTGCAAACATTTACGAGTAATAAAAGAAATGCTTTATAATAGCTATGTACACACCCCCAACAATGTCCCAATAATCTCCCAACAACTTTTTACGAATGATCCCATGATATCATCAATACCTAGAGCAAGATTTGGGGCAAGGGAGCAAACGGCACCCAAATTTCCTAATCAGAGATAGACATAGAAAGATTTCATGCTTCCTCATCCGAGATTAGTAGTGAGGGGGGAGGATGCACACCCCACTTCTATTGGAAAAAGTCCATAAAGACCTTCAAGATATTAGGATAGTGATCAAGAGTGATTTTGTCATCAATCACAAGGTGTGATATCTAATTAGAATGCTTATAGTAGATCATAGCCTTATAGAAGAAACATGAGTTCCTATCACCCAAAGTAAGCCATTAAACCTTAATTTGCTACCACCACCAAGGCTCAAGCCTAAAGTGCAAAGAACCATAAGAGAAAAATCCCCAGATTCCTCATCCAACACACCTTGGCCTCTAAACCCAAATGCACCAAAGAGTGTCACAATGGTTTTTAAGATGGTAACAAAACTAGATAAGGTAACCAAAATTGGTCTTATTCTAAGAGTATAGCCTACAGATCATCCTGATGCACTTGTAGTTGAGGGCCAATAGATGGAAACCTTAGCCAAAGTAGACCACGAGTAAGAAACAATGCTGCTAGCCTCAACAAAGGATAAATAGGCATCTTCAAACTTGAGGAGATGACCAATGGACTTAAAGGATAAGCCAAAGATTTGAAGGAGAGGATAGCGATAAGAGGAAATTAAGGTATGGTGGTCAACATTCGAGCCCAAAAATTTAAGGGCATTTGAATTCTTAAGTATTCTCATCAAGGTAAGACAATTTTATCATTGTTTCTCTTGCTATTTTAACAGAAAATTGTAGGACCATCAAAGGAGAGCTTGTGCAAATTTAAGGAAGCCAAAAGGCAAGGAAAATCCTCGATGTGGCCAAAGACAAAAGAGTTTTCTCCTCTAATCTAGCTCAAAAAGTATATAGTTGAAGTTCCACTAATGATAGCATAGTAGAGAAGCTAAGGATGGGGGTGAGATCAACCTTGAGGGAACGACGAATATAAGGTCACAAATAACACAAACCACTATGACAATCCATAAGGAGCCAAAGTCATAGGCAATCTCAGCCACAACATCCTATTCAGAATTAAGAAAGAAGGCAATCTGTTTTGTTCCATGAAATGATAAAACTTGAACATTATAGCACAATGATGCACCCCCCACCCCCTGCTTCAACTTACCAATCAATGGAGAAAAAAAAGAAATCCAAATTTTGGCCAACTAATCCATTAATATCACAGTGCAAGAGAATTTGGGTCATAGGCTCAAGAAGATAAGGCATGGTGTTGCCTCTTAGCAACATTTGGAGATGGCTATGCGAGATTATCTTTTGAACCCTCCACAATTCCAAAAGATGATACAGATCATTGAGGGAGTAGAGAGTACATGGGGTTGTCATCCAATATGTTTTCAAGGTTACTCGATCGTTTCTTCCTTAGATGGAAATAGGCAAGCAAAAGGGCAATCGTAGCCTCCTCAAGCATAATGATTAGGATGAGGAGTTGTATTTTTTATGGCACTCCTTAAACCTGCGCCTAGAGGAGGGTAGGTAGACTATGGGAGATCCAAGTAGAAGGAAGAAATGAGGTGATGGGTAGAACAGGCAAAGGTAATGGAAAAAGGCTTTGACAGTTTTGAGGTACCACAGGCAAGAATGGGAATGAGGAGTCATCAAAATACAACCAGGATTGGGTTGCATTGAAGCAACAAGGTTGGGGTTTACCAAGCACCATAGGAGGTGCATTGTAATGGCTTTGGCTCTTCCTATTTTCTTTGATCCCTTTTGGATTTTACATTCTTCTATAACTATCCTCTCTCAATCCCTCACTCTTCAATCTCAAATCAAGCTACCTTTTACATTCTTCTTCTATCTCCATCCTTCAATGATAAGCCATGTAGCTTGTTATCTTGCTAACACAATCTCCAACAACCCTAGCCAACTATTATTTCCTACTCAATCTATAATAATTCTCACCTCATCCCCTTTCAACACTTCTCCCCACTTAATAATTTCCTCTACCAAACCATTATCACCATTACTACCACTAGCATTTCCACCCAATTTGGACCCAACCAATGCCACCCAACCTCTCCAACATCTACTCTTCAACTTGTAAAATCTCTCCTTGCTTAGCTAGCTTACTAATACATCCCTACAACCACCATCATGCTCTCCCTCACTCTCTCTACAAATTCCTACAATGCCCATATGCCCTATTCTTTATTCACTTCAAGCTCTTTCATGAGGATCGCCTACATGTCAATAAGTGATCATTATAGTAAAAAAAAACGGTCACATAACAATTCATACAAAATTGAATCACAACCATACAAATAAACATATATTCATGCATGCATAACGACACCTACGTGCATGAGTTAATAAAAAAGACATTCATACATGCATGCATTCATGCATAATAAAAATCCATATTGGCATAACACCTTTAATCCATCTATCCTTCCTTGCATGCATGTATGCATATACACATATATACCAACAATATAGACTACCAAATAGAGAAACTAAAGCTCATCCACAAAAAAAATATAAACCTTTAAGCCTTGCACAACTGCCTCTTATCACAAGAAAAGATAAGAAAAATTTCTCTGATGGAAGATATGGTTAACCGATCCACCACTTTTGAGAAAAACAACACAATATCAAAACCAACTATAGCAATCCCAACAAACATCAAAAAAGAATATTTATTGAATCATGCTCTAACTAAAACAATATGCATGTGGGATAAACAAAAATTTTTAAGATAAATAGAAAATTGAGAATCTTTTTTATACAAAGTCACTTATCTTGCAAGAAAATGAACTACAAAATACACATTTACATAGAAACAATGTTGACGCATACATGATGCCATCTATGATAAATACTTGATTGATAAACAAATGAAAACTAAAATTTTCATAACGAAAGGAGAGATCAATAAGTTAGTTTTGATTGGAAACACTTCAATATCTTTAAAAAATATGGCAAATTTTATGGAATGGAGCTAATCAAGGGCTTTGACAATAATTTCCAACATATTTACCAACTAATAATTTAATTTAGATACCACCAAATAAAGATTATAAATAGAAAAATTCAATAGACAATTTATTGTACGTAAAACATGTTTGTACGCTAACACATTTATGTTAGTAACCCTAGCCTTTCTTCCTTATGTATACATATATCTTCAATTATATGTATGTAGTATATTTATACATTTACATAGACTTAACCACATGAACTTCAAATAAAGATGAGGGTTTATATTTGCAATTTCTCATTAATCTAAAAACACAACATATTGATTGTGTATTTTCAAGATACAATCAACATTGTCGAGAGAAAGGTTGACAATTCGATTATATCAATTTAAATATAACATCTTCATCATCAGCCTATTCTTTTTTAACTCTCGATTAATCCATACCTATTGAACTTCTAAAGATCCCATGATTTTGTCTATTGCATCACAAATAATAACCAAATCTTATTAAATAAATCTCTACATCTAAATTTAAATTGAAAAACATAACTACTCAACTACAATAAATCTAAGAATCAATAAAGAAAGTGATAATTGGTGGGCTACGTATTTGAACCAAATTGGAATATGCTTGATTAAAAAAGTTTATTTATTTAAATAAATCTTACCACTGATTCAAACTAGAATTTGAATAGACAAAGCTTAATTTGGCATTTGCATAGTTAAAGAACTAGGTACATTTGATTTCAAAAATAGTTAAATAAGCCCATGAGTACTCATCTTAATAAACAATGAATGATCCACCTAGCACCTTTGAAATCCAAAGGTAATGAAGATTGTCTCATCTTTTCAAACCAAACCCTAGGGCTCATATTCAAGCCAAAAATAACTTTCTAAAACATATAAACATGATTTTCTTTCTCCCCCTGAGTAGCAAAACCCAACAATTGATTTAAGAAGAGAGTCCCTCAAAGATCTCCAAAATGAAAGGCATCCTTAATGTCAAACTAAAATAAAGGCTAGTCTTGGTTGACCATAGAAGAGAATAAGATACAAATTAGATTAAGACATGCAATAGAAGAGAAAGTCTCATGATAATCAATGTCATGTGTCTAAATGAAGCCTTTGACAATCAAGGAAATCTTGTACCTATTAATGATGTTATTTAATTTATATATAACAGTAAATACTCAAGGATAAGCAACAATATCAGCATTAAGTGGTGCCAAAACCAATACCTAAATCTTACGAAAGACAGATCTAATATTTTTATTCCATAGCATGATGTCACTTAAGATTCGTCAATGCTTCCAGGTAAATCAAAAGGTTCAAAATAATTGAAAGGCAGGTAGTAAATATGTAATGATGCATTAAGGATATTATGGACATGGGCATAATAATAAGATGGGTAATGTATGATTGTATTCCCATTCATAAGGCTATAGGTAAATAAATTTTCATTAGATTGCATGCAATTGGATTACAAAAAAGACCTCGGAGGCCATTTTCATCAAGTACTTAGAAATTTGCACCATAGATTCATGCCAACATATGGTTTGTTACATGAGTAACATCATCCATTATATCAACACAGAAAACATACACAATACTCGCTCCACTTGCTCATAAAACTCATTGTACACTCAATACCAGAAAAAGAATAGCAAGAAAGGAAACTCTGCATGGTTTTAAAAATACAGCATCGTTTTTAACAAAGATAAATATTTACATACCAACTATGAGCTCTTAGCACCACGTCACTTTTATGTATATAATAGAAACACTTTAGCCTTTTCAACCTAGATTAAGTTCAACATAAGAAAACCTACAAGCAACCATTTTAATTCCCCAACTTCTTAATGTCTCATTGTAACTTGCTATGACTCAAAACAGTTTCATTTGATCGATGTTGAAAAGCACAATGAATAAAAAAACACTGACCTTATAGCCAACAGAAGAGTAATCTCTATGCTCAACAAGGCCCATTAACTGAATGGCATTGTATCCCGCCTCCTTGATATGAGGTAGAACCTACAAAACAGATGTTAAATGTATCTAATTAAATTATAACGTACATATTCTTAGGTTAGACCAGTTGTTCTCCTTGTTACCTTGATAGCAAAATCATTGAAGGATGATACTTTTGCCTCCACTCCACTAACTCCAACATGACATTCATATATGTGCAATGCCTTGGGAATTTTTGGGCGGATATTCTTCCATTTATAAGCATCTTCAGGTGGTGGTTCCCAGTGTACTGCACAAGACTTCTCACCGTCTGCAACTATTTTAAAGCAGTCATATACAAAGATTAAAACAATGGATCAAAAGACTTCTGGAACACTTGTGCAAGAAATCAGTAAAATATGGATACACAGCTCATGCAGATTCAAAAAATTGAACGATTTTGTGACAAGCACTGGAATAAACAAAAATTGATGCACTTATTATATGAAACTATATGGGCAAACAAACTCTACCTCCACAAAATCTACTAAACCTTCACTTAAATAAAAAAAAACATGTTCTCTCTCTACGGATAGAAATGGAGAATTACCAAGTCTTGATTCCCACAAAACTGAAAAACATTAATTATTTTAAGATGATTGATTAAAAGAGAAATGAAAACCATACTGCAATGTATACAAGAGGTCATAACATACCTGGAAGCACATATGTAGCCCAAGCAGGAACTCTTTCCAGAGCCCCATTTGGAGTGTTAAAATAAACCCTATACCTACTTCCATGGCAAATGGATGGAAAGTACTTCTTTAGCCAAGCTACTCGACCTTTACGCATTTCTATCCAATAAGCAAGAGGAGGTTTCTTTGTTCGGAACTTCTCCTTTGAAACTGGATCAAGAATCACGCTTTCAATGTCATATACCTTTCCATGGTCAATGACTTCATAACAAGGTTTCTTGGTATCAGAGTTAGATGGTTGTTTTTCTTTCCATTGCCTGTATCGTGTTTCAGCATCAGGTATTTCACCTAGTTCTTCCATTGTCTGAGGACCATTTGGTCCAAACACTTCTTCATATAATTTAGCAACAAACTCCAACCGTGAATTACGGTACCATTTCTCTTCAGGCTCCCAGTAATCATCATCTATTTTTTGAAGAAGCTCGTCAACATTTACACTATCACCTTTGTCATAGTCATCCACATAGTTATATTCTTGAAAATAGAACTCATCTGGTTCTTCACCATCCCTGAGCTTATCTTCAAGAATGATGAACCAGTAGCCAAAATCATCATGGCCAAAATATCCTTCTCTAGCGCTGTTTTCAGTTGGTGACCAACCATTGAAATCACCAACAAGAGCACAGTAACGAGAACCTGCATCAGAAAATTTGTGGAATGAATAGAATTGAATGGATCATGTCATGCTGCAATATCTGAAATATCACAACCAAAATATAAATAATACAACTAAGGCTCCATTAGAATTATCTTTTCTATAGTTTTACGTTCTTAAAAATTGAAATATCAAAAGGTGTTTTGCTAAAGAATGTTAAAAGTAGAAATGACAAAAATAACAAATGCACCTCTTCTAAGACTTCACTACCAAAGGCAACACATTGGTTCAAAAACTTTTCCAAATTTGTAAAAGCCATAATCGTTTATAGATGCAACAAGCACAACCCTAACAGCCAAATTTTGCTTAACAAACCTAACTGTTTGTAGCCACCACCTGAAAAAGCAGGCTTGATGGAATGATAACCATGCTTTAAAGCAGAAATTTGCTGTATTGGGCCAAAAAAAAAATGAGCACTACTAATGTGTTAGACAAATAATGATTGAAGAGTTCGTAAAAGTACAACTTGAACTAACAAATTTTATGGAAAAACTTTATTCTAATTGAACCAGCAAATTTATGGCCTATACCCAAAAGATAGCAACTCTGTTCATATTTGACCCCGCTGGAAAATTGCATAGTATAAACAAAGGCAAATTGCATAGTATACACAAAAGAAATTAAGCCTTATCAATAGTGTAGCATAGCAAGCAGATAATTTAAAAAAATGAAAATGGATCATATACTGAATATTAAACGTGGAATCTACTTCAATGCTCTTGGGTAGACATAATGGCGTGAATTTATGCTTAGCTCGTTAAGAGCAAGACAAATATTCAAAATACATTTATATAATTATAACTTCTATAAAACAAAGAACAATAATATTTAAGGCCAATTTTCATTAGCTTTGTATTTATTTTTCAATATTAACTCAAGGGAGAAAACATAACAATAACGGTTTAACCAATAGATAAATAACTTTTTACCTTATTATATGAAACTTCAGTGCATTTTAAACCTAAAATTCTATCATATAGCAGCATACCTAAGAGATTGTGAGTAAATAAGAACAAAGAAATTCTATTTTTCAAACAAAAAAAAAGGAATTTTGTTTATCAGTGCTAAATTATTTAAGATAATTAAAAGAAAAAATATAAAGGGGAGCCTTGGCAAATGGTAAGCCCTGCACCATGTTTGTATAACTGTTAACTTAGTTCGTTTCTTAAACATCAAATCAGATTTTGGTTCAAATCAAACTCAAATTAACCCAAACTGGCTAAGCCACAAGCTAGATTTCCAAATCAATCTCAATTTCAAGCTAGTTATTCATAGAATCAATATAGAAGATCATTTAGAAAATATACAAGCTTTACATGATATGAAGTACATAGTTTATAGTAAATATGAATGCATGTTTATAATCTATGCAAGAAAAAAAATATAAAATTTGAAAAATGTCAAATCAAATAAATAAAAATAAAATTAACTGCAAATCACAAGAAGATTTCAAGATAGTCTTAAGGGGTTCATCAAATAAGGCTAAACTCAAAATTAGATCAATAATTGCCAACATACCAAGATGATGCTTGTACAATACACTCTACATGTTCCACCCTTCACCTAACCTTGTGCAAGCAGGATTTAATGCATTGGATAAGACTTGGTAAGTGAACCTTATTTATTTAAGTGCCACTGAGCAATGTCCATTCAACTTTTCTTTTTGTAACATCAGCATATCATGATATTTTGGTTTGTATGCAAAATATGATATAAAATGTATAAATACACCATTAATATAGGCCCATTGCTAACATAAACAATGTATATTTTCTGAACAATTTCCTTTTTATGATGCCGTCAATGTTCTACTCTCAGACAAAACAAACTAGCACAGCATTATCAAAAGAAAGCCAAAATCTTAATAAAGAACAACGGCTTATAGCCTATGTCAAGCCAATTCGTACATCTTGGGTCATGTTGATTCTTGTGAACATCTCCTTAAGGTGAAACCAATGCATTCTTTAGGAAGGTGATAATATCTACATAAATTTAACCAAATAGTAATGTAACTTTCTCCAGGAATATTGCATCAATGACCAGTTGCCTAAAATTTGAATCTCCATTTTAACTTTTTGTTGTCAATAATATTACTGCAGTTCTAATGGAAATTACACGAAATATCAAATCTTTTTTGTGCTCAATGTGCCAGATTTAGAAACTAACCATTTAACCAACCTTGGAAGAATGGGAAAGATGTTACTTTCCCACAAAAAATTATCCTATTATCAAATCAACCAATAGGCTGAAACAAGAACAAGTAGCAGAATAGTTATGCAAGGATGTTATATTGATTGAAAAGCTCATTTTGTACCTACATACAATTAGATCATTCTCACACAGTTCCTAAATTGGTCGTTAAAGTTGATCTCACATCCATACTGTTAAATACAAGCTAGCTGCACATGGTTTCAATCAATTTTGTATAATCACACTGCTTAAAATAGTGCATTGAATCAACAAAATCCTTGTTTTCATCGGTCCAACTGGCTATTCCAATTATATCTTTAAAATATACAGCACACTAAACTTTTTCCACGTCACATATTGCTGTAGATTTCCACTGTATTCAGGTAATTTCTAATTTAGGATTCCATATTGGAACTCCTCATCGCATTTAGTGGCTTTAGTATTTGCATGCCCAATTCAACTTAACCTAGCATCCACAAACACCATCCCAAATTGTAACTTGATTCAACTAATTACTTATATGAGGGAGCAAGTTGGCAACATTCTAGTGAACATTGCTTACTATTAGCTACTAAAGCAGTATTATCAATTGGAGAAGCGCAGCAACTTGCCGTTCAAGTTAATTAAAAAAACAGTAACTGTCTGCATATTTTTAATTGTCCAGCGAGCATTTCTTGTACAAATATGTATTAACTGATGCACTAACAAGCAGCTTTTATGAGAGTAGACACAGGCAAGGTAGCAGACACAAATTTATCCCTCTTGGGAGACCTATAAAGTTCCATCAAAAGCATACAAAAGTTATTGGAAATAGCAAAACTATATACCACTTCTCTAACATTTTAAGAAAAAATAAAAGAATAGGTATTATAGGCCTTGGGGGTCTTAACTAGGAAATTTTTTGATTAAATAGCAAGAGAATTGTGAACCAAGGAAAATGGCTCGGTGTGTGATAAATTAAGATAACAAAATGGTTGCTTCTAAATCAGAGAATTTTGATTGAACGTGAATATAATTAGAATTCTTTAGCTAGATTGGATTAGAACGCAAATGGCAGGGAATTTTCAAGCCTTCCTTTTTACTATACCCATAACAGCAAATATTACCATTAATTTTTTTGTTATCTGCATTTAAATTTATTTCATCTTTTCAGATTGCTGAACACAAGAATCAAAGATTAAATCCAAAATAAAATGGACCACAAATTTCATTCCTAATAAACGTATTAAAAATTTTTGATGCAATAAGTAGTACGTGCAATAGCGTCGATAGAATCAGATGCGACGACCAACAAAATAGCAACCTCATGAGATCAAAAACAAAAAAGAAAACACCAAGATTTATATGGTTACAAGTCAGGGCTATGCATAAGATAAGTCAATATTTCACTAATTAAGAAAGTACAATATTGACATTCAAAATAAAGCAAAAAAGCCATCTTTTTTACAACCCAAAGTACACCCAATTCTCACTACAAAAGAAGACTTTCAAATTTTTCATTAATAAAATAGATTTAACAAAAAGAGAAATGTTCTAAATAAACAATATACCAAAAATCATGGCTTCTCAACAAGTGAACCACATGCAAATGACAAGGATACCAAGATGAAGTCCTAGACACCAAGTCAACAACTCCAAATCGTCATGGAGAACAAAAGCTTTACCAAGCTAGAACTTGCAATATCTTTGACTCACAACTCCAAGTGTGCCCCTTATTATCACTATGGTCACTATTTTAATATAAGCAAAAAGAATGAATAACATAATCCATAAAAAAAATACATTAAATTAAAAAATTTCTCAACTTTGTTGCCATAAACTCAAATTCAAATACTCTAATATCAAATTTCTTTTCTCCAAAAATAATAATATCTTAAATCTAAAATTTGGGTATATAAATATTAAAACAAAATCTCAACAAACATCCCTGTTGACTTATTACTATGGTTATATCTAAAGTAGATCCCTTTTTACTCTTCTCCAACACAAGCTATCAAACACTCAAGACCCCAAAGAGAAGAGACTACCACATCTCCCTTTCTAAAACTAAAACAAAGGACCCTCTTAAACATATCTATTCCAATTCAACATGAAATTGTAGAAAACCAAAGTGCACATATTACAAGATTTTAGACCTCAAAAACAATCATCTCCTCATACTAAATATTCTAGTACGATCAGGTACCAAGAACAAGACATGAGAGATGCAAATTGCAAACTCAAAGGAGTTTAATGTCTCCAAAGAACTTATACCCAACAAGAAAAAAAACACTCAAAAATACAAGATTCTTTCTCAATATAGAATATACATAATTTCAGTTAATATTTTGAACATGCCATTATAAGTCTTCAAATCTACTATGTCAACATCAAATATCTTGCACTCTACAATATTTCTCAAGTAAACATAATCATCATCACATAGTTCATAATTGAAAAACAAATCTATATGCAAAATCATATAGAAAGAACAATATAAATGCATGATCCACTAATCTATACATGCATCAATTACAATCATTAGAAAAAAAGTATGAAAATCTCAATCGGAGAAATTTTTGCAACAATTGCATCAAATGACTTATTCAAACTTACTGCTCATTTTCCTTCAGTCCTATGATCCTTTACAACTTGCCCTTTTTTATAGTACAACAAGCATATATAAAAGATCCCTCTCAATAGATCACTCTCCCACAACTAATGCTTCTACCAATGAGTGACAGATTTTCACAATCCTTAATAACAGATCAGCATCATGCAACTCATGTCAACCAATCCAATCGACATCAGTGATATCCAAGCCACATCTATCAACCAAAATATTTCTCTAGGAATCTTTAACCACACTCCCTTGTGAAAGTCAAGTTTTGTAAATGACTACCTATTGATTAGGCTATGAGTTATTGTGGGAGGTGCGCTGTGCTGAGATAACCAGCATTCAGTCATAATAATTCCTTACTTCAACCAAATGAACACAGAAATCTAAAAAAGGCATAGCCATCATTGTTGGTAAAGGAAACAATCCATCCAAGGTTACATCAAGCCCTATCTAATCCATTACACAAGCAATCAAGGAAGGTTATTACTACATATTGAGTATTTAAACAACCACAAGAATTCAGACAATGGGTAGCCAGAAAGAAAATATCAAAGGCTATTAATCAAACATGCCCTATTGTTACAAGTATTATCGCCTACCCCTTCATCTCCTCATTCATTCCTGAGATCATTCTCTTGTCATTAGCAACCACTTGAGATTCTTTTCCTTAGTAATGTCTTAGGACATGTTTGGCAATTTCAAAGAATAATGAAGCTTCCCTCACCACCAAGCAGCTGTAGCTTTCCCCATCTTACCAAAGGTTTCTGCATAAAACTTCTATGTTCTTCTCACTTTTTCTCATAATCTCACATCTAACTTAACCTCCTTTGAGTGCTAGTAAATCCTTTCCTTGAAAAAATACACATTTAATAATCAGTAAATGGAATATACAATTACAAATAAGATAATCCTTGTGTTCATAAGCAGCATACTCCGATTACCTATAAAAATTCTCTCAACTATTGATTGGAACACATTAAGGATCATTGTGGAACTATTTGAAAGTGGATGCAGCTTCAAATTTTTTCTTCAAAAGAAATAACCTATATGCACATATCTGATCATCTATAATAGTAACAAATCATCATTTCTTGTTGATGATCAAACTCAAGTAAGCTCCCACAAGTCACTGAATTATATATAATGAATCATATGACTATGAAAACGATAATTTTTCCTATGTTACTTTGCAATGTAGTATTTACACTAAAGCAAAGAAGAATCTTTGCTAATAAGTTTGGGAACAGGATTTTCTGATATAATAAGCTAAGATGTCCAAAACGAGGATGCCTAAGTATTATTTCAAATTCAATTTCGAAACAACTTGAAAGAGAGCTATTTAAGCTTTGTCAATTTTTGCGAAGAATAAATAGGGTAGGACAGATTGTTTTGTTATTCAGCACTCCCAATCATTGTTCTCAAAAACAAAATTTGAAATTTATAATGATCATGAAAAATTACTACACGTCTTGAAGACTTAGCAAACTTGTTAAACAAAAAAAGTTTGTTGCTTAAACATAAAATACAAAGAATTAGTTTTAAAGCAACAGCACAACAATTAACCTCACATGCTTGAGATTAAGGATGTACTTTCAGTGACAACTGGAACTTTTTTATCCTTATATTCTATAATATTTAGAAAAAAAATCCCAATATTTAGTCAAACAATCAAAGGCTCCAGTATCAATACTCAAACACTCAACACCATCCCTCTTTGACAATAAAAATAATAGATTATTACCTCGAAATGCTATTATGATAATTGATGTATTAGATTGAAATTTTTGAGGATTCAGAAGGCTTCTCAAGACTTCCATTTGTTCTAATGTGAACGGTGCAAGGTAGAGGTTTGGTGTTTCAACCACTGTCTCAAAAACATCTGTTCAAGTGCCATTCTTCTTCTAACTTCAAGGCTTTCAATTGGTTGGATACCCATTAATTCGATAACATGACTCTTTACGATTCTGCCTCCAGTCAACAAGACTTGCTATCTTTGGCCTTCTAACTGTGCAAGGACTCAATCTTATTGTATTTTATTACAATAATAGAATTTTGAGGTGTGCATTGCTGGTGGGAGTTCAACCAAGAATTGGGCATCACCCTTTTCAACTTTCACCATGTTAAACTTTTGCAAAAAATCACCAAATTGATGGTAGAGGTTTGGTTTTGAGTGTTTGTTTTCTCACCTTATCTAATTCTTTGTCCAAGCCATGGAAAAAGTCAAACACTCAATCCTTCTCAAATATATTGGTGTATAGTTCCCATCTTCCAAATAGTTCCATTTGATCACATAAAACAATCCCATCTCTTGCCAAAGTTCTATTAACATATCAAAGCACTTGGTGATAGATTCGGTCCCTGTCATGTGTTACAAATAACTGAGCAAATTTCAACACATAACAAACTTTCAAAATCTGAATACATATTTCGAACTACTTGCTATATGTCATAACTAGTCTTGCAAAACAAATGTGCAACCAAAAGCAAACTCCATCAAATTGATTAACGATATCATAATAATTGAATTTAGTCACCCATTTTCTAAAATTGGTTTTGCTGATACCTAGTGGAGGAATTTTGACTATAGAATACCTTATCTTGCCTTCGCCAAAAAATAATGATTGAAATGGGTTGGAACAATTCATATATGCTCCAAAACATTCAAATTGTGTGGGTTGATCTACAATGAATGGTTTGCCTCTAATATAGTAAGGAGATCGTAAATAACAATGGAAATTGACATGTTAAAGGGTTCAAACATCAAAGATGCCATCTAAAAAGACTAGTCAATTCTGATTAGAAGTAATGCTAAATAAGTTGAAACCATACACATGAAAATCACTTCTAAGAAATCGAGAACATGACACCTGACAAGAAAATCTTGGAAATGAACCTAGGGCTTTGATACCATGTAATTAAAGAGCCATCGAGCAAATCTCTGAGACAATTCCATTGACAACCCATTGATTACAACATAGCTAATCATTCTAAAATAAGAAAATAACCTTACTATACTACGTTCGAAACTTAATAATCTAAACCTACATAAAAGTAAAACAATAAAAATAAGTATAAAAAACTTTTTTGATTATGAGATATTAAGAAAACTAACAAGGCTATTTTATGGATTCCAAAATTAACAAGGCTAATTTTAATAAAAATAAAAATAAGAATAAGTCTATTTCAATAACTTTGTAATTATGGATTCCAAAATTAACAAGGCTAATTTTATATCACATTATTAATGCAAATTAAGGGACCTTTCCAACAAAATGTTAGCAATTCCAATCAAACAAAACAACAAGAGTTGCAAGAATACAAACCAAGAAATCAAGAAAGTTTCATTTATTTACACACCAAAAATAAAGTGCAAGAAAGCAAAGAGAAAAACTGAAAGTTTCATTTATTTACAACACCAGCAATAAAGTGTAAGGAAGCAGAGAGAAAAACTATGTAAAAATCAGTCATTCCAATCCTAACCACTCCATCGCCCCTGTAGCTCTCTCAAGACATGGATAAGATAAGGCATTCTAGAAACTCCTTTGGTTTTGGACAAGTGGCCTCTATTATATTAATGTTTCTCTCAGATAAACTCTCCTTAAAGCAATAAAACATATGCAATAAAGGAAGCCCCTTTAAAGTAACACTTGGCCTCACAAAAATAAAACTTATTTATTCTATTCAGAAAAATTAAGTTCACCTAATCAATCATCGCTTCCACCAAAGTTACCAAAGAGGAAACTTTTATAAATACAAGAATGTTTAGTACTCGTTTCATGCTAGTCATCTTTTCCTTCCAACTCTCCAATCTCCTTCTCACTAGCTATTAACTTCTAGTTCAACTTCTTGTTCTTCTTCTATTTCTTTATTACCTCTAATGCCTTTTCCCTTTCAAACATTTATCTTCTCAACGAAGCTTGAACAACATTCTTCAACTCTTTAAGAGTCTTTTCCACCTTACCCTCATGAGAGAGCATCCTTCAATCATGCTATTTAATGACCCAAGTGCACAATAAACTAACACAAAAATAATCATCAAGTCTACTCTGTGGTCCCCTTGGAATTGGAAATTAAGAATAAGCTAGCCATAATATCGAAGCTAGTACACCGCTTGGCATCATGCTAGCATCTACTAGAACTTCCATAAAGTAATATCATCATTCATCTTCCTGCAGGTAGGCATAGAACTTCACTAACCTTTTAAGCAACATGCCTTCACTACTCAATGCCTTGTCAAGCTATGTCTGTGCTTCAACATTCAACTCATTCATATTCTCAACCTCCTCATAGTTACTATGGGGATCAATTGCCTATTATTTTATGGTCACGAGACATTTGTTGATAATGGATAAAGGAACTGAATGAGTGGCAACCTCCTCAAATTGTATCAACCTCTTCCTTGCAAGCATCTTGGAAGTCCCCCACTCGACTTTCCTTCTTAGGGCAAGCACTTCTAAGAGTGCTTGGACTACTTTCAGCTCTTAAATTGGCTCTTACTACTAGGAAGAGGAAAAGACTGATCTTATTCTCTTTCTTAGCTTTCTAAGGTATCATTCTACATCATAGCCACTTGGGTAACTCATCTCATACTCTGCTTTCCTCAATTTTCTTCCTTCATCTCCCAAAGAACACAAGAATAAATGCTTCAACCATATATACAAAAACCCACAAATATAGTTGCTTCCTAGTGCAGAACATGAAAATTAAGGAGAGATCCCTAAATCTCCAAACCACTATCAACAATTGTGCCTATACAAGTATCTAAGAGTCAATATCGCTTGGACCCTTGGGATCCCATGGCAAACCCTTGACGAAAACCCACTTGTCACACTAGTTGAAGAAGAAAGAGGGAAATTCAAACAACTATGATCCTACCATAATTTTGAAGGTCATCTTATACAAAATATCATGACAACAACATTTAAGGGGCTAACTACATATGTATCAATCCATAATAATCCAACACTTTATAAAATGCTTCTTGAAATGGCAGGCCCCCAAGTATAATGAACTCTATGAATACAATCACCACGCCAAAATACATTATTCTGGCAATCTTTGGCCTTTGATTCCACAAAAGTACTCTTAAGCTGCAGATTAAATTTTATGTTGTCGCGGTATAGGTGTTCTACTCTTATGGCACTCGCTAATAATTTTTAGCTTTCCCCAAAGCCATACTAAGTTCCATGTTTGGTAAAGAGAGTAGCGAGTTAATAGAAAACATTAGCAATAAGAAATAAGGCAATTAAAAGTCAAGAGTTTTTTAAAATCATGTGAGGGATATACTATCATCCAGCCATTCATTTTTAAGTCACTCTCAATAACTCATATTTCCCTTAGATAAATCAACTCCACTCCCAAAGTGTGGTACACAATTCTTGCAAGCTCCAAAAGCACTAAACGACAATTCTACTCCCAAGGTCCTATCACCACTATTGTGCTCACCACTCCTCTTTCTTACCCTTCACATGCAACCCTCAATCTCACTCATACACATCCAACTTCCCATCATAAAATTCAAAGGAAGAAAGTGCTTACAAAATTTACAATAAAAATGTAGAAGGCTGGCAAAGACAAAAGAAGGAACTTCATTTGCAAACCAATCAGACTTACATGCTTGATAAATACATTCCAAAAGGAAAAAAACATCAACATCAGTTTCTTAGAAGCCCAATGAGCTTTGGATTGTGCTTCAGAACTATTTTTGTTGCCAAAAACTATTAAATTTTGTCGATAGATTTCCTATAGAATTTTGTCATTCTCTAACATACCACATTGATGAACTCAATGAGCACGTCTGCAATAGAATTTTAGTATGTTGGGAGATCCAGAGACCCTAGTGGTGGATTTTCTTCACCAATTCCTCCAATATCTTCTATGCAACATATATCACCCTAGGCTTGAATTTCATTAAGCACATAACAAGACAATTAAACATCTCATCACTTCATTAAGTTACAAGTGCATTTTCCTTGCCTTATGATGCCTCGTTTTCAATTTTTGGGTTCTCACATTTAAGAAAGGTCATCTCGTTTGCATCCACCAACTCTTTACTTCAAACTAATCAGCTCTATCACCTTGAATGTCTAAGCTTGTACACCACACCACTTACCTTCATATAGCCCAAAGGCTGCTCAATTGCCTCTATGGTTCCCCTTTAGTCGCTAGCTTAACAATAGATCTTAACTCTTCCTTCCATGGTTTCCAAAGACATCAATCCAACACTGCATTCTTAAAGGATAAGAGATACCATCCACACTAATTAGCAGTTTGCAAGACGTAACATATCTCCCTTGCTAATCTTTGCAAGTGAGATCTAGAATACATAACCAGACAATACACTGCCTTGAACTAGGTCCAACTAGAGCCATAATTTTCCAAGGATGAAGACCACAACCACCATGCAAACCATCAGAGAACCTTGGTGTTGAGGTTGGCTTGTGCCATTCGTCTCAAAGGCAAAGCCGCTAGAAATATCTTCCATCGATAGCCTCTCAAGTGAAAGATCTACTTCCCTAATCTCCTTCCTCTTTTATGCCCTTCAACAACATAATAGAGCTTAAATTTGATCTATATGACAGAAGGTGGTGCTATCTCAACACTCGCTTCATTGTTCAACAAATGTTCCTCATCTTTCATTGTTACTCCAACCATTATTGAGGCCCCAACATCCACCAAACCTTCGAATGGAGCTTCAAAAGTAGATTTCTCCATCTCAACATCCTCAACCATGTCTTCCTAGATCACATGGTTCATCACATCAAAAAGAAAATTAACTTTTCATTTTTCATAGTTGAAGAAGAATAAATAACAATCACTAGAAGTAGCAAATAATTATTAAGATTTTTCAAAGTCAAAAGCAATAGCCATGCTCCAACCTCAAAGCCCCACTTTTATACATTTTGGAAAGCTTGACTAGCAAGACTTCAAAAATTTGACATTTATCAATCAGTCCTTTGCACCACTAATTCAACATAGATATTTAGTTACAAAAATGAATACTGTGTTGACTTGAAGGTCACAACTCATGATGTCTTGTATCACCACAATGATTGTTATTTATATGTATGCAAAAATAATAAAAACTTTTAAATAAATTTTACAAAAGATTCATTAAACAAATATATCTCTCAAATTTATTACATAACAAACTCAAATCCAAATTTCAAATGCTAAATCTATTTTTTTCACATAAATAATGTCTTAATTCTAAAATTTAGATATATGCGCAATATAAATATTGAGACAAATTTTCAACAATTACAGTTAAAGAACTAGAATGGAGATATAGCTCACCTGGAGCCCATTCCATGAAATCCACCCGATGCTGCCGGTGCCGATGCATTCCTAATATCTCATAACTGCTCACAAACAAGAATCCTTACATTGTTTGCTCAAAAAGTCCGCATTACGAATTCTACAACTAATCGAAATGCAAAGAAGCAACACACCCAGAAGATGCCTCATTCATGTCTGTGAAGCGGGAACAAAGATCAAGCCTGCGGTCCTTCAAAGCCTTGTACCTGGACCACAAGCAGCAAGTTCAAAACAAAAGCAATCTAAGGATCGTTTTTGATAAATAAAACGTTTGAGAAGTACCGCTCACGGAGGAACTGCGCGAAAGCACGATCAGAGATTCCAACCTTGGAGAGAAAACCAACGGGATCGATAGCATCCTGACCGGATTTCCTTTGCTGTTGCTGCTTCTTGGCAGTGCGTTCCTGCCCGGAGAAGTTGCACTTCAACCTCAATCTTCGTACACCTAAGCTCTGGCCTACGGCGATGGTTCTGGTTTTGAGGCTGACCTTGGCGGGCTCGAAAGAAAGGTGCTCAGTGCACGGAATCGGGAAGAGAGAGTTGCTCGCCAGAATTGAAGTAGACATGATAAGGAACGCAGAGGTCCAGATGAGGAGAATGTTTGCCGAGGCAGGTTGTCTCTCTGCCTTTCGAGAATGGTTCTTGGCGTCAGGCGTTGAAAAGAAATAAAACCCCCACCGTAGCCGTTCTTAAACCTCTCGGCTTTAATTGTATCACTAATTGGGTTGTTTTAAACTAACATATAAGCTATATTAGTCCATTTTCCTTCAACTATTTTTAATTAAATATAAATTCATAACATTGGCAAAGCATAATAAAATCATAATAAATATTTAATAAAATCATATTATATATATATGTACAAGGATTTTGGCTTGGAGCTTCAAACAATGGGTTTTATGCTAATAAAGTTTGAAATTATTACATGACAAAATATTTATTATCAAAATAATTTTTTTAAGTTATTGAAGTTTTCAAGAAACTTGCACAAAGTTGTATCACCATGGGATGTAAAGTATGTGAATTGGATCCTTTTAGAGCAAAGTCTCTAAGTTTGCAATTTTCACTAACAAAGAAGAAACCAACACGACAAATGACCCGTCAAATGTTGCGATCAAAGTGGCAATATACTTCAAGTTACAAATTGTTGTTCATTCTCATCAAACCTAACCTTCTTTGATTAACTTATGAAGATTTCTTGAAGAGAGTTAAAGGTATCACCCATATTCACTTAAAAGAGCAAAATACAAGTTTGGGAACCAAAAACGAATTCGAAGGAAGGCGACGAGTTTGTTCAAAGCTTGGAAGCAAGTTATTATACAAATTCCTTAACCATATTGACAATAGATTTTAATGTATCATTTATTACTTCATAAGAATATTTAATTTTTTATTTATAAATTTTCAATAATTTGTTCAAATATATTTCAATTTCTCATGTATCAAGAAACCACTTTTAATATATCATTTAGTTCCTTAGAAGAGAAAATGAAAATAAAAATGAATTTTTAAAAATATGAAGAATGAAAAGCTTAGAAGTAACTTGATAATTTTGTCACTAATGTCCAACATAAAATGAAAATATAGCTTTCAACTTAGGTCACAAAGTATGAAGTTCACACAAAAAATGACATGAAGCGACTCATGCGAGAAGAATCTCTCCTATGAATTTGTCGAGTTAGAAAATAAACAAATGAGGACCATCATCCAAAGAGTGCAAAAAATGCAAGAAAAAAAAAAGAAAGAACATCAAAAAACTTAATAGAACAATAGAACACAACATGAATACTTTTTTTAATAAAGAAAAAATTGTTATTACTATCTTTAAAAATTCACTATCTTCTTCTTCAATAGTTATAAGTCGAGGGATTACAAGCTTTATATCTCATTACATAAATACAATAACACTTTTTAGCCAACAATCAATCATATGCCTTAAGAGATGTTAAATAAAGCCACAATGGTTGCACTATTACAAAACATTGAGTGATAGAAAAAGAGAGAGAGAACAAGAATTATTGCATTAAACTTGAGTTGCACTATCACAAGATTTTTAAAAGAAATGAAATATTTATCTAAACCTATTTATGTCATATTTTAATTTTTTTTTTATTAAATATGGGTGCAAAGATGGAGTCAAATTGTATGCCTGATAGCCAAACATAGCCTTGATTAAGAATTAATTAAAATTCAAGAAAATAAAAAAAATAACAAAACAATATATGTATGAAACTTAGATGAGAGCAATCAAAGTTTGTCACCAAAGACAAATGGCATTATGCAAAAAGTGCACGCTTTGATCTGATTTAACTATATGAAAGTGTACTTTTGTATTGCTTACCATCTGCAACAGACTTCCTGTGTGAGAAAGCAAGAGATACAGCCTTCAGTAGAAGAGGAGCTCTTGATCAACTTAACTCTGGTTAAAGCTTGCTGCAAGATTAAAACCCTAAGCTAAGGTCAATCAGATCTATCAAACTGAAGGTTGCACTGACACTCTCAGGTTTCAATCAGAACTATCATAGCATTAGTCTTCTCATGGAATACCAATCAACGGACAAAGAAGATGAATGTTGGTACTCACATGGTATTTACCAGACATCTTAGTGACTATTAAAAATTAATGCAATGGCCTCAAAGAAAGAATAATGGATGAAAAATAAATGGAATAATTTGATCTATCAAGAAAACAGTTGTTATTGTAGTAAAGGGCATGCATATATAGATCAAACCTGGACAAATTTCATAATTTTCTAACTAAGAAGAAGAACGCAAGAAGCCATTGGCAAGCTTGACCTGCATGGATACAATGGTGAAGTATCCATTATTTCAATGTCAGTTAGATCTTGGAAAGACAGAACCACAATGAGAACAAGCAAGGTGGAACATTTATGTAATAAAGCATGCTAAGATAATCCCAAACACCATTGAGACAAAGAATTGAGTTGTGTTAAGTTGTCAACATGAAGCATAAAGATTGTCGAATAGACATAAAATGATGATACAACATAGCACATCCAAGTAGTTGTCGTCCAGTCACTACTGCACCACCTATTATATTACCTAGGGAAAAGTTCATATGGGATTGAGGAACATTTGGGTCATTTCCAGGTCACCTTGAGTAGATTGCATTATTATGCAACAATACTGAGACCACTCGAGTCAGTTTTTTGTTGGTTTTGGCTTATTGTGCACAATCCAGATGGGATTGAACCCTTGAAAATGATTGTAATGTAAGTTTTGATGAATTGAAAGCATTTACTACTATTGTAGGCCATTGGAGTGAAAACAAATGTGTATAATCCTTTCTCAAAACTTTGCAAGATGGAGTTAAAGAGAAATCAAAGGTTAGCAGTTGTTAGTGTGGCAAATATCCAGAGTGAGATACTTCCTCTTACCAATAGTGGCTACAACCAACTTATATTATGGAATTATTACATGCAGACTCATCATCAATGCAAAAAACTATCCAGACTAAGACTAAACACATTAGCTTGCCCAGATAGAGAAACAATTTACATTGTCGGTTTGAACTTTCGTGCTTGATGCATTGAAGTTTTTAAGGGTCTTCTTCCATGTACATGTTTAGAATTAGCCAAACACACTTTATATGTTGAGGCTTTCATGTAGCAATAAAAATCATCTTTTATACGACTTATGAGATCAATATGCATGCCACTCAATATCCCATCAAAATTGAGATCTGTATATCTTATGTATAAACTAAATGCAATACTTTTTAATGGTTACCTGGGCAACCCATCTTCTATCTAGGGTCAGCAAGTGTAAGTATAATCTTATTGGGTTATTGCAACAATCGTACTATTTGTTCTTGATTTCTCACAACATCGTTTCTTTATATGATGATCAACAATAGATAAATTCCACAAGTCATCCATTGAATCATCATCAAGCTTCCTAGAACGTTCATTCAAATCCAACGACTGACTGCCTTACAAGTAGGCAAGTAGACAACCTAATGGGATTATTCTCATACATCACTCAGTGGACGTTGGGACAATGCAACTATTATTATCAATAAACTTTAGTGTTGAAATATTGTAATAAACAATTTGCATAAAATCTAAATTTATCTACCCATCACAATGTGATGAAATACTATTCTTTGCCTACTTGGGTGGTAATGACCAAATTACAAAATTGTGTATCATGATAACTATAATACCAGAAGGCATACATTAGACAGTCATCTAAACTAAATTTCAACTCCACTAAAATTTAAGGCATAAACTCAATATACACTATAAATAATTGTCTAATCGCTTTAGAAAATATCGAATAATAATCTTCACCTGTCATAACAATAACTAAATTATAATTTCTTTCCAATTAAAACTTTTAACAAACATTAACATCAAATTTTGTAATATATATTAAGAAATTGAAGTATAAGTGTATTCAACTCTCCCATAAAACTACAAGAAAGAATATTACCTTTTCTGCTAATGACATGCACTGGACCATAATTTGGAACTATGATCAGCTAGCCACCATAAAAAAAGTAAATCATACACTTTTTTCCCATCTACAAATGGTAGACTTTTTTAACATAAAAATCCCAACATAATGCAACTCATATAGAAGTGGGAAGACATATTTGTCTATCACAACACAATTGCAAGAAATCAATAAAATAAATATAAATCACAATGTTAAGAAAATGTAGTTTAGTCACAAATTTAAGTTGCACACACAATCAACACCTACCAAAGCACAAATTGCAAGAAAGCATTACTAGACTAAAAAAATGAAAAAATAAAAGAAAAATAATTACATTAATAAAAAAGAAAAAGAAAAAATAAATAAAAGATAATAACCTTCACTTAGGGATGAGAATTTAATGAGGAAGCAAAAACTTACCTTTAAAAGCACATTTTATTTATATGGTTTAGTAAAACATAAGGTGCTAGATGATTTATATGGATTAGTAAACCATAAGGTACTAGATGATATAAAAATTTGTCCAAAAATGTATCATCTAAAGCAAATTATTAATAAAAAAAGAAAAGATTAATTATAACCAAGGACTAACCAATAAACCATTGCGTTCTAAGCATCCAAACATTTTTCCATTTAGAAAATTTGATAATAGAAAGTTGTCTTATTTAATAAATATATTTTCACTTCGTTTTTATTATTAGATTGATTAAAAATTGTTTTTTTCATGCATTTTTTTCATTTCTACAATTTTCACTAATCTTCCTTTAGCCATCTCCACCTCAAACTTCAACGAAATATCTCATTCCTCTTATTCTTGCTTTCTTTCTCTTTTCCTCATTTATTTTGATCAACTCTTCCTCTAATCCCCTTTTCTTCTTTAAATACATCCCCTTCCCAATTATCTAATTCTCTCACTCTCATTTCTTCCCCCCTATTGTTTCAAGTAAACTTCTGCATTAGCTCCTTAATATTTCCTTAGCCTTTCACTTATGGATTCTTTATTTCACACATCATTCATCTACTCAACTCTCTCCACCCCCTACCTAAGCATAACCAATTAACCCTACTCACTCAAATAAAGTATCATCATAAGCACCTCAACTCCCACACAAAGTCAACCACAAGCCCATGCCAAGTGTTTATTTATCCAAACACAGCCTTGGTCAATTCTCCTCTAGCCTCTACGTATTGTCACTACAATTAATGTCACCCTAACTAAGCTCTTCCATCAAAAGTGTCCTATGCAGCCAAAAGAGCACAAGATCATTGCCCTAATCCCACAAACATCACTTCTTCTCCAAAGCCAAGGCAAGGATTAAAGCATCTAAGCCATTATTGTTAATAGATTTGATTGCCAACACTCAAATCCAATGACTTCCATGATGTAGAATGGCCTCAATTATCTTCATAGTTCAAAGCTACAATTTTGCTGACATTTTAATGTATGCTTTTACTTGTTATTCATCATTATTTTATATCTATAAGGCATTTGATATGAAGTGGTATTATATAACTTGTCATTGTATGGTGCCAATGTCTGGAATCCACTATTGTATCAAGTATATTGTCATTTTGTTTGGTAAAAATATTAAAAATTAAGATTTACACTTAGTATATGCAAATTTTGCTTATAATAATATAATATTTAATATTACAAAATTATCTCCATTTAAAATTCTATGAAATGGAAATAAATCAATATATTGACATATTTGACTTGTCAAATCATCTCTATTTTGATTTTAAATTCTCACTTGCAATTAATTTCAAAACATTGTATGATATCGTTAAGCAGCAAATAGAATTTAGTAGTTCAAAGTATCATGAGTCAACTGATAAGAGTAGGATCATCATAGAGTTTAAAAAAAGTAAATATATTTTGGCTTGTATTTTTCTTAAAATACTATCTTCTATCAAATACAAGAAATTACATATGAAAGTTTATGATCATTCTCAAATTATAAGAAAAATTAATGATAATGTTTATATTCTTCAATTGAGTTCAAACATGTTTATTAGTAATACTTTTAACAAAAAAGATTTATTTGTCTTTTAAAGGTAAATTTAATGAAAAAATTGTATAAACTAACCCCAATAAAGATGATTTAAATAATGTGAACCTACCTAAAGGTTTGGTTTCTGAGTTTTTTAAAATTGGTTGTATATTAATAGAAATGGTGTCTTCAACCAATGATGAGCCATAAAGGTTTCTAATAAATGGAAAGATGAGCAACCTTCAAAGAATACATGGCTGACAATGGATGATCTACAAAGACTAGCACTTGATTTACTTGAATACTATTTAAACTTCAACTTTGTAAGATAGTTTTTCCAAGCAAGCGAGAATTGATGCCAAATAAGAATTAGTAGATAATTCATACAACCCAAACTCTATTTCAGACATATAGGTTGAGCCAAATGATGATTTAGATAATCATAGAGATACAAACAATAAGTGATACATAGGCTAGTTATTTGGGAACAGACCAAGGCATTGCAACAAAACAAGAGAAGAATTAAGACACTTATTCTTAGAATAAAATTTTCATCATTATTTATTTGGTTTATTTTTATGCTTTTGAATTATATAATACTTATCAAAAAAACTATAACTATTAAGAGTTTTTATTTTTTCTTGAATTAATTTTTATGCTTGAATCATCTACGATGCGATATCCTACTCATATACAATGCACACATTATGTTAATAGACCTTGAATTCTATATTAGGTACTTCACTTTGCAATAACTAGAACACCTACACGTTTCTATTCAAGAGCAAAGGGTTATGATTATTCCCACAAAACCATAATCATCTTTGGACTAAAGTGTTACAAGATCATCAAAACTACAATCACCCTTGATATTTATAGATTTTGACTTCTAAAACTCTATTCTAGAGCCACTGACAATCTGACATCTTCTATCACCATACTTAGAGACTATAGACATTAGTTCTATAGAACACTCACAAAGAACCTATCATGATATCTTGCAACTAATTATCACCATGAACATGACTACTCTTAGGTTAATTTGATTTACCAAGCCATTATTTAAGAGGGATATTCCCAAGCCCAATGTAATTTTTACACCAAGTGATCCTAAAATTTTATCACTTCATATGAAGGATTTCCTAACATTTCCCATGCCCTAATCCATAACCATATCCTTGATAAACCATTAAAGATATGTTAGTCTCATAAGCCTAAAATAGTTCAAAGTTAATTTGATGATAACAATCCAATTAAGATTGTTACTAAAAGATGATCTAGTGCATGTACAAGTTTTACTAACATAAGTAATCAAAAAGAAATTTCATAGAGCTCAAGATGCTTAAAGCAAACAAAGGAATAATTAAGAAAAGTTTGAAAGCAAATGGGAAATATCAAGAACATAACATGAAAATCAATTTGAGATACAATGTTAGCTTTTATGTACAAATTGATCTTGCCCATAAACATCTTGAGAAGACTTCTAATTTAAGCTCCAAAATCATTGTCAAAGAACCATGTTATGTATAATAAACTTGGGCATTTGTCTCAAGCTTGCTTAAAACAGTGTAATAAGTAGTCAAGAAGATAGGTCACAATGATTGCTAAAGAGCTGAAAGGTTATAAACATGCTAGCAATCAAGCTTTAAGATCTTCCATTGTACAGATGACTACACAAAAAACCATAAATACTCTTAAAATGGTTCATATCTAATAGAACTCAAAAAAAGAACTTCCTTAAATTTTACTTAAGAGGAATAGAATCCTCTTCCAATCAACACTTTTTCTTCCTTTATAGTAACTCAATTATAAGTCGGTTCATCCACTCATGAAGGTGTGCCATCTCCTTACTTCAAAAAGCCTATGAAAAGCATTCTTCTTGATCAAACCATACAAAAACAATATGATACAACTCAAATGAGAATGTTTGACATTGTTTGAGAAAATAGAGGGAAATTGCCAAACAAGCAATGGAACATAAGATCAGTCTCATATCAAATGTCTTCTAACCAAATATCAATAAGAAAGAGAATTCAATTGTCGAAAACAAGTAGATAAAAGAACAAGTGGAACATTGAAGAATAGATATCTAAAATTGAGCAATGCCATGTGCAAATCTTCAATGTACAACATCAAAGAATGATGTTCGCATGAGTATGTGTGTCGATTATCAAGCATAGGATCCCCGTCAAAAATAAGTAACACCTACCTACAATTGACGACTTGTTCAATCAACTCGAACACACCAAAATCCACAAAAAACATCAATTAAAGTGGCAAGTTTGATTCACAAAGAGGACTCATGCTAAATACATTCAAACCATGATAAAGATTGAATGATGACTTGTCATGCCATTTGACAATATAACACACAAATAACTTGTGTGCACCTCATTAATGACATCTTCGATAGTCCTTGATAGACCTAACACTTTGTGATCATGTATCTCGAAGTCCTCTTTTATAACCAAAGCATGGAATAGCATCTTAGGTATATGAAATGTTCTCAATGCTACAACAAAACTAGCTTAAACTCAACTCTTGGGATGATCCAATTCTAATAGACGTCAAGTAGAGAATTTTATCAAATCTTGTTCAAATTGGAATAGATATCCTTTTCCACTCTCTATTTCAAACTCTTTTTTCTTTCTTCTTTACAATTAACTCAATCATGAGTTGGATCATCTACTACAAGAACTATGACATGTCTCTACTTTGAGAAGCACAACTACTTCTCTACTAACTTTGGCATCATATTGCATAACCCCACCTTTGGAGATCCAAATAGGAGACAAATAAATAAAGAATTTAGGAAATGTGATATTCATGATTATAAAATCATAAAAAGACGCCCTTGCAACTTTGAGCTCTCTAAAGCACGGTACCATGTCAATTAATTAGCCAAAATCATGATACACTAAGCTTTCATGACCCATGAGAATACTATAAAAAATAATAGGCTGAACACCAGTAGTTGCAAAAGCCTATTATCATAGGTTTCATTTCAAATTCTTCTAGCATGATAGAAGTACTTTTTAACTATGTTAAACATTGAAAGATTTTAAAGAAAAGGTATCTTAAAAGAAAATTGTTATATTCTAAAAAAGGTTGGAAAAATTAAATTACTTAATCCACACTGACTATAAGCAAAAACAATACCAAATGAACAAAATTGATAATTAAATGCTAATAACAGAAAGAAATCAAGTTATGGTTTCACTACACTCCAAAACTAAAAGCTTACTACACAATGTGCATAGTCACAGTCGCAATTTCTTCACTGCCTTAAGTGAGTTTTCCAATGCTGAATATGCAACATCATCAGTTAGACTCTTGCTTTCCCTTGCATAATCAAAAACCTCATAAGCTTCAGCAATCTTATTCGCCCTGCACAAATGCCTCAAGAACGTTGCATAAGCCGGGTTCTCCAATTTCATGCCCCCATTAATCATCAACCTATACAACTCCATCCCCTTATCAAGACTCCCAGCCTTGCACAACCCCATAAGCAGGGCATTGTAGGTGCACTCGTTAGGGCTGCATCCCCTCTGTTCCATCTCCCCAAGCAGCTTTTGTGCACCCAAGGTATCTCCTTTCCGACACATTCCGCTTATAAGGGAAGTATATGTTGCAATATCTGGAAAATAACCAGTGTTCGTCATTATATTCAAGAATTTTTTTGCCTGGTCAACCAAGCCAGTCTTGGATAGACCAAAGATCAACGTATTGTAGGTGACAAGGTCTGGTTCAATTCCTTCATCCTTCATTTTGTTGTACACCTCCATCACCTCCCCGCACTGATCCAACATGCAGTAGGCCTTCATGATGTTGTTATAGAGATAGCAATCTGGCTTGATGCCAGAATGCTTCAGGATTCCAAGAAGGCGGGTGGCTTCACGGAGGTTGCGGCTGTTGCAGACGGAATCAATCAGAATTGTATAAGTAATGCGGTCAGGTTGGATGTTGGCCACGCTGCGGAGCTCGTCAACAAATGCATAGACCGTGGATAGGGAGCGAGTTTTTGCGAGTCGGCGTACCAAGAAGTTGTAGGTGAAAGGATCGGGGCGGACGGAGAGGTTGCGGAGTAGCAGCTCGGTGGCATCGTCCTCGCGTGAGGCAGAGCAAAGGGCGCGGACTGCAAGGTCGGCCGAGGAGGAATCCGGTGGAAAGCCAGAAGAGGACATCAAGTCGAGGGATGCGTTGATGGAGGAGATGTTGCCCAGTGTCGGCTGGAGACAGGAATGAATGAGGAGGATGTGGTAGGCGGAGCGGTTCGGCGTGAAGGATGGGAAGCGAAGGGAGAGGTGGCGGAGAAAGGAAAATGAGTCAGCGGGGGATGCCCCGGCGTTACAGAACGATTGGAGAAGTGCATCCGGATCCACTGACGCCGAGGATGCAGACGAGATGGCATCGACGACGGCTTTAGCCTCCGAGACGTCGGGAGAGTTGAATAATTGAGGAGGGGAAGGAATAGACGGACCGGGAACTGTCCTCTTCAAATCCTTCGTCGTTTTCTTCTTCTTCGCAGGCCCTTTGTACAGGGGAACGCGAGGCTTTGGGATTTCCAGCAAGTTGGACGATGAGGAAGGAGTACGAGGGGGAGGAGAAGGTCGGGGCTTGAGCAATGAGATAGGAAGTGGAGCAGATCGCATGGCAGGCGGGATCTTTCCCATATCTGCGATTGGAGATGAAGCTAATCTGTATTCTTTCTTCTTCGGCTCTCTGCTGCTCCAACTGTCGCTGGCGTTTGAGCTCTCCACGGATCCTCGCCGTCGAGGTGTTCGACTCCGACGGTTTTTGGAGCTTGTGAAGCAAACTACGTTGCAATACAAATGAATTATTAATATATTAAATTATCGTATTTTACAGTCTAAATGAATTTTTTAATTGCGTCAAATTTTCATAAACCGAAGTATTTAAATACTTTAAAAATATTCAAATAAAAATAATCATTAATATATTAATTATATTTTTTAAATTTTACAAACACTCATGATTTCGACTATTTCTTTGACGACTTTATACTAAATTGTAAGTTTTAAATATCTTTTGATTATCATTTCATTAAATACAAAAAATTTTATAATAGATTCTTTTTTAAAAGGAATCCAAACATTTTCTAAAATAATATCTATAAAAGTATTTATTTATATTGTAATTAGTAATTATTGAATGCAATTAGTAACCTATTGAACAAATTTTTAAAAAAATAAAACAAAAAATATATATATTTTTACTTAATTTGACTTCGAACCTCATCTACGTGTTTTATTTAATAACTTGTATTTAAACATCATATTATTATAATAGAATTAATCTGATTCAAAGAATTAAAGAAAAACATATGAAAGTTATTCAAATTCAAGAAATATTAAAAATAATATAAATTTAAGAAAATTAATAATTCTTGAATGCTCTTGACTAATATTTAAATGTTTCTTATGAGTTCTAAATGACATGTATCATTCAAACAAATAAATAAATCTTGATTATTTATTTATTTGATAATTTTCTTAGGTTGGACTCTATAACATGATAATTATAACACCATAATATGCTAGTTAAGCCTTAGTAAACCTCTCTTGCTTGACTTAAGCTCGTCCTTGTGCTATTTTCGTTCATAAAATTATCAAATTCCTGTTATATTTGATAGATTTTTTTAATTTAAAAATCTTTGAGACTCGAAAACTATATGATAAATGAACAAACAAATAACTATAATATAATCACAAAATCAAATATAATAAAATATATAATAAATAACTTAAGGTGTATGATAACATGAGTTATGCTGAATGAGATACTCTAAACATACCTATTAAAGAATATGTCTTAATATTGCCTCTTGATATCTTGTTGCAAGTTGAACGATACTCCACCACTGACTAACAGAGGTTGTCAAATCTCACATGTGGAGGGCCCAATAACAACATTAATAAACCTATGTAAAACTTTTCAAACAAATAAAGAGTTCGCAAGAACATAAGAGGTGTATTAATACCTTACCAATAAGCAATCAGAGAAGAAGGAAACAAAAAGAAGCAACGTCGTTAAGATATTAATTGATATCAATATAAGTATGGCACAAGGGATTAGCAAGGAGAGATAATAAAGTGAACCCTAATTAGTTATATCATGATTGAATTTTATTATTCTTAAATTTGACAAATAAGATACACTATCACTAATACTTATACATAAGTTAATTATTTGATTACAAAATTACCTATAACATAATTTGTGAAGCCAATTTTCCATCAAAAATAGGATAAGACATCACCCACAAACTTAAATTGTCAAATCTTAGTATTTTTTGTATCAAAATTGAATATTTTTTTCAAAAGGGCCCCTCCTAAAAACCAATTCCACAATTAATGGTAATAATAAAAGAATAATCATAATATAATACTAATAATTAAAAAATAAAACAATAAAATCAAGAAACAAATAATTTCTTTGTCCCCTTCCACTAAGGTAAACCCTAAATCAAAGACATATGGTCCCTAAACACCAACTTGCTTGATTAACAATTAACACTAAATAAAACTTCTTGAACACTCAAACCCATTTTTCATTTCCTATCATTCACATTTGGCATGAGACTTCAAAGACTTTGAATTAGTTTAACACCACTTGATTAAAATATGTTTATAGACAAAGGCATAATCATTAAAAAAATCATAAATGATCTAATAAAATGTACTTATTTTATATAGACATGCAAGCAAGAACTGAAAGTTTGGAAAGGAATTGAGAAGGTGGGTTGATGGGTCCATTAGCAAAGTATTCCAAAAGAAACCTCGCTTTGTTTATAATTAACTTTAAACCAAATCAGAAGCCAGTCTCTAATTATTAATTAAGGTGCTAATCACATCCTTTAAACTAATAACAGGGAAGCCATGAAACAAAACCATACTGAAGAAAAGGACAAATATACAACTCAATTATCAGCTGATAGTCAAAAAGTTTATTGACAAGGTGATTAATTAACATCTCAATCATCCTTGTGGCTACCATTAAAGATCCAATTAAGCTCAGCTACTACAGTGAATATAAACAAAAGAAAACAATCCACCATATTGATCTATATGTTATTCTCCCCAAACAATAATCACATCCTGCTTTCACATCTCTCCCTTCCCTTATTCTGCTTGATCTCACTTCTACTACATACATCTGCCTCCATAGCCTGCATTCCTAAACAAGGCCTGCTTCATCTCTTCAGAGCTTATCAATGCTCTCTGCTCCACATCCTGGCAGGCAAGTAAAGCAGTAGGGAAGAGTAAGGAAAACGAAGGATATGTACAAGACAGTTGAGGGAAGTTTACTGTTCTGCTTGCTATAAACATTACCTCAGAGCAGGAAGCCTGCATTCCAAAGTCATTGAAGCAGCTGATCACGCAGTGTTGAATGTCAAGGCCTAGCGACTCCAGTGTGTTCACTGTCGAGAGGAGCAGCCCGGGTTTTGCTGAGCAGCAGATGCTTATCCTGGTATCGGTTTCCCTTCTCTCAACTTCAAACTGCAAGCCATGGCAATCAACAACTAAGGCAGTATTTGAAACAATTGTTACTGAAAAATAATGTTAGTCGTTAAACGCTATAGAAAAATTGTCTTTGATAATAGATTACTGATGAATGCTTAGTGAAATAATTAAAATAGATTTTGATTTTTTTTTTTTTTTGGAAGACAAAAAACAATTGAGCTTCAAAATGCAATTTTGAAAAAAAAAAATGAGTTCACAAATTGCATACCAAACATGGTCTAAACATTGTTAGGATTCCCAGTTCAGGAATTAGGCTGTCTCTTCAACATGTTGAAGACAAAAGAGCATTGAAACTGCTCATTCAGGAGCATGTGTCCTACAATACTATTTATGTTGAACTTTATCAGATAAAAACATCAATTTATAGTGCTGGTTACAGAGACATTACCCCCTAAACAATGCTACTGCACTCATTCAGCAGCATGGTTAGAACAAAGGACTAACTATTTTAGCACCTTTAGTTAAAGCAATGCTTTATGAGTCTTCACTAATTGTTCACCATTTATCTCACAGGAAAACCCCACATAAGCTGGACGAAGAGACTTCACTAGAATTTAGCCAACAAGTGAATGCCCAAATAGATTCATAAAAAAAGAAGTTAACTCTTGATAGAATTCTAAAGAGAATGGCACATAAATGAACAGTCCTCACATCAAACAAAAGAGAAAACATTGCTATTATATATCTTATTAAGTCGTGATATTAAGATAACGAGATATCTTTTGAGAAATTTTGAAATTGGTTTAAGACTCAAGCAAGCAATAATTTGATATTTAGATTCGGACCCAACAAAATTGATGCCATAAGTGCACATCACAGCTTTTTATGCAGCTCTATGACTACATTAAATGTGAAATTACAGAACCTACAGATGTTAGTTTACAACTTAGCCTGAAAAAGCCTTTCTCAATCAACAAAACGGTGATACTTTGATTATAGATACCTTCATACCTCCTTAATATGTTCAACTAATTGGTATTGCTAGTCCATGACAACCCCAATAATTGATATGTCCACAACAATGTGCAGCCTCTACACAACTTTTGTCTTCATGGATAAGCAATCGAAAAAGCAAACAATGGTTGAGTCATTGTTGCGATTATTCTAACAGGGAACCACAAACTTTACACCTAATAACAACGTTTCAAACAAACATTACTTGATAATTGAGACATTAATTAATTTGTTATACTGAGCCAAATAACCTCAACTTTTTACCCTCCTACTTCACTGTTAGAGCTAACATAGTAATTTAATGTCAAACAACTATTGTCTTACAATTCTTTGTTAAAAAGACTCTTGTTTGTAAGAAGTAGTTTGGTAGTAGCAAAATACAAAGAGTGGCTAATTAGATAGGTCATATTTCAGCAACCATTGGCTACCTTTGGAGAGTTCCTCCCTATGATCTCATTTGTGCTTAACTCCCTGAAGAGGCCAAGCAGGTTGGCTTGGTTGGAGCCGCCTACTTCAGTATCCTCCTGCAATTCCTTTATCTTCTCCAACAGCTCTTTCATGTAGTCAATAGTGTCACCCAGAATCGAAGTCCTGTCCATCTGTTGGTCACAAATGTATCATGGAAACAATGTCTTAACAATAAGACCAAATCGCCAGTAAAAACCCAAAATAAAACATTTAACAAACAAAAAAACCGCTTGGTGTAGAGCTGGCTTACTTGATCCCATGAGTTAACATGGTTGAATTAGTATAGATTGAGTAAAAGCTGAATTAAGTCTGGTTTTGTGTTGCTTCTAACTTTGTTAGAGAAATATATGATTGAAATGCTGCTTATCAAAGGATGTGCATGTTAAAAAATGAGAACTTTTTGTGCGGTTTGTTAGTTTACGTGTTGTTTTAGGAAGAGAAAACAAGGAAAAAGGTTAAAAAAAAAAAGCGGGGTTAGCTTAACCAATATTAGAGTGATTAATACAAAAAATATAAAAAAAACAATGGCAACACTCAACTCCAAAACACATGTTTTGGAACTAAACTTGGATCAACTATTAAGTTAATCCAAGACTAACTCAAAAATAAAAAGACAACCTTATACTTCATGAGAATCACCCAAAGCACGTCTGTGATTTGAGATTAAAAAAATGAAACAGAAAATGTTGATTTGCGTATAACACAGAAGTCAAAAAAGTGTTACCAGAAGCCCTAAACCAAGCAAAGGAAGGGGAATGCAAGTTAATGGCGTCAAACCTTGCTAATCTTTGGCACCACAGAACGGAGCATGGACAGCCGGTCATTAAGCCGCTTTCTCCTCCTCCTCTCTGCCATTAGGTTTTTCGACGGCATCCCCTCAACCCTCTTCTTCCTCCTCTCCACCCCCGCCGTGGCCGGAGGACCTGACTTCACCACAGGGACCTCCACCTTGCAGGCCGCTGCACCATCCTCTGCCGCAGAGGGCGAGACCTCCGTCGGAAGAGATGAGTAATATGCGCAAAACCCTCCGCTCCCGACGACAGTGGGGCAGTAAGCGTCGGAAGCGAAGCAGTCGAAAGGAGTAAAGCCGCAAGCAGCGGGGTCTGTGAAGCAGTCGAGAGGCGGAATGGGATCGGCGGCAAAGAGTTCACTGGTGTCCCATGCGTCAGTCGGGCGGCGCAGGGCAAGGAGCTCCTCGAGGAAAGCGTGCTCATCGAGCTCCATTACCTTGGCAGCGAGGAGTATGTGCAGCTGGGTTCTTCCATGGCCAAAATATATACTGAAACCGAAAGATTGCACATAAGCTTTAATGATGGTGTTTGATTGTATTATTTGAAAATAAATTATTTTATTTTAACTAATTTCTATCAAATTATTTTTTCATCATTTCTTTTTAATGCCAATTATTATTTAAATTTATATAACATTGGTATATTTTTCTCGATGATATAATAGTAATTCTAATGTAATTAAAGACAACGAAATCAAATATGATCATTTCTTTTGATAAAAAAATGTTATAAATTTTTTATATTTTAATATAACATACATTATTTATTTCTTACTATTTTTTCTTATAATAGAAAAAGTATTCTTTAATGCTTAAATATCATAGTCATTACTAATATTTTATATCACATATATTACAAACTATCTCTTTTAATATGTAAAGAAAAAAAAATCTATAGCACGTAACTTTTAACTTTACAAAAATAATAAAGAACTTTATCTGTCTCATTAAATATCTATTTTCTACTACTCAATATATTAATATGTTTATTTTTAACAAATTATAATTCTAAATTTGAACTTAATAGAGTAGCATTCTTTATGATATAATATTGTTAGTACTTAAAACCACGTTTAGTAAAGTTCTTATAATTGTTCAACAATTCAAAACTTCACTTTTAAAGGCTCAGATGTGCATTCTTTATCGTTCATCTATTTTATTTTTTGGGCTTATTTGTTACTATTTTTTCTTATAATAGGAAAAGAAGATGATAGATGATTTTTATTACTGCAAGTGTCATCATCAATTAATGATCACCACAAGTAATAAAAGTTGCACCAATTTAAAATAGACTTTTTTTTATCTCATTAAATATCCATTTTATAATAATTAATATATTAATATGCCCATTCCTTCTTCTATTATATCATTTTTAGTACCCAAATCATGCTTAATAAACTTTTCATAACAATACGATAATATGTACTTCTGCTTATCGTTCATTTATCTCTTTTTTCTATATTTAATGATCTTTATTTTCTTCCTCTTATGAAAAAGAAAGAACAATTAAGAATTTTAATTAAAACAATCAAACAAAAAGGTTTTGTGAGGATTTTTTGTTAGTACAATTTAAAAAAAATAATTTTTAATTCAATAATATCAATAATATTAAAAATATATGCATAAATTAGTAATAAGTTTGTCAATGAAGAACAAAAACCCTCATGAAAGATCTAGAAATGAAGCAACAGTTCAAGTGGCATTTGATGGTGTAATAATTACTTATAAAAATTATTTGAATTATTAAGAAGAGCTGTTTTTGGAGGCATTAGCTGGGATGTGAATGGCCCCCATCATGAGATCCGGGAGGGAATGGAATCTACTTTTTCTCCTCTCTCTCTCTCTCTTTCTATCTCTTTAGCGATGTTTTCTGTGCGGAAACCGGCTTGTGACTCCACTCTATGAATCATCTCGTGTCTCTTTCACGGATGTCTGCAACAGGGTTTGGGTAGGTAAGCAAATACTATATTCCACCTATGTAAAAACCATTTACGTAACGCCCCTTCTATTTTTAATAATAGTTGTAAATAAAACTTAGATGTAATATTTATTTATTTTTTTTAAATGGCACTATATTATAAAAAATCTTAATTATCAAATTTGGAGCATATGAACACAAGAAAAACATTGGCGACAAAAAGCTAGAGGTTTTGACCTCGAGACCTGGATGTTTAAAGTTAAGCTCTCGAGTATAGATTGCTTGATTCATGATCTTTTGCCATTAAGCTTTAAAGCCAATATCATATCATAGATATCAACCGATGCGATGTCTTATATAGTGAAAGAAACGAAAGTTGATAAAGATTGAACATCGATGTAGCTCAATTTCATTATATTCTATATATATCTTAATATTTTTAATTTTAATTAAATTATAATATATTTGTCTCGATCTAAGTTTATATCTGAGACAGAGGAGAAAATAATGAAATCTAATTAACTTTTATCTATGTCTAAATTCTATTATAAATATCTTTTTCATTGATCTAATGAAATGAGCTATTCGATAGGTTAGGATACTATTTACTTTATTCGAGAAAATTTTGTAAATATTTTCCTTATGTTATTCTCATATTTCTCTATAATTCTTGACCTACACAATCAAGTTTTGATTTTGTTACTATAATTTTATTCATTAAATACTTGGCTAAATAAGTCCATTTAAATATTTTAAATCTAATTTCTATAATAATAATAACACATAATATTTATATTAAACTTCTAAAAACTAAATATCCAAAAACAATTAAATTATGTTATTCAAAATACAAATATAACTTTACATATGCTATACTATTAAAAAAAACCATTATATGTATATTGTACATAGCTTATATTTAATACACTTAAATTGAACTAACAAAATTTTAACTGATAAACATAATTAAACTATATTTTTATCGACAAATTTAATATTACTTGAAATTTCTATTTTATCTAATTGTCACATATCATAATTACATATGTCAAATAAAAAAAACAAAAACATTTAACCAAAAAAAACCTAACACGTGTCGGTTACCTTTAAAGAATACGTTTCTACGTCGCACGACATTCATGCATGATTAGAAAAATACGTCGAAAGAACCTAATAAAAAAAGCTAGGTTTGACCCACAGTCGAGTTGGGGACGAAGAGGGCAATTAGGCTGGACCCCGACGGTCTATTCTGGTCCACTAATTGAGCACAATGTGGTCGGATCACATAGCGTGCAGCAACGGTCGTGTGGACGTTGCACGGAAATTGTAGTAGATAATAATCATTTTAAAAACAAAAGATATAATTAACACTTAGAAATAAATTATCAATATAAATAATTCAATAGTTTAATGCTATTTGTTCATTTCTAAAAAAAAGAAATTAGAAACGACTCTACACGTATAATAACTTTTATAAATAAAAACATCAAATAATTATTTATAAAGTTTAAAAGAGAGTAATATATATCTTGAAGTGAGAACATGACATTACAAGGAAGATTAATTCTTAATGTGTTGCAACTCGGGTCTTAGCATGTCTCTATTCTTTTGCTTTTCTTCAAACTCTTGATTTCAATCGCTATATTAGGTGTTGGGTTTCTATTCATTATTTCTTTTGGGTTGTTCACGCCTCTTCTCTAATTGGGATGTGAAAGTCTTGTTCATTAGTTTTTATTTTGATCCATGATTATTTGTATGAAACTCTTTAAAAAGTGTGTTTCGTAGGTTTTGATCATTATATATTATTATTATCAATGGACATATAAGTTTTATATTATAATTTATACATATAGAAGATAAATGATCATACAAAATGACTTTGAAAAAAATAAAATTTAACTCACTGAGCAATAATCCAATGCAATGGCTATAATTTTAAGCATGAGATTCGAACTTTAATTCTTTGAGTATTTTATTGACAAGTAGATATTTGTTTTCCTAAATTAATATATTGCAATGTGTCTTGATTGTTGTAATTAGTTTTGCATGATTAATGAGATCAATGACAACAATTGATGCATCGTTTATTAATAGACTATATTAGTTGAATGAAATTGTTTATGAGCTTGCAATGCTTTAAATATTATCATTCAATTATTCTTTGATTTTTTTTAATTATATATTTGTAATCATCTTTTGCTACTTCTTAATAAATTCCTTATAACTTAAAGTAGGATTAGTCAAGTCAAAATCCAAGAGATAATTAAACCTATTAATTGTTAGAAGGATAAAGATTTTTCTCATTTAATAGATTCTTTTTTGTTAAACAAAGAATTCATCTCATTTCTCTCCCTTCAATTTTTTTCTACCAAAAATACTTTTGGTAGAAAAAAATTACAAAAGTTTATGACTTCAAAATAAACCCTTAAATAGCTTTAAAAAATGAAGCATAAACATTATTATACTTATTTGAACATCTCTTGCACAATTATACTAAATTGTGTAAGTTATTCCACTATTCTTAAAAATTTTATGAAATAAAAGGTATTTAAATAAGTTTATGTTGTGTTACATAGTCCATCTTTAGAGAAAATATCTCACTTATTCTTTAAAAAAAATTGAAAAATAAATTTATAACACAAATCAATATTTTATTAGAAGCCTAATCTAGAAGGGTTTGGCATTTGATCTCCTTGTCATCAATAAATTTGTAAAATTCTAACCACATAATAGTCTTAGGTGCACGAGAAATGAAATGGCCTTAAGTAATGTCGTGGTAGCGGTCAAGTGAGCCAGCACAATGTTATAAGCATGCTTTGTTTCTACAACTCAAACTAAAAAACTTAATCTCATATCGGATATGCAAATGTCCATCAATAGTAGTAGTCTACCATAAAATATATTGTAGAAAAGACAAGATGTAGGATCTAAAATAGATGATAGCAAAGTATATTAAGTAATGGGATTAAACTAATAAAAAAGGTCACATGTGAAGACTAATAATCTAACATGTCTAATATGAATGTAAACTAGTTGAATGCTAGAAAATAATACGATAATTGAGTTTATATTAAAAAAAGATAAACAACTTGAAAATGCAAAAAAAAAAATGGACCCACGATAACATGGGGAGGCATTACAAAGATGGCACAGAAGATGTAAATTGAATGCATATCTTGGTTAATTATTGTATCCTTTTTTACTTATTTATAAAGTTTATTTTAGCTTATTTCATTATATTTAATATGAATCTATTTTATTTACTTTATTTTATATTAAAAAGATAATTCATATGTATTATGTCTAATTTATTGATTTTATATTGTGGTTTTAATATGTAATCAAGAAAAATAAAAGATGAAACATAAATATAATGCATGGACAAGATTGCATAACCTACTTTAATGTCATGCAATTGAAGCATGCAAACGATATCATTTGTACATACATTATTGATTTATTTGTTTATTATTAATTTAAATGTACATTATTTTTTTTTACATGCAAAGCACTTATTTATATTGGTGTTATGTCATGGGAAATTCAAAATAAGAGGAAGACACTTGAATATCTTTTGAATATTAATTTTTTAAAAAAATTAAATTTTTTTTATCATAGATAAATTATTATTTATTTTTTGAAACACCAAGATTACAATTAACTTGAACTAGATTTAAGTGAAAAAACATTTCAATTTGATAAGATAGAAATACATCATCACAATGTTATCATGTTTGATTAATTATGATTAAAATATGAAATTGTTATAACATTATTTTTAAATTATATTTAACTAAAACTTTAAAATAAAAATTCTGAAAATAATTCAATTCTTGCAAACTAAACTGGATTCCATCTCAAATAAGGTCTCTTTTTTTTCTCAAATATTATTTGCAAAAAAAAAATATTTATTTCTTTTTAACGTTTATATAAACATAATTTTCAATGCGTGCGAATACATGCGGACAAAATATGGCCACGTCGGACATCGACGGTTTTGCATGGACCACGTTCAACGACGACGTGGCGTTGACTATTCATATTAAAGCTATATAATTATTATTACGATTTTCTGTACTTGACCACCTCAGCTGGCATCACATGGCAAATGTTGCATTCCCATCCGGTGGGCGTCGACGGTGTGACGGAACGCCGTCCGTACGATCAAAATACTCGTTCATCGACTCAGATAGCCAGAATCACACAGTACATCAAGATTCGTGACGAGACCACGACCGTGCAGAGATGGGCCCCTTTTCCCCGTGTCACACGCCAAACCGTGACCCTCCTCCCTACATGGCATTTGTTTTAAAAAATATATATTTTTCGAAAAATAAAAGCTGCAGCTAACGAACACTTGGCGCTGCCAGGCATTATTCGTGTGGCATCGTTTTTATTTAAATATTTATAATTTTTAAAAAATCCTAAAAAAACATTTATGTAAAAACCACGGCCGAGAGTTCCACGCCGCCCAAGCGGTTTTTCCAACCGCGTTTGGCGGTTCGGACCCCGCCCACAATATTTGCGAACAAAACCGCTATCCGTTTGTCGTTTTTCCAGTTGAGCAAATACGGGTTTGGAAAAAATAATAATGCTTGTCCGATATCGGTAGCGGGTCCCGCCCGAACTGATGGGACTGACGGCCCTACATGACTTCCAGGCTTTTTACCTTTTTCTTGTCATTCTCCCCGTCCTCTCCTGTTCTCTTGGCCTCCACGCCTTTTCTGCGCATTCATCAACAGTAAAAAGCATTTCTTATATCAACATTTATTAAACATATAATTCTTCAATAATTGAAATATTTAATTTTAGTTAATTTCTAATTTAATAAATACAAAATTTTCCTAAACTTCCTTAGCTTTCATTCTAAAAATACATTTTTAACTAATATTCAATTTAAATTGATAAAGATCTATTTAAAGTTAAATTCAACATAACATTTAAACATAAAAATCTAAAAGATTCATAACCTTTTGAATCTTTTTTGCTAATCCAAATTAGCATTTGAAAGAAATATTATTATTAAATTCATTAATATACATTCTTAAATATGATTATTTAGATATTAGTTTTATTGTCTAAAGACATCCATTTATATTCTTAGTACATTTATTCTTATTCTATGTTGTTCTCAGACATGTTTGATAAAATTAGATGACATTTATTCTACAAATACAAGCTCTTTGGTACCTGTTAAACAGTATGATCTCATCTATATCTCATTAAACTATACTTTGTTTATGGCAAACTTGATCTTACACTTTGTTTTGATCTTCATCTTCATATCCATCAAGACTAATCCCAAAGGATAAGCATGTGAGACTTATAGAAGTAATCTTTATTGCTCTTCTTGATGATAAGTCCAAATAATTTATTGTATCATAGTATTCTGAGGGTGAATAACTTTTTTCGAGCCTGATTGACACCTGCTTGTTCTCTAGCATTCTCCTTTGTTTGAGTCATTACGGACAATGCCATGTTAGTTGTCTACAATCTCCTTAGTACTCGTCCTTACTCGTTAGCTATGATGTTCGTTGATGTGAAACTCATTTATTGCTCTTATATATGTTAAGTAATTATGCTTAATTTTCAAAATGCCTTTCATGCACTCAACTAACAAAACAAACTTCAACAAATCTAAATGCCATCAGAGCATCAAAAAGCTTCCTTAAATTGCCATCAGCATGCATGGCTCTCTCTTTGCCTAAACGTGATTTCAGATTTGCTTAAAGCTTACGCAAGTTTGACATCATTTCCATATGAAGACATGCACATTTAGAAGATGATGGCTCAACTAATAGAGTAACAACAAGAGAAATCAATTTCTGCACAACCCATCTGCCAGTTGATTCCCATAACAGTTCAACATCAACTGAGAAATCAACCTCAACATTGATTTGAAGCAACGATGTGCTTAGCAGCAAGATAGCTTTTCCAGATCCTGAAGCAAGAAGTAACAGTGGTAAATAAACTTGCACCTAGAGACTTCAACGTAGAAGGGGATGAACATGCAAGTGTTGGCAAGAAAAATATTCATACCAAAATCTATTTTTTAATTGATATTGAGTTTGGACTGATAGAAGTTAAGCTTAAAATTCAATTCAACAAGAAATTTGGATGTAAAAATTCAAGCTAACAGCATATAGAAGAAATTTGGAGGATTTCATGAACTCTTGAATCCATTTGCAAATTCAAAATACCATTCAATAGGGAACATAGTCATACAACTTGAAATCTCAAAGCAAACTTTTTAAATAAAATAATGAGAAGCAAGGAAAAACCTAATTAAATTCATTAATGTATTTGTTTAAAAACATGGTTGTTCACACGTGGACTCTTTGGGTTGCAAAAGCCTTGTAAGAAACACACATCAAAAGAGCAAGTTTGTTCGAGCGATGCTTCCATTGTTTGAAGATTGCAAGATGCTTATTTTCATCTTATGTATATTTAAAAGATACTTCTTTTTAGCCTATGTTTTCTCGTATGTCTATATTTAATAAGATCGAATGAAAGATTTATCTCACAAATATGAGTTTTTAACTATATATCAAGCAATATGATTTCACAGACATCCCATTAATATATTCCTTCCTAATAACAAAATTTAATATACATATCCTATTTATCTTCGTCTCCACACCTATCAAGAACAATCCTCAAAGGACGAAGACATTAGTGATTCTTAGATAATTATAAACAATACAAAATGCTGACAAAAATGTTTTTGGTTTCTTTTCTTGATCATAACTAAAACTAATTTCTGATTTACTTATATTCAAATGATGAATAACTCTATTTAGTGTTTATAGCCTCCTATTCATTTCTTAGATATCTTTTTTATCCTAGTCATGAACGACAAGCTCATATCAGTTGTCTACAATGCCTCCAGAACTTATCCTTAATTGCTATGTTCGTCCTTGGTCATGAAATTTTCTTATCGACTTATAGACATTAGATAAATGTCACTAATTTGCAAAGTTATTATCCTCACTAAATACAACCACAAAGAAAAGTAGGAAGTGCATTTCCCTTTTTCATGAAAATTAACCAAAGCATGTCTTTCATATGCTAAAGCCAGGCAAGACCACACGTCCCCACAAACCACGCAAATTTTAGTAGGTTTAATTCCTATAAACACAATAGAAAGTTCTTCGAATTATCATCCAACAAAGCAAATTACATGCATGACATTGAAGTAAAATTCAAGCCCATGAAAACCTTCTAAACATTACTTTGGATTTACTTAAAGGTTGCACAAGTTCGACATCAATTCCATCCGAAGACCACAAATTGCATATCCCATTTCCAACCAATAGAGCTCTTGAAATCAATTGAGAAATTCATTTCACCATTGAGCAAGTTGGGCCACTTGCCGATTGATACCAACCTTAGGATGCTTCCTTTGAAACAATGGTCTTTACATTGCACGTGAACCTTTTTTTGTTAGCTTAATTATTTATGATACTAACATTATAATTTTAAATATATAAGCAAAGAATTTTGAGGAGTTATCATAGGTCTTTAAGAAGGCATTTGTACCATCCTCTAAATTTTTTTATATAACAAAATTATTTTTTCAAAAGATGAAACAAAATATCAAATTATTTATTGTTACATTGGTAGATTTGGATTAATTTAGATGTAACATCATTTGCTTTTTCATTAATATTGTTATGTGATGAGATAATGAATGGTTCGACAAATATACATAAATTAAACTTTGGATGTCTACATATTTGATCTTAGAAAAGACCAAATATCATAATAAAAAATATTTAATTTTTTAAAAATTTACAAAGTCAATTATTTTGAACTTATTAAAAAATAATTATTTATTTTGCACAAAAACTTCTTTTGACAAATAAAAATGCATCAATTTCTTGCTTCTTATGATAGAGTTTATATACCTCAAACATCTTATTTTTATTAATTAGTTTATAAGTTTCTACTTGTTGTTTTTTTATTTTTTAAAAAGTACTTATATAGAATTATAAAATTTTAAGATAATAAAAAAAAATATAGCAATTTAATAAAATTAAAATAAGATACTTTTGGTTAGTAAAAAAAATTGTTAGATGAATACAATATTAAAACAGTAATATGTTATTTAATAATATTTTTATTTTAAAGATGTTTGTAGATAATGTTATAAATTTAAATATTATATATATAAACAAATGTATTTTGAAGCCTCCAATATTTTTATTAGTGAGAATAAAACTTAAAATTAAGATATAATGATATTTGATAAATTATAATTTAAATATTATTTAAAATAAAATAGATGTATAAAAACAAAATTACTTCTTTTGATTTTAGAATGTGGTAAAGTGTGCATATAATAGTTATAACTATTGAACAATGATTTAATTATGAGTGTAATATTGAATAATGCATAAATAATATTATATATTTAAATATTACATATTTAAATGATTTGGTAAGAAGATATTGAGTTAAATAATATTAAAATGTATAATTAAAATATAATAATATTTTATAAATTATTATTAGAATATAATGTTTGACAAAAACGATATGTATGCAAAGATAAAAATATATTTTAATTTTTTAAACTTGATAAATTATAATTATAATAATTATGAATATTAAGTGGTAGATTATGATTTATTATTTTTTTTTTCAAATTTAACAAAATCAGTTAGTATATCATCATAGACAAATTTAATAACATCTCTTATTGAAATTATTTTTTTAATGTTTTAAGTATAATAATAAAATTTGATAGAAATATACGTTTCTGTAACTAAATAGATAAATCATTAATTTTTTTTTAATTTGCTATAAGCAAAACAGCTTAAAATGTCCCCCATCAATTGGATTTCCGAGCGAGAGAGAGAGAGGGAAAACAGCTGGAGAGAGAGAGAGAGAGAGAGAGAGAGAGGAGGGAGGGGGAAGCAGACTGCCGCCATGGAAAACCAGGCACTAGAGCACGACGTTTACGGTGGAGAAATACCCGATGTCGGCGACATGGAAGGAGACGAGGAGATAGCCGGGGCTGACGGTTACGGAAACGCTTATGCCGACGGCAGTTCATCCAAAGAGGAGGTGCTTTTCACGATCTCTATTTTCCTTTCCGTCTAGCGTCCAATCTTTGGAGCTGGCTACTGATCCTTGACTTGCAGAGCTTGGAGGATATGAAGAAGAGGCTCAAAGGGATCGAGGAAGAGGCGAACGCTCTACGGGAGATGCAGGCCAGGGTTGAGAAAGAAATGGGCGTCGTCCAGGGTATTCATTAATGTCATGTTTTGCCGAGTCAACTTGCAGCGTTTGTTAACAAACAAGTGACTATATACTGGATTATACTTTGTTTTACGATTTGCTAGCTCAATGTTTTTGATTAGTTTATCTGGTAGATGAATGATAAGCACCAAAAGTACCCTATAGCTGCACTTCCGAACTACATTGAAGAGAAAGTCTTTTGAGTTATGGACTGATGCCATTGATTTGCGTGCCTTGGTGTGGATTTTTCCGAGGATGTACGGATTGTTAGTTTTAGATGTTATCAACTAAACACTAGCCGTGGATTGTTTGTCTCCAATAATTTTTGAGTCAAGGATTAGATATTTGATTGATCACTATGTTTACCAGTCAAGTTTCTTTATATGTGATTGTTTTTATTTTGATAAGATCAGTGGTGTGCAGTATTGTTCTTTTCGTTTGAAGGATAAGGAGCATGCTTTTGGATGTGCATGTTTTGTATGTCTCATAAACCATTTTCATGTTCATGTCTTGGAAAACGACCCATTGACCCTTCATGTCCTAAAGAAATCTACTATCAATATTGCAGGTCAAGATAAACAATTTGATAGGCGTGTTTGCTTGAAGTGCTTGTCACGTGTGCTTTGAAATTCTTATTTTTAAGAATTTCCTGATTCTAGAAGAACTAATTTATAATAACGTTTCTCTTGCTTTTGTTTTACACTAATTTTGAAAGAGTTTATTTAGTTCTAGATGCAAAGACAAGGATCCTACCTATATGGAACTTGCTAAGCAAGATCTAATACAAGATTTCCACAAAGCATGAGAGCTCTTTTAATATCTAGAAAACGTAATTTTAAATGATGTGTAATAATAGCACGTCAAGACTATAGAACAGGTAAAGATTTGTAGCCTTTAATCGAGAACTGCAGTCTATGAGATTGTATTAAGTTACTGGATGTTTGAAGATGCCTCTGTTCTAGAGTTTACATGAAGGATTTTTTTTTGAGTTAATCACAGTTCATATTAATATTAAATTCAAAGACGTTTACAATATTAAGAAAGAGCAGTGAAGCATGGTGATGGAACGGGGATGTAAATAAAGAATAGTATAAGGCTAGTAAACTCAATTGATTATGTCAATTGATTCTATTTATAAGTTTGGCTTGGAATTAAGGAAAATTTAGACATCTATGCTGAGGTTTTGATCTCCTGAGTAATTTTTGTCACCAATAAAGGAAAATGAGCAAAATAAACTGTAGTTTTTATGCATAACTGTGATTATAAAAAAAAAATAAAACATTTCTGTAGAAGACCTTTAGATTTGGTCAAAAGGAATGATCGTCATGAAAAATACTATTTTAGGCTATAATGTACATTACATGTATGCAATCTAACTTATATTTCCAAGTCAATTTTTTTATCGGATGGAACATATGGTGCATTGTTTAAATGTATCTTGCTTGACATGGCTTCGATTTCCTGCATGTCCTATAATGTATTTTTTGAATGATGGTTATGAATCAAAATTACCTGTTTTCCATAACTAGAATAACATGTGCATTTTCATTGGCAAGAGAACTTCAGTTTACTTTTGGTCAGAATGTGTAGACAACTAAATGGAAATTAAAAATCTTTTGAGCTTAGGAATGTATGTTGTATGTGCCCATTTGGTAGAACCATGAGCATGTTTTTGTTTTAGGAATCCTTGTCAATGTTTTTGTTTAGCTTTACTTTGTGAAAATGCAATATCATAGAGTTTATTTTGTGTAAAACTTTATAAGTCTAATTTTGCACATGCAACCTTGGATTTACAACTATAGATTTTGTATTTTATAACCTTTTTGAGTGTAGCAATTGTTCTAGTTTTATTTAGCATGCTATTGTAGCTACGCAATATTACAATATAACCAAATGAGGTTTATGTCCCAAAGCCTCTAAGGTGGATTTTTGTATATTTCATATTAATAATGCATTTGCATTATTTATTACTAAATTTGAATAAATTCTTAGGTTTAGTAAATATGTGCCAATCAAAGTAAATTTTGGGAGTCCAAAGGCACAATGCATGGTGTCCAAAAGGATGCTTCTATAGTTTCCTTATGAAACAATAAATCGCTTATTGGTTTGTCAATTTCATGATCTAGTTGATCATCTTTCTCATGAACATTGACAATGAGGCTACTATGTGATCATCAATGAGCAAGGCAACTGTATTATAGATACATGACAACATTTGGAACATTCTTACAGTTTCCTTTGTGTTAAAGCCTTATCTAAACTATATGAATTCTTAGCAAAAGTTGTGTTGCAAAACCTTATTGCAATGATATATACGTGCCATTCATGAGGAAAAAATGTAAACCTTTGGAATATTTGGTGATTGATGGAAATTTTATTTTTAACAATTGTCCTGGATAAATTGTAGATAGATATTTGATGTTTGAACTAATTCTTAAATTGGCCCATCTGGTTTAAAAAAAATATGCAGATGAACTTTAAGTTTTGTAAAATTTACATGTAGGTTTTTTATCTTAATGCCATTAGAGCTCAAGTAAAATATTTAAAATGCCTTTTGATGAGAGTTGCAATTATGTTCTTCAATTTCGTATAACTTGCAACTTGATCTTTTGATACCTCCAACATTCTAATTGATGCCTCTTTTGTTGTCTCATCTATCTCCTCTGTCATCACTCTTTTACCACCTCCTCTGCCTTTGTTTTCTTTGTCATCTTTCATAACCACCATTGCTTCTCCAACTCAGTAGTCATCCATTTTCATTGCTACTCCCTGTCCATCATCTTATGTCTTTGACGCTCCTGAGTCACCGTAAGCTTTGCCCCACCGACGGATAGAGAAGAATAGTTTAGGAACATTTTGTTAAATCTGCATGCCGATAGTGTTTCAGCTACAATGACCTAATTTAGCTGTCATAGAATGAAGGACTTATTTGAATATTTTTGAAATAACAAGATCTACTTGAAAATTAACTTATGAGATCTGTCAACATTTTTGCCCTTAATCTGCAAATTTGTGGGTGAGCTTTGCTTGTGAATTGGATGCATCTTTTGCAGGGACTTCTGAGCCATGTTGCTTCAAGATTATTGTGGGATATTGAATGCTGACTAATTTGGACTTTTTTTTGTTTATTTAGGTTTTTGAAAAATTTAGGCACCTTTCACAGGATGGTGAATGATGCTAAATAATGTTTCATACTTGAACAGCTAAGTAATCATTTTATGTTCTTATAATCATTGAACTACAAAAAATAAATCAATTTGTTTTAGTACGTGCATACAATAAGAGAAATGCTACTTTGGTATTTTTATATGGCATGTTTGGTTGGTATAATATAAATTGAATATAAATAATGAACATGGCTACAATTATGCCTGCAAGTGATAACTAGACATAATTGTTATATTTGTTGGATGAATTAGGGACACGTGTGAATTACTGTAGTATCTGAAAGTTTATCTCCATTCACTGAATTTGTTTTGATTTCATGTTGTCACACCACATTTTTTTGGGAAAATTTGAGTATTCCTAAAACTAATTGATATATAGGAGTAACCCTTTGGAGAAATCTGTGGTGTGTGGGTTGACAATTTGTTGTTAGTTTACAAAATCATTGTACATTGCATTTCTTTTGACATTAAAGCAGTTGCATCTAAACTTTATTGGTTAGTGAACTTTCTCTTATGAAATTAAATTGCAAAACTTTTGTTTATGGCTCTTTTTGCCTCAACAAACGACCATATTGTCACCTTACATATTTCAATTCTAATGCTTTCTTCCTTGTAATCTGAATTGTGCCAGATGATCCATCAAATTCTGCCGCAACACAAGCTGAGAAAGAGGAGGTTGACTCGCGATCAATCTATGTTGGCAATGTGGGTTCTTGTTTTTCTTGTTCCATTACAATTGTTGTGTTATTTCAGGCTTGCCTAATTATATCTTTCTGTGGTGGATAGAAATAGCTTTCATATTTGATAGAGCTCACTCTAATATTTTAAATTTTGTTTTGAGGTGTTGAATTAAGTGTAACTACGTTCTGTGTTTAATCCTTGTATGCATGTGTGCGTGAATTTATTGAGCAACTATTGCTCAATAAATTGATTTTTGAACATGGATTAAATCTGTCAAATTGTTTACATTTAATTGTGAGATTTTTTTTGATTAATGAGTTTTGATGTCCGCATTAAAAGTTTTAGGGGTAAAAGGTGAACAAATATCTTAGCAGTGGATGGTGAAATCTTAATGAAAATAAGATTTTTTGTGAGGGAGCTGTTTCATTTATGCAATAATGTTACTAGTTATATTTTTAGGTTACCTAATTGCTCTAATGGAGATGAGGGAGCTGATCATTTATGGAAGGAATATAATCATTTATGGAATGGTTTTACTAGTTATATTTTTAGGTAGCTAATGATGCTCTTAGAGAATGTGATGAGCATACTTAAAGTCCAAAGCAGTATTGTAAGAACTTAACCAGGCAAATTTTTTGTCTGGCTCTTTAGATGAACCTTGACAGACCAATTAAATCATGTTGATATGATGGTCATACAATGTATACATTTTTAGCAAAATATGGAATGCATAACACATTATTTTTTGTAAAAACAATGGATGAAAGGCATAATTGTACCTCTAAAAGTATTGAATAACAATATTAAAACAGTCAACCTTGTAACTTTTATTTAGGATTTAATAGAACTTTTTGCTGTATAATCACAAATTCCAAATGAACTACCAATTTCCATTCTGACATCCATCTGGTTCATTCATTGATTTTTGGTTGAATAAAAAAGCATGAGTTCCATAAGTCATTTCATTAATGTAATGGGGCAGTATAAATGCATAAATTATTTACTATATTATCACAAGATGCCTATTTTTTTCTCTTGCAAATTGTCATGTTCACTTGATCTTCTTCTTTCTGCCCTAAACAAGTAATTAAGCATAAATAATTGAACAGATCTGAAGCATAATTAAAGAAGAAACAAGTTTTCTCACCTTAACTCATGAATGCTCAATAAAGGCTTAGGAATATCCATAAAGCAGTAAATAATGCAAAGACTGCGAAGCATATACATATAATTCTTCACAAATTTGATTGCTGTAAAAGTAACTGCCTAGTTACATCCAAAAGAAATTGGGAGTAGTTCCAATATAATTGGTGGATGCTCCAATATAAACTATTGAGATATTCTTTGGTGAGAACATTTTATATTTTAGATGTTATAGCTTAATCATATATATCCCATAAAATTTAAATTTGAGTGGAGATCTGGAAGTAATAAGGCCAACCTGTGTGGCCTAATTTATGAGGAAAGAAGCATTTTTCTTAAAGAAAACAAAGGTGAAAGGAATGAGTACATGGAGAAGTTTATTTAGGGTAAGCAACCTAAAAGATTCGTTAAAAGCTTCAAATAATACGATCGAGCAAAAATGGCCAATCAATTCAACAATTTTTTTTTGTGTACATGTCGATTCGTCCCATGAATTATTTGCTTGGGAGCAATATGAATGGAGTGGTCATTTAGGACATTTTAAGACGAGGCAGAGTCAAAGGATTTTATGATAATATTGAAAGCTTGAGATAAATGATAAAAAGGGTCATAAAATATAACTCAATGAAACAAATATGGGAAGCATACAGATTTTTGCTAGCAGCACTAAATATTTTAATATCATATAAAGCATAGCTTGTTTTCTTCATGTTTTTCTCATCATCTAACCCATGGATGCAACTCTTTGATCTCTTATTTTCACGAAGTAATGGTTAAAAATCATCAAGAAATAATAAATCAATAGAAGTTTTGTTAAGTGATATAATAGTGCCACTATGTAAGGAATGGAAATAAATTATAGAGTCAGTATTTTACTATTTTGATTAATAATGTAATTGAGAATCAAGGATTTCACGATAAACTTCATTTTTATTTGTTGTCGTGAGGTAGTTCGCAATTATAAATTGTATGTGATAGAAACATGTTGTTAATTTATAATGTGAAAATATTTTTGTTGTTTAAACCTCTTTTTTGTCATTTATGATCTAGCTACTCATTCTTATATTTAATATCTTTTTGAACTTATGAGATTTGATCTTTTCTTTTCCTATGAGCACTCGTGTTAATTGGTCCAATGATTTTTATTATTTTAAGTGAATGGTTGCACGGGAATTTTTATACCTAAAGTGTGGCTTTTGATGGTTGTGTAGAATACGTATATTTATATATTTGTTCCTTTTTATGAAATAGATATATTTATTAATGCTTATTAATAATGTATGTGCATGTGTATATATGTTACATCTAAGATAAAAAATATATAAAAATTAATATGAAGATTTGAATTTGAAGATTGCTTATATTAGGATTAATATGAAGATATTAATTTTGAATTTAAATGTCATAATTTTTTATATATAAACAAGAACTTTTATGAAGAATAAAATTAGTGATTTATAATGAATTTTTGATGAGTAATATGTGTGTTCCTTATCTCTCCAACCCTTGGTAGGAGGTTGATTTTTCCTTCTCTTGTTAACCCATGATAAAAGGTTGGGTTTTCTTTCTCTTTTTAACCCTTGATAAGAGATTGGGTTTTTGCTTCTCTTTCTCCTCCTTTTTTTTTCTTTTTTTCTCTTATAATATTTTTTTTGCACTACATTATTAGTTTCTATGCGTTTGTTTCACCATATTTTGTCCATGACAACGATTTACACATCTTTATCTTTGTTGCATCATTGACAAGCCTTGTGTTGTTCTTTCGATGATTTTCGTGGCTAACTTCATCTAAATTATCTCTTTCGACGATGATCCACTGTTTTTAGGTTGACTTAGAGTTTGAATTCCTCCTCTTTTGGAAAAAAACTAAAGGCCGAGTTTTTTTTTAACAAGGAAAAACTGATGCATGATAAAAATATCATGTTTTGTTTTTTTTATGAAAATAATTGATAAATTTTAAATTTTATTTTTTTTGACATTTAGATTTTAAGTTTGAATTTAAATTTATTATTTAAATGATTTAGATTTAATGTTGAATTTATTTTATTTAAATATTTAATTTGAATTTTAGAATTATTTGGACTAGGATTAGTTTGTTAGAATTAATATGAAGTTGTTAACTTTTGAATCATGATTTCTTATATGTGAATAATAACCTTTGTAAGGAATAAATTTAGTGATTTTGAATGAAATTTTAATCAGTTATTCTTGTTTTTTTGATCCTTTTCACCTCCAACAGAAGGCTGTCAATTCCTTCTGTCTTTAACCTTTGAGGGGAAGTTAATTTTCCTTTGTCTCCTTGACTCTCGGATACGAGGTCAAATTTTTACTTTTTTCACTCTTTTTCCCCCGTTTCTTTTGTCTCTCCAAGAAACTTCACTTCTAATGCATTCACTCTTTAAATGTCACTTGCCACAATGATTTTTAGTGGCTATCCTAAATCTATAGCATCAAGATGGCATTAGTCGAGGAAGTGGAAAATATGCAAGAGTTTATTTTATTGTTGTGTAGCCCTAGTTTTTTGCTTTGTTGTTTTAATAATTATTTTTTCCATTCCTTGACTCTTGAAGTTCCTCTCAACCTAGAAACAATGACTGCCATTATTTTTGACAAAATCCATTGCCTAATTTTAAGGATTGGTTTGCTGTTCTTTTTCTGTTAGTAAAGGAGCTCCTCAAAAACTTTTTTCTTTATGAAGTTCGATGAATTCAAAAAAGTTGTAGATGTGAATGATTTATGCCATATTTTAAAAGAACTGCTTGATGTTGGTGACATTATTTTAAGTGATCCAAGTTATTGCAAATTTGTCTTCAACCAGATTCAACTTCAAACAAAGGGAAACATGTGTGATGATGCCGGGGAGGGAAATTGAGTTTATATGAAGTATATGCTCGATCAAGAATATGCATCATAGTTATGTGTGATGGTGCTTGAAGTGCAATGAAATCTGTGTTGAAGTTCTTGGTGAATATGAAGAGAATGCAAAAATTCTTTTTGTTGTTCCTATTGACTTCAAAATAATGTGAATTTAGTTATTGGAAATTTTGGAGATGAGCATGAATCAAATTTATGTTGAAGTTGTTGGGGATAAGTATACGAGCTGTAAGGAAGATCTGAATAAGAGGCCTACAAGTAGAAAGCAGTAGATTTTTATGGCTGACTATAATAATAAAATCTGACCGACCAATTAATTGGAAAATTTGGTGTGTGGCAGCATTGATGGAATGGATGAAAGTGAAAATCATCAATATCAAAATAAGCCATTGTGTAACAAGAAACTAGAGAGCCTAGTTGCGCTTCTTCACCTTTTCCGAAAACATACATCCAAAATCATGCTAGGTGAGAGCTATGACATGGAAAAAATAACAAAGATGTGGGTGATGTAATCAGGCTGACCACATGCAAATGTGGGGACATGGGAAAATCTTGTTGGTAAAAGTGGATATCCTTGGTTTCTATGAGCCAGTTAATAGGAACAAGTTTGATGCATAGATTGACCAATTGGATACTTTTTTTACCTTGTATGAAATCTTATATATGATGGCCTTCGTCTGTCTAAAGCCAAGGCACCATGCTAGGGCATGTTGGAATATCCCTCAAAGGAAATGGTGCTAAGAAGTAACTAGGGCAATTCAAGTTGTAATGCCTAATGAGTTTTACTTTACTCCATCGGTTTTGTTAATGATTGATGAAACAAATTGCATGTTTTGCTGTAGCCGCAAAACCTGACCTTAATGGTGTACATCATGGAATTGTGACCACATAAGGTCTGATTCCGAATGGAAGTCATTTGTACTGATGAATTATACCTCTAGCCTTTATTTTCACGACTTCAGAGGGCATTGACTCTTTCTTAAAGCCTCAACCCAAGAAAGATCAACGTAATTCCTCTTGCACCATTTGAGACAGGTTTGCTTGTTTAAAATCGAAAGTTCTATTTGGAACTAATTATGGAGGACCTTTATTTTCACATCTCCAATGAGCATTGTCTCTTTCTTTAAGCATCAATTCTAGAAAGACCAAGGTAATTCCTTCTGCACTATTTAAGACAGGATTACTCATTTAAGATACGAAGTTCCATTTGGAGCTACTTATCGAGTGCAAGAAGAACTACCCAACCGAAGCTGTAGATGGTTTTCATCTTGGATGCAGATTGCATCAAGAACCTTATTTTAACAAGCTTGGAAGCGATGCTATTCTGGTGGCAAATTTGCATCTGCGACCATCAATTTTTCCAAAAAAACGTGGGGCAAAAGTTTAAGTGACTATGTACCATCCCATTTGCTATCACTAGGGCATACATTGATGAGGTGATCTGAAATGCAATTTAAGTGATTATTTGGAGCATTTACCTACCATGGATAGCAACATCATCTGCCAAAAAATAGCAGAGAGAAATACTCAACTAAGTGAAGAGCTGCCAAGGTAGACAGGATGTTTGCACCATTTTTCGTTACAAGTACAGGTTTCAACTTCTTTGGATCCACCAAAAGTGGAATTGCAGCTTAACAGACTAGCAAATAAAGATGGAAATCAACGCCAAGGAGATGGCCTATAATGAAAGCGGGTAGTTTAGGAAGTGATTCTCTGGGGCATCTTCTTGGCTTGTAGGAAGTCATAGAAGCTCAGAAATAATGCCAAAAGAAGAAGTCACCTCCCAACTCTAGTAGATTTGAAGCAATCCAATGAGATAGATAGCTTGTTTAAAAAAATGCTTTCTACTTCCAGTATCAGCAATTTAAGAAATCTAATCAAAATTTCTTCACATGATTGACTAATTTTAATATTCAAAACTCATTCAGTAATAGCAACTGTGTGATGATAAAGAAATATGAGTGGGAGGGTGTTGTTGGGTGCTGAAATTTTTTATCCATCAGAAATATATGTTTACGCTAGTCTTTGACGTGGAATAATACTTTATTTTCATGAGTGCATCTCTTTTTAGCTTGAAGCATTCTGGTATTTATTCTGACAATTGATAAACATGTCTTTCTATTAGTCTTGAGTGCCAACTTTGCTCTATGTTTTCATAAATCACCATTCGGGCTAATTTGATAGTTATATAACCTTTTCTTAGGTTGATTACTCATGCATGCCTGAAGAAGTGCAGCAGCACTTCCAATCTTGTGGAACTGTGAACAGGGTTACTATTTTAACCGACAAGTTTGGTCAGCCGAAGGGATTTGCTTATGTGGAATTTGTTGAAGTAGAGGCTGTACAAAATGCTCTTTTATTAAATGAGTCAGAATTGCATGGTCGTCAGTTAAAGGTTAGTTAAAGTTTCTAAATTCAGTGTAAGATGAAATTTGCCTGTTGTTTTAATATTAAATCGACAGGTTTCAGCTAAAAGAACAAATATTCCAGGAATGAAGCAGTTTCGTGGGAGGCGACCTAATCCATACATGGCTCATCGATTCAGGTCTTTCATGCCACCACCTTATTCTGGTCCATATGGCGCTGGGTAAGTCTCTTCTATTAGTACCATGGTTTTGGGTAGATGTTACTTGTTTAATATATCAAGCAAAAAGTGGTGCAGCTGTTATTTTAAAAAACATACTTCTTGCTAAATAATTTTTACAAATGTTTGAGTCAAGTTTGTGATTAAACTTCAAACATTGTGGTTAAAAAGAAAAAGCTGTTTAAAAAGTAGACATCTTTTTTATTTGTCTTAAAAAATGCTTTTAATAATTTGTGTTAGAATGCACTTTCTAAACCAAACGAATCCAAATTTGTGTTTCCTTTAATATTTAAGCTTGTTTGTGTTCCCATTTATGCACAAATTGACTCATCCAACATTTTAGTTGACATTGAATGCATTTTGCAATTCATTATATTGTTTGATGCATATATAGTTACTTCAACTCCTAAGACTGCAATGAAATGCTGCACTTTCATGAAGGCTGATTTCTGAAAAGTATGTATGTACTTCAAGCAGTATAGTGGACCTCAAGTTTTTGTATATGAATGTATGAAAAAGTTAACAAAAGTCCTTGATGTATAACGGTTGATGCTTTGAAATGATTGATGTCTTGGCCACGATAAGAATTGTTGATTTTGAGTAGCAACTTGGTTTCAAAGCATTCTATGTTCAATAAAAGAACTCATTGATGGATTTTTAATTATTTTGTTATTTTTGAAAAATACCCTCTTCCCAACAAAGTGGTCATCAGAATAGCAATGAAATAGATTTGCATTAGTTTATCCTATACCTATCTCACAATATCATCTCCCATACCCTTGGTTGAAATGTTAGGTTTGGTCATGATAGGGGTTGACCCAAGACTATATTATAAATGAAAGACACTAATATCGAGATTTGTGGTTGACTAATTTGGATCTTCTTAATGTTAATGTGCAATTAGTAGTCCTCATAAATGTCTAACATATGGTGAATTTTGATCATCTTGTCTAACTTGAATGGAGCAAAAAGCTTTTGATCATCTTAACTAACTAAAATTAAGCAAAAAAAGTTTTGCTTTACAACTATTCTCTAAACAACTAATCAAAGGAACAAATTATTGGTTGATAACTTGCCAATTCTATGAGAGAGTATCCAATTGCCAATAACATCAAGCTTGTTGATATAGCTTATGAGCTAGAACATACCCATAATTGAATTATGATTCGTTACTATTCAATAACAACTTAAATAACTAATAGAACCCTTACATGTCCTTTGTGAGCCCTTTTTTGCAATATGATTTCTAATACATGACAAAATTGGACGTCTTGTAGCCTATGTTTCCAACATCTTTTTATAGATGTAACCTTTCATGGATCAGTTCATCTTATTATGAAAAACTTTGTTCCACAGAGTTATACATTAAGTTTATCTTCATCAAGCAGGATATTTGTCTCTGTAGATCTTTGAAAATTAAGATATTAGGTTAGAGATTAATCTTTCGGTAAATCTAAATACTATAAGGAAAAAATATGCAAGAATAATATTAGATAAAAGAAAATAATCACGATATTTTGGTAAAGAGATATTCGAAAACCGTTCATTAGATTTGTCATCAGCAAAATTTACCTATAACTCTTTTATGAAGTATATATGAAAACAAATAAAAAAAATATACAATATTATTGATATCTTACATAATATACAAGTCTTCACATAGAAATTTTGAATAATAAATAGGTATAACTCTTTAAATAAATGTACATTAACAATTTGATAACCACATCAAATTTCTTAAAATATATTGTTTGCTTTCCTGATTTAGTGCACTTGATATTTTTAGACTCAATTTTTTGTTTAATTAAATTAAGTTTGCAATAAACATTATTTATGGATTAAGATTCTTAATGTTATGGTCATTAGTCAATTCAACATTTTTTAAGTTTGTTTTTTTTCTTCTTTTTCTTTTTTAGTAATAAGGAATTTGAATTTTTTAAAAACAAGTTTCATATCTTCAATTCTTTTTCTTCCCATAAGAGAAATAACTTATTTTTCAAACTTAAGAGTAGACCACTAAAGATCATTTTCTAGCACTTTTTAAGGATTAGAATTTTTTAAATTAGCCTTAATATACATAGATCAATTTTTTTTATTATGGGTAGATTAGATGTGAAAAATAAATATAATTTTTGAATGTTTTTTTGAGTTATTAATATTTTTAAAGTTAAACTTATAAATATTATTTTGATATCATTTTTCATGTTGTTTAAGATAATATTTATCTCTTAATAATTTGTTTACTTATAACTAAGTAGAAATAATCATACTAAATTTTTGTTCTTTATATAAGAAATCTAACTAAAATTTGTTAACATGATTGACTAATTTTAACATGAAAAACTTATTTTCTAATAGTTATCTATGCTATGATAATCAAACAAATATTATATTCTTTCAAACTAATCAAGAAATTTATGAGGTTCATATAAAGCATCAAATATGGGTGATTTAACCTTTATATCTACCTATTGATCAGTTATAATTTTTAAGAATTGGTGGCATATATTATAACCTTTGGTCTACTCGTCTTATTAACTTAACTATTATAATTTCTAACCAATCTAACACATCATTAAAACTGGTTCCTAATCTTAATGACATGATAATCATAATGTATAATTAAAATATTAAAATTGTAATTTTATGTATTATTTAATTAAAATAGTAATACAAATAAAGTGATATAGATATAATTAAGTTAATTAAATAATACTTAAAGAAAAATATGTAACTTTTTCTTAATAAATAATATACTAAGAATAATAGCAAAGCAATTAGCATAATTGTCAAACATCTCTTGTTAGAAATTCAACTCAAACATCAAAACTAAATAGTTTTTTAGGGGTTAAAAGTATCGAAATGAAACTCTTCTTTAGTTGTCACTCGTATGTTTCAAGATGGGATCATTTAAAGTATGTGACCAAGTTTTCAAGTAGAGCAAAATATAATAAAAAGTGCAATCATAATTTATGAATTTGTAGTCTAATATGCTACTTTAAGTTGTGATATTTCTAATAAATGAAAGGAAATTACGTTTTAAGAAATTTGTTAATATCTATTCATTAACATGGAAATCTTTCATATCTCTTATCTAAGATTTGAAAATAACATTTTTTTGAATTAATTAGATTATCATAGTGATTGCGATATGACAAAGTGCTTTTGAACTTCTAAGATCATTTCGTTCAATAAGACAAAGCGAAATAGGATCTGATGTTAAATTGTAGGATGTGCAATAGTAGAAGTTTTGAGTGAGATTTGAACCAGTTCTAATACAAAAAGTAACAAAAGAGGGACTTGCTTAAAATATTGAGTTTGATCTAAATCTAATTTTGATGTTAAGATAATAGAGGGGTGTAGGACGAAAAGTCCTAAAATGGTTTTGAATCAAACTTTAATATGAAAATGATGAGGATGGCAATTGTAAATAAGAATTTGACACGAAATGTGCTCTAAGCAAAATTTTCTGAAATGTGCTTATTGAATGGTTTGATAAGAAGCTATAGACTAGTTGAATTTGGCCCAGTTGGTGATTCCGTTAGGTTCAAACTAGTTGGTTTGTTGTTTGGGCTAGGCTCCATACATGTGATTGTGAATTGGTCTGGATGCTTAGGGTTGAGATTGGCAGTGTGGGATGCATCGAGGCGAGCAATTGGGTGTAGGGGTTGGGTATGATTGGTGGCAAGGTTGTCACACACACAGGTGGTGACCTAGTGCAACTTGGCTCTAGAAGAGGCCCAACATGAGAATCACAACAAGCGGTGTAGTAATGGATGTTAAACTATGACACGTTTGTTCAAGTCGAGATTGGTAGTGCAGCTTTTGGGTTCGTAGGCACATATCATTTAGGAGACGTGGGTCAGCAAGAGGTGGATCCAAGGTGGTGTTGTGCATAGTTGTGAGGATATGTGTGGTTCATGCTAGAGTTTGAACTATTCACTGCTATTGAGGAGGGGAACCTTAGGCAAGTGCGAATTGGCGAAGACTGGAGGAGTGGCAGTGATAGGTGGGAGAAGCTTTGGTGCAACCTACATGAGGGCTAAACTCAGATTGCAACTTGAAATGTGATAAGGCTATCATTTTTCTTTTGTGCATGTATGCATGATGATTATTGCAAGATATATATTATTACAAAGAATAATCCTAAATTAGAAGCAGGATAGCAAAAATACTTATAATTAATAAATAATAATAAAAATATAAAATAAGAAAAATATATAAAGATAAATAAGAGTTTTATATTATACATAATTCTTTATGACCTAATGACAACTTGAAGTATTAAATAACAAATGGAAATCCAAAAAAAAAAAAAAAAAAAAAAAAAAAAAATAAAATAAAATAAAAAATAACAAATGGAAATCCTAAATGGCGTTTTTGTGAGCCCTTATTTGCAATATAATCTATAATATATGGACAAATTAAACTTTTTGTATCTTAGGTTCTATTGGATCATCTTAGCATCATTTTTCTAATATAATCTGTTTTACATCAATTTGGTGTATCAAAATCCTTATAGCGAAACAATTTAGGCTTTTTTTTTATTGAAAATCTAATTTATACGTGCCATCCATACCATAATTTGTTATTAAAAATCAAAATCTTGGTCTTTAAAATAGAGGTTTAAGGTTTAAATCTTGGATAAAGTCATCAACCTTAAAATATGGGTAAAAAATTGATCAATGCACGCCATTATGAGAGGAAATTGGTGTTCTTGTAGATATAATTATCGTTGCTTTCCAATAGCTCTTGCTTTATACTTATAAAATGTTTTAGTATTACATAGCATATGTTATGACTCTGTTGGATTTTAAATATGATCATTATTCTATTTATTTCTTTAAATGCAAAACTAACAGTCTTCTTCATGAACTCATGTTGCAAGCCAGCTATAATAATTGTAAAATTATGGCATATTTTTCATTAATTCTAGAAACTTTTAAATATTTGTGATGCTATGAAACTTATCTTTTATATGAGGAAACGAAAGTTATCATGCCGACCTTGTTGTCACTTTCTTTGGAATAGAGAATCCTAAAATATAATTTAGTAATCTCATGAAAAAGCTAAAGCTTTTAGCATATCAACTTCGTTTCCTCATCAGTTAGCAAACTATTGTATGCCGTATCACATTTATTTTAATATCGAGGCACATCTTTCTATTGCCTTCATTATACCAAGTTGAGTTTCTTCATGTCTTATGCTTTTAAAAACTTTTTGACTCATATAGTAGTTGACCAGTAAGCAAAATTGCCATTTATTTTGTTCAGTTGGCTTTTTCAGCCACATGTTGGTCCTTCTCAAGGAGAAGTTTAAGAATGTGTGAAGAACCTCATTTGCCCCAATTTATTATCCAATGAAAATGTTTTATTGACAGACAATTGCTGATAATGAATGAGGTTATTACATCATTGGTGATACAATTATCTATAGTAATTGCTACAATAGTTTTATTGATATTCCATTCCGACAAGCAATGCAAAACTATGTTTAAAGTTCAACATACCTTGAATAACTAATCATTACTTAAACTATATTAGTGAATTACATAGCACACATGAATCATGCATGTATTGTGATATCATTGTCATACTTCCTTTTTTGATGGATGTTCACAAATCCATAATGAATGGAACACTTCATTGAAGACATTCTAATGTAGACATACCGCTAATCTTTCAAAGTTCATAGAGTTTTTAATATATCCAGCTTGTTTGTGATTTCAATCACCATCTTGATGGATGTTCACAAATCCATAATGAATGATACACTTCGTTGAAGATATTCTAATGTAGGCATACCTCTAATCTTTCAAAGTTCATAGATTTTTGATTATATCCAACTTGTTTGTGATCTCAATCACCATCTTGAAGAGTAGTTGAAGCTCTTAATGGATATTCATGCACTATGATAATGCTTGCAAGATCTTTTACGATGATTTCTTCTTGGAATTTAAAATTTTCCCAAGTTGAAAACATGAATCATTTTGACTGCTTATTAAGATCAATCAACTTTTGATTTTTCTCACATCTCTCCAAATAAACATGCAAATGTTTCTTCTGTCATCTTTACAATGCTCACATATAGCATAAATGTTGCCAATTTCAATGAACTTTTCAAGTCTTTAGCACAATTGATCTGAATTTTCTCGTAATTGTTGATTATTCTAGTATGAAATAATTCAATACGAAAAGGGTCATGATAACAATATTTTGTCGCAATGTCTGCTTAGCTCGAATATTGTTTAATTCAATGGGATGTGCATGATGTGATTCTTCAATTATCTTAAATATATAACAAATACTTTGCTTAATGTAACTTACAAATCATACATAGCAAAAGAGATGGTGCACTTATTTCTAAGCCTTCACATATTAATTGCAGAAGTTCAACAAAAGAAGTCATGACATCAATGTATTTGCATTTAGTTTGAAGCAAATAAACAATTCAATGACCACTGAAGCCTGTACTAATATATAATGTAAACAATCAAGAGATGTCAGAACTCAAAGCATATGTCTTCAATCTGTGTCGTTTAAGCTCAAAGCATATGCCTGTATGCCTGATACTTCATTTGAACTCCTGCAGAAAAGCTCCAAGGTTCCGTCGTCCATCGCGCTACAGGCCATACTACTGAGGCATAACTCTTTTGCTGCATCACTTCTTGAAGAGTTTTATAAGGTTTCTTGTTGGGCCAACCCACCTGGATATTTCTGCTATCAGCATCAACATCATTGGCTAATAAAATTCCCTTGTGTTGATTTGGGCTAGTATGATGCTACCAACACAATTTAGAATATATTTATTGATGCACAGATCATATGTTCTTCTATAAGATTTGAATTATACTTAGAAATTTCGCCTTGCAACCAGAAAGCTAGCCGCAGCTGGAGCATCCCAAGGACCCTGGAAGAGAGTAGAAACTTAAGATGGAGGCCATTTTGAACTGAAAGGTAACTTCTAGTTTTCATTGAATTAAAACCTTGCAACAATTGTCAAATTGGTGTTGTGTTGATGGTTTTTTTTTCTGTCAAATTAGAACCCGATCCAACTTTGATTCATTGCAATTCCTGACTCGAATTGTTTTGGTCCATTTTGACCCGTCTTCCCCATGTTTTAAAATGGAATTGCTTGCTTTTTTTCCCCTTTAATGGGACAAAAAAGAGTTATTTGTAGTGAAAGAAAATCAAATCAATATAACAGAAACGAGAGTAAAGCCAAAGGCATACAACAATAAGAACATGAAAAGTGATGTGAAGCTTTTGTGCATTTGGGTAGCTAAGTAGAAAGTGTTCAAGAGGCATTTTAGTTAAAATTTGATGTTTGGTTAGTTATTGGATGATATTTTTGGCTTTAATAATTCATTTTTGTTCTGTTTTTTATATGTTTATATATGTATATATGTATGTTATTGTATTTATTCTATAGTTTTTTTTCTCATTTTTTCATTGTTGCCAAGTGAAGAGTGATGAAAATAAATGATATGGATGATGTTGGTTGTCATTTTGTAAGAGAAATGTTTGGAGCATGGTGGTGGAAATGATCGATTTTGGTAGTGGTAGCAGTTGTGTAGATGGTGATGGCTAACTATTATAGGTGGTGGTTGGTGTTGATTAGTTTTAGCGGTTGTCAGTGTTGATTGCTAATGATGATGACAATGAATATTTATAAGATTGTAATTTCACATGGATAGTTGAGTATTATAATTTCAAAAATTTAAGAGATATATGATTCTATAGTTGATTAATTTGATTGGTTTTAAGAAGCTTTTATGTGGATACCTTTAGAGTTTGTATACATTATATGTTAGTTAAAGTTGATGTATTTTTTTTACTAAATTAAAAGAGATCTGTTGTCGTTAATAAAACTTTTCTTGAATATGATTAGACTAAAATGAAGTGAGTGGTTTATAGGACTTGTGTTATGTCTTAATGAAGTGTAGTTGGTCAGAATTGAGGTTTAACAACTCTTCTAAAAATTAGAATTTACTTATTAAGGGGATTGATATCTTGTAACTAAACAAGTTAATGTGAGTTTCATGCATTTTATGTGGAGGGAGTTGAGAAAAATTTGTTTAATCTTGTTAGAAATCACTTAACAAATAAATTCAATATGAAAATGCTTTTAAATTTGCATCATAAATAGGTAATTGTCTACATTTTTTATTTTTATTTTTTATTAAGATAGGTGGAACCTTTAAATCTTCTAAATTGGTTAAAGAATGGGATATAAAGCCTGTGAAAACTATAATTAAAACAAAATGTGTCGAAAATTTTTCCCTTAAAATATTTTTGAAAATATTATTAAATCATTGGCCTATTTGATAAAGGACATTTGGAAAAAAATTATTAAAAGGAAAGCTAAGTGTAATAAAAAAAGATCTCCTTCAAATATAAGAACAGTATAAAAATTTAAAATTTTCTTATTTTTTAAACGAAGCGGGTCCCATTCCTGTGCAAGCAGCCACGGAGTTTTATTCGTCGACGTTAGGATTGTCCCTTCTTTTCGTTTTCTTTGCGATTCGCAAATTGACTTTCCAACCAATCAGGACTAACAAACTGATATAAAACCATTGGCTCCGATCCCAAACAAACCATGGGCCCATGAAATCAAGTAGGCAAACCCATCGTTAAACATGGACGGTCGATGAGCGTCATATATGTCTAGAAGCTTCCTGCGTACACCACGTCTTGTGGTCTCAGCCGCTCGATCTCGGAAAATATCTGCCTCGAACCATCGCGAAAGGATGACGTGCCATCTGTGCCTGTGGCTTCTGGAACGCCACGGCATTGTGGGCCCACCGATTCCTGCGGGGACATGTGGAGGCTCCGTGGAGATATTTTGATGGTGCTCGGGATGTTACAAGAGAAGAGGGAGGAAATGGGAGTAGGGGAGGTGAGGGATATGGCTTTGGAGGTGGAAGAAGCGGAGGCGAGATGGGAGAAGTTGCTGCTGAGGACGCCGGTTAGGGTACTGCTTGTTGAGAGCGACGATTCCACGAGGCAGATAATCGCCGCGCTGCTGCGCAAGTGCGGCTATAGAGGTTAGCGTCTTCTCGTGCTCTTTGCCCCTTTGTTTCGCCGATTCATGTTTGTTTGCTTGTTTGGGTATTACTATTTTAGTTAATAGCTGTTGAGAGCGGATTAGTATTTGTGAGGCCTTTCCTATGGTTTTGTTCATGGTTATTTTCTTTTCAGACAACTAATTTGGTTTGAGTTGGTCTTTGAAGAACTGTTGTTGATGTTTTATCCATTCTGACGAAGTAAGCAGGAAAATACCAGCAGGTTCTCAAGTCTTATGTTTTCCTTCCATCTTCTTTCCGTTTGGATGGCCTTTTTCTAGCATGTAACAGAATTTCTCGAAAAACTAGATTGGTTGCTTGAGACGCAGTATTAGGCTATCAAAACAGGATAGAAATGACACGATAGAATTTAGTAAGTCTCAAAAGGTCGCCATGGTCTAAGGTTTGCCCAACACCTCAATTGAAGCAATGGATCTTACATCTTAACTGTGTTAGCTCTGGCCTACAAAGAAAAAAAAAATATACAATGCCCGGAAGCTTTGACTACACCTTAGTAATGGCTAATAACCAGAAGCTTGGTTTTTATTAGCTGGAATGTCATACAGTTATTTTGAAAGGGCCAGGAGATCCACCTTACTACCATTGAATGTGCCCACATCTTGATTGTCATAGTTGGTCATGTGCCACAATTTGTACATATTGTGCCTGCACTTGCAAGGAGGCTGGACACTAAAACCAGTGTATAAGAAGATTTCTTGATGGGAGAAAATGGCATTGAAAATATTGAATTTCACTCTAGTTGACAAAATTTGCTATTGCCCCAGATTGCCTCTATTTCTAGACTTTAGCTATCTGCCTTTTTTACTTGTACTACTTAAAGCTAACAACTAGTCCTCTTGGACCTAACCATTCTCTTTTGAAACACTATCCTCCACTCTCTTCCATCACTATTCTCCAATGTTTGGAGCCTTACTTCCCCTGCAAAAGGCTCAATCTTGTCACTTTAAATGCTCGTTTGGTGCATGTAAATCTGATGTGGTGGCATTTGATGCATTGCTACTATCCAGTGGGACTTCGACAATTAACATCGTGGTCATGGAGAGCCGTCTACTTTTTTGTCATAACTTTTAGTTCTTTTCCATAGTCTTTTGGTATTTTAAAGTTTTATATGTACCTCTGTGTTATATTAGTTTTGATGCTCTAGGATGGGATACATTTCAGTTATCTATGGAGGTAGATGAGCACTACGTATAATTTATGCTGTCCTTATTTTCTAATTTGGTTTCTTATCGTTTGGGATGTGTTATGATGATGCTTAGCTATGCTTTTTGGAATTCAGGATTTCATTGGAACTCCTTTAGGTGATTCCCAAGTTGACTTGGATGCTCCCATAATGATAGCAAACTTTCAATGGTTCACACTATATTCGTTATTTAGTTGATTTTGACTAATAGTAAGCAATTTTGTCAAATCAAACTTATCAAATGGTATTTTTTTTTGTTGTTTTATTGAGTTTGTTAAAATAAAATAAGTTTTATCATTACTCTCTTTGATCTCTTGAGCTCAAGAAGTTTGGGATGACTTATAGTTGCAAGTCTTGGTAGGTGACCTTGCATTACAAATTCCTTAGACTTGATCAATTGACTATTATTTTGTTCTTTTTGGCTTTAAGATGCATGATCATCATCAACTTGTCCTTATTCCTATCTTATCTAGATGAAGTTACTTGAAAGCACTACACAAGTCACGAGTAACCATATTATTAGGTTTTATGAAGTTTTTTTTTTATTATAATACATCCTAGTAAGGTCATGGGGGTTCAAAATAAAGCATTATTTGTTGAATTTTAGAAGCCCTAAGTCAAACTATAAAAATTTTTTGGTTTTTTGTTCATTATTATTATGCTTGTCCTCTTACCGAATGACTTTATAAACACTTGAAATTTTGATGATCGAAAAATTTCTTCAAAATCTAAGACATTCATTTTAAAGTTTCGTTATATTTGTTTTTCTTCTTTTTTTACCTACCTTAAATTTAGTGCAATTCCTTCATAAATTTTTTGATTTTCCTCTTTTTATCTTTCATCTCTGTTGTCCACCACTTTTCCTATTTTTTTTTGGATCACAAATTCCACAAAAATTCTTTGTTGGATCTTATATTTTATTGTGTATTTGAAATACAATTATTGGATGGTCATTTCAAAGCTGGTTCCATGTTATTTGGATGCAAAAGGAGATTGTTTTTGGTGTTACAAGCAAAAAATATTCCTCCGCAATCACCTTTGTGGGCATTGCGTCACCTCATTTGTTAGCTTAGATTTCTTATTGTTTGATAGAATAAATGTAGAAGTTTTGATGCTATAAAGAATGAAGCCATGGTAGGTATATCCTTGCGAGAGGAATTGCATTGGCACTAGAGAAATGATCATTGATTTAGATGGTAGTGGGGATGGTTGCCATTGGTTGGACAAAGGTACTTCTGGCAACAGTCGACTTGGGATAGTGAGGAGCTGCATTGGGGATCATATCTTGTGGCAGCAAGCATTTGGGTTGCAAAAGGGGATGATTGCAAAGGGTTGCGACAATTTGGGGAAGTCAAACACAGTTTGGCCTTAGGTGTAGTTGAGGCGTTTTGTGGGAGGCATGGTTGATGAAGGGGTGTGCAGTTCAGATTTTGCAAGTGTCGTGGGAAGTAGGCTATAAGTTTTTTAGGCAAGGGTAGGTGTGTAATAGTTTTACAAAGGATAGCCATGAGGAGGCAAACAAGCGTTAGGTTGAGGAGCATTTGGTGGTGAGGCTAGTGAGAGGTCCTGGGTAACAGGATTGTGGCAGACATATGAAAGAGCAACGATGATGATGTCGATGGATGGCATGGTGGATGGGTTTCTGGTTGCGGGATCAGCTTGGCACGTGGAGTATCTATTGTTGGTAAGGATTATGGACGTGTGGTAGTTGAGGAAATCAAATGGGAAAGTCAGAAAGGTAGCCCACAATGAAGATTTGGAGATCGAGTGGGGTGCAATGGATGGAGAATGATTGGTGGTATTTGATCAATATTTAGCTAGGGAAACTGCTAGCCTACATCTTTTTGAAAGTATTCATCTGTGAATGCATGCACCCAAATAACTTAACAGGGTTCTTAAATTCACAAAAATCAAAGTCTTTCATTCATTTTTTGAAAGATTAAATAATTTACAAAGTGTAAGCCTAATAGCAAATAAAAAAGATTAAAATGACTTTCAACATAAAAACTAACTAGATTAATATAAAAATAATAAAATATATTCTGATGAAATATAGTGGGTACTTAATATTTGGAATAAAAACAAGAAACATTCATAGGTCTTATAGATGAATCATTATCATCCAATAAGTGATTTAGAGTTCTTTAAAGATGCTTTAAAAGTCTTTTCTTCATGCTTTTGTTTTGATTTACTTCCAAATTAATTCAGGGTGAAGATGGCAAGCTTTTCCTTGCAACTATCCTTTTGATGCAACCTTTTCTACATTAAGAACAATCTTTGTAAGAGCCCATGGCTCTCCCCTCAGTTCTTTAGATGGATTTGACAACTAGAAACATCCTCAGGCTTGTAATCTTTGTCAAGGTTTCCATATTTGCTTATATATCCTTTGGTTCCTCCATTTGAGTTTACTTTGAAACATGCTTAAAGTGTTCATCATTTGAAAAAAATGTTCATCTTTTGATGTTTGTGATACGCTAATTTGACAGAACAGTTGCATAAAAGAAAGTGAATGGAAAATAAAATTCTAAAGATAATTACATTTGCAAGAGGCTCACAATTTAAATTGAAGATAAGGAGCCCAACGATTGCTTATTAGGTGCAAGAATCACATATTTAAAGATTTCAATTTCAATGGTTCCATGCTTCACTAACCATCAACGGGAATATTCTTGTAACAGTGCTTCTACAACTTACATAAATGAAGGATTGAATTGTTTGGCAAAAAATTAAAATGTTTTATTTGGTTTTGAACTGGTCTAATCTGACACCATTAAACTTGTTGGGTTTATAAAAATACTTATGGTCTAATAGGTTGTCCAATGCCTTAACAGTCAGAGTAATGGTTTGATACAACGTAGTAGTAACCACTCTAGTCTACCAAGAAGGAAGGTAATACCCGGGTAACCCACCGTGGCAACTTCCTAAACGGTTGTGTTAGAAATGTAATCCTACCTGATTGTACAGGGAAGACCACATCATCGATCTTCTATCAATGGTGACATCAGGATGTTATGTTGAAAGTGCTAGGAGATTTGCCTTGCCAATCATTGAATGTACTCACTTCGTGATGGCCATCACGTGTGATACCTTGTGATCTGCACTTGTGATACCCATGCATGCATACCCCAACTACTTGCAAGGAGATCTAATATTAAATTTAGAGTATAAAAGACCTCTAATGGAAACAATGGACATGTGGCCTCAGTTTTCAAATTTCAACCAACAGCTTTCCTGCTTTGTACTATCCAAAACCAGCGGCCAGTCCTTTCAAACCTGCCCTTTTCTAGTAGAAACATCATTCTCCACTCTTTTCCATCAATACTCTCCATCGCTTGGAACCTTATTGCCTTGTAAACGGCATGAGCTTGTCTCCCTGAGGCCCATCTTACAGTTTACTAAGTTAATGAACTAAGTGTTTTTCTTGTTCAAGGAGGATGTTCGCATAGAAAGTCATATTCTTGTGTCTTATTCTTGTTTCTCTCTAAACCCTAACTCTCTAGGTACCACATATATAATCTCCGTTGGTGTGAGCCAGCCCTTAGTCATTCCTCCCTTTAACAAAAAATCCCACCAATATTGGCGTAATGTTTCATGTCTCTTTAGCTTGGCTTGTTTGATGAGGCAGCTGTGACATAGAGCAAATTGTTTTTTTTGGTTTTTAAACAATCTTAAAGTTACTTTTCAAAAAAACAACCCTCTTTAATTTCAAAAAAATATGGCACATTATCGTGATGAAAGTAAAAATAGTAAAGATTTTCTTCAGTTTAAGGGTTCCTAAATTGTCTTGTAGCTTATGTTATATTTTGGTCGGCATGCATGGGCCTTGAGATTTTGAATTAGCAATTGTAGTCAAACAAGAAATTTTTTGAGGTTGTGATTTATGGTCAAGTCTGTTTAAAACAACAATGGCATGATCGGTGTGAAGTACGATACATAAGCTATTTCTTAAATATAAAATTTATTCTTTTAAGAATAGTATGAATAAAAATGTTTTGAAGGTTTAATGGAACACTTTGCCTTCCTTACACGTATGTTGATTTTTGTTATTCCATGTTCACTGAGGGGCTTCTGAAGATTTTTCCTGTCTTATTATCTTCCTATTAGTCTGCTGTGCATTACTTTAGTTTTATAAGTTTTAAATGGTTTGAGCCAATTTTTCTCATGGTTTATTCTGCTAAGCAGTTGCCGCGGCATCTGATGGATTAAAAGCATGGTTGATACTCAAAGAGAAAGTCCAACTTGTAGATATTGTTCTTACGGATGTTGAATTACGTAATATATCGGGAATTGAACTTCTCGTCAAGATAATGAATGACAGAATTTTGAGGCACATCCCTGTCATAAGTATGATTCAATTGCATTACATGCCACTTTTATGTAACTTGGTAGATCATATTTAATATTTTCATCTCTCTCTCTCTCTCTCTTTTTTTTTTTTTTTTTTTTTGAATTCCTGCAGTGATGTCTTCAAATGATTCTATCAGTACTGTTCTTAAATGTATGATGGAAGGTGCATCAGACTTTCTTGTGAAGCCTATCAGGAAGAACGAATTAACAAATATCTGGCAGCATGTTTGGAGAAAGCAGAAGGTATTCTGTAGTACTCTGTCCAAACCCATAAGAATATTATTCTTTGTTATACAAACAAGAATTTGTTATTGACAAAATTTTTCATTTTTATTTATCAGTTGAGCTGTGAGAATGAATCGATTGGGTACAAGAGTGAAAATCACACAACAAAAAGGCTGAAAATTGAATTAGAAAATAATCTCCTTCTACTTGAGAAGGCAGATCATAAGCAAGATGACAGGGAATATTACGAAAAAGAAAGTGATTCTCAGGTAAGTTCTTTAATTTCAAATTTGAAACATTTTAGTTTGAGAATGAAAACTTTAAGAGTATCATTCCTTGAGTTTTTTAATTTCAGTTTTTGGGACATTTTAGTTTGAGGAAAAACACTTTAGAGTATCATTCCTTTTTACCCATGCTTGACTATGAATTTTAACTCGAGGCTATTATATGTTGAAAATGACAGTGCAGCTGCTAATTCCATCAATCATTCTACACAATGGTTGGATTTCCCTGGGGTTCTGTTTATGTTTCATGCTATCGGATTTTTGTCAGCTAAAATTTATGTTTTGCTATCTTTTAACTTTGCCACTTTATGATTTTTATTACTAGTAATAGCCAATTTTTTATTTGGTTTAACGCACATTTGGGTAATTCCTTTTTGGCTTCATTGAACGGACCAGCTCATCATAGATGGTTTGGTAGATATCCCCTTGCATCTGCATGCCTATGCTGGCCAATGCTTGTCGTTAATTATTACGAGTCTATCCGTCTGTTTAGATGGGTAGTTAAATTTTCCTATTCCGTTTTAAGCACCGTTACTTTTAAAAGTAATTTTTTAGTTGAAATTGTAGTTAACGTAGTTTGTTTTTTTGTTTTTCCTCATTATAACTTTTGTTAGTTGCAGTAATGTTGTTCTAGATCTTAGAATCTCTTTGTAGTCCTGCAGCAACTTCTGAGTGATTTAGCAGTATCCTTTTTAGTGACATCCTATTGCTTAAACTATTTGGGCAAAGTGTTTTTTTTTAAAACTTCTTTATAATTTAGTCGTTTGATTGTTTGTATCAAAAATCTAAGAAGGTTTAGGTGAATCAGTCTTTTGACTATTCCACCCCATATGAAATTGAAAACTTGAGCTTGACCATTTGATTCCTGAATGCATCTTCAAATGTATCATTCCCTTAGTTAGTTTCTAAAACAATAAAATTCCTAATTTTCCCTAGATTTTGAAGGAAAAATGTGGATTTGACCATTCAAGCCTTTGATTGAAACCTTAACCTATAGGGTTTAAATTATGGTGAAGTTCGATGAGAATTTTATGAGAAAATTACTTATGCAGTCAGCCATTGCCTTTTTGTGGAGGCATGCAGTTGATTATGGTGGCAAAGACTTCATTGTGAAACAAAGGAGAGAAAATCAACAAGATGCATGATATACTTGTATAAACATTTGTTTATAAATCATTAGAAGTAAGGGTTTTTACTTGCATATCAGTTTCAAAACTTAATTAAGCACTAATTCTTTAATATTATTTATATACATTTTAGAAGTATTATATTATTTATTCTTCACTCAAATCCTTAATATTATTAGTATATTATTATATATTGATTATTATTATTAATATACCACTTTTATATATATTAACTATGAAAATGAAATAGATTATATAATTCAATACATGTATGTCTCATGATATTAATTCAAAAGGTATTATTTAATTAATCAATAATAAAAATATTAATTGATAATTTCATTAAATCAAATAAAAAGTTGGTTGTATTTGACATTGTTTATTTATTAACATATAAGATATGTGTACTTAAAGAGTATGATTATGCAATCAAATAGAGTTTGTTATAATTAATTCTTTAGTTTTTACTTGTGTACAGTTATAAAACGTTGTATTTCATGACAACTACCTAATGTTTTAATTTTGATACTTTAGTAGTACTAAAAATTGATTTAATACTTTCAAAATATTATATTATTATCTAAATATAGCTTAATGTTTATATTAATAGAACATGGATTTTAAAAGGTTGTATTAAACTCACCCCACCTATTTTTAAAAAACTTCTAATATACTATTTCAATTAAATAATTTAATCTTAATGAACCTTGTAAAGCAGTGTATTGGGAATTATAATAGGTAATGAGCAACATATTTTTATTATTAAGGAATTGGGTGACAAATGTCCGGTATAATGTTTTGAATGTGATGCACAAGTTAGGTTAAAGAATTAGGTGTTGCATGTATAAAATGTAGAATTCATTTATGAGAATTTTATTTAATTTTTTTTAAAATGAATCTAAGATGCTAATACAACTCACATAAGAAGGAACATGGTAATAACATGAACTTAGAACAATTGAACTTTTGTATTAAAAATTGCACAATTAACATTATATTTAACAGAATCATAACTGCCAAGTGTATTAGGGTTAAAAACTTTTAAAACCCACCAAATTTGCCAACCTTCAATATGTGGTTTTGGTGGTCTGTTTACCATCAAAAGGCTTCTTGGTTAACAAAATTTTGTTTATAGATAGGAGGACCAATGTGTCCATCCTTTATATATGTCTTCTAGGAAATGGAATTTGTTGATTACAGAAGATGACACATGGCTTCCATGAGCAAGCCCTTAATTATAAATCCTTTTGAGTTCAAAGCTGGGTTATAGTAAAACTAGCTCCTTCCAAAAACAAGGGTTCCTTTGCAACCCAATTCTTTGGCTTAAACTTGAGCGGCAGTAATGGCAATATGAGGACATCTCACGGTGATGTTTGCTAAATTTTAGAGTATTTTAATAATCTTGGATAGTAAAGGAGGGTTTTTTTGCTACATTCATGCCAGCTCTGAATTGTTAACCATTTGTTTAGCTCTTTCTAACAATTCTGGTATAGTTTTATGCCTTGTTATATTCAAATACAATTGAAGCTAAGTGTCTGATGATAATTTTAAATTCAATGTTTTCTCCTGTTAAACAGGGGTAGTTGTCATCATCAGTTTTAAACTTGTCTACATTCTGTCTCCAGTTATTTGTGTATAGTTTGATGTGGCGTTTCATTATTGGCACTTCTTCTGCAGAGTTCTTGTACAAGGACAGACATGGATCATGAAAGCAAATGCAAAATGAAAGACAAGGTCAAGTTCAAGGGTTCACAACACCAAGGTTTGTTTCTTTTTGTTGAATAATTAGTAAGGAAAATGAAGTGAAAAAAATATATGTAACTTGTTGCAACTACCAATTTGTGTAGCTAATGTATGACATGGACATGTATTATTTCTATTAATTTTCCTTCTTAGTTTTGACATTCCAATTAGCTTGCGTTTGAATTACTGATGGTACATTTATTTTGTGTTTGGAATTACTACGAGGCAATGAGCAAATTAACTTGGAAATAGAAAATGCCGGTGAGCATAATAAAAAATGATTTAGGTAACCTATGACAGTAAAATAGTCAAAAAGAAGAGAGAATACAAGGAATACTAGATTTACATATTTCATCTCAAGTTCGTCCTACATGATTAAGTGAGGTGTAAAGATCCTCTATCAATGATCATGAGTGTGAAACACTCAAGATTGCAAGAGGAACACTTCCTTTTACTCATACACTCATTCTAATAATAAAGAATATTAAACTCTCTTAAAGCAAAGTAAATAAATTGAAGAGATTGAGTAGGAATATGGAAAGCAAAAAAACACAAGTTCTTGTGGCTCTGTACAACTACGCCTATATCTAAGTGGGAAAAAAAATATTGCCTTCTCTTTTACTCCAATTTCTCATATGAGAACAAACAAGAATGCTGTCTTACTCAAAAGAGAAAAATCACTTCTTGCATACTCATCTAAAAGAAAACTTCAAAGAGAGTAGCTCTTCTTCAAGAATACCTGTTAGCTATCAATTTTTCTTGTATGCACCTTAATGACTTACATCTAATTTTAGCTTGCTTGTGGTGTATATTTATTGTTTTCAAGATTATGTTATACCACTCTTTTCGAAACTGAAACTAAGATTGTTTTTATACTTAAGTCCATTGTAATCTTTTTGTGTTCTGTGATGGTACAATAGTTGTGTGATAACACACATAAACTTGTGATTAAACGATTTTTTGGAAGTTGAAAATATTGCCTCTAGTAATTATCCATGTTACTGCTTTGGCTTGTTAGACTAAAAAAATTGGCTTTAATTTAATAGCTACATTAAAAAGGGCATATGCATGGTATTCCTTGTTGGGCATACACCTAAATTTGGTCCTTGTACTGCAGGTGTTGTAATTTTAGATGCTAATATGCAACTAGAAGGAAACCTTAACGGGCAAGAGCTGAACCGGGACAAATTTTCTTCTGGAATGTTTCACCTTGTTGAAGCCAATAACGACCAGTCGCAGCATTCTTGTAATGAGAAATCTTTATCTAATTGTGAAGCCAACCTTCTTGGCAATATAAATTTGAAACAGAATTCAAGTTCCACGTCTATTGTTGACCTATCCTTGGAAGGATACCACGATACTGTATCCAGTAGGCAAGCAAATGATGATTCAAATAGCTTGCACCATTCGAATTCTTCTGCCTTCTCATTGTGAGTACATGATCTTTACACTATGTTTGCTTGCAAATTGAGTGTTTAGTTTGGTGATGTTTACCCAGATGATTAACTGCATTAACAATGCTGAAAATTTATACTGTTTATTACTAAATTTCTGCTTTAGGTTTGAATATCGTGTCCCAAGAATGTGAAAGTTTATGCTTATTGATTAAGATGTTTCTTCAATACATAGTATTTACCTTGTGTTTTTTAACTCCCTAGAAATTATTCTGTATAGAGTACTTTGTGCATATTTTCAATTTCCGTTACTATCAATATTTGCTCATAACAATCAAAGATCCCAATGATCATGTTTTCTTGGATGCGCATTCCCTACAGGGAACAATGAACTTGTTGGTTTCTCATGGTACTAGCAATAGATCTTGTATTTGATAATGGAATTTTCAAAAGGAAACATAAAATTTATTCAATAATTCTTTAGACTCATTGTTTTTGTTTTGTAAAAACAAATCCTTGCTATTCACTATTTTTAGCAATTTTTAATCTCCTTGTTTGCCTAGTGAGCTGGATCTGTAATAATTCTTGTTTGAAATGTCTAGTACATGTATATTTGTGGGGCTTGGCTGGCAGTTCAAAGCTCATCAAGGGTGTAATCTAGAGTACAAATCAGTATTAAACAAGTAATTTGGGGATTAAGGGCTGCTTTGATGCTGGTTTTGCATTTTGAAAATAGAGCTATTAAAAGATAATGTTAAATAATCGCATAAAAGGTTTTTAGATGTTTGGCAGAACTAAATATTTTGTAGAAGATGCATGGCATGCTTTTTGGCCAAGGAAGTTCCAAAGGCAGTTCAGAAGTGAGCTTGATCATGATGTTCAATTAGAGTACTTGGTTTTGGGGGATAATTTGATTCGCTATGGAGTATGATGATAAATAGGTTTTGAAATTAAGAACATAGGGTCAGCAGAAGAATTCTCTTTAGAATCCCAGTGCAAAGTTATTATAGATCGTTCACAATTCGTGCAACTCTTTTAACATCAAATTACTTGTGCTGGGAACTAATGTTTCCCATTTAGATATTTATGATAAGTCCATTGGTGAAAATTCCTTGGCCATATCCTTCAAATTTGGTCTGGTCCCAATTATGCTTTTTCCAGTGGCTTCTGGTTATGCTACTAATCCAATTAAATTGGTTGTTATCAAAGGGATGACAAAGGAATAAAACCCTAGCAGCTTTATTATGCATGCTGCAGAAATAAGATGGAAACACTATCCTTATTAATTTAGAAAGCTTGCATACGAGTATATATGAGCTAAATGCTTGAAATAACGAAGATGGAAACTTGATATTTTTTAGCCAACAGTGGCCTTTGTGGTGTCGAGCAGACAGTTAAGATGGTCAAGAAAATTTCAGAGCAATGTTATTAAATGACCATGTTTAGGGAAGTCCTTTTGTAAAGCCGACATTTAGTAAGAGAAAGGTATAGTATTAATGTATTGTAGTTGACAAGGGGGGCCAAATGAACAAGGCAAATTCATTAGCTACAATATAGGAAGACCAATAGTAATAAACATACTCACTTCCACAAGTGGAGATCTAATACTCAAAACAATCCTCAAATGAATATATGAGAAACTAAGTATGGCATAAAGAAGAGAACAAAACCAAGGATGCCACAAAACTGAAAAGCCTACCATGATCAAAATCAATTGGTAAATATGATCAAATCGCATGAAACAATAAAGATATAATCAACTAATAAGAAGAGCCAGCCTCACTTAAACATATGCTACTTAAAGTTTGTCTTCAGATAATGGTGAACCTTAATTCTTCCCATAACTCTTTGTGGATAATCAGGCCAGAGTTGATTCCCCTATCAAAATTTCTAGCATTCTTCTCAGCCCATAAAACATATAAAAATTTGCAAAGTCAAATCAGGCCAGTAATTCTGTGACAAAGTAGGTGGAATTGGTAATGGATATCTATTAGGCGAGGCCATCAAGGAATCAAGTGAGGGTTAGTTTAAAGGGGATGATCTAGCAGATCAGGAAAAGAGACATTGATTGATGATGAGTGCATTAAACATGAAGATTGGTTTGTTGGGAAATCAGGATCATCAATATTAAATGAATCAAGAGATAAGAAAGGATAATTCTAAGCTATTTCATTGTGTGATAAATGCAGCTAGAATTGATGTCCATATAAAACATTTGGACATTTGAATTAGGGTATACAAATCCAGAACTAAAAGTTGTTGGGAGTCTATGCCTTGGTGATCAATATTGGGGCTCCAAAAGGTGCATTTTGTTCGATGAAACCTGCTTGATGACGAGGAAAGGCTTAGATAAATCCTGAGGATCTTCTAGAACTTATTTTAGATAATAATTGAATGTTTGGCTACCATATTTTTAGCGGAATTGCTTTATTTTTATTATTTTAACTTTTAAAATTTTGGATTTATGTTTATAAATATATTCCTAAAGATGAACAATAGGATGACCCAAGAAATGTTAGATTTGAGAAATCAAAGCCTAGTTTTCTCTCTTCTTGAGTATGTCACCCTTGTACTCCTTTAAAATTCAGGGTTGGGTTTAGGATTATTGGCGTAGAAGATTGTGAGACAAATTTTGAAGAAAAAATACATTTATTCTAAAAGAACATGTGTCGCATAAAAGTTTTGGCATAATAAATCATCACATCCATCTACCCTCCACTGTTCTCTATCTTTTATAACCTATCACACTTGGACTTGAAGAGATAATATGGATCACTTAAAATTCACTTAAGCTTTGTTTGTTCCACACTTCTAAAACATTGCTTTTTCAAAAATCTGAGTTTTGAAATAAGGTCATGTGTTTCGTTGAAGCACAAAAAACAAAATATCATTGGGTGAAGAGTAGATCTTTTGAGCTCTTGAGCATTGAAAAATTCACCATAATCTCAAACCAAAAATGTCAGATGATGATTTTGTTATCTTATAATAACAATTATTTCATTTAGCGTTTCATGATAATGCATTATTAAACACAGTTTTCTCAATAATACTATATAACAACACTGTTTAGACCAACTTATTCTCTAATAAGTTCAATGTTCAATAACAATCATATCAAACTAATCCTTGAAGCACTTAACTAATATGCTGTGTAAACCTTAAACAATTTATTTGAAGGAGACATAGTGGAGCTTGGAATGTTGCCGTGCAGGCTAAAGGATAAATAAAAATTCAACTCCTAATCAGGCTTTGTTTGGTCAGTCAATCAACACGAGATGCAATATGGATAAATGGTTGGTGGCAAAGAACGATATATTAAACAAAATGTGATCAATATCCTCTTGTGTGGAGTTGTAAACGTTGCATAGAAGATTTTAGTAGATCTTCTTGAAGGAAAGAATGGGTGCTATCTTTGTGAGCAACCTCATCGTGAATCAGCTGCACAGAACTTTTACTTCATCCCTAATAGAGAACTGTTTACCTGCAGCATTATTTTTATATAAGCACTTATCTAACACAGGAGTACGTCTAGATAAATTTGTTGTGCGTTAAGCAAATTATTTAATTCATGAGCAGAACCTATATACAAAATCAAGAGTTGTAACTGCTTTTCTTTTGGAACTTGTTGCATTTAATATTTGATTGTTTTGAATTATAGGTCCAAATTTATATTTGAATAGTTGTTGAAGTATTCTTTTAACAAGACTTTATCTGAAATACAGACTAGAGATAGTTAGATGACTTGTGCATTTAAGTTATAGAAGTAGATGCTCAAGTAAGAAGACAAAATTTGTTGCAATTCATCTGTACAAATTGGGAAGAGACTGAAAACAAATGAACGAAGATAGTAGCCTTGTTGCAACCTTAATTTGTTCATTTCTCTATATCAAACAGTAAATGAGTATGTGTAGCCGGTTAGTCAACAAAGAAGTTAACAAAAACACAAGGAAGCTTATCACTGGCGTGGCTGTTTGTTTAATTCACTGCCTCAGTAGTCCCTACCCAGAATTTGTTTAGGCTCTTAAACGGCTTAGATGTAAATTTTGAGCTCTATCGTTCTTAGCTTGTTTCTGTTCCTCTATTTATTTGAACTTTGGTAGTATTATCTTGTTGTGTAGTTCATTGTTGTATGTACACAACCATGAGTAGCTGGGATCTGCGAATGATGTTAATGACTGCATGGTTTTAAGTGCTTACGGATGTCCTTAAGACAGTAATTTAGTATGAGCTTGTTTCACTGCTGTCTGAATCCTATATTCTTTCTTTTCAGATGATTCATTCTCTATCTATTCATCTATTCTTTCCCCTTCTCATGCAGGTATGATAACAGCAGTAGGGGGGCACTTGAATTGTCAAAGCTAACCAACGTTCAATCTCAACATATGGGAAGTAGTAATAGTTCCATTGAACTGTCTCATGATCCTTCTGTTTCTAATCCTCTACAGTATAATGAATTGAATTCTAAACCAGAGGAAACCAAGCCCTTTTGTGCTGCTCTTCCCAGGCAAGATAGGTTGGCATTTCAATCTACTCCGATTCAGTTAATACCCATCCTCGTTCCTGTAGGAAGCATGCCCTTTAATACCCCTTTGTCTAATTCCTTTATACATCCCTTATTCTATCCACAATCATCTCTTCCTTTTTGGAGTACAATGCCATCCATGATGCAGGATGCTTTTTACCAATATCCCTTCCATCAATCTACTTCTAAAGATTACAAGCCTCTGCAAAATCACCCTCCTGAAGATTATTGTCACAACACTCAAAATTTCCAAACTCATCACAGCCAAGAAGAGACTACTGAGCCAGTGGACAAACAAAGGCATGTTTCGATTAGCAATGGGGATGCTAACATCATAGGCAGAGATACAGGATGTCATCTGAACCAGAGTGAGCCAAGTGGTGTACACCATGGAAGCCATGAGCATGTCACAACAATGGGTGTTTCTGAAGCAAGTGTGCTCTCTGTCGATGAGGAAGGCAGCCACACAGATGTAATCAATTCAGAAGGTGCAGATTGCTTTAGCCAAAGACAAGCTGCATTAGCCAAATTCCGGTTGAAGAGGAAGGATAGATGTTATGCGAAGAAGGTATGCTATGCACTATGATTTTTATCTTCAGGGATTTTATTGAGCTCATCTAAATTGCAAGCATGGAAGATTTAAGTTTGGTTTGGTGTAACTTGTCCTAAATATTAAACAGATGACTGAAACTAGTTTTAAACAAACATTATAGTTGAGCATTACTAAAATGTTTTGCATGATAATCTGATATTGGAAAGCATTAACTTCAAAAAATTTAACTAAATTATCTTTTGATTTATAGTTAGAAATTAAAATAGATAAAAAAAAATATCAAAATGATCTAATGAAAGGCCAATGGTGAGCCCCAATTACTTGGTAAATAAATAGAACTATTAAGTTGTTTGTCACAACTTAAAATAACAACTAAATGTGCTTAAACTAGGTGATATGTGACCTTCAAATTTTTCATCACATATTCATTAGCTAACATTGCATCTTACATTTTTTGACTAAAATATGCAAATTTGCAATATGTACCCCAATATTTCTCTTATCTGCCAGGCTTTTTGCATGTTTCAGCTGTACATTAAGATTTATCACCAACCTATGCATTGAAAACTCTTTGCATCATCTTAATCTATTGTTTCCTGGTAATATTCAAACTAAAGCATGTATAAAGAAACAATTCTACATATAACTAGGTAGAAATTGTTGTTGATATTTATCATCCCATATAGCTTTGTGTTGCACTCATTGAATCCCTAATGTCCCCAAATCATTATTCCCTGAAGATTTGCCTATTTTCCCCGGGCATTTCATTCTGGAATGCTACAGTTCCTTAGACCTGGAAATACTAAATCTTACCAGTTTTGCTTTCTTTTTCAGGTGCGTTATGTAAGCAGACAAAGGCTAGCTAAGCAACGTCCTCGAGTTAAAGGACAATTTGTTCGCCAAGTGTAGCGAGTCCTGCCTTGGTTCGGTGGTGCAGCCGCTCGATGTAACCACCGCCGGACATCGACAAATAGTTGTAGATGTCCAGCTTGCCAGGTAGAGCATCCAACTTGTTTAACAGATGAAAGATGAAGCAGTCACATTAGTGAATTAGATATGTTGTATTGCTTCAAGTAAATCATAACAGTTTACACCATATCAAGATGATGGTCGACTGGGTTATCAATCCATGAGTTGAGAGCTCGTAGGATAAGTAGAAGAGAGACAATAGAAATTTCACTAAATTTTAGATTGCTTTTCTTTTTCTTTGCAACCCCTTTCATGTGTTTGTAATTATGATGTAATCAGTTGAATAGGTCAGGTGGTTTAGTTGCCAAGCTAAAGATGGTGGATTAATGGATGCACCTATGGTGTCACATTGTATCGGCTATTGGCTTTCTTTGTGAATCGATGTCTCTACCTTGTTGGATGTCTCTACCTTGTTGGATGTTCGGTTCTAGTTGAACTAAATTTGTTTGCGTGATCGTCGAGCATGCATTATAGGATAACAACAGATTTGCATACAAACTATGTTGGAAAGTTTGTCGTAATTGAATCACTTAGGGAACATGATTTTAGTCATTTTATTTTTCATGCTCAATGATTGGGGATTAGGGATTACTTGATTTTATGGAGCATTAAATTGGAAAGCAAGTTTCAAAGCAAGCAAACATGAATCGCAAGGAATGAAGAATTGAATCTACGATACAATCGAGTTGATATGATCAAGAAGATAGAAAACTCACAATTGCATCTTAAAGTCTAAATACCCCATTTTACTAATTTTCAAAAAGGCTAAGCTACTTAAAAATATATATGTTAAAGGATTTTAATTGGATGTTAAATATGTAGATGAATGTCTATCATAGAATATGTAAATTATAATATTGCATAAGGCTTCCAACAATTGAATTGAATGGAGGTCTACTATAAAAATTCCAATAATTTATTAGGAAAAATAAAAGTAAACATTTTGATTTATTCAAGAAACAACCATTTTAACTTTTTAGAATATATGATTAATATTTAGTGATAAATTGCGATTTTAACATACGGTTAGAAAACAAAAAAAAAAAAAAATATCTATATATATATCTTATACATCGAGACGGTTTTCGTGTTAGGTACATCGGATGTCACGAAGAGTTTAAAAATAATTTGATGTCTATATATATATATATATATATATATAAGAAATTAAGGCATCGTCGCGGCGGCAAGGCGAACTGGGGTCTCTACTTTTCCTCTGAACTAATGGAGAGGCGCGAAGCTCTGATGTTTATTTTTCTCTTCTACTTCCTGGGCGGCTCGCTTTGCCAGGGCAGTATTCCTGCGAGGTACGATGGCTTCCCCTACGGAGTCGAATCGGGCATCGGTAGCAACATCTTCGTGGAAGCCTTCTTCGATCCCTTGTGCCCTGATAGCAGAGACTCTTGGCCGCCTCTGAAGAAAATTCTCTCAGAATATTATCCTCACATCTTCTTCGTTGTGCACCCTTTCCCCCTACCGTAAGAATCTCTCTCTCACGGCAATCGAAGAAAAAAATTGTTTCCATATACGGATTGTAGGAAGCTGAGCTTCGGTTACACAATTTAAAGAAATTTTGTTTGGCTTTCTTAGTTTGCTTTGGATTGTTTCGTTTTAGTTGCTATTAATTTTCTATCTTTTTATTTTATTTTGGTGGTAAATTTCCATCTCATACCTAGGAAATACATGCCTGGTATTATTGTCGGTATACCTTGTATTCTTATGCATTGAGAGCATTTTTAAGTATTTTTTTAGTTGGCTTTCTTGCTCAACCAGGTTCTTTCCTATAATTAATCTAAACATGGCACATTTCTACTCAATTGTCTGTATTAACCTCAATGTAACAATCTGAAGACACGGACCCATTGATGTATCAAGGAACAATGCAAACTAGATCGTGAGTAAATCCAACTTGGGATGACACAATTCCCCTTGTTTGCAATAGTGTTATGATGGTTCATAAGCAGATGATGGCCAAATTTCATAATAAAAATGGTGGCTATAATTATATGCTTGTAAATTAGGGAACTCATGTAAATCCATGATGTTTGCTTGCCAATCCCCATGCATGCTTCACATTTAATTCGCATAACTATCACATATTAGAAATGATGCACTAAAATATCTACATAAGTAGGAGTGAATTATAACTTTATGTAGAGCTAACAAACTGAACATATCAAATATAAATTTAGCAAATTTTTTTTATAAATACTATTGAATTATTTTTTAAAGGTCTTGTTAAGTTTTGAAAGGTAGTGGTATAAGAAATGAGATAAAGTAAAGATATCAAGATATTTGAGCCATCTATTTTAGCCAATCAAAGCTTAGCTTTAGTGGGGGCAAATGGTTATAAACATTGAGGTGAATATTGCCTTTTTCTTATAGCCGACACTCTAGAAGGCTCTAGGAGAAGAAACAACATGAGAATGAACACACAATATCTCGACATAAAAACTATTCTCTACGGCCGTCACTCATCTTTTAAGTACTTCCCCATCAAATCTTTGTTTTGCTCTCTCCCATCTTGTAATTGGAAGGAAGGACCCTCGTCTCTACTCACCAAGATAATTGAAGTTTTCTTCTACTACAACAATTTTAGTATTCCCCAATTTTAAGAGTTTTTTTGTGTCAATAGATTCTTTGCTTGTAAAGCTTGTTGATGAATTCATCTCTCTATCTCCTTCCCATGTTTTCTTATCTTCTTGAATTGGTTTCTTTGCAAGAGTCCCACTCTAAAATCCAATTCCCCTCTCCACCTATATTTTCTAAATCTAAGCTGTTCTTCTCCCACACAATATAGTTGTGCACACGCATGCCTCCATCATCTTCGGTGTCAACAGGTGCAACACAGATTTAGTTTCTCTTGTTCTTTGAAATACAAATCAGTATTTGAACTTGGTTAGCACAAAATCACAACTAGCTAGATATTTGTTATCCAAGAGCTTGGACTTCATTTTGATTGGTTGTATCAAATTTGTATTTGCCATGTTCAATTAGAGCTTCATTTGCTTTTGCAAGGGAAATTCATCATGTGTATGGAAAACATCCTATGCTTAGGTTGGTGTGGAGGTATCTTCCAAAGGGATTAGGCAATTAGGAAGTATTGGCCTTTGACCTTGGGGCTTTTCTAACAAGATTTCTATTTTCCAAGTCTAATCTCTTAGATTTGATGCTTTTCTGATTGGTCATAATTTTAAAATTAATATGATTACATTTTTTTTTTTTGGGTGTATTGACTTTCTTATGAAAGCTACTATGTATTAATGACTTTCTTATTGGAACTCCATATGCGGTTTCCCTGTCGCAAATGCAGATATCATGATAACTCTTTTGTTGCTTGTCGAGCTCTTCATACTGCAAACAAGCTAAACGTGTCTGCCACATACCCTTTACTGGAGTTGTTTTTTAAGAACCAGGTAAATACTTTTCTATCAATCTCTTATGAAATTCAATTCCTTCTATGTTTTGATGTTCAAATTATTATTTTGCTCTTTACTTCAGCTACATTATGTTTTCTTTCACAAGTAGGTTGTTCATGATTGAGTTTCATGGATAGATGGCATGATTATCGTTTGGATTGCTTGGATAAAATTTTTGGACCAGTTATTCGAAGTCAACCTTGTTATTCATGGTTTGTTCTAATTGAATTTAAAATGTTAAATATTTTTACGTAATTGTTCTTCATTTTCTCATTCATATGTTCACAAAACTTAATGAAAATTGACCTTGAGAATCTTTCCTACATCTTGATTTACTGCACTGTTATTTGTTTCTTCGTATTTCTTATTTATATCTTAGGATTTCAAGGTAACTTGAAGGACATAGTGCTTTATTATAATGTAGTCACCTTTGTTCTCATTTATTTTTGCCTGTATTGTTTGTTTCCTTAGTTGAACTTTTGGAATTGTTTCTTGATTGAATTGGCTAGGTTTCTATTTTTTGTTCCTTGTTTATAAGATTAGTTAGTTTTATAATTTTTTTTTTATTTTTCTTCTTTGGAAGGCCAGTATCTCTCAAAATATAATATATATTACTTTAAAGAATTAAAGATGAGTTATTGTTCTTTCATATGTTTTCATTAATGTCTAATATTCAAGCTTCCTCATAGCCTCTGAAAAAGTTAGTTCATCTGTCGAGATCATCCTGAGTTCCATTTATCATGTAGGAACCATTCAAAACACTTCATTCCCCATTGATGGTCATAAATTGAACTAGCAAAACCATAACTAGTCTTAATCTATGATGGGTTCATTTGCCAAAAAGTAAAGGGTGGCTATGTTAATAGAGCCATAGTTTAGCTGAAGAAGAAAGATCTAACATTCAAAGTGTGGAAGTCCAAGAATAATATGAACATGTCTTAACTTATTAATTTCATGAACATTGAAATTGGAGAAAACTTACATTGTGTGAAACTAATGAGTAGGTATACGTTAGCTGCAAGAAAGGCTTATTCACATGTCAAGAACGCTTTTGAGTTATTTGAAATTCAATTTATTCTTTATGACAAGTGGTAGGGAGATTTTTCCATGATTCTATATTTCAGCATACCTAGTCGATTGTGACAATGGTCAAATATTACAAGTGGGGAAGCCTTGGGGATGGATTGACATCCATGAAAATAGTTAAAAAGAAACAATTATACAAGATCTTGAGTGGATTAAACAAAAACATAGGCAAGCACAAGGGAAAATTTTGTCAATGCAAACTTACTTCATGTCTATTTTGGTGCTTCTTGAAATTTGAAAGAAAGAAGTAGGTAAATGAGTCTGTTGTCTGCAATGAATTTGTAATATCCTGGAAAAAAAAAAAGAAAAGAAGAAAGGACACACGGGCGTCGGACGCGAGGCGATCCAACGACGCCGCGTGCGCCCGTATGACCCGATCCCGAGGGAGGAGAAAGAAAGGGAGAGGAAGCCGTGCGAGTGATCCCGTGCCGAGACCATGCGAAGCAGCGGAGTTTTTTTTCCCGCAGCAGTCTCCGTCCCGACGAAAAAAAAAATCGGAAGAAGGGAGTAGTCCGGCGGCGGCGATTTCAGGTCCCGAGCTCAGCGACGAGGGGAACCGGGTAAGTCCCGAGCCATTTTCTCTCTCTTCCCGAGCGGTTTTTCTCTCTTCGAACCATAGAAGGGAAAGTTTTTTTTAGAAAGGTTTTTTTTACGGGATTTTTGGGATTTTCGGGTTGTTGTGTAGCCCTTCTCCTTTTTGCATCCCGAGCCAGGGAAACCGCGAACAGCAAAGGGGAAAAAGGAATTTATGCGGTGCAGCCCTTTCTCGTTTTCCGTGTCGAGAAAGGAGGGTTGCATGCGAGTGTCGGCTTGATCCGAGGGGAATTTCTGAATCGTGCAGCGGTCGGCGGCAGCCTCCGTGTTAAAAAGGGGGGAGAAATTGAAAAGAAGTGTTGAGTGGCGAAGGCTGCATAAGTGTGAAGAAAGCAAACTCTGACAGGTAATTTAATGTTCATTCTGCAGAGATCAATTACCTGTATGTTGCAGCATTTAAAACAAATTTTGATAAAAATATATTGATTTGCGATTTCAGCACCCTGTAATTGAAATAAATGAGAAGAAGAGGAAGGGGAAGGGGAAGAGGCCAAAGAATGGCAGGACCCTCAGGACCTCAGGTAGGTGAATTTATTTAAATAGTAATGTAAGTAGTGATTGTTATTTTATTATAAAAGCATGGCTTTGAAATATTATGGCATTATATGAAAATGAAATGAGAATTTGCAATATGATACTATGGTATAGTAAAATGTAAAGCATGCCAAAGAAAATGTGTAGAGGTATCGATTATGCCTCTTAAAGGGTTAAATTCCCTAAAAAGAAAAGTAAAAAAAAAAAAGGAAAAGAAAAGAATTGACCCTAGATCGCATCCCAGTAGTCCCCGGACATATGAGCACCAGCACAGGATGCTGGGCATGATGAGATGGCATAGAGACCTCCCCCGCATTGCTAGTACTTTGTGCAGGGCTGAGTGCGGAGGGATATGATGAGATCGAGACATCTCGTATATGGCTAGCACTTTGTGCAGGGCTGAGATACGGAGATGGTCCGACGTGATAGAGATCGAGACATCTCGTATATGGCTAGCACTTTGTGCAGGGCTGAGATACGGGGATGGTCCGACGTGATAGGCTTGGCCAGCCACGATATGCCTACGGGCAATGGTCTCTAGATGAGATAGATGTCATAGAGATGTGATATGATATGATAGGGATGGGGGATGTGGATCATGGGGAAAGTCTGGGACCCAGCAAGAAAAGAAAAAAAAATGAATAAGAAAAAAAAAAGAATTGAAAAGAAGAAGAAATGAATTGCATACTTTGCTTGATTCATTGCATGCTGATTTCAGATTTATCTTTGACATATTTACATTTGAGATAAAGCATGTTGTTGGATATTCATCATGTTATATCCTTGTAGCCATAGCATTCACCTACTGGGCTTTATAAGCTCATTTCCCCTACTTACATTACAGGACATGCCACTGATTCACAGAGAGAGGGTGCTTAGGATGGTATGGGACTTTGTACAAACGTATCTGTTATTTCGTTTTTTGTAATTTTTGTACAGGATTTCCCAAGTGACAGGTATGCATATATTGAAGTTGCTGTTGATTATAAAGGTAACAGTTTTATTTTGTTTGCGTCACCCTCGCCTAGTTTTACAGTTGTGTCCTCAATTATATGCTGCTATGCTCTGATTAGCTGATTTTATCAGTAGATTATAGTGATAGTTTAGGCGGGGCGTGACAGAATTCACTTAACAAAAACAACAAATTTCTTATTTGAGGGAACCAATAATCCAAAGAGAATAACTTAAACATTCAATGGGCACTTAAGTAGATATAGAAGCAAGACAACACAAATGAGGACACCAAATAGAGTGATCAATTGTTGTGTGTGTTCTTCAAGTACATGCTTTTTTATTCCATCAACTCTACCTTTATCTTCATGACAACCATCAATATTCAAAAGTGCCATTGGTTCAGCTACAATTTATTTTTTTATGACATTGCACCCACCAAAATAACCACATTATCTATCTTAACAATAATAAAATGAAAGCTTAGGTTGTTGATGAACTCTTGAGATTTTTTATCGAGAATCTCAAATGATTATTCTTTCCATATGTTGTACATATAGGTTATTTGGAAATTGATTTTTTTTTTTTTTTTTTTTTTTTTTTTTTGGGTGTTTGCATGTAAGAGTTTTCAATTGGACTTTGTTATTTTAACTTCTACTTTATTGGTCATAGGGATATCATTTTAAATTGGAGATTTGTTTGCTTTGTTCACTATAGTATAAGTTTAAAAATTAACTAATTTAGATATTTTTTAGGTATTTTATTAGTTTGTTCCTATAATAGACCTCCATATATTTCATGGGACATTTTTATTGAAATATTGATGATGATAGATGAAGTCATCTCGAGTGTTTTAGGCTTTTAAATTACATTAATTTATTGAATTAATGGTTTTTATGCTTGGTTTTATATCCTTCCTTTTGATCTTTTCCAATCGTATTTGGAACCTCCTTGTTAAAGAATTAATCCTAATCTTATATGCATATAGCATAGAAAGAATTAGAATTAATTGATCCCACCTCAATCTAATCATGTTCTTAAAAAGAGATCAAACTTCTTTTACACTGAAAAAGCACATGTCAATCGAGTTATACAAGCAAAACAGATTATACAAATAATAATTCTTCTTTCTGATCAGCATCATTTGAGAAATCAACTTCAAAATCCCCACAATTCTGTCCTTCATAATCCATCAATTGTAACTTGTGGATAACTTTTATAGATTAAGCTCCTCCTTTTGCTCTCTGCTAAGTCATCAAAGGATGCACTATGTGTTGCTATGAACTACTCTTTAAGGCAATATACTTCTAATACATGCATATGCCATGGATTTCATCATATTGCACATTGATGAATTACTCTTGTGTCTTTTGCTCATGTTGCCGCTCCTCCTTCGACTCCCTTAACAGGAAAAGTACTACAATGGTCCAACCAGGAACAAGTCTAGAGCATCTATAGTTGATGACATAGCAAGGCTTGGTGCACAAGCCGTTGGGAGTTCTCCCTCTTTATTCAAATATGCCTTTGGCGACCCAACCTCCGATTCAGCCGCAAGGGTTTCCTTCAAGGTAAAGATTCATCATACATATTTGATCTTTATGTGGTGGTTTTGGTTCAGTTCATCTGATATGGTGTTTGTTCACTCCTATATATCAAGTATGGGTGCACAAGAGGAGTGTTTGGAGCACCATTCTTCTTTGTTAATGGTTTTCTTCTTCCTGATGCTGGCTCTCCACTTGACTACAAGACATGGAAGGGTATCATTGACCCTTTGTTAGAAGAAAACCATGGGAAAGGAATGAAGGAAGCAGTGACCTCCCTTTAGTGTATGTTCAAGCCTGCCATGTGTAATAAACTGAGGTTAAATGGGAAATGTTAAATACTTGGAACTGTTCTTTCCTTAGGGTTTGTGATGTCCTTTTAAGTATCTTTTGCTGTGATTTCCTATGGAGGTCGACACTAACTTCTTTCGTTTTGTTGATTTGAACGAGTTTTATGTTGCATCAAGTGTTTGTTATGATAGTTTTGTTAGGGTTTGCGGTGGTTGTGATTTGAAGGGGAATTTTTATAAGGAATTTTTGAAAAGAATCGTTTTGAGAAGGTGGTTTATGCAATTATCCCTTGAAGAACAAACATTGAACAGAATTTTTAAAAAGAATTTCGATTACATAATATTTTTAATAAAGGATAAATGTCAATTTTTTATTAATTGGCTTGGTTAGCTTCAATGTTATATTGATTTGATTAAGGTATTGAGTGAATTTTAATTTTTTAAAAATTGACAATTGCTAAAATATGATAATTATCTACAAAGCAACTATCTTTAGATCACATAAAAAGGAAATTTGGTCCATCTAAAAGAGTCTAATAGCTAAAGTTTTATTTGTTACAATATCACAAATTTTGAATAAAAATTATATTATAGACAAAATAATCTCATCAATCTATAAACCCCTATTGCCCTTGTGAATAAACAATTTAAAACACTCAACCTCTTGTAATGAACTTAAAAGCTATTTTTGGCAATAATAATACCATTTAATAATATTTAATTTAAATTCTTAGATTTTAAATAGATAAAACATCTCTTATACCTAGTTTGTTTCTCATATACAATTGATCAAATACATTTCACTTGTAATATATTGTTTAGGGTCATAATTATAACATAATTATGATATAATTTATTATTTAGGGTAATAAGCCAATCGTTACAAACTTAGTAAATATAATAGCATAAAAAATAGTATATTGTATATGGTCTAGAAAATATAGATTCACATTTTCATTATATTTATCAAAATTTTTTATTTATCTTTAATTAACACTTATGACCTTATGTCTTATTGTCATTCAACTAATAGCTTGATATTACATCAAGAAATATCACATTTAATCGTCTTTATTGGACTTTTATAGGCTCACATGTCTTATTGTTTTTCAAGACAATATCATATCAAATTATTTTTATTTCATCTTTTGAGCTCATATATTTTATTATCTTTCAAGACAATATCATATTCAATTCTTTTTATTCCTCTTTACAACCTCACATCTTATTATCTTCCAAAAAAAATCACATTTATCTTATTTATTTCACTTTCATGAGCTCACTTATCTCTTTATCTTCCAAGACAATATCACATTAAACATTTTTATTTTATTATTTATTTGCATATATCACATATATCTATCATACAAATACTCAACTATACATATCATGGTCATCATATGTATAGGAATATAATAACAAATTGTATAATTAATTCATACTGATACATGACAATGTCATCATATTTAATATTATTATTATTATAAGTTACACAATGATATGATTATATAATCATTACCATATCAAGTATATGCACATAAAAACATGTCAAATACCTACAAAATGTTATGCTTATCATAAATTAACATATCAAACATATACATATAATAATGTCACATGTTTACATCAAAATTAGAACATCAAATATTTAATTCTCTTTTAGTTCTCTTTCTTATCCTACAATCATACATAAAAGATACATCACTATTTTATTATGAATTTAACCTACTAGTTTTATTAGATTTATAAAAACATTTTGTAACTTTCATAATTATAGATTTGAGTTTTATGATCATATGAAATATAAACCGTAACATGTAAAGCAAGCTTTAGGGATAAAGCTTACAAATATTTACATTAGTGAAACAAAACTTGATTTGTGCTATCATATTTTCTTATTCTCTCTCATCTCTTTTTCCTTACTTTCTCTCTCCTCATATCCTCCCTTTCACTCTCTCTCCCTTGCCCTTCTCGCTCCTCACCAACATCATCAATATCATGACAATGATCAGTAAAACAACTATAGTTCAAACTATGTGAACCCTTGTCAATCGAGAGTTTCCTTCCCTAAATGTCAAATTAGCAAAGCTACATCTCCTAAAAATCCATTGTTGAAACTACTCATAGTAATTCAATGACAAGAGGCAAAAAGAAATTGGGACTAGCAATGTCTAGCTGGCATTTTGAGCTGTTGATCCATGCTTGAGAGCATATTAGAAGGTCAAATGCATAAAGATTAGATTTAACGATTAAGAAAAATTTAAGTATTATATATAATATTAATATTGATTAGATAGTTTATTTAATTATAATATTAAACCTTAACAATTCATAATCAATACAAATAAATTCAATTTAGACGAAACAAGCATTGTTAAACTCGTCTTGACGATTTCTTCTCAAAAATATATTTATTTTTATATTTTGAAAATAATTTATCTTCTAAACACTTTGACTAGTTTTATGAAACATTCCACATACTTGTAAATAAAATTCTAAAACATCAACACAACTTTATTATCTTATGAAATCAAGAATATTACAAACAACAATAATCAAGACTAAATTTTTTACGCATTTATGTTACGCGACGTTTGTGTTTGATAAGTCAAGTAATAAATATTTAACAAGCATATACAGTATAGGCAAGCTATTATGGAGTCTTTCAAACAACGCAGGTAGGAGCGAGGGCTAACAAGCAAGCGCATGAGATACAGGCAACATATGTGAGGGTACAAGCAAGCTCTGACAATATGCATGAGGTGCTAGTAACAAGCAAGACCCTTAATAGTAAAGGAGAGATATTCAATGCTAGGAGCTCTCAAGTAAGGGGAAACAAGAGCTCGAAAGTAGCAAAGAGAGAAGAGAGAAAAGAAAACCTAGCAAAGGAAATCCTAAGTAGCGAGGTATGGTTCAAGGTTTCATTCGAGTGATGCTAAGTTGCATAGGGCATCTAATAGTGAGACAGCCTTTAGGCTCTAACAAAGGACGATCTTCAAACAATTTCTCTAGAAAAGAAAAGGTTGGTTGTGTTGCCACGAGTTCATCACCCATCTTCGAGCCAAAGGGTGATCCCTCTTCCTCTTTTTTATTCCCACATGAAAGTAGTGATGAAATATGAACGAGACATGACACAAGTGGTAGGTGTAATAGTTTTATTTTACTTTTTGTAATCTATCTATTTCTTTTTAATTATCACTCTAGAATGACATCAATCATGATATTTATGTTAAATGCACATTGTGGAAAGTATTTAAAGCAAAAGAGCTTCATATGAACACCAAGTAGACTCTGCACTTCTGAAATTTAATAATTAGAATACAAAATATAGACATTTTCACCAAAATATGGTACAGTTAAACAAATCTACTGATCCAAGAACAGAATAATGAAATGCAACTGTTAAAATCGATGCCTGATTATTCAATTTAAATGGTATTGACAAATACTGTAAGATATAACATACCCATTATTAGTGAAGACCCCTCAATTTCCTGTAATCCTCAAAGCTCAAGAAGGAACCTTTAATCTTGAGCCAATCTGCCGGTTTTGGCATCATTATTGCAATATACCCTTCCCTATCCGCCTGAATTAACAACAAAAGCACAAATCATGAAGAGATGAAAGGAAAAGCTAACAGATTTGCACTTGGAATAGAGACTTATAAGAACAATACAACAACAAGAAATCCAACAAATAGGGCTGACATTTGCATGAAGGAGGCAATTAATTCATTTCAGAGTTAAATAACAACTCAAGGATGTGTTCAAGTTACAAAGAAAAGATGGAGCTCAGTTTGCATGAACATTTGACAAGTACAGAAACATGCATCGGATCATTAGATCATGTAGGGTTCTAATAGGATGCTGCACATCCAGCTTCACACCAGCTTATTGAAAATCGAAGTACAAACAACATTACATAAACCCTAAATTGGGAAGACCGTGGAGGGAATTTTGATTCAAATTCACACAGCTGAAGCCGTTCGTACAGTATTATAAGCTTTACATGCTGAAAGAAAGAAATAATATAAAAGATCACCGTTCTATGTTTAGAATTCAAGGTTACCAAAGGATGTCCCGATCATCATTCCATCAGTTTGGGATGCCTTTTTGAACTATATAAAGTCTGAAACCCAAAAGTTCAAACGTAAGTTGCGAGTAGAATGTTTAGCTGGCCAAATCGATACCAAAATCGTTGTGACTAAACCTAAAAGCCAAAAGGAATAGCAAAAGGAGGACAAGAAATGGTTAAAAAATATGTTTTGCAATTAAATATGATCCGATTGAATGAGTGGAGAATTGAGAGATATATGCTAAGACGACAAGAGAAATTGGCAAGTAAAAAATGATACCAAGAAAGTATTTTTTTTTTTAATAACTTATGAGAAATTAGGTACTAAAAGAGAGATATATAGGCTTGTTAAAATAAAAAAAGAAAACCAAGAATCTCAAAAAAGTCAAATAAATCAACGACAACATTTAGCAAATACTAATCAATAATAAGGATACCAAAGGTAAATGTATCTATAGGGTTTTAATTGTTAAAAAAAGTACTTATTGACTAGTTGAAAACAGGCGAGAGAAAGGGAAAAAGAAGTACTTCATAGAGGAAAAAAAAAGGATGAGAAAAAGGGAGATCGAGAATATTTCCTCGAAGCATCTCATTTGCTTATGTTATAAAATCAAGTGCAATTGGGAAGTAATGAGAAAGAAGTAATCAAACTTGGTAAAATTGGCCTAGCAAAGAAGAGATGGTATAGAGATTTCAAATGCATCGACAAAAAAACTAATTTTTTTGTTAACATGGTTCTTTTTATCAACACATCGACAAAAGCAAGTGAAGCAAAAAAGGTGACAAGCCTACGATGTCTGGGAGCTCTAAGAATGCAGAAAAGATGTTTACAACAGGAATTAATAACCCTTTACAGAGAAGAAAAAAGAAAATAAGAAACAAAGAGATGCACAAGAAGCAATGCTACACAGTAGAAGGTAAACGGAGAAGCAAACTCAAGCAAAAAAGAGAAGTTAGAGGAGGTTTGGAATAAAAAAAATCAGAGGAAGAATGTCATAGTCAAATTGTTCGGCAAACAGGTTGAGTACAATGTTCTACTTCATGGACTGCATGCAGCATGGAGAATTGTGGGATCCATGGATCTCAATGGCATAAATTATGATTTCTATGTTGTATGGTTCGGAAGGTAGGAGGATTATGGGATCCATGATTGCTGATCATTATCTCCAAGTTAGAAGGTGGGAAAGATTAGAGCTGGAGAGATTGGAAAGCATATTGGAAAATTCATCGAGATTGATAATAATATTGCACATTAATGCACGTGTTAAGGTACGCATCAGAAAACCTCTTCTTGTATAACTTTGAATAAAGAACAAAATGAGCAAATGAATATAAAAATAAGCATTTTATCTGATATTCTTGTAGAATTCAGGATCACAACTCTGAATTCTGTTGAAACAAGACAAGAACGTGGATGAAATTGAACAAAATTAGCTGAATGGAGACAATTTAGAAGTAAGAAAATTGAAGGCAATTCCTTTGAAGAAAATATGGGAATTCTGTGGAATTAGAAGTTTGGGGGTAAATCTGAAATTGTCACAGATTTTGAAATTTCCAAAGATGAGAGAAGGAAAGGAATGAACGACATGAAAATGGTTCTTGGTTTGCTATTCTTCAGGAGGATCCATTGGAGGAGGCTATGGACTCTAGCAACCATAAGAGGGAATGGGAAAGAAATTAAAGTAAAGGACGTAGCCAAGGAGTAATCTTGAAAGGTTTGCAAATCTGGCAGAAAAGAAGCAAGGCAAAGAAAACTCTATTGTGCTTAGAATGGGACCTTAATAGGAGATCTCTTGAGCTTCTAATCAAAAGTAACAGAGAGATTATATTCCCGCCAAAAGAAGCAAAGCAACATATATCAAAGGAACTATACAGGATTGGAAGAGCTAAATAAGAAGTTAGAAGGGAGAATAAAGTCATGACTAATTGGTGCAAAACCTTTCATGAATTTTAATTATATTTTTGAAGGTTCCATTAGAAAAATTAGCTGGATTCTGCTTAACCTTGGAGGAAACAGTAGCGAGAACTAATCAATTAGGAAATAATGATGGAGGTAGAAATTCATTATGAGAGAGATCTTGATAATGACAAACATACAGTTCAATTAAATGCTGGATGTTCTGCTGGTCTAACAAAATGAACTCAAAAACTCTATGGTGGAATATTCTAGGAACAGCTAATTAAAGGTTCTATGAGAACCATGTGGCAGTGCAGGGATGAATTCAATCTAAATGTCCTTGTCATTTTGGAACCGAGAAAATCACCATGGAAATTAGAGTACAAGGTTGCAAATCCATGAATCAACATCAAGATGCTGTCTCTCTGTGTCTCTCATCAACCAATTATAACTCTTGGGCTTAAGGCCGACCATCTAAATAGCTATATAGGTGGCTATTTATAAACAGCCAAGACAAATGAGGCATTGATGCAGAACCATTGAACCATACCATTACCTAAGTGTCATTTGAAGGGACTGTTTTTCTGATATGCTCAACAGCTTGGAAATTCGAATTACGAAGCCTATTGAAAAATGGCTTCAAGAAATCACTTCTAATAAGGTCTCTTTTTAAGTATAAGGCTCTCCTTATTGTAAAATGATTTTCTTAAAGACTGCATGACTATTGTTTTTATGCACCTCAGGGCAATTTTCACTTGCTGAGCATCTTAACAGAAAGCTGAGAACAAACAGTTATCATCAAACCATGCCAAAATTTGCATCATTAACAATGAAGCATTCAAAGTGGATGTTGTTGGTTCAGTAAGTATTCCAGTGGAATATGTTGCAAACTTCAACAGTGACATCCAGCTTGATTGACTTCCACACAACTAATTCAATTTTTTGGGAAAAGAAAATTAGGGTGAATTATGTTAGTTTTCTCCAATTTATGCTACTATTGAAACATCATCTTAGAAAACAATTCTCTCATCAAGTCAAGAGACCGAAAAAATAATCTTTATCAATCTGACATGACATGCTTAACACAACACAGCTCATTAGATCCAACTGGAGTGTCAACAGAGATAAACAAGAAAAGGTTTTTGTTTTTGGGTGATCAAATGGGAACCTGAAACAAGGAGACATTTCTCAATATCAGCAAAAGATGTTGACAAGACAGAAATTTGGATTCAAAGATAATTAAACCCGATTCTTAAGAGGCTTGGAAAGATTCTAGAGGTAGAATTGAAGCAAGCCATGACACATGAAGAGCTTATTTGGTTCCAAAAACTTAAAGAAAATTGATTTAGCCAATGGGGGCAGGAACATAAAGTTTTATCATCATTCAATGATATGACGAGAAAAACATAGTCTAGCCTTACAACTATATCACAGTATGGGTGAACCAAGTGGGTTTTACCTTTAAAAAGCATCACGACCTATAAAAATCATGACATCTCACATAGACATCAAAATCATTCCCTCAATAGCTAGTATGAGACAATTCATCCTTATACCCCTCTATCTAAAAGCATGCTAGAAGCCGATCATTATCCAATGATTCCTCTCTCCAGAAATTACTTAGAATTCACTCCCTGCCAACTTCGATCCAAAGCGTTATAGGACTACTAGCTTGAGCTTAGTTCGTCTTCGAACTACATCAGACTAGTAAAAGACAAACTCATCTCAATTTTACTATATTAAAATATTGTCCTATTTGGTCATCCCAACTCGACCCAAGTAGGCTTTGCCCTCAATATGCGTCTCGACATCTTAAAACTATGATATCATATAAACACTAGAATCATTCCTTCAGTGATCAATGTAAGATATTTCATTTTTATTTTTCTCCAACTAGAAACGTATTAGGAGTTCATCTTTGTTGAATGATTCTTTTCTCGAGATATCACACAGCATTCACTCAATTCCCACTTTAATCCCAAATGTTTCAGAAAATCCGTGCCCCTTGGAATCTGATAGTTTCGCTTCAATTAAAGTTACTATCAGATCGAATTCCTACCTCCTCCATGCATTAGGTTAGGGTTAAGAAAACTTAGGGATTTTTAGGCTTAGTTAAAATCCTATTAATTAAATTTAGCAAAAAAAAAATTTATATTTTTCAATCAAATGAAACTCTAAAAATTTGCCAACTAATTTCTTATGATTTTACTTGACGAGTCCTACCCATTAGTCAAATTTTACTTTTTTTAGTAATATTTAGTATTTTTAATATTTTATAAAACAAAAAATCTTTATAAAATAATTTAATTATTTTCGTGATTGTTGCACTTTCTTTTTGTATCAAGAAAATCTTATTAGACTTATTCTTTTATGATCAAGTCAAGATAAATTTTATAATTTTTTAAGTCTATTAATAATTTTATTAATTTTCAAGATTTTTCGAGACTCATAAATAATTTCTTATAAATCTTTGATATTTTGTTCTGTCACTTAGAAAATTCCAATTTTACCAACTTAATTTCTTTAGGGTCTAGATAATTTGTACTCTTTATTTCTTAGCTCACCTCCATTCTTTGAGATGTGTTATATTTTCTTTTGAAGATATATGATTTTTCAAAATATTATAAATTTTAAAAATCTACTAAAAATCCAAATAATTAAAAACAATTATAAACCTAAATTTTTATTATATTTGGGATGCTACATTCCTCCTTCATAAAATATTTATCTTTTATAGGATTACTATTTTCTATTTAATTAAATCCTATAATTTAAAATTTTTAAAATACTATTTAATTATCTATCGCTACTTTTGGGATATAACACATGGTCCTTCTAACAATATGTGGTGAAGTTTTGACTTTTGTAAAAAGATGCAACGTTGACTTCCATTAGCACATCTATTTTCTACATTCCTTGACCAAGGGTAATACCAAATTAATTTTACGCAAACATGAAAAATCAAAATAAGATCATTCAAATTCAAGTCAACTCAACTCAAAATAAACCAATTACAAGTTCAATCAAAGTTCAAAAGAGAGAAGGTTTATTGGCATTTGGCATTTTCAAACATAGGCACTTTATAACTGAGTGGATGCACAACCACTAAGCCAACGATAAATTGTTCTAATATTCTATTTACTAAAACTTAACACATCTTAGATATTAAAAATGCCATGATTCAGCAAGATCATGAATTGAATTACCACTATGCCAAAATAAAGCTTTAGTAACATACACAAATTTATTTATATATAATAATACCAAGTTGGGTCAAATCAATTTTCAATCAAACCAAGCCAAACACAATATAATCACTGATGACTCTAAAGTCTATAAGGCTAACTCATGAACAACCCGATTTGGTTCAGCTCAATTTTTATTTGAGCAAAATAGCAAATGATTTTAGAGCAATCTTTGATTTTTGGATAGCCTTGTCACCCCTATGCTTGACACATTTGAACAAATTGATTAGCCATGTAAAAGATGAAGTTTCTTTTTTGCAATAAGGAACATGGGAGAAATGAAAGCATCTATACTACAACGTTTCCAACTTGGTTTATTTCAAAAGATGTGGGACATAATTGAAGGCTTTGTTGTTGAAAAGCAAGAATTCTTCATGCATACCTCTTAAAGGAGACAAGGATGCATTCTTGGTTGTATTCCTATTTAAACAAAGGCTTACTCACGATTCAAACCAATATCCTTGTTTAATATTTTTCATAAAAAAATATTACAATGATTATATTCAATGAATTAAGAAAGCTACTAACAAAGGTAGTTGAACAAAATTAGTTTAATTTTACTCCAAATACAAGAATGTAGGAAAATGTATAATAGCATAAGAGCTTCTTTATTTGATAAAGAAGACGTCAAATAACAAAATATAAATGGTTATAAAAATTGACCTTGCGAAAGATTATGATTGACTAAAATTGAGTTTCATAAAAGATATATAAAATCCACTAAGGTTGCTACTTTTCCTAATCAATCTCATAAATCATTTTACATCTTAATCTATTGAGATCCTATGGAATAATGAAAGATCAAGTGTTTTCTAGGTAACAAGGGGCTGTAGGTAAGGTTATCCCATAACTAGTTATTTATCTCGTTTGAAGCAATTAACAAGATCTATTCATGATCATATGACAGTACAGGAGTGAAAACCACTAAAAATAGGAGTCAACAATATCTCCCTTAATATATGTAAAAGCTCTATTGCTTAATGTTGAAAGATACAAGATCCAAATGACAAATATCCTTCGAAACTTTAATCAATTATGCAATTTGTTGAAGAGCAAAATCACTTAGGAAAAGGTTATGATGCACTTCTCAAAGAATACAAAGAAATCTATTGTTTCAAGAAAAAAAAATATGAGTGGAATAGTGGCTGCTAGACATTTGGTAAAATAATAGGATATGCCTCTTTGTAATAGAAAAGTTATTACGAAGTAATAGAAGTTTATCATAATAAAGGCAAAAGAATAGACTAGCTAATAAGAAAGCTTATGCTTTTTCCTTATTGGAAGAGTCACCTAGTCTTGATTAGTATTGTGCTTCAAAACAGCCCAATTGATACTATGCATGTAATAGTTGCCTTGAAAAGTGTTATATGTATTAACTATGGTACATATGACTTGCATTCATTTGGAGCAGTGGTGCTCATAGCAAAAAAATAAACTAGATATGATGGAACAAAATTTGCACAATTAAGAATTTACTCGATATTTGTCAACCGAACAAACCGTATACCATAAAGATTGCATATGAGTTCACATAAGACAAAAATGATTGGTACACATTATGAAGAGTAAGCATTTTAATAGAAGGGATAACAATGGTCCACACATAAGCAGTACAAACTCTCTTGTTTGGAGAGAAATAGGCAATTCCATTCCACATATTCAATAAAACAATGGCGAAAACTAAGGGAATGGGTGGAATGGCACTTCTAGAAATACAAGGGATTGGGAGTGCTACCATTAAAGCCAATCAATCCTGACAATACAATAGAGGATTGAGATTTGACAGCTATTAACTACATTAAAAAACAGAACACATGCACTTGGAGTTTATTTGAATATCTTTTGGAGCCAAATATGATGAGCAACCTGGAAGAGATTCACAAGAAATTGATGGATCTATAATTGACACCTTGTTGTGGAAGGGAATGGGATTTCTGGACAGAATGCGCTCTTCCCAATGGAATCCGTAACCTTTGCCGGCAATTGAATAAGCTGGTATAGAAGAAGCTGCACGTTCATCCGGTGTGCTAGAAGAAAAACAAGAAGGGCAATGAAACAGAGTTTTTTTTGTTAGCTAGACTAATATCTTTTGATCTAGTAATGAGGTAAGAAAAAAACCGTGTACCTTAACATTGAACTGCCATTTTCTAGAAAAAGTGCAGTTTCACTTTTTGGATGATTTCTACTGGTACACCTTCTACAAGGATGCATTTGGCCAGATGTTATGAATCTGATAGTAAATATTGTAGGTATTTTGGCACTGAAGAGGATTAGGTACTCCATGTACTGCAACACTGTGCATTTGCTAAGGAAGCTTGGCTACAGTTAATCCAGGAAACAAGAAATCAAAATTTGTCCTTTAATTCCAAATCCAGGGATTGATTTAACCACAATTTATCGAAAAATGATGGCTGGTTGGATGATAGAATCATGAAAACTCTACCACATTTGTCTTTTGAGAAAACTCGATATGATAAAAAATAATGAACTTTCCTTTTCCCATTGACTACCACAAGAATTGGATGGAAGAAACTAAATGCAGATGCTAATGTTAGTAGAAGATGGAAATTGGCAACAATTGGAGGCATTTCGAAGGATCATAAGGCAAATTTTGAGGATTGATAATAAATCAGTAACTGATGCTGAGCCAATGGCTATCTATGTGGAATTGTATATTGCATGAAAGGAGAGATGGAAGAAGATAATTGTTGAGTTCACAAACAGCAATCCACTTCATCCAGGAAAAGGAAAAAAAGATGCGAATAACCAAATTAGGAAGATAAGAAGTTTGATGGAGAATAATCGGGTGGTCCTGGTGAACTGCTTAGTTTGAGAGGCAAATCCTGTAGCTGATAAATTTGCAAAGATGGGTCCAGAGAAAGACGATAACTCTTCGACAATATAACAAATGCCTCTTGCTTATGTTAAGAGTGCACTCATGGCTGTTAGGGATGGAAGCATAAATCTTTGAAATCACGTTGGTTGTTTTAATTTTTAAAGGTTTTCAATCCAGCTATAATAAGATAAAATGAGAAAACAAAATACCAAATTTCTTTTCTATAAAGATCTAAAAATATATGGAAGAAGATTTCTCCCAGCTTGCAAGGCAATTCGATATTATTTTAAAAACAAAAATGATACTGAATTAGTCGACAAAAAGTACAATACATATTTAAAAGAACAAAAAAAAATTTAGATTACATTAATTCTTGAGGATAAAAGTTGATGAGCATACTTTGAAATTAGAAGAGAGAGTAAATGAATGTAAATCACTATGTGACACTAATATATCTAAAAATCAATTTGGTCTCATACCAAGAAAAGATCACCATTGAGGCTACCTTCTTACCAAGAAGTTTAATAGAATAGTTTGACAAGAAATGAGGATATTTACTTAATTTTCATTAATTTAGATCAAAATGTTCTCTAATTTGATCTTTATATGATCCAATACTTGAACAAAAAAATTTCATTAAAACACAATTCAAGCTAATCTTGGCTTATTGGGTGTTGGCTTAAACCCAATTTGAGCCAAAATGATCAAACTTTTGGTTAACTTTAGAGCTTTTAAATAAAATATTGGTCATAGATAAGATGAAACATTTTATCACATTAAATGCATCAGTATATGCTACCATTCATTCATAAATTGTAAACATATCAAGTTGATCCAACAATGGCTCAAAATCAACCCACAATATCTAAACAAATTTTTGCACATAACTTAACTCAATCACTTTAATTAGAGCTCTATTCAAGAAAAAAATCTATCTAAAGTTTAAGCAATCTCACCCATAATCCTATTGAAGAAAAATTTAGGCATTGCATGTGTGTGACAACAACTAGCATACAAACCCAAAGAAGATTTACTAAAGAATGACAATAACAATAAGACTTTGTCAAAGATTCGTATTGTCCATACAAGTTTTGTGTTTATTATGAATACTCTTACTAGTCAAACTCAATATGAAGCATCTTGGTTTTTTTTTTTTTTTTTTTTGCTAATGATATTATAATTGCTGATAAAACTAAGAGGCTAAAGTCAAAACCATATTGAACTTTTGGAGCATAACTTTGAAGCTCAAGAGATAAGATAGAAGTAAAATAATTTTAAAATTAGAGATGACACAAACATATATATAAGATAGAAGTTTAGTCAAGGTAGAAGTAAAATAACATAAACATTACAATTAGAAAACAGAAAAAATTAAAAACTCTTTCTATCTTGGATCTATACTCCAAAATGATAGCATTGTCAATCATGTTGTTGATAATAGGTTCCAAGCAATTTGGATGAAATGGAGCGTTGGTTGTGGTGTATAAATACTATAGTGATCCAAACATTTCCCTTAGTATTAAATGTAAGTATTATAAGATTGAAGTAAGACCCATGATGTTAAGGAAAGGAATGGTCGTTCTGTGAAGTTCAAATATTAAAAAAAAATATGTATTGCAAAGATGCAAATGATGGGAATGATAAATGACTATACTTATAATGCTATAATTAAAAATGAGTATATTTAAAAAAAATAGATAATAATATTGATAATAAATTTAGACAAAATCGACATAGATGATTTCAGCATATTAAATAGAGATCACTTATTTGCAGTGCTAATAGAAATGAGTTTACTGGAATTTTGTCCTATGAAGCCAAAGAGTTAAACAAAAAAAATGTTACGAGAAGATGTTAAAAGGAAAATAATGCATATGTATATAAATGAAGGGTTACTAATGAATAGAGCATAATGACATCAAAGATTTCATTTAGTTGATTCCAACAAAGAGGATTGAAGCTTGTTATTATTATTGGCAATTCATTTTTAACATAACATTCATTAACTTAGTTTCAATTTCAGATGTTCTAATTTAAACATGGTCAAAGCAATGAATGCTTACCAACATGTACACATTAATAGCAAATTGGAGAAGACAACAATTTAGGATTAGTACCAAGAAACATAAAGGAAATTCCAATTAAGAACGACTAGATATTTTTTGATGAAATTAATAGTAACAAATGAACCAATGTACAAAAGTATTGTATTTTCTCAAAATCTAACCAAATTCACGTATCTAATAGAAACTAAACAAATAAATGACTAAAAAAATTTTCAAAATAATTCTTAATAAAGATGTTTCAATTTGTCATCAAATGTTGCATATCTAACACAAATTAAACATATAATTGATTGAAAAAACGTTAAAAACAATTCTTAATAAAGATGTTCCAATGTGACATCAAATGTCACGTGTCTAACACAAACTGGACATATGATTAACTAAAAAAATGTTGAAATCAATTCTTAATGAATATGTTTCAATTTGCCTTCGAACATCATATATCTAATATAAACTAAACATACAATTGCCTAAAAAATTGTCAAAAGCAATTCTTAATAAAGATGTTTCAATTTCTCACCAAATGTCTCATGTAATAGCTCAAATTACATAAATCAACTGGGAGACATCATACAAGTCAACTACATTTCAATATTTCATTAGAGGTTGCTTCCATTGCAACAAAGAAAAAAAAATGTTCACAATGCCAAAATGATCAAAACCAATCTAATGTCCTAAGACATTACCAATGCTAATTAATCTGTCATATCTAGGCAGTTTTTCTTTTTCGTAATCTGACATTGCAAATGCTGTTTAAAAATTAAAGCATCTATCAAATACTTTGGCAAAAAATTCTGGACTGTCAACAGTACTCCATTACTTATCATGGCAGCATCATACATTATGTGTGTGTGTGCTGTTTGGGGACGTGTCAAAAGGGATAGATCCTTACTGACAAGTTGAGAAGGTTAGGATTCTTGATCAAACGATCATTGACCTCCAAGAGAGAACCTTTCACACAACACCTTAGGAGAAAAGAAAACATGTATCCTTCAGAGAAAACTAAAGTTGGTTTATTGTATCAAATCTAGACCGAGCATCATTTTGAAACAAACCTCACGGTATAGAGAACACCATTCGCACGTACACTACAAAGAGCAGTATTTGACTGAAAATGCTGTGCGTTCTGCCATAACAGAATCAGAGTCAAATCCTAATCAACGAGTGAAAAGAAATTCTACAATTATCCATTTCCAATAACACAAAAGTTGACCTACCCGCTTCCGCTTTCCAGTAACCTTAATCTCACTTCTGTCTGACTTCCCTACGTTGAAATCAATGGATGATACTCCTCCTTCCTCCTTAAGGGCTAGGTGAGTAGGTGCCAAGCCAATCACGCATAACCTTTCATTATGTAATGTGAAATAAAACGTAACTTTACTGTCGCCAAAATAGTTACAATATACGCAAACATTTCCATCAAGTTTCTTCGTTAACTACCCATTGGCATGGCGATAGACATACTGATCGTGCCCGGGCTTGAGAAAATCTACGAAAAACAAATGACACCAGGTTCCAAAACAACCAAATCGTTATCAATCAGTTCCTGGAATAAGAAAATCGACAATTACGTTAACAAAAGGAAGTTCGGGATTTCGATTGTACCTACTACGTAATAGCGGACAAAGTTTAATTCCACGGCAGAAGGGGGAGTCCCTGGAAGATCCTTAAGTTCCGGGACAAGTAGAGCGAGAAGCTCTTCGTCCTCCTCGTCTCTCTTCACTGACAAAGCAGATGACATCCGTAGGGTTTCTGTTACTTCACCGATGTCCATCAACAAGTGTTTTGCTTCGTAAAGTTCTGCAGAAGATTATTGAAGAGAGAAATCTGAGAATAAATCTGAGAAGGAGAAGAGATACCTCAGGATATCGACAGAATCAACTTGCTCTTTAGGTGATTTAGCTTAGTATTTTGATGATCTGGTAATCATCTATGTTGGAAGCAAGTGTGAGTTCTACATGCAAGCTTGATGTATGCTTCCATGAGGCTAAAATCGTAAAGCCCTCTTTTAGTGAGAACTATGAACATTTGAAACTACATACAAGATCAAGTATGCATTTACCATAAGGTTTGAAATTATGGGAAGCTTTTATGTGAAAATTGTGAAAGTTTATATAAATGCATGCATGCTCGTTCGAAGCATTAAGAGAAGGATAAATGATATGAATGTACGATTTTACGAAGAAAGTTGAGCCCAGTCATTATCGGGCACCCATCAAATGGTCTGAAATAACTATCAAATGATTTGATGATTGTTTCAAAAATAGGTAGGCGTTTTTGTCAAACAATTGCATTCAATCAATTTGATCTCTATAAGATGCATATCAGATTGTGTGACAAAATGTATTGGACAATCTTATTGATCAATATACCATTTTTTAAGTATAAAAAACATCAATTTGATAGTATAATTGTGTAACATCTTAGTTGTATGAAATTTTGATATTTAAGATAATTAAATATTATCTTAGAAAATTAATAATTATGTTGAATTGAACCTAAAAAAGAGGAATGATAAGTAATATATTTTCTTAGACATATTAGCTCATCATTTTAAGTATTATTAGATTTTTTATGATTAACAAAATTGACAATATTTGATAAGAATTGACTACGACATAAAAAAGAATAGAAGTGACTTTAAAAGCATAGTTTTAGTTAAAATTGAAAATGTCTATACTCAAAAACAAAATACTAAATATTTTAAAAAAATAAATAATAATTTTATAATAGACTTGAGATATTTTAGAAATTAAAATAGATATGAAATGAAGTAAAAATAATAATAATAAATTAAATCAAGTGATAGAGTTTATTGAGATATATAATATAAAGAATTAGCCAGTTGAGATTATGACAATGACTCAACTTATTTTTTGCACTGGTATTTTATTTGCTCGAGGGTCGCAATACAGGGAAGAAGGAAACTAGCAATGAAATGTGAGTTTTATTATCACATGTAAATATTGGTATTATAATATATAAATAATTTTACTAGTGATTTTGTAAATTGTATATATTATAATGATGTTGATGTTTATTAAATAATTATGAGGATGGACAGTGGATATCTCAATAAGAATATTGTTGATATTTGTGTGAAATATATATGTATTGTATTGCATAAATTTGATCTATAGATATGAAAAAAAAATAGATGAAATATAAGAAAATTTTTTGTCCATTTGAAATTTGAAATTTGGAGAAAAAAATATTTAAATGATTTTATGGTTGAGGAGTTAGAGCTTTAAGCTTGGGGTACATAGGGAAACTTCATATGTGAATGTAAAAATTCGTTGCAAGTGGGTTAGTTATCCTTTGGTTGGTAAAGTTTCATTTCTTCTGACAATGATATTGATAATAATATAAAAAGAATAGGTGCAAAAACCCATGATGAAGAGGGTATAAGCCCACCAATTAATAGAGATTCTCTCTAGTATATCAATTTGGAAGGTAGGTGCAGAAACCAACTATGCGAGAAGAGTCACTTGTAGTTGAATGAGTTCTTTCTTATATAATATGTGTGGCTAAGGTGGTGTAGAAGCTTATGACTATGTAGGAGTGATATTTAATGGTTGCCCAAGTCGTTTTTAATGGTATGGGAAAGTTATTTATGGCTAGAAAGAGGGCTAAAAAAGAAAGATATTATGAAGAATGAAGTGTTATAAAATTTTGTATTGTATGTAAAATATATTATTTTTATTACAAATTATATTATTAAGCATAATATGATTATTTTATGTAACAAAAACTATTTCATATGACATTACCCAAAATTGCTTTATTTTTTATTGGTAATTATTACATTAGTTTTAATCTATTGAGTCTATGATTGTAGCTCTTTATTTACCTCTATGTATGTAAGAGAAGTTATAGATGTTTTTTTGGAATTGTGATGCTTCTCATTATTTATCTCTATAGATTTAAGAGATTATAGATGTTTCTTTATATTGTTTTGTGCACATTGCATGCACACTATTAACCATAAAGATATTTGTATTGTGCTTGTGAACATGAGTAGTTCTTTATTCTTGCCATTGAGCTTGTAGTCAAAGGATTGAAGTCATGACATATAGGTTGATTGTAAGATGCCCAAAAGAGATCATATGAATAGACCGAAAACACTTAAGGGCTTCCTAACCTTATTAATAAAGTGGCTAATAACCACCTTAGGAAGGGAAGGGCCAATTTTTCATGGCTAAACTTTGGTTTCCAAGGTGCTTGGCATTGTGAGGGCTTTTACCCTAGAGACGAGATATGAAGAGAAATTGTTTAAGAGTTTCTTAACTATTCAAAGGCACATGAACTTGATTTCTATGACTATTCTAATGTTTCATATGATCATGTTTTTCCTTCTAAGTAGTACCATATAGGTGCATAGAGTTGCCAAGGTTTTAAGGAATAAATTTGAGGCTTAGATAGTGTAAGCATGCCATGGTTTATGTTATGATAGGACAAACACTAAAGACTTGAATAGAGTTCAAATGTTTTGTGCTCTTATTTCCACGTAGCACTCAAGAGATAAGTAGAGCTACTAAGGCTTTAAGGAATTACTTGGGACGATCTAAGGCATAGATGGAAAAAGCAGAGTTGTGGTTACCCCTTCTTAAGCTAGTCGAAACAATTGCACAAATATGAGGATAGTTTGAGAAGGGCATGCTTCAAAGTCAACTCCTTAATTGAGAACCTTGATTTTCATGCACAAGGGAGTTAGCTTTGGGTTATATCCTTCTTGAATGTTTCCTCACAAGTCTACACAAGGGAGTTAGCTTTGGGTTATATCCTTTTTATTAGTTATATGTCTAATCGACATGTTAATGGTATGGGTGGAAGAGCACGAGTTGCTTATAGAATAGAAGTATCAGGAATAATAGTAGTGGTGATACGAGTTTGAGGGAAAGAAATGAATTAAGGAATCTCTCTCTTACGGGGAATCGATCCTCTAAATTTTTCTACATCATGAACCATTTTATATGCCTTTTTTCTAAACTAATAAGATTTCTCAAGTGTAACTCAACTTGAATTGACTCTCTAAACATAGCTCAAAATCGAGACAATATTACTCAATTCAACTTTTGTACACCATATCTAATCATATAATCCTCAAATTTAGTAATAGACTTATCAATAATCTTTAAACCTTGGGATAGCCATTACTATTTATCAAAAAATTCACTTGAATGAGAGGTTGATACATATTTAACTTATCTAAGAACCTTGAATTCCTCCCATGATCGTGGTAATACTCGATTTTATCAAGATATCACTTTTCTTATGTGTGAATAAATAATCTAGCATATGATGTGAGCCTAGTTTTAGCAAATTGATTCTTTCAATGCTCCCTAAAATCATATCATTCAAAATAATGCTCCATTCTCATTTTCTAATCTTGATATTATTTAGGAGCTGAACTATCATCAAATATTAGAGCTTCTATTTTAACCATATTAACTTGGAGATAAATATGTATATTGTGTCTTTTATCATGGATTTGTGGAGTAGCTCAGTACTTAGGTTAATGTTTTAGTTTGTTAGGTTCATTTTTAGAGGACATTTTCCTAATTTTGAAGTAATTTGTCATAAACTTACTTGATCTATAGGTTCCACCTAATATACCATCTTTATGTTGTTATAATTGATCTTTGTGTACTTGCAATGTTACTATTAGATCTTATATCACATGAGTTAGTTCTAAAATTACATATTGTATTACTTAGTCTACGATTGAGTGTGATGGTCGAGAATTAGACATTCTATATTATATTTTAGACCTAGTGGTCATATAAGCAATTGGGTTAAAAATAAAGCTCTTAATTTAGGATCATAAAAAAAAGAAAACAATTAAATCCCAAAATATAATAAGAATAGATCATATAAATAAAGATATGTTATAACATCAAATATAAAAATAAGAGTTTTTTTAATTTTTTTAATAACTTTTATCAATTAAAAACAAATGTATAAAATTAAAAGATGATTATTTCACCATAAATTAAAAAGTATGAAAGTTCTCAAAACTAATCCTTCTCTGATACTAAAGTTGATGTAGGATAATATGTTGAAATCTATTTTAGCTCATAGATAATTAAGAAAGGCTTAAGCTTAAGCATTATATCTCTATAAGGGTTTATTGAAATAAAATATAAGTTTATAATAAAAAATTCTAGGATTGTTATGTTTGTAAGAACTTTCTCAAAAGTCAATGATTTGTACTAACTTTAACATAAGGGATTTTAACTTAAGAAAAAATAGTTTGAACAACACATACCCAAGTACTCACATTGATTGTAAAGTGACAAGCTACACACATAAGTGGAGTTTATGAAATGTCAAACAAGAAATCACACAATCATATACAAAAACTAGAAAATTGGATGCAACAATTAAAGTTTCTAAAATATGAAATAAAAAGACTAAGGACTTTCCAAGTAATTTGATGTTCATTATTGATGTTAGATAATAGGTTGAGGTATACTCTTTGGCCCTCCTGCTCACCTTCTCGAGACACGTCTAAAATTATATTGTTAGATTTTTGTATATAATATGCTCATATCACACAAACTTTGTGGTAGTATATCATCACTTTATTCAAAAGTTTATCACTTCTGATATGGTGAGAGTCCTTATTTATAAAATCTTCATAGATATAATAATGATTTATTAAACTAACAATATAAATAAATATTTTGAAATACCAAGAAAGATTTTTTGCAATTCTAAAAGATAATTTTAAAAGTTATCACATATTACAAAATAAATATTTAAAATTATACAAAAAATAAATTTAAAGTTGTAAAATTAATTAAATTAAGTAGTTCCCAAACAACATATATGTTTCGGGTGACAGTAACGATAAAGAACGAGGCAGCGGGTGGTGCGCACAAAAGACATGGGCACAGAAGCACATGACACCTCGGGTCTGGTTGTTGGGTTGATAAGGATCATATCGAATTAACATTGATTGATGAGTCAGTTAAAGTGTTTTAGGTCAAGTGTGTTATTGATTGGGTCTATGCTTGTTGATTAACAAGGTAGATGGGTCGGTGTGAGTCGAGTAGATAAGGTGGTTATGATTACTTGGTGACAATAATGGTGGCAGACAACTCAGATGACGAAAGATGGCAGAACACGACAAAAATTGCCTAAAACTCATTTTAAGCTCTTTTGAAGTCATTTTTCAACCAAATTTTATACCAATAGAATTACAGGACTATTAAAGGGATTTCTTGTACTAAATTTAAAGTTGAAAAATATCTAAAAAATTGTAAATTATTCTTCAAATTACTTGAACTAAAATATATATATAAATAACCTGACAAACTTATGAAAGCAAACTAAAATGTACAATAAATAAGGGTCAACTATAATTGACCCCTATAACAACAATAATAGCATGAACTAATAAGAAATAGAGGAATAAATCTTGACATGATTCTAAGTCCAAATAAGACTTACATTTTCAGGTGAAACTTCTGCATGATGTACTAGACACTATTTTAGTTTGCTTTCATAAGTTTGTCAGGTTATTTATATATATATTTTAGTTCAAGTAATTTGAACTATAGCACATTTCTTAATTATTTTTTAGCTAAAATAGGTTTTAACATACTATCTTACGTCACTAATGTAATACTTTTAGGTCAAAATGAGACATGTCACTGGGTTGTCAAGGAACAATGAAATTATTATCTGGTGCTATGACATGGAAGATACTTATTTGCTATTAGATATGTTGCTAACATATTTTATTTTATTTGAGAAAAAAAACATATATTATAATTTTTATCATGATGTTAGCTTAGAATTGTTATCACGGTCTTTTAAATATTTTAATTATTTTAATGTTAAAATTCTTTTCTTATAGGTAAATATGTATAAATAAAAAGTGAGATTTCATATAATTATTCATAAATAAGATTTTTCTTTAACTTTTGTAAATCTTTTAAAAAGTTTCTTAAAAGACTTTTAGTTTTTTTCCTAAAAATGCTTTCATTATATCATTTTATTAAAAGAAAAAAATTATGATTTTAAAAATTAGAAAAAGAAAAAAAGTTAGAGAGTTAGATAACATGACACCAAATTCTAAAAAGATCAGATTGAGATCACCATAAGTATTTGTTGTGTGCATAATATTTGAAAAATTATCAAGTTTTTAATGTGTTAAAATACATGCAAAGTTGTAAATAGTATAAAATAATTGTTTGAACATACTATTGAGAATAGTTTCACATAAGAAATTTATTTATATATGATTAATAATATTTAAAAATTATTTGTCATTTTCAAAAATTCATAATGAATAAAGCTAACATTGAGTTATTAATTATTATTTTTTTATATTATAGGAAAGATAAAAGATTTATTTATTCTCTCTCTTAGTTGAGTTGGCTACTTATAGCAAAGCTCCTTAGTTACAATGAGGAACCTTAAGAAAATAGAGCTAAAAAGAAGCCATTTTTAGAGCTAGAAAGAAGCTATTTTTCTTTTATGTGCAAATAGAATTCAAAGTATGATTTTCTTGATATTTTTCCTTTAGAGTGCTCGCAGGTTATTTTTTTTGGTACTTAAAGTTCGATTCAAATTGGGTGAGATTTGGGTTGATTGCCAACAAGTATAAATTTGTTGTCCATCACTCGCATATTGTATGAGAAGGGCCAACTTACTATATATATCAAGTCCCATGTATCATATGTTGGGCTTCTACAAACAATATACATAACGCTCAATAAGAGGTTGACTTTTTTCTTGAACAACATGCATAATATATTAATAATCCAACATATCATTCATTATGATAGCATACGTTGCATGAAGTCCATTGGATGATACATGAAGGATGAGGAGAGAGCAAGTGTGGTGCACCTTCTTTTCTTAGAGAAAATATACAATACATAAAAAACTTTATGTATTGCATGTTAAGTGATTTATTAACATGATGACTTATTCCATGCCCTTAACAATAGACATTTTTCTTTGGAGTTGTAGTGGTGGAAATAAGCATAAATTGGTAAAGAAACTAAGAGTGAGAGAGAGTTTTTTTTTTTCAAATATTAAGAATTAAAGTTCAAGAAAGATGTCACTTCATAAGAGGTTCAATTATATATATGCAATAATATAATAAAAATATTTTGATTAATATGCAAGTATTCTATAATTGCTTTGTTTTTTTATTTAAAATTACTAAAATGTAGACCCACTCTTGTATGAATTATACTTATAGGTCATTATTATTACACCAACTGAATCTATCTGTGTGATTCATGTGTTGGAGGTAGGTGATGCAAACTACAACTATGGTGCAAGTTAGAGCACGTGCGATGCGTGATCTACTTGCATAATTTTGTGCATGTTTACCAAGTTTCATATGCGGTGTGTTGGCTAATTATGTGTTATCTGTCTTATGCTATTTGCCATACATTAGCTTTTTGAACATGAGTTTGTTGCTAGTAAACTTATTACAGATGCAATTAATGAGCATGCCATGTCATGTTTGTGATTAGTGCCATATATGCGGTTGTAACATTCTCAATCATTAAATTAAATATAAATCGACATATATCGTAAAATATGACAAAATTATAAAAAATAAAATATTCTAAAATATAAAATTAGATAAAAGCTAATTGAGACGAGTCCAATAATGTTTTTTTTGTCTTAATTGAAATTCATTTAGAATTTTTATTAATTATTGAAGTTAATAAATATGTATATATATATATATATACATACACACACACACACACATATATATATATATATATATATATATATATATATATATATATATATATATATATATATATATATATATATATATATATATATATATATATATATATCAAATTCGAATTTCTTTTCTCTATCGCCTTCACGTGCCCCGTTTCCCGTCTTCGTGCCCGACGCAAACCCTAGAAAGGTGGGGTTTCCCGCGACTGGCCGGAAGCTTCGCCGAATTCGCTTCACCTACAGCGAGGATTGTGGAAACATTGACGGAAATCGAGGAGGAGAAGTTTGATGCGGCGTAAGGATTCGTGAGTTCCGAACCCGCCATTTGTGCTTATATCTGCTTTCAATCTCTTCAATTTTCGGCAATATAAGCTAGGATTTAGTTCTAATTCGGATATTGTTTGGCCATTGTATTGATGGTGTACGGAATCCCTTGATTTTTGCAAGTTAGGGTGTCGGGAAAAAAGAAAATCAAGAAATGTGGTAAGAAAGAGGTTTTTTTGCAATTTAAGAAGTTCGTTCTATAATTCTATATTGATTCTTTAACAATTTTCAAATTGTGCACAAATCTATAAACTGAGTTGAGGAAATTACAATTTGATTGGCCAAAATTTACAAAAAAGGAAATTTGAACAGTTACAAAACTATCTCAATTAATAAGGAAAACCTGTGGGGTAGGCTCTTTAACAAGGATGATATATGTATATATATATATATATATATATATATATATATAATTAGATAAAACTCATCAAAATGAGTTATTCATATTCATTTTAATTTGAGTTCGAAATTATTATGAAAATTTGAAGTTGATGAATAATTATTTAAATTGGTTAATTAATTAATTAATTAATTGTTTAATTGTATATTTAATGGGGTAAATCCCTAGTTGTGGGATTTTGCAGACGGTAGGTACGAGCATTTCCTTCTTTCTCTCCATCTCCCAGGTTTGCCACAAACTAAAATTCTTTACCTTGATCTTTTCTCTTGTCGTCTGGCCATTGACCGTTGTGAAGAGGGAGACAGTGGATCGATTGCGTTTCCAACAAGGACGTTTCGTGAGTTCCCTAGCCCTAAGTCTTCATTTTGCTCTTTTACCTCCATAGCTCAGCCATAAAATTTACATGTGTTTGAGCCCTAGCTGAACCATCACTTTGATGTTGGGTGGATTGAAGGGGAGTTGATTGGTGGGCCTCTTTGGATTGAGGTCACGGTACAATGTTGGTAAAGAGAGTGGAGCGAGGAAGATTGAACTGATTCAAGAGGTGAAGGGGAGAAAATATGAGGAGAGAAAAAAATAAGAGAAAAGAGACATGTGAAATATGTATCATTTATTATAATATTGTTGTGCCAGTAATAGACAAATTGTATGGTACATATGTGCGTGAGATAGTCGAAAATATAAATCGTAGACAAAATGTAATTTGTATTTGTCAATGTTATGATGTGTTACTGTTATATTAAAAGTAGTCAGATTATGCAGTTGTTAGTTGCATATGCTATGTAGTTGAATTGTAAATAAATAACATATTTATGTGTATGTTGTGTTGTATAAAGATAAGACTACATATCATACTTTAAAAAGAGGAATGATGCATTGAATGATGTGGTATATGAGTTATATTTAGCTTGTTTATTATGTTGCCCAAGTCCTTTTTAATGGTATGGGAAAGTTATGTATGACAGGAAAGAGGGCTAAAAAAGAAAGATATTACGAAAAATGAAGTGTTATAAAATTTTGTATTGTATGTGAAATACATATATTTTTATTTCTAGTGATATTATTAAGTATAATACAATTATTTTATGTGACAAACTATTTTGTATGACATAACCCAAAATTGTTCTTTTTTTCATGTGTAATTATTACATTATTTTTAATCTACTGAGTCTATGATTGTGACTTTTTATTTGCCTCTATGTATGTAAGAGAAGTTATAGATGTTTTTTTTATTGTCTTGTTTCTTATTATTTATCTTTACAGAATTAAGAGGTTATAGATTTTTTTCTATATTTTTTTGTACACACTACTTGCACACTATTAACCATAGAGTTATATGTATTGTGCTTGTGAACATTAGTTTTCTATTCTTGCAACTTAGCTTGTAGTCAAAGGATTGATGTCATGAGGTATAGGTTGTTTCTAAGAGGCCCAAAAGACAGAGCAAATGAATAGAGTGAAAACACTTAAGGGCTTTCTAACCTTATTAGCAGAGTGACTAGCAACCACCTTAGGAAGGGAAGGGCCAATTTTTCATGGCTAAACTTTGGTTTACAAGGTGCTTGGCATTGTGAGAGCTTTTACCCTATAGACAAGAGACATGGAGAGATATTTTTCAAAAGTTTCTTAAGTATTCAAAAGCACATGAACTTGATTTCTAGGACTATTCTAAAGTTTCATATGATCATGTTTTTACTTCTAAGTAGTACCTTATAGGTGCTTAGAATTGCCAAGGTTTTAAGGAATAAATTTGAGGCTTAGTTAGTGTAAGCATGCCATGGTTTATGCTATGATAGGACAAACACTAAAGACTTGGAGAGAGTTCAAATGTTTTGTGCTCTTACTTCCACGTAGCACCCTAGAGATACCTGGAGCTACTAGGGCTTTAAGGAATTACTTGGGACGATCTAAGGCATAGATGGAAAAAGCAGAGTTGTGGCTAACCCTTCTTAAGCTAGTTGAACCAATTGCACAAAGAGGAGGATAGTTCGAGAAGGGCATGCTTCAAAGCCAACTCCTCAATAGAGAACCTGGATTTTTGAGTGGAACGGAGTTAGCTTTGGGTTCTATCCTTCTTAAATGTTTCCTCACAAATATACAGAAAATCAACATGAAGTGGTGGTTCAAGTCATTGGTTGGGTTTTTTTTATTAGTTTCATGTCTAATTTGTATTAAGAAACAGTGTGAGGACAATTTTATTACCAAATATTTTAAAACTCAATAATCTAGGAGGCAATTTATAGATAATACAACTTATGGTTGTCTCCACTCCAGTTATGAGGGAGCTTGCAACTTATATGCACCTAGTTCAATAATCTCCTTGCTTTCCAAGTTAGGTGCAGGGGTACCAAAGCTCTTCTGGCTCTTTGAGGCCCCACACTTGTGTAGCATGAGATTCCCACTAGAGAAGTACATAGCTGGTTGAAGTACTTCGCAATCAAATGCTTCCTTTCTTGTTGCTTTATGGCATCTTGGACTTGCTTTTCCTTAAGGATGTCTAACTCCAGGGCAAGCCTTGTCATTGACCTCTAACCATTAGGCAATGGATCTCCATTTTCTTCAAGGGTACTTGAACTTTGTGAGTTGGAAATTATACTTCTATAGGGGGTACAAATTTTGCCTAATAAACTAGCGAAATGGGGTTTCCTTACTCATGGATGATGGTGTAATATGGTAGACTTAGAGGATTGCTGAAATTTTATCAACCCTTTTTCCTTTGCACGTGTCGAACCTTAGCTTTAAGATCTCGAGTAGTTTATGGTAAGCTTTAGGTTGCCTATTCTTCTTTTGAGAGGCTACAGTGGCATATTTTATCTGTGTGCTGATGGAACTACAAAAGTTTTATTTGTCTTTGGTTTGGAACATTATGGCATTGTTGGTAATGACACCCAAGGGGAACCCGAAACCTGCAAAAGATGTCAAACAAAAGAAACTTGTATGCTTTGGCTATGATTTAATTAATCACTGGTTTTTCCTTGATCCTCTTGGTGAAATTGTCAGCAAACACAAGGAGGTTCTTGTAATTCCTAGAGGCTATTGGGAAGGGTTCAAGGAAATTCATTTTGTAGATTGTAAATGACCATGAGATGTTAATATATTGGATCGTTTGAGCTGGTTGGCATGGAAGGCTCACATGAACTTGACACTTATGAAATTGTTGAGCATAGCTATGAGCTTTCTTTTGAAGAGATGGCCAATAATGACCTTGCTAGAGGACCTTAGCTATGAGAGTATGGCTTGAGGAATGGTTGAAGCATTCTTGAGTGTGGATATTAGCAATAACCTTGGCTTTTTCTGATATGGCATCTGTTATTATTAACTATGGAGTTTTTCTATTATTTTTTCAGTTGATAAGATTCCTTGAAGTTCCCATTTAAATTGTGATAAGCTTAGTTCTTTGTTAGAATGTTAATGATCTTGATGAAAGTTCATTTTCTTTCTAGGAACCTATTATTGTGCTTTTGGACCATACTATATGCTTTGAAAAATCATAATATTCACTTGATTTACTGCTTGAATATTAGCACTTCTTTTAATGTTGTAGGTCTATTTCCTTATTGAAGCACCTTTGTTTCCCAAACCTTCTGACATGGATTTATCCTGTTGGATTTTTCATTTCCCCACTGACATTGCTAGTTTCATCACCTCTGGCATTTTCCCAAAATGATTCTAATAACAATAAAGAAAACCTTAACTGATGAGATTGTTGCTAAAGAAGAACATGGACAATGCTGCCGTGCAAAGTGGAAAATATAAATAACTAATATACTTGCTGTATCTCTTAAATTCACTTTCTCATCTTTAGAAATATAAATAAGTAATAAAATTCATTTTTATAGTTATACATGGTTTTCTAATCTCACCTCAAATGTTTTTTTGTCTATTTTCTCCTACATATGTATTCACTATTATTGAACTTGTTTCAATTCATACATTTCTTATATGACAATTAATTTAATCTACAATATAATGTGCTTAAGATGCCAAATGGCTTATTTATTTAAACTTTATTTTGGGGGGCTTTAGTAAATCAAGGTGGATTTTATATCAACATGCATACCTAATACAGGAACCGTTGGCCCGTATACTGAATATCTTGAACTAAGCATTGTGTCAAATGTGGGACTAAACGCCTTCATGGCAGAAGATATCGAAAAGCAGAAATTGATAAAATCTTTCTAGTCCGTATTGTCCAACATGATCAAGGCATAATTTCAGTATGATCTTCAGAAATTTTGAAATCATCTAAGATTATTTACAAATGTCACTTCGGGTGACTTACAAATCATATGGGACAAAGGTTGATATCCACAAGGTAAAATTAAGTTCATTAAAATACAACATAATAAACCGAATGTGCGCTAGTAGATAAACTTTCTATGGTGCGAAACGGCAATTGTTGTAGCTATTAACTGGGCTGAAGTGATCATTTTAAGTGTTGTCAAAATATTTCTGAAGTAGAAGCCTAAATTTGAGTCAATAGTGTGAATGCGGCAAAATTGAAGAACACGCCGTCTTAAGAACTGTGTTGTAAGAGTTTTGATGAAGTCTAGATGTAGTCAACAACCATGCTAAATGGTGCCACAAAGAGCATGACTCGAGTCTGAATTGGCTTGAACCTATTGTTGTGTCCAGATCTGCATTCGGTGTTAACACTACTTGTAATGGCACTTGATGAAAGTCAGCCCCAAATAATTTTGAATTGTCTACGATGCTACAGGGAGCCATGGCGACCAATTTGTTTGAGTTTTTAGAAGAGGTGAGCAGCAGCATGGAATTTGGGATCTTTACATGTGTGATAACGTGTTGGCAGCATGCAAACATGCAACAAACATGTTGAGGAGAGCCCAGACTGTGAGCTTTTTGTGTGCAATTTAAACAAGGATTAAAATAACTTGTGCTGGCTAATGGGAAAAGAAAATCTGGCTGCATTGAACCTGTTTGTTTATGTTTTGCTTTGAAATAGAGGAGAGAGTGAATTTTCTTTGAGGTAGATTTAGAACCTTTATTTTTTTGCAACTCAAGGATTTTTTATTGGTTCACTTGTGTTCTTGTTTTATTTTGTAATATTTTTTGTTGTATTGTTAATATACAACATTGAGACACAAGAAGTGTTTGTTTGAAAGCAACTTTCTTGATTTGCCCTCGCAGAAGACCAAGTCACAAAGTATTAACCATATGGGCCGAACATAAAAAAAAAATTGTTTGTCAAATCTATAATTTTATAAAACTGACTGAGTAATCGGAGGAGGCCAGAACTTACCAAGTGACATAGTCTTAAAAATGATACCTATTTGAACAAGCAAGGTATTTTATGAAATTATCTTCTGGGTATTATGTTTCGAATTAGAGCAAATCACAAGTGGCATGCGGGAAACCAACTTGTGGGGGGCATGCCCTTTAAGTAATCAAGTAACAAGGTTTGTTGTGTATGAAAATATATTATAAAGAGGAGGCCTTGAAGGAGATCAAGTTAAAGTAAGATTTAGAGTTTATTTTTGTTGGACTGCTAATGCTCAATATGAACTAGTTTTTCATACCCACTTGATGGCAAAGAAATATGTTACGTTTGTTGTGTAGGCTTTGGGTTAGACCAAGGGAGGTACAAGCAGTGGTGGGGCTAGTACATGTGAAGGAGGCTTGAGAGCAGGATATTAGAAAGAGAGAGAGAGAGAGATAAAAGAGATAAGGAGAGAGAGACTAGAGAGGGGAGAGGAAGAGATAGAGAGAGCAAGAAGAGAGAGACTAAAACTTCAAGATATTAAATTTGTTGTTTATAGCAGATCATTAGTCATTTTAAAATCACTAATTATAGTAAACTAAGATAATCATAAGTAGGAGATTGGTGTTTTAATTATATTCTTGAAATATTTTTGTCAATCTCGGTTTGTTCATATTTACTGAATTGCAAAGAACAAAGATGTCGACGTGGATTCACATCTAATAGGATTCAAGTAATGAATTCCAACCCTTTTTGGTAGCTTAATTTGCATGTGGATATTTGTCATTTGAACTTCACAATAGTTGGCATATCCTGAGATTCCTTGTTGAATAATTTGCTTTGTCATTAGTTATTTTGAAAGCTCTTATCTCTTCCTATCCATAGCAATTTCTTTCAAGTGATTTTGATAAACAATGCTGCCAAGCGTTAATCAGTTTTTATTGTAGTCATTTCTTTGTTAAATTAAAGTTTATAGATAATTTCCTATTTAATAAATATATTTGTTATGATTCTTTATGTGCCATATATCTTTATTGTCTTTTTTAATGAATATGATTGTTGCTATAGAAGATGAACTCGTCGTCAGGGCAAGCAGCAAAGAAAAAGGCTAACTCATCTCAGCCATCAGAGCCTTCTTTTAAGCGCAAGCGTGGCATGTTTCAAAAAGATTGTAAGTTGCTATTGTTTCATGCATGACATTTCCTTAGTTTCTTAAAAATCATATTCAAATTATCTTTTTTTGAACATGATATGCTTATTTTTAGTTTTACACATTTTGTGCTAAAATTTAAAAGCTAATGTAACAGTTGTTCTAGACTACGAATTAGAAGCCTTTTTCATCTAAAATGGAATGTTATAGATGGTGATGTTCTTGCAAACTGCAGGATGAGGTTAAAGGTCTACTTCAATGTTACATTTTCTAGGAGTGGGGCTTTATTGAAATTATTTCCCATTGGCAAAAGTTTTTTACAGCTTTATTTTCTGTAAACATGTTCTTAATTCTAATAAGAATATGAAATGCATTAACTTGATAATGCATATGCACCTTGTTGGTGATGACAACCTACTTTACTTTTTAATCATCATTATTGGAGCACCATTAGCAACAAAAATCCTTACATCAATTAACAATTTTTGTGTATTTTATTTTCTAATGCAGTGCAGCACATGATGTATGGGTTTGGAGATGATCCTAATGTAAGTATAGAATTCTTCTAGAGTCTTTGGTTAGTTGACTTGTTTTTCTTGTGCTTCACCATTATTCTTTTATAAGTTTTAGTGCAAGGCTTTAATGATTATTTGATTCTACTTAGTTGCTTTGTTTTCAAACGACAATTTGGAGATGAAAAGCATGTTACCCAACAACATCAAAGACAAAGCTTAGTCTCACTAGGTAGGATTGGCTATAGAAATACTCTTAATACCATTACGTTTTGTACTTTAACAACTCTTTATTTATATTTTAGCTGTCCAAGTTCTTTCTGATAACCTTTTGTTACATCTTTTTGGGTTTATCTCTTCCTTTATTCTTATACAATATTTCATCATATATTTGTTAACAAGGGCATTAAGTGGTCTCCATTTAATATGTCTAAACCATCTAGGTTGACTTTTCATGAGCTTATTTTGAGAAAAAATATTTATTCAATATCATCATTTTTATAGCATTTATTTTATTTATATATTTAAATTTTGTAGGCCAACATTTCATACCATATAAATTTAATCTTAAATGTTTCAATCATACAACACATCAAAAGTTGTTTTTTGTTTCATCCAATTTGCTTGATTCTTATTATTAACATTCTCATTAATCTTATCATTTTGAAGCATATATCAATGATAACAAGTCTCTTATTTTTAATATTTTATGATTTATAGTAGTATTCTATTTGTCATGATGAATTTTATTAGTTGTATCTGGATAACCATTTTTTTATTATGTTTAGAAAATTAGCATCTTCAAGTGACTATTGTATTGAATATTATTATTTAAACAAGCATATTTTTTGATTTCCCTTGTTGAGTTATGACATGATGAACTTTGAAGGTTAAGAATTTTTATCTCATGGTGTGACCAATGGCATGGGTAGGGATGCTTTTATACTATAGATGATGGAACGAGCAGGGGTGAAGATGATGGGTTTTAAGTATGCTCAAAACAAATGATGCTAGTGCTTTGGGATGCTCAACAAAGAGGTCATATTGATGCTAGGAAATGATGACTGAATTGGATAAAAAATTAGCTTAATTATGTTCTAGTTCAGCTCTTGGGGTGGCATGCATTAAATTGTGAATGTGGTTGTCAAGTGAGGTAAAGATTGTGGATCATGCATAGCTACGAAACTTGTTAGGGTGAGGGCAAAGTTGGGTGGAGCTTTTCAAAAGAAGATTGCGGTTGGGTGTTGTGGGTGTTCGAGTGGCCCGGTGAGCATGTAGGATGATGAGCCCAATCCAATTGCTAGACGTGAGTTCTAGTAGGGTGCTTGAAGTTGGCAACTATTGTGGCTGGGTGCCAAAGGACAATTGCAAGTTTTGGATGCATAAGGTTTGAGTGCCAAAGGAGAATTGCAAGTTGTGGGATGCATAGGGTTTGAATGGCATAACTAGTGCAGGATGTCGGGCTCAATCCAACCGCTTGATGCTAACTCTGGTGAGGTGGCTACGAGCAGGCAATTATTGGGCACTAGAGGAGTGGACGATAAAATGTGCAAAAAATGAAATAAGAAATTGTTGTGTGCATTGGGTTTGAATGCCCTGATGTGAGTGCATGATGCTAAGCTAGGTTCGACTGCTGGACACTAGCTTTAGTGGGGTAGTTGAAGGTGGGGCTTGCGCATGGTTTCGGAGGGCAATTATAGGGCACTGGAGGAGGAGATGGCGACAAATTTGCAAAATGAAAGAAGTTATCATGATTCTCATACCTGACTAGTCACAATCTAATGACAACCTAAAATAATACTAAGTAAAACTTACTAACCCTTACTTGGGCTCTTTAAGAACTTTTGATTTGCAATTTGATCTAAGGTTTGCAGTAAAATTAAACCTCTTTTATCCTGGGCTTCACTAGATTAACTCTTTGCCATACTTCTGATATAACTTGCCTTGCATCATTTCATCTCTTAGTTGTGCACAAATTTTTTGTTTTGATTATGCTTTTTTTTATTGCATCATCCACTATTTACTTTGTAATTATGTACTAAATAAATGATTTACTAAATAAACATTTTCATATGTTTTTTTTTTATTTTATAACAAATATTGCTTGCATATGCACCATATTAGTGTCACTTAGCATTAGTTCAATGTCTCTTCTTATTCATCTTTTTTTATAAAATTGGCATTAACTTGCTTACATGGACAAAAAATTTAAAAACATTCAAAAAAAAAAAAGGCCAACAATTTTTTTTTTTGCTCTAAAAGATTGATACACAAGTGATTAAACGGAAACTTAGTGAGAGTTTTTAAGGCATGAAAACTGAACCTACACCCCAAACCACAACTAGTCATAATAGATCAGATCAAGGTCAACCCTGACCCGATGTGGCCTTTGATCCAGCTCAATCCAACCCTGATCTGTTACTAGCTTGCATGCATGCACACCTATTGGCATCCTATAGTTCTTTTTATTTATGACAGCTCCCATCCTTGTTATAAAACTTTGCAAGGTGAGATTAAATATGCTCCTAAGTGAGAAGGAAAAGGATTTACTTTAATATGATTGTCCTTTCTATCGACCCTTAAGTTGGGAAGAAAAAGGTGGATGTTAATTGCTTTTTTAATGGTTTTATAATGGTTTGAGAACTATTTTTTTCTTTAATATTTTGTAATAATTACCATCTAGAGTCTCTTTTAAATTAATCTTTGTGTGTCATACTTCAATTGCTGATTTTTTTCTTGCAGCCCCTTCCTGAAACGGTTGCTCTTGTTGAAGACATTGTCGTGGAATATATTATTGATCTTGTGAGTATATTTTGTCTCCATTTAACAGCATTAAAAACGAAACAAATGCATGCAAAACAGTAGCAAAGTTTCAACAAACCTTGCAATGCGACACTCAAATACAAACCTTTTCTGCCCTAATCGTTTGTATTTAATAGTCTGGTTTAGTTATCGTTAAAATAGATTACATTGTAAGCTGGATTGAAAGCTAGCTCAGAAAAGAATTGCTTTTCTCATCAAAGAGGTGAGAACCACTGTATTCTGCAGAAAGTTTTACAGAGCAAGATAGATTTACTTGAGTGGCTTGCTCAAAATTGGTTCATTTAAACTGGAAGCTTATCGGAAATTGTTCTAATTAACTTGACTTTTCTTTACCATTCTTCTATGCTGAAAAGCTCGCAAATTAAGTATGAATTTCTAGATATAAGATCACATATTTCCTTGATTTTTGCATATACTTGTTGCAAAATATAGGTGAGAAATGTGTCTGAAGCAATGAGACTATGGTCTGTCTTAAAAATGCCTATTGATGGAAGGAGCATGGATTGCTAACATTTCATTATCATGAAAGGAATTAAAAGTTTTTTTTAAAGTGTCAAATTGCGTTATATATGATCTATTAGCAAGGATCTATCTTCTTCCTACCATACAAAATCATTTATCTTCCTACCTAAAAGGTTGGATTATTACATCTTGGTGCATTTTTCTTTCTGAAAGTTGTCAATGCTGAACTGTTCTGTGTGCTTGTTAGTTCTTCTGTCTATGCTAAAATTTCAATTGAATGAACTTTGAAGGCAAATAAAGCCCAAGAATTTGCATCCAAGAGAGGGAAACTTCTGACGGAGGACTTTCTCTATCTAATGCGAAAGGTATTGCTCCTTGTTTTAACGATGTTAAGGTGATCTCTTATTCACTTTTTCGAATGACAACCCAATTAGTATAAAACATACGATAGATGAAGCAGATGACATGGTAACCATGCTGCAAAAACTTATGTCCATAAATTGATGGAAAACTTGTTGCCCATGAACATTGTTGTTTATACCCTTTTAAGTACAAATTGTTTCGAATAAGCTTTTAAGGTCGAAAAGGTAGTCCCTATATATTATGGCTCAATGATATTTCCTTTTCAGCCCTAATGGGTTTATAACAATACTGTTGAGCACAAAGATGAAGAGTTTGATTAAAACTTTTGTGAGTTCAAGTTAAGATTTCATATGCTTTGTCTCAAAATTCATTAAACAAGAGCATTCACCTTTGATGGAATAGCTGAGGGTCAATCAAGTTTGTTTACTTATTCTTGGAACAGGTAAACAATGATGTTTAATGATGTTTCCTTTTCAGCCCTAATGTGTTTATAACAATACTGTTGAGCACAAAGATGAAGAGTTTGATTAAAACTTTTTTGGGTTCAAGTTAAGAGTCCATATGCTTTGTCTCAAAATTCACTAAACGAGAGCATTCACCTTTGATGGAATAGCTGAGGGTCAATCAAGTTTACCTGTTCTTGGATAAATCAGGATTTTCCAAAACTCCATCGATGCACCGAGCTATTATCCATGAATGAGGAGCTCAAACAGGCGAGGAAAGCCTTCGAGGTTGATGAAGAGAAGCTCACAAATGCTGATTGAGATGGTCCTGAGTCTTGTTTTTGATTTGGAGCTGTGGAAGTTTCATTTCACAGCTTAGCTTAGTCTTCTCTATTGAGCTGAAGCTGTTAGTTAGCCCTCTTGGAATAACAGACGTTATTTGGCTTCAATGTATGTATATTGGGTTCTTGTTTCAGTTTGATATGTATGTATTAGCATTTTGTCCTTAGGGTTTTTATTGATCTGGGCATTCAATTTTGTTCTTTTATCTTGTTTAAGATTAAGGTTTTATTTAACACATCATTTTTTAACTTAAATGTTTTTATGAAAATGCCCTTTGATTTATCTGATAAAAATTTATTCCATAAATGAACTAAAACTATTGTATTAATGCATGATTTAGCTAAATGGTAATAGATTGTGTAAGTAGGGTTTTGAGGGATATGATAGTTGAGCTTAATGTTACATTTGAGTGTATAATATGATAAAAAATATATTTTGTAATATGATATAATATGATTTTGAGAAAAAATAGGTATGATCTTAGTTGTGTGAATTGAAATAGTTGAGACATGGATTTGAGATTAAGTAGATGTTGGAGTATTTAGATTAGAAAATAGTATAATATTTTCTAATTTTTAATGTTTATTTTTAAATTTTATTTTTTAGTATTTAATTTTAATTTTTAATCTCTAATCTTTAAAATAAGTGTAATTTTTATCCTTTAATTAAAATATATGTTTTTTTTTTGTAATTTTAAAAAATTAGTATGAGTGTCACTTATGATTGAAATATAATTTGAAACATAATAGCATAAAATGGGATAATTATTTGGGTTTTGCTAAGAAGCCCATTTTGGATTAAATCTAAATTAATTTTTATTTAAGTTTGAAAAAAAAAATCTCGTTTATTTTATCAATTAATTATTATTTAAGCATTTTTAATAATAAAATTTTAAACTAATTAGTTCTCTCAATCAAATCGTTCGCCAAATGTTTAAAATCGTATTCCTCTCTCCGGCGATCTTCTTTCCTGTTCATTTTTTTTTCAGCGAGGGCTGACTGCTGCTGACGCCAGCGGTGGCGGGGAAGGCTCGGGTGGAGTCGGAGTTAGAGTTCCGACGGAGCTCGAGTGGTGCAACGGTGGTCTTGGTGGGTAGGAGTAAGACCATGGAGACTTTCCGATCATGACGGCGATGCAACTTTGAGCATTGTTGGTTAATTTTGTTGGGTTTTGAGTAGATTGGAGCAGCCAATTGGCATTTGTCGTGCGTGGAAACGTGTGCCAGCTGTGGGAGGGGTTACGGCTTGCAGGCCGAGGAGAGCTTGGGCATCGGGAGATAGAAAGGAGCAGCGTTGGGAAAGATGCTTTGAGTGGTAGCACACAGGAGAACGGTGGATTGTGCAGAAAGATTGCTAAGTTTAATATTGAATAAAAGAAAGGATCCTGTCTTCTCGGTCAGGAGGAGCAGGAAATCTACCTGTTTTGGAACTGTTCGTGCTATTTTTACCGTGAGTTAGATAGGGTGGAGTCACTGTTCTGGGTTTTCTTCAAAACAGAGGGGAGACTCAGAATTGTCGCTGCAGCCAGAGGACCTTTGTAGAGAAAGGTAAATTTCGATGTTGTTTCTTGTGATTTTATTTGCTGTGTTCTTGAAGAGGTGTAGTATCTAAATGCAAGGACCAAACCTGCAATGCTGTGCTAACATCTAAGGATCTAAATGAATCCAAGCAATAAGCAATGTCAAGTTCTAATTATTAGATATCCCAATGATGCTTGAGGCTGAAATCATAGTCATAATTCATCTTAGAAAGCAGTTTCGTTCAATTTAGTTCAAAGCAGTTACACTATACTAAGAAAATCACCCTAACTAGGGTCATATAATTCTACAACTGTTGAAAACTGAAATTGTAGAACTTTTTGAAAGAAGCTTTGGGATATTTTTATTAAAAACTCATTAATTATAATATATATATACTAATCATTCTAAAACTTTAAAGGAATTTTATTGTGCTATATTTGAAACCTAATAATGAAGTCCTGTACAAAAGGAAAACTGTAAAAATAAAAATATTATTTTTTTGACTGTAGGATATTGAGACGATTGACAAGACTAATTTCATATTTCTTTAATAATGGGATTTGATGAATCTTGCCAAAATCATGATTTTAATTCCATATTTTTTTATTTATGAAATTTAAATGATCTTTCCATTACTAGCTCACAAGCTTATGAATGAATATAATTCGTTACTAGCTTGCTAATGTTTGACTTAAATTAAATTTTCAATGAAGATTTTGTGAGAACGTTTACATTTGGTGCTCTGTAGGAATGTAATGTAGACTTGTAGTCTTATTATCAAATTTTTAATTGTTAAATTTTCTATCAATCCTCAGTTGTTTGATCTTTTGTATCATAAAGTGTTATTGATTATAACAGTGATAGACTTGTTGTCAATATACATTTTCATGGTTCATAATGTATAGATGTCTAAATCTTTCAAATTTTTTTCTATCTAGATCATCTAATAAATTCTTTGAATGATAGATTTATTTTTTGTTACAACACCATTTTTTGTATCTACACTTTGTTTCATACTTTTTTATATAACATTATTATATCATAGTTTTGTATAATGGCTTATGGTTAACTTTGTATTTTTCATAGAACTAGCCTAATATGCTTCTACATATCCTTCCACTTCTCTATTCTTAGTCTTCTTAAGCAACAAACCTCTTTTTGGAGATGCTTTTAAGGATCAAAATGTATTGTAAATGTCTTCTAAGTGTCTTTTGGTTGGTGAACGCATAAACTAACTAGTGATTCTTGCCTAATATGCAATATCAAGTTGAGCGAGAGACAAGTATATCGATTTACCAACTAGACATTGATACATCTTTTGGTTCATTATTAGAACATCCTTTGTAGTAATTTTCTTCCAATTTTGCTCCAGAGGAGTGGATCTAATCTACACGTCAGTGTTCTTGTTTCACTGAGAAGATCTAATCTATATTTTTCTGAGATATGCAATTGTCTTGTTTACTCTTAACAATCTCTATTCTAAAAAAATATTGAAGTTTTCTCAGATTGTTAACATTGAATTTCCATTTAATTAATAGTTTTAGATGATCCATTTCAGCAATGTCATTGCTTGTGATAGCCATATCATTAACATATACTATCAAAATTGCCTTCTTGCTTTCCTCGCTTTACTTGAAGAACACCATGTAGTTGGCTTGGTCTTATCTATAGCCAAATCTTTTTGTGGCTATGCAAAATTGAGTGCACTATACTTGTGGAGATTTTTTAAGTCCATATATTTTTTTTTGCTTATATATAGTTCCTTGTTTATCTAAAAATTCAAATCAAAGAAGTTTCATGTATATTGCTTCAAATTTATCATAAAAGAATGTATTTTAGACATCAATTAGATGTAATTCCTAATACAAGTTTGCTAATATAGAAATAAGAATTCAAATAGAATTTAATTTAACAATTCGGGCAAATATCTCATCATAATCAATCTCAGATATCTAATTTTGTCCTTGAGCTACTAATCTAACATTGTATGTTTTTTATGTTGTCTTTTGACCCCACCTTTAAATTGAATATCTTTTTGTATCCTATTTTTTTCTTTTGCTCATCCAATTCAACAATCTTTTATGTCATTATTCTTCAAGTCTTATATTTCTTCCATAGCTACTACTCTTTGCTTAAGATCCATTAGGGTTCGTTGATGTCGCATGGGACTTCTACTCCATTGATTTGAGCCACAAATGCTCAATATTTTATACATCTTGTGACAAGATTATTATTTTTAATTTCGATGCTTACTATAAGATCTTATCTTATTTCTATGAGCAATGAGAATATCTAGATCATTTATTATAAAAACATTCTTTTGTATACAGTGTAACGGGGGAACTTATTCAAGTGTTGATAATTGGTTTTTTCAGAACTTCCAATCTTCTTGAATAAAATTATTCTCTGAATGTTAGTTTGTACTAATCCTTCCCCTTGACTTGATTCACTTATTAGCTCAAACTATTGGCTATTTTTTAGTGACAATGGAGATAGATAAGCATATGTTGGTAGAGATAGAGAAGGTATGTTGATTGAGATAGAGAAGGGTATGTTTGTGGAGGTAAATAAGGGTGTGTTGGTAGCTTGGGAAGTGAAATTGATGGATCTCAATGTTTCTTTTTATTTAAGAGAAGCTTTTGAATAAAATGGTTGAGTTTTGAAGAAGGTGATGTCTAAAAAAATAAAATCATTTTAAGGTGGGACAATAACATCAGTAACCTTTCTAAGTAGAAAAGTAACTAATAAAAAACATATTTGAAGGCTTTTGGGTCAAGTTTCCTAGAAGTAGGGTTAGTATTGTATGCAAATACAGAGCAGTCAAATATGTTAGATTGCAGTGATTAATGGATATTTAGGTCAAGAAAAAATATTTTAAGATGGTCAAGAGGGTGTTCTATAATTAAAAATTTTTTAGAGAAGTTAGTTTGTCAAGTAAACAAAAGTGAGTATTGCTTTTCCCCAAAAAGTATTTTGCATATGAATTTTAATTATAAATGATCTAGCAATTTTAAAGAGGCTATGATTTTTCATTCTATATAACACTATTCTGTTGAGGAGCATAGACACATGAACTCTTATAAAATATATCATTATTAATAAAGTAATCATTGAGTTCATGATTGAATTGCTCTCTCCCATTATATATACAAAGTATATGGTTTGATGATTAGAACACATTTACATCTTTTTGTAAAACTGTTTGAATATGGTTGCAATTTTAGATCTTCTTTTTCAGGAGATATACTTTACATGCATTTGTATCGTTATTTATAGAAGTGATAAATCAACGTATTCTTTTTAATGAATAAAGTTAAGTAGGTCCCTATGATCCAACATGAATTATATGGAAAGGATGAGAAGATTGGTGATTATGAGTAGTATAATTTTTTTTAGGGTGCTTTGCAATGAAATATGATTTATAGTTAAGTAAAAAAAGAATCTTTGTTGATAAATAAAGTTGGGTATAGGATTTCGCAGTTGGAGGCTAAGGTGTCCTAAGCAATCATGCTGAAGTATTATCACAGATTTATGAGATTGATAGAGGGCAACCATGGTGCATCAAGGAGTTGTTCATTAAGTTGTTGGGGAATAAAAATGGAAATGGTAACTTAGGGATTCCTACAAGGAAAAATAAAAGAAGACTCAAACTTAAATAAAACAACACCCTTCTCAACTCACATTAGAATGAAGCTAAATGGTGGATTAATCGATGTTGTGTAATTGATACAATTAATTTTTCTTATGTGCTTGCAATGAATCTTTTAACTTTGATATTGTGTAAGACCCAAATGGTGGATTAATCGATGGAAGGATATGTTGTTCCATTGTTAAGAATGATACATAGTAGATGGTTGATTTTCAACATAATCACAAAATTATTGTAGTGAAGTGTATGCACAAGATCAATTGAGCTTTAGATGATTCAATCACATACTATTTTGGGAGACTAATAGCAAAGAAGTTTAGACAAAAGCATGGAGTTGTCTATGAGGAGTCAATCACACTAGTCATCCACCATGACATGGTCAAATTGTCAATTTCACTTGCTACACATCATAGGTAGAATATATACCATCTTGTCATGAAGTCCACATTCCTTAATGGTGTGCTGAAGGAATAAGTTTAAGCGGAATAGCTATAAAGCTTATTCAAAGAAGTTCAAGAAGATTGGGTTTTAAATTAAAGAAAACTTTATATGACTCGAAGAGAATTGAGGGCTTGAAATATTCACATCGAAAGCTTTTTGGAGGAGAATGGGTTCGCTAAATGCCATACTAGCATGCATTGTATACTATGCCCATTTTGAAGTTATGTTCATGCATGAGCCCATGACTCTTCCCATTTTGAACGATTTGAGTTCTACTTTTTATTCCTTTTTGTTCACTAATTTTAGAAATGACTAGTAGTTGCTAATTTAGTATTTAGATTTGATTGTGGTTCTGTCATTGTTGCATGTTAGTAATCTTTCTTGTTGATTTAAAAGTTAAGATATCTGTAAATCATTTATTTATATCTTTTGAACCCTTTTTAATAAATTTTCTTAATTAGAGATATATTTTGAGGATCGTGGTGAGAATTTTGATGTAAGATTTGGAAAATTGTGTTCTTTGTTATCTATCTTTTGCATCATTATTATGTTTTCTTTTTTAATAGAATGTCCTCCTCTCTCATCTATATAATAAGCCTGACTTACAGTTTTATAGTTTATAATAGTTTTTAGTCATTTTTTTCTTAGTATGGTATTTCGTATGATTATGAATTGAATAGTTATCTTAGTTATTTCAATTTTTGTTGTAGTATGGAGATGTGTTCATTTTCTCTGCATCAACTTTGATCTATGATAGTAATGGAGTAAAATAAAAGATTTAAAGAAGAATAGAGGTTCTATATACTTTAACCAAGTAACTAGTCAAAACTGTCTTTCTCTATATAAGAAAATCGTTATATTGCAGGGATAAAGAGCAACCTAAAGATGTGAACATGAAATGATTCGCATAAATTTTGGTGCTTTATCATGTTTTTTATTACATGTTACAATTTTGTATTTGTCATGATTGATCCTATTGCTGCTTTTGCACAAATGCACTGCTTCCTAGAATAATTAATATTAGAACTAGGTTACATATGAATAACATGGTATGAGATTCCAAAAATTTGATGGTTCAAATAATTTTGGTTTTTTGTCGACCAAAATTTTAGGATTATTTAAAAAGGAGTTCTAAAGGACTTATAGTGAGTGAGATGGAAGAAATGGATTAAAAAACTTGTTTGTTTATTTGAATTTGCTTGACATAAAATTTTAGTAGATCTTTTAAGCCTGTAGTTTATGGTTTATAATTTAAATTGGAGCATTTGTAGATAATCAAAAGTCTCTTAAACAAGTTTTATTTATGGTTGTGATGTGCGGAGGTTGTCATTTGCATTTGTGATGCTCCCCATGGATTTAGCCTGCTGTAAACATCTCAGCATTCTCTATCGTTTGATATGTTCAAATGGTTTCCTTTTTTTAATTTTTTTTGTGGCAAGTTTATGGTGCTTTATTGTGTTCTTTGAATTGAAGCAAAAAATTTTTGTCATAGACGTAAAAGTGCTTTCTTTTTTTACTTATGCTGTATATATTGTATGATTATCCTTATTTCCATAAGGTTGTGTTTTCTTACAAATATTTTATCAATTTCACTGAGATATTAGAACAATCTTATCATAAAACATCATGTCATTAAAGTCCCAGGAACATGGAAACTGTGTTCTTGGCCACATGGAACTTTGCTGAACTAATGATGCTGACTGTTTTGTTCTCTGTTTGAATTATACCAAATTTCACTGCTGATTACAGAAAGCTATTGAACATTTTTGTTTAATAACTGATATTAGTTTATTTTTGTTCACAAACTGAGACCTCAGAAGTCTATAACAAATCTCTGGATAATGCTTATGATGATGACTAGATCTCTTTGAACGTTTTCCAATAGAAAAATAAAGGTTAATTTGTAAAGTTTAACTTTCTCATTTTGCCTTTTCCAGTTTAGAATTATAATGCTTATGTTTCAGTTTCTATTCAGTATTGGTTCCATTCTAAATAATCATATGATGGAATTAATTGTGTTTCTTCAAATGATAGACAATTGTTTAGTTAGGATATGTTGGTGAAGTTACATAATAACCTATGATATGTGTCGTGCTCCTACCTTTAGCGGATTTAGGGGAAACTCCAAAAATGCGGCCGTTGTTCTTTGATTGGTGGTTGGGTAAGCTAAAGAACTGTTGCTTTGTTAGGTTATAAATCACTATAAGAGAGGCTCTGGAGAACAACCCCATCAAAGAAAAAAGGGTTTTACTTAACCCTAATTTTGCCTATTTTGTGCATTTTGTGTTTCGGTAAGGTTTGGCTAAGGATTGAAGTTTCTAATCACTGCATAGAAAGCCATTGATTGCATTTTTCAAATCTGTAGCAACCATGTCTATGACAATATGCTATAAAAGCAAACTATAATTAACTTGGTAGTTTAAGGAATTGGGTAATTACATATTTTATGTAATTAGTAGATTTGACAATCCTATGTACATATGCATTTTGCAACACCCACATTAAGCAAGAACAAGTCTTGATGTTTGTGAATTCTTTAGGAACTTCAATTTTTTTTATTTTTAATTCTTTGGAAGGAAAAGAAAATGTAAATTTACTTTTTCTTTTTAAATTTGAAATTTTGTCATAGTCTATATATAATATACATCAAAAACTCGATATACATGCAACAATCTAGAGATCTCTCATTCAATCATGATTAAAATTAAAAACCTCCAACAAAGCATAAGGTTGTATACAATAGATCTTAAGTCACATGTGTAATCTTTTGTGCACTTTGGAAGTGTAACTTTTGTTGATTAAAAGGGTTTGTAAAGCTTCAAAATATGCAATAGGTGGATTGAGAAGGTGAAACATTGGCAAGATGGTACTGGGCAAAGGTATTCTCTCAAAGCTTTGTGGTGAGTTTGTTGACAGTGAGTTTTCTACATTGTTACCACTGCTGTAAGTCTATCACTACCAACAAAATGTTCCATCAATACACTCAATCTTCCCCCCTTCTCTCTGTATTCCTGCAATATTTGGAGCTTAACCATCTATACTTCTTCACCTTTCAGCTTCTTTTTCGTCTGCCCAACTCACAGGCCCTCATCAGTACTGTCAAACAACAGCTTACAGAAGCGTTTTTACTCGGCTCGCAGAGCAAAGAAAGAAGATCCTCTTGATGACAAGAACACACGAAGAGCAAAGAGAGAAGACTCGGCTTATGAGAAGAGTACTTCCCTGGAAGGGAAGATTGATGGTTCATGCCTGAGCATTGCAGAGCATGTCGGCCTCTGGACTGCAGCGAGGGGCACAAACTTCGTCTTCTCACCTCTATCCATTCATGCAGCCTTGACGTTGCTCTCCCCTGCTGCTTATGGAGAAACTCTGCAGCAACTGCAGTTGTTCTTCAAATCTTCTTCCTACACACAACAATCCTCCACCATCAGCACCACGGAGTCCGGCTCCGGTGCAGCTGGTTTGGGACCTCGCATGGCTTTTGTTAATGGAGTTTGGGTCGACCGATCTCTGTCCCTAAAGCCATCATTCAATGACTACGTTGCCTCGCACGGGGCGGTGATCAAGCCTGCCGACTTCAAGAAGGTTTGCATCCTCTTTCATGTAATCTCCTCTACATTTGCTAACACTGATCTCCTTATTGTTCATGCACTGTAAGGCTTCACGCATTGCTGAACAAATAAATGAATGGGTGAAGAAGGCAAGCCATGGTACCATCACTGAACTCATCCCTGCAGGCCATATTTCTCGAGAAACCAGGCTTGTCCTCTGCAATGCTCTCTATTTCAACCTAATGTGGGCGAAGGCATTCGACAAGTCCATGACAGAAGAAAGGAAGTTCCACCTCCTCGACGGTCGCAGCGTCCAGGTTCCCTTCATGAGCAGCAAAGAGGAGCAGTTCGTGTCGATACACACCGGCTTCAAAGTCCTGCGTTTGCCTTACACCACAGGAAGCCTTTCCTTGCTGGTTTTCCTTCCTGATGAGATAGATGGGATTGCCACTCTTACAGCAAAGGTCATATCCAACCCAGGCTTCATCTCAAGCTGCATTCCTGGGAAAGCAAGTAAAATTGGCCGTTTCATGATACCCAAGTTTAAGATATCATTTGGCTTTGAGGCGAGCCAGGTCCTGAGGACCCTTGGCGTCGAGGTCATCTTCTGTCCGAGGGCCGATTTCAGGGGAATGTGTTTGAGACCCAATGATGCAAGGGGGCTCTTTCTTTCCTGCTTTGAGCATAAAGTAGGAATTGAAGTGAATGAGGAAGGCAGCAGCCATGGTTCCGTGGCTTCGACGCAGGCCAATTCGCTCTGCGATTTTGTTGCAGACCACCCTTTCTTGTTTGTTGTGAGAGATGAGAGTACTGAAAACATTTGGCTCTTTGGCTATGTGGTTGATCCCTCTCTTTGATAGAACAATCCTTCTTCCAGTGGAGAGTAAACGGCAGATGTTGGTTTTTTTTTTTTCCTTCTGTTCCATTCGATTTAAGTTTATTTAAGCACCCTTTGTTTTCTTTTTGTTATTTTCTGGTGAAGTATTCAATTGTTTTTAGGGTTTATATTACATGAGTTGTAGTATATTGGGAAAACATTGAAGGATTGTTGTGTTTGATTCAATGAAAGCTAAGTCCACATTATAACTTTCTTTCCTATTTTCATTATAACATTTGTTGCTTTGGGTATGTTCAATGTATTACTATGATGCATATCTAATGTTATCATTGAAAGACAGCTTTTTTAAGTTGCATTTAAAATATCATTGCCAAGCCTTTGATGGGTTCCAAGTTTTTTTATGAGCTTTAGAAGACTTAGATTTGTCAACATCTTCATTATTCATTTAATTGAAGAGATCTCATGAATGATGGTTATTTGGGTTCCATACATGTGGAGCACTTGTTATCTCAATTGATCTTGGCGAAGTCTTTGAGCTCTTGTTCGTCAAGCTTTAACTAATTCTCGAGAGATGGATTTTATCTTCTCTTTAATAGGGAGATCAAGATTGTTTTCTAATTGACTTTATTGTTTAGAAAAACATATGATATGTTTGTTCTTGAAACTTGTATTCAAAAAAATTATTTGAGAATAAAAGCTTTATAGAAAGATTTCGATTATGATCTTTAAGATTCCTCAAAAACAATAAGAGGTTCTAACATTATAATCCATTCAAATTTCAATCTTTGAGATCATCTTTGAACAAAAAAAAAACTTCATAACGATTTATTAAATCAATCAAATTTTTTGAGTTTTTTGTTTATTATTTGTTGTCATAATTGAAGACTTAGATTCAAATTACCTAAACGATAACTTTGATAAATCAACCACGATAAGAGATAAAGTAGAAAGATAAATTATAAAATTATAAATAAAAATAAAAAAATATATTAATCATATTTATAACCTTTCATTTTCATTAGTATAGTCATTAAAATGTCCCTTTTCACTTTCTAGTTTCTTACAAGAACAAACAATTTTTTAAAAATATTGTTGATAAATACATTATATTAAAAAAATAAGAATATAAGATATTATTTATTTTATGGTGCATATTTTCTACAACCTAATTCGAAATTATTATAAAAAAATTAAAACAAATCCAGACAACGAATGTCATATCATTACGGTAAAGTTGTAATTTTTTTTATTATTTTAATAAAAAATCTCTTAATAAAACAATTTTCAACGCTTGGATAAGTGCTTCTCTCCTTCCGGAAGCAATCCGTTTTAACACGGTAAACCATTCAAACAAAACACATTCAACCAACCACAAGCATCCACGTGTCAATCTGCAGTAACAAATCCGACGTCAGAAACCGCGACCCGCCATCAGAACTGTGGTCACAGGATAACCCGCGGAGCAGAATAAGGAGAGTCGGTTTACGCTAATCCACGGCGCAGCGGGCCGAAGGGCATATAAAACGTCCGGACCGCAAATCGGCAGAGAAAGGGAGGAGATAGAAAGAGAATGGAAGGCCCACAAGGGCGGAGACGGTTACGGCGGGGTCCACCGTCCCCGATTGAGATCCCAGGAGTGTGGTTCACGGCGATGGACATGGCAGCGGCGGAGCAGCTGATTCAGCTCAGCGAGAGCAGCGTGGAGTCGGCGGAGGAGGCGTTGACGATCGCGCCGATAAGCATCTCCTCGGCGCTGTCCTCCTCCTCATCGCCTCTCTCCGTCGGCAGCACCTCTGTGCAGCCGCGAAATCGGATGCCGCCGTTCGCTGTGGCGGATGACGAAGAAGATGAAGACTTGCGGCGACTGCGGGCCAGGTATAGAAAGCTCGAGGAGGTGTATGCGGAGGGCGCTTCGGCAGTCTCCGGAGGAAGGATGTGGCGGCGGAGGAAGAATGGGGATTTGGAGTGGTCGAGGGAATGTTGCTGATTTGTAAATTTAAGGTGCGGTGGGAGCATCTTCTCACCGCCGGTGAGACACCGTTCATGTTTTGGGAAATGGAAGTTTTGCTCGACTTTATGGCTTTTTTTCCATGTGTTTGTAACAACTTTTGGAAAAGCTAATTCAAGTGTACAATCTCAACGAAGAAAGGAAATGAAGTAGATTTTTATATCACAAGAATCACCACACAATGATTCATAGCTTTTGATAATAAGAAAAAAATAATAAAAGTAAATTTAATCATCTATTTATATCTCTCTAATAGAAGAGTTTATATTCTTGAAAATCTAAACAAATAAGTTTTTTAAATCTCTCTATAAATATATTGATATATTTTTTTAACATATTAAATTAATTTTAAAAACTCAAAATATATACGTACACCTTTACGATTAGTAGGGATCTATGTTACATAATAAAATTATAGAAGACAATCAACTTTCAGGTGAATAATATTAAAAAATTAGTCATAACATCTTATTAATAAAATCAATAAGCACATCAAATGATTATTATTAGGAAACCTAGAAGACACAAGTCAAGAATGAAACAACTAGATTGATTCTTAACAAAATTGACTCTAAGTGATGCATCGACCAAAGGTTCAATGACACTTAAAGAATAGGGTAATTGATCCAAACTTAAATAAGGTACATTTGAAGAAGCCATTAAAGCATCATGCAAAAGATGTTAACAAGCCATTAATAAGCACTTTTGAGAAGTTGAAACAAACAAGTCCTAAACTTAATGGGCATGATAGTTTGATCATGTAATAAGAATGATGAGAAAGGTTTCAGATTTGTTGTTGAAGTCATAAATTGAGAAGATGATGAACCCATTTATGAACAACTGAAGGAGATCCATACCAAGGCCTTAGCTTGTCGTCTGAACCAGTGGGAGAGTGATAAACCCCTTCAAAGCTTATATTGAGGGCACCATGTAGATGTGCTGAGATTTCAGGCACAACTCCATCTCCCCACACATCTGCCCTTCCACAAACCTGCAAAGAGCAGAACTAAAACTTGATCGAGATCGGGCAAAGAAAAGAGGCAGAAACCAGTTTGCACATATGTTGGACAAAAGAAAGAGAATGGGTTATGTAGAAAAGAGGTAGTTACAAAAGATTAACATAGAAGATACTCTACAAACACATAGTGATGCAATCAATCCACTGTGTGGTTGCTCTTCCTAAACACATAGGTGAGCTTGAAGTCAGCAAAGGAATGGATCTGCATCCAAGCATCAAGAAACTGGGCACCAATCTCATCTCCAGAAAGGTATCGGGAGAAGGCATTAGTCATCTGCAAGAAGCCGGACTCAACCCATATACTAATGAATGATGGAAAAGCAGGAAGGCCAGAACAATTACAGCAAGGAGCAAAAGAAGCTTCGCCCCAGACCCAAGTAAGAAGGCAGGTACTCGAGCAGTTATGGCAGACTATACCGACATTGAACCGTCACAATTGACCTTAATCCAACGATGACGGCAAGGAAGCCACAAAGAAGGGGTAAAAAAGTTCGAGCAGCTTGCATAATAACCTTAAGTAATGCAGAAGGGGCCGTAGTTTGTCAAGAATGAGTCTTACAAGTCAGAAAGAGTAAAACAGTACTGAGGGCAAATCATGATGATTGCTAGTGATGCATTGCTCTATCGAAGTGAGTATAAAGTCTAAAAAAATTGTAGAAATCTTGGATGTTTTTTCAAGAAGAGAGAAGATACCGGTTGTACTGTTGTTCAACGATGGAGTGTTCCACAAGCAGCCCATATTAATGCCCATCCCCTAAGAAGAAAGCTGGACATAGATGGGGAAAGAGCGATAGCAAGTTTGCCATATGAATGCTTGCATGCTTGGTTGGGCTCACAGCCTCCATGCCCATCCATCATAGCTAGCATGCTCCATCTCTATCCCAAACACTCAATGTAGGTGATTGTTATTTGCCTCTCTAGTTTTAGTATCCCACCAAATGAAACAATTCCCAACTACCTTTATTGGTCAATGAACATGTGAAATATGCTTTGTCAAATCATCTCCAAAGTGAGAGATAAGAGAGTCCATCCTCCATTTGCCTAATTCACTAATAAAAGCTAAAAGCATTAAGTGGTAGCTCCAACCCAACATTTACAAAGGTAGACCACAAAGTTAGGCCCTAAGATCGATCCAATTATCTATGTAAGTAGAGCAATTCTCTCTCAAGTTAGAAAGCCACACAATTGCCAGATCTCCAGCAAGACATAGAGACTTCCAAATAAGAGAGTTATCCCATTGAGAGCAAAACATGGAAGAATGGTTGCCATATATGAACCACAGCCATTGGATCCACAAAACATCATCCATAGGTACGTACCTCCTCACATGGCATGCAACAAGACCAAGGCACCATTCTCTCAACCTATGAATGCCTAGACCAATAAGGTCCTTTGGCAAGGCAATGGAATCCCAATCACACAAGAGAAGTGAACAGTGGGATAGGGAGACCGAGAGGAGACAATGCAAACCATATTCTAGAAGTCATGACACAAAACATGATCTCTACGAGCATGGACAGAGTAGAAGATTAAAGAGGAAAAGCCATCAACCACAATCTCAAGAGCAACAGCCTTCTTGTTGTATGAGATAATAATAGCATGAATGAACTTCTACTAAAGAACAATAATAATATCCAACCTACTAGATGAAGGTACCACAAAGAAATCCAATTCTTACCAATTCTTGCCAAGAAGATGGTCTACTTGATAACACTAGAAGGATGTAACTCTAGCCTCCACCAAACAAATCTGGGTTGTTTAATGGTCTCTTGTTAGTAGTTTCTTAAGTAGACATACTTGAAACGTCTAATATCCCTAAAAAGGCACCAATCATTAAGGGGTAATGGGACCCAAGTCATTGTGATTGTGATTGTAATGTTTTGCAGACATCCGATCCCTTGGCCACTCCAACTCTAGATCCTTCCCTATCTGCACAACAATGTCCAATACTATATCAGAATTCTAGTTCAGTGACTCTAAATCTGAATCCATAGTTCTTCTGCCCATAGGCTCATAAGAAAAAACTCTTGCCCTTGAAAATGAAGCAACAAAACCTTCCTACATTACCCTTTCCCTTTGTTGCCAGCCTACACGTTGCTTGCAGGCAACTTGACCACCAAGCGTCACGCCATAACCAACTGGACAGCCAAGGTCTGCATTCGAAGTTTGGGAGCTCATGCAACTCAACCTTGGATTGTTTGATAGAGTAAGCGTCTTCCTGTTGAACTCCCATTGGCCCTTCCACAGCATGTGACAATTCCCGCTACTCACCTCGAACACACTCTCTAATTGAAGCACCCATACAACCTGTTAACTGTGGCTGGGACACATCAGAACCTGACAAAAAGCTGAGTCAGGGGCCGACTTCAGTAGAATACAAGCCCTCGTTATATGATCAACCTTCCCACATTTGAAACAAATAAGTGGTAGCACTCGTATTCAAATCTTCAAAAAGTACACCCAGCAGGTCTATTCAAACACATATCCAATGATTCGATGGAGAGAGATCCATTTGAATGCAAGCATGGGCAAAAGCTAAGCGCTCTTTACCGGTAGTCTATCCATTGATTTGAAGAGGATCTCCAATGGTGGAAGCAATTTAACGAGATTTTCTTCATCACAATAAATCTAAGGCAATTCTAGAAACCGAACCTAGATGGGTGTTGAAATGATTGTGGATAGGCTTGGTAAGAAATGAGGTGTCCAAGCATCCAAAGCGAACATTTGACCATCAACTATCCATGACCAACTATGCCACACCATATCTCTGTTTAACAAATCTTTAAAATGCAAAAGAGTGCAATTTTGCTTATTATCCAACACCTTAAAGCAGACAAGCTAACCCCATCTTCTGGTAAGATCATGTACAATCCAAGCAAAGGAAAAGCGCCAACCATCTAGCTTCCCAACAAGATCGTTTGTGTGAACAACAGCTTCACATTCATATGGCTGCAATGGACATGGAAATAACCTCATCTGAAATTGAAGATTTGTCCTATGGTGCTTTATTAGGAACAACCACATTAGTAGGCCGCACCTCTGCCACCACGGCACTACCAGCCTTCGTCATTCCAGCATAGCTGCTTCCCTGCAACCTGGGCTGAGCAGAATTTTCGCCAAGAAGGGCCTCAAGGAACCTCTAGGGGAATTTCCATGAGCAGTTTGGCTACATGGTTTAGACTGAGAAGGAACAGTTACAGCCGCATTTCCACAAACAGCTTGTAAGCACATAACAGAATTTCCACAAAAAGCCCTCCACATTGGTCTTAAGGTTGGAATTGCATAACACAGGTTCCAATTCATTCACCACAACCACCTTAGCACACTCCATTACATCCTCCCCATCTGAAAAACAGCCACGAAAATACATTCTCCATTCACGTTCCACATCCTCATCCACTTCAACCACGTTTTGCTGCATTGAAGAAGCCATACCAGTGAGAAGAACATCACCTCATCGTCGCATAGCCGCTATAGAAACGGCAGGTATGCCTTCGTTGCCAGCATTCTTGCCGCCGCTCATCGGAAACTCAACCTTAGCAAATGCAAGCACGCCCTCGGCAGCCAATGCAGCCTTTGAACTTCCCTAAACCTTACCCGGCGCTGCCACATGCCACTGTTTGAACTTCCCCATTTAGCCTAAGAAGATCTCCAAAACGCAGCCAGCCCGCTTCCCCCTCCCAAATTTTAAAGCCATGCAAACATCAAGCTTAGCTTTGAATGTGACGCAACTTCTTTAGGCATACCTGCTTATAACCCTGGCCAATGAAGCGGGTTCGGAGTGTGGGGGCAACATGTGCTGGCTGAGAACCACCGTTGTCTTCTTTCTCAGTTGATTCTGGTATTCCTTCATTCTCTGCAGGAGCCTTGCCAACCATGCGAGCTCCTCGGATATACCTGTTGAACAGTTATTGAGTATCTGTAATTTACGTGCAACCTTTTCGCACCTTGAGCTAGAAACTTGACTTGTATGGAATCTCTTGTGAAGATAAATTTAATAAAGGCATAAGAATCAAAGAAAGTTTGTTAACAATCCTCTGTGAAAAAAGCTACAACAATCATAACATTGCACGCATTTTTCATATCTCACAAGCAAACATGCATCTTTGTTTTTGCTGTTCAAGAATTCAGCTCCATCAGTGAGAAGATCTAAGTAAAAATAACACTTTCTTATATCTAGGAATACTACGTTCTCCTTGTATGATATTAATTAGAGCTGAAGCTTGTAAAACTTTTTCAAATGGCACATAAATTTCTTGTATATCAATAATTTAATGTCAAAGTTGGTCGTTGTTGCTGCAAGGATCATATGTCATTTCAAAAAGCCTAATGTATCAAAAGAGAAACAGTAATAGATAGCATTGCATGAGATTACAGGTTCATTTATGATCTATAAATGCTCTATTTATGTCTCTGATCCCATGATGAGAAACTGAACTAAGTATGAAAATATTATAGGATATACCTTCCAGAAATACAAATGTACTTCAGCTCTGAAGTATAAACTGCCGGAGCACAGTTTTTTTCAACATAGTCCAATAGCCCTCTTGTTTGATCAATCACACCCGCTATGCCTTTTGGAGGAGGCCTAAAAAATTCATACTGTGCTTGTTTAGCAAACTTTAATGAGGAATTCTATAAATTATTGTAACATTTAAGTACATAATGTGCCACCTTTTTGAAAAATTATTCATTTAGCACTAATGGAGCAAAGGAAGAAAACAAATTTAATACGACTTCACTACTAAATTTTTACATGGTAAAGGCAACAAAAGTTAGCACGCAGTAAACAGAGAGAGGAGGACACATGATAGCAATAGCAAAGATAGATGAAGTGAAGGGAAGGAAAGAGGAAATTACTATGAAATGGAGAATAGAAGTACAATCTAAGGAAGAGTACCACAGTGCTTTCCTTCTCTCTATCTCTCCATTTTTCAGAAGGAAATGAGATATCTTGGGATTTTGTTGCCTAATCTCAGATCTCTCTCAAATAGTCCCATGGGTGTACTATTTATTAGATAACTGAGAATGAATTGATGGAATTTGGCATAGTTGTTAAACTTTCTCAGAAGTTTGAAGGTTAGAACAGCTTAACTGCTTTATTGTACTACTAGCATGGCAGTATTCGTAGCAGAGGAATCCAAGCGAAGAATGCCATCAAGAAATCGCTTCGGGAAGGCATTCCTAATATAGCCTCAATTAGGATATAGACTTGAAGATTAATGACAGCAATAATTCTACTTATCATGACCGGGACATCACGACGATTGTCATGAAAGGAGGATGCTTATTGGAGAATGCATCTAGACGTGGTTGTGTGAAAATTGAACTGGAGACTTTCAACAAACATGCTAATACTCTTAGAGAAGGGGCAACTAGTTTTGGAGAATAGCATGTGATCACATTGACAAGCATGAACAAGTTGGAATATGGGGCAATTGTTCTATCTAATCTAAGGATGGATTCTCACGTGCTGATCATCTGATCGACAAGCGAGGAGGAATGATTGTGATTGAGTTGCACCTCAATTAGCATGCTAATCATGTAAAGAAAAACAATGCACTTAAGAGATTATGGATCATTCACAACAATTTGTAGATCTATAAAAAGGAGTTAGTCCAATATATTTGGTTCTACAGGGGCTGTAATATTTGTCATTTGGGAAAAATAATAAGAATGGTGAGTCACTATATGAATTAATAATCCAGCTTACAGGATCTCTTCAAAGTGTAGGTCAATCCAAGCTCTCATCATTAATATTAATTATACAGGTTTGCAAACATTTATGTTTTCAGCCATACATCCTCCTCTAAATGATATCATAAAGCATCATAGAATCACTTATTTTGTTTCTCATGTTAACAAAATAAAAAGCATGTCTTTATATTTATACCCATATCAACAAGTCTTAATCCTATTAAATGATGTTCACTACACACTAAAATCATTTTACTTCATTTCATAACAATTGGTCCTCAAGATCTAAAAATACAAAAACCTTTTTAATTGTCCCTTCTCGTTATATTATTTTTTTGGAAAACATAGATCTGTTTAAATTTATATTTGGGCCTTAGATATTAACATTCTGATCTTTTGCATATGCTGAAATAAAATATTGTATTTGATAGTGTTTTGAAATACAAGCAAATTTGTTTGTAAATAAGCATTTATTTAGAAAGAACTCTTCAAAAGGAACTTATTGAAGCTTAGTTTGTAACTTTTGGAAATCAAACGAATCTAGTAGATAGCTTTGAAGTTCAAAGATATTCTGAATTAATTAAAAATTTTAATGACTGGGCTATGCTGTGAGATTAACCTTGTCCTAAGCTGCCGGATAAAAATGGAAAGTTAGGTATCATTTACTATGCTTGCATGGGAAGGATCACGAAATGCTGGTTCCGTTGCCTGGAAAGAAAGTCTGAGGGAAGTTTGGAGCAAAACAGAGGAAAGCAGTGAAGAAAGAGAGCTGCTGCAGTCTGAGTCAAGAAGAACGCAGAGCAGATGTTGGAATCTGTAGCAAAGCATGAGATGAACAGCTAGAGGAATAAGAGAAAGTTTGATAAAGCTTAACACTGCTACAACAAGGAAATCCAACTAAAGAAAGCAAAGAAGTTGGTAACTACTACTATGAGAAGGATGCTGGAGCTTTTGGGGGGAATGTTTTGTAAGTGCTTGAGCTGCTGCTAGAGCTATAGCAAAATAGAAGGGAAGGAGCAGTGCATTCTAACAAGCAAAGAAAGGAAAGGCTGCTGAAAGAAGATTTCTAAAAGCTTGAGGAACTCAAGTTAGGATAGTTCAGCAATTGGATCAACTGATGCACAGGACAAGGTATGTTTCTAAAGGAAGTTTCTATCAGTTTTGAAAAGGTTTTACAACAGTCCAGTATGTTTAGAAGCGTGGAATTAGGAAGCTTGCATTCTTAGAATCCTATGGCTTGAGATTAAATGTAAGCTTTGAGGTTTCGTTTGATGGGATGTATTCCTCCACAGCTAATTCCTTTAAGCTCTTGAACATTTTCTTGCATCAAGACTCTACTTGATGTTTGGAATTAATTAAAGCAAAGCAAAGCAAGGTATGGGTAGCAGCAGCGGGTCGGTCAGATGGTCCGTCCGTCAAATGGATGATCCGATTGGCCTAGACATTTGGCTAAAGAACTGTACGTGAAGCCAATCAAATGGTTGGATGGGAGAAGTATTCCTCTATAATTAAAAGTGTTGTCTTGCAATTTGAGGTAAATAGGAGTTAATGTAAATGAGTAGCATATTAATAATGAAATAAAGAACATATTGTTAATGACTAAATGAGTATATTATATTAAAATTGTGCATAATTTCTATGTATAAAAAACTAAGAAAAAGAGAAATTGGAATAAAAATAATTCTTAAAAAACAAGTAGGTAAATTAAAATAAATATAATATAAATATGTTATTTTTATTTATCGTGTAAAGTATTGATACAAACATGATCACATTGTATTATTTTCTTTATGCGTACATGTTCTGACAATGTGCATCATGATATTAGCATAATTTTTTATATGTAATAAAGTTTAATCATTTATCTCTCATGACTTTGTTAGGATGCATTCTCTCTCCTTAACCTTATTATCTTATTAAAACTAGGGTTCTACCAAACAAGATCTTATCTCCCAACTCCTCTTGCCTATGATATTCTTTTTACCATAGCCACTTGTGAGGCCATTATCCATAAATAATTCTTGGCAACTATTTTGTTTGTTTTGGATAGTGAATATTGTAAATCCTTAATTAGTTTCAACTCAAATAACCCAAATCAAAAGAAGATCATTGGTAACAAGTTGAGGATTAAAAAGTAGAATTGAAATTACCTTGATTTTCTTCTCCAAACTCAACAATCAATCCATTCGGATTTGGAGCCTATTATTTATGTAGTTAAAAATCATATTGCTTCTTGGATTAGTAGGTCTCTTTCATTAAATATGCACATTATTTTGATTAACAATGCTCTTTCTTCCACTATGATATATTCTCTTCTTCTTTGACATTGATGAATGCAATGAATTGCAAAGCATTTATGGCACTTTATACAGAATGAACTTTATGTGGTTAAGTATATAATATTTATCTTGGGATAAGGCCCATAGACTAAAACCCATGATGTCTTGAGCATATATGATGTTAGATCTTGTGGCAAAACTTGGCAACCTAATTGGATGGGAAGTCCTTGCTGAATGAGTATGAAATATGGTTGCACACAAAAACCCAAACATAGGGATAGAGAGAGACTTTTGCATAAAAATGTTATGACCTTTGAATCTAAAGCAAATTTTCTTGTGTGGTTGGGTGATTTATGAGAGTTCGTTAGCATATTGGCAATGTGTTAAACATTTCCACCCTTACGAACCCTTGGATTTCATCCTTATACATTCTCTAATGGTTAACATTCGTAAGCATGAATTCGCCCCTTCATGCTACTATTTTGGAGTTCTTGACACTAGATCAAGGTTAGGATTGTTTGTTTTAAAGAAGTTTAACAAAGAGTTGATTTGGAGAGTGGAGAGTATGTGTAATACTCACCAATAACACGTTAATTTTCTTGTGTGGACATTTTAGAGTCCTTTAACATTCTTCTTGTTGTTGTATATATAGAGTATTTTCATGATTCTATTGTTATTTAAAGATTGTGTACCTGCAATAACATTTTTTCAATTTTCACATGGCTTCCAATTAAGGGCTTGGCCATTTCTTTGCATATCCCTTAAAGATGTAAAGCTCAAGAGGATCTTGATTATAGTTTTGGATACCATTGTTTTGCTCATATAATCTCCTCTAAAATTGGTCATCTTCAAATCCCTATCGTTCAATCAAAACCTTACCACTTTACTTCAATTACAATGGATGGCTAACCTTCATCAAAAGGAAGTACATTCCTCATGTAATCTCCTCTAAAATTGGTCATCTTCAAATCCCTATCGTTCAATCAAAACCTTACCACTTTACTTCAATTACAATGGATGGCTAACCTTCATCAAAAGGAAGTACATTCCTCATATATCAATTGTGATACAAAATGCCCCATTACATCCTGTCAAGCACAGAATATTCTACATCCAATCCTCGTGTTGCATACCCAAGCGATGGCTGACTGAACAACCACTTCAACACATTGCACAGAGTCATCTTGAATTCTTTAAACATAATGTTATTCTTGTTTGTTCGTCAATCCCTATCAACACTAAGCATTTATAAAAAAATAAGGTCTTCTCAACAAAAAAACAAGATGCTTTGTAGATCCATGCTCTTACCTGTGATAGCACATTATTTTCCAATAGCACTCAATTACAATGCAAACCATGCACTACCCAACCCACAAGTTTTGTTTACTAATTATCATAACAATTTTCTACTTAACATTTTGGCATTGATGTACCTTGTTTGGAGAGCGGAGCAAAGAATACCAAGGTTCATGGAAAACCTTCCATTCCTTCTCAATAGTTTTAGCTAAAAACATCAAGAACATGCTGGAGTCAACCCTAATCCATTCTTCAAGCCACTTAGATCTTCTAGTCCGGGTTACTAAATCTTGTCAGTTGAGATCTCTCTCCCTTAATATAAATTAAGGCCAACTTCAATGGATTGGCAAAATTTGATGTTTTGATTAGTATAACAACTATTTCTCCTAATGGAAGGAGTTAAGTTGCCATTGTGATAGATATTTTTGTGACTATCACTTCCATTACAAATTCTGAGCTCAACACAACTTAGCAGATTGTCTTTCTAGCAAAGTGCTTATGACTATTTTGATGGGGCTTGAGGGTAACTCCCCTTTTATTGTTTCTAAGATTCATAGCGGATTGCATTCCATTGTTGATGCAGATCCTATGATGCTTGACATTGTTGACACATCACATTTTTAGGGATTATAAGGTATCTCACTTGCACAAAAAAAGAAATTAGATAGCTAACCACTTGTGTAACCTGTCCAATTCACTTATCTTTCTATAGAAAAAGGAATTATCCTTTCCTTCTTATTTGTTTCCTATCCAAGATAAGAATAAGTGTTTTTGTTCTCGCAAGCATTGAGTTGATAACTAAATACAAGTTAGGATCAACTTTTTGGAAATAAATCACACATACTATCCTAAGTAAATAAGAAGAATCATACATGCAATCCTATTCAAATCATACAGGTGAGGAGTCCCAAGTGTGAGCAGCAAAGATATATCCGACTTTCCAAACTCCTCCATATAGACTCGGGCAAGCCATCCCCCGGCAGAATGCCCGATCAATGCAATGCTTCCTCCTGCAAACAATACGAAGAAGCAATCCCTTTCAAATCACGTAATGCAATCACAAATTTAACAATTGCAGGTCAGGTTTTATTCTTACCTTGTAAACAGAGCTCCTTAGCTTCAGAAACGGCCTCCTTGACTCTTTCCAGATACCTAAATAGAGTAATGACATAGAAGGAGCCGGACGGAGGAAGAAAAGAAATTTGAAGAAACACGCAAAGAGGAAACGAGTACCAATCAAGGACGGGCCTTGGACGGAGAGTTCCTCTCCAGTAATCAGGATCGATCAGGCCTGCTGCGTTGCGAAGCCAGTCGAAGCGGGAGACTCTAGCGACCATGGAGGGGATGCCATAGCCATCCTTGAGCGTCGCTGTGAGACCCCGGTAGTCGCCGCTGTTGTTCCCCAGACCCTGCACAAGTACGTAACATGAATGATTGTTTAGCAATCAGAGATAGAGAAGGCGAGAAAGACTGAGGATTGCACTGGGAGAACGACGACAGGGCGAGTGGCAGCTGTGGCGTAAGAAGGCGAGGGAAGAGTGATTTTAGAGGCGATGAGATTGGAGCTCGGAGGAGTTGGAAGAGACGTCATGTTAGAGCAGACACGACAATCTGAGACGATGGCGGGAGATAACGTGGTTTAATGAATGGTTGGTCCACAATCGGGTTCGAATTGCGGCGATTTGATTTGAATTCAGATCCGACCCACTAAAATATGCTAATGAAATTGTACCACATAGTTATATTTATTTTTTAAAAAAATGTGATTTATCGTAATATGTGAGGCTTTAAAGTGCATTTATTTATTTGATAATTTAAATTTGCTATCTAAATTTAGATAAGCTTTTATTTATTTGATAATTTATCATCATAAATTAATAACATAACATTAACTTGAACATAACCATAGAACTTTGTCACATGCAAAACATGCCAATGCTCAAAATGTTATAATACTACAAATTTGTTCAAATGTTACATAATACAATACATATAAATTAAGTTATAGTTTTCTTATGAAATTATTTGAATTAAGGGACAAAATTATAATAAATTTATAATAATAATAATCCTTTAATTTTGATTTATCAAAATAACTACTTTTAATATTTTTAGTAAACAAACATTCTTTGTAAAACTTAACATATAGTAAACATTTAAAACTCCATGATTACTTGCATGATAGATAAGAATTGTAATATCAATCTCATCATTGTTTGAACATAACATTATTCAAAAAAAGAAATTGGTTTTAATAATTCTTTTGGTGAAAAATACATTAAAGTTCTTCATAATGGAATCTAATAAATTACTTTTTTTATTCATAAATAATCATTAATTATCATTTACATTGTGCAGTTGTTATATGATATACAATTAAGAAATGATGTAAACTTATCGTATGATACTTCTCCATCGAACAAATCAAGTCTTAGAACCTTTCACTTGGTGTGAGACTTTTGGATGATCTTATCGAAAAAGGTACAAATCAAACTAAATTATGGTCAAAACTTCAATAAAGTCCCTAATGTTTTTGAAAGGTTGCCTAATGATAGAGAAGAGTTACAAAGAGGAGACGATCAATTTGATGTTTTAATAGTTTAGAGATAAACTTAAGGTTTGTGTAAAAGGGTTTGGTTTATGATTAAAGGAAAGATGGCTTAGACAGATGGAGGATGATGGGTGGATATGGTTTGAGATGATTGAGAGTGGCAAACAAAAGACTTGAAGAGAGATGAAAGAAGGTATTTATGACTAGCATTTAATTAGGGTTTTGTTTTGAGATAGATGGAGAAAGAAAAAGGACTCAAAGATGTCAAGGTTGACATATATGAAAAGTCTATTAAAAAAACAACTTCAAACTATCTAATGATGATAAAGATAATGAGTTGTAATTTCTTATTATTTGAGACTATAATAGTCATCTTTAATAAAGGTTTGTAGGACAAAATTTTCTTTATCACCTTTAAAAGATATAATCTTATATTGTTACTATTATATTTGAGCAACGAGATGTTCTCCCTTTCAAGAGCTCATCTTAGAGAAAAAATAATTATTTACAACATAATCTATCATTAAATTGTTGTATGTAAAATATTTTAGAATTGTCATGTTGTCTTATCATCTTGCTTATTACATAAAAAGGAAAATGTCTCAATATATGCAAAGAAGAATGTAACACATTTTTTTCTCTTGTGAAGTTCAACATCTAACTAAAACCAAATAAATAAAAATTTTCATACAACATAAGAAAAAAAAATTCTTTCCAAGAGCAAGAATTAAAATCTTACGAGTCAACTTACATTTTATGAGATGTTAGGGACTACATCACATCCACTATTATACCTCAATTGTCCATAACAAACTCAGTTAACATTAAGCTAACAGTTTTAATAGAGAAATTATTAAGTATAAAACATACATTTTGAATTACAATCAAATGCATATTATGAAGGAAATTAATAATTTGGGTTTTCACAAAACTACTTCCTTTAATTGCCTTTGATTAATAATTCCTTCATCCTCTAATGAAACCCTTGAAACTATAGCTCTTTTCTAATGGTTTTGAAGATTGTCTAGATTCTTCTAGAATCTTCAATGATATTTAAGACTATTTAAATATCATCAAGACTCTGGTGTTTTGATACCACTAATGATAAAGCTAGTGTGAAACTTTGAATGGACTTGTAGAGAAAGAAATGATCATGAATGCATTAAGCTATGGATTTAGATGCAACATGGTTTCCACTGTCAAGCTTATCAATGACTTTCTACATGTTCTTCATTTCACAATAAATAAGATACCAATAAATCATGCCCTTTCACAAAAATTATATAAAATAACTTTAGACACAACATAATCTCAACTAAGTGAATTTGCTTAAGAGAACAATCAATAATATCACAAAATAATAAATTCAACCATCAATTATATCTAATATATTCACACTTATAATTCCTAAAAAACTATCCCTATTTTTAACAATAATAATTATAAATAATTAATAATATTTGAATTTTTACTTATTCAACAAGCTTAAATAATTTTCTAACTTTTAATTTTAACAAAATTATAAATATAATTTAATAAATAGATATCATATTTTGTCTATTTTGTTATTAATATTTATTATTATTATTATTATTATTATTATTTCTATTACTTATATTTAATAAATTAATTCATTCAATTATTGATCATATGACTAATTAATCAGATTGTTCATTCACCTCAATTCATCTTGATTTGGTGCTAATTGAACAGTTTAATTCATCCTTATACCATCCAATTAAATATTAGAAAAATTTTTCAAACATCAACAACATGGTTTTCGACAAATAAAATTTTCACCTCAATTTCAATCAATTCTAACATATAACTCACAATATTAACTTACTAAAACTTCCTAAAATCCTTTAACAATTATAAAAAAAAACTCTTACCATTTAAGTCATCTCTTTCTTCTTTTGCCTTAAAATCTTGTTATCTCCTTTCTCTTTCATTATCTCTCTTTCTATAGTTTTTGTTTATTTACTTTTCATTTATTTCTATTTTCTTATCCTCCCATCCCTCCCAATGATGCTTATACATGTCATACCACTCGAAGTACTCTTACATTTTGACTTCCCAACCCATGAAGATCTTTAACTTGTTTTGTGCTATAATCGTCATCCTGGATATTTCCTCTCGCTTCTATCTTCTTTGCTTCTTTACCCTTGATCGGATCTTCAATTGTCACAAGAATGCCCACATTCTTTCATTAGTCTCCCTTATTGTTATCCCTAAAATTGCTAACGTAGTTGTCATCAAATTCGCTAAATATTGATCTGCAACCTACTCATTCAATTTCCTGGGCCATCAATAGAATAAGAGCTAAGATAAGACGTTCTCACATTAGTTTTATTAATGACTAAACATTAGTGACTAACATGTTGAACTCTTCTAGATTATTACTAAGTGGTTCAATAGGATCTATGAGATGATCCATGAAGCAAGGCATAGCAATGCCAAACTAAATGCTTTGATGCAAAAATTTAATGCAATGCGAAATCAAAGGACACTATGGTCATGTATGCAATAAATTACAAATGATATCCTTTGTTTAAACTGAACGAAGTACATAGTTTTGGGCTTAAGAAAAGTGTTTCATTGTTTAAGCACAATCTAAAAAATGGATGCAATGAATAGTAAGCTCATAATAGTTTGACATTTTGGGCTTGACTCAAGAACATCTAAAATGGCAACCTAAAATGATATCCATCAAACATGAATTTCCAAGACTTCGAATAATTTTCATATAACAAAAAGCAACAATAAAACACTTATCTTTGGGAATTCATTTCTTTCTAAACACTTGAAATTAAAAATGCAAATAAACAACTATAGGAAGTAGAATTAAAGATCTACAAAATCTCTAAATCACCTAACCAAAAGATGACCAAGAAAGCCTTAAACTAAATTCTCAAATATGCTTCACAATCTTTTTCAATACAAAAAATGTTGTGTTGAGTTTAGTGCTTTTAAAAACACACTTAGAAACTTTTAGGTTCCAAACAACAACTATTGATGCAAAAAAATGATAAATAAAACTATAAAGAATTGCCCTCAAGAATGGAAAACTCAATCTCATACCAAGAGACCTTGTTGGATCTTTGAGACATGAAGATTCAAGCCTTGGATAAAGAGAAGAAGAGACTCAATCAAACATGGAGAACTTTCATTCAAGTGGTTGAAAACATCATTTAATCTTCCAAAGTCCTCTTCAAAAGAATTTAGTAGGTAACAATCAAGGATAAGTGAGCAACAAGCCATGGCATTCTCAAGTTTAGGAAGTTTATAGTGGCTATCATAGTTAATAAACCCATTTGCCCTAAGCTACTTGTATTAATCATCTCGTGCAATTGTTTGACAATACTGAGGGATAAGAGATGATCGCTTGAGACAATTTTCTTAACTGCCCAAAGCTACTGGGTTGTCTCTCAACCATCAAATATTTGTCAAATTATCGAATACTATTATACTCTTTTTCTAACCACATCATATGCGATTATCATATCACTCAAAGTGGATCAAATGACCCATGAAACTCAAAAAATGATCCGAAACACATGATATCAACCTATGATCCTATTAGACATGTCTTAAAACAACATAAAAGTGTAAAATATGTAACATATGCTCATAGATATACTTAGATAAAATAAAATTTAACACAAGGCAAGCTAGTACAATATGGATTCATAACATCACCCCATGAGACATTATCATCCATGGATAATCTTTTATGGTAAACTATAACACACACCATTCCAAGCAAAATACAAGAAGGCAAGGAACCAAAACAGCATTTTGAGTGGGAAGAAAAGATCACAAATAGTTCAACAAAGAATGACAAAAATTCGAGTTCTCTCAACTCTATTTCAAGGAGTAAAGCCCCTCAATTCAAGGACCCATGGTCAAGGTGTTTAGTCATAGCAATGTCAAAATCAAAGACTTGTGATACTATTCAAGGAACTTCATCGAGCTGATAAGAACCAAAGGTTTATATCGAAGAAGGGACATGCAATCAAAGATCTATTCTAGACCAATATCAGTTCTCTAGATCTTTTACAACATCAAAACGTAAAAGTAGACTCCAAGATAGGCCAAATGAAGCCAGAATTTCCCTTATTTGGTCTATTACATGTATAAAACCATCATCCTTGTCTCTAGAATATGTTCTTCTCTACTAACCTAAGCTAAACATCATCATCTCGTTCATCATCTTGGCAAAGTTTCTTCCATGCTAACCTTTGATCTTAAGGACACCAAGGCCTTATTGCTTGTGCCAACTGTAACCTATTAGAATAAAAGCCATTAAACATCAAAGTTGAGAAGGTACTGATGGTGTATTACTCCCCTTTTTTTTAATTGCTGAAGTGGCGGACATTGAAATTTATGTAGTACAAATGGTTTGATCATTTAACGTCATTTCCTTAATCAAAGAAAGATACTTCAATTGTGCAGAGTGCACTGTCTCTGGCATGACCTGCTTTAAGAAAAAGTGTGCACTAAGATAGCAAGTGAGGCAATAAATAAACTATATCTATCAAACATGAAAAGCTTCATGACTTGCACCAAGGCATGCTGATTCTAAACTATAACAGTAATTTGAGTCCAAAAGGGATGCTCTGTTGTTGTGCTATAACCAATATTTTCTGGGTTTTAGTTATTGGCTTATTTAGTGCGTATTGGTTGGTGGAACTTGATAGGTTGAATATAATAACTGAAGGAATTCACACGTTGATGGATTTCAAATAAGTTTTGAATCATTAAGAACATGGAGCATATAATCATAAAAAGGTAACATAGGGTTCTAGTGATCTGCATACATTGGTAAAGGAAAAGGTTTACCTGATGCTTTTCGACTCGATGTTACCGAAATTTGCACTCAGGATGCAATGTTGTCTCTCTGCATGTCAATACTGGTTCTACAGGATCACTGCCATGAATCGCTCCTTCACTCTGGCCTTGTTCATTTTGTCTAAGTGAAATGGAAAGTAAAAATGAGGTAAGTCACTCTTAAGTTCATTTTGGTGTAGAGATTGTTTGTTTCGCTGTGAATAGAAGGAAGCAAAAAATTGCATGACTCGCTTCACATGTTCATCTTTGTTTCACTATAGGCAAGAGAAATCACTTCACCTTATATAAAAAGAGTAATGCTTTTTCACTTCCTTGACTTTAATGAAACAAATGTTAGTGGAAAAAATATCGAAGTCACTTCTGCTATCACATGTCGGCGCCAATCACCTTTCACCTCCCATAACCCATTGTTGTTGTCACCTGTTTTCAATTGGGGTGGAGAGAGACAAAATGTGGTTGGTGGGTGACAATGAGACATTAAGGAGGGAAGGTCTTCTAAAAATTGTTAGTTAATTTTAATTCAACTTTGAAATCAACTAAATGAAATAGTATAAAAAGTAAAACTCATTTCACAAACTACTAAATAATACTTTGAGAAGCGACATTTCAAATTTTGCATCCTAAAATAGAATTATCATTCTTCTCTACTACAAATAAACAAACAAACCCTTATTTTCTACACCTTCAAACACTACCCACCAAGTCCTTTCTGCCAACCACCGCCCGCTATGCATGGTTGGTCATCAATCCTATTGCTAACAACTATTGTATGGTGGTGAGCAATGATCTGGCATTAAAGGCAAATAGTTGGATGACAACGATGGTCGGACAATTAGCAGCATGCCTACTATTGGTAGCAAGTAGCTAATCAACAACGATAAGTAGTAGCAACAAACTAAAGGGGCCTTCTAATAATGTGTTTTCACTTCAACTTCCACTACAAAATTAACTAAGTGTCGTATTGTAGGAAATGTCACTTGCACAATAGATAACCGAATAATATTCTAAAAAATGAATTTTTGAGCATGACTTCAAAAGTTGGAAGTTACCTCCTAGACCCTTCAGTGAATACCTCTATTTTACATTTAACTAAAGAAGCAATTGATTTGTGGAGATTAGATCTCTACTTCATTTGATCTACTCTTTTCAACAAAAGACCTCTACTCAAAGATATTAGCAAACCATCACCATTAGGTAAACCAATCATCTCCTACAAACAATCCCAAATGTATTTGTTATAAATAGAACCAGAATACTACAATACTCAAATAAAACTTGGTTGGATCAAAATGAATAATATCTATTGGCATTGGAAAATATGTCATGCATGTGCAAGCATGGATCTAATATACATATATAAGAAAGTTGTGGCATAAAAGTCTATCAAATGGGGAGGAACTAGGGCATGTGTAGGGTCAAGGAGAAAAGAAGAGAAGAAATCCTTGTCGTCACAAAGAGACTTGGCAGAGGCCAAACTAATTACCATGTTAGAAAGAAATCAAAACTACACCTAAGCGGGTAGAACCTTTCCATCTTTGCTTATGCCATTCATTTGGATCTGCCTATTCATCATGTTTTATTTCGCATTTGGAACCTCAGGGAAGTTTTGAAAAGGAGGGTTGCAAGACCATTCATTCAATATTAGACCTTGACAAGACCTACAATTAAAAGAATCAGGCAATTGGGTTTAAATGAACGATAAGCAAGTTCATTAGTGTGTTAAGAAAATAATGTGTCAATATAGTAGGGTAGCAATAAAAGGGGAATGGTTGAAGAAAGCAGCTCAAAGAGGTTGAAGTGGTCGACAATCTGACTAAACAGCGTTCAAGCGATCAAATCTAATTCTTGTAGTTGACTAGTATAATGCGCATCAAGAATGGAGAAAGGAAACGAGGCTTAGACATATGGGACCAAGCAATTCCCAATTAAACACTTTGATAGCGGTGGTCAATAGATCAACCTACTAGAAAAGCGAACGGGGCTTGGGTGAAGATCATTCTAAGACCCATCGCCCAATGGGAGGCAAAAGAGGAATAATAGAAATACAATATGAAATAGTGAAGCAAAATGGGCATACGATGCCAAAGATTCTAAGCAGGAAGCAATAATTATAAAAAGAAATCAACATGCAACACGTGACAAGATGAGAATTGAGGAAGAATAATGTAGATTAATAAGAGTCTCACATTTTAGTGGACCTTAATATTTAAGTGTATTGACTACAAGTAAATTTAATTTAATCCCATATTCTGAGTTAAATATTATATTAAAATTTTAACATTTAATTAATATGGTCTCAAGTCATAAGATTAAGCTTATAGGTTATCGGTCCCAAACAAGGGTATATTAAGTAAAACTTCCATAACAAGTAGTCGTATGGCTGATGTTTTAATTAAAATCAAGTGATTCATATAATTTGTGATTGTCACAAGTCCCTAATATTCTCTATCAGGATTAAGTAGAGCTGTCTTTGAATTCATGCATTGTTTCCATGTGGTTTAGTAGCCCTTAGCATGTGAGCATGATATTCAATGGTGCTCATAAGCTTCCATTAAACCATATTGGCTTTGTTCCATTGATCTTCACGTCTCTCATGCGATTTGGCCATCTATGTTGCAGCGATGGTATAATTCACACACATTAACATTCCTGATATTTGATAAAGCACTCAATTCTATTAGTTAGAAGATTTGAGTTTAAAAGAGTGAGTGATAAACAATGTGAATGAACTTGTGAATTAAGTGAAAAATTTATTGAGTATAAATGAGATTTGGTTTAATCCATATCATTAGTTGAGTTTTGTGTAGGAACATAAATATATAATTAATATGGCTCCAACTCATAAACTTAAGTCTTTAGGTTTTCAAATATCCACGTAAAGGTATTAAGCAAAACTTGAGCGCCTTTCAATGCAAATCACTTATCAAATTGTAAGGGATACACATATATAAATGAGCCAACAGATCGAATGCAATCCATAAAGTAGTAAAATATAAAAATCTATAGAAAAAGGACACACGAATTTACATGGTTTAACCACCAATTAGGCCTACATCTACGAGAAAAGAGAAAAATATTTCACTAATCACGAAACCACAATAAAAATATACAAAGTAAAGGATAAAGAATTGCTAAATCTCAAAGAGTACATTCATCCTCACCACAAAAAAAAAGTCTTTCAAATTCCTTTCTAATTAACAAACTTATCAAAAAGAGAAAAAATTTAAATAAATAATCTATCAAAATCTAAATCTCTACTTCAAAGAAAAAAATCATTAGCATATAATGACGATAATACCAGATGAGACCTTGAGTATCAAGCCAGTACCTTAAAATCATCAACGAATTTAATGAAACAAAAAGTTTTGCCAAACAAGACCTTGTGATTTTCTTGAACATAATATCCCTCTTATCATTTTCATGGTTGCTATTTCTAAATATAAAAAACCATAAATAATTTTGAAATATATTTCATGAAAGATGTATTAAATTAATTTATCTCTCAAGTTCATTATATCAAATTCAAATCTAAAAATCTATCAAAAAAATAAATTTGTTTTCATCATCAAACATATAAAATATTTAATTTGAGTTTTAAATATATTAATATTGCGATTATATTTCAACATTTCTCTTCATTAACTCAATATTATGGTTATAACAAAAAAATTTTCTTTTTTTTCTTTTCTTCAAACCAAGCTATCAAGCTCCCAAACTCTCATAAAACTTATATTTATTTCGAACATAAGATTAGTGAGAGACATCTTAACTACATCAACTCCAAACAGGACGAAGATGTAAAGAATCAAAGTGCATCTATCACAATTCTTATACCTCAAATGTGGTTGTCTCCTCACATTGAATGCCATTATGATACAAGCACTAAAGCTAACACATCACATCAAGATCTACCCTTATGATCTTCTAAAGTCTTTTCCACAATAAGTCCTCCACAATATTCATGAACTCCTACAAAGCTTAATACTTAATTCTATGCTTAACAAAATCATAATATTTTTTTGAATTCGTTAAAGATGATGAAACTAAAGTAACTTTTCAAAAATTCTTATGACTATTAGACTTGTGCACAACTAACCACAATCACACAAAACAAAAATCTGAAAAATTTGTTATAGCAATCATCATGGATTGTCAACAAGATCAAAACACGTAGTCCAAGCTAACCACAATGAGAGATCCAACAATGCATGAGGCAATCCAAGTAGATTGCATACTAGAAATCTACCAACTATGAACCACATTCATCTATATCAAACAATTTGGCCCAAACGTTAATATTACCAAATGATCTAAAAACAATATTTAGCTTATCTACACAAACCTAAGATATCATAGGAATGCAAATCAAACAAAATATCATAAGAACAATAAAATTGAAAAGCACAAAATACAATGAATATTAAATCAAAATGGAATATGTAAGCATACCACGTCATGTTGTGTCCTCATCTTGAAGTCCATGTGATCTACTCAGTACAATTGTCCTACAATTCATGGGTTGTGTAGAGTAATATCTACGTAAGGGTGTCATTCAACATTCTTATTACCTATAATACACTTCATTGGAGCCCATGGAGCTGAAAGCTAGAGAAGGGATTTTAGGGGACAGTAGGCACACCTAATATCAATGATAGTGTGATATACATCATCTCCTAATACAATAGTAGCTCCTAGTCCATGGTAAACATGGGAAGGCATTAGGACATATATTGCTTGGAAAAATTTGTTGGCACCTTTTTCAATTATTTCTAATTTCTTTGTTATATCCATATCTTGAGTTTATTTTGATAAGCATTGAAAGCTGATACTCAATTGCTATATGTGGATTATGAAGAGAAGATGAGTAACATATTCTTGACTAACAATCCATGTTCTAAGGGTAGCAACACTAATACATAGATGGATTCACGAGGCAAACTCTCTGGCTAACTAATTGATTGCAATAAAAATTGTATTTCGAGTGGGTATAATAGCATATTAATGATGTATCTAATGATCTGTACAACATGCATTACACTCCAAAAGAGTACGAGTACTTTGACTAGTTGGAGTTCATAGTGTTGCCCTAATAGAATGCGGTTTCTACTTGGCTAATTTATAGCAAACATTTGAGCATGCACTTCATGACAAATTCTATAGATACATAAGAATCTACTCATGCCATTGACCAACTTACACATGCTGAGCAATAATGCTATATTACATTAGAAAGGGTGGCATATAAGACACATTTAATCCATTGCAATCTTGTTTGGATGTTATGTTTGGCATTATGTAGAATTATCATAAAATGCAAAATGTTTCTAGGTTTTAATATGATTGCCTTTTTCTTGGAAAATTTGCATCCTCTAAAATATAGCTCGTCTTGATGATCCAGGAGGGTAGATCACAAAGCAATAAGAATGCATCTCGCTTAATGGAGAATCAATGTGATTGAACAGGGAAATTGAACAGCCCAAGTTAAAACACTATGGCAAAAACTAGTTCACAAGTGATTCAAGTTGGAGGATGCTTACCCAGTGTGGGATATCACAAAAACTTCCAACCTACTCCAAATCCTTCGAAGATGAAATTGCGTTAGGGCAATGGGAAGAAATACTTGATCGATTCACAACAAATTAAAACAAAAAATTTTCATCACAAGCTTTCATACTTAATAGGAGCATTTATGACGTGAAGAACTTTCAGATTTTAACCATTATATATGCAATATTTAACCTTATATATCCAACATATGAACACTAAGAATGTGATTGGATTAGTACTATATTGAAAACTATATAACATTGTTTTTAATACAATATGAACTTCATTGACAACAAGATTTAGGCTCAAACAAAAAAACTTTTGAGCATGAAATTTAAAGATATTAACATGTTATATCATATTTTGTGTAATATAGTTTAAATATATTTGCCATGATAAACAACAATAAAAAAGTGGTGCAATTGTAATAAGTTATTTAAATTATCCAACTTTGGTTTTCATCATAACATAACATCATATCTCTACATAATTTGAATTTGAATGTTGCAAAAAGCTTTGCACTTAATATTCAGGTTTGATATACTATGACACATTTGATACAACAAATACAAAACGAAAAACATACTTATGATAGGTTAAAAATTAAAGAAGGCCTAAAATTGAGAACTCCACTCTTATTTTGTAGAAAAACAAGTTCCAATATTATTTTAATAAAAAGCTAGAGTAGTTTAATTTTTTGGCATCTCTTGTCAACCCAATTTTTAATTTTACAAAAAATGGCCCTCTAATGCATTTTTATTTTTAAATTTTAATTGAATTAAAAACTATATTTATTTTAAAAATTTGGCCCTCCAAAATGGATTTTGGTCAAAGGAATGTATTTCAACTTCCATTTCCTACCACCCATATGAAATCTTATCAAAGATCTAAAAAAGTAAAGTCCAAAAGCAACTTTTGAAACAAGTCACCTATAATCTTCAAAATCCTTTTTTAGCAACAATTTTTGTTCTTCTTTTCTACCAAACTTATGGCACAAACAAAAGAACTCAATAATGTCTCTTAACTCCAAGCTTTCAGCTCCAATTTGACCTAAAGGCCACCAAAGCTTACATCTCTCCTTTTGGTTGAGAGGCTGAGCCATTACATTCCAACTTCTCAATATTATATTGATACATCTCTTTTAGATAAGTTATATTTTTATGTCAAGTGGTAAGTCTCATATATAATTCTTTACTCAAATTTTATAAAATTTTATTTTGTCCTATAACTGAAAAAATTAAAAAAAAATTACCTTGTATTCTAAGAAGAATTTATTAAATGTTATTATGATCCAAATGCATCTTCAAACCTTATTAATCTTAGTATATTCACACCATTACCATCAACATAAACGAAGCAGAAAACAATAAATCCATGCTACCCTTAATTAAAATAACAATTTAAATAAATATTTGGGAAAAAAATTCTTCTCATTACTGATTTTCCTTAATTAAGTTTCCCTATACTATAAAGCGAGACTGGTGCATTTTAAGTAAACTACACATCAGTTCCTTGCTTATCTATAGTTTATACTTTTTAAAAGTTTATTATTAAAAATTATTTTGAGTCTTTGCCACGTATAATTAATCAACCATCCATCAATCTTTCTATTTGTGTGCACTTTATTTTTTCAGAAGATATTTCAATTTCTCATACCAATTTAAATTCAACATTCTAATGTTCATACATCTATGCAGACAAAGAATTTGGTAAGAGTAAGAACAGTACTAACCCAGGAATATAAAATCTTTTTGCACCACAATTCATTTTAAACACATACAATAAATAAGATAAAACCAAGAAAAAGCAACATAACATGTCATGACCATCTTCGCATGCAATACAAATCCATCCATATGAAGGATATTTACAGAACAAACATTTCTAAACATTCATAAAAGCCAAATAAATGCAATCATCCCCACGCCAGATTACCAAAGCAAACTGATTTCAAAAGCAGCAAAAGCCATTCAGATCAATTATTCTGGAGGAACATTATGGCCAATACTGGGGCTGTGGCCTGTGTTAGTAGCTGGGCTCTGATTAACTTTGTACATGCAACAGCAGGACTGATGGATTTTCCTTGGGCATGGAAGCTTCATCTCAGTGGAAGAAAACTCAGGAGCAGATGAAGGTGAATGTGATGCATTATTAGTGCATTCACAGTTGAGAAACTGCACGAGAAGAAGAATCACACAGAAACTAGCAATAGAAGCTGAATTCCTTCTAAAGAAAGCCATGGATTCAGGCAAAGATCAGGAGGGCAATTTGGAAGCTCTCCCAAGGTCAGCTTGAGGAGTTTAGTTGATGAGTTCCAGGTCCCTCTTTTTATATGAAAATAGAGTAACTATTGAGAATGGAGGACCATTATCATAAAGCTAGCAAATATTAAGATGACAGAAAAAGCAAGATTCCAATAAGCTGAGCTTTAATATATAGTAATGTATAAAGTAGCAACTTAGTTGAACTTCCCAGAATAAACTCCATGTGGCACAGTATACGAATGAATTGTAGTGGTTTTGCTTTGAGGGATTTACACCATGCCTTTTGATTAGGCGATATTCATAGCAGAGAAGAGGACAGAAGGGATGGAAATAAAAGGAACTGCAATACTCTAGTCTTCAGGAAGTATGAAACTTATCTTTTTGACAATGGTAATTTTTGACATAAGGATGTACCAAATGAGTTATTTATATAATTCTAACAAATAATTGATGTGGATTTTGGACTTGAAATTGGGGCTTAGAAACAGGAAAGTAACCATGAAGCACTGCACTCGTTGAAAAGTAATGAAAAGAGTGAAATATCTTTATTTAATTTGAGTACAGTTAAAAGGGAAACAAGCAAAATTCTAAGCCAGGGGATGCCAACTAGAAAAAGACCATATGACGATGAAGCAGAACTTTCTCCTATCACAAAATTTCTCCCCCTCTTCTCTCTCTCTCCTCACTGGAGCACAGGACATGTCAATGTGCATGGAGAATCTACGAAATGGCACTTTATCTAAATTTCTATGATGCCCAAATAGTCTATGAAGGGATCTATATTTATGGACTATGGAAGTGCCAAACATTGCAACCAATTAGCATAAACATTGGGTTCGAGAAATCCTGATGGTTACAACAGTCTATCCATGTAACATCTTGGCATGAAATGCTGAGGTGCTTACTTAAGCTATGTTGGAAGATGAAGTTGGAATTACTTGTCACAAAAAGAGTAGATGCCACTCGAGTTAGAGCTTGCTAAGAAGAAACCTTTTGTGTTGAATAAGGTTGGCCTACCCAGAGATCAGTAATTCCGATTGAAAAATGTATCACTAGGAGTCGACCCTGCATGACTTGACTTTGACACAACAATTGCAATTTAAGCCTGCTTATTTTTTTCATCATTGTAATGATGTCATGTGATACATTAAGAACAGAAATGACATTTCTCTGTTGCTCAAAATTTGCGGTACTTTAAGGAAGTTGTTAATGGACTATTCCTAAAGTTGGGGGCATTGTTATAAAAAAATGTCTATAGTGTAGAAAACTAGAAGTTTTTTCCCTGGAAAAAGTGAAAAAAATTGCCACTATCCTTACAAAGAAGATAGAATTTAGTTGATTGAAACCACATAGCTTGAACATGAATTGGCTGAGATCCAAACCCTTGTGATCATGAACTAGGATATTTTTATAGTTCTTTGCTTTCTTCTATGTTTGTTTTGTTTTTTCCTAGTTTTTTTAATTTGATAAAATAAATACTTATTATCAACCTAATTATTCATCCTTCTCAAGCTGCCCCTCATTTGTCTTCTACATTACTCTATTATCCCTTGTCTGTTTACAACGTGATTGTTGATCCAACCTACCTCAAAAGATGTCCAAATTGGTTTAATGTAATCATAGTTCTTCAAATGACAGTGTCACAAAATTCAAGAGCATCATTGCGCTGTTTTCCCTACCATAAGGCATCCAATGCAAGCTATTTGTCATATCATTGAAGGGCCATACCCACAAGTGATGCTAACATTTTAAGTAAAATCAATATGATTTTTAACTAGTGTTATCGAGAATTTTTAGCATATTTCACCTTCACCTACAACACCTATTAACAAGATTGAGAGCACTTAAATATAGTGCAAGGTAAGAGTTAATTTTTAAGGGATTGTATTAAAATATTATGTGATGTAATAGTTTAAGTACAACAGACAGCACCGAACAACCCTCCAATGTCACATGGCAAGCTGAACTTCGGGTCCTCTAATCTATAAAGCTCGCTTAATGCCACATTAACCCCAAAAGGGATGCCAGGTGTGTGCAGAAACCCCTTCACCATGCACAACCAAAAGCCACGACTACGCTTCAAGACTACGCAGGACCAATCCTTGATAACAAGTGCCAGAGGGCATTGCTTGATAACTTGCTGGTCATACCAATGTTTAGATTCTTATTAGGTGTAAGTTATAGAACCCAACAATAACGAAGGACTGTAGAACCTACCCTTCTTGCCCATTAACATCAACAATCATGCCAACCCAAATCAATATTGCTCCTTCAATGAAGATCATGACCAAACCATCATTGAGTGTCAAGTACTCAACCATATCATTGATAATCTCATCTAGTCCAATCATTTGTGTGAATTTGTGGCTTGGGACACCGATCCTTTGGCCCCTCCCTCAAAAGCAATGCCCAAAAAAAACTAAGCTAAGAATCTTATCCGAATGCCAAACACCAAGGCTAAATTGGTGGGCCTTGATTCTACTTAATGCATTGCTCATGGGCATCCTGACACAGATCAACCAACCTAGTTAGTGGTGGCCCCAATCCAAAACATGTACGACATGTATGATGATTAACAAATTCCCACCCAATTTCCACCCTCTAGCAATTTAGTGTCATCACTTAAGTAGTGTTAAGCTCCTTAAGGACTCAATCCTAGTATCCTTCAAACTAAAAGACTTGTCCTTTTAAGGTAATGCATATGACGTTGCCCTCGTCATCACAATTATGATTGTGAATGCATATGCTAGACAAATTTTGATTAACATGTGCAATTCTATTGGCATTAAATTTTTGTCCTGATTCTAACAAATGAACATAGAGTTTGATTAGTTGATTGTCTCAAAAGGTCAATTGTTTGAAGTCTCCATTCTCAAGAAACAGCGCATCCCATAAGGGAACATAGCTCTCCCCCTTACCTTGGGCAACGAGGCAACATGATTGAGCAAGCAAAGCATTAAGTCGACTACACTATGGTCCATGCCAATTATGCCCACAATGCCATCATTGAACGGCCTTCCCCTAATTTCTTTCGAGCAATCTCTCATCGTTTCACATTTGCCTTGGGTTTGCGGTGACATCTAAGCAAATTTGAAAGCAACCTAATGTTATCTAAATGGGGTTCATACAACAAACACGACATCCTAATTGATTGAAGTGGTGGATATGCAGGAAGTGGCGGATATGTGTTAATTTCATCGGGCTCCATAATTTCTACCCGAAGGGCTTCCATCCTTTGCTCAGAAAGGATTCCTAGTTGATGTGACCATAAGCTATCTTGTCATGAGCTTCTTAGGGGCCTTCTCTACTATTATAAGATCCACACGACCAAATAGGATGAAGAAAAAGCCTCCTTTATTTTTTATTTTGATATTTTTTGTTATAAAGCAATATCTTTTAATTCGAAATGTGTAAGTGTGATGTACCAAATGATGATCAACATGGCCCTCTATGCTCGAAGGGGTTGGAACTTGGAAGTCGGCTTAGACGACACCATGGTGAAGAGCTCATCATTCAAGCAATAGATGTAGAACTTGTTCTTGACCATCTAGACACTCTAACTATATCAAATGAAAAACAAACCAACCAAATGCACCTTCAACTACTCATCTAAGAAATTCCAATTCCATGTAATCTCCATCAAAGAAATAGAAGCAAACTTAAAAACATTAATGCCATTATAGACATGACTTTGCCGAAATCTATTCAGGACGTCCAAAAGTTGGTTGGATGTATAGCAGCCTTACTCCACCATCTCGTCCTCAGGGACCAAGTGTGACCGCTTCTTTAATGTGATATGTGGCTAACGTAGATCAATTTGGACGGAGGACAGTGAATCAACATTCTAATAACAAAAGAAATATCTAGCCACTACTCCTTTGTTCAGATCCCCTTACGCAAGGTAACCCTCATCTAACTAAGCATATTCAACGAAATGGCCAATGATATATTTATCCACTAAGAAGTCACCTAGAAGTCAAAATACTACAATAGCCACATTCTTAATGGCATGAAAGTTTGCTAGCATATTCTCAAAAAACTGACTCTTGGTGTAGTAGCAACAACTAGGAAGCTTCACCCATACCTCCAAGCCCATCCAATTTGAGTGATAATTGACCGGCCCTTAGCATATCAACCTTTTACCCAAGGTCGCAAGTCGACTTCAGAATTGAACCATTGAGTGGAATGAGTTCAACATATAATGCTCGTCGAGAACAACAATGAATGCCATGCTCCAGCCAATTTTTCCCCAAGTGAACAATCGTTGATGCTTCACCCTTTCGAGACCACGATTTCAACAGCAACTATTTGTGATGGAGCTTCTGATGAGCATTGTGGGGTAATTATCATCCTAGTTAGTTAGCCCTTTTGAAATAGTTTTGTGGCATGGTATCCATCTCTTATTCCCAATTACCAACAATTAAGTGGAGTACGAGATCCTACTTAGTGATCTCCATTTCATCAAGGATTGGCAGTGCGCTCAATCCAAGCCTTCAACAACTCATAACTCATCATCAATTTGGTCAAAGTTAACTTCGAAACTCAAGATGAAGCCCTAAAGAAGTTCAAGGACTTGACACAAGTAGCACTTAATGAGTTTGACCTAGTCAAGTTGTCCTACATCCAAAGGAAGGAAATCAAACAAGCATATTACCGATTTAAATATGGCATTGAGGACTCCAACGAGGAGATGGCCAAGCCAACCTACTTGATCCCCCAGGAGATAACTATTCATCCTCACAATACTAAATAGATGAAATAATAACTTTTCTCAATAATGGTTACATGCCTTTTTGCTTAAGGTAAACAAGTTCACCTCAACAAAAAGTAGTGCACCACTTTTTGGTCAACGGACAACTCCACCACTAATCATTTAACAACTAATTGTTGAAGTGCCTCCGATCCAACGAAGCCCAAGAAGTTTTGCATTAGATCCACAAGGGTGATTATGAAAGCCAAGTCAAATGACGGATGCTCACCGCATGAGTTATCTGCCAAGGGTGCTATTGGCCTGAGCTTGGGTGCGAGCAAATGCAAATAATGTCAATTCTATGCTCTAGTTTGTTGCCAATCAATAGTTGTAATGTGCCCACACAACACATCCTGGCCATTTGTGCTTTAAGGAATATGCTTTCTCAAATTGTTCCCAAATACATCATATAACCAAGGCTTCCTCAGTTCTTAATTGACTGTTTCACCAAATCGATTGAAGCAAAGCTACCATGGATAATGAAAAGCCTCCAAGTACGCAAGCTTCTTTAATATGACATCGTATGCAAATTCAACCTCCCTTTGGCCATCATCACAAACAGTCGATTATTTGACAACGTTGACAACATAAGTCTCAATAAGGAGGGAGTAGCTCTTAAGTTCTCTATGATATACCACCTACACAAATGGTTAAGACAAAGTGGCCAACTAGCAAATTATGGACATACTTTGCACTGGTCTAGAGGAGAATTCAAGCTAGTTGGTTGAACTAACATGCATGGTTTGACCAAATTTCACTTTGCTCACCACCACAACTTGTTAGACATTGTTCTCCTAGTGAAACCATGCTGAGGTCATTCCCCCATTGAGCCGAAGTAGTTCTCTCCATGAGTTAATGTCATAACAAGTATTCTAGATGATTAGCTAGCTACCTAAGACACAAAAAGCTGTGAAACTCGCCAAGTGAACCTAGACCCATCAACAAGGTCAGACCACAAGAAACACTCAGGCAAGCCATCATTTTAAATGTTTTGAGAAAAAACACGACAAACAACTTCACCTCTAAGGCTTCACACTTTGCGACCTACTTTTGCATAAGGCAAAGACCACCCAATTTCAACCAAGGTTGGCAAGCTCAACTACACTTAGGAGGGCCCCTTTATTATCAAAATACAAGAACCAAATGCATGCTAGTCAGAAACCACTCTCGGTGAAGTTTTACCACACACCTAAAGTGGAGAAAATCTCCGAAATTTTAAACCTAATTCTTTTTCTAAGTTCCACTTAGAGACTAACATCCCTACACCATTATAATAATCATTTACCAAGGCTTGCTTGAACATCCCGACTCAACGTTGTATGAACACTCAAAGCCCCTCAATACTGGCTAATCAAATAAATCTCTTGGTTAGATCCACTAGTACTCCTCCCTCCCTGAGCACTGGTCAACTAACAACTAAACAAGGAAGGGCTAAACATTTTAGCATGGAGAATAAGTCACCACCAAGACCTTGTTCGACAAAGCATAGCAACACAATATGGCATAATCAACTTTAGGATTAACGTTGGGAACTTTCCTAATTCTTCGCCATTCGACCTTGCTACATCATACTCAAACACCAAGTTTAGCCAAGGCCAAAGGGCCTATTCCTCTAGCTCACTCAACTCAACTAAATCTTTAGATCAAGCTGATTAAACACCATTCCCCAAGCATTGTCCCATTGGCCCACAATTAGGAATGTTTCCTAAAGGACTTGGCTAAAGGCTTGAACTTTGACCCTGACTGGGCAAGCCAAACAAGCTCAACGACAAGGACACCAAAGTTAACTAACTGACCATCCGGTCAAGTCTCAACCAAACACTTTTTGCTCTAAGTCAATTCTACCCCTAATCCATACCATTATGATGATAGCTTTACCTAGAACCTTCTCATTTGGGCAGTTTACATGATTAAACTATTTCATAAGCCAAGAAAACATTCACACATATGCGTTGACTAAGTGAATTTGCCTTCGTGGCCCTTTGGAATAAGTGCTTATTACCTCTTTTCAATCCATCCAATCGAATGGGCATTCCTAATCTCAGTCAAATCAACTTATTGATGAGCTTCGTGGACTTTGCAAACTTAAACTTTAAATGATTGAAAGAATAAGGAATCAAAGATCAAAAATACAAATCAACTATAAAACTCCAAAAAACCAAACCATATAAAAAAAATTCTTTCACTAATTCTTCATTAAATATACAAGTGAAAAAAATAAAGAAACAATTTTTCAATGTACCAATTAAACTTACATTTTGTCCATTTCCTCAATTTTTAGTGGCCTTTCTATCATCAGACTCCTTGTTGTTTTCCTCTTCTTCATCCTCAATGTATTGAAAACCACCCAATGCGATTAAGCATTACTTTATTCACTCTTTAATAGGTTGAAAAAATGGCTCTCGTCATACAGCGCCAGCTAAACAACATAGAGCCTCTATTGGATCCATTTCATCCAAGTCCTACTTAGAAAGATTTCCCTTCATCCTCAAAAGTAAAGTAGTTTGTTCCCAAAATAATCTAAAACAAAAAGGTAACTATCTATACTTCTTACACTACATTGCCACTCCACTGCCCGAGCCTTCAAGCTCTCAACAAAGGCTATGAATTCGCCAATTTCAGATTGAAGAGCAACTACACACTTAGTAAATTGCTTAGCTTCTTTTTTAGTAACCCCGTTCCTCCTCTTGGCCATTTTGGAACTCCTCATCCATCCAAAAAGTCTCCAGTCCTTACCACCAAAGTCTCATCCTGTTCAACTTTGGCATTCCAAGCACAACTCTCTACCATGACAGGTCAAGTATGAAGCTTTCAATGTTTTGAACCCAATTTCCCAACCTTCTCCAAGGAGGCAGTGGCCATCAAATGCTCCATTATCTCTTGAGCTAGAATTGTGTCAAGGTACTCGAAAATGACTCTAATAAGGCCACCAAGTTCATGAATTATGCTCCATCTTTCCCTGATTGAGCTCTTTCAAAGAGAGAGACCAAGAGTTGGCACTTCTGAATTTTAGATGGCAGCTCTTTACACTCCAAAAAAAGGTTCCTACTAAGATTTGCATATGATATTCCTGGCCTCCAAGCTCATCCCATGAGACAACAATAATTGCTATATCTCCTTAATAAGGGTAGAAAAAACTAGTTTGAGATAATATGTTTCTCATCCTAATTGAGCCCTTATTTATGAGACCGTTGTTCCCCTTTAGATTGTTGCTAACCTATTAGAGGCCTATTTTGAATTTGGCTGCCTCCTCTCCCCATTCCCTTGATCAATTGAAGGTATCTCTCCAACATGGTCAATGAAGTCTCAAGCAAGAAGGGTGTAGTATACTTCCTCTTCATCACATATTCAACCACTCTACTACAAACTTCTCATGGTGTTGAGGCAGTGAGTAGGCACTCAACAGGATTGCATCCAATAGATCTTAAGGGATTGGAGGATCAAGAACCTCAGGAGTGGGGCCCTCTTCATTGCTTAAGTGTTGGTTGTAGATTTGTTTTCCTCTCCAAGTTCCTTTGGTGGAGTGGCACATCTTGCACCCTAGCGATAAGCTAAAGTCAATTGTGTAACCTTATAGCCAATGGACTAATCGATCCTCAGGTGAAACGTGCCAAGCTTGTAAATTGGGCTCCACCTAGGCATCTTGTGGCTAGGTCTACCCTTGACTTTGACTAAAAGGAGATGTCATAGAAGCCCACCCTCTATGCTAACATTGAAGTGGGTGCCTCAACTATCTTGGTTCCTCTTAGCTTGTGACCACTACCCTAAATTTTAGGATTGTCACTAATGGAAGTGGGTTTGGAAGATGCTCGAGTGTCGATCCTTGTGCCTTTGTAGAAATTGGACCTATTTATCCACCATGACAGTGGCATTGGGCATGATCTAGGCTAGGATTAAGCCAACAAAAAGATATGCGCCTAATACAACTTGAATGGCAACTTCATCTTGTTTTTAGTTTATCATAGCCCATAGCCTAATAGTTCTCCAACCCAAATGTAATTAACCTTACAGGTAGCAACATCCTCTTTGTCGTTGCAAAAAACCCATCTCCACCCTTCTAGCAAGTCCCAAACAATTTAAAACTTACACCCTTATGTTCTTTAAACTATTGCACTCTTTCACACTCTTGGATTATTGTGCTCTCTCTTTCAAAGGCAAAGTTTACTTAATCTTCTAGCTACTAGCTCACTGCTCAAAGTTTGCTAAAGTCTAAAGCTTTTTAACCTTAGTTAAAAAATTATTGTAACAACAAGACCCTCCCTTGTCATCAAAGAGATAGTAAAACAGTAAAACCCTATTTCTACCATTTGTAGTCACACTCAAACAAAGACTTTTTATGTTACCAAATATTAGTATATTGTGTCATGCTATCAAATCTTTCATTTCTTTTGCAGTTAACAACTTCAACATGTCATTTAATGTAGGCTGAGGTAGCATGTGGTACCACAATAGATAGCAAGACATTTGCATGAAATTTGCTTCAAAATTCGACTACAATTTCTTAAAATGCGCTTCCCAAATGGTTGTGAAATAATCCACATGTTTGATTTGGGTGAAGTCAGACTATCCGATTCAAACTAGCCAATTCATCATGAAATAAAACATGTTGAATCGTCCAGTCTATGGCAGCATTTCCCTCACTATAGATGTGGGTGACTCTAATGTTTACATACAAACTGAGAGTATTGCCTCGTGAATAAGTAGCATAGTTGTCAATTGCTGTCATGAGTAAAGACATTACAATATAAGAATCAAATTTCATCCACACTCTCGATGAATTGTGGAACATGTTAGAAACAGAGATTTATGCCTTGATGGATGGCAAATATTTTCATAGCATGAGGCACCACAGAAAAGTGAGACCTACTAACAATGAGTAGTTGCCAGCCCTTATGACTGGTTTGTTTGTTCAATGTTATACCATGGATGGTTGGTGGTATTGCACAAAGTGGGATGCCAAGCCGCAAGCTAGGACATGGTTGCCAAGGATACAAAATGCAGGGTATCAATGGTGAAGGAAAATTAAATCTAGACGGCTTGTTTGTGCATGCAGTGAGGGTTTCAATGGAAGTCATCAATTGGGGAGGCAATTTCAAGTTGCCCAGTGCAAGCAATGGGTTTTCATAAACCAACAACAGGAGACTACAAGAAGGACAGTTGAGCAAAGCAAGGCAGTGGGTGCCGGCTTCATGGATTGTCTTGGTGTAAGACGGTAGCAGGATTCCATGATAAGTCGTAAAAGTCGATGGCTCTAGTGTGACACGATCTCAAGTCACCAACAGTGGTTGTAAAAAAAGGTAATCAAGGGAAGAGAAAGTTGGCAAAGATGGTGACGAAACAGTGGTGACAAGTAGCGTAGCTCCAAATTGCAATCCGAAAGAGGGATAAACCTAGATTGCAACATTAGGTGAGAGAATGTTGGCTTACTCCTTATGTGCACATATACATCACAAAAAACCTCAGTTCTTAATTGATGGAAAATTAGCCCAAAACCTTTTTTTATCTTTTTCATTATATTGCAATATATATATATATATATATATAAGTATAAAGAACAACTTTGGACTAGAAATAAAAAGACAAAAATAATCTTACCTAATAAAATAATAACAATAATAAAATGAAAAAATAAGAAACACACAAACATAAATAAGAACTTCATACGAATCTTATACTTAACTCACTACCACTTAATAACAACTTAAAACACTAAGTAAACTAATAGCACCCCTATACAAGAATCACAATGGGGCCCTTACCTACAATTCGATCTAAGATTTATAATTATTAGAACTCCTGTATGTTGGGCTCCATTGGATTAGCTCAACATCATCCTCTTGATGTAACATGCTTGCATCAATATTCCTGCTCATGTACATGAGACTTGCACATTTACAAGTGTCAAGGATCATCTTTGGCTTCAACATTTACCAAAGTCATTAAATCACAAGCTAAGGATTTCATCCATAGGTTTTGGTAGACCCATAAAACTAGTTTGCAAATTTCTTACACATTTTCAATTCAAAATCTAAGTTTTTTTTTTTAAACTACAACTATTTAGCGTTGAAAGTCGAAAGGTTCGCTACTTGATTAGAAATAATCCCCTAATAGAGTCAAAGAATATGCATGTTATTGTAAGATTAGGGATGGTGGATTGTTTTAAACAAGGTCAAAATAGATGCAACAATGAATAGATCCCATAGAAAAGCTCCAACAATAAGAGGATGCAACCATCGGATTACATAGTGATATGAAGAACAAGACATTTATCAAAACTACAACATTCCTTACCACAAAAAATTTGGATGGGCGAATACAAATAATCCAAAAATCACTAAAATCAGCAAGAATAATGGATAAATTCACAAACTATATTGAAAAACAATCACTTTTACATCTTATCCTCATTAAAACATCTAGATTCCTTAAAAATGTACTGTCAACTATTTCACATTTAATTTGGAAGCCTGAGGCACTGAGAGGAGATAGAAGCAAGCAGAGCTAATTGCCAGAAGCAGCAAAGCATAGCAGATCTTTCTTATAGAACACCTTGTAAACCATAACAACTTACTGTCTGTTATTTCACATTTCATTTGGAAGACTGAAGCATTGACAAGAGATAGAGGCAACCTGAGGAAAGGAGGACAGAAGTAGCAAAGCACAGAAGATCTATGGGAGAGTTTATTGTCACTTTCTTACTCTTATCAAACAAGCCAATCAGTAGGACTAAAACTATCACATGTCCCAGTTTTGTCTTCAGCTCCTGTACAGATTGTATTTCCAACCATTTTGGTCTTTCCTGCAAAAGTTAACAAACAAACGTATGAAATGTCAGTGGCATAAAGCAGAACTTCGAGCAATAGTTTCAACCAACTGCAAAGGTAGAGAGAAATCTAGTTGGATAAAAACTCGGTGAAATCTAAAAAGGATAAACTGAGACGAAAACTTGCTATGATTGGTTGTAAATTTAGGTTTAAAACAAGAAACATACCGGTAATTTGAATAACCCAATGAAACTTGAACCATGGGAAGAATTCTTCGCAACATCAAAGTTACTGATGAAAAGTTCATAGAGACCCATACCAAACACAAGCATGACAGTTCCAATGAGATAGATATCTGAAAATCAAAGCAATGATTCAAGAATAAAATTCACCAAAAAAAATGCTAGCACAAAGATAATATTAAAGATACACTACAAAATGCAAGTATGTTAAGACTATGAGAGCAGAATGTTAATAGGATAACAAAACATAATGTCCAAAACTTCCCATGAATAAGGTATCAATAGGGACCTGACCATATCAAAAAAATTTTATCATTTGACGTTCAGCAAACACAAACAATTTACCTTTCAAGATTCATGCAAAGAGAAAAGCAAGAAAGGTTGTTTTAAACCTGATCTTTAGCATAATTAATCTAGCATTAAAGGCTTAATTGCTCAATTGTACCTATAAAGCAATTAGGATTTGGTCATGGTGCAATGTTTCAGTGAAAAGGAACTTACCAATTGCTTCAACCAACATGAATATCACTTTTCCACCATTGCTGAAGTACTCTGTGATAGAATTCATAACATACACACAGCCCTGCACCAATTATGAAGTTTATATGAGAACGAGTACAAAAAGTAAGCCTTTTCGACAAAATAACCACTCAACACTTATAAAATGTAAGCCTTTTTCTAATGAATAACCACAGCACACAAGCAGGGAGAATTAAAACACCTTAACGAAAATTTGTGTCCTCAACCACATGGTAATTAGCTTAAATTTGCTTGCAGCAAAGATTAGCTTGATGTTATCCTGTTTCTACTCAAACAATGTACATTTAAAGCCTACCCATTATCATTTTTATGTAAAACATTTAAGTTTTCTTATTAAAGAAATGTATGTATAATGGCACAATAAATTGCTCAAAGGTCTTGTGTTTGACACCAAATTATTGCTTAATATTTTGGTTAACCTTTTATAAACTCCCAGTTTTTATATTTTCTTTATTTATTGTTCTAAGAGTAAATCTGAACATCAATAATTTTATGTAATTTTTGTTGCCCTGTGTCTGAATACTCAAAAGTGTATATGAATGTTAGAAATTCACAATACACATTTGCCTATTGCAGTTCATTATTTTCATACCCTTGGACTGTAACTGATTATTGGAAATTGACCGGTGCTTATTAGAATCTAATAACAGGATGCTTCACCAATCTGTTGTGTATCTAAAGTTTACATATCATAGCAATAAAATAAACAGAAATACAGCAGTATATTGTATGTTTCTATTTCACTCAAGGTAGACCATCCACATAGAAAATCTGTGTACTTTAATAACCGTTTATGAGCTTTATATAATCTGTTGCATTTTTGGATTATCCAGATGCTATACAACAATACTCAAATGTAACTTTCATATTCACATATATCTGTGCGAGTAAAAAAAAAATAAATCCAAAAAAGGACCTATAAATAAGACATTATAGAAAAATATTAAGCAATGGGATATGAATTAAGTAAAAAAACCTTGAAACTAATTTCCACTGTAACATATATTACATATACTAAACATTGTTTGTGACACATGTAACATTCTATGTAGCACATGCATCATGAGCATCAAAACTGAACTTCAATCCAAGACAATATTTCGAACCAGGTCAAGCCAGAAATGCATCGGCTAGCAATCTTAAGCTAGCCAAAGATATGGCTTATGGCATTGTCAATTAGCTTGATTCAAGATTAAAGAGAAATTGGGTTCATGAAAGCTCCTATTCAAGCTTAATTGATCCATGATTCTATACGTTTTGAAGCCACATGGTCTTTAATTTTCTAAGTTAAATTACACGGCCCGACCAGTATAACTTTGGCATCAAACGCCTTCACCTTCTAACCTCAATATTCCTCTACTTTTACAAATGGCATCAACGGGTATTTTGAAGTGTAAAGTTCATCCAAAATCGCATACTGTTCAATAGCTTTGGTTACCAAATTTACACTGGGAACAAACGACAAACATTTAACACGCAAAAACCAAAACAGGCGAAGATAGACGAGAGCCAGTTGAAATGGCGACAACGTACCTTTAGATAGCAAATCACAGATCCCATCAGAGAACCCAGCACACCGAAGAAAGTCAAGAACCGACATCGGTATATCCCCTGCAAGTTGATAAATTATCAGCCCTATGATATGACGGCACGGAAGAGATGGAAACAATATACCATCTCGATGCGCTCCTCCCATATCAGCGGCCCGTCTGAAGCTGCTCCTGATGTATCAGCTCGAAGCGCCGAAGCTACGGGTGGAGGGAGGGAGGCAAAGGCCGAGCGCACGAAGGCCATCTTTCGGCTGGAGTAAGCAGTGACGATGCTCGGCGAAAAGGAGTGGAAGACCTGCGACAAGCGAATTGCGGAAGGAGAAATTTGGAGGGAAAAGGCGGATTTTGTTGGGATGGAAGCCATCAGGTGGAGAGTGTCCACGGAACAGCGGGGAAAGCAGAGTAGCGCTTTTATTAAAACCTCAAAGGATTATCCTTCAAAAGTTCCACAGCTTTGACTGAGCATCTGGAAGAGAAACCCAATGCGTACGATGGAGTTCTCGGTAAAGCAGTCGCTTAGAAGTGAAGGGGACGATGGATTGAATGCATAGCGGAATTGCAACCATACAAACACTTAGAAAATAATAAATAATTTTTATATGAACCACAAGTTTTCTAAAATTAGAATAATAGTTTCAACAATAAAACAAATAACATCTACCTATTAGTTGAACTAATTGTTCTATAATAGATTATATGTATGATAAATAAAACTTTCATTTTTTGAGATAATACTTAAAAAATTACATCTCATATATTATTTAGAAGTGAGACATTCAATATTAAAAACATATATATAATTCAAAAAATGTTACAAGAATACTTTTAAAAAGACACATCAAGTTAGTAGTTGTTAATGTATTTTAATTAATATCTCTAAGTATTTGCTAATTATCTAAGTAGTAAAAAAATGATAATTATTGCATCTTAGTTTGTTTTCAATTGATAACAGATGATTTTGTAAGTGAGATGAAGTGATGTCACCTCTATAATGAATATGATGCGAACGTGAGAAGTCATTTATCTTAAATTTCATTTCTCACATCCACTTGGAATAAAAGATAATGACCTCAGTAGGCATGCATGGAGTCGTTTATGCTTGCATAACTCTTGATATGCATAATATTTAATGGTATTAATAAGTTTTTATTGAACTAATTGGATTTGGTTTGATGATTAATACACAACTCTTATATATTAAACACCTATGAAGAAGTAATGGATTGTTCTTTCACACACAATATGAAAAGCGAAATAAAATAAGCTGATGGGTGACATGATACTAATATATTTCATGATTAAAAAGCATAAATAAAATGGGTGGGACACTCACTAAAGAGGGAGATTACTATGTTCAGGTAAACATATAATAAATCCCTTCAAAACTATATTGAATGAAATAGAATTATCTCAAAATATATAAGATCTTTCCAAATCATATTGAAAAAATATCTTGTAATGCTCTTAAACAAGTAAAAGGTACAAGAAGCAAACTAGATTTCATAAAATTGAAAGTCAAGTGTAGTATTAGTTATTTAGTGTACAAGATTTTTTAATGATAAATGTCTATTTAACAATATAATAAAATAAACTTTAAACTCTCAACTTGATGTAACTCCTTTAATATTTGTCTCCTTTAAAGAAATATATTCTTTAACGGGCTTTAATTTTAGCCTTCTAATTACAATGTGTTGTATAGCAGCACGGTAGAACGTGATATAAAGATTGTAAAACATATGACAAATGATTATCAAGAGAATATCAAGGAAAGGAACCTCAAACCAACCTCTTTTCTTATTGAAACACTAGTCAAAAGACTTGTCTTGCAAGTTTTTCACTAAGATTTACTAGACAAACTCTATCTATTAAACCTTGAAGATGTCCTTAAGCTAGTCCCAAACATCTCGTTTGTAATAGTTTATTTTAACAAAATCAAGAACAAGAAGTAATTGATAAAAAAAATCCAAATAAAATGTATTGGATTTTGACTATCCTCAAAAACAAATATCAGTTTTCCAATACTGATTGGATCTTATCTTCCTTATCATAATCATATGAATTTTACAAATTATCAATAGCCTAATTACTTAAGTAATAATTATCACTAAATTTATTCTTAATTATGATTTTCTAATTATAAGTGAACATGACAAAATAAGAACTCTAAAATTACTACAATGTGAATGCTGAAAAATGTATTTTGAGATTAATAGTAACTAAATCCAACTTTTAACTATACCATTGTGAATGCTTCAATTGAAGGAATCCGTAAATATGTGATTTGTAATTTTTGGACGTTATATAACTTTGTTAAGAATTTTAGAATTGAAAAAGAGAAAATTGATATTAAATAATTATTTTTATAAGAATAGTTTTCCTTTATCTTTGTCTCCTTTACATTCATTTTGGCCCTAAATGACTTGCAAAGGAAGTCAAGAAGGGAGGATAGCTTAGGGAGAGGCAGAGACAGTTGATCTATGATGTGAATATTTGTTTGCATTACATGGAATCATTTATATATCTAATTTATGTGATAATTCTTTTCTAATATCGATGTATATGCATATTTATATATATACATGTATATATAATTATGTACATCTATATGCATTCAATGCTATAATAATCAAAATATATGACAAAAAAGAACAAAAGAGATAAATAAATAAATTTTATTTAAATCTAGTGATTTAGAAGATAATAAGAAAGAAATAAATATGAATATAAAATATTTTCTTTATGATTTTATCTTTTAGCTATTTGATATGAAAAAAAAATCACACCCTATTATCATAAGCATTAATAAATAAGTTATAATACAATAGAGACTCCATCCTCATTAGTATGAGATGAAGTAATAAAAGAAAATAACTTTATGATGTATGAGAAAAAATATCAAATCTTATTATTATAGGTTTTCAATAATGGAGCCACAAAATAATAGAGATATTATCCTCATTCATACAATATAGTAATGAGAGAAGTGACTCTATGATAGATGTTGATATAACATAAGATCTTTAAGAATAAAAATAGGGATTAAACAAGAAAATATAAGTTCAAAAGAATAAAAAAAAGAATGAAAAATAAATAAAGAAAAATAAAATAAATAAAAATATAAAAGAAAGTAAAATATATGATATTATATAAGTATCGTATAATAATAGTATTATGTAATAACTATATGTATACTGAGCATGATACATATGAGCATTTGTATAATAATTTAGTATATATACTTTTATATAGATTATCATACACTATTTTTCTATTATTCTTTTGTTATTATTGGTTATATATTTATATTTTTATATTACTTTTATGCTTATGACGTGTGGTCTATTTATTAAACATATAATGCTTGATTCTTATTTACAGTATTGGTCATGATGCAAACACGTAAAGAGTTGGGGATTCTTATATGATAGTTTAGGATCCCGAATAAGAGATCATGTTGAATGTGGAGCCAGCCTTCTAGGGACGGTGATTCATAATAGAATGTCCTTCTTTTGACGTTTTCGATTCCTGACTTTCGCTGCCAAAGTCGGGGGGACGAGCCGGGAAGAGGAGTGGCACGAACGGTATAAGAAGAAGCTTTTCTTCCATTCCTCAGAATGACTCTTTGCATTAGTCCAAAGGGAGTTTAGTTCAAGAGGGAGTTAGCTCAGTGACTGAGCGAGAGATATGTTGTTTATGAGCATTTATTAGTTATTGCATTAATATTATTGATTTGTTTTTTGATTGTATGATTGTTTATAACTATGTTCTTTGATTTGGTCTTTTCATAAGAAAAAATTTGTAAAATATAATATTTTGTCACCCTCACTTGTCTTTAGTTTTGTCTTATATGTAATTATTACTTACTCTATTTTAATCTGATAATTTATTATGTTGAATATTTATCAGGTCTTATTTATATTTATGTTTGTTCGTGTGTAATATTGTCAGATTAACTAAGCTATAACGACCATCTAAACGTTAATGGTGGTCGTTTAACCTAATATTAATCTTCAATCCCTTATCAAATTAGCTTAGCTTCTTAGTCAACATAAGCAAGACTCACCTTACATTGGACTAGCACGAAGATTGGTGACAAGGATAAAAGCTACAAAACAAGGTATACGGTGTAGCCAATCAAATAAAAAATGGTTCATAAGTAGTAAGCAACGTCCTCTGATGCTCAAAATGTAAGTTTCAAATAAGAGCCAATATTAAATCATTATGAATTTAATGCCATAGATGTTTGATCTACAAGACAATATCTAATATCAAAATTTACAAATTATGGCATGCCTAAATAGTAGCATACAAACATGATGATCGTGTAAACCATTTTCAAGCGTCGAGAAAAGGATCTCATTATTTCAATAAGAAAATTATAAAAAATGTGAAATATATCATATTTTCTAATGAAATTCTCAACTAACATGAATTTTTGTAGCTGGCATTCTCTTAAGAGTGTCTAAACAAATCAAAAGAAAATTGATTATTATAATTAACCAGGTAATAATGAACTTGTTGAATTTCTAAGAGGTTATGAATTTTCCTTATTCAAAGATTTTCGATGTCAACTAGTTATGTTTTTTTTCTTTCCCACACCTCGTCTTGGTCTATGACTAAATGGTAAACACACAAGCACAATACTTCACAAATGCCCAAGCACTTCCTTATTTCTTATATTCTTTATGATCCTTTTTTTCTCTCTTGCCCACGAATCTAAATCGTTGTATTACATGTCCATAGAGACTTTTGCTTATAGAAGTATCCAGATGGATGTTCCAATGTCAATATTTTTTTGAGACCTTTTTTTAGAGTTTTTTTTCACTCGAACGTTAATGCATGAAATATATTAAGCTAACTAAATTTGCAAACTGTAATAATGAGCAAGCAAAGCATAATACATTAATACCTTGATTATGTCACCAAGGATAAGTCCCATAAGTGTTTGGAGTGGATGCATCAGTGAGCAAACTCTATCAAACACATGAAGATCAATAAATTCATATTGAGATTTTTTTATTGACAACAACAATAACATATATAAGGATATTGTTAAATACATGCTTGGCTTTTATAATTGAACAACTATATAAGAAATTTAATCATTAATAAATATGATATTTTAAACTCATTACGTAAAGATATTATCCTTATGGGTTACTCTATTTCAATCTAGATAGGTTTTATCATTCTTAAATGACATTCTTCTTTAGTCATCCATCTCAATGCTGCTCTTAACAAAACATACTTAACTATAGAATTCTCATAGAATCTAATATCTTAATCTTTTTTATGTTTTATTAGGTAGTTAAAATAAGATAAGACAACAATACATTTTTTTATAGTTCTAAATTATTTAAGTAAATTTGCATGTGTAATAGATTCTATTGTGATAGTTTTACTTTAATCAGTAATTATGATTTAGTGTACTAGAGATCATAGGGATATTGATTTTGATTTTTAGCATATCGAGATTATCTTAGTTCAACTAGACCAACAATTAAGCATGCCTAGGTCTTTTTTGTCGAGCATATAAGGTTTTGCTTGGATCCTCCCAAGCCATTTCTAGGTTGTTATAAGCAATTTGTATGGTGATAGAATAGTTGACTCTCCTGATAGGTTGACCACCAAATAAGTTCAATCTTCCCAATTAGCTACGCAATTAGCCTAAGTGATTTAAGCGACCATCGCCTCTAAATGACCACTAGGTGACTTTTATCATCGTCAATTATTGCCACCTCCTTGACCACCATTAAACACCATTGCCACCTATCAAATTTAATAGCAACAATTACCAATAATTGTCAATGGCTATTGTTAACAAACACCTTATGCAATCAAATGAGTAATGAGTTTAATAAAGTAAGATTTCAACTAAAGCCATTAATATTAGTATTAAAAATATTATCAAACCATAGACTTTTTAAAGTGATTTTTAAAAGTTCTTCACAAACACCACTGAATGACATCATATAAACTATTTATTAAAAGGTTGAAATAAAATCATATGCAACCCAATCGAACCGGTGGAACCGCGTATACGGCATTGGTCGGTTTTCTTTGGTCAATGTCTTCGATGCCCTTGGCGGACTCTTTCATCGTCGTCTCCTCTCCCTTCCAAATTCCCCCGTCATTTGACCCTTCCATACCTTCCGGCAGGCCGATTTTGGATACTTAGGGCTAAGGAGGGATCCTTTCTTACGTCGTTCCTCTCCTCCTCTCGACCCCTTGGTATCTTTTTTCCTAGTGCAAAAGGCCTAGGAAGAAATGAGCTTCCAGGATATTGAATCGGGCAGGTCTCTGCCGGGTAGGAGGGATGAGATGGCTAACGGGAGGCTGGACTCGACGCAGGCAGTGGCCGCCGGCGTCTTTCAGATCAACACGGCGGTTTCCACGTTCCAGCGGCTCGTCAACACTCTTGGTACCCCCAAGGATACGCCTGAGCTACGGGAGAGGCTGTAAGCATCGACGCCTTACTGATTGTTTCTCATGCCTTGCTCTTCGATTAATTTCTCTTTGTTTGCTTCGTAATGGTTACTTTGGAAGAGGCTGCGATATGGTGCGTGAATGTTAAACGGGGCGAGATGAGTTGTATATTCTGTACAACTGGGTCATATGGATTAGATTTTCTTGAAATTGGGGTTTGATTGCTGATTTAGGTAATATTCAATAATATATTTTTCTGGAGGCTTAGGTTAAGAATTAAACCAAAATGGACAAGAACTGGTATTGCTAGAGATGTTTTATAAAATTTACCATCTTAATTGACTGCTAGATATGTATTATAATGTTTCTTAGTCATCCTTGCATTTTCTTTACACCTAACTTGTTGGCATGCAACTTTTATTGTCTCCATCTTACCTGAATTGATATTCATTAGCGGTTGTTTCCGAGCATCGAGTTTGAGATATTGCACTTCTTTCATAGATAGGGCTACATTACTACATTTTAAAAGTGATCAAAAGAAGGTTAAACCACAGTTTTTTACTATGGAGCTCATTGCCACACAAACTAATTGATGCAGTGGCAATTTTAAATGAAAACTTCGCTCAAGAAAGCCTGTACTAAGTGGATCATTTACATTCTAGTGTGCCATTTTTTATGTTCAATGTCAAGTCATTTGTAACAAATGCTGATTATTATTTCTCTGAAATGATGCTCTGATCATCATGAATTCTTTTTTTTTTTTTTTTTGATAAATCAGGCATAAGACGAGGCTTCACATTGGACAGCTTGTGAAAGACACTTCAGCTAAGCTAAAACAAGCTAGTGAAACAGATCATCGTGCTGAAGTTAGTGTAGGTGTTCCCTAAAATCTTGTCATATGCTCTTGCTTTTATTTCCTTCTTATTAATGATCTGTTTGCAAGTGATAACTTTGATTTTTCTTTTTTTTTTTGTTAATTATGAATTGAATTGTCATGTGTAGGCTAGCAAAAAAATTGCCGATGCTAAATTGGCAAAGGATTTCCAAGCAGTTCTAAAGGAGTTTCAAAAGGCCCAAAGACTTTCTGCTGAGAGAGAAACTGCATATGCTCCCTTTGTTCCTCAAGCATCCCTTCCATCCAGGTAGTTGTTAATTGCAGCATTTGTTTTGTGTTATTATTAAATTGTTGGGCATTTTACTATCTCATCTCTCTTCCACGATTTGTTTATCATGTTTTGTTTATGGTTTTATTATCCTCAACATCATTTTGTACTTTTCTATGTTTGCTAAAATATAGCTTGTAAATTTGCCAACTTGAAGTGCGATATGCATGATATACAAAACAAGCTCAAATAAAGCTGATGATCCTGAAAAATTTGTTGTAGGACAATGTTGTGAGTTATTTTGTTTGAGCATTTGGTGTGAGTTGAGTTATGACCTTTATTCTTCACTTCTTCAACTTTATCTCTTTTTTCGCACAAGTTTAATGTTGAACATCATTTTTCTAAATCTTTGAATAAATTAGTAGTTGTTTTACTCCGGCATACTGTGCACTCTAGGATGTAATAGATTTTCATTTCTATCTCCAGCTGTTAATTTTTTTTGCTTTGATTTTCACATTACTTCTTATGCAACATCCATGTCATGTTTGATATGCAGCTACAACACAAGTGAAGTAGATAATAGCAGTGAGAAAACACTTGATCAACGTTCAATGCTTTTGGAAGCTAAAAGGTAATCTGTAATCCATGTCCTGTTTATATTTGTTCTTGATATGGTATATATCTTTGCATTGATCTTGCAATGTCTTCAAGTTTGTTGTGCTTCTGTTTTTGTTGATGTTCAATCTGTTTGGAACAACTGTTGTCACCAATGGATATTTTAAAAGAGAAAAGATTTTATTTTAGTTGATCTTAGAGAAGGAACGTGGTACCCTTTATTTAGGAATTAGTGTAAGAGATATACAAAGACATGACTTTCGAAAAGAAATACAATAAGAACAAGAACAATTATTGGGTCTACTCTATATATCCTAATATGAGTAATGTTACATAATATTTTATATTCTAATACTCTTTCACAAACTAAAGTATAGTTATTAATTATAAACCAATTTGTTGCAATTCTTTTGAATAGATTAAATGCTAAAGCCTTATTAAACATATCAACCAACTATTTTGCAAGTCATGGCAACCTTGATGAAAAATGTCAATTTAAACTTGCTCGATTTGTTCAATTGCAACATTATAATGCAATTGCATTTCTTTCTTCAATTGCTTTTTTTGTTTCTTTATTTTTGATTTATCCATTGGGCCAATTTGGTTGGTTCTTTGCACCTAGTTTTGGTGTAGTAGCTATATTTTGATTCAACTTGAGGTGTTGAGTTTGTAGTTTGCTCTTGAAAGGTTGGATTTCTTATAATGTGAATATCAACCTAATTGTTATAGTGCATGGTCAATGATTATGGATTTTGAAAACTAAGTTTTTTTAGTACATGCTTTGCCCATAGCATCTCACAGGTTATGTGAACTATGGTTTGACACTCAGCTTCAACACTATATTGAGTTATCATCACGTGTTTTGTTCCTCTAAGTATTATATTTCCTTCCAAGAAGATGTAATAGCATGATGTGGATTGTCTGTCTTTCGAGCTAGCATAGTTAGCATCAGAATATGTCTCAATCTATAGATATCCATGTTTTACAAATAGTTGCCTCTTTTTGGGAGCCTTTTTGACGAATTTCAATATCTTTATAGTGTTGTTCCAATGAATTGGCTTAGGTTTTACTATATATCGTATTATAATACTTATAAAAAAGGAGACATTTGGTCATATAATGGCTAGTGTGATAAATTTACTCACCTATTATTTGAAATTAGATTTTCCCTCTATTATTCTAGAGGTGCATGCTCAGGTTAATTAGACTCTCAATGTTCTAGGCTTCAAGCATACATTCTTTTTGTAGTTTATTGATTGTATATTTATGTTAGGACAAGCCCACTACTTGCAATGAGCTATCCTAATTTTAAGAAAGTATTGTGGGTGTCACTTTATTTTGCGACAAAATTCCTTGTTAGTTATTCTTTAATTTTTCATTGCTTGGGAAGTTGCTAACAAAAGTAAGAATAACATTGACGTAGACAATAAGGATGATGATACTACAAGTTTTGTCCATGATGAATGTGGAATGATCTTCCTAATACCTCAGAAATACAAGGCGATGACCATCTGGCTAAACCTCTCCAGCCTAACTTTTTGAGAATTTAATTTAGGTCAAATGTTTTTCTTGTACTTGCAAACATGATTCACATTCGTCCCTTTTGCAACAAACCTAGATGGTTGCTCCATGAAGATGGTTTTCTAAAGATCTCTATAGAGAAAGGTATTCTTAACATTCAGTTGAAACCTAGTCTTGTGTTGATTCATTGTGATAGAGAATAAGATAAATATTGAAATAATACATGCAATGGAAGCGAAAGTTTTGTGATAATTGATGTCAAATGTCTAATTTAAGCCATTGGCATCTAAGCAAGTCTTTTAATTATTAATGGAACCATTCAACTTAATAGGAAACAATATTTGCATATCTAGGTGAATTTTTCAATTCTTACATCTCTTGAGTGATGAGGACAATATTTTCTTCAATTATGGCTTTCTATCACTTAGAATGTTACAATATAAAAAAATGAGAGAGGTAGCAAAGCAATGATAGAATGGGCTAGTTTAATAAAGTGAGACATGAGCATGTATTGGATGTGAAGTGTAGAATCGTTTACCTTTATGTCACAAGAAAGTTAAGGTTAAAAGGGGTGGTGATTGTGGTGATGGAGGATCTAGGATGTGGGAAGATGACTAAGTATCTATGATTAAAGATCTTATATCAACAATACTCGATAATGATGCCATCTTTTTTGTTTATCTAGAATATACTCCAAAAGGAGCAAGAGTGATTGAACTAATGGAAATTGCACTAGTAGGATTTGAAAAAGGAGATAAAGGAATAGAAGAGGATGTTGTCGTGGAGATATTTGGAGTTAAATGAAAGAAGTTGACAGCCTCAAAAGTATAGAAGCATCATACAACAAATTCATAATAGCATTACTCTTTTTGGGTATAAGTGTGCCAAGAAAGAAAATTGTCCAATGAGACAACTTATCAAAACCATGAATATGAAACTAAAAGGAGGTGCAACTAAGATCTATGTGAGCAATAAAGAAGCGGTTTTTCTTGAAATACAAAACTTAAAGGGTAGAATCATCTAGAATGGAGGACAACATTCGATGGACAAGATAACATGTGATGGGGAGAGCATTTTCCTAGTAGTTGTTGGGTGTAAGCATATGAATTAGAAGCATATGAGCAATATCAAGTATTTGTTTGCACTCAGTCATATCATTTTGTGTAGATATATCAGGATAGGATGTTTGATGTATGATGCTTAGCAAATGAAGTCGAACAGATTTTCGAACAAATTTCAAAAATTTTTTTAGAACGAAGAATATAAACATTAGGAGAAAAAGTAGATCTTTATTTATTACAAAAAGATTATGTTACTCTTCATTCCCAAAGTCTATTTGGTAAAAGATAAACTTAGGTAGCTTTAAAATACTCATTAATAGGAATGATAAAATAATGAGAACCATTAAGAGGATCTACTTGATAAGAACCCAAAATATCAAAATGAACAAATTCAATTGGAATAGAACTCATTTCATCAATTCACGGAGGATAATAAGCATCATGCTTTCTTAACTCATGTGACTTGCACTAAAAGCTAGAAGTCCTAAAAGAAAGAAGCTAATTTACTTGGGAAGCAATGAATGAGATGATAATGTCATTGGAAGGGAGAGATGGAAGCAAAGAACACCTTGGTAGAAATAGTTGTTATACTTTTATTCTAAAAACATAGGTCATTGCATTCATGACACAATCAATGTATATCTTTGTTGTTTGGTCTTGAAAAACATAGTTTTTAGGATAAAAGTTTACAAAACAAATAAGCATTTTTTATATTATGGCTAGTTGATATTAAGCTTATTGGAAATTTAAGGGTGTAGAGAATTTAGTTAAGAAAATTTTAGATGTTGGAACAGATTTTGCACATTCATTGGGAGAATAACCATTTGAAGTGTAATCAAACATAATGATTGGGATAAAGTTTAAGATAGAAAATGTTTAGCAATTACCAGTTATGTGAGATGTGGAAATAAAATCTTACATCTAGGGGGTTTTGTTAGGCATTGGATATATCTAGAGTGGCTAAGATAGTTTTTAACAAAGGAATTACCAACTGATAGTTATAAGAGCTACTAGAGTTGCTTGAATTTTTTATACTTATCTTAAGCCATGGTGACATCACCATCTTTAGTAAGAGGGTATATAATATGTGCTTTACTATCGATGGCATTTCCCCACTTAGCTTTTTAACCTTCAAACATCACTTCTCAAGGAAATATTTTGTATAACCACAATGAAAGCAATGATGAAGAGATTGAGATATCAAAGCTTAAACTACCTCCATTAGTAGAGTTATTGGTGCCATGACTATGGTTGATTCCACCACCATGGCCATGACCATGAGCAACTAGAGCAAAAGATTCAATGAAAGTTGTACTGGGGTGGTGCAAGCAGTGGAAACATTGAGTATTCAAGAGAGGCTAGTTAAGAGACGTTGCTCCATTAACAATGATTTGATGTTAAATCAATCATAGGAAGGCATTGATAATAGAAAAGAAGTTTGCAAGGATGAATTCTTTCCATTAGGCCTTGTGTTTTTGAGGATAAATAATCAATGATAATACACACAATTCATCAAGAGTACCTCATAGAGCTTCATACACTTCTAAATGAAATGTGATTCCTCTCAATGCAAATTGAAGGATTTCTCATATAATTGAAAGACTTAAGAGGTGTTTTTCTCTTGAGAACACATCTCATAGAATGCATCCTAGATTTTCTTAGTAGAGTCAAGAAACATAATTGAGGAGGAAATATCTTGTTTGATGGTATTGAAAATCTAATACATGAGCATATAGTCATTTTTTTGTTATTATTTATAAGAATTAGAATTCTTGACCTTACAAAATGAGGGAGAAGCTAAAAGAAGTCGATTTAATATGTCTAGAATGGCAACAAAAACTTCGAATACTAGGCACCACATGAGGTAGTTTGGGATAGTTCGTTTGACTTGAGAGTTGTTCTTCTCTTGGGAATATATTTTATGAAATGTATCTTAGATCTTACTAGAGTCCAGAAATATAATTGAAGAAATATCTAGTTTGATGCTATTGAGAATCTAAGTATGACTATTTTTATCATTTTGCTATTTTTTGTAGGAGTTGATTCTTGTCCTCACATTGAGAGAGATAGGACTTGAAAGAAGTTGATTTAATTTGTTTGGGATGACAATAAGAATTTTAAATACTTAGTATTATAAGGGGTAATTTGGAACAATCAGTTTGATTGTCATGTTAGAAATAAAGTTTTCTAGATTAGATTTTATGTTGGCAATGAATCATGAGTAAATTGTTATGTGTCTAGGAAGTAAGATCAGACAAACAATCAAAGCAAGAAGATAGTATACGTTGTAGGAGAGAATTGTGATTGTTTTTCTTAAGAAACTTGGGGTTTAATTGTATTGTGGCGAGGGAGGCAATAGGGCGAAAGAGAGGTGGTATATGTTGTGGGGAAGATGAGCTGATGAGTGGGGCAATGCAACAATGCATTTGGCATTGTGGTGTTGCAACAATGTTGAGGTGAGGCAATTCGTGTGAGGGTTTTGCAGCTTATGTCTCATCGCATGAGGATTGAGCTTAGTTGCATGTGCTTGTACCTCTTGTGAAGATCATTAGTGAGGTTTGCAGCTGAAGAGGATGGTTAGGGGCTGCAGACGAGGGCTGCATGTGAGGTTATTATAGGTGGGTGATGTTATTGTCGAGGGTTGTTGATGTGCTAGGATGATCGAGGAAAAAGTCATTAGCTATGGTTTGGTTAAGTGCAATGCTTAGGATTTAAGATAAGATTGTTTTGATACCATATAAAAGAAAAAATATTCTTTCACTTGACTTCTAGATGAAAAATGTGGTATCATTTATATAGGGATCAGCCCATAAGATAATGAGAGAAATAACTTTAGAAGAAACATAATTAACTTTGTTTATTAAGTCCACTATTTATGTTCTAATATTGGTGTTATTGTCTATTATTTTATATTCTAATAGATGACATTCTAGATATCACAAATTTAAGTGTATTAACTATTTTTTCTAATTTTTAAACCTTTTATTAGAAACAATATTCATTTTTTAATATGTATTTAAGATAAACACCATTTTTTATTTCTTCTCCTATATTAAGCTAAATAATAAAATCTAAATGGAGATCAATAAATATGCATATAACATCTTTTTTCTTGAGCTGGCATGTGGTGAATGTTATTTAGATAAACATTCCATCTAAATCACAATGCTATCATGGCGTCACTATTGCCTAAAATTTGTTCATAATTTTTTTATTGTTTGTCTTGTTGTCATCTAAATATTTTTTTTTTCTTCATTTTTAATATCAAAATGAATAGTTTGTAGATATTACTTAAATCATTGTGATATCATCCTTGAGTTTCAAAACTATAACTTTTGTTAATATCATTTAAAGATGTTATCAAACAAAACACGTAATATATTTAAATAATCTAATATTATTGAATCAAATTTGTCCTTTGAATGTGGAAATAGTATATCTTAATAGCTTATATAGATCAGGAAAGCATGTTTGTATAACCTGTTGCTAATATCCTCTGGAAACCCACTGTAATAATGTTGCTTTTCAACTCGGGGACTAAGTGTGAGGTGTAGCAAATCTAAGCTTGGACCTTCTTCTTTTGGCACCTTGTCCATAGGCATTTGATTTTGTCAGCATATTTTTAATAAACCATGGGCTTTTGGATAATCTAATTCTCCAAATTGTGGGATTGTCAAACGGTAAAAACCATATTTTGAGTATGTAGTTGTATTTGGTGGATGTAATTTTAGATTTAATTACATATTTTAGTTTCATTTTTTTCAACAATTGTGTTCGAAGTATTGTGAGGTGGGAACACGAATGAAGTTGGTGAAGTTAGAACGTTTGGTAAACTACAATTACAAAATGTGAGAAATAAAATTGTATAAAAATAAAACTAATCTTTGATTTATGAGATATGATTAAAATGCAAATGTAATAATTACAAATAAAAAAGATAAAGTTGTGCAAAATTTGAGATATTGAATAATTTGATTTTTTTTTTCAGAGATGACTTAATTCCTGTTTAGTTATGTAAAGCTTCCCTTTGATCAATCTCTACCTTTTGCTTTCAGAATTATTTAGTTCATTCTCTTTTGATACGTAAGATGTTGCTTAGGTATTCTTTCCTACTTGTGTTTGCTTTTGCAGACAAGAGGTTGTACTACTGGACAATGAAATTGTTTTTAATGAGGCCATCATTGAGGAAAGAGAACAAGGAATACAAGAGATTCAGCAACAAATTGGTGAGGTGAATGTAATTTTTAAAGACCTTGCTGTTTTGGTTCATGATCAAGGAGCAATGATTGGTAAGAAGCTTTGATCTTTTTGAGATCTTATATAATCATTAATCCATGCCACATGATTTATACCTTCTATTTCCCTTTCAAGATGATATCGACTCCCACATCGAGAGCTCGTTGGCTTCAACGGCGCAAGCAAAAAATCAACTCGCAAAAGCTTCGAAGACACAGAAGTCGAACTCGTCTCTGGTATATCAAAAACTCGCAAAAGCTTTAAGAAAAGCATCTTTTTTGTTGTGGTTTATAAGTTTTAACCTAATTTCTTTTCCTTCAGATATGTTTGCTTCTGGTGATTTTTGGTGTCATCCTGCTCATAGTGATCATATTACTCGCTGCATAAGCATTTCGTTGTATAGTCCATTCTCGGTATGCTCTATTGATCCAACGACAGCCTTAGGGTTTGGATTCAAGCTCTCAGGTAACTACCATTCATGGCATAATGAAGAGAGAACTGTTTCTTCTTTAGCCCATAGAAGACAGTTTATCTGTCTTATAATAACTGTGATTTCTTCATCTTTGTAAGATTATGAACATTAAAAGTCGATATTCTTTGCTTTATTGGAGTCCTCTCTGATGGAACTTGAACCATCAGGATAAGTTCTCTTTGCATTTATGTTCATTTCACTTGAAAGTCTGTTGATAGAAATCTATGTGCATGAGCAAGTCAAGCAAGCAAATGTTTGCTAGATGAGTGTTGTGAAGTCACAACCACCTTGGAAGGATCTCACTAAAGAGGACTCTTTCTTCTTTTGCATGCAAGAAAACCTAACCAACCATGATATATAGTTTCCTTGTCCTGTTTATAAACTAACATTTGGGTGATCTTTCTATGAAACCAAGATTTGTTAATATCTTATTTCAAGATTCTAAGATTATTTTTTTTAATCATAATGACTATTGTTGAATTGTAATCCCTGTTATGTTAAATCCTAAGATTTTTTTTTTTTTTGGATTTTAAACCATGATGTTGCCCAAGAGAAAAGTTAGTGAACTTAAAACAAATATATCTTATAACTTTAAAAAAAAAAAAGAACACCTATATATAATTTTCTTTCTCATTTCATCATAATTAGAATGTAAATTTTTCAAGAACATTATGAAATAGTTTTCAAGATGGCCTTCAAAGAATAAATTTTGTTCAATTAAGGTCCTTAAAGTTTTTACGTATTTTAAATCATGATGTTGCTCGAGAAAAATTATCGTTGTCGAAGTGTTATCCCCATTTTGTTAAACCCTAAGCGAGCCGATCATAATTATTATGCAAATTTTTCAACAACGTTGTGAAATAGTTAGATGACCTTCAAGGAACAAATTTTGTTCAATTCGTTAGATTTTTTTGTGTATTTTAAACTATGATGTTTTCCTAAAATAAGAAAACATCATAGTTTAAAATACACAAAAATATCTAAGGAATTGAACATGATGTTTTCCAATAGAAAAAAATTATCATTGTTGAATTGTAATCTCTGTTCTATTAAACCCTAAACGGGCCAATTGTAATTAGGATGAAAATTTTTTAAGAACATTATGAAATAATTTTCAAGATGACCTTCAAAGAACAAATTTTGTTCATTTAAGATCCTTAGCGTTTTTGAATATTTTAAATCACAATATTATTCAAGAAAACAAATTATCGTAGTTAAATTGTAATCCCTTTTCTATTAAACCCTAAACGGGCCAATTGTAATTAGGATGAAAATTTTTCAAAAATATTATGAAACAATTTTCCAGATGACCTTCAAGGAACAAATTTTGTTCATTTAAGGTCCTTAGATTTTTTGTATATTTTAAATGACAATCTAACTCAAGAAAAGAAATTATCATTGTCGGAGTGTAATCCCCATTTTGTTAAACCCTAGCGGGTCAATCATAATTAATATGTAAATTTTTCAAAAAAAATTATGAAATAGTTTTCAAGATGACCTTTAAAGAACAAATTTTGTTCAATTAAGATCCTAAGTTTTTTTTTCGTATAAACCATGATGTTGCCCAAGAGAAAAAAAATTACCGTTGTTGAAGTGTAATCCCCGTTCTGTTAAACCCTAGCGGGTCAATCATAATTAATATGTAAATTTTTCAAAAAAAATTATGAAATAGTTTTCAAGATGACCTTTAAAGAACAAATTTTGTTCAATTAAGATCCTAAGTTTTTTTTTCGTATAAACCATGATGTTGCCCAAGAGAAAAAAAATTACCGTTGTTGAAGTGTAATCCCCGTTCTGTTAAACCCTAAGCGGGCCAAGTGAATTACTGTAATGTCGGCCACAACTGTCCTTGCGCGTCCATCACGGGCTCCGCGCGCGTCTCAGCCTCAAGACGCTGCCGCAAGGATGAACCCGCATCAACGCGGTCGCATATCTGCGCTACGGCCCGGGGACTTTCCTCGGTATTCGAAACCGAATCACTTCATTCAACAACGGCAAACGTCGATCCTTCGCAATTACTTATAAAGATAATTTATTTTATTATTTTTGAAATGTGGGACTAAAGTATTAAAAAAAATTGCTATTAAGTTTCGAAATCTTATATGATTTTCTTGCTTATTTGACCATTTTTTCATAATAAATCTCTGTTAGACAAGCTCATTGCATCCATTAGATCTCGTTACAATATAAGTTTCTTTCAACTGTCATTTTAAAAAGATATTGTTTTTATTTTATCTTTTAGAATTATATATCTTAGTTATATATAAGTTAAATGTAAAAACTTAATAATTAAATAAAAGAATAATTAGAACAAATAATGATGTACCGATGTAGTATTTAAGTTTTATTGGAGAGCAAACAAAATATAGTACTATAAAAGATAGGTTAAAAGAATAATCTTGAGAGTGACTTAGTCAATCTTGATCTTAGCTATTTTATAGTATAAACAATAATTTGAAGCAATTTAATTAAATAATCAAAATAAAAGATGTGAGACAAGCAATAATCAAAATAAAAATTATGAGACAAACAAAAATCAAAATAAAAATAACTAAGAACCAATTCCTTGATATGTTTTTATAAATTCTATAACAATAAAACCAAAAATTACATAAGAAATAAATTGTGAAAACGAGTATGAAAAAAAATAAAAATAAACTATAATAAAATTTATAATGATTAGACTAACTTATCGATCTACTTGAACCTCTCCAACTCCTTTAAAGATTTGTTCTACATCAGTTAGTTAATAGTTCAACTCAAATAAAAACACTTCACAAAGATCATATGATCACTTTTATGAACTAAAACCACAAGTTATCTTTTCTAAAAAAATTAAAAATAATATAGATACAACCTCTAGTAGGGCTTGCAAATAATGTTATAACAATCTTTTCGATTAATGCTTAACCATATAACACTATTCAACAACAAAAGAAAAAAAAATCTAAGCAAAAAAATATTATAATTTTATAGTTATGAAAAACAAAATCTTATAAATTAAAATCCTTGAAATTTTATATTGTTGAGTTTTATTTCAAATCATTTTTTTTTAAATATGTAAGATGATATATAAAAAATAAAAGTGTTAAAGCCAAATCTCAAACAAAGTAAAAATATAACCTTAAGAAATTAAGTTTGAGAATAAGAAGAAAGTTAAGAAAAAACAAAGATAAAAATAAAAATTGAACTTAAGAGAAAACTTTCTTATAAATTTAAGAGAAATTGACAATAAAAGAAAGCTAGAAACTTTTAAAACAAGAGAATATAAACTTGTGAATGGGCCAAAAAAGAGTAAAAAGAAAAAAAGAAGAAGAATATTTATTGATATAGAGATCATTTAAAGTTTATTAATCTAAAATAAATTATAATAGATTAATATGAGTTGTAAAAAATAATTTATAGGGCCATTAATAAGGCATATGACTAATCATATAGGTTAAATAGTCACTATTTTCTAAAATTAATACAAATTATTAAATTTTATGATACATTTAATTTAAAATACTATTAAAATTTTTAATTTTCATTCAAAACATTCACATATATGAACAACTTGGTGGTTCTATTTTTCAAAAGAATTGATACAAAATAGATTCACATATAATAAAGATGAATTATAATTGATAGATTACTAAAATGATATATACATATTTAAAATTTCATAAAAAAATAAATTAATGATAAAATAATATTAAATAAATATATCACAATGAAGCATATAGATGTGTACTCTTGTTTTATCACAAAGAAGACTGAAGGTAATAATATTTATGTTTAGAAAATTTATATAATACATATTCTTGTTGATATCTCTACAAAATTTATATTAGTCAAGAAAATTGTAGCTATACTTGGGAGTAAAACAATTGACGATTTGATGTAGATATTTATCCTATTCTATAAAAAAAAAAGCTGTAAGATACATAAGAATTGTTAAATAGCATCTTAAACTATGAAATAAAAAAATATTATTAATTATTTTAATTTATTAAACTAAATGTAGCCAGCTTTATTTGACCAAGTCATAACAAAAAACAAAAGAGAGAAATGTTTGTAAACTGTTTAATTAATTTAAAAATAAACAAAAGAGAAAATTTTCATTTGATACTTTTTCAAGATGTTCTGATTTTTTATTAATCACCCTTATCTTAACATAATTCTATTTTATTATTGATTACTATAATTACATAATTCTCTTAAAAATAGATCTCAAGCTCATTATTCTTTTTTTCAATTGATATAGGAAGTAAAATACCATAGCTAAATCAAAACTCTATTTACATACAATGAATTAAATAATATTTAAAAAAAATTAAAAAGTTAATTAAATTCAATACTTATTCAAATTTTCAAATCAAACTTGATTTGAAAATACTTTTGTTTCTTAATAACACAAGCTAACAAAAACCCAAGTGGCATTAAATCCCTACAGTTAAGTATAAACATTAAATCTTCAAACAATGGATGACAGAAGAGAGTTAGCTGGTATTTAATAAACAAAGCACAAAACAAATATCAGTTAGCTGGCATTAAATTCACTTTCAAATGAACAAAAAAACCACATATTGCATACTTTGTCTTCCAAAAACAAATAATAAAATTTTTGACAATCAATTTTAAAAAAAAAATTCTAATAAAAAAAAAATTAAAAATTTAAAAACAGAGAAATGGCAAAATTTGTTTTGTTGGTTTTTTTTGTAAATATTTATTTGATTAGATGTGATTTTCATCTACTTGAATAATAAATTTATCAATTTAAAAAAGATGATTTTGTTAAATTTATCAACTTAACCAACTAATTTTATTAATTTCATCATTTTAAAGAACATGGTCTTAAAACACATGAAGCCATATGACATTCAGCTGTTCAAGACAAAAGGCAGATTGAATTAGAACAATAAGACTATGTTGGCCAACATTGTTTAATCTTTATTTTTTATTTTTTTAACTTTTTCTTCTTGTTTACCAAATAAAAAATAGATATTAAATGCTTAAAATGAAGAAGTCCTTTTTATCTACAGTAAACTTATTCTTCTCAACTAACCCAATTTTTCATTCCCTAAGAAAGATGCAAATCTCCTCCTTCTATATGGTTCAAGAAGGTAACCAATAACATGTAAAACATGCAAAGATTAGCATGCATACCTGCTCCGCAGCTGAAATAGAGAAAAGCTTCAGAACACCCAGGTCAGCTTTACCTGTAAAAGAGAGAAATACCAAGCCAAGTGACCTTCAACCCACAAACAAATTAAAAAACTACAAACAGGCAACCAAACTTCAATAGTTTAACACGAGTTCCCTATTGCAAAACAGCAGAAACATTAAACAAATACCTATTAGATGACTTCTTGGACCTTACAAAGTTGTCAACAATGGGGGAAAGAAGAATCAATACAAAAAAAATCACAACTTTGTCAACGATGTCATACACTGCTTTTAGACTTCTGTTTCCAGTTTCCGTCGGCTTTGCTTGCATCCATACATCAAAAATCACAACTCTATAGAAGATTGGATGGGTTTGTTTATATATTTTCTTATGACTCTCCTTGCAATGCAACAAAAAAGGCTTGAAATTACAAAGAACAAGGGCATGAACTACAAATTTTCATTTGCAAAAAGCATAAATGTTTGTGCAGAAGGAAGGTTGCTGAAAAATAGTGAATTAACTTCATATATTGTGAAGAACTACAACAAAATCTACCCATTGAGTGGCAAATAATAAGAAGAAAAACACATGATATAAACCACAAAACTACTAAAGGTGACTTTATTCAAGTGCTACCATCTCATATGAATATGAATGAATCTGTATTTGGATCGAATTGAACTCACAAAACTGTTATTCGGTTTAAATGAATTCATAAAGAAATGATTTTTTTAACATTGTCATGTCTTTCACTCAAGAAATTCAAGTGAAAAACCAGTATCTGCAATCTACAATGAACATAGCTTTGTAATGAACAGTGAAACAAAAATTATATTGCATAATAAAATCAAATTTCTACAAATATACCCCAATTAAACAAATAAAGCAAAACAAATTCAATAAATTGTCATTCTCATTAAAAACAAACACATTTTGCCCCAAGATTCAAACGAAAATATGAAGTGAAAAAGACATTCTGTTAACCATTGTTTCCCCAACAATTCCTCTCTTCATTGGCATTCTAAATCCACACTCCAAAAGCCACTGTCCTCAAGAATTTCTCCTTTCAAAGTAGCACACCTTGAATTGAAACTAGTACATGCTTCCCAGTCAACTGCATTCTCCTCTCTGGCTTTCTTTCCATTCCCAAATGCATTTCCCTTCTTTTAAACCAGTTATCATCCTGCATAGCCCTTCCTAGAGGGCATATCTCAAAACAAAATGCTTCCAAATGCAATTAAGTGAATTCAACATTTAGCAATTGTAACTCTTAAACAAACAAAACCATAGTTAAATGTGACAAAGCAAAGCCACTGTTCATTACATCTGAAATCATAACAGAAAAATATAATCAACAAAATAACATCAATTGGCATGTTTTTAATGAATATAGATTCCTAAAACTTGCATCATATTTATCTGTTTTCACACAGAAAGAATTAGAAAGTCAAAGAATCATATGCCATGCAAAAATCTTGTGAATAATTCCAATCCTAAAATCAAAGATGACTTGATGAATTGCAATTTGGGGTTGAGTTGATAAGAAAAAGCATATCTAATTAAGGATCCTTTCATATATGTCAAATATATTAGCCTAAAACATTTATAAACCATAATTTACAAGGTTTAGCTAAATAAGAGGAGAAAAGGGTAGGTACCAAGTAGCATACTGGTAAGGACCTTAGAAGTTAATAAAAAGATCACGGATTATATCCTTCTTATATACTATAAAGTCACTGCCCTCAGCTAACTTTAAAAAGAAATGAAGAGAAACGGATGAGGAACAAATCTAAGAATAAACTTCAATTAAAAGGGGATAATGTCTTTCACTTGATTCAGGATATTCTACATCAAAGCCAAAGCTAATTTTTCAAAGAACCGAATTACTTTTCTAGAAAATCTCAATCTTTATTGTTTTTAGGTTCAAATAGATACACAAAGTTAAGAGCCTCAAAAAGCAAAATGCATGTGGAGAAAAAACACACACAAGATTAAAAAAAAAAATTTCATTATGGCAACAATAATCCTTAAAGTACACCATTTTTTCCCTGAACAATTACCCGGTGCACATACAAGAAAGGATTGAGCTTTTATTAATCAGGGATCAAAAACGAATCCCGAAGAAACATAGAGAAGAAGGCACGTAATGGAGCTTTCTCAATTGCAGCAACAGCTAGACAACCACATGCAAGCACATTATACCATTTCCATACACAAATCGAGGGACACGTTAAAAAAAAAACCCATAGATTTTCGTAGATCGCTAAATCGAAAGAACAAGCCATCTCCCAAGAGCTCATCGGTGTCGTCATTAAATATTACAACAAATCCATCTAGAAATTAAGAAGAAAAACTGCAATCAACAAAGAGAAGATTGCCCGCCAAACCAACGGAAGATCGCAGTGCGTAGGCAGCAAACAGATAACGCAAATCTCAAAACCTGATTTCTTAATATCGTCGCACTCCTCCTCCGATTCAGTTGATGCAAGGCAGGATCCTGCCCCGATCCCGACCTGCACCAAGCGAATCAGCGGCGGCCGCGACCTCCTCCACGAAAACCACCTTCGCTCTCTCTCCTCAAGCAATCGGCATCGGTCGGTTTATCCTGGCTCATATTTGTAGGGGTGAAATCGGGCTTGACTTGTCCGCACATGCATCACACATGAAGGAGCCTTTTTTAACTGAAAAAAGAAAAACAAAATCTTAATTGTTTATTCGATTTTTAATTTTTTTTCTAATTTAAAAATTGAATATAAAAAATACTCATCAATAAGTCATATTTATCAAAAATATGATTTAAAAATTCATTTATTTATTTTTTGTGAATTAGGAAAGATTATAAATAGGCCATATTATTCTATAAAATAAGAATTAAATTTAAGAAAGGGGAGAATAAAATAACAAATATATTTTTTGTTAAAAATGTTTTATAGTTTATTTTTTATCAATAAATATTTGAGATAAGGTTGAGGTGAATATTAAATTCATAGATTTTGATAAGTATTAATGTTAGATGAGTCATAAATAATCTAGGTTGTGGTAGATTTTGCATATTAAGAGTTTGTGAATGAATATTTAATAAATTAATTAATTTTTTGAGATGATTATAAGAAATTTTAAATTTTTATAAATAATAAATAATAAATAATATTTTAATATTAATTTCAAAAAAATTTAAAATTTAATATTTTTTAAGAACATTTTATTTTCATAAATTTTCAAACAAAAGTCATCATTCTAAGGTTCCAATTTTATTCATAAAAGATGGACTTGTTTATTTAAAAAATAGAACTTGAAAAAACTATATGACTTATTTTATAAATCTTTTAATGTTCTATTTGTAAATTATTTGTAAATTTATTTTTAGTTTTTTTAAAAAAATTAAAAATACTTATTATAAATAAAGAAATTAATTAATAATATTTATTTATTAAAAATAAAATATACTCATCTATCATTGTTGTTAATATAGATTGTGTATATAAAAACTATCATTATTATCTTTTGAATGTTTAAAAAGTTTATTTAGAAGAAGAATCATTGTTATATTTTTATTTTTTAAAAATAATATAATAATTTATCTCATATTATTTACATATTAAATAAATTATAAAGATATTATCTAATTTTTGTTTTATTTATTTTTTACTTGAGAACTAATTTATAGATAACATAACAAACAATAAAAAATGAAACAAATTAGATTAATGATATAATTATATTATAATAATTTAAATATTTAATTTAATAAATATTTAAAAAAATGTCATCAAGAGTTACAATTCTTTTGTTTTATTTTTTATAAATAAAATAAAATAAAGGTCATTAGATTAGAATTATATTTTAAGATTAAAGCATTACTTATCTTAAGAGACTTTTGATTTGATCATATTATCTTATAATTTAATGTTACATAAATTTGTTAAGTATTTATTTCGAAAACATTTTTAAATGATATTATTAAAGATTATAATTTTATAAAAAAATGATATTAACATATGTATGTTTAAGATGCATCTAAATACAATCATGTTGATATTAAGAATTAAAATAAAAATACTATATAATATTATAATTTAGATTTTAATTTTTTTAATAAATTAAATAAGTTGAATAACTAAATAATATGGTATTTGTTATAATTACAAAAAGATTATATTAATTAAATTCTCAAGCAAACGAGTGATTTGAACACAATTCAACATAGAGAGAAACAGCAAGGGGATCGAGATGACAAGGGGGAAACAGAAGATTGAGGCACAGAGAAGAAACGCAGAGAAGAATCAGAAGCCCAAGGGCTCCCAACTCGAGGCGAGGGCGGTCGCTCTGAAGTCCAGCTGCCCAATCTGCAAGGTATTCGGATCCCTCTCGCTCATTCGATTGTTTAATCTACAAGAATTTTCCGATTGGGTCTTTACACGTCTTGTTTACGATAAAATAAGATAAATAGGCCTTGATTGTTCTCTCTTGGTTAGTTAGATAAGATTAAATGTCGTTTAGATTACTGGTTTTCTTGATGTATAGATTGGATTTCTGATGATTTCTTGCTTGGTATGATGCTTCATTGGCATGCGAATCCGTTTTCGCCCATAATAGTCTATGTTAATCACTAGAAACCAAATTTATCATGGTTGTTAATCTATTTCCTTGGTTATCTGTGACTCAAGAGGGTTTTTGTTGCCATCCAACCTCTTTTCGCCACCCATCATCCGCATGGTTGGGTGATCCTTGTCCTTGACAACATTGCTCTTGACCAGATGATCTCGTTTGGTCTAGACAATCGCCCTCCAAGCATGCAGTACTATTTATTGTTTCATCTCTCTTTTTCTTGTATTTTTGTCCAGATCTCCTCAGTCCACTTTGCTCGATCGGCCGCCGATCTGTTCAAACATCATGCAGTATGACCAAGCTTGCAATCAAGTTTGACCTTCTGTTTGGTCTCTCCTAGTCATCCTAGCTAGACCTCTTTGCTTCTTGATCAGCCATGCGCAAATGTAAGAAATCCTTTCTTGGCCTAGGTGACCAATTGTTTGTGCCTAGCTCGTATGTTGAGAGTTCCACGGATGTTTAACCATTACCCAAATATTCTCCATTTCCATATATCAAATGTTGTTTAATGCCCCGGAGTTCTTACTGACCATTGCTTTTGCCCCTTTATTCCTCCATTCATAGCTCCACACTTGTGTACCTCACGTGGTACATCCCATCAACTATTAGCATCTTATAAAGCCTGACTCTGGCCTATGAAAAGTGTCTCTACCCACTTTTTTCTTGTTGGCTCACAACGCTCTTTCTCTTACCAAAACTTTGACCACGACACTAGTGTTTTGCCTCCCACTTTCTTTAACACATGTAGTTGTGCTACTTGAGTTTGCCAAAACCCTAGTTCCATTTGTGTTTGAATGTTTGAGCATTGGCTTGGCCATTGTCTATTGTAATGACAAGGCCTACTTTGTACTTATTGGAAATAGTGAAGTATTTTTACAATTGAATGACATGATTTTTCATGCCTCATGGGTTTTTTGTGATACCAACTTGATTATATTGATTATATATCTTCTCTTTCTACTTTGCTTCTTGGTTGAGAGATCGAATGTTGTTGTTTCTCGACTTGATTGCTACCTATACTTGATCTTTTTTGGCCAAACTGATTTGATCTTGGGTTTTTTGTGCCCCAAATTTGTTCAAATTAAATTAGTTTGGAAACTTTTTTGCTAGCTTTGTATTTGATTGCTACCCTTATTCTTTACCATTTTGTGAATGACAAGCTCATATTGGATGGCAATTGATGCACCCATTTTTTTTTTATTGTTAATCTAGCAATGAGAGATATTTGAAGCAAGTTGGTGATTCTTGTCTCATGATGTTTATGTTAAGTTATCTATAATAAAAGAAAAAGATGTAGCGTTGTAATTTTATGTTTATTTATTGTTATGGAGCATTTATTTTGAGCTGCTTGAATTATGTAATTTATATCTATCCGTGCTCTATATTATTGTTTAACCCATCTTGTGCTTTTGGTCTGCCAAAGAAAAAACGTGTATTGAGACAAGGGTAATTGGGTCATCACTCAAATGCAACAATAGGCTATATAGCACTAACACAGCTAGGGTTGGTGTTACTGTTACACCAGGTTAATGAATAAGCCTGGATCCAATAAAGGTCAAAAAGTCATTTTTTACTCGTAAGGTTATTTTTTTAAAATGCCCTTTTATGTCACTTTTCTTATTTGATTTTCAAAAGAAAAAGCTGTTGACCATTATATCCATTATTGAATTGCTTACTAGGGAATTTTGGCTGTGGGAATAATTCTAGTGTAGATTCAATGACCTGTTTGGTAGAGTTTTTCTTGGTTTTTCTTTGAAATATGAGAATTACAAGTTTGCTTACCTAAGTGCTACATGGGATGTTATATTGTTGTCTATATTAGCTATTTGTACAACTATAGGTCATGTTACCTTTGTCCTACTTTCATTTTTTTTTTCTTGAGTACCTAAAGAACTTTCTTGCTATAATTTTGTCAAACTGTTGTAAGCCTATTTTTCTTTCTGTATATTTGATAGGCAATGGGCTTGCTATTTCTCTGATTGATTTTTTATAACAGAATTAGTTCTCACTTTATTTCAACTTCTTATGTTATAGCATTCACAGTTTATCATGATTAAATTGGTTGGCAATGATTTTCTTTTGTTTCATAATACTTGATTTATGCTGCAAATTTGGTGCAGTTGCAGTTATGTTTGAATGCTCCTCTTTTATAGGAAATTACTTCTCTTTTTTTTTTTTTGTTGACAATATGGTCAAAATGTTTTAGCTGTTGTAATTATTTCCTCATCTTTAGCCCATTCCTTCTTTTATGATAAACTTATGCTTGTTAACATAGTTCACTCAGCATTCTTTTCTCTCAAATCTCTTAACTTATAATGTGCTAAGTTTAGGTTCATCAAAATAGTGTTTGATGGATTCACTCTTTATTCATATAAAATTTTTTGAATTTCTTAATAATCATCATAAAGAATGTGTCACCTATTAAAATTGGTATTAAGAATATTGGCATATTAGGGATGTTTGGTTTCAAGAATATAATTATATATATTAGAAATATTAGTTATAAAAATATTCTCAAGAATATTTTCAAAATATTTTAATATTATTTTGTCATAATTATATAATTGTTTTCTCGTTACTCCTTTTTATTTGTACATATTCTATTTTGTCCATGTATAGGTCATCTTTTGAAGTAATGAAACATAACTATATCCTCTCATCCAATTTGGTGTTAAGGTTTTGAAATCCACTGTCTTCTATCCTCTCTAGACCTCTGTCTCTCCCACTAGTTGTTGAAACTCCAACCTTTTCTTTTTTTTTCGTTGGCTTCTCAATCGCTTTCTTCTCTCCACCTCGCAATTCCTTGTTGCTCTTCCTCCAACTATTTTTTGCATAAATACTAGTGAATTTTCTTGCCTTCACTTATTCCTTTGATATATGCCTAATATTTCCTCAATTACCTTTTTGTGATGCTTATTGATAGCATCTTCAACTTCTCTCCATGAAATAAATCCCTCATCAACTATTGATCAGTGTTACTAACCATACATTATGGCCTTCGATTTTGTTTTCTCTTTAGATCCCATGACAAACTTCATTACTTAGGCTCTTCAATGCCTAAACCTGAAAAGTAAGTGTGTTGAAGTTCTTTGATATTGTTTCTTTACAAATGATTCCAATGCTTAGCAAACATAAAATGAGCTTCTTGTGATTGTTCTCTAGTCTTCATCTACTGTTCTGATCTCTCCAAGCTCGTTTGTTGGCTGATTCAACAGCCCCAAGTATTTCTACCATTCGGTAACTCGTTCTCAAGCTGATTGAACATCTTGTTTAGTCCTCTTCTAGTTTTGACCATACCGTGTTTATTATTAACACTAAAAAAGGCCATAATAATCATAGTTATGGTGAACATAATAGTGGAAAAAGGTTGCGATTGCAACCCCTTTTCATCTTGTGAGCACTTTAAAAGAACTTAACACTCATCGAACTATTATTGAGAATAGTTTGGATATTTTTTGGCCATATTATTATTTCCATTTCTTATCCGACTACAATAAATGACTATAACACTCATTTAGTTATTAATTCCTACGCAATTTTTCACTTATCTTCTCTCTTTACTCTCTAAGTTTGAGTATGATGCATGTGAGTATGATAATCACCATTTATTCTCTTTTCTTATACCAAACTTTTCTCACATTTAGCTCCTTTGATTTTGCCTATTTAGATGTTAGGGTCTTTGTCCTATCTTAACCCACTTTGGATGTTACTATTTGATTTTCTTTATTAATGAACTATATTAAAGCGTCTTGGTTATACGTATTAAAACATCAATCAAGAGTATTTGATGTTTTCAAACAATTTTATTAGAAAATAAAAGATCAATTCTCAATTAGTATCAAGATTTCTTATTCTAACAATGTATTGAAATATATTTAATCATCTTTTTAATATTTTTGTCACATCAATCATGAGCATGATATTATTCAATGTTTACCATGTCTATATACATCACAACAAAATCCTAAAGTTGAATTGCAAAGAGAGAAAATAATTGCCTTCTTCCTGGTTACCTCGTTCTTTTGTAATAGGTTCAACTTGCAAACAGTAAGCAACTCGTGGACCATTATGCATCCAAGCACCCAAAGGAGAAGCCTCCCAGCGAGTCAGATTAATGGGTCAGCTGACCCTTTGTGTACTTTAAAGGTGAACTGCTTTTCAAGAACGAATCGTGCTACACAATACCTTGCGTAACTCTTTTTGTTTGTTGAATAGAGCTTTTCAAAGCTTTGTTGTTGTAGAACGGAAGAATATTTGGTAGAAATGAGGGCCGTGCTTTTCAAAAATAATCGAACAAATTAAGGAAATTAAAATTTATTTTTTGTTTATTTTTAATTTAATATAATACATAAGAATTCTAAAATAGATGGAAAAAGTTATTTATGTGTTTTTAGGAATAATGTGTAATTTACGTAAAATTTAGCTAAAATGGTAGTATAAATATCAAGAAAAATACTTTGTTAGTGTTAATATGTAAAAAATATAATATTAATGTTAATATTTTTTTAAGAACATTAAATCTTATAAAAGAATATTTAAAACAAATTCTGACAAGAAAAACAATGATAACTGTATCTCTCCGTCTCCGTTGGATTGCTGCAAAGAATGAAATTAGAAAAATAAAAAGGTAGCGTTCGAAATTCAAACGAGCGCTTGAACGCCAACATAAATACGCGAACACCACTGCCGCGCTCACTTGAAATTCCTAGAGCAGCAAGGATGAAGAAGAGAGTCTCGTCCGCGAAGTCGCTACGTAAGACGAAGTCTCGTCTCTCTCCGCTTCCCTCCGTTTCACCGGAGCCAAGATCCGGCAAGGCTTACGGATTCAGCCTCTTCGACTCCGTCGCCAGCACAAAGAAGAAAGTCCTGTCTCCGTCTCCCGCCCTTCGATCTCCGTGCACCCCAGCGAAGCTGGTATCAACGATTTCAGATCTGAGGGATCTAGCATCTTCCAGCTTCGGATCCATGAAGCGGCGGGTTGATTTGTGCCATACTGAGGTTCTCAAGGAGATCGACGCTTCTCACGCCAGAATCTCGAAGAGGTTCAAGGTAATCGCTTTTATTGGTTGTCTGGAGTTGCAGTCTCTTCAGAATGTTGAGTCATCGAGAGTTATTTTAGCAGAACTTTGATCGATGCAAATTCCAGCTGCTCTCGAGTTTCCTGATCAGTACTGTGGTGGAGTCAACTAGCGTTCTCCGACGAGTTGATCTAGATTTCCTTCGTTTTGTTGTATAATAGTTTCGGCCAAAAAGACGATGGGATTTAGGTGGAGATCTTAACACAGCAATGGAATAGAGTGTCGGATTTGCTGGAAACGAAGTGGTTTAAGGATTAATTTGTAGTTACACATGCTTTAATATATTTAGTCGTATCAGAAGTTTAGTGAAGAAACTATAGATTTGGTGTCTGGTATTTTTTTCCCTTTTTAATTTGGACTATTTACTTGAATTTTAAAGGCTGCTATAGTTGAAGGTATAATAATGTGGACCAGCTTTGTGGAATTTTAACTTCTTCAAATTGTAACATTAGTTGAAGCTATTGAAATAAGCAAAACTTATCAGTTGTGGATGAATGCGGTTTATGTCCTTCAAAGTACATCCATGGATGCTTCAATGAGCATTTGTAGAGAGATACAGAGTACTGGTTGGTTAAATAGTCTTACACAGGAAGTGTAAGGAATTGGGATCTTGACATACTACGAGTGATTATTTTCTACTGATTTAAGCCTTTTGTTTTGTTGTTGTGTTCACGGTGATCCACCGTCCTAACTAAAGATTTGGCAGTTATCATGTCCTTATCATATGCCTTGCAAAACCAGAAAATTATTTGGATGAATTCTCTTTAGCTTATTTGAAGTTCAAATTTCAAGTTATTGTGATGTTATTGGTGTTGCTGTGAAGTGATTATACTAGAGTATGATTGGGTTACTCTTGATCCGTTTAGGAAGAGGAAGGCGGAAGAGTAATATTAGCCCCTTTTTATGTGTTTTATGTATAATCCAAATTTATTTGGTATACTGTTTATTAATTTTAAAGTTTGCCTATCGCAACTTATGTTTTATGTGCTCTGTTTTGTTCTGTCTGTTTATAGATGCACTTCTATTAACCCTCATCTGTTTCTTAGATTCAGACGCAAGCATGTATGCAATTGGCTGAGGAGGCAGAAAACGAGTATAAGAGAATATCTGAAAGAATAGAGGAAAATACAAAAGCAATAAAGGTTCATTCTTTTAAACCTGGAGATTGAATTTTCACTCTATATTGTCTATCGTTTTCATTTGGATCCCATTGCTTCTTGTGAAGGCTTCATATTTGGAGTTCATGGCAGAAGTTCAAGCAACAACTTCTCGAGGTTTGAAATAGTATATATTAGTTTTTCAATTACATATGCTCCGACTTATGCCAAAACATCATCACAATCACCAAACAACACTAACAGGTAAACGACATTGAGCCAAACCAATGATAAATGAATGGTGCCAACATAAATGATGGGGGATGTAGAACCATAGGACTTTACAAAACATTGATAACAGAATTCATGAAGATTGAAGGAGAATTCCTAACTTTGATTTCCATTTCTGCTAGAGAGCAATAGTCATTTATTGTTAAGTTGCATGTTTATATTCAATTGAATTTCTCTTATTTTGATTTTATTAGTGTGCAAGGTGTCCATTCCCAGCCTTTCTCGTTTAGCCGAGAAGTCTATCGACGATTTGCATAAACGCTATGGTATTTTAGCAAATCCAGCAACAAATGGAGAGCAATTTTAGAACTGCTAGCTTTTTTTTTGACATCGCTTTGTTCGTCATACTTATCATAGTGGTTTCTTTAAATACTTCATATCTTTTACTGATGCTATAGATTTTAGAAGTGGTACCTCATCTTGTTTGTAATAGATATTCTCACCAAAAGCAGTCGTAGGCTGCAGCTTATAACAAACATAATAACTAAGCCATTTCTACTTGATTAAAAAGCCAAAAAGTTGGTGTATCACATCCCCAAGGCTTCTACGTTGGTGTAATAGTATTGTTTAGTTGAATAGATTTGTAAATTTAGAAAGTAAATTTTATTAGAATATTCAAAATCATAAATTTTTTTTATGCCACAACCTGCCTTTATTAGGTTTCTCTAACCCTAACCTTCTTCTCTCCCCCTCTTGCTATCATTTATCATTCTCTACCAATTTACACATCAAGAAAATATTTTTTTGAAAACCAAAATTGAATTCAATAAATTAAATATTAGATCTTAATTTATTACAAGAAATTCATTTAATCAAACATTATAATATAGACTTATAATTTCATTATTTATATGTTCATAAATATTAAATTTTTATAAAATTAAATTATGCTTAATATTTTTTTTTGTCACGGTTGAATTAAAATAAAGAATTCATTTGTGAAATATTTTTATGAAATATTATCTATTTAAAAAAGTTATCATATATTAATAAACAAGTTTTTCACAAGAAAAAAATGATATTTGATTATTTCGAATTATTAGATTTTTCATCAAGTGTAATTTTAAGTCTATAAACTGAATAGACTAGGCATAGAGTTAGATAGGTTGAAGGGCATATAGATCAAGCCAACAAATTGCATCAAACTTAGTAATGATCTCTTCAAACAATCTATACCATTGTTACTTGTCCTTGTGTCAAATTTGATCATATGGTCTTGCAGGTCCATTTTGTCGGAATAGTTATGAAATATTGGGAGATGAGCGAAAACAATTCCTTAGCATTTCTAGATCAAAGGTAATGCACTAAACAATTTGTGTAAAAAGCTAACTCATTGGCGAATAGAGACAGATGAATTCGAGACAGTATGAGTGTGGAATATAGTATAGTTTGATAAAACATCTCATAAAGCAATAGGAGCAAAACCAAAGAGCAAGTCTCCGAAACAAACAATGATATTATTACCCTTGTAAATTTTTTTGCACTATACCATTTTTCCTCATTTTGTTTCTTGTAAGAAATATGAAATGTTTGATATTATAGTCCTTGTCTTAAATAATAAATTTTGATAGCTTCTTATGCTCTAAACAATGGATGCTTATTGCTTACCTGTGTCATGAATAACTTTTACATTACTGTGGTGAGCCTTTTATGGGTCATAGGTCATAAAGAGATTCTTGCATAGGGACTAAGAAGTCTTTCTTTTGTCAAGTTAGAATCCATGCTGTTATTGCATTAACTCCAGAGAACCGAGATCTTGAATTGGAAATTAGCTTCTAGTCATTATTGATGAACATTACTCAGTTTTATAGGAGTGTCGATCTTATCCTGAAACTTGTCGTTCCCTAGCCTTTTGATCTGGTTTATTCTATTAAGATCATTAACCTCTCAGTTTACCCAAAAAATGATTCTTTCGAAATGCATATGGGTGCCTTCCAGATCAGTGGAAGACAAACATCCGCAGTAGATGCTTTAAGTAATACCAATAAAAATGCGGCCAAAAACTTACAAGTCCTTTTATAACTCATCTATCTACTGTAGACCATAAACAAGCAATGCCCCCACCCCTGCAATCCCTAACACCAGACCAATTATCACGCCCACAGGCGGCAGCCCACCGCCGACGGGCTTCCCGGCGTTGGCATCATAGCGTGCAAAACGCTTCTTAGGTGCTCTGCATTGTGGGCAGGCATAGGAATCCGGCTGCAATAAAGATGAGAAAAAGCATCTTTAACACTCCTGAGAAGAAGCATCATGCTCTATTGCTATCACTTACCTGCTCCTCAAAAGGTTTCTGGAGAGTGTAAATGTATCCACAGTCGAGGCATATGTGAGTTGCTCTTGCCTGCAGCATATTAGAAGTTAGAAGTAGATTGGTCTAGCTTTTGTTTTAAGGTGTGGAGAATTAAATCTTATGATTGATATAGGAAGAGATTTGCCTTCTGAGCTTCTGTTAACGTTCGACCAAACCTCGGCGGAGCTGATTTCTTGGTCAGCCGCTTGACATCGACATCTGCACCTCTGTAGTATAGATAAAAACTATCATTCTTTATCTGTTTAGAAAGGAATAATTGATACTGACTTGGGCTTTCCAAGAGGAGACCAAGAACTGGAGTCCCCTTAGTTATACTTATTTTAGAAGAAAAATGGATGCCTGACCTGCTCACAACAAAGTAAACAGAGTCTGGCTTAGCTTGGATAGCTGTTTTGGTGAACCCAAGCTTATCTGCAGGCCAGAGTTCATCACCAAAGAAACTGCTTGTATACAAGACCTGGTCTCCAGCTCTGAGTCCAGCCTTTGCTGCATTTCCACCACTATCAACAGCCTAACAAAAATCCATGAAAGAATTAAGTCAAACACATGATCAAACCAAAAGATGCACCCCTGAAAGAGTCTTAGAAGGACATCTTCATCGATACGGTGTTGGGCTAAGTGATTCTCAGTTGCAGAGCTTATTTCAAGTTCTTCAACAGAGTGTGATTGAACCAGACAAATCAACCAATTGAGCTGATCGAACCTTGAAACAATGTTCAAACCAATACTCTCCAGGTTGAATTTGTACAGCATTGGCCCTTTTCGTCTTGAGGTTAGAATTGCTGAGTTCGAAGGATTAAAGGACGACTTTATAAAGCCACTTACAGTGATGACAACTCCTCCTCCGGCCTTCTGCCCCAGGGTGAGGCCGAGAGGCTTGTCGACCTCAACCTCGATGTTCTTGGAGGCTCCGGCGGTCTTCGCCGTCACCTGGAGCCCTCTCCTCTCCAGCGAAGAACTGCTTCTTCCCCTGCTCCTCTTCGTCTCCAAAACAGAGAAAGCTCTGTTGTTGCTTCTTTTCTCTTGAAGCGGAAGGCCGTAGAAGGAGGTCTGCTGGAAGGAGGGAGAATTAAAAAAAGAGAAGGGTGGTTTCCTGGGAGGGAGTTCCTTAAATGACAGCACACACCTTGGCCTGCGCCAGCAACGGTGCGGGGGCGAAGAGTGTCTTTGCGACGGAGGCCGCCATCGCGGCAGCTCCGGCGGAGGCGGACATGGTTGTCTGGGGAAGACAGAGAGGCAGAAAGAAATGAAGAAAAGAAGATGAAAGAACGAGAAGGAGCTTATGGATGGAGGAAGATGGTGTGGATGGTTGGATAGGAGTGGCGTGTGGTGACCGATAGGACGCTTAGTACGCCGCTGGGATTTTTAAAAATAACCAGTTTAAAAATTAAGTTATAATTATAAAAATTGCAAATATAATTGATTTAAAAGAACAAGAAAGTAATGCATAATAAATGAGAACATAATTATAGTTACTGTGGACCACATCCTATGTGACCAATATTTAAAATACAAAATAGCATGTTGATAATAAAAATAGGGAAGCTGAAATTATATTGTTTATATCAAGTTTTATTTATTGTATGATAATTTAGTTGTTCAATGTTTTTTATTATTTTAACTTATTATTTAATATAATATCTCTTCCTTATTACTTACTTGATTTGGGATTGGAAATATCCAAAGCCCCCTTAATAATCACTTTAGTTTCTTTACTTGATATTCACCTGTGATACTGCTCGATAGTAAAAGGCAAGATTTTGACAAATTTATCTTTCAAAATAATAAAGAAAACTTTAAAGCCCCAAAACACCTACAATAGCGAAGCGACTAAGCAAAACTCAAATAAATAAAAATATATTCTAATTTAAAAAAAAAATACAAAAAATATGTAAACATTAATTAATCACAAATACAAACAGCACCAAATTATTCAAATTATTATTTCGGCTTATTAAAAAACAAATAAAAAGGAGATGCATAATCCAACTTCATAACAGCCAAAATCCATTAACCATTTGATAGAACCAACACTGAAAAATTTTCCCCCAAAAACACTAGTATGGGAATTATCCACATGAATCTCATAGGAAGCTGCATGAGAAGAGTTGCATCTCAAGCATCAGAAGACTTGACGATGAAATTCTGGCGGCTGATTGGGTTCATCACCACCGGAGGACCGGCGGTGCGAGGCCAGGCCTGGAACTTCTTGTCGGTGGCCTCCCACCACTCCTTCTCGGCCACCGTCTTTGGAGTAGTACCTGCTTGAAAAGGATCCCACAGAGGAAGCTGCTTTACTAATTGACATAGCAGCAGGGAATAATGCAGCTTTACTATGATTAACTGACCGCCAAAGATCTTCTGGTCTGCGATTAAGTTGTCACAGAGATAGGCAATGCCAAAGGACCCGACCAAGCCTCCGATGATGTATTTGGCCGACATGTTTGAACTGGAAAGATAGTTTAAGTCATCACATTAGTCTAGTCTCTAAATTATAGGACACAGAAAATTGTCAAAATAAAAAATGAACTTATGCTAGTGTTGTAATAAATGGACAGGCATCATATAGATAAAGTCATTAGAAGTAGAAAATGCAAGACCAAGCAAGTCCTCCAGATCCTCAAGTGCGAATACAAGCAAATTTTAGCAAATTTGAATGAGTAAATCAGACTAAAGTTCAAATGGAGGAGATAATACACGGGAGCAGCAGAAGGATGACAAAAAACACACTGAGATCAAGCTAAAAAAAATAACAGAACACAGGCATGTGAAAGGAGAAATAAAGGCAATGCTTCCAAGACAGCTTTAATTAAGCGAATGAAATGAAGAATTGTCAATGAAACAAAATGAACCAAAATGAGTTAGTTAAAGTTAGTTGTGTAGGATTTTTATCAACAAGAAACTCTTTGCGGCAATTCTCTGGAGGGTTCAGGGCTTGGACTTTGCCATTGTTAGTTCAGCTGTGATGGCCGGTTCAAAGTCGAAGAAGATGTGCGCAGCTCCGAGTTTACTAAGGGGAGAGCAAGTGCTGCTGCTGAGATCTCTGTAAATGTGTTCAAGTCCAACTGCATCTTTGGATGTTCGCAATTTTGCAAAAGGTGCGGATGGCACTGTTGCCTTGGAGGTTGCATTGATCGATGCAAGTTAGTTGGAGCAGCTTGCAACAACAGTAAGTTGAAATCTTTGGTGATCGAATCTGATGTGAAATGTGTCATAACACTAGAAGTTGAGAACTATGACGATATCATTGTTGCCTGAGAAGGAAGTAATTATGATCAAAATGTAAAGGCAGGGAATTTTCTTGCACTCAAGGTATTTGTGACAATGCCGCAATGGAAGGATTTGAGAGTGTTTCGAGACTTGCAGGTAGCCATGATGGAGCTAAGGCCTTCCAGTGTAGATTTTTCTAAAATAGTGCCAGTTGACAAATCCTTCATTGAAGGTGATGTAATTGCTATGCCTATCCCTATTTGTGAGAGAGAGGTTGTTGCTTACTCTAATGATTTGGCTGGCCACCTCTATGGGCGGAGGTTCTTATTTGGCTTGCCTGAGAACTGAAGCAGTGATGGGGCCACCTTGCTGGGTTTTGGGTGCTGGATCTCAGTTTTAGTTGTTTTCTCTTGTATTTTGATAGTCTTTCTCATTATTATATAATTTAGCAGACGCCCATAGACTGTGAGAGGATAGGTACTAGGTTCATTGCTCAAACCTAGTCTCACAGTGTTATGTTTAAACATATTTGGGTTAATTTATCTGAGCTCGTCTCTGTTCTATTGGGATAAGGAGAATATTACTTGCATAACAACAACTCTTGGTGATCCTCTACTGATTGATGGTTGGAACATAGGAAGGGGGATATCAGTTTTTACTAGAGTTTGCATATGGACGGACCGATGATGTCACCTTAAATCTAGAATATGGCTCGAGAAGCCTCTTGGGCATTTATATCAGCATTTTGAATATGAAGGATTACTTCTCATTTGTTTCGCATGTGGCCAAGTAGAACAGAACACGAGTGCTTACCAAAAAGTGTAGGACATCACAGATGGTTCAAATGGCTCAAATGTATAAGGGAATGATGGGGAGTTGGCTAAAATAAAACTTGTACCTAAAACTATATTCAACATACTTGAGAACTTGGGGGAAGAAGAAGCACAAGATATTTAGGGGCTATGTCCTTGAATGATGGTTGCGCCAAGGTGCGAGCAGGTAGCTTGGAAGAATGCGGTTTCTGGGATATTTTTTGAGAGCAGAATTTTTTTTTTTTTGAGAAAGCACATACATGGTTTAATGTTCAAAAAAAGACGTAGGCAGCGATGGTGAATGTAATATCCTGAAAAAAAAAACGCACGGGTGTCGGACGCGAGGCGATCCGCGTGTCGCTGCGTGCGCTCGTACGCCCCGACCCCGAGAGGAAATTAAAGGGATTAGGGTTCTTCGTGCCGAATCCTGCGAAGGTTTTTTTCCCCAGCAGCAGCTTCCGTCCCGACGGAAAAAATTGGAGGTCCGGCGGCGGCGATTCAGGTTCCGAGCTCAGCGAGGAGGGAAACCGGGTAAGCCCCGAGCCTTTTCTCTTTCCCGAGCCATTTTCTCTCTCTTCCCGAGCGGTTTCTCTCTCCTCGAACCGTAGAAGGGAAAGTTTTTTTTGATTTTTGGAATTCTTGCGGTGCAGCCCTTTCTCGTTTTCCGTGCCGAGAAAGGAGGGTTGCATGCGAGTGTCGGCTTGATCCGAGGGGAATTTCTGAACCGTGCAGCGGTCGGCGGCAGCCTCAGTGTTAAAAAGGGGGGAGAAATTGAAAAGAAGTGTTGAGTGGCGAAGGCTGCATAAGTGTGAAGAAAGCAAACTCTGACAGGTAATTTAATGTTCATTCTGCAGCATTTAAAACAAATTTTGATAAAAATATATTGATTTGCGATTTCAGCACCCTGTAATTGAAATAAATGAGAAGAAGAGGAAGGGGAAGGGGAAGAGGCCAAAGAATGGCAGGACCCTCAGGAACTCAGGTAGGTGAATTTATTTAAATAGTAATGTAAGTAGTGATTGTTATTTTATTATAAAAGCAAGGCTTTGAAATATTATGGCATTATATGAAAATGAAATGAGAATTTGCAATATGATACTATGGTATAGTAAAATGTAAAGCATGCCAAAGAAAATGTGTAGAGGTATCGATTATGCCTCTTAAAGGGTTAAATTCCCTAAAAAGAAAAGTAAAAAAAAAAAAAGAAGAAAATTGACCCTAGATCGCATCCCAGTAGTCCCCGGACATATGAGCACCAGCACAGGATGCTGGGCATGATGAGATGGCATAGAGACCTCCCCCGCATTGCTAGTACTTTGTGCAGGGCTGAGTGCGGAGGGATATGATGAGATCGAGACATCTCGTATATGGCTAGCACTTTGTGCAGGGCTGAGATACGGAGATGGTCCGACGTGATAGAGATCGAGACATCTCGTATATGGCTAGCACTTTGTGCAGGGCTGAGATACGGGGATGGTCCGACGTGATAGGCTTGGCCAGCCGCGATATGCCTACGGGCAATGGTCTCTAGATGAGATAGATGCCATAGAGATGTGATATGATATGATAGGGATGGGGGATGTGGATCATGAGAAAAGTCTGGGACCCAGCAAGAAAAGAAAAAAAAAATGAATAAGAAAAAAAAAAGAAAAAAAAAAGAATTGAAAAGAAGAAGAAATGAATTGCATACTTTGCTTGATTCATTGCATGCTGATTTTAGATTTATCTTTGTCATATTTACATTTGAAATAAAGCATGTTGTTGGATATTCATCATGTTATATCCTTGTAGCCATAGCATTCACCTACTGGGCTTTATAAGCTCATTTCCCCTACTTACATTACAGGACATGCCACTGATTCACAGATAGAGGGTGCTTAGGATGGTATGGGACTTTGTACAAACGTATCTGTTATTTCGTTTTTTGTAATTTTTGTACAGGATTTCCCAAGTGACAGGTATGCATATATTGAAGTTGCTGTTGATTATAAAGGTAACAGTTTTATTTTGTTTGCGTCACCCTCGCTTAGTTTTACAGTTGTGTCCTCAATTATATGCTGCTATGCTCTGATTAGCTGATTTTATCAGTAGATTATAGTGATAGTTTAGGCGGGGCGTGACAGTGAATGCTATGCAAATTCTAAAAAAAAGATACAATGTCCCCTTCTGAATTTAGAGGCCAAGGCTCCTATGCCTATGGAGATGGGGTTGCAACTCCTAGCTCACAATAATGTAGGAAATCTCTTGATAATTAGGAGATCATTTTCAAAGGTCATTGAATCGAAAATAGATGCAAGAAAAATCAAAAGACAAAACCCACAAAAATCAAAGACACAACACAAAACAAGACGACCGTACTCTGGGTGATCAAGACCCAAAGAAAGAAATATTGGAAAATAGAAAGAAAAAATATTAAAAAAAAAGTCATGCATGGGGGGCATGCCCAAGTGCATGTGCACTGTGTGTTGACGCCAATAGGTGTAGGTGCCCAATATCGGGTGTCGTACGTTTTTTTTGTGTGGATGACATTGCCCCGGCATGTGCACTGCACGTGTCTGAGCGGAAGCCGTGAGCGCAGGTAAGGCCTAGGCTACTCAAATTTTTTTTTAGAGCAGAATTTTGTTTGAGAAAGCGCAGACATGGTTTAATGTTCAAAAAAAGACACAAGGTTCCCTTTTGCATTTAGAGGCCAAGGCCCCTATGCCTATGGAGATGGGGTTGCAACACCTAGCTCACAATAATGCAGGAAATCTCTTGATAATTAGGAGATCATTTTCAAAGGTCATTGAATCGAGAATAGATGCAAAAAAAAATCAAGAGGAGACAAACCCACAAAAATCAAAGACACAACACAAAACAAGAGGACCATATGCTAGGTGATCAAGACCCAAAGAAAGAAATATTGGAAAATAAAAAAAGAAAAAATATTTTAAAAAAGTCATGCATGGGGGCCACGGCCAAGTGCACGTGCACTGTATGTTGACGCCAATAAGTGCAGGTGCCTGATATTGGGTGTTGTGCATTTATTTTTTGTGGACGACATTGCCCCGGCACGTGCACTGCACGTGTCTGAGTGGAAGCCGTAAACGCAGGTAAGGTCTAGGCTACTCAAATTTGTGAAATTTTTATAAAGAGAATCTTATTTTTTGTATTTTAAATATTAAAATTTATGCATTAAAAAATTATATCTAACCCTTATATAAAGGGGTAATAAAAATGTGGAAAGAACGAGAAACGTTTTGAAAGGAATTTTCTGAGAGGAGAACAATCAAGAGAAGAATTCGAAGTGAATTTAAAAAAATTAAGTGAGGTTCAGAAATCAAAACTTTATAGAATTCAAAAATTCCTTGAAGAGAATTTTCTTGAGAAATTTATCCTTTGCGACAAATCACTCTTCTCTTTCTCCTTTTACTTCTAGCCATTTCACACTTGCACTTTTCTTACAGCAACTCTGAAAAGGGTCTACTTACGAGAAATCGAGACGAAAACACATCGTAAACAAATCACTTGGTGTGCATAAATGCTCTTATGCATGTAAGTGCAACACCCAAGTTTGCCCCAAAGAGAGAGGCAAGTAACTATTACATATTGATAATCTTGCTATCTTGGTTAGATCATGTGCAACATATGTGGTCAACCTTAACATAATGATATAGAAGAAGATGAGATTGATAAGATCAGTGATGATTCATCTCAAGTGAGCAAACATTATGTCGTTGAAATGAATATGACGACCACCCCTAGTTAATAGTTGGGAGTTGGGAGTTGTGAGTTGAAATATCTAAGCCCACAAGTGCAAGAGTTGTCCAAGAACAAAGTTGATCAATAGGTCATTAGGGAGGTGGTACCCCTTCTTATTATATTCCCTCTCTATGATTGAAGCTTTGTTATGGAATATCTAAGGGGTGAGATCTACAACCTCAAAGAACCACTTACAGAAAGTTGTTCACCAACATCGTATTTTCTAGTAACATTATTGAAAACAAGAGTTCTCTCCTCTCACTGTGATGCTAACCAATTTTTAAGGAAAAAAGGGTTATTTGATGGATCTCTCGATGGGCAAGTCCGGTGGCATTATTATGTTATCACTTAACCTTCTCAAGGTTCATATTCTTAGTCACATTAGATTGTTATTCTTAAGGTTGATGCAAGTAATGACTCAGCTTGGATTTTCTATTTTGTTTATGTATTAAAAGACTTCACTATTTGGAGAGAGATATGAGATTTTATCCTTCAAACTATTGATAGGCACCTTTTCATAGGTGATCTCAATGTCATCCTTTATTAGAATAAGAAATGAGGCAAGGCATTTTACTTCACCATCGATGAGTAGGAATTCTCACAATTTATCAATGCAGCTGAATTATGTGATATGGGTCTTGTTGGTAGCCTCTATACCTGGTGTAACAATAAATCTAGTTTGACTTGTATTTTTGAGAGATTGGATAATGTTCCTCGATCTGTTGACACTTCAGTCTTTCTTGGATGCTACTGTGAATCACATAACACATTAGTACAAACCATTGCCTCTTATTGATTTAATTTTGAAGTTCCTTCCTTCAAACAACCATTTGAAATTTGAGGATATGTAGCTCATATTTGTCTTAAGGCTAAGAACACGGTGCTCTCTACTTGGAGCAAGAATGCCAATGGGAAGGCTCCCCCCAAACTATGTACTTCATGTCCTCAACAAGTGGAGAAATCAAGAGTTTGGTAAACCATTTGATTCAACTTAGCAACTTTAACAAGGGATTTCTAACTTATAGTGTAAGGAAATGCCAAAGAGGCATCTTCAGGTTGACGAGCATCAGAACCTTCTTGATCTTACTATGCAATATAACAATAGATTTGCCAAACCAAAGATCTCGTGGTTTTAGCATTCCAAATCCAGAGTTACTAGTGATAACAATAACTGTTACGTGTGTTAATGGCTTATACAATTAAGCCACAATAGGGGTAAATCCTTAAGAAATGGGGATAAGTTTCCCTACATGTGTGTGCCATTAATTGTTGTTATGAAAATGCCACCCACGACCCAAGGAAAGCCATGATACATCCATCACTATAACAATTAGAAAAATACCTTCAAGGTTCCAATTCAATTAGGGGGGCTAATCATTAGAAAGGTACTTAATCTTATCATATTCTCACTTTGTACTCATTTTCTAAGGTGTTAACCTCGACTTATGAGGATTTAGTCATCTCTTCTCTCTAATTGTTGTACTTTCACCATTTGAATTCTCTAATATAATTAAGCTTTTGTTCATCTTTTCGAATCTAATACATGACAACATTTTCAAATGTCAATTGTGGAAATTGAAAAATTGAAATAGAGAACCAAGAGAGCAATGTTCTTTTTTGAAGGGAAGCCTATCAAGTCTCAAAACTAAGAGACAAAAAAGATTCTTACACCTCTACCTCAACCACAGTAGACCATTCAACCCTCTCTTTCATTCTCTCTAATAACACATGCCATCTATTTCAATAACAAATGAAATGTTCCCCAAAGACGTTCTTTATTCTTTCTATGCTCACAATGGAGCAAACTTCGAATCAATATGACCACTCCCTAAGGGAGAAGTCACTGAACACCTTTTAACAACCCCTTCAGGGTCTTCCTGCTACAAATGAACCCAATCCACTTCAACATTCACCTCATGCTTAACAACTTCATCCCAAAATACTCCATAATTGCCCTATGGTGCAGGGCCCTCTAGCTCTCACACATATGAAGCTCTTTTTTGCCCTTGACCCAATCAAAGTGACCCTAGCTCCTTTCCCCATTGTTCCTAAGGAGAAATCTAGGAATAAAAGTACAATTCACATGTCATCGTGATCTAGTCCACAGGACTAGAACTTGGAACAAAGTAACTCGAGTTCAGACCGATAAGAACTAATTGCCCAAAGGCTTCATAATGCCTCGTCAGTGACCAAAGGCTACTCCCAACCTTAACAAGGAAAGTGCAATAAAATAAAAGTTTGAGCTTTCAAAAAGATAACAGCAAAAGTTACATCATCTTAAAAAGTATGCCTCGTGTGAAAAAATATCACTATCTCATTTCACTAATCGTTCTTAGTTATCCAAAGCAAATTGCAAAAATACCAAAAGGAGAAAATTATGATGACTCTCTTGACCACTACATCATTGAGAACTTTTAAAGGATATAGACTTTATCTTTCATTCCCTTCATGCCTGATTCTCCTATTATCATTTTCAACAAAACCAAGCAATCTCAAGATATAATATCATTTCTAACATTTTTCTTTCAATTTTCTCTAGCCCAGCATAAAAGGAGGCATTAGCTTGCTCCCTTTATTTTCTTTCCTTCCCCTTTGAACGTCTTTGAGTGGTTAAGCCCTCACTCCCTCTTATTCATTCCTTCACCTCTGTTTCATCAACTGAAAACATCAAAAGGTTTAACCGTTGCTCCCACTCTCTTCCACCTTCCCTACTTTTTTGAAGGTCTGTATAGGCAGTTTTCACTTCCTCTTTATCTCTAGCCCAGCACAAGGGGAGGCGTTAGCTTGCTCCCTTTATTTTCTTTCCTTCCCCTTTGAACATCTTTGAGTGGTTAAGCCCTCGCTCCCTCTTATTCATTCCTTCACCTCTATTTCATCAACTGAAAACATCAAAAGGTTTAACCCTTGCTCCCACTCTCTTCCACCTTCCTTACTATTTTGAAGGTCTTTATAAGCAGTTTTCACTTCCTCTTTGTCTCACGACCGTCCTATTGAATAAGATGGCAAAGAGGCCTGGTCCTTATTTTCTCTACTTCTTACCTTTATCGTCGATGCATCGCATAAAGGTTTCAAGAGGATTGATCTGGGATCCTCTTCCTTCATTGCTACTCTGTCACATAAATGTCTCGAGAAGCTTGGCCTTGACTTCTTCTCACTCTCATTATTGCTCCATCGCATTAAAGCCTCAAGGGGCATATTATTGTCATTCTCTCCTCCCTCTCATCACTTCTTGATTTCATGAAAGCTTTGAAAAGTGTGTTCATTTATTCCTTTCCTTCATCACTACATGGTTGCATGAAAGTTTCAAGAACTTATACCTCTTTCTTCATTGCTCTTACTATCATACAAAGATCTCGAAAGGCTTGGCCTTAACTGCTCCTCACCATTCGTTACCGCTCCATTGCATTAGGGTCACAAAAAGCATGCTTTTTCCTACCTGTCCTGCCATTGTCACTATGTAGTCGTATGAAGTCGTTCAAAGGAAATGTCTTACCTTCCTTATCCTTACCTTCATCATTGCAAGATCACATTAAAATCTTGAGAAGCAGCCTATGCTTCCTCTCTTCCTTCCTTTCATCACAAATCCATCACACAAAGGTCTTAAGAGGCATGTCCTTACCTTCCTCCCCTCTCCTTCATCATGGCTTTATCATATGAAGCTCTCGAGAGGCCTAGCCCTTGCATCCTCTCCTCCCTACCTCCATTATTGTTCTATCATTTACAGGGCCACTACAAGCAAATCCTTGCGTCACCCATACTTGACTAAGAAAGTCTCAAACATCCAACCATTAGGCCATAGGCCCTACTCCAATGAACTCACATATGATCATCAAGCTTAAGCATTCCTAAGGTAGATGACCTTGAAGCAACTTGTGGGAAGCCAATTGCTCATCATTCATCACCTTCAAGTCTCGAGACACTCCTCAAATCCCCTTGAAGCTCTATTGTAGAACACGCATCAGGCTTTCTAAGATGATGCTGAAGTTCCAACAAAGTCAACTATCAAAGTGACCTAAATATAACCCAAAAAGTCTTCCAACAAAAACTAATTGTATGTCAAAGTCTAGAGACTATGCTTGAGATCATGAAGGGGGGAAGGGCACCAAATTGTGTGCTAGAATAGACCCTTGTGATGATTAGTAAAGGTATTTCTCTAATAAAAATGAAAAAAAATTGCCACTTTTTTCTTATAAATTTACTCCACATTATGGTCGTGACCTATCTATCCTAGTTGTCATCCTTAAGAGGAAAGAAAGCACATTCCAACTTGCTTTTTTCTCGATTCACTTTGTTGATCCAAATGCAAATCAATATTTTAGTATTTGAACATGAATCCTATCTTAAAGGTATCAAGGAATTTCACAATCCAATTCACTCTTATGTGTGAGAATAGAAAGGGTAAAGAATACAACTTTTATGGTTTAATTAAGTGGAACAACTTTCAAGAGAGCCATCTCAAAGAGAAAAGATGGCTCAAAAAAAGAGCATAACCTATATCCTTGGAACAAAAAGTTGTTTTTTTTTTTTTTTTGACAAAGGAGGAACAATTTCTCATGGAGATGGTGATATAGAGTCAATGCTGCTTTTTACTTAAGATTAGATGCAAATGAATGATAATTCACCTCAGAAATGAGGGAAGACATTGGCAATAGAGAAATGGAGAAGAACATTTGCAACTCCGAAAAATAATGGTAAATCAAAGCCTATTCAGTGGAAGTGAAATCCCAGAGCTAAAGGCTTAAGAAAGAACAACAATGAAAAGAAGTCTACCAAGTTACTCTTCCTAGACAATTCTTCGTCATGTTATTAGTGCAAACAAACAAGCAATTTCAAAAGCAATGTTAAGTATTGTATCTAAAGATAAGGAAGCAGAGAGTAAGAAGAATATTGACCAGTAAAATATGGGTTCTATTTCATTGTTGTAAATAGAGACATTAGTTTTCAAAGAACATGGATTGACGTTGTTGATGGCCAATAGAGGAGAAGATGAATGCACTCATTAGAGATCAAGGGGATCACTTGTTAAGGATGAGGAAATATATGCTAGTTAATTTTCCAAAGTGAGAGATGCCTAGCCCACCATCATATGACAATGAAGCATGAGCAACAAGTGGGGGAAGTTGACTCAGTACACAAACTTTGAAGGAAGACCCTCTAAAGTAGATGGTATGGTACATCAAGGTGTAATGAATACAAAAGTAATTAGCAAAGGTGTAATGCATACTTCATCTACCTTGAGAGCTCACACTATGAAAATCCCAAAGAAAATGTTAGGCAATGTTAGAAATATTTGGAAAACAAAATGAATGCTAGACAAGAAACTTGTAATCTTGAAAGTAAGCAAAGATTTTTCTCTAATAATAATAATGTTTTTTCTTATATTTTCTCAATGTTATTTTTGACCTATCAATTGTAGTTGTCTTTCTTTATGCAAAAATATTATATCCTAACTTATCTACTATTATATTCACTTTATTGATTAGGATATGGATTAAGTAAACATCCAAAGATATAATATATCATCAATTAATTAAGATGATGTTATCAATACCAAAAGCTCACCTTGATGCATTTTGAGGTATGTGAAATCATCACTGACGATGACATCAACTTTATATAAGATAGCAATTTTATTGCAGCCATCTTAATACCACATCCGCAAGGCAATAAATCAATTTCTTATCCTTTGATTCTAATAATTACTTCAAAAAAATAATTTTCAAATTCAAGTTAAGTTTATTGTAACAAATCAGGCAAATATGGAGCTAGAATCTAATTCTTTCGATTGGATCAATATTGTGGTAATATTAAAAAGGCTTCCAATGTGGCTCTTCATCAAACTATGCCATCAACCTCTCAAAGTACTATGGCTCTTCACCAAACCAAGCCATCGACCTCTCAAAGAACTAATGCATCAAACAACACGCAATCTAACAAATCCCAATTCAACATCAACTTAACATCATAGCGATACCTCTTAAGCAAATCAACATCAAATTGATGTGAATTTGTAAATAACCAAAGTGCAATTGCTACAAAATGTTTGAAACTTCAAAAATACTACCTCAATGTCCCAAATGCTTATTTGGTATGATCCAACACAAAAACTAATATGCTATCTACTATCAAAAGTTTTTTCTAAAATGATGGGAATTTCTTAAAGCTCAAGTTGGAGTCATAAAAAATTTATGCTTTTAGAAACCAAGTTAATTTGTCAAATATGATAAAATCATATCATCAAACATCATTGCACCAAAGATCCACCTATCTATAATGATGGATCCCAAATGGGTCTAACTTAGACAATGCACCTTCAAAATCTACATAGCTTCTATTTTACGTAAAAGCTCTTGATGGATTGACAATTCTCTAATCTTGTCCATCCAAAAGTACTTAAACCTTTAAACCATTAAACTTCTCAATCTCAAACTTTGACTTTGATGTCAGCCAACCTTGATCCCGATTTGTTGCAACAAAAGGCATTTGTGTACAATAGGCAATGGACTGGATGCAATGAACAAACAAAGTAATAACTTGAAGAGATTAAACAAACAAAAAAACACAAAAATCTACATACTTAATCATACCCTACATATGCAATTGAGCAGAGAGGATAATCCACAAACAAGAAACCATAAAAATTGTGAACAAAGCAAACAGCAAAGAACTCCGCTATTCCCAAATTCCACACTACAAAGAGCCCATTAAATCTCTAAAATCAAGAATCAGCAAAACGAGATAATGGATCTTAACAAGTGGTGAACCAAAGTTCTCTCCCTATACACCAACAAAGAAAATTGCCACATGCACCAACAAAAAAAAAACACCAAATCTAAAATAATTAATCAGATAACTCTATCTAATATTTAAAAGCTTATGACCTTCATAGAATGTCATCCATATCAACATGAGCTACATTCCCAAACAAATCCTATTCTCTAATATAGGAAACAAAGATCCCTTTGCTCATTGAAGAATAAGATTTGAGATATTACTTTGTCGTAGTCATACGCTTAATAAACACCACATGCCTCCAACTACATTTGTTGGTTGAGCTTAGCATTAACTAAGACACCATAATCAATATCAAAAGCTCATGGTCGATGACGTTAAAATAACAAAAGTCATGATCAAAGACAATGATGCCAATTTCATATAACTTAAACAGTTTCTACACCAACCATCCTAATCTTAAGATCAAAAGGAAACAATACAATAGTGTATCTATTAATGTCAAAAATGCGAAGAGTTCAAATCACTATCCAAAACTTAATAGGAAATCACACAAAAAGGGAAAATAGATAAACAAAGAACACCATAATTTACATAAAAATCCTACAAATAAAAGAAAATATGCCAATGGTGTGCCTTCAAATCTTTACTAGTTTTGGAGTGTGGTTATGAGTACAGGAGAGAGTGGTTGTGTTTAACAATTGATAAAGAATCATTCCCAAAAAACCTTCTAAATAGCCTCACTTTTCTTCTTAGGTTACTCCATCCAAGATCCCCTCATAGGTAGAATCCCTAAACCTTTTATAGTTGGATATTGAGCACAAAAGAACAAAGAAAGCATCATTCTTTAAACATTTGGTATGCACTTTGTCACAGGACAAATTGGCATCATATTGGGAAATATTATGAACAATCACCACATCTACACCAATTAGCCATTCCACATTTTATGGACTTCGTTCATACCCACTATACAACATCTACAAGACTACCTGCAATGTTGAGATGGTTGACCACCATATAAAAATCCAGGTCGGTAACTTGACCTGATTCACATACTTCGACCATACGCTGTAAGTTATACAGTACTAACACTCTATCCAAGGAACATGTTTTGCTCAGTCAAGACCGGTATTATGCTTTGTGTTACAAGAGTTGAACACTTTGAAACCTAATAGGGTAACATGGCACACTAGGTGTAGAAGATGGACAATTAAGATCATCCTTCCAATAATTTATAGAATTATTGCCAAAAAATCATTTCAAAATTCTATTAAATTTGTGATTACAAACTATCAAGCATTATGTCAAACTTAATAAAGCTAAATTCCCTTGACATATACCCGCAGCCAGATCTATCCAAAAAAAAAAAAAAAAAAAAAATCTAATCTACATATAATTTGCATCATAAAACTAAAATCAAATCTCCAGCATTCACGTCTCAAGCAGAATAATTCTGATACACATCAACCAAAATTGAAAAACAAGCTCGCAAACTAAAATCTATTCCACACTGCTAAAAGACGCCGATCGAAAGGACAAAATTAGGGAAACGAAAATAAGAACCTTCAAATGCTGTAGCAATAGTTAATGAATCCCAAAGAAAAGAGAACGAAACGAAATAGAAACCCTACCGCCTTCTCGCTCTCGCCGACGGACCTCGAATGGTGCCCGCCGTCGTGGTTTACCCGATTAAAAGAAAAAAACTTTGAATTAAGTTACGCTTATACCCTCCACAATTGTTGTTTTTACGTTACCGACTTGAATTTCGAATTTAATTTACATTTTTGTAGGATTTATGGTAAATTATAATTCATTTATTTTAAGCACAAAGACCCAGCATCACAACAAAATGAATTAGATCTAACATTTATCGATAATATTTAAAAATTATATGTTTCAAGTTATAAAATTTTAACTTATGATATATTTTGATTGAATGTAATTTATAATTTATATGAAATTTAAATTCATTAATTTAAAAACCATGGAATTGTAATTATATATAATATTTTCTATTTGATTATATTTATTACTCTTAATTGAATTTTTTTTTTAATTTTTACATTTTAAATTTAATTTTTCAAAAACATGTTATAAAAGAAATATTAAAAAGAATTATTAAAATTATGTAAATTAATAGGGTGCAAATACCCATAAATTGGCAATTCAATAAAATGATAAGTGAAAAAAATAGCTTTAGAAAAAAGCATATTAAGGGCATTTTTTTTTTAAATAAATCAAATATTAGTTATAGCAATTTGCTGTGATCTCTTCTATCTAGAAGTACAAGTTCCCTTTGATCTTGTGTTCAACATGTGCTAACAAAACTTTTTAATAAACATTTATATCTCATGATATAAGAAAATAACTAAAAATAAAATTGAAAAAAAAAATTCTATTATAAGAGATACAAAAAAGTTATATTTTTTTTATGACCAATTATATATATACACACATAATATAATATAACATTTCTTATAACAAATTTTAACATAAAATAAATTCAAGATTGAATTGTTAAAATAAAATATTAATAATTCTCCTTAAATGAGTTCTATTGTATTATAAATTCATAACTATTAACTCATAATATTATCAACAAATAAATCATAATGACTTATTCATAATAATATTAATAAAAGAATCAAAATGACTAATTTTTTATTTTATTTTAAATCATCAATATTTTGATCTTAATTCAAAATAATATTAAAAAGAAAATATTAAACAATATTAAAAATATTAGATAATTTTTATCTTGAATTCAATATAGGCATCTTCCAAATTTAAATTTTCACTTAGATATCTAATTATAACAACAACAAACATCATAGTAATTAAAGTTTAGAATTTCATCTTTTAAAGTATTATCCTAATTAATATTCATATGATATGAGATTCACTATAAGTTTTATTAAAAGATATAGTTTAAAAATCACATGTCTTCATTTTGTTTTGTAAGCTTTTTATGATTAGTCATGATCTTATAGTAGTAACCTATCATTACAAGACTCATATATGTGAAATTTTCAAGATATAATGTAATTATAATATCTCACAAATTATGTCTTTAATCTCATTAAGAACCAAAGCTAATCTTTCTTTTCAATATAATTTAACATTTACTCACATAAAAGTAACACAAAATAATTTTTAATTTATACTTCTATCAATCAATCAATCATCTTTACTTCAACTATACTAAATATTTGATTTTGACATTTTCAATCTAATTGTTGGACATCCATTAAATGTTTATTTCAAATATAAATGTATAATTTCTCCATATTATATTAGGGTTGCTTAAAAACATAACAAAACATGATTCAATACTGTTACAATAGATCCTTCTTCAAAGAGAACTACTTTTATTTATAAAATATTATCACAATAGTCTTTTGTGCACTATTGAAAATGCATATGCTTCAAAAAAAATAATAATGATGTTAGATGTGAACATAAAATTTATGAGTAAAATTTCAGAAGCCTAATATTTAAAATACCTTGTTATCTATAGTTAAATTTACATATAATTTCTAAGTATGAATCTAAGAAAGCAATTGGTCTTGTAGAGATATCTTTCATCATAGGAGTAGTGAGTTTATGTTGTGATTTGCATAATACATATTACTAAATCCTTATCTCCCACAAGCTTAAAAACTAATCCCTCTACTTTTTCTAATAAACCTAACGTTAAACAATTTTAGATTTTTCTTCTTTCATGTTGTCTCTGTTGAATGAACTTGCTAACACAGCTCCTTTCACTTTTTTTATAATACTTTTATGTTGGTTTGTTGAAAGCTTTTCAAGTAAAAATAAATCTGTGTTGTTACTCCCCAATCTCAATTTTACAAGAATTGTAACAATCTAAATGTTGAGTAATAATAATGAGGCTAAACCTATTTGATGGCATTGTTAGAGCACAAGTCAAGTAAGGCTTGTAGGCAATCCTTATGTTTATTTTCAAGATTCACATGAGAGTTCTGTCAAATTTAGGAAGAGAAATATTGAGGCTTTGAGAGGTGTAGTACAACCAAGAGGTGTTAGGTTTCAACCAATCCTCAATCATTACAAACTTTGTGATTTCATTTCTACTTTGTTACAATTTTTTGTAGTTTTAGGTAAAGGTAATCACAAAATGATGTGTAGTTTTAGGAATCAAGACGATCTTAGCTCAAAAGATGAAAGAATTGGCTCGGGTATTGTTTACTTTGCAAGGTATCTGGTTTGGTGTGTCTGGTGCGCATGCTCAGAGCTGGCCAGTTTAGCTCTTGGAGTTTGGTGCAAGTGCTTGTGTAGGTGTGGAACTATGCAAGCAGACGTATGTGCAAACTAGTAAGACGAATGGTCTTACGACCAGGCATATGGAGGGCAGTTGCAGTTCATGTTTGTGCATGAGGGAGGAACAGGTGTTGCACGAGCACAGTTAAGCACAACAAGTGTGCAAATTTGCAAGACGAGTGCGTTGGATGGGCCAACATTTGTAGAGGTGTTGCGTGGGCGAAGGTTGCATGCAAGCGCTTGCTTGGCTAAATGGATGAGCAGATGCATGCTACAATATAATGGAAGAATGAAATCAAAAGAAGGGAGTGGAGGAAAGCAAGTGATATGTGAACACTGAGGTTTGGAAATGATGAGAAGGAATGAAGAGAAATCAGGAAACACTCATTAAAGTGTTAATAAGAAAGAAAAAGCTATCAAGCCTCACTCACACAAGCTACTTAGCAAAAGTTGAATGTGAACAATTCAAAACTAGGCAAAAAAACCATTTCTATTCCAAATTTTGAACATCTTATACAAGTTTATACATTACATTAATGATATCTTGAAATTAGTTGTACTTAATAAGCTAATTACCACTTCAACTTTAAATGTAGTGTCACTTAGATACCACTAGAAGTTTCATTTAGAGTGTTTAGAATATTGATCCATTATTTTCCTTGGCTACTTAAAAAGTTTGTTTTTTAGTTGACAAAAAACTAGTTTCATATGAACTTCCTTGTGATAATTCGTGCAATGGGTCAATGGTGCACATGTTGGTATTGCATTTGGGGTCCAAACTTCATGTGGTCTTGATACATTTTATGAACTTGCTCAATAACTACTACATACCTTAAATCATTAGGGGTCATCTGTGGCAATCTGCATAATTAGAGGTCATTTATGACAGCATATATCTAGTTCCAAGTTACCCAATAACCTTTTTGGTGGCTATTTTAGACTAGCCCAAGGAGTGAGCTCTGATAGTATCTATTCATTTTTATTTTTATGATTCAATTTTGGATGGTTTTGTAATTCTAGTTAAACTATTTATATATATGTAAGACCTTACTAGCATTTAGCTCCTATCTCACATAAGTCTTTGCCTATGCTATTTGAAAGCTCCCAACGTGTGATTTTATCATGATAGTTTTTAAGCTAGCAACAACCCTAAACTTTGTTATGATTTTGAGTAGGTTGCCACTTAATTTGTGCCCTTATGTGGATGTGTTGTATGACTTGGATGAAGGTTTTGATCCTATATTGTGAGCTAAGATATGTCATAAGAAGTTGCATTTTAAAAAATCTTTCTTGCATGTGATGTCCCACATCAAAAAAATTTCAATTTGCTCTCTCTTGCTTCCTTATATTAGAAAATAAATTTTTGATAAAATACAATTCAGTGAGATACTATCATAGGTTTTCTTAAATTAGAGAATATAAGCTACTAAGATGGTCTCATGAATTTTTTCATATTAGAGAATAAAATTTACCAAGATGTTTCAATAGGTCTCCTCTCTTTTATTGTGATGCTTTCGAATAACATCAGAATAAAAATTTGAATTTGTCAGGATTCTCTCATAATAGTTCTTTGTTTAGATATAAAAAATTTGTTGATTCTCTAATGATTCCTTTAATCTTGAGATTAAAAAAAATTGATCATACCCTCATGGTTTCCCCTAGTTTAGAAATAAAAATTTTATCAAAATTCTCTACAAGCTTCCTTAGTTCAAAGATATTAAATTTTCTCACAAGGCTTTAATGAGTTCACCAAATTTAGAAATAAAGTTTTCACGTGAAGAATTCTCACTTTCACTGCTTGAAAGAATTTTCCAACATTGAACATCTTGTGAACATCTTTACTCCATTTTTTAGATACACCTTCATCATCTTGATTCATTAAAACGTATGCATTCTGTCCTTTGAAAACTTTAACAATGTATGGCCTCCCCCAGATGAAAAGGTTTTTGTCTCCTTCCAATCTCTTTGAGACATCATACTTCCACAAGTCCCCAAACTAAAGTTTTCTCTACCGACCACAGTTGGGGAAAAGATGAACAGTGCAATGGTGATGGCAGTTTTATATTCCCTTAAGAATACACTGGTATTTGAATTCCTGGAGAGGCCTAGGATTTTTTTTTTACATTGTCAAGATTTCCCCATTCTAAATTAGTTCATCTCAAGGTGTTTGCTTCTTCTTATGAACTAAAACCTGGCTGATACTCAAAATATGTCAGTTGTGATTGGTATCGACACTTCTTCGTTTGCTGTGGCTCGATTAGATGGGGGATCATATAAACATGAACCTTAGACTAGGAAACAGGAGTTTATGCAGTTTCTTGATGACATTTGTGAAAGAGGACATTTATTTCGGAGGCTGTAACTTTACAGATCAATGGCATTGTGACCATTCAACAAGAACTATCGCAGGTTATGAAGGTGATTGCGTGATTCGTGCTCCAATTTTAGTCATGACCAAGAAGTTGATAGGCATTGCCCACTTGACTAGATCATCATGTGCACCATGTCTTCTATGTATGATAAGATTGACTAGCTACAGGTCAGACTATTGATGTGCACTCTGTTCTAAGAATGGTCAAAGCACAAAATAGAGCAGTTAAAACTTCATTGATGATTTCAAAATGCATGGCCTTTTGATGACCAAAGCTGCAATAACATTACTATTTCCTTAGATATATTTTCTTTCCCGCCTTTCATCATCTTCTCATAATCAATACCATAAAAATGTCGATACGAGCCAAGGGTTTGAGGAAGAAAATTAATCTTCTCTTTTTTTCCTCCTTCCCTCCTATCTTCCACTTTCTTCTCAAGGAGCTCATACTTCACGAGAAAAGGAATTGAATGGGGTGAAGTAAGCTTGGGATGAATTTGCATGTCCTCGAATTGGTTCCTAGTATAATGATTATTGTCTAAAAGGTTTTGTAGTCATAATGATCTAGCCATTGGGTATCAACAAACAATAAAGGGTTATAACTATCCATTCAACGTAACATACCGACACATAGCAAGAGTTGATTGGCTTAATTAACACGAAATATACTAATTATTACAAAGAATGTCAACAAAAACCTCAAGACTATTTATCAAAGCGGGTACGACTACTCCTTTAGTTACTTTGTTGGAAGATGCACAATAACCGTGTACATGATCCTTCAGAAATGAGACTCTGCTCAAGAATATGAAGGCATGGTCATTAATTGTCTACATGCTTGGGTATCGAAGCAACCTTGTTGATATTTGATTGATCTATACTATGCCGAAATGGGTTTTGATCATGCTTCCATATGAATGGTTTCTTTAGTGTTTAAAAAAATTGATACTATGAACATAGAACCATAGAGCAAGACTTGAGCATGATAAATTAACAACAGATATAAAAGAAAAATAAATCAAATTCTAACAGAACCACATAAGTAGCACGGCTTATTCACCACTTTTCTATTTCACCAATGCTCTAAGACCTCTTCCTATTAAGCGACCTTTCCGATTCATTCTGCATACATAATACAATTCATTGTAAAAAGAATAAAAAGGATGAAATAAAAATCTAATTTCTTCCACATTTGAACATATAACAATAAAGTTACATACACAAGTATACACATAGAAAGTAAGGTGATGCATCTACTTAACAATGGGCTCATAATCTTCTAAGTTTAGAGAAACAGCCCAAGAAATGCATCAAAGAACTTTCTTTTTTTCTGGTCTAACAAAAATAAGGTAAGATAAAAAAATGTAAAAATTATTTTTTCTTTTACGCATCATACCTTGAACTCCTTTGTAAGTCTCAGGAGGCTGTAAGTCTCAGCATCAGGCCTGGCTCCAGCTAGTATCATCTTCTTCAGCAAATCTGGATCACATACCTTGGCCTTCACATGAGCCCTCACAAGGCTATTATAGACAAAAGTATACCTCCAATACCTCGTCTCCTTGAATTCTCTAAACAACTTCTTGGCATTGTGGAGATCACCAATATCAGCAAAAGCTTCAATCAGCATCAGGGTTGTCTCCAGCCATGGAGTGGACTTCCTCACCTGAAAGCTCACTTCCTTTCCGTTACCCAAATCCAGTGTCTTCAAAGCCTCCTCAACCAAACCAGCTTTCAGGCATCCTAATGCAAGGTGACGATAAGCTATTGCATTTGGCTTGCAGCAGTTAGCTTGCATTTCTTCATACACATCTGATGCTTTCTCAATGAGCCCATGCCTGCAGTATACCGCAATCATTGCATTAAACTGGCTTGTTCTCTTCAACTGTTTCATCGACTTCATTTCTGCCCATATTGCCTCTGCCACATCGATGCATTTGATTCTTCCAAATGCCTCTATTGCAAGCAAAAAGCTTTTAGATCTAACATGTGGAAGGGATACTATAAGCTTCCAGGTCCTCTCTAACTCATGTTGCTTCCCCAAATAACCGTACAAAATGAGAAGGACATCATAGGTTGACCAGTTCTTACCCGTTTTTGCCTTTTCAATAGCCTCCACATGTGTCTCAGCAACAGTATACAATCTTGCAACTGCATGAGCCATTGCTAGAATTCCATAAGTGATTTCGTTTGGTTCGACATTTGCTCGTTTCATTGCATCGAAAACCCTTGAAAGACCATAAATATCATGCTCATTGGCTTCTATCTTCAACAAAATATTGTAAGTGGAAATGTGTGGTGAGAGACCATCTGCTTTCATCTGTCTCAGAAATTTGGGGATTCTCTTCCGACGACCGGATGAAGAGTGAAGGATAATAAGACGGTTGTAAATGTAGGGAGAAATTGGAAGGGACAAACCCCTCATCCTCCTCATGCAATCAAGGGAGATCTTTATCAGGCCTTTATCCAAGCAGGCCATGACCAAGTTGTTGTAGAGCAACTCATTCTGGAACTCATTGGGGATGCGAAGGAAGAGGCTCTCGCATTCTGAAATGCCATGAACCTTGGATGTGAACTCCAAAAGATAAGCATAATCTAGCTCTTTCACCTTGTAAGGCCTCTCCCTCATAATCCATTCCAAAACCTGAAAAAAAGAGAACTCTAAAAGAACATTCAGAATGAAGGTTGGGGGGTGCTAAGAACACAGAAAATCAACTCATCAGCCAACTAAAATGTGAAGATGTTAAGCCACAATAAAATTGCACCAGAAATTTACCATGAGACAATCTGTGCACAACGAAATTACTCAATTGGTGCTCCTACAAAAGCATTTGCAGTTAAGCAATGTGCAACATTTTCAAACTTCCACAAATATTTCAAGGTAGTCTTGCAAATTTTTTCCTCAAAAATGCCCCATGTACATTTACCCCTAATAATTTGGATGCAAGGTAGATCCTCATCCTGAGTTGTGGAATATTGATACAACCATATGATGCCTATCGAACCCCACGAGCATATTGAGAGTAGTTCAATAATAACAAATTTATGAATATAATCCTTAATGTTTTGTTTTTCCTTTACGGTTTACTGTCTAGACAATTTAAAGCCAAAACATGGTGATGATGTGTTGAATTGATCAAGAAAGCTTGATGCACAAGAAGTTCGCTAAGTAGGATGACGAATTGAATTAGGCCAAACCATGTGATACTGGATGTTAAAACCCTTCAAAATTGTACTTCAGTTGAAGTGTATGTGATTTTACGAGAGAATCTCTACATTTCAAATTTGAAGATCTCGTTTTTCTCTCTAATCATAAAAATAAGTTTTAGGATTTATCACTTGAAAAGTATTTTGGTGAATTTAATTGATTAAATTGAATATAAAAATGCTATAAATATTTATACCACATAATCATATATTATCATAATATTTTTTCAATATAGTTAAACTCTACCATTTAAAAAATTATAAAATTTAATGGGACTATATGGTTTATCCCAAAAAATAGAGTTTAGTAAAAAAACTGATAAATTCACAAAGTTAAAAAATTAAACATATGTTGAATAGTCCATTCTTGGACAGAGATGCATATTAATTAAAAAATAATGAACTTGTTAGAGAATTCGAAAGATTGGTTGGATGGTTCAATGCATTTAAAGAAAGCATGTAACAGATCTTTCAAAAAACTAACAATTATTTTGAAAAGAATTCCAAATCTCCAATATCAAAATTGTCATTATTAACATTACTAATTAATCATAAGCCAATACAAAACTCTAGAATTTCAGAATATTAAAAAAACTAAATGATATTTGCTGTTTTGAAAAATTTAAGAAAGGATTCTTAAGTGAAAGCTTGCTATAAATTCTAGCTTCAATCATTTCAAAAGCTTTTGATCCAAAGCATTGCTCAATTTTGTGTTCAAGTGCCAAGTGTTATAGAAAAGTTGTAAGATTTTAGAATTTCATCTAATTGTATCTTTTCTTAGGTTATTTTTTTTGTGTTTATCAGTCTTATGATCAGGTGAGTGTGTGCCTCTTTTGAGGCTATTTGTGTAATGTATTTAGCCAATTGGAGCAGGCTCTTCTCATCAATGCACTAAATCCCTTTAGGTTCAGTGTTGTTCATCCATTTGCATTTGCAAAAGATGCATTGAGTGAAGCAGTATCTTAGTGATCAGGGGTAGATATACACCTGGTCTTTGGGCTGAACTACCCAAACAACGTGATGTGATTTCTTCCAATTTTTATTGTTACACTTTACTTTCTCTTATGCGATTATCTTTTAATAATAAATATCTTTATGTATACAAAATCCACACCCTTCTTTTGATGACATAATTTCTAATAAGTAGAATCCTTCACTTTGTCTACTTCTACACTCCAAGCCAAAGGTAAAGTGTTAATGATATAAGATGATATATTATTGACTATTAGGTGAGGTATACATGCATAAACCAATGTTCAACAATTTAGATATGTTAGTTTTGAGCCTAAGAGAATTGCACGAATTGTATATGTGACCAATTGATGCATTGTTCAATTTTGAATGTTCATGGAACCAATTTGAACTAAACTCAAAAATTTCAAACTTGAACAAAAGCAAATCAACTCTTCAACCTTTTCCATTTTCAATATGACAATTTATCATATAATGATAGTCTTCAAATTAGCTCAGCTTATTTCTCTTTAAAATTTTTAAATGGGTTTAAAATGGTTAATATATAAAGTACATTGCTATGTAAGTTTTGAAAAAATAATAGAAACAAAAAATACATTCCAACTAAGAGTAATAGAAATAAAAAATTCATTCCAACTAAGAGTAAGATTTCCTAAGAAATAAACAACAATGGTTTGATTTGATAGGCTTTGGCAAAGCTTCAAACACACATCCAGCCAAATAAATTAACTTGTGCAAAATATATAACTTAACAAAACCATTTCAAAACCAAGCCAAATTAAACCACTCGGTTGGATTTAGTTTTCAATTATGCAAGTTTTCTAGAACACCCAAATAAGAAGCATGCCAAAAATATTTGGTCAATCATTAATGTGAGTATACATCTAACAACCATTAATAAAATAATTTGAGCAAATTTTAAGAAATGTTGACCTTTGATTGAATATGCAAAACCATGGATAGCAAATATTGTATGTTTAATTAACTGTTTAGCACATTTTTGCCCGAATTGAAACCATTAGAAGCGATATATTGTTTTGCATACATAGGATATATATTACACACAAAAAAATTCCCAAATATGTATTACTTGTTTAGATCTTAATTCATCTTGTATATTGAGTCAACTCCATCTAAATTCAACTGCAAACAAAAAATTCCAAACTTGAACCAAGGCTTGATCATAAGAACTAGATCCGATATCAACCCTAAGTTGGTGTTTATATTCTTATGTTTTTCAAGTAACATAATTTGACATCTTTACACAAATGGTGTTATCTTACTAAAATGATGGAGTTATCAAAAGAAAGTTCGAGGTTGTTGGCTTCATTTATGATAATATTGATGTGTTCTTTTAATCAAGATATTTGCATTAATTTTGACTGGTAAGTTACCAATAAACATTATTGTTTGACTTGGTACTTCTTTTGTTTCCTTTTGTGCATTGGACTTATAAAATGGATAGTAAGCATTATGGATGTATAATGTCAATAAAAAATTGACATATATGACTTTATGAAAATGTAATTAACCAACTTTTCTGAGTTTTTCTTGACTTAACTTCTTGTACAAATCATAACTGTAAAGCAAATAGACTTCCGTAACATGTGTAGCAATGAAAAGGAAAATTTTTAAATAATCTTTTTTAATTAAGTATTCTTTAAGGTTCCATTAAGAACACAGGTAGGATGAATTACTGCCATTGTTAAGTAACCCTAAATGGGATAGATGGTTTTACTTTGATTTATGATTGATTGTTAAACAATATTTGTTTCAATCAACTTGATTTTACATTTGGTAAGCATGATTCTTATGACAACCAAAATGATTGATCTTGATATTATATGGTATGGAAAGGAGAAAGCCAATGACGAGGCACTAGAGTATGGAATTGACCAACCAAAGAACTAAAAGCGTAACAACATACTGAGACACATCAAGAGGGACATTGACTTAGAGGTATCATAGGATGTTAACAATGGCAAACAACTAATCACATAAAAGGGGGTGGTGGTAGGAGCAAGTGGAAGCATCTAATTGACCCATAATATCATAGAGAAGTGTTTGGGTCCAAAGGCTAGTTTGGCACTACAACTCATCATATTGTGACTTAACAAATGACTTTAATCCTAATAAAATAAGAAAATCAAATTGTTCAAAGATAAGGTTGATCTTATAATTGCATGGCATGAGCGGGTGAAAACTAGGAAGGAGACACTGGAGGGTGAAATTGACCAACTGAAGAACTACAATGGCAATGACAAACTGGTGAAATTATACATAGCATTAGTGTAGAGTTGTAGAGACAATAAGGGATATTATCAATGAAAAATGACTAATCAATTGAAAGAGAGTTGGAATATTAGCTACCCGACAAGAGAGGACGGGGGCAAATTGTACGATAAAGTAACAGCATTAAATTGATGACATAATATGTCAAAGAATTATTTAGGACTGAAAAACACCAGTTTAGTGTTACAAGCCATCATACCATGGTGGCCACAAGTGGTAGAAAATTTGTTTTTTTAACTAAGTAAAAATATTTTTTTGGCTTTGTCAAATATAATTATTACTCTATCCCTATCTTAAAAAGTCAGAAAACAACTTTTGACTTTATGCATCTTATTGAATTTCAAATATGGAACATGATTAATCATATTACTCATAATAACATTTCCAACAATTGTGTTCTATATAGAGTTGTACCAAACAAAACCTAAATAAGCCACATAGTAGCTCTCCCAAAATTGTTCAAAGCTAATATCTTCTAAACTTGTTCAATATTTAATATTCAATAATTTAATAAGAGACTTTAGTCCTAACAAAATGGGAAAAACCAAGCAATGCAAAGATAATAAAAACCAAGTTAGTCAAAGATAATATCTTCCTATGATGACTAAAATGGTTGATCTTGTTGTTGCATGGTATGGGAAGCCAATAAAAAAGCATTAAGGCTAACCAACTAAAGAACCAAAAAGATAATGACAAACTAGAAGACACAGTAAGAAACATCGACCTAGAGACACCATGGGATGTTAACAACAACAAACATCTTTCAACGCAAAGGAGATAGTCAGCATATCAGCTACCCCAAAATAAAGGAGGGAGGATGGTTTGGGATGGTTTGTTGGACAAAGTTGGCTTCACATTATCCTAGAGAAGTATTGGGGGCCTAAATGCCATCTTGGAGCCATAGCCCATCATATTATCGTGGGCTCTTGGTGGTGGATAATCAAATGTTTTTTTTTAAAGAGTAACTATGGCAAAATGTTTATTTGATCTTAGCAAGCATAATTATTACTATCATACTATATCCCTCCCTCAAAAAAGTTAAATAAAGCAATTTTATCCTTGTAAATTAAGTTCTGATGGCAGTTCTCAACCACACCCTTCAATAAAACTTCTCAATCATTGTGTTCTAGCCACAATAGCCTCAACAAATGAAGACTAAACAGTGTGTACAGTAGCTCCTCCAAAGTAATTCAAAGGTAATCTCTTCAAAAAACGCTCGGTATTCAATGGTTTAACGAAAGACTATATCCTAGTAAAATGGGGAAACCAAGCAACAGGTATATCCGATCACGCCAAGATTAAAAATGTTCACATTTTACTTCAAACCGGACGGATTCAACCGCCTAAAACCCACAGTGGAAACATAATAAATCAACTTAAAAATTCAAAAGAGTTATTATTCTTTTGTTATTTCTTAGAGAATTTTTACCGAACAAATGGCGTGCAACCCACCTCGAGCGCTCTCCTATTCATCCCTAGCTTCCTGAGCCGGTTAATGGCGTGGAATATTCCTCCCCGGTGCACGGCAAATCCATCTCCCATCCAGCTCTGAAAGGCCGAGATGACCGGCTCCCCCTTTGGAAGCCTCTCAATTCTCAAAGACAGCGAGTCACCGAACGCTTCTCGGCCTTCGTATTCCTCGGCACCCAGAGCTTTTGGAGGATCAACTGATGAGAGATTGGAAACGAGATTAGAGCAGAAAACGTAGCTTCTACCTATGTAGGCGTGGCTTCGGAGCAAAATTTTTCCGAACTGCCGCAATGGCATTTCAGAGAGGCAACGCAAGAAGAGGAGGGTGAGCTCCTCTTATGAGCATGCCCATCTTTATTCTCTTCAATTTGCAATGAAGAATTTACATAACAATTTATATAAATATTTATCTATAGAAATTTATATATATATATATATATATAAAAGATTGTTTTGCCTATTTATCAAACTATTATAAATGTTACATAACTTATTTTAGCGATGATCATTTTTTAAAAATATAATATTTTATTCATTACTATGAAAATTTTACATCATATACAATGCTATAGAAATACAACTTGTAAAAGTCAATTGAACATTTTAAGAAGTGATGTAATTTGAAAATTGTCCTTTGATTTCATCTCAATTCCAAAAGTTAATGCCATTAGCAAAACTATTGTGATCTCGATGATTTAGTAATGGAAGCTCTAATTGTTGATTGTGCTTAATTTGAGACCAAACTTTATGAATCAAAAGATTATTTTGTTTGAATGTTGCACAATAAATGCTTGAGATTGTTAGGAATTATTTATATCAACATTTAATAGGAATCAATGAATCAATTGATGTCTAAGAGAGTTTGATATAGTCCAAATAGTAAAATAGATCTATATGAGAGGAATTTGTCGTAGTAGAACAGACAAAAGCAATGAAATTATCAGAGTTATCTAATACGCGATAATTACGTTTGATGCCACATATATGGTCGACCAGATGCTCAATATGCATTCGCTCAAAATGATAGGTGGTTTCGAGTATAGAACTATAAGTTAGTCAGATGTAATAATTGAATTTGTACGACAAGCCATCATCTAAGCATTGAAGTTGGTTAATTTGGGATAACAAGCAATAATAATAATACAATAAGAATAAAGCTATACTCTCGACAATTATATGTTCAATGCCAAATAAAAAACATCGTAGTAACATTATGACCATCTATTTTAGATAGTGAATATTACACAAATGATCTATTACTTAAATTGTTGAAGTGTTGATCTCCGCAAGTTGAGCATTGGGAGATCTTGTTTGAGAAGAAGACACTCAAAATTGCTTGAATGATATTTAGAAATTGCTTTTCAACATAAACATGCTGCAAAAGAACAATGAATTATCAATTTTGTATACAACATTTGCCAAACTGGAACACCTTGTAAAGATTAACATTTCTTGTAGCTGCAATTTAGCAAACTGCATTCCAAAACCATCAAAAGAGATAACACAGAAGACCAAGAAGTGTAACCACTTGATTCTTGAAAGACTGAAAGAAGCAACTTAGAAGAAAGAAGAACAAAGCAAGCATTCACCCTTGCAGCTGCCTCCGAGGTTCCTTCAGCTTCGCCGCTCCGCTTCCAGGTAGTACAAAATGTTTGCCGAGAGGATGTCGACCCATGTATCAGGCAAGCCAGGGAGGCACCAGTGCATGCAATCCTGGCCCCATGTGGCAACTGCATCCTTCTTCCCCAACCATATAGCCGGATGGGCATCAGCTCTGAACTCACTCAAATGAGTTAGATTGAGCAAATGGATGTCTGTTCCTTCAACTGCTCTTTGGATAACATGATTAACTTCTCTCGCTTCTTTGTTCACCCCTTTGTTCCTTGGATCAAACCAAGAATCCAGCTGCAAAAACAGTCAGTTCTCATTCTAGACTTGGGAAGGAGAAATGATATCCAAAAGGCCAAGAGATGTGGGAACCTCTTCATGGTTTAGAGGTTCGGAGAACAGGCAGCTCCCATTCTGATTCCAGTCTCCACCATGGAAATGTCTGGGAGATTGAGTGCGCCAGATCTTTACAATCTTCTTGGGCACCTCTCTCTCGATGTAGGAGATCATACTCCGAAGAACCGCTTCGAGTCCGTCGAAGATTTCGAGAGGAGGAACTATGGGCTTACCTCCCTTGTAGAAGACAAGAGGCGTCTCCTTTGGAAATTTATCAAGTCCCCACCTGAGGAAACAATGGATTGTGAAGAGCAAGCAGTGATATCTACTGCAACTTGATAGCATAGCAGGCAAGCTATAGTTCACTTTTCCAATGTTCCAAAATCCAATACACCTTCGAGACGAGCATAACACAATATATTGTTCTAAGTTTGATAGATTAATGTCATAGTTAATCAATAACGATGGTTTATGGAAACAAATCTGCAGCATTATACACCAAGATTATGCAAGGATCTGATGAGACTGCTACTATAAATACTAAAACATGAAATTGGAGAAGCAAATCTCCATCAGTTCATCAATGTTTTTATATAACAGGAATATTATTGCAGCAAAGTATCACAATAATCCAAAGTCACCAAGCAGCGCTTGTTGACCCCCAAAAAACCATGCAATCACCAGATTATTCTCAGTAAATAGAGCAAAACTCTATCTTTTGAACGCGATGACGCAAAAAAAAAAAAAAAACTCCATGATATAATACCATTGATAATCCAACTATTGCACTTGTATAGATTTCTGAAAGCAGAGAGAAGAATCATGGAAGTAAAAGAGTATTGTGATTTGGAAAACAAGAACAGTTTCGTTAGATAAGTTTAAAAAGGAAAAGGTGGCAAGACAAACATTGGCATTCACTTTCTCAGATTCAACATCTAACCAAAGTAAGTTATCGGCAACAGAGCTACTGAAGCATTTGAAGTGGTAAAAGAAATGAAGAGACAAAGGAAAAAAAGATGCTAGGAAAATGCTTTAAGGAGTTAATTTTATTACACTGAACACTTGATTAATTTCGATATTAATTGGTAGCTCTAATCTTAGCACATATTATTTGTACAAAAACCCACAATATGAAAACAAGCATAAAAGAATTTATGTTCAAATGGCAAACATGAGCAATTAAATGAACTATGATGAAAATATTGAAGTAGTTGGTAATGGATTTTCCTATTTTTTTCTTTGTTGAAGAACGAAAAAGGTAACAATGAGAAAGTGACAAACAAAGAGAACTTTTTATTGGGATGGAAGGAGCAAGCGTATGTGTGTGCCTTGACCAGGTGCGGGTGAATAAATCCAGAAGTTTTAATAAGCACACCAAAGAACTGCAACAAGTTATGCAAACTTTGGTAAGGTATGATTTTAACATTGTATGTGAAAGGTGGATTGCTTCAATGTACAAGAAGCCTCTAATTCGCAGTCAATCAGTTATGTGATACTTGATCTATGCGATTGAATAGGCTTTTAATTTATGTGGGTCTTTATTCATCAAAAAAAACCCTTCAAGTGACAACATGTTGAGGTCACGACGAGCTTGGATGTGAGTTGTTTAAAATGGGCTGGTGAAAGTGGTTTAATAAGAAGATCAGCAAGCTTATCAATGCTCAGTACATAACAGACTCTAAGAGACTTCATTGCAACAAGAATATAAAATGATGATCTATAAAGATGCATTTCATAAGGGAGTGATTGATGGGATTATTCGTTAAATAAAAAACTCTTTGTCAAACCAAACAGTTGGAATATTAGTTGGTAGGCAATTTATTGCTTGCAACAGTGATGGTACTCGTATAATTTTCTTGGTTAAGCTTGCAGCACATTTGTATTCGACTTCGATACTAGATCTTGCGGTCACATGCTTTCTTGTTGGAGCTTCAGGAAAAAATACCCAAGAAACACATTGTAGTCACTTGTTGATTTCCTATCATCAATACAATCTACGCAATTAGCATCACTGCAGACATGAGGGAAGAAGAAGTGCAGCTGGCCATCGAATGATGCCAAGGCAGATTTCTTGTTTCAAGTATCAAAGGTTTCTTTTGGCAGCTGACCACTAGGCAGTGTTTGGAGCTTGCACAAATGGGCATACTTTGACAAACAGAAATTGAGATATGCTCAAATAATGAACAAATACAACAGTGCACCAAAGATACTTTAATATGCAGTAGCATCAAGAAGTGGAGCCCAATTGTGAAGATAAGTTTGTCATGTTTGCCATACAAGTGATGCAAGGTTTGAAGTCCAATATTTTAATTTGTTTAAGAATGCCATGAAAGTGTTTAGAATGGGTAAGGTGGAGATGCCCGTATCATGTAGGCTAAAAGCAATTTCCAAGAAAAATATTTCAGTAAGAAGCACAAGAGGTCAACTTCAAAATATATATTGCTTTGGAAGACAACATACATGATCAGGCAGTTGAAGATCTTTGAAGCATTGAAGCTATACGTACAAGCACTAGTGATTCACCACTTTGAAAAGCATTATCAACATTCAAATGTTTAATAATCCAATTATACGGTGCAATTGATGTAACACATGACATGTAAAAATTTCATTACATTCTAATTCAGCTTGCTGGGTGAAGCTTCAATCAGCAAGACATGCATTGTAGAGTGCCAGGGACCCACCATGATTTGTATTAAATTTGTAGAACCATTTGCAACTGGCTAGACTCATTCCAAGCTTATATGGAACAAATAAACATATGCCATGTGAAAGCAAGGCATTCATTCATCTAGCTTTGCACTTTTGTGGCCGTTTAGAAGACAATAGCAAGTTGGTACAATTATAGCCAAGCCAACTTCCATGAAACAATGAAATAAAGGGTGGAAGACGAGAAATGCTAACAAGAAATTGTGCTCATCAAAGATGATATTGTTCGCGACATATTCATGCCCAAAAATTGAATTAGGTGAGTTCAAAGAGCTTTGTGCATGTGCTTGATGTGGAAGGAAATGGTAGACAGATGTTGTCGTTCATTTGGCAAGCAATGCACATGTAGAGCATGTGTTGATCGAAGTGTAGTAGTCTATCCTTATGGAGAATGGAAACAAAAGTTCATAAAGATGGATGGCTCAAAGTTAACCATCAAGAATTCAAGATCAAATTCTAGTATTACATTAGTATCAATAATAAAATGGTAACTAAATAAATTTTTCGTGATGTCAGACATGTGTAGAACTTCATTTAGTGAGAAGGTCCAATAAGGAAAAGTGAATAACCAATATACATAATGCTCAAACTGAAGCCATTTCCAATTTGGACATTTTCTGAAGCAAAGCATTGTTAAATCAAGCTGGAACTTCTGAAATTCTAGTGCGAGATGATAAATGCATTGGACTGAAGATGGCATGTATCGACAACATTATAGGTGAAAAAAGTAGCAATGTAAATACGAAGAAACAATTTACTAAGACATGGACATTTAGATTTGCGTAGTCAACAAATGGATATGCCATAACAACAATGCATAAGCAACCAAATTCACAATCTCGTTCTATCCCACAAAGTGGATCAAGAATTGGAGTATCTATTGTTGTTGTTTAGGTTTTGACAAGCACTATGCCACATTTGCAAGTGGAGTACGTTGCTCAGCCATATCAGGATATAGTAATTCCTAGAACCCAGTGAAACCGGCTAATGGCATCTGCTTAATTGTTGTTGCCATGGCAAATGCAAAAGCAAGTGCATTGAGTAGACAAAGTACCATTAGTTGATCTAAGAGGAAGCAACAACAATGTTGAGATTGTGCCTAATAGATTTGGTCTTATCAATGAAATTCATTATAAATATAGAGCCATTATTAAGTGTAAGGAGACAATATCTTACCTGATTTTTGTAAGCTTAAGATCTTAACACATATATAGAGGTTAAAGTTTTTCATATCACAATAAAATCATGACTAAGAATTTCTATAGGAATTGGTTTAGTGGGAGAAAATAAGCCAACTTAGAATAAGTTTATCCTAGCCAAACCCAAGTAAGAAATGCAGGATTTGAATCTTAAGTTTTTGGGAAGAATGGATAACGGTGGGAAGATAAGGCCATCAATGTATCCCATGATTCCATAAAAAATATTGGCAGAGAAGAATGAAAGCACCAATGGAAACAAGTGGTTTTCTTAGGCTTGACATTTAGAAAAAGATTGATACTGTCCAACACAATAATGAATTCAATAAAGGTGGTGATGATTGTGGAAGGTGTCCAAGAAAAGATAAGGAAGATAGTTAACCATGAATGGAGAACTTTTCAAGCTCAAATACCATGAAAGACTAAACCTCCTTCACATTTCAATTGGATCTCTATATTTATATAGCAAAAGTTAGTAACAAATCAATGAAGATGATGATTTACATCAAATGAATGAAGGTTAGTTCAATACCCTACAAGCTTCCATTATGTCGCAAGTTGATTTCCATGTGATATTTGGCCTAAGTTATTGCACTAGTCTTTTTAATTTGCATGTGTACAAAAGTATTAGATAGATTTAAAAATTAACAATCTCTTACATGGTATTCGAGTGAGACATATCTTCATGCAATACAAAGTATGCCAAAAAAACATTAGTTTATTCCTAGATAATTGCATGATAAAAAATTGGCAAAATAAAAGTTTCAATAACTTCCAAAAAAATAAAATTAATATAAGTCAAGGTGAAAATTGGATAGTAAAATCGAAATACAACATACTCAATGGAGGAATGTTTTATTACCAATGTCCAGTGTTGAATATTAGGACATCATAGAAGTGGGTAATGTTTACCCAGTCATCAGCCGGAACATCAACATCTACCTTATAAATCCCTTTCAATTTTTCTTGATGAGGAAGATCCAACAACTCAACTGGCTGCCACCTTGGATGCAAATGGTTATGAGCATGTAAGTAGTCAGATAAAACTATGTTGCCATGCATAAAAATGCAAGTTTCAAACATATTTAAGATGTCTACAATCACTATTAAAAGATCTGGCACTAGTTGACATATTAACAATAGATAACTACTACAGTACATAAAGAAATCGTTGGAGACTGATTCCAACTAATATGGCACATCAAGCCAACAGAACAAAAAAGTATCACTTAATGCCAAAATCAAATTAAATATACTTTTCAAAAAAGCAAATCCAAAAAAAACTTCCAAAGCAATACCAATCCCAAGAAATCAACTTTTTAATTAGAAACAGAGAGATGGTAGATTTCTATCATCCAAATGACCAAAAAAATTGACTACAAAAGCATCAATCAAATAAGTGAAGCAGATCACAGAAAATTATTTCATATTTTTCCTTTTTTCGATGGATGGGTAGATAGAATGGCTGTTATCAGTACATGCTCTAATTAGTTAGGATTCATCAGTTACAATGCTAGACTACTGCACACAACTGCATGCAGGCATATAATATGAACTACAAATTGAAAGTTTCTTAGCAGCAAACCAGACATATTATTCCTTATGCAGAGGGAAATGCTCATTTTTGTCAATCGATATGATGTTACGTTGTTGTAATGAATGAACGAGGACAAACTATAACACAACTGGAGAACCACTTTGTGAACTCATCGTATCGTAGCATTGCATTAAAACAACAATAACAAACGAAATGATTGTCCAAAACCCTGTTAACTTCACAAAAGTCTCGAAAGCCTCAAGTTTAGAGCAACTTACGTATACTTCGCAAGAAGAACTGCCCGGTGGTAACCCACGGTAACATCGAACTTGGGAAAGTAAGCACCCCTCCATGCCCCTCTCCTCTTCCACTTCCGCGCCCCTAAATCGGCGGATCGAAGCACGCAGAGGAACGCGACCAAAAAATTCTCGTTGAGAGAGTCTCCCACAAAACCGATGCTACGGCCCCTGACAGCAGCAAGGAATGCCGACGGGTCGATCCCCGGCAGCGGAGAACCCCCACAGCCTTCCGGTACCCAAACCCAGGAGATGATGGCCTCCATGTTCTTCCTCGCGTTACGGAGACAGTTCCACGCGTTGCGGTGGAAAGGGCAGGAGGCATCGTAGAGTGGAAGACGTTGAAGCCGGTGCCCGGGGTCTCGGGACCACCGTCCGCGTGTAAGGTCTGCTCCGCCACCGCATCGAGGGCTAATGCGGCGAAGCAGTGGACTAGTGGTGACGCCGGGAGAAGAGGGAGAGAGTATGTTAGAGGTGGTATAGAAGAGGATAACGGTAAGGATTAGAAGAGGGACGATCGATGAAAGGCGACGTGAAAGCTTCGGCGGCGGGTAGTGTGAATCGCGGACCATTTTCATTCCTTCGGAACCGGCGGTTGGGAGGATAGCGGGGAACACAAGTGGTGTTCGAAATCGGATTCGGATCCGGATCCGTTTACGCCAAAATCTCACAGCCGAGAGAATTGGCAGAATTATGTAAACTAATTAAACTTTAACACGTGTATAAATTTTTATTTCTACGAACTTTGTGATTCATTCATTATGCGATATACAATTTGCAAAATCTCTATTATTTATTTTATTTTATTTTATTTCATTAAATTAACAATATCATCATAAATTTTAATCAACCATTTATCATTAATAAATCCAAAACAAGTTTATGAAGTTGTTATTTTGGTATTATTTACATTTTGTGTAATCCTTTTGAAGTATTTAAATCCAATAAATTTTGTACTTTAGCCTAAATCAGGGAGATCTCCTTAAAAGAGAGAGATAAAAAAAATATTAAAATTCTTAGTTTTTGAGAATATTTGGTATAAAATTCATTAAAATTACATACTAGAGCTTGAAATTAAAATAAAAATAATTATTTTCTAACATTTTAAATTTTTTAAATAAAAAAATATTAAAAATATCAATTGATATTAAAAGTTATGAAATTTATATGATATATAAGACTTATAAAATAAACTATTTTAAATAATTGATACTTTTTTAAAATATTTGGATTATATATATATATATATAATTCATTAATTTATTTTTTAAAAATTAATAAGATAATCAAGTTATGCAAGAAATGATACACACCCATTTGTGAAATGATGTGCATATAAACATATACAAGTATTTGTCGTGAAACTGTGAACAACACAAAAGGAAAATAATATTACAATTCTGTAATAAAAAGAAATAAATAAAAAAAAGGAAAATTCATGAAATTTGTGTGATGATTACAAAGAAGGATCATTTGCACATCTATTAAGTCTTGATCTATATATTTTTATACATATTATTAATGTTTGATTTATTGGAAGTTACTCATTTATTTTTTAATTATCTAATTATGATTAAGCTGTTATATGCAATATTTTTATTTGTATAATGTTTCATATTATGAATATTTGCATGTGATATATTATTTGACATATGAATATTAAAAAACCAATAAACTCGATAAAATTATTATTAAATATATTGAGAATGTAGGATTGTCATAAAATTTCAATAGAAACAAACAAAGATTTGCCCAGCGAAATCATGAAAATGATTAAGATTAAATATTATTTTAAAAAGGAGGTATTATATTGCAATCATATGAAAAATGTGACAAACATAAAAAATGTTAAAAATGAGTTAGGAAAATATAACTTGAATCAAATATAATTTATAAAGAGTTACCCATCTTTAAGCATTAATTTGAGCAACTTGATTTCGTAAATATGAAAGTTAAGGTTTATAAAACAAAATTTAAAAATATTAAAAATAGTAAAAAAAGGCTACTAAAATTTGAAAAATGTTTGAAAAATAAAGTATTTTTAAGATACAAAATGATTTACCATGTTATATTATTTTTATGATTGATATGATTTGCAATGTTATGTTATGATTTTTTTATTTATATGATTATGATATAAACTCAACATACTAAATAATTAATATGTAATGTTTTATATAGAGATTATATAGCATTGTCGATTAAAATTGTAACAATTTGCTTAATATATTTTTGTGTGAATTTTTTATTTAAAATAATAAGAACATATAATATAGAATTTCAAGAAAATAATGAATAATGATATATATATATATATATATATATATATTATTTATTATTTGATTTATTTATTTCAAAAGGTTTTATTTGATATAAAAACAAGTTTTTTAATTTCAAAGTGAAGGAAATTTTTATGATAAATAATTAAACATCATTTTTTTTAAAAGGGTTTAGGTAGGAATTAATAACAAAAATAATAGAAAGGTCCCAAAATATAGTAAATATACTAAAATTCATGTTATAATTTAAAGACATTTTTAGATATAGAAATTTAACTCAATGTTGACTTCTCCGCTGGAGTGGACCAGGCTTGCTTATAATTTTATTTTTTATTTAAAAAATAAAAATAACAATCCATAGGGCCAGGTAGCCATAAGTTGGGTCATCAACGGTTCGCCGCCCACTACTTCAGGTCACGTTCCGAGGTTCCGGGTCTCACGTGTCGGAGGTATCCGAAACACTGCCGAGCCCGAAACCCAAATAAGAAAGAAATATAAAGGAGCCCATCCGGAAGATGGAGGGAGGAGAGCGATGGGCAGGGTAGTGGAGAAGAAGAGGAAGAAGAAAGGCCGCCCCTCTCTCCTTGATCTCCAGAAGCGCAGCCTCCGCCTGCAGCAGCAGCAGAAGAAGAAGAAGAACCCTAACCCTAATCTCAGCACCAATCCCTACGCGCGTTTCCCTCGCCCTATTGCCGGCCGCCTCCCGACGCGCCGAAACTCTATCCCTGAACCTGAAACACGTTCTCCGGAGGAGGATGGGAATGTCACTGCAGCAGCTGCCTCAGCGGATGACGACGACGACGAAGACCAGACCACAGAGAGAAGGAAGGAGAAGAAGCTCAAGCACGTCCTTCACCCTCCTCATCCCAACGCGAATTCCTCCGATTCGGTATCTTCCGAATCCGAATCGGACGTCGCCGAACCCAAGACACGGAAGATCGATGAAGTGGAAAAGGTTAAATTGGCTAACCAAAAATTCTAATTTCATCTCCAAATTGCCGTGTTTCTACTACGGTACTCCCCGATCCGGTGTCTTTTCAAGGTGTTACGGGATTTTCATTTGTTTTCATTCTTAGTTTTCTAATTCGACCTTTTGTAGGGTTCCCATCACAATTTGAATATTTTGTTGGCGGATTCTCTCGTGGAATGGCCGGAATTGACAAGGCTTTTGTAATTGATTAAAAAACGTGCCAATAGTTTCTACTCTCTCTCTCTCTCTCTCTCTTGTTGATTTACAGATTTATTTTAGATTATCCTTATTTTTTTTCTCATCATTAATTGAGTAAAGCCTCCTCCTTTATCTGCTCTTGAATTGAAAGGACTGGTGTTGCTGCAAAGTCTCTTGACGTAGTTTGTTTCTACCCTTTCCTACTTTTTCGGGTGGGCCTGCCTGCAAAAATGTGGCTATTTTTCAAAGCTACCCTTTTTATCATGTCATGCTTTTCGATTCTGTTTATGTATGTACATTTTTGTGTTGACTAATTTTGGATATGTTTTCTAGCTGTCAACAAGTAAAAAATCTTGCCGGATAGCGACGGAAATCACTCAAGGTTTGATGCATTTATACATTTTGGGGAAGATTTTGTCCAGTTTGATGTCTTAGTTATGCTATGCTTCCCTTTCCTTTTATTATTTGTTTATTGTTGTCTGCGTCTCGCCCAGAGGAGAAATCGGATTTGGGTCCCACGACTTATCTGCCCGACAAAAAACTGTTGGAGTTCATCCTTGACAGGCTGCAGAAGTGCGTTTTGTTGTTTCTTTTTATGCTTTTCGATGTACTTGTTTAGTTCTTCTTTACGACCCAATCACCCTTTTTGGTCAGGAAGGACACGTATGGGGTTTTCTCAGAACCTGTGGATCTCGGGGAGGTGAGGTTTTCCTCTTTAGTGAATAGTAGAGTTCTTCTGTTTGGTCAAGCTTATGGTTTGCTGGTTGCATACGTAGCTTCCAGACTACCATGATATCATCGAACATCCAATGGATTTTGGCACAGTGCGGAAGAGGCTTTCTATTGGGGCTTATCAGAACTTGGAACAGTTTGAGGTGGGAAACAAAGCTGGAAATTTTTTGGGTTCTTTTTATTTGTTCGCTCTCCCTTTTCAAGTAATTATTATTGGGTTTTTTACTGTAATATCGAAGGATTGCTCTGTCTCATTTTGAATGTACATGCTATTTTTTTCTTAGCACATGTTTCATGAGGTAGTTCAAACTCTTGAGGAGAATGCTGTTTTATTAGTGAGGAATGGGTGGCTTCCTGGTGAACATAGATTGGTGACTCCACAATACTATTTTTTTGTTCTTGTCTTTAGAATTAAAACTTAGTTATTTTCAAAATACTTTGTAAGTGTAGCCCCTTTACTTGTTTCAATCTTATTGAAGTCATTTGTAACATTTGTTTGAACAAAATAGAGAATTATTTCACAAATTTGTAGCCAATGGCTTCTTTTGTTTAAACTAATGTATCATGCTTTTTATTTTGATTCATTCATGAAGGTAAATTCATGCTGCTTTTTTTATTGTTTGGCTATTTTTCTTGTCTTTACGACAGTGGGATGGTTTCTTACTTTCTTTGTAGTGTAAGACAGGGTGTAAACTACTAACTTTCAGTTCGAATTCTATAATATTGTTAACTTTCAGGTGGAATTAACTAAATCACAGTTTTGTTAATTTTGTTGCTGAATAATGTAATATGAAATTGATTGGATAACACCTTGTGTTGAGCTGTTCTGCTTAGCCATGTGCTCTTCAGCAGGGGATTGCTTGCTGGCTTTGATTTTTGTGGCCAATTTGCTATATGCTTTAAATCCTTCCTGGTTATTTTGACATGTAGTTTAGCCTGCATTTTTAGTCTCTATGATTACGTTCCTCCATGAATGGAATACATGTTTATGTTATTGTTCACAAAATATTTCATTAATTATGGAGACCAGATTAACTGATAATAAGAAAAGTCCATAGGTGTACTAACTATGATTTGTTTGTTTTTGTTTTCAATCGTAATATTTTCATTCAGCCTTCATGGAATTGCTTATTTTATTTTTTTAGATTGTAAACATTATTATATCAGCTATGTTTGTGTATGTTATGTATACTGTGCTTACACCATCCTTTGAGTGCAATACTAAACCAGTATTGTTAACTATGCAAAATTTAAAACCTTGGCGGTTTAGATGTGTAGCCTAGTAAAGCTTCACTTTGCTTCAAAGTTCTACGTACAATAGATTTAAGGAATTGTAACATTGGAATGCATGCTTAGTTGTATAGTCTGTTTTTCTTTAATTAAGCTTTATCCTTTATCATCCACTCTAGTTATGTTGCCCATTTTGTTCTATAGTAAGGTTGTTTGACTTTTGTCTTTTTTGATAGAGTTTTTAGTTTTCTTTCTATATTGTTTATCCAGGTAGCTTTGTTTTGTTTGTGCTATTTTTATTGCATTCAAGCACTCCTTCCTGTTATTTCACCAATTTTCTGACTCTTGTTTTATGGTTGCATAATATTCTAACAGCCCTTGGATTATATTTCTACTGCCATGTTACATATTTAATTGAGTCATTGCTTTATTCTAAACCCATTCTGTCCTAGATCATGATGTTTGCCAAACTATTCAATGATTGAATGCTACGTAATATGTGTAGAATATGTTTCCAAAAATGTCATTGGTGAATTGTGTAATAACATTTAAGGAGATTTGTTAAGAATAAATTGATAGAATGTTCACAAAGAAAATGGGTGAATTGTAAATATTTTGCACTATAAAGTTAAAAGTAATGTGAATTTTGCAGAAGACTTAATTTAATTTTTAATTAGAAACTCTTTTAAGATTTTTTCTAGAGAGATTTTGTTAATTTTTGTTAAAAACCTTTAATATGAGGAGTGTTATAAAATAAATATACAAAATATTTAGATGGTTCAATTCCAAATATTGGATCTACATCTAATCTTGATCATGAAAGTATAAACTTACAATCTCAACGTCTTTCACAAAAGCGGGTTGGCAAAACTTCATGTCAAGCCAAACGACCCTACGGTTAATTAACCCAAAAAAACTTATAGTTCATTGACCAAAAAAAGCCTATAACATTAGGCCAAAAGAACCCTACAAAATCTAGCCAAAAGATCAAATAAAAGATCTCAATAATCAAATATAAAAACCTACAAAAGTATAAAGAAATAAGAATAAAGCTCAAAATACAAATGTCTCTAACCAATTAAATAATTTGAAGGTATAATAAATCAATACAAATTAAATTAGAAAAGATATTATCACTCTAGCACATTAAAGAAGTTTGCTAAAAGGTAGAGAGATGATGAATAGTCAACATTTCCTAGCTTAAACTCAGCCTTTGTATTGATATTTAGTAATTGTAATTATAATGATATTCACATAAAAAAACTATCAAGTTCTATTTATAGCCTATCTTTAGCAAGGTTCTTAACCAATGGTTACATGACTGTTTGGGGTAAAAAAGTGAAAACTAGTCAAAGTTTTTCACACAAGTTGGTGACCATGGTTGAAATCTTAGAAGTTTGTAGGATGGTTCGATGCATAGTTTTATTGGTTCAAAATTTGGATAGGATGTCTGATCCAACTATAATGTTGTCAATCAGTTCAAAATCAAATGGTCTAATCAAACTATAAGAGGGTCCGATCAGTATTGGAATGACTAATGGATGGTCCAATTGTCATTTGATCAAGACTTTATTTTCAAGATCATTTGGTTTGGAAAGCAGATAAATGGCTCGATTCAACTATAAGAAAGTCTGATCAATATCATATTGTCTATTGAATCGTCTGATGGTTGTTTGACAGAACATCTAAATATAAAAATGTTAAATTTAAATTTGTAAAAAGGCCTTTGATGTGTGAATAGTATTTTAGAAATCTTTTAATGTGTTTTTGACATGCACTCATGATTTTATCAATGTGTTTATAGTGCCTTAAGATTTTTGTTATATGTTCAAAATCTAAATACAATAAAAATGATTACATAAAGTGCATTCAATTAGTCATTACATTATCACGAATGCCTTGCCAAATTTTGCTCAAACTTTATATTCAGGTAATCACATTCTCGCTTTGAATATCCTGTCAATAAGCTCATTGAGTTGCAGATTAATGTTCTAATTTACCAATTTAGCTTATGAGATATAGTTTGAGAATACTTAAGAAAAAATATTATATTATAAATAAGATGGTTATGTTATCATCAAACTTTTTAATCAAGAGTTAATGATTTAACAATCACTTTTTTTGTGATAACAAAAATATAATTAAATTTGAAATAAAAAGATAAATAATAAAAACAATTTTATATTTAGGTGTTCCCTTTAAATGAGTTCTATTAAAATAATTTAGCCTTATTTAAAAAAATGTGATAATTTTCATTTCAATGTTTACTTTTCTTCCTCTTCATCATCCATAAAAAAAAAGTAAAATAAAAGCGTTTGCTTGTTCATCTAAAAATAAGAATTTTAGGTCGTGACAAAGAAGTTTGTTCTCGTTATCATAAATTCTTTTTCTTTCTCATTCTTTTAGCATTCAATATTTTTCATAAAAAAAATTTAAACTTAAACAATATTTCCTCTTCATAAACTATGATATCTCAAAATTAGTTTATGTGAGAGAGTAAGTAGCATGCTTTTTTAAGTCTTCCCCCTTTTTTATGAAATTGGTCGAAGCATGTGCATGAATATAAAATTTGGGTTTTTGATTTTTGAATCCATTGGGATCTAGATCCAATCAAACTGAAATCAATTTTATCATTTCTTTATATATTGATTTATTTTTTTTAATCCAAACAAATGAGAGAATCCTAGAATATTCATTAGCTTTGATCTTGCAATTTTTAAGAACATGCCCTTTGTTCATGTAGTACTGACAAGATAAGGATCATATATTTGGAGAAATTTCAACATGCAAAATTTTTTGTTTTAATAAGCATTGCATTTATAGTTGTTTTGCCAAGTATGATTTAAGGCCACACATGTGAGTGCAATTTTTTGAAATGTTTTTAAAGGAGAAAAATACTCTTGTTTTTTGTATTCTTACAAGTAACTTGGACAAGTTTATCTTTTGTTAATTTTAATTCAACTATGCTCCTTTCACTTTTCTCATTCCATGACTCAAACAAAACTAGATAATCAACATAAACCTTTTTTAAGTTATTATATTTATTTGAAAGCTTTTTAAATGCATTAATCAAATTAGTCAATTTTTTTTTCTAATTCACTTGAGATAGTTTGCTTATGTCATCTATTTCTTTTTCGAATTCTTTATGGGTTTTTTGATTATTTGTTGTGAAACATATCAAATCCTCTTTAGTTGAACTTGACTCATCCTAGTCACTCAACGTCGTTTCTATAGCTTTTTTCTTTTCCTTTTTGAATTTGGTTTCTTTTTCTTTTCTTATCCACCAACTTTGGGCAATCGGGGTGAATCTGTCCTAGTTTATCACATTCATGACAATGTGATTCTTCTATTTTCTTTCTTTCTTGCTTATAGTTCTTCTTTCTCTTCTCAGAATAACTAGAAACACACTAACTTTATTTAAACTATGGGACATTTCGACTAGTATTATATCCGATGGGCGTCTAACCAAGGCTTCATGTTCATGATGGCTCATTTAGTTTGACAAGTTGACAGAAGGTTCGATCCAACTATAGGAAAGTTTGATCAATATTGGATTGTTTATCAAATGGTTTGATAGTTGTTCACCAGCTAGATTGATGAAGATTCAAAGCCATCCGAGTCAGAGTCAGACTCTGTCCTTCACTTGGCGGGTCAGAAGGTTCATTCTGGAAGAGGTCCCATCCCAATCATCAATCAGTCTATTTATATCCTCGCTCGGGCCGGCCGGAAACTCTGACTCTGACGAAGTTGCCTAACCAGACAGGAGCTCTTGTTCAATCAGTTGCCCAGCCGGTTTTAATGTTGGATACTATGTTCTCTTTGGAATCCTTTTGTTTATTTTTGATTACTCATTTCCAACTGTTTCCTTTTATATCACAAGGGATATTGAACAGTTACAATAAATCTCTCTCTCTCTCTCTCTATCTATCTCTCTTCTCAAATTCAAATGACCACATATCTTGTGGAAAGTAGACATGTTAGGCTCAAATTCTTTTCAGTTTTTATTATCATATTCTCTTTGATTAGATCAATAACTACCTTGATCAAAAAGATATCCAAATTTGTAAATTTGATTTTATCCAAACTTATCTTTGTTATGTAATTTCCCATTTATATGCACATAAATTTAAGTATGTAGATTCAATTGTGTGCACAGAATTATATCTATATGCATATAAATACACAATTTATGTACAGATAGTCCATCTTGTATGTACTTTAACTCTATACACTTATTATTGAAATTATGGTTGTACATGTTAGATCACTTATGCTATATATGTGCATTTGCTCTCTTCATTGTGCATGCTCTGCTTGTATGTGCTATAAGCCAATTATTATGCCTCCACATCTATCTGTATGCTTGCAGCACTTTTTGTGTCCATTATTGCACACATAGACACCTGTGTGTGCTTTATCCTTGCAATTAATTGATTAAATTTCTATTATACATGCATAATTCCAATAATTGCATACAAAATCTTAAGGTTTTATTGGGGAAATGTTCATGAATTTTAGAATATATTTAAGATTATTGCTTAATGACTTACAGTTAATCCTCTGATTACGAGTCCTTTGAGAAGGGACTTACTCTCATTAGTTATTATGCACTCAACCAAGAAACTTAGAGTACCCATAATGCCTTTACTTCCCTCAGTTTCCACATTCCTTAGGTACGGTCCATCATTTGTTTCTAAGGTTTCTGAAATAAAAAGAATATAGGTTGATCATAATTTACCTACTCAAAGATCTTGTAACCAAGTGGTCATCTTTCACTTGCTTTGGTTGATCATTATGCTTCACCACTCCCTTCAATATTGGGATAAGAATCTCCTTCACCTTGCAAAACAAATTAGCATATTTTTTCTCAACCATGGTAGAATGAATAATTCAAATGTGATGAAGAAGTTTTTCCTTGTACAACCTTATCTTTTGTCTCTTGAAGTAGAGCGTGTTATGGTCCCACAAGTGCTAGTTATCAAAGATCATTTGATATGCATCTAATTGCATTAAGTTGATAAACTCTTGAATGACAACAAACTGGAGTCTTACTACCTCTCTACTTTAATCTCAACTTATTCATAAATTCATTCCAATGAGTAATGATGTGTATGCAATATCATTTCAAAACCAATTCTCTTCATTAAGCTTATAGTAACTAGATTGCTGTGACATCTAGAACAGAAAATAGCATGCATTAACTCAAGCTGCATCCATTGGTCAAGCACCTTCTAATGAGTGCTTAAAAGTTAAATGAAAATGGTGGAGAGGTTCTCTCCTTGTGTTATTTTCTCGTGCCTCTCCCTCTGTGTTTTTTATCTTCTATTCTTATAACGCTTTTTATTTATTTGCATGTCCTTATATATTTGTTTAATTTTCACTTTACTTTTCTTTTTCTTTTTCTATTTTTACCAATGTTCCTTTATTAAAGAAGACTCTGAATATTAGCTGCACAACTTTATTACATCAGTCACAATCATCAAAAGAGGAAGTTGCATTCCTTAAAACGTTTTCATGTTGTCAAAGCCATTGTCATTGATGCTTCCAGAATGATATAATGGTAGCTTTTTTAGCACTGGGATGCTGTTGTTTTAGTTGGAACTTAAGAATACCATATAAGATTGGCCACTTGCTACTGTTCACATTAAAACGTAGAATTTATAAGCACCGCCTAGTCGTAAATGTGCAATTGTATAAATAAAAGATTTCTTCCCCTTTGTCTCATGGGAAGGGGCAGTTGTTTATTAATTCCATTCAGAACGATGTGAACCTTATATTGGTAAAAATTATGAATACAGTCATTGCTGAGATTATCTTTACATCTAACATAATGTTGTAGTTTAATATTACTCTTACTTCTTTAGGAACTTTGACTGATCCGTAAGGATACAACACGTAGGGTTATAACAATTGGCTCGCTTTTATTGGTCCTAATCGTTGACTGGAAAATGGGTTCTCAATTTTCATGAAATTTGCAGCTTGGACATCTCACAATATTCATGTAACTAAAAGACCTTGTTGAAACATTCCTACAACTGTTTTCTTTTGATGTTTTGCTTGCAAACATGAACAATGAGAGCAGAAGTCTTTGTTTTTGAATGTCAAGGAACCTCGTTACAACAAAAAGCAAATGAGGACTTATCCACAATTGCCTCTGTTTTTGGTAATCTAAGTTCCAATGAAATCAGATTTCTTGTTTGCACACATTATCAACAGTTAAAAACAAATTTATCCTTAGAAGAGAAAAGGTTGAGAACAGTTCTCCAATAGTTTAAATGAAGGGAAATGAATCTAGAATAACTGTCAAAGGCTTTTCCATCTAGACTAGCTGACATTTGCATTAGCCATGTTTTTGTCAAATCCTTGATTTGTAGCTTACCAACACATAAAATTGCTGAAAAGCGGCCATATCACCTTGAACTTTGAATAACTCATACGAATTTACTATAAGTTTAGTGGTATAATTATGGAAGATTGTTTTGGCAAACAGTGGAGTTATAGGAGTCATTATGTGAAAGGTATGATTTAGAACAAGGGGATGGCACATATGCTGCTTTTTGGTATTGTTTAAATTGGCTATAGCAACATAGATTATTTGCCATTTTGTACAGGCTATTGATATTATGGATAAACCTCTTAACTATGTACAGGATGTTTCGAAGTTGTGATTAAAGGGGAATAGATTGTAGTAGTAGATACTTCTATGGTTCAAACTTGGTGGAAATTTGAAATCTCCTCATGTTATTATGTATCTAATATACCCTGATTTCTATAGAAGATGCTTACATCTTCTCTTCTTCTCCTTCTCCTCATTCTCCTCCTTCTCCTTCTTCCCTTCTTTTCCTTTTTCTTGGAAAAGATTGCTTGACTGTAAGCTTTTCAATGAACTTGATGTATAATTCTCTGATCTAACAGAGTTTACACAGAATTTTATCATATTTTTCCTTAGTCTGCACAAAGAATGACTAAAATTTCTATTTTTCCCATTTGAAAAATAACCATGATGGAATTCTACAGAAGTATGGGTTTGTATTTTGTCTTGCAGAAAGATGTTCTGCTAATAAGCTCAAATGCCATGTCCTACAATGCACCAGATACAGTTTACTTTCGGCAGGTGATTTTTACTGTGAACTATGCTTAGATTGGTACTTTATAAGCAATTATGCATAGAGAAGAACTGCTATGAAGTGGTTTTGCTTTGCAGGCTCGATCCATTCAAGAGCTCGCAAAGAAAAGCTTCGCAAACTTAAGGCAAGAAAGTGATGACAATGAACCAGAGCCAAAGATAGTACGTAGAGGTAGACCACCTGGTACAAGCAAGAACAAAGAGAAGATGTTGCATATAGGCTCTGATTGTTGCCTTGAAGCTTCTCTTGCATCTGCTCTTGATGGGAACCTTTCTTTTAGCTCAAATTGTGATTTGATGGAGGAAGGATTAGGGTTGCATAAACAAAGAGAAGATGTATCTGCCAGGTGCAATGAGCTAAATGCAGAGAGAGGTGAAGATTATTTAGGTAATTGTTTGTGTTTTCTTCATCAGTGTTCCATAACTCACAACAATTGTTTGGCTTAATATGATCTTAATAACTGAAACCTAGACTTTGAGTAACATTACTGTGACATTTTTTAGCAATGTCAGAAAAGCAGTTGTCCTGTTAGTTAAAAATCATTTTTTGGCTATCATTGCAGGGTCTACATGTAAAGGATCCACCAAAAAGTGTAGGAAAGTTTCATGCATGGATGAGAAACGCCGTGATACTTACAGTGAATTCCAGGCGTCATCTTCCATGCCACGGCTGCCTTTGCTTGCAAGTATTGATGGAGGTGGAAAGATCTTGGTTCCAGTGAGTGTAACTTGAACTCTGCTTTATGTAGAATTCTGCATGGTATGATTGTTGAACTGCATTTAAGTTGTTGCAAAATGGATATGATTGATTGATTTCTTGTGACGAATCAGGTTGGGCTTCATGTTGAGTACTCTTATGCAAGGAGCCTGGCTCGCTTCGCCGCAAACCTTGGCCCCGTCGGCAGGAAAATAGCCGCCCAACGGATCGAAAAGGCTCTCCCTCCGGGAACAAATTTCGATCATCGGTGGGTTGTCGAGAGTGACGCTCCTACGACCCCGAACGCTCATCTTCCGCCATTCCCTGATCCTTCCCATCATCGTTCACCAAGACCGACGAATTTCTCGTCGGAACCGACGGGCGATGAATGCTCGAAGAGGCAGGAGGACCGACCTTCTCAGAACTTGGTTGAACAACCAAGTTGCAGAACTTCTCTTCCCCCATCTTCAGCTTCTGTACCTGACAGAATCCAGCTTCATCGCGACAGAATGATGCCAATCTCTGTCGATGATTTCAAAGCGACGTTGGGTAATCCGTTGAACTCTTGTGGGCAGTACAGCTTCCGGCTGCCGCAGCAGCAATTCAATTCATCAATGCCCTGCTCTCCCTCCTCCAGATGGGGAGAGGGTTGTCAGCCCAGCAGCTAATCCAAAGCTTGAGAGATGAGTTTTCCCGGTGAATATCGATCACTTGTGGAGTAGTTGCATTGCATTCTTCGAGGTTAGTAGGAATTCAGAGCAGAGGCATCAACTCTGAGGCCTCTGTTATATCCACATTTGATGGAGCTTCCATTGATCTCTCATCCATGGGAAGATGAACTCACAAAGTTGATGTTTTGAGGAGATTTAAGTCAGCCAATTTCCTTTATTTGAACTGAGAGGACATTTTGTACAGTTAAATTGGTGTGTATATTAGATTACTGTATGATTTTGGTCAGAACAAATGTTTTGATTGTTGTATTCTTTTTGTTCTTGAGAAGAAGAAGCTTTTGGTTATGTTTGGCTTAGGGATTTTGACCTTGTGGTCAAACTTCACCGAGCATTTAAATAATAAAATAGAATTTTAAAGTTGTTATTTATTATATTTTTATCTTTTTCTTCTAAAAAAATCATTAAATATGATGTTTATAGATAGAGGATTATCATCAATGAGAAACTTAAACTTAGAGAGAGAGAGAGATTAAGCAGGTTACATGATTTAAGTCAAAATTTATAATTAAATAGAGATTAATCTGAACCACTTGAGCTCCTTCAAAAACTGAACAATTTAATATATTTATAAAATGGTTTTTTTTATTAAATAGTAATAATAATAATAATAATAATATTTTGTAGTATTAAAAAATTATATAAGTAATATTTAAATTATGAATATTATATACTAATTATATATTTATAAAAAATAAATTATAAAATTTTATATTATATATGTGTTTATGATCAAAATATTATAAATTTTAATACAACTTAATTCAATATAATAGTCAAGCAAAAAATTATTCTAATCTAGTCTAATCCGATATAATATATATACCAATATATTTTTTTTGAACTTTATTAACATAAAAATAAATGAGTTAAGTTAATCCTAATTTAATTAATCTAAAATGCTGCAGATAGGTGCTAAGAAGGATCAACACATGCAAAAAATGGATCAATTTTAATTTAAAAAGAGAGAGAGAGGAAGAATCGTCTCATCTGAATCGTAAAAGAAGCTTCATGATCGTACTGATATTAATGAGGAATTAACACTGGAAGTGACCAAATCATGAATCTTCCACACAAATCTCCATCCACGATGCCACAAAACACCACCGTTCGACCAAATCATGCAAAAGAAGACAAGAAAAAGCTTGCATCAAGATCCCTTCTTTCCAAACTCATCGTTGTTGTCTTCCTCCTCCGGCGGCGGTAGGTTCAGATCCAAGACGCGCCCCTTCCCCTCCCTTCTCGTCGCCCCTCCTTCTTCACCTCCCGCTCGTCGGTGAACCCTCCGATGAATGCTCATCTCATGGTACGTTGCGAATCGCATCCCGCAATCCTCGCAAGGGTGCCTCCCCTCTCCCGACGACGGCCCGGCCGTCATCCCTTTCGCCCTGGCGCTGCACCCGATCACGCCTCGATGGCTGGCTCTGTGCCCCCCCAACGCCTGCCTTGTGCTGAACGACCTCCCGCACTCTCCGCATCCGTACAGCCCCGGCACTTCCTCCTTCTCCTGCATCTTCACCAACGACGCCGCTACCGCGACAGCGACGGCCACCTCCTGCGCCTCCCGCCGCCGCTTCCTCGTCCTTACCGATCCCTCTCCTTCTTGCCGTGGCCTCAGCCCCCGCCACCCCCGCTCCGGATGACACCTCATGTGTCCACACAGCCCCTTCCACGTCCCAAACACCCGCCCGCAGACGAAGCACTCCACCTGTGCCTGCGCTAGCGGCGCCGTCGCAACGAGCTCTTTGCCGTCGTCTTCAGAAGACGAGGACATGACGAGAGGCCTCTTCCCTCGCCGCCGGGCGTCGTCGTGATCGGGAGAGGGAGGGTCGGAGGAAGCACTCATGGCGGCTTCAGTAGAGGAGCAGAGCAGGATGATGCCTTTCTTTCAAAACGGACACGTCCATTGTTTCTTGGAGCAACCGAAGGGCATTTAGTTGCTTCCATTCTCGGCGGTTGATGCCTCTCCGCAGCGATTCGAAACGGCATGCAGGACCCAACCGTGACGTCAGACCAGAGATTCGGTCCGAACCGGCCTCTGGGTAACGAACCGGGTCGGTAGAATTCGGGTGCAGTAGACACCAGTTAACCTCCACGACCCCGCGCACGACTCCCCCTCCCAATGGCATTTTTCCATGGGGGTCCTTCCCTAATTCAGAAATTACAAATCTATTCACCAAACCTTTCAGTTTCCTCGTCTGTACTCAACTTACTCGACTCACTCGACTCACTCGACTCAATCGACTCAGCTTCCTGATGAGCTTTGAGAAGATGACAGTAGAAGACCTTCAATGAACAGTGACAAAAGATGGAGCTTTCAGAAGTTTTCTCTGAATAGAAAGCAACCAATTGTTATCATCTTGAGCAAATAAAATGCAGATACTTTCCAAGGCAGCTTATAAATGCAGGCAAATACATCACTGGTTTAGAAGGAAAGGTCTTTCTTCTTTCCCTTATAGCTGCTGCAGCTGTAACTTCAGTGCTTCAAGTACAATGCTCCTTTGTGGGTTTTTGTTATTGGATACTGGTTTGATTTACAAACATGGTTTCAAGCAAAATAGTTCATGAAAGTAGAACAATACATGTTTCTGAGTCTCTTATCATACACATGAAATCAATGTAAAATTGACACATTCATCAAGCTTTACCTCTATATGACAACAAATGTTATATTTAACAATGCATTTATCAAGACATCACTGACTTGCTTGTGCTTATATCATTAAGGGCTACAAGAAAGTTAAAACCCACCAACATAATCTAACCATAGTGAGAAAGGAAGCTGGGGAAGTAAACTAAGTCCTATAAACAAAGGAGTATGGAGGAGGATCATCCTTCTTACATGAGAAAATCCCACCATCAACCTATTTTTGGGTACTCAACTTACATCTTTTTATTCCATGTAAGGGGGAAGAAAAGTGATGTTCTCTCATTTACAATGAAACTTGGAGTCTTCACATAAATCTCTACTATTCATCTTTTACTTATTTGGCTCTACTATAGTAATATTTTTAATATCTTTTATTGTTGTTTATGCATTACTATGATCTTTTCATGTTAGCGGAAGAATGTACATTCATGATTTTATTTGACAATTTTTTGCTTTAAAATAATATAGATTGACTTAATATTTGCTACATCGATAAAAAAGATTATCTAAAGAAGATGAGAGAACATACGATAAGGATTTTGCATCCGTAGATCCTAATCAAATATAGCACTTGCTATGGTGTAATAGCATTGGGGTTTCAAGTAATTAATCCATTCACAACATCATCAATTAGATTGGCATGAATTCCTTTCTCACATATTATGATGCCAAACATTTCTATAATGATGCACCAAATGTGCACTACAAAGTATTTAGTCACATGTCGAACATCTTGTAGGTTTGGAACTTTTCTTTTAAATCTTCAAGATAAGCCTTGAAAGATTCATTTTTGACTTGGTGATCATATATGTAGGCATCTAAAGTTTTACCCCCTGTTCATCCTTTATTAAGTAGCACTTTCATTATTTAAATCAAATGGTATTATAGTGTAACAAAACATTCTATATTCAAAAACGAAAGAGTTATTTCCTTAGCAAAAAATCTTTTAGATTAGAATATTTTTTACTAACTTGATTAAGATATCTATAATTCTTGTCCCCTTCCTATTACTCTTCTTAATAACAATGACTTTGGCAAGCCCAATTGTTAAGTTAAATGAAATTAATAAAATTTTTCTCAAAGATCATGAAATTTTTGTATTTTTATGGAATAATGCTATTGGAGCAAGAGACACTCTTCTTTTGTAAAACTACTAAAAGATTGAGATTAACATTATGAAAGTGCTGTAATAGAATGATTTATTCGTGATATATTATATGATGTCTTGAATAAAATATCAACATACTCAACTAAAAGACTAAGCTTATTTTTTTAATTTATTAATAACAACTTAGGTGTTTATAAATTTGATATTAGAATGATCAAGAGAGAAATAGATGTAAGGTGAGACAAAGCTTATTGGTGATTTCTTTAGAATCTTGATAGTCAAGAAAGATAATTCGAAGCTGAGCTTCATATTATTTAGGTAAGATCTCCTCTATTGCAACATGTCTCCTTGAACTCAAAACAATGCTAATAAGAGAGTTAAACTTTAAACATAGGTGGGGCATCAAGATTTTCATCCCTAACTTATGATAGGTTGAGCCAAAATGACTTTGTATGAGGAAGCAATTATAACCAAAAATTTTATCATGTGTATACTAAACTAGAAGACTTTCTCAAAAGTTAGAGGTCGTTTGATAATCCCTTTTGGTTTAGTTGCATCCCTTGAGAAGCTAATTAAAGATTTAACAAAGAAAAACAAGAAGAGTCTAGTTGATGCCTATCTTATTGAGGGCATAAAAAAAAATAACAAATCAATATAATTACTTATGTTAATGAGCATCCAATGAACTTTAATGTTTGTTATCAATCCAGAGATGACTATTATAAAGATTACCAAGAGAAGGTAGATCTTATGAGCTAAAACTATCAAAGTTTGGTTTGATAATCGAGTGATCACATTGGCTACTAAATACTTCTTAAGAAACTTCAAAGTAGACGTTCATGAATAAGATTGATTTCCCTTTGAAATACCTTATACTATTTTAACATAAGCCTTGTTCTTGTCTTGAAAGACAAAGCTTAGTCTTCATCAGCTATTTGGATTAAGATAAATCTAGAGCTTTTTGATCCAAGGGATTACCAATGGATTAGGATTCATATGTTGATTCTCCATAGGCATCCTTCTTTTTAGTAGCCTTTTAATCACAAACTTGAAAGCTCTACATTCAAAAGTGGTATATCGTTGAACTTCGTGAAATTTGTAGAACAAACTTATCTTGATTGTTCCTTAAAAAAGCCCATTTATTTTAATGAAATACGTTCTATTTTTTTTATTTAGCACCTATTCATTAAAGGTTTTCAAGGGAGTAATAGGACAAGGAGCTTGAGGGTTTTAAGGATAGTTCCTTGGTTATTCATTTGAGAGAACTTGTAAAAGAACGTCTGTTGCTTAGAAGTTGGGACGAGTTTTGGATTCATTGTACTTAGGAGGAGAAGGTTCTTTCCCACTTGAGCAGATAAACAAGACGACAAAGAACTCCTCTTTAGTGAAATAACAAGTAGGCCAATCAAAGATTTCTTGAAGTAATCTTAGAAGAAAAGGGATAAATAAGCTTTTTAAAATCATTGGATCTTAGTAACCTCAAGAGCTGGTTAGATGAAAATCTTTATGATCAACCTCTTTGAAGTCTTGTATAAAGATGCAGAGAGACTTGTTTTTATGGTAGCTTAGATGGATGAGTGATTTAGAGACTTTATTGGGTCATATGCATCTAGAAAAAGTAGAAATAAACATCTTTTTTAATTGTTCAAAAGATAAAATGAATATAAGAGATATTTTTAGAATCGTCCAAAAGCAAATATTTTATGGATAATAGAGAAAATTTTGTACCAAACATGTTCATTTAAGACAGACAAACTTGCTACAATTTTAGATTTTTTAAGAAAAGTATAAAGATCATAATTGTCATAGAATAAAGTGAAGAAAGAAAGTTGCAGTTTAAGTAGTGAAAGAGTGGGAAGAATTTCTATAGAGAGTAAAGATCTCCTCTATGGCATATAAATTGTACTCATACAATCATAAAAAGTCAAGTTATTCATCAGAGTGATATGGAGATCTCACCAAAAAAATATAAGGTTGAATATGAAGAGGATGGCTAGATGGATGAAGTGATGTAATTAATGGAGCTTTGAATGCTTGTCAAGTGAAGAACGAGATAGTTTTAGGTTTGGAATAAGAAAGTATGGAACAATAGGGAGCCAGCATTGTATACACATACGAAAGCTAAGGAGGGATTGATGGAGCTTTCTCTTTAAAGGAAGAGGTAAGGTGGAGAGACTTGCAAGAGTGGTTTGGTTGGGCTTTAAAGATAAGGACAAAAATAGAAGGATTAAATGATGGGTAATTTCTTAAAGGTTCAGGTGAGACAAGTCAAACTTAGGTTTCATAATTAAATAAGGAATGGTGAAAAGCACCTTCATGAAAAACATATTATCTCCACTGGAACAAATGTAAAACATGATTGAAAGGCAAAGTAAAACCTTCAGTGGCTTACATCGACAAAGACAAGGGCTCTGATGCTTCTAACACCTCTTGATCATAGAGATCAATAGTTTCTCTTTTTGAGAACAAGGTTTAATTGTTATAGTCCTCATTTTGATTTCTATATTGAATTTCCATAGAAAACCCTACAAATGTGTTGATGCTAATTATGGGTGCAATGAAATATAACAAAGACTTACTTCAATAAGAGTTTAAATAGTGATCATAAAATAAAAAGAGAGCTTGGATCCTCATGGCAAATGATGACCAAAGAAGAAAAAATAAGAACTAAAAGAAAAAAAAGCTCTCTATAAAGTAAAAAGGAGTGAATTAGACTTGGCCAACTTACATGTGATACTAATGAACTAAATCTTTAGAGGTTTATTTATAACTGACAAAGTAATTAGTGTAAGTTGAGTTCATTTACACACATGAAAAATTAATATTGTCACTTTGTTATTGAATTGTAATGGTATAAAAATTTGGGATTAATGCGTATCTTTTGTTTATTTGACCAAGTGATGAGGACATCATGTTCGAGAAGGACTTTCGACGTCTAAGGACCAGGTCTTGTACAAAAAAAAAAAAAAAAAAGGCCAAAATCACCAAAATCACTATTCCTGCCACCGGCTGCCGCCTCCGCCGCAACCTCCGCCGCCACAGTGAACCGCCCGCCGCCATTTCGAACTGCTCGTGCCCGAACCGGATCCGGGTTTGCCCGAACCGCTGTGCATGAGTCCAGCCAGGCGCCTACCCAAGCTACCCGGATGACCCGCGACCTGTGACCCGCGCCGACCCACGCCAGCCTGCACCGACCCGCGACCTGTGACCCTCGCCGACCCACGCCAGCCGCACCGACCCGCACCGCCGCCGCCGCCGCCGTCGCCGCGCCTCCAGCCATCCGAAATTAGGATGAATGAACTTAATTTTCATTATTTTTCTCAGATTTTTAGGTGTTTGTTTGTAATTTTTAGGTGACTTTTAGTTTACCCATGTGTCCTTTAGTATTCCCATGTTATGAGTCAAAATGTCTTTTGTACCCTTATGGATTCCTATATAAGGGGGAGTCCTCTTCTGTTGTAGGGGATATTGAATAGTTAATGCAAGCTTTTGAGTGTTCTTTGCTTCCATTCTGAGTTCGTGAGTGCTCTAAGTGTCTTTGGCGTGCTGACTCGTCAAAGCTCTGATACTGGGAGGAGGGACGCGAGGTCCAAGTGGTGAGACGCCACTCCAGTCTATCATCTTCCTTCACCGCTCAACCACCTTCAAGTTGAAACTTTTGTTTTTCCTCGTCTTCCTTTTTACGAGTAATTTCCATTCCTAGATTATTAATTTGTCTTCCATATATTTTCATTCTGCGAAGTGCAACTTTTACTACAAATTATATTTTAAGTTCAACTGGTACTTAACCAATCTAAGTACTCCCCATTTCTACGTGTTTGAAAGTGTGTAGCCGTAATCGATTTAGCGACTTCTTAGCCGCTATCGATCCTAAGTTTAGTTAGGATTCATTGGTTGGTGCATTTTGCGTTCAACCCTCATCGTATCTAGGTGTGTGTCTCTTAGGGAGACGGCCCTGCTCTTTGTTGTGCATCAGTCACGAATTTTCTAACTAAGCAAATTTCGTCTAGTCCTACATCACCAAGTTAATTATAATTGTCAAAAAAGCTTAATTATTCATGATTTGACGTAATTAGTTAAAATAACCAAGTTGGAGTTCTATTATTGATGACCGGAAAGGACCAATTATAATCACCAATTATTAGTGCAACTATTGATGACCTAGGAAAAATCAAATATAATGTTCAAACCATCATGACTCAAAGAGACGAATCTAAATCTTGCGTGCCTGATGTTTGTCTAAAGAACGTAGCATGTTTGATCTCAACACACTAGCTTTGAAGGAATGACCACAAGAAACTTCTCTTGAGGTTTGACCTTGAGTAAATTTAGCGACAATCATTGATGTTCACCATATGATTATATTTAAAAATAACGACTGAGGTTTAATAAATGAATATTTATGTATTTAACCACTAAATAAAATAGTTCACAAACTAAAGTTATGTTTTGCAAACTCAAATCACAATCAATGTCATCACCAATAAGTATATAAGTAATGTCCCATATAGCATCAAACTTTTTAGACGTAAATTTTATGAAATTAAAATATATGTTAAAAATCTATTCATAAATACTTTATTTCTTATTTTTTTAACAATCCTTTTTCTTATTTTCAAACTCTGTAAAAATATAATATTTAAAGAAAAATATTATAATTTTTTTTATTTTAAGTTTTTGTAAAGAAAAAATTTTAATAGAGAAAAAACTTGTGACAAAAACAAAGAAAAATCTACAATTTTTATATTTTTTGACTCATTTCGTTAATGTAATGGTAAAACAAATGCAATTAATTGTTATTTTTTAAATAAAAAATGTAATCTTTATCTTATGTTTATGACTTTAATATAATTTTTATCCATTTTTAAATAAAACAAGTAAGATAAATAAATAAAGTTGTTGTAAGAAAGAAAATTGCATTAAAATTAAGAGCTAGTAATTAATGTTATAAAAATTATATTATCAAATTGCAATTTGGTTAAATAAAAAAACTAAAATTTGGTGTAATTAAAATAATTTAATCGGTACTAGCTTTTGTGGAGTAGGGGTTTAATTTTTTTTGGTTTAGTTGTCACTTTTTCCTTAAAACATCTTTATATTTTGCAATTATAAAAACGTGATGAAGTGGAGAAAGATATTACTCTATTATGTTCCTGTATTATAAGAATTAGATATAAGATATATACTTCACCCCTAGGTATCATGACACTTAATGATGGGGCCATGATATGTGAGAGACTACGATGGCTATGTGATGATGAGATATAATTTACCCCCTAGTATTGTGGGCATTCAGAGATGAGGTCACAACATGTTATAGACCTCGTCCCCATCAACACAAGATGTTGACAATAAGGGCAATAGCTACACAATAATGAGATATTTCACCTATTGATGTCATGATATTTAGAGTTAAGGCCATGATGTGTCAGAGGTTGCAATGGCCATGTGATGATGAGATATATACTTCACCCCTTGGTATTGTGCGCACTCAATGAAAGAGTTACAACATGTCAAAAGTCACATGCATATCAACACAGGATGTTCATAATAGGAGATGACGACTACGTGTTGATAAGATATAATACGGGCCTAGAGAAAGAATAAAGATAAAAAAATACAAAAATATTAAATGAAATTGAATATAAAAAATATAACTTATTACGAGTATTATATAATATTAATACTATATGACAATTATGTATTTGCATGAGCTAGATAAATATGACATCTATGTATTTGTATCATATTTTTATTTATAGATTATCATGTATTGTTTTATTTGTTATTTCATTTTACTTATTAACTTCATTATTATCTTTTATACTGCTTTATTATATGCAGTTAGTTGTTTTCTTTTTGTATATATCATGCTTATTCTTTGCTTACATTAAGACCAAGATGCTGACACATAATGCTAAGAGTCTTTAGATGATAGCTCAAGTGAGAATATGTTGAACTTGTGAGTGTGAAAGTGATTACTTTGTGTATATGAGGATAGTTTGTATTTTAACTATAGATAATGTATTAGTATTAGATTTTGACTTTGCATTTTATGTGACAATTGGATGTGTGCTTGTTATTTCTTTGTAGTAGTATTAAACTTGATGTTGAAATTGAATTGTTATCTTCATCGCCCTCGTTCATTGCTTTAGTTCGTGTTCTCAGTTTTATGCTATTAAATCTGATTTTGCTTGGTAAGTTTGTATTTTAGCTATATACTATTGGGTTTTATTAGATCATGTTGGGCATTGCATGACAAGATAATATTAGAACCTGATGTTAGAAAATTAGAATAAGCTTTTAAGTGAGGACAATATAGTAGCATACATATAAGTATGATTAGATGTAATTATGCTACTTTAGTTTTGAAAAACTAAATTATCATTATAAAGAGAGACAAATATCTTTTTGTTTTAGAGAAGAACCACAAGAGAATTAAAGAGAACAAAATCATGAACCAGTACTTAAAGAAAGAGAAGACAGAATACAATCCTTGTCCCTTAGTTTTCTCAAGAGGCTCAGGAGAGGGTTCCAAGTTGATAAATTAATGAAACAATTTTATAAAGTGCAACCTCTCAATTTTGCTAGGGGGATAGATCCCTTTGTGGTAAAATGTTAGATTGTCTAGGTCGATAGGATATTTGACGAAATTGTTTGTCCACGCAAAAAATTTCCACTTGCAATAATACTACTAGAAAAGGTAGCAAGCTTAACTAAACTTAATAAGTTACAAAGTTCCACATTCAAAATATCATATTTAGAAGCCCATCAGTTTCATAAGTGAATGTAGCATTGGTCTTCACAAAAACATAGTTTGAATAGTAACAATCACGATAAACAATAATGACCACCATGTAAACATAAAACTTACAAATGCAATTCTCTATTAAACTGTAATAATACACTCTTTTACATCTCACTGATTATAAAAAATAAACTCTCAAATAATCAAGCAGCACTTAGCCGCAGCTGGGAAGAAGACTTCTGAAGTATGTTAGTCAGCTCTTGGAATGAAAATGCATCCTTTGATGATTCATTATTTAGATTGTGCAGTTCTTTAAAGAGGTAATTTCGATCAACATCAGAGTCAAGGCAATCCAATATGGTATATACCAACTTTGCATCAATTGAAACTAAATTTCTTGCCATATGATGAACCAAGCCAATGATTTCACCAATATTACCATTCTCTTTGAAACCTTGAAGTAGTGCATTGTATATGGCAGAGTCTGGAGAAAGGCCATTACTAATCATTTGCTCAAAAAGCATCTTAGCATTCTCTAGCTTTCCAGATTTTGCATACCCATCAATCATTGTAGAATATGTTATGAGATCAGGGGTTAGACCTTGCCGAATCATATCTGAAAATAGTTGTTCCACAGCTTCAAAATCCCCAACTCTGCTAGTTCCATCAATCAGACTTGTAAAACTCACCACATCAGGAGTTACTTTCTTGCACATTTCATTGTATAAATTCATCATCTTCTTCGTATTGCTTCCTTTGGACATTGCTGCCAGCAATGTATTGTAATCTAGCAAGCTAGGAGAAAGTTCATGAATCTCCATCTCACATAAAAGTTTCTCAGCATCTTCAACTTTTCCCAATTTGCTCAGCTCATTTATCATGATGCTATATGTGAAAGAGTTTGGTTTCAATCCCTTATCAATCATATCCTTTTGCAGCAACATTGCCTCATCAAACTTCCAAACTTTGATGAGTCCGCCGATCAATAAATTATAAGTCATCAAATTGCAATTATACCCGTTGTGTACCATCAACCTTTGCAGATCTAATGCCCTAGAAACATCACCTCTCTTGCAAAGCCAGTGGATAATTGTATTGAAAGTCATGATGTTGGGCTCAACACCACACCTCCCATCAAGCATTTCGTCAAACAGCTTATCTACCTCCCTCATCTTGTTCCCTTCACAAAGCCCTAGAATCAAAGTATTGTATGTCACTACATCTGGGGCATCACCGCTACTTCTCATCCTCTCCAAGAAAGCAAATGCATCAGCAACCTTGCCTGCCTTGCATAAATGATTAATCAGAACATTGTAGGTCACCTTGCTTGGTTTCACCCCCTTCTCCAACATTAGATTCAGCATCTTCATGGCCTCATTTTCCTTTCCCTCTTTACATAGCCCATCTATCAACCCGGTATACGTGAAAACATCAGGCTTTATGCCTTGCTTCGCCATTCCATCCAGCAATTTCCTAATTTTTCCCCAATTTCCAGCCTTGCTGAGCCCATTAATCAAACAAGTGTAAGTGATCACATTTGGGCAAATTCCATTCTCAAGCATCTCTTCAAAGAGTTCCAATCCTCTTCCAACCTTACCCGCATCACATAACCCGCTAATTAGGGCACTGTATACCACCACATCTGCATCCACACCTTTACTTCTCATTTTCTCTAACAGCAAACTTGCCTCCTCCACCATGCCATTCTTGGACAACCCATCAATTAGTATGGTGTAACTTACCAAATTCGGACGCAATTCACCTTGATCCATCTCCCGCCAAAGTTCCATCGCCAAATCCATCCGCTTCTCCTTAATCAATCCACGGATGAGAGTGTTGTAAGTGAAAAGATCAGGAGAGATCCACCGCGACCCAATTTGTCTAAAAAGATCGAGAGCTTCATCAAGGTAGCTGTTTGTGCATAAGGCTTTCAGGAGGAGATTGAGAAGAAAGGTATCCACGGGGTGACCGCACTTGAAGATGAGGGCAGCGACGGAGAAACAATACTTCGGTTTTTGAGTGAGGGAGAAGCATTGTATGAGAGAGATCATTGATGAGTGGGGAGGAGATATCCCTGCCTTCACCAAATCCCTGTAAGCGGCTATGGCGGCAGCAGGGGAGCCGACCTTGAAGAGGGAAAGGACGCGGGAATGACATGAGGCAGTCCGGGCATCCGCGGTGGTACCTCGAGAAGGGACGGGTTTGACTCTTTCGGAGCGGGAGAAGCACGAGACTAGCGCAGTGACTGAACGGCCGGAGAGCTTCGACGGCATGTTAAGCCTTTGGTGCATGTGGGCACCCGAGAGAAATTTATCATCTCTTCAAAATTTTATATGCTTTACAAAAGAGAATATATTTTTAAATTTAAATAAATACGTATTTTAAAAATAGTATTATTTTATAAAATTACATTTCCATTAATAAAATTTTTAATGAGTTTTGATATTTGATAATTTATGATTAAGATAAAAATATAATAAAAGGTTTATAGAACATGTTTTAAACTTGCTTATAATTATAAAATATTTTATAAAAATTAAGATATTACTTAGGTTGGGCCAGTCTAAGCTAGGTGGGTGGGCAGGGATGGATTGGCTCACTGGGCAGGCTATGCTGGTCTAATTTACAAATAAACAAATGATATTATAATTATTATTTTTAAACTAATAAAATCATAAATTTTATTTAATTAATATTCTAAAAAATCAAATCAAATCAAATATTTAAGATCTTTAAATAATATTAAATAACATCATTTTTTAAACTACTAAAATTTTAATTTTCATTTAGTTAATATTCTCAAAATTTTAAATTATTAAATAACATAATAATATCTTTAAATTATGTTGTTTCTAGAAAATTCATGTCCTTTTATTTCCAAACTAAGGCATTTTGATCACTTTAAAAAAGGTATTTTACATGAAAAAAAATATAATAAAATTATCCCAATAAACTTTAAACGATTTAAAACTGAAATAAAATAAACACTCTTTGATCAACAAATCTAATTGCATCTTCTTGCACAAACGCAAACCCTAATTATAATTTAAGCACTAGAGAACAAGCTCAGACGCTTCCATTATATGGCCATCTGCCCTCCGCCTCTTCGGTATGTTATATTGAACATCAATGAATTAAAATTGGGAAAAATTGTTGTTCAAGATCAGTCATCCGCTTCATTCTATTCGACGAAGTTCGGCGGTGACCAACGCAAACTTCCGATGTTGGAACAAGACGGAGCGGTTCGTCACTTGCTTTATTCTGGACGACACGTCTCCTTCCAATGAATTCTCTTTCGCCGCGCCAAGAACAGCTTGAAGAATCTGGAGAGGATCTCCATGGCTCACAAGTAGGATGCTGCATCTGTCAAGCACAGAAGGCCACACTTACCTTGAGCAATGTGAAGTAAGTAACACGGATCTTTAGTAGGGAGGAGGAAGATACCCTTCATACTCTGCTTCCAATGCCGCAAGAGCAATCCCTAAGCGAGAAACAACACCTTCAACGCTTTCTCCACCTTCAGGTGATGTAAACGGATCCTTCTCATCAAGGGCCCAAATCTCTGTATACTGTCAATCCATTTATGCATGTTATTAATTGGTATAAGAAATCATGCAAACAATTCTACCATCATTAGAAACTAAGTTTTTGGAAACAGTTCATAGATTAGAAATGCTAAAACAACAATGAACGAAGCATTTGGAGCCAAAAGTGTGCTTCAACTTTTTGAAATCTAATGTTTTGAAGATCTAAAGCGAGTTTTTGGAATGGTAATATGGTTTTCCATAGAATATTACACTTAAAATGTTGGTTATGAAGACAAAAATATCAATAACACACAAACTTGTAGCTTTTAACAATGAGATGTTAAAAACTACAACTCAGAACAAGATGAAATTTTAGCAGAGTTTTAGAGAAGACAATTGATCATTGGTCTTTTTCCAACAAGCTTTGTATCAAAGACTAACTATATTTGTTATGCTGGTATGAAAATACAATCATTAAGTCAAATCTAAATTATGAAAATCTTGCTTTGCTTATTTATCTTTTTAAGATTTTTTGAAACACAATGTCATATGATTGGAGTATCATAAACACACAAGATTTTAAAGATTCACTTCCACTAAAAAATGTTATTTCTAAATTTGAGAATAATAGTGTTAATGAGCAAACAAAAGGATTAATTGCAAGGAAAACTTACTGAAAAGAACTCCAATATTCACCTCACTAGAAATAAGTTTCACAAATAACATAAAAGTATAACTTGTCTTTAATGTAAGAAAAATTGACATGATGCAGATTACGAAACTTCAAGGTCGAAAAAGTAACAAGTTAAAACAACTATGACAAATCAAAAAACACGGTCTATTTTTTGAATCAATAATATGATTAGAATTTTAGTTAATGTTAATTATATTAAAGATCTAAGAAGGAATCTTGTATCTTTTAAATATTCTTTGTCATACAACTTTTTTGAGAAATGCCAAGCTCCTTCAAGTTCTCAAAAGTACATTTGTGGCAATAAAAGCTCGAAGAGTTGATCAACTTTGTGTTGTAAGGTGCAACTATGAAGGAAAACATTTTAATTTCATCAACTTTTGCAATTTTCAAGAGTCATGTTTTGAGGAAAAACAAAGTTTTAATGTACAATTAGAATGAAAAGCATTGTGTGTTAAATCTAGATATAGTATGTCAATCTTAGTGTCAAATCACAACAAAGTAATATTTTGAGTGGAGCTTTACAAGCTTGACAGCTGGTTGGAAAGGAGAAATAAAAAGAATGATATACTTTATATAGTCACAATATTAAACCAAGGAAAAGAATTGTTGAGATTTAACTCAATAATAATTTTGTTTAATGTTTAAGTTAAAAATATTGTTTACATAAAGAAAACAAACTTTAATATTTGCATTTATGAATTCTAGATTATTACAACAAAAATAGTAATCTAATATATCTTTTAGTAAATATATCTTTAAATTATTCATGACTTTTTATATCTACATAAAGAATGCTACTAAAAATCTTTCATAAAAACAATTTGGTAAAAGTTATTGCTTGCCATTTTTGCTAACATAAAGTTGTCTTGGTATTTGGGGAGTTATCTTAGTATCATGATTGGATGCTAGTGATCTTCATCTATGATATAGAAGTTGTGATTTTTGGCACATCTTCTGTTTTGATCTCTTCTTTCTTTCTTGAATCTTTTTGTTTTGTTAAAAAGTTAGATAGTCCTTTGAGTTGAGATTTTCAATGCATATAAGGATTTGAAAAAGAGTGTTTTGTGTATTAAATATTATATACTAATATTATGGTTTCTTTGATTAATGAAATGTCCCCACTATTATGGAAGTGGGCCAAACTTGTCCATTGTCACATCTGATTCATTTGGTGCTTTTGCACAAATGCTCCATGCATTGCAACATGTGGATTAGGGTTGATGATTTCATTGAAATCAAGTGATATATGTAATTTGTGACTCTCATATTAGCTTTGGTGATCTCATGAAGTGTCGTCAAGTGATTTGATTAACTCTTCATATGTATGATACGAAGATGGCTTTGGTAATCTTTCAAGGAGCTAACTATCTTCATTTGAGTGACCATGTATAGCTATGTTGTTTGCAATCCATGGTGCAATGATTAGTGTAATCCATAAGAAATGCATAATGCTTATTGGATCACATTGACATCCTTGATGTTTGATAGAACACTCAACTCAGTTAATAAATTTCAAAGCAAGAAAAGTAAATGATAAAAGAAACATATGAGACTATTACTTGAGAGGGGATTCTTGAGTACAAGTGATATTAAGGTTTAGTCCCACATTACAAGCTAAGGATGATACTTAATACAAATCATTTTGATCATTTATGAAAGTGACACCCCTAAGATTTGCTTGTTTAGGCCTAATTGACATTTGACAATCTTAGTTGCATCTTTTCTAAACTTAGTTACTAAAATTATTTTCATTTTTTGAACTTAGTGTTTTGTTTACGTGCCATTATTAGTCTTGTATGCATAAGTTATTAAGAGGGGACTCTAATCGTCAAGTTGTACAATAAGTCCTAATCTCAGAGGGTCATAAACATTCATATGCAAACCTATTTGTTCAATGACATGCCAACTTGGGCACTAACATACACAAATTAAGCACCAATGTACCCAACTACATCTTAACATGTTTAATTACATGAATTTCAAAGCAACTGAGAGGAATTGATTACAATTAGGTTTGTTTTAGCTTGGTTAGCTATGACCATGGTGCATTGTCTTGCATGCAACCCATGTCAAGAACGCAAACAATGAGCTCTCGTAAAGTGCCAAACATTCATGCATAAGATGCACATTGATTGTAAAAAATTAGAAATGGGAAATTTGGGGCGCCTTTTTGATGTACCATTTTAGCACAAATTTGGGAATTTTGTTCATGACAATATCTAGAAAACTCTAAATAGAGAGATTGGTTACTTGAGAGTTATGGCATGGTTGGTGTAGTCCACAATTGCGAGTAAGAGTTGTTGTCTATCGTTGATGAGGCTGATCTTGAGTTTGTTGTTATGAGCCATTGTACCATCATTTTCGCACATGTATCTTCAATTGTCCTTGCATTTCTATTTACTTTGTAGTATCACATTGTTATATGTGCTTCACATAATGTTGCATTTTTTCTTGCCCTTCAATCATTGTATTCATTTACTTCAAAATAAAATTAAACTTTGTTGTTCAAAGTTTAATCTCTACATAAAATTTATTTGACCACTTATACCCGTAAATCTACTTGTAATTTTTTCTTACATGAAATCAATCATTCAATAAGAATGCATGCTCCAAAAATTTGGCATGGAACTTAATCTAGCATAGATTTTAAGGATTCATAAGAACATAACAATCCACTAACTCTACTCTCAACTCTTTATAGCTCATGTCCTAGTTGTTTTCACCATCGTGTTTTTACTTGCCATAGCATTTCCATTTGCCTTGTAGTGCTACATTCCTATATTCGCTTTGCATGGCTTTGCATTTGTTCTTACCCTTCCATTATTGTTCTCCTTTAATTCAATAAAAAAAAACCTTTGTTGACTAGAAATTTAAGCTCCACAAAAAAAATTAATTTAAGCCCTTGTGACCCTAAGTTTGATTGTATTATTTCCTTAAAGCAATCATTCATTCAACTCACATGCTAAGGTTTTATTTTCTTGAAAAGTGTTGCGGAACTTGATTTATTGAATGAGCATAATTTAACTTAAGGTAATTTCACAAACTTTATGAAACTTTGTAATACTATAGTTGATCAATCCCATAAATGTCAAAAATCTTCAAATTATGTTAATTTTTCAAATTGCATGATGAAATTAAAATAATGTGTGCATTGTATTATTATATGCATGTGTATATCATGGCAAGAAAACCTTAGCATTTAATGTTTTACATTTTATTTAAAAAAATAAATTGAGTTCCTTCTAAAAAAAGTTTTAAAGATTTATTTAGACTATAGAAAATCTTGAATTATCCCAAGCCTTACAAGCATTTTTTGGTAACTCGAGGCCTGTTCTTGTGGACTTTACATTATACAAGTATTGGAGCCTAAATAAATAATCAATATGACCACTACATATGAACTTAAACTGTTAGATTATTAGGTATCAATCTAAAGATATATTAGTATTAGCTTAACTACCCATTTGATACAACTCCAATAACACGAGTAATATTACTCTTTGTTTGCTGTAATAAACTTATTTTGTTTTATGCATTCTATGACAGTATCTTAGTGAACAATACTATTTGATTGTCAACAAGTTATATACACATAAATGGATTTGTCTTAATTATTACTTGACCATAACCCAAAAACAGGCCCTTAATTTTGAGCTTACTGTAATTAATTGATAACTACAATATGTCTAATTATGCAACTAACCTCAAAAATCATCTATAGATAAGTATTTTTTTTGTAATTATAATTTTGTTTTTTATATATAACTTCTTAGTTGCAATCTTCCTTGGCCTCATTTGGGACAGCGAAGTGGTGTAGCTCTTTTGAGCAAGAAGTATATGACTCATTTGAGTCAGGTGTTATAGAGTTTTCTAGGCATTGGTGTGCAAGTCTTTTGGGCCCAATTTTGGATGATTTGAGCTATGCCACTATGCACATTCTTTTGGTCCAAAGACTACATTTGGGTTGTTTGTCCAGGCTTCATTTAGAGTCAAACTATAAAAGCTTTGCCTACCTAAGTTAGTGAAAGAAGTGAATGAAGCCAAACCATTTGGTGGGTTGCTTCATTTTGCTCTACAAGCACTATTGCATATAGTACTTCACATAGATACCTTGCTGTAACCCATGTTACTTGTAACATTGCTTCCCAAGGAATGCCATGGATACTAGTCTTAGCAAATTAGCTTCTAGGATTTCAGCTATATAAACCTTCCAATAATGCAAGAACCCATCAAGCTAGACCCATGTTTGGCTAAGTTAATAACAGGTTTCAGCCAAATCTCACATAAACCCAAATAATTTTGGCTCATGATCAATTCTTTCTCTTTCCTTAAAGTTACTTCTAAAGTTTTATCAAGTTTGAAAATGCAAACTAACACCCAAAGTGCTCCCACTGGTCATTTTTATGATTCCATTCATTGAGAGATGCTTAAGAAATCCCAAATTGAACAAACACCCAAGAATTTAGAATAAGTGTTTTCTTTGATGTCTTATTTGGACAAGCTCTCATAAACAAATTCTTGCTCAATTATCTCATTACTTTGGCAATTAAAAAAGCAATTTGCAGATCTCTACCTCTAATTGATCAACATTTTGCTCGATTTTTGCATGGTTAAAAAAGTACTACTCAACACTAAATGTATTAGCTACCTATGTTGTGCTTACCTTATCATGTGAAAGTAGCTCAAATTTTGCTCCAAAGAAGCGCTCCCTAAGTTCTGTCATTGCCTGTTAAAATAAGACCCCCATATTAGCATAGCTAATCATCATCACAACAAAAATATTCTGCATAAACAATTTTATCCCATGCATATTATTTGAAAACCAAAACATGTATTCACCATAATACAACTTAACGTACAAAAAATGCCACCCAACTTGACCAAGTAAAGCCAACCTAGAGAACCAAAACTTAAGAATTGGGTTTGTCATCTGAGTGAACCTTTCTGGTTATCATGTTGAATTGTATGTGAAGCTACAAACAAAGGAAGTGTAGGAGCAAAAATTTCCTAAACGGAGGAAACAGGTAAATCTCCAAAACTACAAGGAAAAGAAGCATAGGTAGCACTGCATATATGGGACAATTAAAACAATTAACCATATATATTTGATAACACAAAAACTAACTATATCAGGTTGATAAATTAGATTTCTTCTCCAAACAAAGAATAAGAGGATAACCAAGAAAAAATAACCACAAACCAGCTTAATTTTTCATAGAAAAGCCATGCTTGTAGAATCTTCAACCTACCTTACACTGAATGCTTGCAAATGGGATTCCCAACACATCAGCAACTATTTTAGCAGTATGACTAGTCCTTGAAAATGGAGAATAACAAATCCGAACAGTTTCTAAAGAGATATTTCTTGCCTTCAGTTCCTGCGTAGTAAAACTATTAAGAGGAAATTACATTAAATCACAAGAATACTAAGAGACAAAAAAGTGGAAGATCATACAATATCTACAGAGGAAAGTTACTTTAGAAGGGAACCATATGCTTTAGAAATAAGACATTTTATTTAGACAACTGACATCATCTTAGAAAATGGTTACATTGATGGCATTGGAGCACAAAGTGAAAAAAAAAAAAAAAAAAAAAACCCTAAGGAATATTTCAAGAGTAAGGCCTTCTATTTATATTAGATAATAAGATGCACAATGTATATTTATATTGGAGAAAAACACTTAAAAAAAGGTAAGATATCCCAATTTTTTATGGTATGTCAATTACTTGATCAAAACTCAACATATGAGTTCCAATTTTCTTAAAGATTATCAATCTAAAAAGATGAAAATTAGCTTTAACATATTTTTTATGGTCATTAAATAAAGGATCCAATGTAGATAGAACTTCATTGTTAAATGGATGATAGTTTTGGATACCAAAAACTTCAACAACTTCCAGGAGTGCTTTCGTTTGCATCGTTTCACAATTAAATGAGCAATGACCCTATATTTAGCTTCTACAGTGCTTCTAGCATTTATTGTTTTTTCTTTTTCATATCAAAAGATTATTTATCTGCAAAAATACAATAGCGACATGTATATTTGCCATCATTAACTAAGTAGCATAATTACATCTCAATAAGATGCCACATCAAGAATTTGTTTCTTTTAAAGAGAAGACCTTTCCCAAGGGTTTTCTTTATATAGTATAGAATTCTTCAAGCAATATGCCAGTGCTTACTCTTCTAACTTAATCTAAGTGCATGACAAGATTGCAATGTTTGGTAGAACGGTTTCAACTTAACTCAAAATGCAATGAAACTTTATGTGCATGTTTTTTAAAAACTAAATGCAATTAGAGAACCTATAAAGTACTAAGCTTTATGATATTATGGAAACCTACTCAAAATAATAAGCAGAATGACTGCAATCAACTCTTAAGCACCCACAAAAGTTAATTAAAGTTCTTAAGAAGCAATTTCGAGTTGATTTCACGTATCATAATTATAACAATGAGAGAGTTGGAAAACCAAATTCAACAATTAAATGAAATGCAACATATAAAACAAAACACTACACAAAACAAAAGTTAAATACTAGAAACAGGCATATAAACATTTGTTTACAAGTCAATAGCAACTGTTTTTTGGCTTTATTCTTTTTTTGAAGGCTTGAAGGGCATGCAGGAGAAAAAAAAAATCAAGAAAACTAGCAAAGGTTGTTACTAAAGTAGAGTTTTACAAGGCAACAAAAAGCATCAACCATATAAACCTTCACATTTGTGCAGTACACTAGTCTTCCAAACATGAACAACATAGCAAAATACATGGTGACAAAACTCAACCAATCAAAGCCTAGTCTACAGATCAAATAAAGAAAATTGGTAAGCGGCAATGCAAAGAAGCATATTTTCTCTAGAACACCTCTTCCATCCTTAATCTTGTTTATAACATAATTCACTCTCATCTTTTGAATTAACAAACAATCAAAAGAACTTTGTCATTTTCATCAATGTTTTGAAGTTCTCCTCAGTGTTACAAAAAACGAACCAAACCAAAAGATGGGCCAACCAAGTACAAATCGGCTGATGAGTCTAATTGGTGCCAAACTTAGAACTGTTGGTAAACCGGAAAAACTAAATAGAACAACGCGGACCAAATGAACCAATTAATCCAGAAAAAAAAAATTCAGGTGTAATTGACAAAAAATTCAAAAAGAAATATATTCTTAAATGTAATTATTCAATATAAAATTGATTAGGTCAATAATATTTTATTTAAGATATAAAATTTGTGTTACACTACATTTCAATGGTAGTTTACAACATATTTATCAAAAACCCATATATTATTTGTAAATAATTCCTTTTTTAAATTATTTAAATGTCAGTAAAGATGATTTCAACTCTCAAGAATTAGAAGGTACTATGCATATTTAAAGGAATAAGCACAACATTACATTGAAGGAAAAATTGATAAAAAAGAAACCAAAACAAATGAGAAGTAAAAAAGAACAATCTTTTTGCTTTCAATGGTGGAAGGACACATTCACATCCTCAACCAGAACCTCCAACAAAAGTTTTTGTAACTAACAAATTGTTCAGCCCACTTTTACATGAGAGATGTCATGTTATCAAGAGCCTCATCTCAAGCAAATTAGGAAAGAAGGCAATATTTATTATCTCATGCAAGTGAGAAGAAGACTAAAAAAGTCACATTTAATCTTCAACACAGGATTAGTGTCAAAGCAGAATATTACTGCATAACCTAAATTCTATCTATAATGATTATTTCTAAAAAACTCCAACTTTTTAGTTTCCTGGTTTTAATTTAAACCAATTGTGATTCATGAATTGCCGATACTCCTGTTACCACGGTGTTCAATAGACAAATTCTTTCAAGGTAAAAGATAACAAAACTATACAAACATTGCCATCATAATCCCTACTCCAGTGATCAGATATCCCTGGAAAATATTACCTTATCAAACAACTGACCTGCCAATTTGGCTTGCTGTATACCATCAAGCGCTAGTCCAAACTCCTCAAGCGTGCCATTTTCCTACAAAGATTTGCTCCTGTTTTTCAAAATATTACTTCACTTTTCAGAGGAAAAGAACAAGAAAAAAAAAAAGCCAAAGCAATGCCTAAGAAGATCTCTGTTATGCACAAATACAACATAACTTGCAGATCTTCGATGATAGATGAAACCAAATTAATAAGCACATTTTGAAGAACATCATGCGCTTAAAAAAGTTAACCCTTCCCAATACTCGATGCCCCTTATTTATAGAAGTAGATTGGCCGAAATTGCCGTTGCTTTCAGTTTAATCCGAGAGAGAGAAAGAGAGAGAGGACCATTGAAGAGACGATGAGACCCTTCTCGTTGGGAATGCTCTTGCCGTGCCTCAGGATCCAATAGCTGTTGCGAAGAAACTGAGGCGCCTCGCCCATCTCCGCAACCAAACCAGATGAGCACAAAGAGAAGAAACCTACAACTATTGATAGCACCACAGCCCTCCAACGGAGGAAATCAGTGCTTTTAGAAATTTCCAAAAAAATAAAAAGTTATTTTTAATTTTTATTAAATATCGACATTTTATAACGACGGAATTAAAGTTAATTAATCAATTAAAAATTAAAAAAAATATTAAATATTTAAATTAAAAAAATAGACTTTAACCATGCCATTACCACATTGCCTGGATCACATAGGACAAGGTTGAATTTAATAATTAATTAAATTATTTAAATTAATTTTTAATTAGTCGATTAGATTAAATTGGCAAAATAATTACTAAAACATATAATTTATTTGAATTAATTTGGTGATCTTGCTTTTAAAGCCCCCGTTCACATTGCATTTCTAGCGTTCCTCTTGATTCACTGTTTTTCCCCCGTCCTTTGTCTTCTCTTCTTGCCGTCGTCTCGGTTCTGCCCTTATTGTTGTTGTCTGTCGACGATGGAACTTCTCTTCGAGGAAAATGGAGTGTCGCGTGTAAGGAGTATTCAAGGACGGTGAAGTGTTATGAGCTAGGCAATATGAAAAAGCATTGCGACTTTGTTCATCGTCACTGGAAGAAAAAAGGGGCCTCTTTCAGTCTCACAGGCCTCATGTTCAAAACCAATCATGGTCAGTTTCTACATGGTTAACTTAATCGTTGTCATTTTCTCTATGACATCCAGTTGTTAGTCTGTTTTTTCATTTCCTAACATCTGTTTTCTATTTCTTTTGTTTTGCGAGTATTTCAAGAACATCAAGATGATGGTCATTGTTTACTTCTTTTGTTTTGAATAGAGTACTTCAAGAAGCTCAGCAATCTTTCTTGATGATACTGGACACGATTCTTGTTTTCTCTTTCTATTACTATGCAAGAAGTACTTCAAAAACATCAGCAATACTGGATGTCGGTTCTTGTCTTGTTTTTCCTTTGTTTTACAATAAATACTTTAAGAACCTCAGCAATCTTTCTTGATGATACGGGATGTCGATTTTGGCTTTTTCCTTCTTTTGTTTTACAAGGAGGAGTTCAAGAATCTTAGCAATCTTTCTTAATGATCCTGTATGTCGGTTCTTATTTTTTATTTCTTTTGATTTGCAAAGAGAACTTCAAGAACCTTAATAGCCTTTCTTGATGATCCTGGATTCTAGTTTGTTTGCACTTCAAGAACCTAAACAATCTTTCTTGATTGTCTTACAATGCATGTTCTTGTTTTCTCATTCTGTTGTTTTGTGAGTACATCAAAAACATTAGCAATCTTTCTTGATGTTCTTAGATACGTGTTATTATTATTATTATTTTTTTTTTTTTTTTTTTTGCTTTGCAAGGATTACTTCAAGAAGCTTAGCAACCTTATCTTGATGATCCTGGTTCTCGGTTCTTATTTTCTCTTTCTTCTGTTTTGCAATGATTATTTTAAGTACCTAAGCAATGTTTCTTGATGATCTTTAATGTCAGTTCTTGTTTTCTCTTTTAATTTTGTTAGTAGTTGTCAAGCCCCCACCTAAAATAATACCGTTATATCACAAAATTAACATCAGAGTCACCAAATACATCATCTAAGTGAGGACAAATAACAAAACCCAAGGTGAGGATCCGACGGTGAGACAAACACCAACTCCCAAAATCCAAAGTATATATATAAAGGCATGTTTTAAACATTTAATTCCACCAAAACTTTCCCTCTCTCACACATTTCTTGAAAATGGCTCTTCTGTAGCAGCACTATTCTCATCTCTCGGTGCAGTGGTTTCATGACCTGTGATGTAAGCACTAAATGAGATTTACAAATTTCAGTAGATAAATCCACATAGTTAATCCAATATAAATGAAAATACATACCATGAATAGCACAGATGAATCATATGTATAAAGATAAAACCATACCAGATGTCATATATATAAGATAATACTAAATGAGACAACCATAAAGAAATGCCAGTTCCTTATATAGTATGTTATTACCGAGTCCAATTCCCTTTGACGCATTATCCTCTGAATCCAATAAAGCAAATGACCTCCAACCGGCATCCAACCAAGCATATAATACTAGGCAGATATCTGACCCGAAGATCGATACCCTGCGATCCAACACGCTGGGCCTAGTGCCACCAGGCAGGTATGGTACCATACCCTGCGATCCAACACGCTGGGCCTGGTGTAGTCATCATGGAGTCATAGCACATAACACTAGGCAGATATCTGATCCAAAGATCGATACCCTGCGATCCAACACGCTGGGCCTAGTGGTGAAGATAATGTTCTCTGGGAATCCCATTTTTATTTGCTACCATTTCAATCATAATTCCAAACAATTATGCCATATCAAAAGACATTTCTTTCCATATTGTTTATTCATTTTTATTTCATTATCATATCATATTATTTCTTCCTTTTCAGTTTTCATGCAAATGCATAAGTAATCCATATTATACTATTTTTTCCTTTTTATGCCATAAACATATGCAACAATCAAAATTCTATAACAGTAAGAAAAGTATATAAAAACATCTGATATTGTGTTACATCACAGGGTTAGGAATTTATCTACCTCGATTTGTTGTACCAAATTTTCTTGTCAACTTCTAATTGGTTTTCTTGATGTCCTACAAGGCCATAGTGCAAACATAATCAAGTTAAAATATGCTTATTTGCCAAAAGTTGCTTTCTAAAATTATTCCCAAATAGTTAAAAATTCTGCTTTCTAAAAGCTTTCCCAAACAGCCAAAAATCCTAAACAGCCAAAAATCCAACTTCCTAAAAGCTTTCCCAAACAGCTTTCCAAAATAAATCCCAAAATTGGCTTACGCGGGCGTTGGACCGCCCGCGCCGAAAAGCTTTCTAAAAGCTATTTCCAAACATGAAAAATCCAAATTCTTAATTTCCACTATTTGTTTCTCGCTGGTTTTCACGTCGCGTGGACCGGCCGCACCCAGCGCACCCGGTTCAGCGACGCGACACGGTCCAAAGCCTGGACCGGTTCATGCTATATATATATATATATATATATATATATATATATATATATATATATATATTATTTTTTTTATTTTTTTTTCTCTCTCTCTCTCCTGTACGTCCGGCGAAACCGAACCCTTTCGCCGGCGCTGAATCGGCCGTTTCACGCGCTGAGTCGGTCGAATCCAGCTCCGCCTCCACCATCTCGGTCTCCCCCGCTCACCGGAAAGCTTTACACAACCCCGACGACAAAGAAATTATTTCTTACCTTATGGAAACCTTCGCCGGTCGTCACTGTCGCATACCGGAACTTACGGAAATCCTCGTCAGTCGTCACAGTCGCGTGCCAATGCTCACGGAATTCCTCGTTGGATGTTACTATAGCGTGCCGAAACTTCTCTAAGCTGTTCTCCGAAATTTCGCCGTCGCACTCCAGCAACCTCTTCGCCGCCGTTTTTCTTAGAAGTGCTTTTCCAAACGCACCTGGGTCGGCTTTTATAAACGCAGTCAAAACCGATAAGCCCTCGGTTCGTGAACCACCTTTTTTGCAGAAAACCCCTTCTAAATTTGGTATTTGCAAATATATCATCCGCCAAATCGAATTGAACTAAGCCGACATTTAAAAATTACAAATCTATCATCAACATTACAAATTTATCTCAAATCTTTAAAAATTCATAATTTATTCATTAGAGCTCCAAAAATTACAAATTAAACATCATTAAACTCGTCTCAAAGCGCTCTTTCTAAAAAATATAATAAATAAAATAAAGAAAACTAAGGCTGTTATAGTAATACTTCAAAACATCATCAATCTTTCTTAATGATCCCGAATGGTTGTTCTTGTTTCTCTTTCTTTTTGTTTTGCAAAGTGTACTCCATGAACCTTAGCAATCTCTCAATTATCTTGGATCTCAGTTCGTTGTTTCTTTTTCTTTTGTTATGCAATGAGTATTCAAGAATCTTAGCAATCTTTCTTCGTGATCTTGGATGCTAGTTCTTATTTTTTTTTTCTTTTATTTTGCAAGCAGCATTTCAACAACCTCAGCAATTTTTGTTGATGATTCTAATTGTTAGCCAATATTTTCTCTTTCTTTTCTTTTTGAAGGAGTAATTCAGGAATCTTAACAATCTTTCTTGATGATCATGGATATAACTTTTTTTTTTCTTTTTTTTTTTTTTTGCAATGATTACTTCAACAATCTTAGCAATCCTTTTTGATGATCATGGATTCCATAGTTTCGTCATATATTACATCAGAATCTTCTTTTCTTGATTCAATAAATGTATTATATATTATATATATATATTAATAAATTTTCAAAAAGCTTAGCAGATAAATTGTATAAGATAATATCAAATAAAAAATATATAACATAAATAATTAATATAAAAATATTTTGATGATGATAAAATCATCATAATTATAATTAAAATATAATTTTCGAAACAAAGGTTTTGTTTGTTAAAAAAATTTATTTTTTTAATAATTATTATACATCTAATTTATTTTTAAAAAAAATTGAAAAGTAATTTAATGTTCATACAATGGTTAATATAGAATTAATTATATGAAAATAAAATAAAAAAACTCAATGTGGGCTAATTTCTGAAATGAATCCTAATCTCACATTAGGTTTTAAATAATTTAGAAACGTGATTGCTAAACTAACATCAATAAAGCGTATCTAACTCACCCAATTTTGTATTGATACGAACACTACTGAGCCGTTTAGAGATGTGCAAATGGCGAGTGATATCACCGGTAGGTGACGCAGTTATATTAATTTGCGTACATCATCTTGTTAATTGCTATGACCTGGGAATGGACATGGCTGCGGTAAGCTAACCTATTGGGAAGCGCAGACTTCATCTGCGACAGGAAGGGGAGGGGAGGCGGAGGGGAAGAGGGAGAGGAGAAGGATGGGTCTGCTATCGAACAGAGTGGAGAGGTCGGAGATCAAGGCCGGAGACCACATCTATACTTGGAGAGCCTTCTACACCTACTCCCACCATGGTTAGTTCCCCATCCACTGATCCCCATTGCTTTCAGATTGGGGATTTCGGTTTTTCTCCGATTGTTATAGTGCTCGTCCCCCCTCGTTTCCTTTCTTTTTGCGCCTAGAAATGCTTGAATCTGCGCAGGGATTTTTTCTAGGCGCGAATTTCGAAGTTGCCAAGTAGGGGAGATTGGCCTTCAGCAGAACAGGGAGATCGATTCGCTGATCGGATAATTTGGTAGTCGCTGAATTTCATGAACCTTGATGGCAAGATTGCAAGATGATTTTTTTTTTTTTTTTTCTTTTGAAAATTTTCACCATTCATGGAATTTTTCCGCGTGCATTTGCTGGATTCCGTTTTCGTAGCTTGCGTGATGCTCGGAGGACAGCCTTTGTTCCTAAGAAACTTAGCTTCTTTTCTTAACTTGGATCGAAAACTCTATCTTAATTGTTCTTTGCGTTGTTCTCATTGATGGATTTAATTTTATGGCTTGCATTGTTTGGAAAAAAAAATCGACTGATTAAATTGGTTGAAGTAGTTCATCTGTTTGGTTTTTGGCAAAGCAGCGTGGTTCATAGACAATCAACATAGCAGTGATTCATTGTACCTTCCCTTCTTCTTTCTCTTTTGTAAACGATTGCGACTAATTCATTTGTGCATCTTCTTCCATCAATAATCTTGATTTATTTGTGAAGTCTACATAATGCTGTTTTCTTTTTCTTTATGATGTCCACTGCTTTATAACTTAACATGTGTTAGCTTATATTACTATACGTATCAATTCCTTTTCCATGCTTTGTTGAAATCTTTTGTTTTTTCAGCATGTGGATCTGTAATGAGACCATGTGCCATGCTTTGGAGTTTCTGCCATTTGCATCTCATCTTCTCTTCGCATCCCCTTTAGAACATCAATTGATTGTATTATTCTAATTGATACTCATCACGTGGAATCATATCTTGCCATGGTTAAGCTCACTTGGTTTGGCCTTTCACACTTCATTTACTTGTAGGGATCTATGTTGGGGGTCATAAGGTAGTTCACTTCACCAGGAAAAAAGAAACATCTGCAAGTACTGATTCATCGTCCATCTCTACCTCAAAACCCGAACTTCTGTCAACCTGTCCCACCTTTCCAGACTGTGGCTTCCAGCATCGCAACAGCGGCGTCATACTGTCATGCCTGGACTGCTTCCTGGACAAAGGATCTCTCTATTCCTTCGAATACGGCGTGCCATCGTCCGTGTTTCTGTCCAGAGTTCGCGGCGGCACGTGCACGACGGCCAACTCCGACCCACCGGAGACGGTCATCCATCGAGCAATGTACCTGCTGCAGAATGGTTTCGGAAACTACGACCTGTTTGAGAACAACTGCGAGGACTTCACTCTATATTGCAAGACCGGTCTCCTCCCCATCGACGATCAGGGCGTGGGACGCAGCGGGCAGGCTTCTTCGGCCATCGGCATTCCTTTGGCGGCCATTCTTTCCAGCCCTTTTAAGTTGCTAATGGCGGGGCCGGTGGGGATGGCGACCATCACGGCTGGGATGTACTGTGCTGGAAGATATGTTACCGACATAGGAGTTAGGAGAGATGTGGTGAAGATTGCCGTGGAGGACTTGTCTGTTAATATGGGTTGGACTGAGGATGAGCAATCTTCCATTTCTGCTGCTTTTGAGCAGAAAACTTAGACATGAATGTGTCAGGATTCACCGAACTGGTTTACTTGTTGATGGGTTGCAGTGTTCTAGTTGTTAAGCAATGGTGAATGATCTCTATCTGAGTTCCTGCCTTCTCCCACATGGGGGAATTGTAGTTAAACAAGAGAGGTAAATTTAATAAGGTTGTTTGTGGGGTACTATGTTTTATGTATTGAATTGTTATTTGCTAGATTTCTACTTTATCCATCCATCAAAGGCAGCTGTAAAGCTTCTAAGTTATTGTTAACTGCTTGAATTTATTGCAATATGTAAAGCATTAGTACTCACCTTTTTCTTTATATTGTTCTTTTAACTTATTGATTGTATATTTGGGTGTAGAAAAGTTATTGTTCTTTATCATGGTGTTCTCAAGACGATGGTATCGAATAAAACTCCCCTTAATAAAGATGCTAGAGATCGATATAGCCTCGAGGAAGGACTGCTCGAGGGAAGATCTCTTGAGAAATCTGATAGTTGATGGTGTTGAGAATTCACTATTTTTTATGCATAGATGAGACTATGGCAAGTTTTTCTTTTTTTTTTTGTCTTTGGGGATACTTGTTTATGATAGTCTTAAGGGCAAAACTCTTGATAGATTTGATTGTTATGTTCTAAGAGATATTATTTTAGGTTATGTTAATTGAATTTTTTGTTATATCTATGAATGTTGAATTATTTTCTCCTTAATAGTAGGAGCCTAATGTGTTAGTACATGTAGATCTATTTGAACCTCAAAAGCATAGAAATAAATCTAAATAAAAGGAAAACAAATGTTAAATCTATAAATCTCTTATTTTTTATATCTTAGCTTTAGAGAACCGTTGCAAAGAAGAGAGAGTGGTAGTTTTAAGTTTAAAGTATATTTTTTGTCGAAATTTCTTAGAACACAACTTTGTTTCACACGTGTTATTTTTGTTTTCTCTCATCAATGGTATATCCCTTTAAGTTATTCAACATAGCATTACAAATCAAGCGATAGTATAGCATATCGTTCTTTAACATAGCATTACGAATCAAGCGATGGTATAGCATATCGTTCTTTTTTTTAGAGGGTATGTATAGCCAGTTTAAAAAGTTGAAAGATCATAAAGATTTAAAATCATAATAACAATAATTAGATTAAGAAAGGCAATAGAAGGATTATTATGGTTGAAAATATGGGTTGGGTTGTTTTTATAAGTATAACAATCATGGCTTAGCGATTGTTGGAGATATAAGAATCATGATGTTAAGGATAGCTAGGAAGAGACGATAGAGAAGGGATACCTAAAGAAATACTAGTGAGTATATAATTCATAAGATATTTTCTTTGAGGATTATTTTAGTAACTAAGATCCCAAAAGGAAAGATCAAAAGCATTTATTAGAACTTTTTGTCACAAACTTGATAGTCATAGAAAACTTAATGCAATAACTAATTTTGTTGTGTAAAACCTAAAGGGAAGGTTAGAACCTTATCTGAGTTATTTTTGTGATGGATTTAGCTGTCACAAAGAACCTCCTACAAGAGATCGCTTTCTCCAATGGTTGATTTCATCGAGGAAGACCCTAAAAAGGAAGACTTAGAACCTCCCTTAGGGTTTTCTATGTTGGACTTAGCTATCTCAAAAACATTTTAGAAGGGATTTTTTCTTTGACAACTATATCATAGAATAATCCAAAAGGGAAACTTTAGAACCTTTCTTGGAGTTTTTTTGTTTTAGATTTGACCATCATAGAAAATCTGTAATATGGGGTTATTTTTTGTTAGTTCAATTATAAAAAACCCTAAAAAGGAAGCCTTAGAACCCCATATACATTTTTTATAACAAATCTAGCTATCTTAAAAAATCTCCCACAAAGGGGTGTTTAATGTGATGGCTAGGTTTTATGCAATCGACTAAATTGTCATGGAAAAATTGTCATAAGGGGTGTTTTTGCAATAACTAGTTTTGCATTAGAAAACTTTAAAGAATTTAGCCATTTCAAAAATATAAAACTCGTTTGAGTCATTTTCTATTGCAAACAATTCTTGAAGGAAAGTGTAGAAGGTTTCTTTTGGTTTTTTAAAACAAACTTAATGATTATGGAAATTTGTATTAATCACTATAGTGGAAACTCTATTACTTGAACTTTCTGTGATAGATTAAATCGTTGTGGACTCGCTCGCCTCGTGAATAAAAGTTGTGTTGTTGCATTAGGAGCTTTGGATTTGCAATTTCCTTCGTCGCCTAGGCATTTTTTGCCTCTTGAAGGCAAGCCTTGTAGCCTTCTTGATATATTGGAAGTTGCATGTGAACTTACATAGAGCGTTCTAGTAAGAGTTAGGTGACCCTCAATAATAGATGCAATGTCAAATGGATGATCGTACTTGTTCTGCTAAAATTGGAAAAAAAATCTTGAAACCACAACTACTTCCATTTTTGCTTTTTCTCCATCTAAATCCGAATAAATTGACATTTTCTTCAAGGTTGATTAGGCAGGAATATTTCCAGAGAGCTAGAAGATAAAAAAAAAAAGTTATCTTTGAAATGAAATGAAATGTCTATATAAGAAAATCTCATTATAAACGCAATTTTCCCTCAACCTCGACTCTTGGTCTTGGGTCTTTCTCAACTAACTCACTCTTAATGACGGAGTTCAAGTTAAACCCTTTGCAATTCAACATGAGGTAAGACATAACTATAGTTGATGTCTAAAATAAATATGCTCGACAAAGTATTGAACAATGCTTTTCATCGAAACTTGTTTTGAAAACTTGAAAATATGATATTTGAAAGAGATGAGCACTAAAAGTGTAAGAAGGTGATCAAACTGATTGCATCAATGGTTTAAAATAGAGTAAGCACTTAGGATGCTTAACAGGTGCTTGTGATTTTAAAAATTTCTCTCAAATTATGATACACTTCATTTATCATGATTAAATTTGATGATCTCCACAAAGATTGGACATAGTATCTCTTAAATTGGAAGCTTTAAATCTTAACATTACCCAATTGGCTTTTAAATTTAAATTCTCAATATATTTAGTTTCTTTATTGTGATTTAGAATATAATCATGAGAACCTTTTTTGAGAGCAATATGTAATGACAACATGTTTTTTTTATGTATTTTCGATGAGTTTTAATAATAATGTTTTTGAATGTTGTTAACTATTGTCAAATAAACAATGCTCAAAGCTACATTTAATCCTTGGACTAAAAGGTAGATTTATAAATGACAAATTGTATGTTCAATAATCTAAAAATATTTCAAAAACATTTCATGCAAAAACTCAATGGTGAATTAACAATGTGCTTAAATGCTTGGATGAAACATTGAAGAGAACTCCAATATTATTTGTAGGCTAGAAAATTACATTGCTAACAAATTAGATGAATGCTTAGAGGAGGCACTCTTTGTTATCTTTTTTTTTTTTTGATAGTTCATCTTTAGCATCACTATTCTTAAGCTTGACTAACTTAATAGTTTGATTACAAGTTGCATTGAGAAAATTCTAAAATAAATGTGTATTATTATAGTATTTCATGACACTTTTCTAAAAAATTGAAGTGCCTCAAAGTTTTATAGACCTTGTTTTTCTTATTGTTTTACTTGTCAACCACTCCATGTTTTTCCTCTGAAAATCTTCACATTGATGGTCAGGCTTTTAAGGAGCAATTACTTGGCTTTATACCATACCTCTGATTAAGAATATCAACTATCATTGTGTCTTAAATTCTAATGAAAGGAAACAATCTCTTTTTTAATTGTATGTTGGCTTTTGCTTGATGCCTCTTAACCTCATTCAATCTCTTAATGTGTGTTTTAAGATTGACAATTTGGGTCTGAAGATCATTCTTCAACTTTTCTCCATTCTCTTAAAAGTTACTCTTCTCTTGAGCAATAGAATGACTTTGTGATACAATTAGGAAAATTCCAACCATTACATTGATTAATTGACCATTTTCTCTTATCACCATTTTCCAAAACAACACTTAGCAATTCATACCATGACGACCCTTTGTACATCTTCACATAATTAGTACATGCTCATTCAAAATGGTGCACCACGCTCCTCTGGGGCTCCTTCCTCCTTGGTTAAGGTGCAATACATTCTTTGAGTTATGGTTTTTCTTCTCTAGATAAGCTTTGCGAAATAAGTACATTTTCACACTTTTGTCATATATAGGTCAATCCCAATGATAATATCTAAGAAAATTTTTTTTCTCATTCTTATTATGATTTAGACTATATTTTTCATTTCTTACTATAATATCATCATCTAACTTTATAATAACATCAATATATTTAAAAAAATGATAGATACATACATAAATACATGAATATACCTAACTAGGAATAATTTTTGAGAAATAATTGAAATACAAAAGTGATAATTGCATTATATAATAAAATTCACATTTTTCCTTTTTCTTTTTTTTTTACAAACTTTATATATCCTTCTAAAACCTAATCACACAATGGCATTTATCGCATTGAATTGTTATGTTAAGTTTATTTTTATTAATAATATAAATTTATAAAATATTTTGAAGAACAATTTTTCCATATGAAACAATTTGTTAAAGTGATGTTGTGAAAATATTTTTAAAAAGATAATTAATACAAATAGAGATTAATTATCTTGTCTCAATGATATTAAAAATATAATAATTTTACACAAAAAATTTAATGTGAATTGCTTTTTAAAATATTTTTTAATGATTTCTTGTAGCACTAAGAATATTTAAATGAGTAAATATAAAATATTTTTATATTAATAAAACGTTTTTTTCTTCATAAATTTTATTTTTTTTTTAAAGAAACCCCAAATAATTTTTATTTCTTGAAATAATTTGAAGAAATATTCGAGCTCTGGTTCCTGGAGGAATATTAGGTGGCCCCCAATAACGTACAAATAAACGGCAGTTAACTGCAGACGCTGACACGTCAGAATTAAATATTATTATAAAATTGTCCTCAAGGCTTTTAATTTATTTCAGGGTATTTTTTTCCATAAATTGTTGTATAAAATATTTATTTTTATTTATCTTTTCATTTACGGTTCTGATTGAAATTAAAGAAAACCCTGAAAAGCCATAAAAAAACCACTACCTGATATTTATTACTTAATAAAAAAAATTCAATAGATTTTATAGTTTTAAAATAAAATAAAAAAGTATTTTTAAAATTATTTAACAAAAAAATCCTATTTTGTTCTTGCTTGTAAATTGGACACATTATTTTATGCATAATTATCGATTTTATCTATTTTATCTTACCATTAATTGTATGTTAAGAACAATTTTTAAGCTTAATATGATTTTAGTTGAAATAATGACATAATCAAATATATTGTAATGTATAAAAGTATGGCATGTAAGGTTAACATAATCGAGTGAATTTATTTGGTGATTATTATTAATGGCAAGTTTGGGGAAAAAAAATTATTTGTGGAAGCATGGTCGAAAAGAATATTATTACATTTGGAGATAATTAAACTTATGTGATCATTTTTGGTTTTGGTGGTATTCAAATACATAAGGTATAATATCTAATCATTTAATTATTTCAATAATTATATCATAATTTTTTTTAACAAAGAATTGTCAATAATTAAAAATAATGCAAGAGCTCAATGTGTAATGTATGCAATTTCACTAAAACTTCTCTTATCAGTAGGTTGGCATCGCATTAAGTTATAACATGTTAAGCTCAGAGCATTACTATGTCTCTTAATAAGCATAATTATGTTGTTTATCATATTAGTATACAAAAGCCCAAAACTAGTAGACTTGACTTTTGTTGTGATTGAGTTTTGTTTAATCTTTTATGGTGAAAATCTTTCGATCCTAGAGTATGACAATGAGGATTGCAGAGCACAAAAACTTATGGCTTGGCACGAAAGAGTTTTTCATTTTTTTTTAGTTATAAGTTCTTCCTTGCGAACACTCATCAACATGAGACATGAAAACTCAGAGGAGAGAACAAGGAGTTTAATGTGACAAATGTTTTGCTTAACCCTACATTATCTATATGCTTACTTCTTAATTCTTAATTTTTTTTGTGTTTTCTTAGGCATTCCAAAATTCAATTGAATCGTGCTAAACTTGTATCCATTATATCAAATATAGACCTTACTCACAACACATAGAGTCCTCATGAAATGGGTGCCACCCAAAAGAAAAATTTTCCTATATTTTCAATAGAAAAAAATTGAAAATAAAATTTAAAATATTCTAAGTTATCATCCAAAAATAATTTACTTAATTTTTATAGAAAAGAAAATAAAAACTTAAATAATTAAGAAGGAACTAAAACCAGTACACAGCTTTCTTAACAACTACATGACTGTATTCCTTCCTTTTTTTCTCTTCCAATGCTTCATTTCCAACTTTCTACTTAACTGATTTCAGTAAGGCATAACACATACCTGCTTGCTTCATTTCCTTCGTCTCTTCCTCTTAGAAACTTGTTCATAATTAACAAGAAAGTAGGAGACTTCACCATGAATAGAATACAAGAAAGACAACAAAGAAACACAGTGAGAAGGAAACAAGAGAGTGATTATAAATAGAAGACGAGCTCTTGCTCTATGTTTTTATTATAAAATTTCATACATCATTAACATAGCTAAAACCCACTTTTATTATAAAAAGCCAAGCCACATGCCAAAATAGAGAAGTGAAGAAGCTTTCAATATCCTCCCTTTCTCCTCCCATGACCTTCCTCTTCCTCCTCTTCAGCCTTCATCACAAGGCCGTTTCCATTTCCATTTCCTCCATCTGCAGCTCCAGGGACATGCTTAAAGCTTTCATAAGGAATCACAAGAAGCCTATCAGGTCCACCCTCCTGCAAGCCGTGCATGCCGTACCCCCCTTCAAAGCATGCAAAGCATGCATTAGGGTTTGGCAGGTCCCTTGCAGAAGGAGGACGAGGAGAACAAAGCATCAACGGAGGTGCAGCTGTTGCAAACAAGGGATTGAAAGATGAAGTGCTCGAGGGGGAGGTCTTGTTCTTCCTGGAACTTCCTCCAACCGGGACGTCCCTTAGAGATCCACCCTCGGTCCAATACCTTCTACATGTCTTGCAGAAGAACCTTGGCTGCCTGAGACTGTAGTTGTTGTAATAACAAAACTTGGTGTTGATGGAGTTGCACCTTGGACAGATTAGGGTTTTCTGCTGCATGCGAGGGTTGACGACTCTCCTCCCCACCTGAAGCTCTCCCCTGTTGCTCTCTAGTGCATTCACCTCTGCCATTCCCTGAACAGAGTAAAGAAACTAAGGTAAAAAAATCTTGAGATGCTTCAGACGACTCATGGGTTCTTCTTCTCTTCCAAGAGATCCACCTTTGCTATGAGTTTACAAGTATCTACCTGTCGAGGCCACTGAGCTGTGTCCATGCAGCGAGCTTGAGCTTGATCTATGTTGATCAGAGGAAGGAGGGTCGCTTCACCCTTGAGATGCAAACTAGGGCAAGGAATGCCTATGGAAGAAGGTGAGCTTTATGGACGATGATTGTTCCTTGTTCGATTCTCCTTGGAGATAGAGAGAGAAGGAGTGATACTTAGTTGGCTACATCCATATTTAACATACAATACATGTTGCAAGAAAGACTCCTGCGTTTAAGATTGGTAGTAATAGTAAGTAGCTACGTAGGCAATTGTCGGTTGCCATTGATGACGAAGTGGGAAGTACAGATCAAAGCAGAAGGACAGCAGTATTAAAAAAAAAAAAAATTGCAATGGTTAGCTTGAGATGGGTCAATAATGAAACAAACTTGAACCCATTCAACCCAAGTTAGGGTTAGTGATTCGTTTTTGTTACTTGGATTTGAAGAACTTGGTTTGAGTCAGACATGATGGTTTGGTTATGGACTTGAACCTAATTTAATAAATTCTTTGTCCAATGCTGTCTAGACCCAATCATGTCAGAGAATAGATTATATTATATAATTACATAATTTGATCCCTTTATGTCTCACTAGTTATTAGTTCTTTAGGTTTGTTTGATCCTCTTATTGAATTCTAGTTGGATAGCCTTGTTATACTTTTTATTTAAGTTTGATTAAAGTAAAAAATAATTTTAATTGTTGTAAATTAATATAATACATGCTTTCATAATAGTTATTTTAGTTATATTTATTTAGGTTACATATTAGGGTTTTATCTTACCATTTGTTTAATAAAACATATTGATTAAATAGAGTAAACAATACACATATCTTTAAATAAATTTTATACATCTTTTTGTACATGTTAAGTGTACTTTATGTACAACTTGTACATTTTAAAAATTTTTAAGATATACTTATAACATACATAATAAAGCATGTCAAATAAGTATGTCAACTATTATGAATAGTAAGAGTAGCTCATCTAAGTATATTTACATTTAAGTATTTATTTAATTTAATTTTTAAATTTTTTGTTACAGTTCAATTGCAATAATATATTGTTTTTTTAAGATGTATTTACAATATAATTACAATTATATATAATATTTATATTATACTATTTCAATAAAAATATATGTATATTAAGGTATATATTTTTTATACTATCTATAAATTTTTATACGTATCAATTGAGCAAATGTTTATTGAAATTATAAATTTTTTCTAATTTTAATTTAAGATAAATTTATAACATAAACACTAATGACTTAGTGTGTTACTTTAAGATGAGTATTCTGTAAATAAATTATAAAATTATAGTATGAGTCTATTGTAATTATATTTTAGTATGTTTTAGATGGATGATTTATGAATATGTTTTGAAATTAGTACAATTAAAATATGCCTACAAACTATAATAAAAAAAATATTATAAATACATTATTAAGTACAATTTGAGAGAAATATACCTATTGTAAACTAATATAAAGAATTACAAATATAATATGAATATGCTTTTGAATAAGTAAATTTATCATAAAATCTATGTTTTGGTTTCATATCATATAATATAATTTTCTCTATCATACTATATAATTCTAAGTAGACACAAGTTGAATAAAGAGTAAGAAAAACGATCTTTATAAAGACTTCTCGTGAACTTTTCCTACTTATCTAATCACACATTTGTACTTAGACAATCCTTAACATGCATTGGTTAGACAATTGATTAAATGTGCTTTTTAAGATTTCCAGAGAACTCGTCGTACTTGTTTGATCACACCATCATATTTTGTATGATTCTCAACAATTCTTATTGAATAAGGATTGGCGAGTTATCAACTTGTTATTCTTCTTAAACTCATTGTACTTATCCAATCAACTCAATGACCTAGTATAATCATTAGTTGACAAGCTAATATTTCTTTGCATATTAAGCCTCTAATTGCACACGTCATAGTATATAGTCTAGCAAATTGTCTTGTAGGACCATATTTTTATATTTTGATTAAAATGACACAAGATCCACTTTCACTACATTCATATGACTTATGGAGAAGAATTTGAGTAGGATCATGCCTAAACATGTGATTCTAGTTAGACAATATCAAAAAACTCCTTTTCGTCTTCAAGCTCTTCCTCTTCAATTTCCTTGATACCCAAAAAGATTCGAGCCACATTATCCCCAAATCTCCCTTTTCCTCTCCCCATGCTCTCCTTCCTACTTCCTTCACTTATTGCTCTAAGCTAAGCCAAAATGCTTGATAAAAGTGTGAGAACATCCTCTTATTAAATAAGAGACTATTCAAATATAGATTTCTTTCTTTGTTGAACTTTAAAAATTTATATAAAATTAAAGTAACATCTAAAAAGTGCAAACTATATGTTTACCAATGTGTCACATCAAAACCTTAGTAGTGGTATGCTCAAATTTTAAATCTATTTTTTTTATATTTAAACACTTTTTTAGACACACTCTCAATGATAATTGTAGGTTTCATATTAGATATTAGAAATTCAATAAATGAAACTTTATTTTAAAGAGTAAAATTAATTAAGTGGGTTCTTAAAATAAGTGAAATCATATGCTTTGAAATGTGGGACATCTTTTCAAGATAACCCATGATTGGTTCCCTTAAAAAGTTTATGGTTAAATATGTTACAATTTATTTTTTGGATCGATGACTTAATGAGCAGCGATTTCCAAAATCAGAACAAAATTAAATTGATTTGAGACAATATATTACTAGAAAGGCTAAAGTGCTATACCATGCTTTCTTTAACTTAAGTAAGGTAATTAATAGTCTTATGACATAAGTTGGGTAGTTAACACTTTAGATATATGAGATAAGATGATAGATAAGTTCAATATGACTTGCACTAGATTTCGATGGTTTGTGAGTCACTTCAGAGGGGAAAAGGTGATTAATTATTTCTTTCTCTTAGAAAATGTTGGAAGAATACCTCAAGCAACCTAAAAGCTTCATTGGTTGTGATTATAACTTCCCGAAGGTATGTGGATAAATTTCATTTATAAATTTAATATGAATTTTGTTATTCTATTTAATTGATAAATTATTTAACAAAATTATAATGATCATATGTGGGATGAATCATAAGAAGGGAGAGAAAAATATTAAAAAAAATTTAAATATCAAGATAAATGATGTAAAGCTCGTATGAAAGCTATTCTTTTTTGGCAAAGTTTGGGAGTTAACTCAAATAACAAATATAAAGAACACAATTCCTTATGAGATTTAATCAAAAGGATTACTTAATCCCTAATTAACTAAATTTCTTGAAGCTTATATTCTTCTAAACCTTATACATAAGCTATGTAGAGAATCTTTTTAGGTGAAGGGAGGAATGTGACGAAAAGTGGAATGGATATAAGGTAAATCTTGTAAAAAGACACATGACTAGAAAGGATTTTGGTAAGAGATTTGAGGAGAAACTATGAAGAAAGTGAATATATTATTACATGATAAATGCATAAGAATTTATTTTAATAATTATTTAAAGAATTTTAAATATATGATACATAATTTTATAAAAGAAAATGACCACATAGTTTATTTCAGTCTACAAAGAGGAAAAGTATTTAAAATTTTTTCAAAAGTAAGCAAATATATTAATATAAAATTCTATTAATTATTGTTAATTTTGGTGAATTATTTAATTTAAAAAAATGTTGCATTGATTAAAAAAAGGTTTATAACTTTTAAAGAGACTGAGGAGAATTTAAAAATCAAAATATATTTTATTAGAAATTCAATCGTGCTAATTTTGTGAAAATTTGATGTGTTTGAGTCATATAATGTGAGACCAAAGTTATAAAAGCTATTATATATATATATACAATTGTGTGTGTGTGTGTGTTTTTTTTTTAAAATAATAAATCTATTAAAAATTATGAAGATTGAATATTTAGCAATTATGGCAATCATATTGACCATGCATTTACAAAGTTTTAATGTCTAAATGATTTGTATGTGATATACAGGCCTAAAAACCATATTGTTGAATATATTTGTCATTAGGTGTTAAAGGTGATTTATATTACGACAATAGAAATGACAATGTGAGATTATTTATATATTAAGATGATTATGAAATTTGAAGAATAATGATGAAAGTAAAATTAGATTTTAAAACCACAAGAAATATTTGAAATAAAGAATAAAAGACAAAGTTATGTGCTTAAATTCTAATTATGAGAATTTTTTTAAATACAAAGATTATTATAATATGTGATTTATTTTCTCAATACATGAAAATGCTATTAAAACTGTTTGCAAATAATTCTTGAATAAGAAAAATTAAGAAAAAACAATTTTTGAAAAATAAGTTTGTATAAATGAAAATAAAATATAATTTAAAATTAAATAAAAATTTTAAAAATGATTTAAAACATTTGTGAGCTGGTTTTGTTGTCGCCTTCGGCTCTTTTTAAGTTCAAAGGAGCCGCCAAAAATTCGAAATATTTACTATTTTAAACCCTAACAAAATACAGTGAAGCAGAGCAGAAAAGAGAGATGAGAGGCCCGAGGGTAGGGGCACCGCAGAGATTGACTAGAGCCGCCGTGGATGCGCTTGCCGGAGACGTCGTTCGCCCTTCACCATCCCCCGCCGGGCATCTATTCGACTACCCCTCGTCCATCATAGGCGGCGGTCGCCGTGACTCCGACGCCTCGAGTCTCGCTAGCAGTCGGCCCTCCTCCGCCGGCGGTATCTCCTCTTACACCACCGTCTCTGCTGCACCATCCGACCGTGCTTCATATCTCCGAGCCGTCAACTCCTACCTCTCCTCCTTTTCGCCCCCCATCCACCTCAAACCCCCGTTTCCTAGAGCTCGCGACATTACTGACGCCCTCCGTCTGCTTCTCTCCCGCCTAGACTTCGACCATCCTCTCCCTGACCTCAACCGTGACCTTCCTCATCTCCTTGCTTCCCTTCGTTGCCCTTTTAAACTAAGCAAATCCGCTCTGAAGGCCCCCTCTACCCCCCACGCCTGGCCCTCCGTGCTCGCCGTTCTCCACTGGCTCGTGCAGCTAGCACGCGCTGCTGATCACCTAGCCTCCAACCCCTCCTTTCACAGACGGTCCACCGATGACGACGTCCACAGCTACATAGCCCGCGCTTACTCCCTCTTTCTTTCCGGGGACGACAGTGCTGTGGAAGAGCTAGACGCGGAGTACCTTGATAGGATCGACCGCCATGCTGATTTGGCAATTAAAGCAGCTGAGGCCCTTGAGGTTGCGATTGCCCAATCAGAAAGCAAGCTCCAGGAGGCCTCCGCTGCTCCTACCCGCCTTGAGGCGCTGCAAGCGGAGAGGGCCGCGCTTGGGGAAGATGTCAAGAAATTTCAGGATGATGCAGATAAATTTTCTCGTATTGTTGAGGAGAAAAAACGGGAACTTGCGGAAAGAGAAAGAGAGCTGGAGGTGAAGGAGTTGGAGAAGAAGGTGCTGGACGAGGAGAACCACGGGTTGAGGGAGAGGGTTCGAAGTCAGGCGTTGAGCACGAGGGATTTGGAGAGGATGACGCGGGAGATTCAGGTGGTGGAGAGGGATATTGCAGAGGGGGAAAGCAGGAGGAATGAAATGGATGAGAAAGCTTGGAAGCTTAACACTGAAGTAGAGAGGAACTACAGGGAGATCGAAGCTTTAACAGAGCAGTGCAATCACGCAATCAGGAAGTAAGTGTTCCATTGGTCCTCAATGTGTCCTTTCCGTGGAGCAAGTTTTACCAAGTTCTGCATGTGATGTCATTTTTTGTTAGTTTGAGGTCATCATGGCTATATTTTGTTGGAAGAAAGTGCAAGGAAATGACGTGAAATTGTAATAGAATTTGTGGTTTAATTATGCACTTCCTGCCTTAAACTTGAGGTTTCATACATCCGTTCTTATTGATTTATTTCTCTGCCGTGAAAAAGTTATGACTAAATATATGTCTCGCTCATTTTTGGGTTTATAGGTTAAAACTCCAAAATCATTTCCAGCTTGTTCTCAATAGTAAGGGTTCATCTGCTGCTGAGGTAATTGGTGTTGATTACAAAACCATGTTAAAGCCAGAACTTACTGCTCTAGCTATGGAGGCAAAGAAAGGTATGTTTTCCAATGCAGAGGAACGAATCAATCTGCAGAAACAATCACATGATAATGATATGACAATTGAAGGAAAGAAAGTTCAATGTGACTCTCTTCGAGCCAAAATTGAAGAGGTAGGTTTTGAACATTATTACCATTGTCGAGTCATTCAAAAGTACGCAAATCAAAAGCACATGATTCTTCTATTTGTGTCACATGGTACCTTGCAACTAGCTTCTGTCTTAGCTTCTCTTCAGAAATTACAGTTTTACCTCTTTATGAACGTTTCATAGGTTATAGGAATTGTTGGACGTATTTGAAGGATATGCAATACAATAAGAGGTCTTAAATTAAGAAACTTACAAAATGTTAATTTATGGGGCTAAATAGACAAGCTGGTTTCACCCACAAATTCATGAATTTTATTATCATTTAATATATTTGGTCTAGTTATAAGTAAGCCCAACATAGAATGATACGGTGTCATAATCAAACTAAATTTACCGAATTTACCCCTAAAAACCGAATGCTTTTAGTAACAAGATGCAAATATGCTGAATAAAAAGGTGTTGTACTAGGGTGTTGATTGATTGAAATTTGATATCAATATTGACAATTTGTTTAAACTGAGAATAACATTACAAAATACTTTCAGATGTAAATTTTAGAAGAATGGAATAAATGAGAAAATAATAATGGTTCTTTTGGAGGAAGGAGGAGGAAAGAGGAAGAAAATAATAATATATTTTGAGAAATAACAAATAATGATATGATTGTAGTTGGTAATTGTAATATTGATTTTTGATGGAGATGAAAGATATTGTATCAACTTACTATCTCTAGCGATGATGTGGTAGTTGAAGACTACAAGGTTCTTGGCGAGGCATCTATTTCGAAAGGGAGATCAAATCAAGAAGAGGAAGGATTCGGTGGCTTATGGTTTTATTGAGGAGAATCAAAAGATGAGAGGAGAGACAATGAAAGAAGTTGGTTTTGATGGGGTGGTAACAAGGATGGTTAATAGAAAAATGTCCTTTCATTATAATGTTTGAGTAGCAAGTGATGATAGTATAAGACTTAAGATTACACATAAAAGTTATTTAGTTGTGTATTAAGTTCATGATATTATATTTGATTTTTAAGGTTGGACTAACCATAATCGCTTGTACCACTATTATATTTTATTTTCAATTTTGAACTTATTAAAATCACTTGTGCTCAATAAAATGTCAATGTCAAAGTAATTTGGTCCCAATTTCAAATGTTGGATTGATTCTTATTTCTTATGCTCAATAATAGATTTCTGTAATCAAAATTAATGAATCAATTGTAAACATGAAATGTAGGTTCTTGCTTATAAGATCTTGGTTTTAGTGTACAAAGTTATTCATATTTCTAAACAATATTAAAGGATAGTTGCATGTGAGCATAATATGACAAAACACACCAATATGAAGAATATAAAAAAAATAGTGTTTGGAGAAAGTAATGATTGCTTGTTATGTTTGAAGGGAAAACGGGGCAAGAGGGCAAAAGAAAAACATAATCCATCATTGGAAGAAAGTGAAGCACACTAAGTTGTTACAAGAAGACACATGGAAGATGGAGTTTGAAACTTGACTAGGATTATATGAGTGCTTATTTATGCCATTTAGGATATGAAACATATAAGCAACCATCATGTTGATGATGAATGAATTATTGTGGTTGATTATGAACAACTTTGCCATTTTATATTTGGTGACATTTTGTTTTATAACTAAGTCAATGAAAAACATTTGTAGCATTTGTAGAAAGTTTTCAATGCCTATGAACACTAATTGCATATGAAACATGTAAGCAACCATCATGTTGATGTTGAATGAATTATTGTGGTTGATTATGAACAACTTTGCCATTTTATATTTGGTGACATTTTGCTTTATAACAAAGTCAATGAAAAACATTAGTAGCATTTGTAGAAAGTTTTCGATGCCTATGAACACCAATTGCATACCAGCTATGAAAGTGTGACTTTGGGTGCATGACATTTGTATAACTTGGATTTAAGGTTTAGAATGGAGTATGGTAAAGGTGGAAGACCCATGAGAATAACTCAAACTAAGGAATATCACTAATGATTTGGAGAATGTTTGTCATTTCTCTTGTCTTTTGTTGACCTTATTTGATTGTGGGAGTCTTTTATAATTTGTTGTTGTTTTTAGTAATTTTGTGTTTATTTGCATATTCTACTTTATTTTTTGGTGTATTAAAATTTCTCATATCAAGATTATTTGGGATTATGGTCGAGTATTTCATGATTTTATGTGTTTCCTGCAATCTATGTAGTTTTAGTTTTCTTTTTTTGGTTTTTGGTTTGGTTCTAAGTAGTTTTTGATAGTTTTTGTTTTATCTCTTCCATGTTTCATTATATGCAAATGTTATAAATCTTAGTTAATTTTTATGTTATTATTAATGTTTTTATGATAAAGAATGACAATTTGGATTGAACATGTTCTAAAAGATTTGTGTTCTTTAAACTAAAGCATTTGAGCACATTTTGTTATTTGTTTCATTTTGTTATCGTGTTATCACTTTCTTAAGTTTGCTTTAAAAATTGTTTAGAGTTTTGCATTTTTTTATTTGACATGACTTTGTTGTTTTGTTTATTTTTTGTATCAAGTTAAAGTGGATTATTTTGAAACTTTACATATTCTTAGAACACTCATAGATTTGCAACTTTCATGCTTAAAAGTTTTTTGATATTTATTTTCTTTCCTTGATTAATTTGTTGGAATCTACTTTGTGATTTATGGTACTTGAACCTATAGCTTTGCATTTGATAAGGATATGTTATGACCAATTGAGCTACAATCCTAGCTATATGTATCAGATACATGGTTATATGATTTAAGAAAAACATTTTATTTTTCATGTTATAGTAGATATAATAATTATATATGGATATATCATTAACATAGATATGGATGATATATTATTCCTTATCAAAATGAATGAAGGGATGGATGAAAAAAAATAGAGAAAAATTAAGTTTTTTATTGCCCTCAAGTTCATTCAATTTTTTTGTCTATATTATATGGTTTCATTTCAATTTTTCTAGTTTCTTTTTTGTTTTTGTTATTAATCTTTGTTGTCACAAAAAATTAAGAGTCCACCCCTCTTGATTGTTCCTCATCGAGGTTCAAAGATTTGTGAGATTGGTAATCTCGTAAGTTTAGCAAAGACTTCTTTTAGATTGATATATTGTTGTATGCCTCACTCAAGTAAACTAAAAATTTTAGTTGGAAAAAGATAAAGAGAATGCTTTCTTAGCATTGAAAAAGAAGTATGAGATATATGTGTTAGCTTTGCCTAATTTGTAACATTCGTTTTGCTGTATCGTTGACCCTTAGTCATAGTGTTTTGTTTGATTATAACAAACCCTAAGTATTTTTAATAAATTTATTTAAGTGATTTTTTAGATTTTATATAGCTGATATTTGTATTCGTGAAAGATTTAAAGAAGAAAATGAGCAAATGTTAAATCCTATAAAGATCGTTTTGGTATGACAAATTACAAATAGATATATTTTGAATTTAATTTAATGTATTTTAATTTTATTTTAATTAAAATATTAAGTTTGATTGAAATATTTATTATATGTCACATAAATTAAATTAAAATAATTATCTTAGAAAAATATTTAAATTTTATAATATCTTTGATATATCTTATTTTAATCATCATTTTATCTGATTCTTATCCTTAAAAATTTTAATTAACATGTTGCAAAATATTTCATAGTAGTAAAAAATTTTCCAAACTTACCTTACCCGTTAATGAGTTCGTCACAGTAAATTGCTTCGAGTTAACGCACTAAATTCTAAACCTGTTCGATATGTTGAACGAGTCTAGAAACCAAATCTAGAACACGGATAGGGTTATTAATGTCCCTACCATAAATCAAGTATGATGAATCATTGGCCGCATTAGTAGCGACTTTTTGAGTAGACTAGGGCGTAGCCAACCCCAAAAGAAAGGTTGTCTGCTAAACGTAGGTAATGCCTTATAGGGAGAAATATAGATCACAAATGTACCGTGTGGGACTAAACCAAGCATTATTTTTGCATAACTTTCTTTCGAATTGCGGGATTTGCCAAAATCGTCTGATTGCGCAATTTCGCGATCGAATGATTTTTACCGTCTGATCGTGCAATTTCACGATCAAATGATTTTATCTTCTTCGCCGTTTTATAAAACCTGAAGATATCCTTTGTTGATTGTGCCATTTTGCGATCTCATTGTCTATGTGTATCCTGCTTGTAGGATCGAAATCCACTATCTGATCATGAGTCAGATTTAACAGTATTGATCAAATCTTATTTTTAAACAGCCCTAGTTGAATCTCATATGTTCAATTGTGCATTGCAATCAAACGTTCCTAGATTGTTCTGATTGAGCGACTTCTGCGCAATGACTCTTTTCGTCGTTATTTTGAACAATTGGAATTTTTTATAAAAAATATTATTTCTAATTATAAATACGAAAGACGTAGGAATATTAACCACTTTTTTCTATGTTTGGTAAGTGCTTGTTTTTAGCCATTGGAGAATATCTATAAGTAGGAGAATTTTTGAATCAAATATATAAATGAATTTTTATGCAATCTAAAGAAAAATTTCAAGCTAAAACATTCAAATCGTTAGTAGCCCTTTCTCATTGTTGTTTTCCTATGCTGTCACTTCCTTCAGTCGTTAAACTCTGAAATTATGTTTTCTTCATAAATAAGCTAAATAATCAATTTTCTTTACTTTTACTTAATTTATTTAAAGTATTTGTGCCTCGTTTATCATTTTTTCATCAATCTTAGGATTTTGTTTGTATTAATTTTGATTTTTTATCACCGAATGTTTTTCTTTTATTGCTATTGCATCATACGATCATTGTAATCTATTCCTTTTATTTATTTGTAAGGTCGTAATAGCATGTTCTTTTTATTTCGTTATTGTGAGGATTTTATCTACCTAAATTCTGATGAAAGGCTTATATTTAGTGTTTTGATTTTACTTGACTTTTGATTGGGGTTAATGTAGGTTTGGTTTTAAGCCAAACAATTTAAAATTTTTGGAATATATTTTTAATTATTTCTTTTTTTTTGTTTTTTAATTTTTATAAAAAAATATTATTAAAAAAAATTAACATATTTTAGATTTAAATCAAAATTTATGCAAAATCATTTTTAGAGATTTTTTAAACTTATTAAAATTATTTTAAAATATTTTTTTAGAAATTTATGTTTTTATTCATAGCAATTTGCCCTCCTCATGTTAATCCACATTTCACGTTTGAGATCGAGTTACTTGAAAGTGTTCTATTATGATTATGTTGATGTATTCGAGAAAATTTTTAATTTAGTACTCTAAATTATTTTGAGGGGATTTGAGAGTTGTTATGATAAATAATTCCTTGCATTATATCAAATTATAAAGCATTGTGTTGCATTTGCTTTGGAAATACGTTATTGTCCAAATTGATCATCAACTTGCATGGTATTAACAAATCAAAACGAGGCCATAATAATAACAATGCATGAAGTTGATGTATATGTTGTAGTTCAATCTTTTGATAAATTATGAGAATGCAAGGATAAAGCTTATTGGCGTGTTATTGAGAACTATAGTGTGCCGTAATTTTATTTTTCCTTGTTATGAGTGCCAACAGAGGAGAATAATGAGTAAATGTTGAAGACAAGAATCTAGATTATGTTGAAGTCATGGTGGAATTTAAAAAGGTGAAATAAACTAAATTCAAATGTCAAGATGGGTTGTTGGATTAGGGGTAACAATTTTGCATAGAAGTTCACATGACAAAGGTATCTAATCTAGTTCTAGTGGCTAAAATAATTTAAAATTTGTAGCGGTATGTATATTAGCTTTGTGTGTTTAGCAATGTTAAAAATTCTGTTTGATGATGCATGCTTTATAGCAATACAGTGCCTAGGAAAAAATAAGTGGAGGTTGTATGTGTTATATGTTGGAGTTAATTATTTTCTTGATTGTTGCATTATTTCATTTTTAAGGTATGCACTTTTTGTCCCAAACCGCAGTAATAACTTCAATGATGAGATGACAACATAAAGAGGGGTAGATGCTATAAAGCATCAATGAACTAGGGAAGGCATTAAAGGACTGTCCACTCCTGTGGTCTTCCTTGGGTTATTCTCTATGAACATGAAAGAGTAGTGTTTTGAAGTCTGGTGTTGTTGTGTCATTATGATGAGAGGTTGTAGTGACAAGGTAGATAACAGTAGAATCGGGCACCAATGATGAGATATAGAATTTTATTTGTTTATCATTTGATAAGTGACCCAAAAAAATTAAAAAAAAAAGATGTGGGTTGGAGTTGGGTGGAGGAAAGGAGGAAAAAGAACCCTTCTGTGTTCTATCTTCCAGTAGCCCTCTTTTATTTCTGCTTTCTATTTTTATGAAAGCTGAATATCATCAGTATCTGCAACTTGGAATTTGTTTCATTATTATATTTAATTTGTTTGAATAGCAAAGTTATGTAGTAAGGCTTTGATAGTTAAAAAATAATTAAAACTAATTTGCAATCATAATATTTTGCATTGAGCTTTGCTTCATTGTAATTATATGGATGCCTTGCACTTGTAAAAATTAATAGCAAAGTACCTAACAAATACCATACATTTACTAAATTGAGTATAACAGAAATTTTTAGTTAACAAAAACTCGCAAACTATTCCTAGTTTATCAAAATGTCAAATTTTTTGATAAATCATTTCTAATTTTTGCTTAATAGACTAATTATTATCTGCACAAAGCTGTTTTAAGTAAAATTTCTTATCAACAACTAATTCCCTTCTCTCAATACCTAAGCTCCTGTTGGGCATGAGTTGGTTTTAGTTTACTGGGGTTAATATAACATGTGTTGGCGTGGTTAAGAAAAAAAAATTGTTTGGTTAGTATTCTTGGTTTGTAAGGTTTAACCTAATTTTGTTTTTTGTTGTTAACCTGATTTTGTAAAGTTAAAGGTAACACCAAGAGTGTTAAACAGATAAACCCTGCTTTGCCAATTGGGCTAAAGTTTACAGAACCAAGGCCTGCATTGTACTGTATGTACAAAAGCAAGCTATGAAACATAATTAAACCTTCATTCATTTTGAAAGACATGAAGAAATTGATTGAGAGCATTAACTTTAGATTGTCACAATTTCACCGATCAAATAGTAAATGCATTTGTGGGTTACTAGTTCAACTGTATCTTTGATTATTTGTGCTTGGGCAAGGGAGCTTGCTTCAATGGGCTTTTCCTTTTGAGTTTCATTAACATTTGTACATTAGTTAAGAGCAATAGAGAGAGAGAGAGGAAGAGACGGCATGAGAAAAATCTCGATGATTGAATGTTGCAAATAAATAGTAATCTGATTGATGCTTGTTTTAGGCTGAATCTAAGGTAGATCTGCTAAGGAAGGAAACTGAAGACCATGCTTCCAGGTGTGCTACTGAAACTGAGAAGACAAAGAAGGAGCTTGCTATAAGAGAGCAGCAAGTGAGTCTATTGGAAAGGGAGGCAAAAGAGTTGTTGATGGTGGGTTTTTTCGTGCCTAATCTCTTTATTATTCCTTTAATCAGTGGAATAGCTTCAACTAATAACATATATTTGTAGAACTCTGAAGAGAAGCTGAGAACTACAGTCAAGTGGAGTACTGAAGAAACACAGCTTTGTGCACAGGAGCTGTGGGCATTGATCGACGGCGTATCGCAATACAAAGAATTCATGACTTCCACCATTAGTGGGATAAGGAAAGATGTCAAAGAGATAACTGATGGTGTGAAGCAGGCCCATGAGGCCTCCCTTCAGTAGTTGAATGGTGAGAAGCTAGTTATCAATGGATAGTTGTATACTCTTAGTTCAATTTGAAATGCTTCCCACCTTAATGTTCTTGTGTCTTTTCTTCTTCAAAACAGATTGCACTTGTTTTAACTTGTGAACCAACAAGAAACTTCTTTTAGACATGGGTACTGTTGATGATTTGCTCTTGTGTTGATTAAATCTTAAGTTCAAATGCATGTTCTTTCTAAAAGGCTATCATTTATAAACCAAGTGGAAAAATACCAACTTATTTGCAAGTTATGATGAAGAGGGGGAATCTTTGTTCTTAAACATGATCAAACCATGTTGAATAATTGATTATATTTGTCTCTTTTTAGTGTGTATTTGGTTGCATGTTGGGAGAAATAATGTTTTTTATATTTTTTTTGTTGAATTGGATGATATAAAGTTATATTTAATGATGTTGTTTCAAGTATTTGTAGAAGAATTGATCTCTTTTGGAGCATATTGATTTGTTAAAGATAAATTAAAAGTTTAAAGGATTGTTGATAATGTTTATTGATTAAATGTTTTTTTGTCAATTTGAGAATTGATTTATTTAATTTTTTTTATGTTTTTTATTTATGATTTAATAAATGAGCATTAATTTGTTTTTGATTTATTGAGAATAGAGAAATTAGTTTGTCATTATATATGTGAGATTTTATTTTTTTAATTTTTTGTTTTTTAATCTTTTATAAGCAATGGTATAATAAGACCACTCAATTAATATATAATATTTATATATCTAGTTTGCTTTCTAATTAATCAAATAGTATATTATAAAAAGCATCATCATTTAAGTTATTAATTAAGAATATTTAAAAAATTAAAATTTTAAATCTCATTTTTAGAAACAAAAAATTCATTTCTTAATCAAATAGTATATTATAAAAAGCATCATCATTTAAGTTAGCAATTAAGAATATTTAAAAAATTAAAATTTTAAATCTTATTTTTAGAAACAAAAAATTCATTTCTTAGAAAATTCATTTGTTATGGTGTAATATATATCTATATATATATATATGTATTATTTTAAAATAATTAAATATTTACTTATTATAGCATCTTCTTTTAGTCTTACAAAGAGCTTTCTTAAAAATATATATTTATTTATTTATTAAATTAAAAAGTTCTCACCCAAAGTAACCTAAAACAAAAATTACGATCGAAATCTGACCGTCAAATCTAAAGATTTCAGTGCGCTGGCAAAAGAGTCGATCACGACCGTCGGATGTCTGCCCATCGATCACATAGTCCTCATTCTATCGTCCTTGCGTACTTCGTCGGGAAATGGTAAAATATAGCTGATGTCCTCGGCCCTTAGCAAGCAAAGAACCGCTGGCCGAGACCACTGGCACTTGAGTGAGAGCGAGAGGGACGGAGAGAGGACTAGGTGAGGGAGGGAGAGCACAGTGAGGCACAGAAATAGGGGATAGAACTAATAATGTCTTCCTTGTTTTCTTTGAGGTCCTGGTGTCTCTCACCGGCATCTCCACCTTCCTCGCCGCCTCTGTTATCCTTTACCTATTTACCTCCCTTCTCCGTACACTTCCACACGCGGAGGCGGAGTTCGTGCAACTTGAGAGTTCTTTGCGTCCAGGATCAAGGAAGCGTTGCGTCCGGTGGAGACACCTTGCCACCCAATGGGGATTTTGTACTTTTTTATACCTTTTACTTTTTTCGTAGTGTTAGAATGCTTTCTAATGTTCCATTCTATTAACTTCCTGTGAAAATTTCTGACTGATGTTGGTTTCTTTTGTCTTTTTTCTTCGTTGCTTTTTTTGTTGGATTATAATGTTTTTAATTTATATGGGTTTCCCGGAGATTTTTGGATCATATGACTTCAATCAAGTAAGAGTTGGATTATTTACACATGGAAAGTTGAGTATAATATGTAGACTTCCACGTACGCAAAAGTCACCCTTACCTTATATGTTTAAGTTGTGTTGTTTGATTCCCAACTCATGAAACAAGAAGTATTAGTGCCATATTTGACTGGAAAGAGGAATTAAATTTAATTAGAATTGAGTGCTTGATATTAAGGCAGTGCTTGACCATCTCAAGCCATTTTGGTTGGTTTTAGTTTTCAAGCAAACACATCCATGTATTTTGTTGAAACATTAAGAGTGGTATCCCTCTTATTTTCATTTAATTGAACATAAGTATCTACAAACTTCTTTGAATCTTGTGGAAGAAATGATATGGTAATAGTTCTCTTCTCAAGACTTAACCCTCTCCTCAAAAGAATGAAAGAAGAGAACTTTTGCAAGGTTATCTGTATTGAGACAATGTTTGATACCACGTGATTGACGATGTATGTTTGGATGATGAGAATGTCGTCATACAAGTTGTCAAGTTTTGGATTTGAAAAGACCAAACACAATAACAATTCATGATCTAGCACAAGAGATGCTTTGTAAACTAATGCTTCATCAAGTTGATGGAGGGTGTAGCATCACGAAAATGCTTGATTTTTGTTAGAGATGACATAGATGAAATAAGATACTTTCTCCATTGTGGTGTAAAACGGTTGAAAGTTGGGCTAGGGTTGGCAGTTACTTGACAACTAGTTGCTCCTTAGACAACACCCTAATGGTTTTAGGAGAAGCTTCCTTGTGAAGGTGTGGGAGTTTTCATTCCTTTATGAGTCGTTCAATTAGGGCTCTCAAGGATCGTAGTTGTCAATGTCGTGAGCATAAATTGATGGTACTTGTAGAAGCATCTCGGGGTTTCAATCGCTTTCTCTTTTCTTAGGTCTAGTGCCTTCATAATACTCATCCTTTAGTGTCGCTAGAATTTCCTTTTGAGATTATGATTAAATGCTTTTGGCAAGCTTAAGGGATTTGGTGTTGTCTCTTCTTGACCACTTTGATCTCTAACGGTGTTAGGAACATAGCTTCTTCTTGGTCACCTATTTGTCCTCAACTAGATGGTACATGTCCCTTTCTTCTCTTGCATGAATTTTTCTAAGTGCACCTTAGAAGAAATGCATTTTGGGGTTCAATTTTGGCAATACACTAATTTTTTTGAAGGTTAGAAATAGTAATGGATGATGTTTCAAACCTAAAGCCCACTAATTAGGACAACCTACACAACCTTGGGGGTGTCATCAGTTCTACATGCAAAGCTCTTCATAAAAAGGCACTATTAGAAATGTGGGATCATCTCACCATCCCTTTGAACTATGTTGAAGCAACATCATGCAAGCTTCTTGGGTCCTTATTTTCTTGAAAACATGGTGGCCAAATGAGGTGATGGAGGATGCGAGAAGCCTTTAGTTCCACTCTAGGGCTAGGCCTTTCAACAATATGCTGAAAATGCACAACGCATTGCATTAGAGACAATGTGCATCACCATTGCTGTCTTTAACTCCCCAACATAAGTTTTGAGGATCATCCTTACCCATGGTGGGAGTTTGGGTGGTAGTTTAATCTTCTTAATGTCTCCTTGAAGAATTTTTTCAGATTGAAGGGAGAGAGAAATTGGCATTGAGGGATAGAATTAGAGTGGAATGGACTTTGCCTTTTTCTTAGACAGTGGGTGGGGATGACGTTGGTGTTGGAAGTTGACACTTTGACTAAGGAAGAAGTGCTCAAACAAGCCAAGCCACATTTTTTTAACTCCCATGATTGGGGATGTTTCGTAATATCATGGTTTATTGGAGGTGCTATGCTTGGAGTTGTCTTGGCATAAGGCGGAGCGACAATGGGAGAGTGGGAGCCATTGTAGCTAGAGCTCGGAATTGATCAACTATCATGCTGTGGATAGCCCAAAAAAACTCTGTTTGTCGTTGCAGATGTTGAAGGAGCTAGTTCTGGATGGAACAAGGCTGACGTTGAGTTGTTTGGGCCAACAACAGGTGCTATGTATTGATCTGGGCAGCAAGATAACTTTTGTTAGTTGTTTTCATTCCATTTATCATCCAATAGAAAACACTAAAAATATATTAATGGAATCTTTCAAAATTTGTTTAGTGGGATGGAGCTCAATAGAAGTATGTTCACACTCATTGGGGAGGTATTGGGATTAATGTTAGTGAACCAATAGTACCTAGAGAATGGTATAAGAATTTTTACAGTGAAAACTCTTAACAGATAGAAAAATTTACTAAGTTGTGAAGTTTATTAAATAGGTTTTAGATAGGTGCCTGTACAACAGGGAATTAAGCGTTTGAGCAGGGGTTTGCCTCGATGAAAAGCCTTGGGAAAAGTAAACAAGTTGTTCAACTATGCTTTTAAGATGTGGCTTATACAGGGTTATGAATACGGTTTTGATGGTTTGGAAAGAATCAAGCTAGTATGAAATTCTATACTCTTTTGGATTGCCTCCCTCGCTTTTAACCATTGTATTGTTTTCAAATGTTGCTTTATATAGGAGAGCTCCTCAATTCTGTGAGTCATGCTCCGATGGTAATAACAGAATGTGCGAGGGGGCACGTGCCATGTCTTCCTTATTTTGGAGCATGCTTGGTGCTAACGAGACAAAAACTTCATCCACCTTTTGATTGTTTTTAATTATTATGTGATGCTAATGGTCATTGGGATGAATTCCCAAGATTATGTTAGATGAGAGGACTACCTATTATTGTCGTGTCATAAGGAGCATTAGTTGTTGGAGATGACCGGCTGGGACACGAGACCAAATTCCACATCTTTGATCTTCAAAACTTATCCTAGTATGTTAAAAACAATTTTTCATCAGCAAAACTACTGGTTTAGATGTGCTTTGCCAACCACTTAGAGGATCACCACTTTGCCAATGGTGAGCAAAAGACAATAGGAGGATGAAGCAAGAGTCAGATTGTCATGCTCTAAAAGATCAACCAAGAAGAAGAGTTGGGAAGCTCAGTGGTCCTTTGAGAGTTAGCTTCAACAAATACAATGCTCTTAGTTCGATTATAATGATTTGATGCTTGGAGAGGAATTCAGTGTAGTTGGCTTTAAGGGTAGGGGAAACTTGTTAAATCATGATGACCTTCATTGAGAAGGGTTGTTATTTTTATCTATACAAATTTTGTTTGGTAGTAGTCTTTGTTATTAAAAATGAGCTTTTGAAAATATATTTTAAAAAGGATGTTTTTGAAAAAGGTATTTTAAGTGAAAGGAAAATGAAAAGTTATGACATTTATTTTTTAAACTTTTAATTTTTTTGATATTGAAAAAGAAAAACTATTCTAAGAAGCAATTGCAAACAAAGTCCTAGTTCACCAAAGTTGGATTGTCCTGTCTTGCAAGCACAACAATCCAATAATTTAGTTGTGGACATCTAGAACGTGATAATACCATGTGGTCATTGATAACCTCTCTTATATATTATGTTCATGTTGGCCAGATTTAAGCAGTACTAATGGGTTCTCCATATTGTTTCTAGGAGGGGCCTTGGACCAAATGTGGTCGTCGGTTGGCTCAAAGGATTTTTTGCCTTCTGATTCATTGACTAATTTGCTTACTGAAATGGCCTTTGTTAAGGTAATCATTTTGACATAGGACATAGTTATATGGGAAGATCTCTATTATTTGGGATTTTATGGTTTAGAGAACAAAGGGATACTCTTCCAGTAAAGTGTAAATGGTTGTACTATTTAGTTCAAGATATGAAAAACTGTTTAGGTTCAGCTCTTTAGTCATAGAAGAAAACAAGGTACAATGCATTCCACTACAATTCCGAATCTGGAATTGATTCACTTAAGACTACCCACTGTTGTGATTGGAGTGGTTTTTCGTTCAGGTTTTGTAATGAGATGAACAGGTGATGTGTTTTGCTGTTCCTCCATGTGGAACTGGATATGTTAAGCGTTATGGTTTGTTCTCTTCACACTTGCTGATCAGCTGTATTTGAATGTGATTTTGGCTTATGCTTCCTTGGTTTTACAGTTATCTAGGTGAGCTTCACTTGTTTTGCACTTTTTTCTTTGCTTCCTACCAAAAACTGAATGAATATTTGCCAAGGCCATGGCTTCCTTTGAGCTTTGTCAAGGTGTTATTTTTAAGCTTCAAGTAACGATCTTTTTTTTTTCTTTGCCAAGATTAAAATCACCTTGTGTGATGCTACATAATGCTGCAGCTGATTGAGAGTTAGCTTATCAACATAATTGAAACCACATAGCTTCACTTATCCATGAGAAGTTAGAAATTGTAGAAACTTATTGTTCATTGATGTTAGCACTCAAACGTTAAATGTTAACCCTTGACTAATTTTGTCTAGCCTTGCTAAAAGACACATGCTTATCATTGCATTGCTTCATACTTTGTTGCTACCTATTCAAAACAGACATGGTAAGAACAGAAGAGCTTAATGACTGGATTAACCATCCTAACTTTAATGACTTAACAAAACCAGCAACAATATGATTGCAACATCAATCACAACTAGCTGCTGCAACTGATTTGTTATTTAGTTGATCTGCTATTCTAACATGTTGAATTAGCCTGCATTGACACCAAATCTTGATCCAATCAGAAACTATCATTCAGGAAACCTTGTAGGCTGCTTTGTTCAACCACTGGAGCTTTGGCAGGTGGGTTGCAAGAAACAAAATACCCACATTTCCTTTCCATTCAGCAATAATATAACCGATCTGGGTGATCAGTAGGCTCAGAAATCTTCATGGGACATCTTTGATAACACTGTACTCTCGATTATTGAATTTTAGATATCACTTCATACTGATTTTGGCAAAGCTGACAGTTGGACTTATTATATTCCATAAGATCTATAGAACCAACAAGAACAAGCTTCTCATCTCTGCAACCAGAGAAAACAAGAAAAGGCCAAAACAAAGAGCTGTAACATTAAGAAATAAGCAAATGGTGTAACGTTGAACCATAGAGCAGGATGTAGCAAAAACATCAAAGCAATAAAATCCCTAATGATTGAAGGGACAACGATTTCAAATCAACATGAGAGAAGATTTGGCATTGTCTATACAAGCCATAAAATTAGACTGTGTGGAAGAGAAGTGCTATTTTACAAACATGAAAAATTAGGTCACAAACATCTTACCCAAAGCAACTTAGGCAACCATTTCTTGCCTTTGCGTATTTTTGTATGGGAGGGAGTGAGTTGGGTCACATAATGTTAAAGAGAAAGAAGGTGTGTTTAGGTATAATGGATTTGTTATACAAACAAATATAGTGTAAAGACTATTAAGATGTCATTATCATTATTTTAAGAACTTTTTATTACAACTATGGAGACCCATATGTAATTAGGGGTGTTTAGCGAGATATTCAAATTTATTTAAAATCTATTTTAAAAAGCCCATATGTTTTGTGGGCTTAAAAACATTAACCTATTTATTAAATGAGCTTATATATATAATCCAACATAATAAAATTTTTATGTTAAAGTGTTGTTTAAAAGTTAAGTTTGTTCTATCTCAAAAATTCTTTATTCCTTTAGCCTTAGTGAGTGATCATTAGAGTAGACAAAACTAGGGAGTGACTTTGTTAGGAAAATGTTGGAGCCTTTTGTTTATTAATAATGAGGTTTTGCAAAATATCATGAATCTTTTTGAAAGTATGGTTAGAATATATGACATTAGTAAATCATGGTGAATTATGTATGATATCCTATTCCAAGATATAAGATAACTTAGTGGGAAGGGACATTTCCTAATCCACTTACAAACACTCATAGAAACATAGTTGGTGACCCTCTCAGCCACTCGATTCCTCTCTCTCATAGTATGAGTAAATTTTGTAGTCATTGAGGCTTTTAATGGATATGAATATGGAAAGAAAAGCTTGGCACTAGTTTGCTATGAAAAAACACTCATTGATGCACTGGACCATGGTAAAGGAGTTGCTTCCAAATCAGACATGAAGAAAGCATAACGGGAGTGAGGTGTTAAGAGAGATAGCTTCATTGAGTGCACGCTCCTCCATAGGGAAACCAAGTAAACTTCCTACTCTCTTGCAAGAATGAGATTCCCATAATTGTCTTGGATGATGATTACAGTACTAGCTTGTCCACATGAGGAATAGTGTCGTGATAATTCATCTTGATCTAGCCAGGACTAGGGGGAGTTACTAGGAAGGGGCTGAAGGTGTCCTAATGGGTCCAAAAGCTCGTAGAAGTTCTATTGTCTTGGTGTATTATGATGCAAGCTCTGAATAATGGCTTTTACTAGAGTGGGTGTGCTGAGGGGCCAGGCATAGGCCACACTATTTCGATTATGCTAAAGGTGGTAGAGAGCAATAACAATAAGAATGACATTGATATCACAATGGTTCATGCAAACTTTTCCCTTTCAAGCAGTGTTGAAGCTGATGAAGAGATTGAAATACGGTCCAACATAGTCGATCAGTAAGCAATGTCAAGAGAGGGCTCCCTCGAGAACAATGAAGCAATTCATGCTTAGTAGACTCAGCCCCCAAGGGCAGGTAGAGGATTGGTTGATCTTGTGCACCCAAGCCAAGCCAAGCCAATATTGGAAGTGCCCTAAGACAAAGCCTTCAAAGAAAGGTCTAGATCCTGAAAGAAGCACAAATTTGCCAAACCCCAAGAACCATGACCATTCATTGGCTCATGCAAATCGTTGTATAAGGAGTTGTAAGTTAGGAGAGATTGAGAGTATCTCTAAACAAGCTAGTCGTGAGAGCAAGGGGGCACGACTTGTTTCTAGGATGTGGCACCTTAAGGTATCACCAAATTGGAACATTGCGCATCTCGATTGCTACCTCCTAGATCTGAAATTATCTCTCCATCAAATTGGGAAGAGGAGAATGATTGTTAATAAATATCGGTCATAGGGAAAGAGAAACTGGCCCAATCTAGTTGTCATCCTAAGTAAAGCACTCTATGCCATTGCCCACAAGCCAAATAATGTGGCTGAGTACGAGTTACCAAAGGAGGACAGAAGGTAGGGGTGTGTCTTGCATACTTGGCCTGAAAGCTCAACATTCAAAGAGAGTGTCCACCAGCAAGAAATGTTTGATATTCCTAACTATAAGCTCCTACCGCCACCCTCAGACGATGAATCCCTTGCTCACCGTTTGCTTTGGTCTTGGCAAAATGCTCCTAGGGCACAAGGTGCACAGCTGAATGAGATGTGCCCCCTCCTCACTCAAGGATTTGATGAGGAACTGATAAAGGAAAGCATCCCAACAAAAATGAAAGATTGTGGCATTAAAAAGACCTATCTCTTTGATGATGAAGGCTCTAAACCTTTCAATTTTTGGAAGAATATCATTACATTGATGATTCCTTCAAAGCTGGTCCCTCTCTCTCATCAATGATAGAGAAACTAGTTCCTCCTGTTATTTATGTATCACTAATTTACAGCTTTCCATATTTGTTCTAGTTTTTTATTGCCATATATCTTTTGTATGCATTAATCTTGCAGCTTGCCTTTTCGGTTCAAGTTTTTTTATTTTCAGATATCTTTTATATGAATTTATTTTTGATGACTCCATATTATAGTAAAACATTTTTTTCTATTGTTGGCTGATAACAATTTAAATATTATATCTTGTATTATAGTTTTGAATATTGGTGGTTTTGTTTCCATATGTTCATAAGTTCTCATTTTGTTTGCAAAAATGTGTGGAAATAATAAGATTTTCATGTGGTTTCTGTTAAATTAATAAATTACATTAATTGTCACAATTAGTAAAAGTTGTTCTGATAGTTGAATATTGTTTCTGCGTTAGCATTGAAATTGTAGATCACTTGTTCTTTGTAAGTTCTTATGGAAATAATATCTGTGTTATGTCTAACAAGCTTATTGCTTCTTTTAGATTTTATTTTCTAGGCCTGTGTTGATTACCTCGATAACTGTAGGATCATATTAAATGCAAGCCTGATATGCTTTGGTGGAGCATGATTACATTCTTTCTTCTTAGAAATATTTGATGTGCAAGACATGATCTTTAATTGCAAATAAAGATCAGCTTATTCCAATATTGCTGTTGATGATATTTTTTGGTTAGAAAATTGATTTATACAGAAATCAAGAGAGTGAAGGTTTATTCCAAGAAATTTTGTGGAAAAACCAACTTTTGATAAGAGTATGATTCTCACTTGTTTCCTTACAATTCTTCTCATGGCTTTCCCTTGGTGATGAAAAAGATTCAGGTTCCACCTCATGGAGTATGGAAGAGTGCGAACTATTGGATTATTTAGGTGTTGAGATTGCTTTTCTACTTGTGAACAAAACTTCTAGACCTTTCTTATTTTAAACTTATGGTGGGCTTTTCTGCCTTTTTATCTTAGCAAGATATTTTGGCTTATTCTTTCTGGACGTCATGTTTTTGTTTGTGTTGGGGTTTTCAATTGTTTTTGTTTGCTGTGTGATCCTTGCAATTAAAAAGTATGGTAAATTGGGTGATTTTAAAATGATGTTATGGAATTTAACTGCTTCGTATTCATTGCAACTTATTTTGTAGTAGGATGTAATTTTGTTGCGTCAATATTGCTAATAGCCATGCTTGTGCAATGATTTAGTGTGAAAATGCATTGGACGCAAGCCAGTTAATTACAAATCAAGCAAACCCAACTGGTAGTTAGCTAATTTTAAGTTTCATGTTAGTGCACTGTTAGTTGCTTGGAACAGTTTTTCATAACGAAGGTTTATTCTAATGGTGTAGTATTTTCTACTTTTCATCCTTTTGTTCATCATATACTGTTGCATTTTTTGGTGAATATTACATTTAGAACAGCATTTTGTAGATGACTAAACTTTACAAAACTGATCTTTCCATTATTTTAATTGATTTTTTACCTGTAATTATTTTCTACGTTTCATCCTTTATTCTCATGTTTATGGGAATCTGTATTAAGTTTTGGCGAATATTTTCATTTATTGTTGCATATTATAGTGTACTTTAGAGATTACTTGATTGTCCTCCCATCATTTTGTGTGATATTTTACCTTTCATTGCATAGCATGATCTTGAGATTTTCAATGTTCACAGCCAAAGAGCAGGAGGGAAATTCTTTTGGAGTACGTTAAAAATGTTCAACCAGATTTCATGCAGCTTTTTATGAAAAGAGCACCACCTCAGGTGTGCTATCACGTGATGTTGTTGTTTTTGTTTGTGGAGATATCTTCCTCTATTTTTTCTATTTTCATTTGGGTTAGAAGCTTTCCCTTCTTTTTGGTCTTCCTCATTCGAAACAATAAATGGAACTTGGTAATGAGAGTGGAAAATTTTCCTTTTCTACCTCATTATAATGATTTTTTATTCTAAATCTTGCTATTTAAAGAGGAACTAAGTATTTTTGAATAACCTTTTACCCCCCCAATTTAAGGTTGTTGATGCAATGCGCCAAACTGTGAGTAACATGATCGGAACACTTCCTCCTCAATTTTTTGCAGTGACTGTTACAACGGTAAGAATGTGCCATGGAATTTCTGGCATGATAAATTGTCTTGTAATGGTTCATATACTTTAGGTTCAGTACACCATTAATGCCATTATGCTCGTGTATGTTCTGTTGACTCATTCTTCTGTCAGGTTGCAGAGAATTTGGCGCAGCTCATGTACAGCGTGATGATGACTGGTTACATGTTTAGGAGTGCACAGAATCGCCTTGAACTGCAGCAAAGTCTAGAGCAAATCGCTCTTCCTGATGCAAAAGAACGGGAGGTAAATTGGCCTTCTGTTTCTTGATTTAAGGAAGTTACTACCACTTAGTTTTAAATATCAGGCCAATTGTTGTTTCATTTGTGTGTATAAATTGTATGCAGACATCTACCTTGGCAATTAGAATTTGCTTTTCACAAAAATGAAAAAGTGATGCTTCATGTGGCTTATGATGTAAATTTGAGTGCCTAGATGCTTTATTCTAACAAGAGCATGGTATAAGATGAATATCTATTTAAGAAGAGTGACACGAACAAGTTGAGGTGGCATGAATAAGCAAATGCGAACTGAATGCATTCATGGTTTGATGTAAATAAACTCAAGTCAAATACATTTGTTCCAAATATGTTGCAGCAGATCATTTGATATAGAACATGTGAATGACAATCATATCAGTGAATCATAAATCTATTAGGGCTTACTAGAATTTCAGTCTGATGACTTTGAACATGATGGAGATCTTCACAAATGCATGAGCATAAACAACTTGCTGTTTGAAGGACATTAGCAACATTGAAGAAAAAACATGAAGCATACCTATAGAATTAGTATTTCATTTATGCAATTGCAATCATGTTAAAAAATCACAAAATTATAAGTTCATGATAAGTTCACATGATTAGCAGACCATTCTTGTGTGGATAGAACTATGAAGACATTGGACATGAGGCCAAGTAGAATAATTATTAATTTTCTATAAAATTGGGGTATTGACATGGCATGAAAAATAAAAAAAAACATAAATTGTATATGATTAGATGATTTACTTAATTGAAACCAAGGATCAACGATAAGCAATTGTTATGGAATTACACTTTTTGTAAATTAACTTGGAATTTTTACAGCCACTTTTGTATACTTTGTTGTCACCTTTCTTCTCTAATCCATAACCTTTGTTGGAATAATCTTTTTTCAATGCAAGTATTATCACTACATGATTTGAGACTTTTTTTAAATTTTTAGCAATCAAATTATCATATTTAATAGATGATACATAACATTTAAATTCATAAACATTTCACATGTGTTTAAGAGGAAATCATTAACAAAAATTAATTAGATAAAAAAAGGAAAATGGTTGTAGTGTTGCAATAGAATGAGTAGAAGAACAATGGCATTAGTTGATGTTAGAAGGAAAAATTAAAGAAAAAAGATAATGTGAAAAAATCTCACTATGAGCAAGTTTTTTTGAGTCATTGTAGAGAATGAGAAAGGGATGCAGTGTATGTACCAAGAAGCGGGATTTGGCATCCTCGTGAAAGAGAAAGCATGTTTGTTAAAGGACGAGGTTTGATCATAATAGGAGGAAGGGTGTGTCTTCAATAATTGTCAAAACTTATCTGAAGATAACCAACTCAATATTTTTGCTAAACTGTAAGTTATTTATATTACAAGTGTTAGTATCCAATATAATTGTCTACTTGTGATCACAAAGTGACAAGCACCCCTGAAATATCTTGTTATGTTTGTCTAATTGGGATTTGTGAAGTGTCCAATTATGCCTCTAAAATGTCAACCATGACCACAAAAGGTTAATAAAATCATATTTACAAAATGTTTGGAAGTTTTTTAATTGTTAATTTGAATATTCTATGTGGTGTGTTTGGCATATTGTCTTAATGTGTTCATGTTTTTAATTATATTTAATCTATCCAATGTGATGTTGGAGTTGTTCATACATCCTTGGATAAAATCAACTTATGAATACTTAAATAGTACTTGCATATAAATCCCAAGGTTACAAGCATCAATTAGAAAAAGTAATGGGTGTGTAGCATGGGTGTGGGAGTAGGCCAGTGAAAGAGATAGATTCTAATTGGATCAATTTGATCTACATCCAATTTGGATGGGTTGGCATTTGGATTGAATTGTTGACTTGGATCCGACTTAAGATCTATTAGATTTTTGGTATTTCTCATCAACCCAATTGTCTAAAGAGAAGGTAAATTAAGTAATCATCACATGTCAAACATTTGAATTGCTCTCCTTTGTGGAGCATGTAACTTCATTGTTCTTCATTAAGATCACCCTCACCTAACGTGGCAAGATAAGTACTGTCATGGGATTACGTACTTGTTTGATGAAGTATTCATTTTTCAACACATATATTTGGATTAGTTCGACTGTTTTGTGTTTGGCTTTTGGAGGATGTGGCATGCTATATTTCCTCACTTTTGAATTAGTGATCTAATAGGGCTTTATGTCCTTGTAATAACCTTTGCTTTTATATAAGCTACAATGAGTTTAAATAAAGAACTTTGTAAATCTATTAGATCAATTATGACAAGACAACCATTCAAGCCAACAGTTTTTAATGTTTACTAAGCTTGCACCTATTTATTTGTATGTGCGTGCACATATGCACCCATGTTTGTGTTTTCTTACACACTATGTTTGTATATGTGTATGTGTGTATGCACACATATTTATGCATGTGTTTAGTGACATTTAGTTTGTCGTGTTATAAATAAATCAAATCAATTTGATTCACGATCTAATCACTTAATTGAAATGGTTCAAATTTAATTTTGAATCTAACAAATGAATCTTGAAGAAATATCAATTTAGCCATATTTTTGGATCAAATCTTGAAGCGGGGCCAATATCTGATTCATTTATTGACTTAGGTTGGAGGGTGGATAGAAGGTGTACTTATGCTTAGTTTTAAATGTTGAGGCAACACTAAAAATCACTATAAAAAGGTCCTCCTTGGTTCCTTGGCTTCGAGAAGATGGCACATTGTAAAGTTTACTTTTAATAGTGAGACATATCTCTTAGATGTTTGTTTGGTTGATTTTTGGTTAGTTAACATTTTATATGAGTTGTTCTTAAATGAGCTTACTATCTCCCTCCTTTTGTTGTTTGTTGCGGCATTGGTGTTGGTCAGTGATGGGGAAGGTGGAGGCCAGTTGGCAGTGGTGGAGGTTGGCCCTAACGACAATGATGACGAAGGATGGCAAGTGGTGGGCACAATAATTGATTGTTGCTGACAAGCATCAGCCAATTGAAGGTGGTAGAAGCGGTGGTTGGTAACTGGTAGCGATTAGTTGTCGACTGGAGTTAGTTGGTGGCCAAGTAAAGGCATTTAGTGGTTGATTGGTGGTAGTTAGTTGCCAAATATGGTAGTTGGTCACCGACGAATGATGGTGGTGCCTAGCTTGGGTGATGGCAGATGATTGAAGAGTTAATTTGGGCTAAGATTCCTATGTTTTGAAAATTAGCCAACTTTCAGAAGCATCAGTTGATTTTTTTCAACTTTTGAAAGTTTGAACTTGTAGCTGTCAGCCAACCAGATAGGTGACATTTAATGTTCGACTTGTCAAAATAGGTGAAAAGTCACCAAACCAAATAACCCCTAGAGGAAGTTGCCTTCAATGTAATGAAATTTTACAGCTTTCATAGTTCAGCATAACATATCACTAGAATTCCTAAACCTATTAACAATACTTTTGTAGTTAAATATTTTTTCAGTTTTAGGGATGTGTATTATTTCATTAATCCGAATAATTGAACTGACATTATGCAGATGGTTTTCAGTTTCCTTGATGGATTATTTCAGTTTATTGGTGCTCAGTTTGGTTTTCAGATTTTTATAAACCAAAGAGGGATTTTGATGTAGTTTTCAGAGTTCGTTCAGTCTTGTGACTTAGGAAACAATAACTGTTCATCAAACCAATCCAAACTTCCTAGCTGTTTATTACTACTTTTGTTTGCAGCAAAAGGAAAATGTGTTGAACCTGCAAAAACAATACTCATGTACTATATTCACATCATACCTTGTGATGGATATCATTAGGCATGTTCTTATGATCGCATCACTTAGCAGGATGCAAATTAGACTTGGATGCCTCCCTCCAACTAAACGATCGGAGGGATCAACAGGTTCTGAAGCTTTACTGAAGCATGCCTTTGTCTCCATTGGCTGACTGCAGCTAATCCGGCCAACCAAGGACTAATTGAACATTCCAATTATGCAATTATGCATTGTAATTTATTAATGTATAAATAGATAACCCAATTAGTGATTCCATATCGCAGGAAGAAGTAAAGTACTTTACTGTATTCTAACATAGTGACAATCAAGTTGATGAGCTTGTAGGATGATGGTGCAAATCATGCAATTGCGTATGTATGGTAGAACTTTTCTAAAAGAATATCGCTCAGCCATGTGTATATTTGTTTTTGTGTGGGCTGTAATTTCAAATTTGCAAAATAAAAAAGAAATAGCTTAATTTGAAGTTTCCATTCTCCATAAGTGCAAAGTACTTGCAATTTAGGTTTACCATAAAATTTTAATAAAATGCTATCACTGGTTAGATTGTTTACATGTAATAGTCTTACGTATTGTTCTTTGCTAACGATTGCATTCGGTATGCTGTGTTTATTGCTTTTACATGTGCGTTTCCTTGAGTTTCCACTTTTTCATAATTGTAGGTTGTTCCAGATTATGCACCTGGCACACAGAAGAAAGTTAGCGGAGAAGTTATCAGGTGGCATAAGGTTTCTGGTGCGGAGAAAATGGATGCAATAAAGTATATAGAATATCTTGAAGCAGAAATAGAGGAACTAAATAAACAAGTAAAGAGGAGATCAGCGAATGGGCATAATGAACTGTTGGAATACCTTAAAACCCTTGAGCCCCAGAATTTAAAGGTAGCAGAATTTTACTTCTTATTTCTGAACAACAGTTATATCTGCACATGATGAATCTTTAATATACATTTAGATTAAAAAAAGTTGGAGAGAGAGAATGAGAGTTGGACTGAAATGAATCCAGTTAAAGGGATTTGGATTAATTTCATGACTGATAGTTTCGATTCAGAGATATGCCACTGCAAATGCCCATTACTCTTGCTAAAGCTGAACTGTTTTCTTTGCTTTAGGGTAAAACAATTTTTTTCTTTCCATTACATGGATTTGATGAGCTTTAACTGCCTTTGCGTTATATAGGGAGTGAGTTTAATTAATGATGAAGGTTTCAAATGCTATGACCTTCCTATTTTCTTCCAATGCCTGTGGCTACACTTCCATTGTCGTTTGCAGCCACTTTGTTCTGTGGTTGCTTACTGTTATTCATGCATTTGTGAACGTCCCCTATCATTCTGCAGGTTGATTACATCATCTCTGATTGGTTTTTCACTATGACAGAGCCCATGACTCGCTGAAAAACTCAATTTGAGGAATCCATTTCTCTAATTAGTCAATGATTTTTGAATATTCAAAAGAAATTAACAAACCTTCATCTATGTGCTCACATAATGTCTAACCATGATTCTATTATTCCCAAATTATGATATCTACATTTGTGTAGTGTTCCGTGTTTTTTCTTTATTTTTATATGCATTGTTTGATGGTCTTATAGCAGAATGGATTGCTCTTTCTTGTTTTGCATTTGTAAAATTTGTACATTATTACATAAATGTTTTCATTTTTATTGTGATATTTGTTTCAAAGGCATGGCTCATTATCTACAATATTTCATCTTGAATTTGATTGATAATAACATATTTGCATAATAGAAAGATTTTTAATGAATCATCATCCATTATGTTCACATTTTTAGAGTAAGAAGAGTTATGTTTGTTATGTTTGCTCCGACTTCTTTTGCTACCTGCTTGTGTTATTGTTAATCTCGAGTGTTAACAATCTTCATGTTTGATGTGCATAGGAACTCACAAGTACCGCTGGGGAAGATGTCATTCTTGCGATGAATACCTTCATAAAACGCCTTTTGGCTGTTTCAGATCCTGAAAAAATGAAGGTATGCACAACTTTTTATTTTCTATTACACCTATGATATTAAAAAAAACATTGTATCTCTAAGACCTGATGCCATTTTAAAGCTGATCATCAGTCTATATTTGGATTGCTCTCCTTGAATCGAACTCAAAGTTATCAAACTTTAACTCAAACACATTTTTGTTGAATACGGTCAATTTGAATGCCGATTAGGTTACGAATGATGTTTAAATATCTTCTTCAAACTAACCATTCAAACTTTTAGAAAGTTAACCATGCACATAATTGTTTCAATTGATTTGTTAACTTTTGATATACTATATATAGTATGATAATGATTTTTCAACATTACGATTTATTGATTGTTTGGTAATGAACATTGATCTGTCTTGTTCCTACCATAGGAATTGTCAAATGAAATGAAACTTTTTCATTACTTATTGGATGGGTTTTTGTAGTTCAAGTTTAATAGATTTGGGCTTTGAAACAGAACAAAACCTGAAATGAAAATCTTAATTTCCCATTTGTTGGCTGGTGCCCAGCTCTGTGTATTTTACTTTTAAGAAGATGTCTCGAACAAGATTTGGTGATTGCTGGATTAACAGCTTTTCCTAGTTGTTATTACAGGTTTCTTCATGGCAATTACATTTGAAGGTTACTAATGTGTGCAGTCTTTATAGGGATTACGGATTAGGAAATCTCTAATCCTTATTTCCTAATCCCTAAACTTTAATCCGTAATCCCTAATTCCTAATACCAAACATGATCTCTAATCTCTAACCTATAATCTCTAATCTTTAATTCGTAATTCTTAATCTCTAATCTTTAATTTCAGATATAATCTCTAATTCTTAAATTATAATCCCTAATCTTTAATCTTTAATTCTTAATCGCTCCTATATCTTGGAAATCTTGAAGTTTGAGACTTGATGGGTTTTTGCATCTTATAATCTATGAGAAACAAAGGTACAGGCAAATGCCAATCAATCCCCAGGCTTCTTATACATGCAATTGATTCCCAGTTACTGAGTCTATCTTTTGCATCCAGTATTCTCACATTCAAGGAATAGCGATTTATGGAAACCATAGTTGGATGTTCTTGTACATCTTCTAAAAGGCCATCAGATTTTTTTTTTATGATGATCCATCTTCTTCAATTTTAGTTCTATATTGACATCTTCTATTACTCACCTCAATTTAGAGAAATCCTTCATTCTCGACTCGAAACCAATCCATGTTTGCCTTTCCTTTCCCCTTCAAGAAGCTTGGTGAAGCTAATGGCATTTAAAGCAGCATATATAGTAAAGATTTCATTCTTCAATCTATATTTAACATCAAAATTGAAAACAAACCCTACATTTACCTGTACATTCTCTTGTGCAGACAGCAGTCACAGAGACAAGTTCACCTGAGCTTGCAAATCTTATATACTGGTTGATGGTTGTTGGGTATAGCATTCGAAATATTGAAGTTAGATTTGACATGGAAAAGGTTCTTGGAGCTGCTCCAAAGCTTGCTGAGCTACCACCTGGGGAGAACATTTAGAGAAGAAGCTTGGCATCTTCAAGAGCCAAAGTCCATGGCTGCAATAGAAATGTTTAGGGTTATTTACATACAAATGTATTGTGCAATTTCTACAGGTTAGTAGTGTTCTTTGTTACCTTTGGCCTTGATGCTACATTAAAAATGTTACCTTTATAATGTTCTTAAAAGAGATGAAATGAAAATTTTCATTTCCAATCGTTCATTAGAAGATGGAATTTGCATTTTGGTGTTCAAAGTTGAACTATAGCTTGATTTTTTTTTATATCAGAAAACTTTTTATTAAGCTACCTTGAATGGCTAAACAATACATGTTTATTGTAGAATTTATCATTATCATTTAATTGGAAAAATAAGGATAATGGTGATAAAAGTAAATATTATTTTTATTTAAAATTAACCATGAAGACTTGATGCTACATTGTAAAAGTTGCCTTTTGAATATGCTTAAAGAGATGAAATGAAAATGTTCATTTCCAATCATCCATTAGAAGATGGAAATGAGGCTTATTTGAATTTGTTCAATCACTTAATTTTTTTTTGTCAAAAAATTTTTTTTAAGCTACCTTGAATGGCTAAAGAATATATGTTTATTATAGAATTTATCATTATCATTTTATTGGAAAAACAAGGATAATGATCATGAATGTAAATATTATTTTTATATGAATTAAAAATGTTTTGATCAAATTTCTTAAATAAATATTTTTTAATGAAATGATATAGGTTGGTGATATGTGGCCTTCAATTCTCGTACTATGGCGAGGGCTCATTGCTTGCCTTCCCTCGTCTATCAAATGACTCATTTGGATGCTTGTGTTCTCTCTCTTGTCATGTTTATCAGTGTTGCACTCGTTTAATGTCAAACAAATTATTAATATTCAAGATAGATTATGTTTATTTTGCAAGCTTGATCATCTATTATTCAATACTTTGGTGATGATCATATTATTATAGGCATTATTCCTTATATCAATGCAAAAGTTGACATTCATAATCTTACTTATATTGCTTCTTGTAACTATATGAGCATTATATTAACATGAGTAGGTTAAGTAATATGCAAATTTTAACTTATCACAATCTAAAGTTCTAACTCAAAAATAACTAATAAGATTTATTTAACTTTTTTTACTTGATCATTACTTTTTTTTTTGATAAACTTTTAACTGACTTTGCTTTAAATTGAAATTTATTTGATATATTACCCAACAATGTGGCCAATAAGAGTAGCTAAATTCCCCAAGGGGATAATTGTGATATCTGTCTAGAAAAATATTAAGTATCACGAAGATTAGGACCATAATTAAACACAAATATATTTAAACATTAATTTTTATAAACTATGCATTTATAATCATACAATAAAATTTACATTTTTAGTCTTCTCATCAAAACAATGAAGTGGAAATAAAAGAAATAATAGAAAGACAAAATTAGAAATCTTAAACTACATATAATTATCACATATTTTGTAGTTAGTATTATAATATTATTGTATTCTAATAGTTTAATTTTGTATATCTTAACATATTAACTAACATAACTTCACATTAATATTATTCCTTACAAATATTGTGATGCATATTGTTCATATTTACATGTTAATAAACATATGATGTACAAAAAAAAGCATTACATTCTAAGTGCATACTTTTATAAGAAATTGAATAATTATATATTACAAAAATATCTTTTAAATAACTCAATAGACATTTTGTCAAACACTTTTCTTGGTTCAACTCCAATCGGTTTATTTTTACCACCCAACTCATCTCTTATCTCGTTATGGTATTATCACTACTCTAGATTATATTATATATTGTGTTGACATCATTATCACTCAATGTTATATTATACATTCTCGTGACATTATTATCACTTATAATTATATCACATCTCTTCATTGCATCATCATTAGTTAAGATCATATCACACATCATCATAATATCATTGTCACTTAAAGTCATATCATATCTTATCAGAGTATCATCATTACTTCAAATAATATTATTTTACTAAATATATTATATTCGATAATATAATATTTAAAAATATATTAGGTTACTATTAAATATCTTACCTAATTAGATATTTGAGTATTTAATTCATCTTTTATTATCTCTTTTTCTTACAATTATATATAAACAATATATTACATTTTCATATATTTATAATTTAATAAACTCTATTATATTCATTAATTATTTGAGTCTTACGGAATATATTGAATCTAAATAGATTCTCTCGATCGAATTGTCTGTTAACATCATTGGATTGTTTGATCATTCTTATTAGATTGTTAAATGTGCATCCAACACATTGTGTGATAGCTCTCAAGTTTCTATCAAACATCTTTCTCTTATTAGACCAATTGATGGACATTAGACACTTGAAACTCAAATTTTGATCCTCATTTGATGCTTTCTAGGTTCCATCGAACTTTTTGATTATCCCATTATATTAAAAGCTCTTTTTCTCACTATAATAAGTGCAAAAAATATCTCTCTAAGAATTTCATAAAAAAATTGATTATATATAAGGGAAAAGTTAACCTTGCCTTGAAATTGAGAATTCCTCATGTTTCCTTGGATCAAGAGCTTTTCTTCGATCCTTCTACGAATTAAATCTCTTTCTTTTTGCAAATTGTCAATAGCTCTAAGGTTGTTAGATAATTTTCATGTTCTCTCCTTCTGGTTCCAATCAATGCAAAACATATGTATATATTTAAATTTTTAATTAATATATCCTTTAACTAATTAAATAACTAATTATTCTTATCATTAAATGACATTCGATTTCATTGAAATTGCTATCATGAGATTCTAGCTATTTTTCTTTATAATATTTTTTTGTTTTTCTCCTTTTAAGACTCGCATACATACTACAATTTTTAAAACCTATTTACAAAATATCATTTTTGTGAAAAGTTTTAAGTCTTATTAAATTTAGAATTTCAAGAACAATGATTTTTTTATTTGGCTACATCATATAGATGTATACTTACTTTTTTTTTTGAGATATTAGCTCTTATATATACACCTCAAGATTATGTCAGGTTGGATCCAAGAAATAATTTAGGTAAAAAATGGTTAACATATGTTCAACTACTTGCATATAATAAAGTGGATTGTTGAGCTTATTTAGATAGATTTGGATTTGGGTCAAAGCAAATTTCAATTTAATGTGCTCATTAGCCTGCTTTGTTATAGGCAAAAAATTCTTATATTTATATAGTTGTCTCTTGCATCGTTATAAACACAACTATAAGAATTGATATGAATTTATCTTCTACATTTTTGCAAGTAAAATCCTTGCATTAATATTGTCTCTATAAAGTTAGAGCGCACTTTGAATTGAGCATTGTCTCTTGTATTGTTCTTAATGTCTATAACTTTGGGCATCTCATGTTATATAAATATAAAATTTGTGCCCTTCATCGTCACACACAGAGCCTTCTAATATTGCTATGTAAGCTGTCACCTACAATATTATAAACATATCTGTTCATATTATTTGATGCATACTGCCTATTATCTTATATGTAATCAATTATAGTAATTCAAATGACTCAAAAATATTTGGTTAAATCGAATTAATTAAAAAGTTAGATTTTCTTTTAAACAAAAAAGTTGATTTTTTTCAATTTAAAAAAAATAAATTATTTAAGATATCAAATTATCACGTGTTATGATTTTAAGTTTGATTTTTTGTTCAATTCTATAGTTTTTGCTTTAATTTATTTAAAATTCAAATGTTTAGATCATACATTTGTGTTATTAATCAAATTCAATTCAAATTTTGAACAATATTTAGCTTTTCTTTTATTTATTCCTATTTTTTTAAAATGTTTAATTCTATTTGAATTTCAACTTTGCTTAACAAAAAAGTGATTATTTGAATTAGTTTAATTAAATAATATATTATTTATCTTAAAAATTTAGAAACATAATTTTGTGTTAGTTTAATTAAATAATATGCTTTTTTTTAAAAAAAAAAAATTGATATGTAACACTTGTGAAAAGAACGTCACCAAATGTCTGAAACAAGAAGCGATCTAGACGAGTCATGTCGGAAGACTCGGAACCGCTCGGCAGCGGTTCATGGTTTCGGTGGGCGGTTTGGCGCTCAAATCGAACCCATTGGCCGGCGGCCGCCTTCCGCAGTGAGGGCATCTCTACGTTCTTTTACAGCTGTTGCTTTTCCCGTGCATACTCCAGAGAGTGAGAGAGAGAGAGAGGTTAGCCGTGGGTTCTCTATATTCTTCTTCTTTCGCTACTTGGTTCTTCAGATTACCGTCGTCTTCATGGTTATCTGCAAATATCCTCTTGCGTTGCCCTTCTTCTTTGTTGTTTCCTTGGTGACTTTTGCACAAGGCATAATATCCGATGAAATGAATTGAATGAAAGAGTCTAATCCGTAAATGTGCTAAGCTGTTGCGTTGGGATTTTTTCACGTTTGTCTCTTTGGCTGCCTTATATTTCTAGGTTCGTTTTATTTATGCATTGTTTTTCCTCGTGTTGGTCTTCTGTTCTTCTCTTTACTGTTGGTTTTAGCTAAGCTGCGCGTGGTGATGTTTTAGATTTCAAATGGTTGCGTGTTGTAGATTGAGACTATTTTCGACGATATAAAAGTATTGTGAGTGAGTGACGGAAGGAGAAAACTGTATCGTAGCTACTTCGTTCATTGATGACATTATTTTGGGGTTATGGTATAATCTGATGTTGTGTATGGTTCAAATCTATCTTTAGATTGTTGCTATTCATATTTAAATACTATTCAGAATGGCTGCTATTTAACTTCTGTTTCTTCTTCTTCTTCATATAAAATGAGGCAAACAGGAAATGTACACCAGTGAAATCAACCATGGAACATGGCTGCGGGAAAATTCAAATTCCTGCATGATTGGAGGCATCATTTAATTTTTATTTCACTTCTCTTTTTAAAACATTGGATACCTAATAACAAAAGAAAAAAAAAAATCTTTTTTTCTTCTTCTATTGTTACATACCAAAATAATACTTCCATAGATAATCTCAAGTTCAGTTGAGAAAAGGTGTAAGGGTTGTGTCTGTTAGTTTACAATCGATTTAAAACTTGTTGTAAAAACATGACAAGGTGTATAACTTGGATTTCGTGACAAGTGGTTGAAGACCACTACTTCGGCACCTGAATGTAGTGTTAAATAAGAAAGGGTTCTATATTCTAAATAGATGTGGAAAAAGAAGTTCAATATTCTAAATACTCTAGGTTTTTGGAATAGAGGTGCTTTAAGTTAACTAGTAATTGTAATTTTTGGATATTATGTTTCTATGGAAAATGAATGTTTTGGATTTAGGAAACTAAGTGGTTAAGTGGGAAGGCCAAGGAAATTTATATTTTTAAATTTAAATTTTGGTATTGAAGTAATAATTAGAATAAAGCTTGAGTTGGTATAATTTTGGATAAAAAATGGATAGTTTTTGTATTTGATTCTTAGAGTATTGGGAAATGAAGTATAGCTTTGAAGAGTTTTATAACATCATAAACTGTCAATTGTAATAGTATTGTCACTTTTCAAGTAGGATTAGATGCTAGTGTAAAGAAAAATTTGATAGCATTTTGGAAAAGTTAATATAAGGGATTGCTTCATATTCAAAGATTTTTATAATGTTCAAAGATTTTTACTAGAAGAGACTTGAATGGGCATATAGGAAGGGAAAAATATAACTCTAGAGGTTTTCATAATTTTTATGGGTTTGAGAGACTAGTAGAAAGGTAAAAGTATTTGGATTCTATTTTAGTGAATGATTGTATTTATCACAAAATAATATAATATTATTTTTTTAAGAAATGAGAAAAGAAGTTGGTTGTATTAAAATGAATCTTCTAGAATTCAAATTGATTGTTTCCTTGTAAGAAAACTTAATCTTCTAGATTTGTCTATTTAGTTTTGACTAGTGGCTTTAGATTATGCTTCTAAAGTTGTATGAGAGGAAAAAAAAAAAAAAAAAACTCAAAAGTCTATCTTAGGATTAGGTCATACAATCTTAACAATAAAAATTAGAGTTTATTCATGAATGATCTATGTCCTTGAGATAACAATGAGGGAACTATTTTTTTGTGCAATAATATTGCTATTACTATTTGTAACATAGCTAAGGATATACTTGGAGAATCTATAGGGCATGCTTTAAATTAATAAGAAGCTTGGTGACGAAAGTAGGTGTAAGCCAATATTAAAGAGAAGTTTTGTTATAAAGTATAGTTTACGAGGTTGTGGAGAATTTATAGAATTGTAACCAAGACGGACAAGAGACTAATAAATTAGTTAATGCCGCGAAGAAATTATCTTTTTGAAGGTTTACATTAGAAAGGACAAATTGTAACCATGTGTTTCAGGTTTTATGCAATTTGAAGGTTAGTACACAACATTTTATTAATATGCAACTAAGTCTCTTAAGTTAAATAAAAATACGAGTAGATCTTTAGCAACGTCATAGGGTTGTTGTACCTATGCAATCCCAGTATTACTCCTATGCTTATATGCTCGTGGCTTCATTCTTAAAATAAATAATTTTTTGTAAATTCCCATTGAACTCTTAAGGATTTCCTTGATGGTTTTGATGACTTTCTCTATTTGATCATTTAGTGATAAGTGGCCTACGGCGAATGTAAAAGACAATGGCAATGAGGAGCTCCATTTGATGATCATGGCGGTGCATAGTTCTGTGAATGGCTGCCCTCTTGTCTCATCTATCAAAATTTTTAAGATAATAGTTGTTCGTTGTTTTCGCTTGACATGAAAGATCATGATAATGTTGTTTTTGTGTGTCCCTTGGCTTTCTTTTTATCGTTGATTTATCTTGAGGAATGTTTATGACATTGCAGTACACATTTAAAGTACATTATAGGAACAAGATGCTTGAAAAGCCAAATTTGGACTCTAATTTGTTTGCATGATTTGATGTAGAAGACCTTCCTTTTATTCTTGCAAGGGATGTTATCCTCTTAGTGATGGTAACAAAAAATTAGAAGATTAATTGGTGTAGGTAGAATAATGATATGGAAAGTGGAAGGGATAGGGATGTTCTTGTCATTTTTGTTGGATCTAATTCTCATTTTATTGAGTTGTACATCTATGCTGATGAATTTGTTGATTGCAGTGTTCTTATATTTGTTGTGTATGTTGACGTTGGCCAACAAAACATCAGTGTATATGTTGTTATGCATGCAATTGTGTCAGCTAAGTAGCATACAAATGAGTGCAAGGAGAATGAGAGTAAAGAAGATGGAGATGAAATGGGAGATGTGACACAGACAACTCTAAAGAAGAAAATGGTGACTAGATAAGAGAGGTTGATGTCAGTGTGAGATACACTATCACTAAAAACATGCATTTTAGAAAAGAGTGGGTAGCAAACCAAAAATAAACATTTCAAGATAATTGTGATTAGAATATATTAACATCTATAAAATCAGAATCTATATTTAATATGATAATATTTTATAAACTATGATTCAAATATAATATTAAAATAAAAAATATTTATAAATATGAGATCTTTGTTGGAACAAAACAAGCCAATGGAAGTGTGTTTTAATTTAGAATGCATAGTGGACAGAGAGGTTGTTGATATGGGTTACTTAGACAAGTTTGACATTTTAGAGAAACATTTAGTTTAGCAGACCACATATAGGGTGGTTGTTATTGATGAGTTATTCTATCAAGAAGAAGAATGAAACAGTAAGTGTACATCACATCAGTTATGTGATGGGTTATGTGAGCAAGATGCATACAACAAAAAGTTTCTTGGAGTTGGTTTATAAGAGGGTAGAGCTCTATTGAAGCAGTCGATGATGATTTCTAGTTGAGAAATGGTTTATTAAAATGCATTGGTGACTTAAGGCAATTAGATGAACCTCTTGTATGGAGGGTGCTAGTTTAAGGAAGACTAAAAATGACAAGTCATGGTATGTAATGGTTTGTGGTAGTGTTAGTTGTATCTGGAAAATTTGTGCTTGTGCAATCAAGGATGGTGTAACATTATGATTAGATATGTGCCAAGATATCATAGCTGCAAAAGAGACGCCTATGAGCTTAGATAGAAATCATTTATAAGCTAAACATATCTTGTGTCGATTTAAGGTAGAGGCTAAGAGTTGCATAACCTTGGATGGTTGTGCACTAAAAGGCCCTTTCATGGGCCATGGTGGAAGCAAAAAATCTTGATAGTTGGCGATGACATTTGGCTTTTCTTTGACAAATCCTCGATAAAAGATGACAGACATATCTAATTTTCATGCTATAGTTTCTTGGTCCAAAGATGACAGACATTTTTGGGGAGCAATATCCGCATAGACCCTTATCACTTTCATCATCTCGCATTTATTTGGATTCATGGCAATGCATATCTTTGACTGAGTTGTGAAACGTGACCAACTCATGGTTGAAAGCTTTAATATTTGGATTTGGGAAGAAAGAAGATTATTTGTGTTGCCTTTATTAGAAGTATTGAGATTCGAGTTTATGACAAGGGTGACCAATATGAGGATGAATTATGCAATTGGGAAGGGAATTTAACACCAGTTGTTGATAGGTGGCTTGAGAATGCAAAAAAAGCAGGGGAAATGTTGTGTTGTCTACTAGGTCAATGATTGGATGTACAATTATGTTGTGGATGACAACAATGTAAGCAAAGCACACAAGCAACGCGGTGAGATGCCATAAGGAAGACTTGATATTCTTGATATTACTCCATCATTCAAACCTTTAACTTCAACACTGATTGCTCAACTTCGTAAGAGCTTGCAACAACATCGATGATTGTTGGCAAGCTTCCCATCTCGACAAGAGCAAAACAAATAATCTCTGTAGCTAGCACTCTGCTGAAATCTTTAAGAAATATCTTTAGCAACTGCAGTAGTGATTCTTGATGCGAAGATAAGTTTTTTTTTTTAGAGTAATGGATTTTGTTGTCTCTAGAAGCCATTGCTCACATTGGTTGGACCTCATTGGCACTTGCATGAAATAGAGAGGATTGATATGAGATTAGGGCATTTGAGGGTAAAATCGAATGAATAAAGTTCGATACATTGCTTTGCAAGTCTAAACATTATAATTATATTCTAAATGTTAGTTCAAATGACATTCATTCAATTTAAGACCTATGTGCAGTTTTATTGAACTTGAGGGACTTATTTGTCAATTGTTGAAATGTTATGTAGTAATTTATGAATTATATTAAATCTAAGTGACCTAGTTTTAATTTACCTTTTTAGAAATTAGAAATTAAAATGGGAGAAAGACATACATAAACTCACCAATAAAAATGCAAAAAAAAATAATGATTTAGAATAAATAAAATTTATTAGAATGGTAATAAGTGGTAGCTAATGCGGCATTGTTTTTATTCTTCAAAATGAGGTTCACAAGTTGAAGAAAAGCCCTCAACCTCTCTTTCAAGGAAGTATTAGAGATGGTGATTAAAAATTTTTGGTTGATGACGAGGATCTTGAATCTAGGTGTATATTTTTTCCAATAGTTTTTTACATAAAAATTATAACAAAAGATTTTTAATGTAGGGGATTTTTAGTTTTTAGAAAAATGTTTAATAAAATAGAAGTCTAAGAATAATAAGGAAGATGAAATCAATAAAGATAGAAGGTTCATATGCCATTACTATGGACACATAGAAATATAAGAAACGAGATTGTCTCGTGGCATACTAAGATGTTTAGTAGTACTTTAAAGACAAAAAAAAAATTGAATGTGTAGAAAAAATATTTTGATATCTATTTGTAGGAATAAAAAAGGTTTTAGAATTTTATTAATTTGTAAAGGAATTAAGTTGATGAGTTATACTTTGAAAATCTAGTACAGTCTTGAATTATTTGGTTTTGTGTTAAGAAGATCCACTATGTATGCTACAATAATAATGAGATGTTTAATAAAATATCTAGGATAAGAAAAGATTTTCATTTCATTTGTTTTGATATAGAGAACATAGATAGTAGAATATCGATATAAGTATTTTGAAAATTCAATAGTTGGCACTACATATATTGAAGTTATTAAGGATATGTATAGCAAAGTATTATATGTGTACATACTCAAAGATTGATGAAAGATTTTTTTATTACAATTGAATTTTATCAAAGTTCTTCATTTAAATCTTTATCTTTGTTTGAGGGATTATGGATGTTTTTAGTGGTCAATTTAAAAGTTACTATATTGTATTTTTTTGCTTTATTGTTCTTTTTGATAAGACTAATAAATGGTTTAAGCCAAATTGAGCTTATGGTGAATATTTTAGGGTACTTAGTGTTTAGTCATAATAAGTCTAAAATTGTATAAGTAAAATGCAAGTTTAGTCAAGAGAAGACTTCAAATGATATGTTGATTACTTTTATGGTTTAGACAATTTTGAAGGATGAGAGATCTCAGTGTCTCGAGTCTATACTCTAAAATAATGAAGAATTTGATAGCCATGTTAACAAGAGGATCTAAATGGGGGATAAGATGTAAGAGCACTTGTGGATGTTGTGTTATTGAAGCATCTTAATTTTAAATATAAGTTTTATAAAACTATAGTGAGAATGGTTTTGAACTTAGAAATAGAATGAGCTATGGATGGAGATGGGTATGATTAGATTGATGGGACTATCTTCTATAGGATTCTTATAGGAATTAGTGCATTTATGAGAAGGTTGGTGTAGTACAGATTTAGAATAAGTTTTTGTAAAATCAAATAATTTGAACATTTAAACATAAGTCATTTAATGGTTTGTTAAGGATATAAATTGTTAGGATTTTGACTTATGATTAGAGTAAGAGAGATAAAACAAATGACGAGATTATTAGAAACGATGTAGGATGTTTTGGATTTTATAGATGAATTGTTAATAGACAAAATTCAATGATGTCAAAGGATTCATGTGACTAACCCTACTTAGTGGGATTAAGGTTTTGTTTTATTTATTCATTTTTGTTTAATTGCTCTACGTATTTGTGACTTAGATATGTTTGGTCTGTTTTTGTATTAACTTTTCTTGTATATGCAGGTATATATTTCATACCTTTCTTGGAAACGGAAGTGAGGGTGCTTTATGATGAGGGCATTGCAACAAGGAAGTAGTTTTTTAGTATTGAGATCTAGCTGTTCTAGTGGAGACACTAATTGGGTCACAAAAAGGTGTTCGAGATCTTCAATTCTATCTCCTTTCCTCAAACAATGTGACAGAAAGTGGGTTTACTCCAGCAGCTTAGTTAAGGACTTGTGTTTGGCAACTAATGTTCAAAGGTTGTCATCTTCGTCTTTCACTAATTGTCAAAAGCGTGTTGTTTCGGTGGCATCTAACCGGCATCGTGCTGAATATGATATAGAGGAAGTATTATATCCGGAGACTGGACATCCTTTAGGAAGTGTACAAGAGGGGAAGCTGTAAGTTGTTCAGTTCTCTTCCTCCACTTTGTCTTTTCAATGTTTGCAGTTTATAGCAAGCATATATTCTTTTGTTTGTTTGATTGTTTGTTAAATCTGGTTTTAGTTGGGAATACATGTATGAAAGCTATAATTTGCATAGTTTTGATTAAACATCACGTTATGGAACTTCGATTCCTAATGCTTGGAATAACTTATGCAATATTTCTGTCTGCCTCGTGATTTCTAGTTTTTTTTTTCTCATAAACTGTTTTAAGCTAACTATTTAAAATGTGGTATCTATGTTTACTTCTATATCTCAAGTTTCAATAGCCTATGACAATAATTCAAGTTCCAATAGCCTATGACAATAATTTGTAACAATATTAGTTCGTAATATTGGTTTATGTTTCCTGTAGGGGCAGTGTTATGAAAATTGTCAAAGCTTTTCCTTTGCCCTAAGCAGGAGACGATAGGTTTTGCAAGTAGGCTGGAGAATTAAACTTATCATGTGTGAAATAGTTTTGTACTACAATTGTTTTTTGTTCTTTTTCTACACCTGCAAAAACTGGATTACACTCTTGAACTAAATAAATGGTGAAATGGGTTTATAGTATCCTTGGTTTGTTGATTTACATATAAAGACACTCTAATTTACAATAAAAATATGATGAAATTCTTCAATAATTATTTGATTGAAGTTCTGTTTATTGGAGGTAATGCTTATTGTTAAGTTCCAGTCAACAATATTAGTGGAGCATTTATAATATGATGGTGTGCTCAATATTTTTTTACTCCTTATTACAGTAAGCTAAGGTGGATTTGATATCATTCTACTAGAGTTAAGGTTAATCACTTCTTTTGGTAGCATTGCAAAAAGAAGTTATTAAGTTTTATTGAATATTATTCCATTATGGGTTCTCAACATTTTTACAGTTTTTGTTGATCTGCAAAGAGTTGCAGGCACTACGGTACTCAGTTGGTAGCATAATTGATTTTTTTTTACTGGAGTCTCTGATTGTTTCTATATAGCCTGTTGCAAAAGATGGCATGCTGATGCTATTTTTCCCACTAAAATAGATACTAGGTCTGAAAGTAAATGAATTTCAGTTTGGCCAAAGCTTACTAATTGTTGGCAATTTATCTGATGTAGTTATCAATTTCAATACAGAAATCTTTTACTGTATACTTTTTGATTTGTACTTGTAGCGACCCTTTGTGGTTGGTGAGCTTTTCTCCTGATTCATTTATTTTTGTAATACCAGCAGAACTGAAAGGTTATAAGGTTGCATCTTGGATTTTCTTGGTGTGATGTAGCAATTGACACAGGTTATCATAGTGCAAGAAGCTTAAATAGTTCTCATTTGATATTGTTGGTTGCCTAATACCCTTTTCATAAATGATTTGTCTATCTTTGCCGTTGATGTCAAATCCTTTTCTTTTACCAATGAGACGATCCATTATGAATTTAGCACTTCAATAAATATGCAATAGCATTTTGTTGCTGTAACTATTTCTTTTGTGTTTCTTCCTTTGCTGAACTATTTTAAAGATTATGAGCTCTATTCCTTTTTCTTTTGTAATATAATGAGCTCCATGAACTTATCCTTTTTGCAGTAAGCATTTTGGAGATCTACCTGATGGGTTGCATCGTACAAGTGCTATAAAGGAGCTCACTGATCTTGCCCTACCAGCAGCTGTTGGACAAGCTCTTGATCCACTTGCACAACTCTTAGAAACAGCATTTATTGGTCGATTAGGTACGATCATCTTATACATATTTTCTGTAAAAAAATTCATTTTCCTTGTTGGAACTATTCCTTTTGGGCCTTTTTAATCAGTCCACTTTAAATAATAGAATTTTGGTCATTCACAATTTTCATAAGGGCACTGAATATTTGCATTTGGGCATCTCTATTTTAACATAGGAGATGTCACGACTATGAGATTCCTTTTAAAATGACTATGTAATATCATACCAAAATTCTTAAAAACGAATGTGATAGATGGTTAAGTCTAACTCTTTGAGAATACTTGACATGCTGCTTATATGATCACTGTTCTCCAAAACTGCCAAAATTCACTATTAAGAAATATGCTCTAATATGCATAATTTTTGGTCTTACATTTCTCCATCACTTCTTACTATTGTTCAAAGGTCCTGTGGATTTGGCTTCAGCTGGGGTTTCAGTTTCAATCTTCAACATTATATCAAAGCTATTTAATGTTCCTCTCCTTAGTGTCACAACTTCTTTTGTTGCTGAAGATATTTCAAAAAATGCAAGCAGCCAATTTATATCAGGTTCATTTCGACTCTAAACAATTTTTTTCAGCTACTATGATAGAAACTGAATATGGCCATAGGTTTCTCAGATAATTCTTCTCCAGAAGCTTTTTATGAGAATAATCGAATCACTTACAATGTTGGAGAAAAGCTGGAACTACCCTCTGTCTCCACGGCCTTGCTGCTAGCTGCTATAATTGGTGCTTTTGAAGCTTTAGCTATGTACATGGGTGCTGGACTTTTTCTTAGTATGATGGGTATATCTCCTGTAAGTTAATCGGTCACATGAACTTATTGAAGATTTGTTTCTTTTCTTAATTTTTTTGGTGAAACATATTTTTTGCCCTTCTGATTGCTGGCTATTATGGTTTTTTACTTTGGTGGTACTCATTCTAGTCTCTTTTATGCTTTGAAAAGCTGTTCTATCTTGTTTTCTATTTGGAGGATGTTTAGATTGGTGGAATGAATTCAGAAATCGATGTCTAAGTGGAAGAGTACTAATTTTTATAAATACTCAAAACTCATCAGGAGTTCTTTCACTTGTACTTATGTGCTTTTTCATCTTCAAGACTGATTTGTAAATTATATTTTCTCTGCAGGCTTCATCTATGCACAGCCCAGCACAACGATTTCTTAGTCTTAGAGCCTTAGGTGCTCCTGCGGTTGTACTTTCACTGGCTACTCAAGGTGTCTTTCGTGGATTTAAGGATACAAGGACCCCATTATTTTGTGTTGGTGAGTATGAATGGCCTATCAGGAGCTGTAGTTTTCTTAAAACTCGTATATGCAACTGAATCCCTTTCCTCTGAACGACGTTGAAACCCAGTAGTTTATAATATACAAAGATCTTTACATTTTATAACATTTGAAAATTATTCATTTTACATGCATTGTCTAAATGTTAAGTATTACTTGAATATAACTTTTTAAACTCTATATTACATATATAATACCTAAATCTTTAATATTATAGAAATACTATTATTTAGTAATCATTATTTAAATGCATGTTCATAAGGCATTATGATGTATTGATAGTTCATATTCAAAAGAATAAATCTGGAGGACTTTTGTCTAAATGAGGATTCTTAAGGTGTATGAATGACTAAGATCAAAATAATAGTATTATTTAAATGAATATATTAGAAACGATGTTCGAAGATTTCCAATTGAAGAAGTTTCAAAAAAAGTTTACTAGAATGGTTGATTAAGCTTACACAAAGGATGCCTCTATCTGGAGAAGGGATAACATTGAATCTATTTATATTCATAAATGAAGAATAAATGTCAAACAGACATTATATGGGACTATTTTGGAAATTCTTGCATTATTATAATTGAATAATTGGTACTTAATAAAGCATGCTATGTTTAGACAAATGATTTAGCCAAACTCAGTAGTATAATAGTTGTTTCTATGGTAGGAAAGCATTGCTTTTGTCTGCTTAGAGCTTCTGTTCATTTTGTATACCTCTCATGTGCATGCTTGTTAAAGTCATTAGTTCTTTAATGATGAAGAACAGATGTTGAAAGAGCTAGTAAGATACTATTATGAAAATTCTTGCATGGTTATGATTGTCGGATTGTTACTTGTATAGCATTCTATCTTTAGACAAATGGTCTATTCAAGCTCACTATTGTAAAGTTTTGTTGTTTCTATTGAATGGGAGTACTACTTGTGTCTGTTCAGAGCTCTTACTCATTTTGTGTACCTCTCATGTATATGCTTATTAAGTTACAAGTTGTTTTATGATATTATCTTTACCTCTTTGAGATTTTTTTCTTTTTTTCTTATGAGTCTGTTTTAGTTATTTAATAATTGATCTGCTTGCAGGAATAGGCAACCTTACATCCATAATTCTTCTCCCGTTGCTTGCATATGCTTTTGGCCTTGGGATAACTGGAGCTGCTATTGCTACCACTACATCTCAGTATGTTACGTGTATATTATTTATTATTTTGTTTGTACTTATCTTCTATTTCTATAACACTTCATTTTGCATATTCCTTAGAATGAAATATATGCTAAAACTGGTAGTTGTTGAAACGTTTATCTGTCTGAACATTTCATGAACACTTTAATTGCTGTCGTATTTGTGACTTATGTTTTCATCGAGCCAGTTTGTGAAATTAATAGTTGGATTTCTTCCTTAAGAATTGATTGGGATAGTTTGCTCTGTTTGGATGCCCTAGAAACATATAAAGGGGAAGAAAAATAACTTTTTGGGCATAATCTTATTTACAATATGTCCAAGGTTTTAATTTGAAAGCTCATCTTGTATTATTGGTTTGTTAATCAGTAATAATACTTCATTCGTTTAGTTTTGGTTGTTGTTAAATGGGCAGCGTGGTGCTACAATGTTCTGGTGTTTGTGAATCTGCATAAAGGTGGTACCGGAAGGGGTCTATTGAATACTGCTGTGGCATATATTTTATAAGAGGATACTTCCACCACTTGAACTCATAACATCTAAGTTGAAATGGAAACAATGTCAAGTTTCCCCTGCTAGTTTTCATTAGTAGCTAGGCCTGGAAAATAACTTTACAGCACGTGGCCATTGTATTGTATGCTGCCAGTGTTTGTGGTCATTTTGATTTTTTAAATTTCTTTTATTGAATTTCCATTTGTTGGAGCAATGTGGAGCTTTAATTTATTTGACATAATACACACACACACACATAAGTTATAGTTTATATCATATACGAGTTTGCATATATTGGTATACATCACATTTGAGTTTGCATATATAATGAGAGATATGAACCTACTGATAGAAAGATAACAAGTTTTTTTCACTTCTTAAATTTTGGGCATAAAGTCATGAAAATTGAAGACAAGTTCTATGGTTAAATTTTCCACAACAAATCAATGGATAATAATCTTAATTTTATCAATAATTTTCAATATCTAGATATTTCATTATTTTATAAAATTAAGGTCACTTACTTCATCTTAATGTAATTGCTTACAATGCTTAAATTTTGTTCTATTTGGTTAATTTTGATTTATAAAATAGACAATCTTCTATCTTGTCATTTGGGTGATAAATTAAATAAATTTTATTTCTTGTCACCATTAAATGAATTTTATTTCCCATCATCCATTATCAAATGAATGCAATTTTTTTTTGAATTTTTGTTGGTAATTATATTCATCCTAATATTAATGATCTTAATTATAATTTATGGTTTTTTTGATATTTTGATTGTGATCTCTCTCTCTTTATTTATGTATACATACATACATTAACAGAGACACACACACACTCACACGTATTCATTTATTTATGTGTGTGCGTGCACGTGCAGGTGGATGTTCTTACCCTTGCTTGTATTTTTAATTTTAGTTTACCCTGGTGTGTAAGGATGGAATATGCTGTTGGTAAAACATTCCTTATACTTCAAGTTCTATTTCATTGCATTTATCAAAGGCATCCAACTTGAGACTTAATCATCCAATACCTCCTTCTTGAACACAATGTCAGCTGGCGTTAATCTGACATATAGATGCTTGTATATCTATTTTATTAAGTTTATTTCCTAAAATATTTCAGGTACATCACCACCTTTTTACTTATCTGGTCTCTCAGTAAAAAAGCTGTTGTATTACCTCCTAGGATCGAGGACTTGCAGTTTGCTGGTTACATAAAATCTGGTGAGCGGGTTTTTTAGTCACTGAAAGCCATCTTAATATTTTTCTTTCTTTTTTACAACTTGAGTGCATACTTTTTTGTTTATTATTTGGAGAGCAGTAATTATTTGGAGTATGCTTTAATTGTTGTGCATGCATGGTAATAACAAGCGATTAATTATGTGGTCTTCTGACAGTAGCTTTTGAGAACTTTCATTTTTCACAGGTGGATTACTTCTTAGCCGGACATTATCTGTCATTATAACAATGACCATTGGAACATCAATGGCTGCTCGGTTAGGACCAATGGCCATGGCTGCCCATCAGATTTGCTTGCAGATATGGTTGGCTGTTTCTCTTCTATCTGATGCTCTGGCTCTTTCTGCACAGGTTTGGATTTTCTTTCTTTTAGTCATCATCTATTATTTTAACTTGTTGGGGTTCTGTTTATTAGTTGGGTCTATGTCTGACCAAGGGATTTATCTGTGCCATTGCTGCTCTTTGATTGTTGCCTTGGCTGCAATAGCCTGGTGGTTTGGTATTTGTTGGTGCCACTTAGCTGTCACTTCGTGTTCCTGTATAGCTTCTTAGTCGTTTTCTGACTTGCCTCATATTTGGTTTTGCGCTCATCATTTTTTTTTTTTTTTTTTTTGCATTTTTGAACTCTGAATTGTAGTTCCTGAAATCTCTCTTACTGTTTTGGAGTGGGACGCTTTAGTTTGTACTTTTTTTAGCCATCTGTTATTCCATCTCTAAGGTCCTTCAGTAATGTATTTTTTGTACCCTTCTTTCCTCCTTGGAGACCCCTTATCTAGACATCTCATATCTTTCTTTGTAAATTTGGCATAGTTGGGAATTCCCCAAAGACTATTCCTTGAGACCCTGTAGCATCTTTTTTAGACGGTGATATGGCTAAATGAATCATTTTTGGATTGAACCCGATGTCTCTTTTACTACCTAGCCTTCCAAAAAATCCTTGATTGTTGTGCTATCCATTATGGTTGTTAAGCAAAGATATCAGTGTCCTTTTAGCTGTATAATTGCTTGTTCTGCTTCACACTTCTTTTGGTTTATGTAACTATTATGTATTGTTTTCCTTTTGTAATTCTATATTTAGTTAGATTCCTTTGTTTTCCTTATGTAATTCTGTATTTAATTGGCTTTATATGGTTCAGGCATTGATTGCAAGTTCTTTTGCAAAACATGATTTCAGAAGAGTAACGGAGGTTACATACTGTGTCTTAAAGGCGAGTCTCTCTTTATCTGCAGTTTTGTGATTATGCAGGATGATTAACTTCGTGTATTTTCTTACTTAGGCCGGGCTTCTTTCTGGAGTTGTCCTAGCTGTAGTTCTTTTTGTGTCATTTGGCAATCTTGTTGAATTATTCACCAAGGATGCAGAATTATTACACATAGTTAGAGCAGGGGTGTTGGTAAGCTATTGCTCCACGACTCACCCTACTTATCTACATTAATATGGAAAACATTTGATTTTTCTACTTATTTATTTCAGTTTGTCAGCTCCACCCAACCCATTAATGCTCTTGCTTTCATTTTTGATGGACTTCATTATGGTGTTTCAGATTTTGCTTATGCAGCTTATGCAATGGTACGTTGGGCTGCATTGAATTCGTAATAGTTTGTTGCTTCTTTTTGTCAATATCTGTTCTGATCAGTTGTTAAAACAACATACTTTTCTTTACAGATGGTTGTTGGTCTAATATCATCTGTATTTTTACTCTATGCCCCTTCTCGTTTTGGTATTACTGGAGTTTGGTGGGGCTTAACTCTTTTTATGACCCTACGCATGGCTGCTGGAATAATGAGGTAACCTGTTTAGGTTCTGACTAATAATTCATTTCTATTTAGGAGATTCTATCTTTGTTTTCATTTTCTATACGACATCACAGCTGAAAAGCTTGCTATTGTCTGTACTTTATATACAAGCCTTCTTGAAGTTGATTTTATTACTGATTCTTTGTTGATCTCAACATGTTTAACTTTCTTGAACATTTTGCCACCATTTATTTTAGAGTTTAGGAAACCATAGTGTATGTTCAAAGTTTCAATATGAGTTTACAAGTGTAAACTAATTTGATGGCCCTTCTTGAGTTTCATATGGTAAGCATTGCTATTGTTGATCTGGAGTTATATAACAAACTCATTGGTTACTTTGGCTCCAGTTTTTTCCCCTCATTTCTTGTTTTGTTTGCATTTTGATAAAAATTTTCAATTTTGAGATCTCTTGGACTACTAGATGTTACTTGTTTATCATGCTTTGTTGTTAGTTGAGATATTTCCAAATCAAGATTGTGGTTTTGGGGCTTTTAATTCTATTTCATGAAATGCTGCTATTCTTTTGCAGATTGTGTTGGAGATCAGGGCCATGGTGGTTTTTACAAGATGGAATAAAATATGAGGTTGTTTGCTATAAATCCCTTTTTTTTTTCCCTAAACTATAGTCTTTTTTGTATCATTTACATATTATTTTGTTCGTGAAGTTTTTTTGATTCTGTTTGATGCAAATTTTATGCAGATTAGAAATTATGATTATATTGCAATAATTATGTGCTAAATTACTTAATTTGTAAGTTTAGTTTAACATTAAAGAATTTTTCATTTCATAATACTAGTAGTAATTTCTGAAAGATGCTTAGCGAGTTAGTTTAAAAGTTCATCCTTAGCATGGCTGTATGCATTGTATCAGACTATATGACCCAAGACAGCCTGAAGGGTTTAAAAAATTTGTCAATATTCCTATTATATAAAACTACTTAAGATGATGCTTTTTTAGGAAAAGTTGAAACAACTCTCTTCAAGAAGTTTAATTATGCTACTATTGTATGCTTCATTAATTACTTGAAAATGAAGTTTCATTGATCATTTATTAAGTTTTTCTATTAGATCTCTCATTATACGAGCCTTTTAACAATGCGCACATTGATAACAGTTTTAGGCTCAGTTTTTAGCATTAAATTTGTTTTGATGTACAGGAATTAAGTTATTCCATTTTCTTTTTTGTTGTTATAGTTTTTATGAATACAAAATTAAATTAATTATCTAGGATATTGAATTTCTTATTTTTTTTTTCAACGTTTCCTCTCATGCTATTAGTCTGGAAAATATACCCATGAAACCTATAAAGGTTTTAGCTTTGAAATAATTGTATATCATAATAAAGCCAAACCTTTTATAATATTTAACCTAACCATGTAAACGCAAAAAACCCAATGGTCTCCCTTTGAAATCAAAGGAAAAATAAAATAAGAAAGAATAAAAAGAGAAAATTAAAAAGAATGATGGGAATATGTTTAATAATTTGAAGATTACAGTGAAGTTTTGAACATTTTGCTTAACATAGTCATTCCATTAAGTTGGATTGCAACTTTTTCGATCTTGGATCATGACTTCTTTATAGTTTTGTAGCCTTACTCGCTGGTTTCCTGAGTTAGAACAGGCATCAAAGTTTCTTGAGTATACATATTATATATTATTTGATTTAATAAGCAAGAAAATGTACTTGAACTCTCAAGTAGACATCTTACTATGGCAAAACTGCAATACCCATTTTGAGGTTTGAGTTTGTAAGGATGGGGGCTTATGATGCCAAACCTGCAATGACCATATGTTGCTATATCAAACAATACCAGGAAGCAAGTAATGAAATTAATGAATGAAGTATTCATGTTTTAGTTTAAAGGGTTTAAAGGATTGGATCAGTTCTATTGTTGAGATCATATTTATCCATGTTTTCATCGGCCATTGCTGAAAACAAACATAGGAGTATTGTAGATCAATGTTGGGCTTGCAATTATAGCATCTATCATTCACAATAAAGCATTATATCCAAATTAATTCTTGTCAAAACTTGCTTCTCATGCAAATGCATTTTGTTTTTTGGTAACTAGTTATTCTTAGTTGACATCATGGTTTATATTATAAAAATTCAATCAAATTTGTAATTTATCTTCTGTTCAGTTTCAAGCATGATCTTTTTTGAATTGCAGCATTCAAACAAGTCAGATTCTATGCTATCAGCTGGAGCTGATCCTAACGAGCCAACTTCCATTTAGTTTCCTCACAACTCTTAACATAGATTTTGGCTGTAAGTATTCCTTTATATTTTTCATATGAGATGTTGTTCAGGTTCATAAATGTAGTCATTGTAAGAATATGTCCATATGCATTTTTGTCACAGCTTTTTTGTTTAGAAAACTTGTGGTTTCTTTATTTATTTGTATAATGGTAGGCTTCCTTTAATGAGATTGAAAAAAAGTTGAAGATTTGGTTTTATTTGTTTAGATGATTGTGGTTTTAAAATTCCCTATGATTGATCTTAAACCATTCGAATTTTGTTTGATTGATATCATTGAAACATGGTATTGTGCAATTGATATGTAATCGATATGATTTTATTTGTTTATTTGGTTTATATGATTAGTGTTAGTTTGGAATGTGCAATCGATATGTAAACCATTCGAATTTTGTTTGATCGATATCATTGATGACAAGTTTTGCTTGGTGGTTATTGATGATGGGTTTATAAGATTGATTTAAGTGTAATATTTTTTTTTTTATAAAATATTATAAAATGTGGTTTTGTTATGATCATGTTGCTCTTGTATGAAACAAAAAAAGTTAAAAAGGTTTGGTTTTATTTGTTTACATGATTGTGGTCTTAAAATTTCCTATGATTGATCTTAAATTATTCGAATGCTGTTTGATTGATATCATTGATGATGGGTCTTTAAGATTGATATAAGTGTAATATTTTTTTTATAAAATATTGTAGAATGTGGTTTTCTTATGATCATGTTGCTCTTGTATGAAACAAGTGATATTTAGGTTATCATTTGTGATATTTTTTTGGAGTAGGCTAACTATTATATAACAAAAAATAAACAAAGTGGTGTTCGCTAATGATCATGTTTAATTTTTGCTTATAGCCATTTTCATGTGGCCATAATTCTAGTTAGCCCAAAAACATTTTCTAATGTAAATATGCATAAAATTATTTATATTTTCAAAATGTAATATTTCACCCAATTATTTATAACATCTACACATTATTATGAAAAAAAAAAATTATAATATATTTTCCATAAATCATCTTATTTGAAAAATCAATTCATTTATCAATAAATAATAAATCTCAATTTGTAGATCTCTAATGAATTCTCTAAGATTTTTGTACTATAATTGTGACAAAAAACAAATACAATCATTTTAACCATCTAAGGTTTTGAAAACTCCCATTTGATCGAGAAACGATGGCAACTAATGAATCCAAAAGTTGATCGAGATGCATCAAGTTGGCTTAATAAACACTTAATCTCTGTTTGATGCTTGAAATTCATCCAACAAGAGATCAAGAGAGATAAAAAATGCATCTTCAAGCCATATGCACCATTCTTTTTGAGAAAATTGAACCCATCTTGTACTAACAACTCTCGTTTAACAAATTCAACTTGCTTCACCAAAATTCACCATGAGAAGATAATGCAATGATAAAAAATAACACTACATAAGTTTAGGAGTCCCATTATATACCCTCAAATTGAGTTCAGTGAATTGCAAACATTTTGATAGTTGTTGATTGAAGTTTGAGATTAGACAAAGAAGATAGCAGTGAAGTTTGAGATATTAATAACAACAACATTATATTTAGGAACCATGGATTCTCTAATTCATCAAAAAAATATAATGGGATTTATTCAAAGATGCAGTTATAAGCTTGCAAAACATAACCCAGAAATGTTTTTGAAAATTTACAAAGAAAACAGGCAAAAGAGTACTACAAAGATCAAACCAAAACAAATCAAGTTATTTGAAGTCATCCTGCAGTCTATTAGGCAGCAGTTTTCAAATCAACAAAAGATCTAATTGAGAGAAAGGCACATGTGTGATTAAAGAATGAACCAACTCCAAAGATTTTCAACAAAAAATATAATGGGCATGAAAAACACCATGGTTAAGCTTAAGCTCATCCAATACAACCTTGGATCGGTCGATCCAGATTGCACCTTTCATTTCCAAAAATGCATCAGATCATTTATTCAAATGGCTGGAATAACATCATATCAAAGAGACTAACAAAGTTAATTCTGCAGATTGCCCACCTTGTTTGATAGAATGATACACAATATTGAAAGGGTTTACTACCTTGAAACAAGTTGTATGGAATGGATACAGAGAATGCAGGTAACATAAATATAACAAGACAGCTACAACACTCGCAGATCAAATCATCTCATTGCTCTCCTTCACTTAGTATGGGAACAATTAGTGGATTCATTTGTGCAATATATACGATTGCCCACCTAAAAATACAGGTAAATATCAGGGAAACTTAGTCCAGCAAAAAGAAAAAGAAGTGGGAATGAAGTATGACTTTTTCCCCCATTGGTAGGAACAAAGTGATGTTTCATAAACTGTGAATTAAATGTGATATTTAAAAAACCAAAAAATGGATTCATTTTTGGGAGGACAAACAAAATTTATTTTTATTCTAAAGTTCAAAAAATATTTTGATTATTCTTTAATATTCAAATAATTCTAAAATAAAGCATAATCCAATGATACATTAAAAAGCATACCAATTCTTGAAAAATACTTCATAAGAACAACATTTTAATACTAAGTTTTAACAATCACATGGAAATACTAATGCCAAACAAATCCTTACCTGGAAGGGTCAAGAAAAAATAAATTATGCTAAACTTGGGAAGGAAAAAAAAAAAAGGGTAGCTGGAGATTCTATTGGTTTCAGAGATCTAACGGTGCAGCTGAAACATACTAAACTATGTTTTGATGCAGTTCTAGTTGATTAACTGCATTTCAACTGCTAGTTACTGAAATGCCATCACTGATGGCAAAGAAAGCATACGTAAAACACAGTAAAAACCTCCTTAAATGAAACGATTAGACTTCCAGATTCTAGAGAATAATTGAATTACTAGTTTGAAGCTAACATCTTTAGACATCTAAACATGGGGCTCAATCTTCCTTTTTCAAAGCACTGGAGTACGTACTAAAATTCAGTGAAAAACACCTTCAAAATTGTTGAAGAGTTTTATGGGACTTAGGGCTTTCTCAGAAACAATTTGGTGAGCAATGATCAGGTCTTCTACGGGGAGTGTTGAGAAAGTCCCACGAGAATATTGAATCGATGAACCACTTGAATATTGTGAAGGATTCTCTGTGCAGGGCAAACTATGTCAAGGTGAGCCTTTATTTTGCTTTCATGAATGGCCAGGCAAGGCTCTAACTCAAAATTTTGCCATGTTTTCTTTTTTCCTTTGATGCAAGGCTATCTCACCACAGATGCCCCACTTGAGTCTATCATTCAACCTCCTAAGCAAAAACACTAAAAGGAAGTTTTATCACTGCTCTAACCAAGGAAAAGGCTTGCCATGATGTGGGAAGTTTACTGTTCACATTAATCAAAACGAAGTAACAAAAACTGCACAACAAAGTGGTCAACAATCCGTGCTCACTAAAAAAGAAAAATAAAGCACTCATCAACTAAATAAGATGTGACGAGTAGGCTAAAGACTAAGTTCAATGTGCACAATACAAAGTCATCAGATCATTCTTAAGCTTTTAAACTTTTTGGGCATAATCACTAGGAAAAATATAATGATGAAGCATAGGAGCTAAATGTGGCCTTTGGTAAGGGAAATGCAAAATAACTTAAGGTTTAAGCAAAGCTCGTTGACCCACTTGGCTAGGACACCAATTGATGACTATAGCAAACAATTGATCCCTGCTTGGGGCAAAGAATCCTTGTGGTTGGCAAAAGTCGTGGGCCTTAGGATAAGATCGTGAAAGCTCTATGCTCAAATTGACACAATAGCCCAACTAACATACTTGATTGAATTAGGGTGGGGCAAGAGGACTAGGACTCACAAATGGGATTGCAATGAAGAGCCTAAGAGGTCATTACCAAAGGGAGTTCCTAGGACTAACTTTTGTTTGAGAAAGGTGTTTTGATTCAAACAAAAGAAAGGAGTAAGAAACTCCATGGAGAGGGAGGTCCTGCTTGATCTTTTTGCAAAGAGAGCTATGTGAAAAAGGAATAAGTAATACAGGGGTCCAAGCACTACCTATTATCTAGTGTCACCACTCAACTCTATTGTTCCCAGGTTGAAAACCCCCAATTAGCCACAAGTTCTCTACCAATTGATCGAGCACACTTCCTAGACATTGGTTTTCCAATTTCTCAATAGTTTGCTTCCACTTGATCTTCACTCTTCCCCTTCATCTTGTCACGAGACAATAATCATCTTCTTCAAAAGCTACCAAGTAATCTAACCTCCAAAATCTATAATAATCCCATGACTAAAGAAATAAAAAATTTGAAGTTTCAACAAGATATAATTTCATGCTATGTTGAGGGCTTTGAAAGATCATCCAAGGAACTTTCAAATCCCCAAGTAAAACTATAGATGCAAACTTTGAGCAATAGAACGCAAAACCATCAACTAACTCACAATAACAATAATTTGGAGAAAGCAAACAAAGCAATAGAAAATTAAAGATTTTCTCATATACAAACCACTAACATAAACAAAGTTAAGAGGAGAAAATGAAAGTAATGCAAGAAATTACAAAGTAACTTCACCATCAACTTGGTATCACATAAAACTTCTTCATTGGACTCTCCTCTCATTTCACTAGAAATAAGCCTTGGTACATCCTTTGGGTATCACTTAGAATATCTCAAGGACAAGGTTTGGATCTCCCAAACTCCGTAAAAATTGGATGAACTCCATTGCAAAAAAGCTGAACATACATGCTATTTAATTCCATAGAGATATTTGAATTCTTTTTGGTTATTTTGGTATCATTGAAAGTTTAAATTCCTAGTGGTTGACTGATTTAGTTTTTAGATATTTCTACGTAATCTTTGATCTTGACTTAATATTTTTAAAACATCAAATTCTCTGAATACACTCTTTTTAATCATTCTTTCTTAATCATTCTTTGATTGCATCAAACATCAAAATATGAGCAACATTTTTTTAGAATGTTCAATGGATTTGAATTGTGCTAGAGGAACAAACCTCAACCGTGCTTCATTATCTTCCATTGGCATATCCACTAGAGATGATATTCTTATCATGGCATGGCTAGTTGATATGGGCATCTCAAGCAATAGGTACATCCTTGGGATTGTGGAGTTATGGACGAATTTGGATCATTTGGTTTTCTCTACATATATGCAAGGAAGGTCTACATCAAGCTTGATACATTGCAATTTGTAAGGTGGAGGCCACCTCTAATATGGGTATGTTTACTTGTTGACAAGGCCAAGAGAAAACTCATGATCTAGAAGCCTTTGAGTTTATTGCTTCCATTTACCATGTGTCTTGTTTCGCAATGCCAAGGTGCACCCTTTGGCATTTTCTAAACCTTGTTGCTGCTAATGTGGCTGATATTGTCTTGTTCTGTTCTACTTCCTCCAAGGACAAGAACTAGGTTCCCTCAGGCCTCCATCACACAAGCAACCCCCAATTTCATTCCTAGGAATCCCCACCTTGATGCTGAATTTAGTTGAACATTGATGGCTTAATTAAAGAGTTTGGTAATGTAGTTGCAGTTGCCACAATCCATGGTAATGAGGGGACACTATTATGAACCAATAGAAGTTCATGTATCTTTTTTGTTGATACAACTAAGAACAAAGGGACTTGCCTAGTAGATAATTCGACTTTATAGTAAGTTTTAGAATTTGACAATTTCTAGCTCAGAAGAGACTGTTTTTATGGTTATTGCCACTTCTAATTTTTTGGTTATAACGAATGATTTTTTGGGTAGGTTGTATGAGACTGCTTACTATTTTGAAGTCTTTTTTGGTCAAAATATTTGTAGCTAGGGATTTTTAGTGCACAACAAATTTTATATCCACGTTGGTAAACATATACTCAAAGAGCAAAAAAAGATGTCCCCATTAACTTTTCTTTGTAAGGAAAGAATTTTTTGTAATTATGCTCATAATTTTATAAGGATAACAACTTTGGCTAGATTTAAACAAAAAAAAAAGAGAATAAACACCTTGCTATTTTTCTAACAAACTGGATGCATAACTAACTATTTCTTAGAAATATTGAGCTCATCACTAAAATGATATGCACCAAAAATGGAGAAAAAAGCATGCTTAGCATGGAAAAAGGCTAATTTTCAGCTACTTAGCATGTGAAGGGGCAAAAGCACTGAAAATTTCATGCAAGATAGAAAATAACACTACAAAATGGTTGCATAAGGTGGCATTAGCAATAAGTTGAGAAAAGTTGGCCTTGCTCTCAAAGAGAATACGAATTTGGATCTGGTAAATTATTTTAGTTTGACATAGAAAATCTAACGCACCTATATCATAACATAAAACACAAATTAGCTGTTTTATTTGATAATAAAACTCTATGCCATCCACCAAGTAAAAAATTCTTGATAACATATATCAATAAACAAACTTCCCAATTAAAAAATATGTTACCATTCTCTTTGTTCAAAGTTTAGGATAAAGGTAGAAGAACAAATTTCTCTCTAACATAATAAGACATAGAAAAAATATCAACCAATTTCAAGTCTTATACAACATTAAGAAAAACATTTCTCAACAAATGTTGCTACATGTATTTGACTAGTTTCCTTCTAGACAAAGATATGGTTTGATAAGCCAAAGGTTCAATTTGTATGTTGCTAATGACACAGAAGCACACAGGCCAATCAAAGAAGATCTAGATAGCTTATAAACCTCAAACCAAACATCCTTAGAATTTGTACAAAACTCAATACAATATGTTGACTATTAACCAACTGGGCAATAACTTGTCAGCTGAAAGGCCCATATAATTGATTAGCTAGCCCTAAAACAACTCCATCCCACTACAAAATGATTAAAGAGGAATTTTTGCATGAGAAATATGAGTATGCAAAACATTGAAAAAAAAAACCATTGAAGCTCTAGGTAGTCATCCATATAAATAAAGCATTAAAAACATTTAAAGTTCCCAAATCTACACCCTTGAACATTGCATAGAAGCCTCTTTGTGAATTTTAACAATCCTAGCCTTATCTAATTACACAAACCACAATCTTCCACCATCCTAATAACTTTCAAACACTCTTTAAGAAACACATAAGAACACTAGAAAAAATCCCACTAGCCTTAGATCAGAACAATTAACCAACCAATGGGTTCAGACACCTATTACCAATCAATTAAGCATTTATGCATTGAATTTAGTTGCATTTTCTTCAACAAATAGTCATCAAAACACGATGGATTGGATGTGATTTCCAACCCAAATGGGCTTTATTTGACTGTACAACATACCTACTACAACAGGCTAGACATAATGATTTCCAAGCCAAGAGGACTTGATTTGACTCTACAATATGCCTATTATTACAAAACACTCAAAAGAAGAAACAAAAAAAGAATACTAACATTGAAATATTCATGTAGAAATAATGGAAGAATGCAATGCTAAAAATGATATGAAGTCACCAAAATGGGATGACATAATTTAACATGCATTTTTTTCTTAAATACAAATAGTCACACAAAATAGAATGGGTTGGATTTGTATCATTTACACCCCATAGAGAACTTGATTTGACTCTACAAGATGCCCATCCAATAACAATCAAAGCTCAAACAAAGAATAAAACAAAGAACACACGCTCTTAAATATTACTGTTCGAATAAGGAAAGAACAAAATGCTAAAAATAATAAAAGTTTGCCCACATGAGCAAGATGTTTGAGAACTTACATCATCCAACAGCAAACAGTAGCCGTAATCACCAATGTTAAATGAAACCTGAATAAAACATAAAATTACTTCAAAGTTAAAAGGGTACACAGTATTATGAGGATCACAAAATGAATCAAAAGTTGTTAATTCTCATGCTACAAGGGAGACTACTTCAACTTGCAAAGTGAAGTGTTGCATTCAAGCAAATGTCAAACAACAAATCCAAGATGGTTCCATGCAAATCTTAATCAACCATTTTTTCTTGTACTCAAAATCTTAATTAAGCATTAAGTGCCAAGAGTTGTACTCCAAATATATATCAAATAACAAACTCCAATGATTAGAAAAATAGTTGGCATTCATCTAAAAGTTTCATGCATCCATAATAGTATAATTTACACTAGTCTGCCACAGTAGTGTCATCACATGGTTAAAAGATGAAATCCTAGATTTATGCTTTGTCTCTAAAGTAAGAGGCAGGGGTTGGAAGCCTTCTAAAGATTAATTCTTTTATATTTTATTTCAATGCAACCATCCTTCTCATATAAATCTTCATCCTTGTCAGTCTAATGTATAATGTATACTAAAGCACATTCCTTATATAATGAATGCAATAAGAGGGAAATGAAAGAAAAAGAGATGAACAATAACATACTACAATAAAAAAAAATAAAAAATAACAAAAATGCATAGACAATACGAAGTAATCAATCCCTGATATTAGATGAAGTCTTGATGACAGATAATAGTTGTACTTCGCTGCAATTCCCAACTTTTTTCCTATTCATTTAGCTATTGATGGAGCTGACAGGAGGACATAACAAACATTTTTTTTACCAAAGTTCATATGGTATATAGGTATGTGTCCAACAATGTACATGGTGATACAAAACATAAACCATGACATGGACATGTAAATGCAAACCTCTACACATTAGGGAAAAAACAATAAACATTGCAAAATTAATTATGAAAAATTGATAGATTATCAGGTAAAGTGGAAGGCACTTGAGAACTTTGGTGATAAAAGGCTACTTGACTCGTCAAATCATTGCCTTGCAACACAATGTACACAGGTTGCATATTTGAATGAGGCAACAGCCAAGGAGCACCAAAAAATTTCAATACAAGCTACATAGGACATAAATTAATGAAAATGTCTCATAATATTAGTAGATAGATATGTGTCCAACAATGTACATGGAGATACAAAACATAAACCATGACATGCACATGTAAATGCAAATCTCTACACAAAATGGAAAAAATAATAAAAATTGTAAAAGTAACATTGAAAAATTGATAAATTATCAGGTAAAGTGGAAGGAACTTGAGAACTTTGGTGAAAAAAGGTTACTTGACTCATCAAATCAGCCTTGCAACACAATGTACACAGGTTGCATATTTGAATGTGGCAACAGCCAAGAAGCACCAAAGAATCTCAATACAAGCAAGATAGGACATAAATTAATGAAAATGCCTCATAATATGAGTAGATAGGTATATGTCCAACAATGTACATGGTGGTACAGAACATAAACCATGACATGCACATGTAAATGCAAACCTCTACATAATAGGGAAAAAACAATAAAAATTGTAAAAGTAACATCGAAAAATTGATAGATTATCAGGTAAAGTGGAAGGCACTCGAGAACTTTGGTGAAAAGGGTTACTTGAATCGTCAAATCATTGCCTTGCAACACGATGTACACAGGTTGCACATTTGAATGAGGCAACAGCCAAGAAGTACCAAAAAATTTGCATATTTGAATGAGGCAACAGCCAAGAAGTACCAAAAAATTTCAATACAAGCTACAAAAGACAAAAAGAAATGAAAATGCTTCATAAGATGAGTAGATTATTAACTTCATGCACCAAATACATTATAAAGGCACATACACTCCTAGAAATAATGTTAGCGGTTATACATCCGATGTAAACATGTCACCAATAAAAAAGCATATGGTTAAAGCATTGTCTTAATAATAACTATCATATGTTCTCCAATTATGAGACTTAATTAAACAAGTCATTCTAGTGTTCTTGATCACAACTTTTGGGGACAATGCAAACTTGAGAACAAGATGTTGCTAGAAAGGCTACCAGCAAAGCAAATTTTTAGTTTCTTGAATGAATTTCCTCTTTTTTTTCTCCTGAAGTTGTTGGAATTCTTCGCACCAAACCTTTTATCTTAAAACCTATATCTAACAAATACATAAGACTTGGGAGGAGGACAAGGTTAACCAAAGGCTGTTTATAAGATTCACCATGACAAAGCTATAACGTTCATTAAATCAGTCTAGGTAATCACATAGACATCTCACCATCATTCAGGAAAAAAAATATTAGAAACTTCCAGGATTTTACCTCCCTAGAAAAAGCTAAGTCTGGAGACAACAAAAAAAAGATAAAAATTATAGTCGATTTCTATTCATTAAAACATCTCGGTGGGGCACGATGCACAACGTTAAGTCAATACAGATGATGAAATAGATGGCTCACTCCCATTGAGGAAAAAACGTACCACAAGCTTCCTAGATTTCACCTTTTTAGAAAAGCCAATCTCCACATTTAGGGTTCATTTTATTATTCATGCTCCGTAGAGAGCAAAAGAAGTTGCGAACAAACACTTCAAGTCAGCATAATGCAAAAGATTAAATCTCACAAAAAAAATGATAAAAATAAATAATACCAACATACAGCAATGCAATAAATCAGAATAACCCAAGATCTGTCAAATTAACATATGTAAATTTGAGGTTTGATCCTACTTAAAAAGTGATACCATCCCTAACGGGAAACCTCTAAGTTAATTATTATGCAGACAAGATGCCAGCTTTCCATTCATCACTAAAATTTGAAATCAATTCAGCACCGAAAAACAACTATATTCTCAAACGAACTCACATAGCGTTAGTATCAGTAGAAATTAACATCGGTCATAATTGACAAAGAACTCATCATCAAAATTCACAAAATCAGACACAAATACCAAAATCCACTAGCTCCTAACAACCGCCCAACCTGCCAAATTCCGAAGAGACCAAAAAAAAAAAAAAAAAAATCATAAAAACCAAGACAATAAACAACAAAAGAATAGCAGAAAGAAGGGATTACAGATTAACGGAGGCTCCACCGTTGCAGCACAGCCTAACGGAAAGAGAGGCCACCACACCGGCGAGAAGAAAGATCAGGCTTGTTACCCAAAACCCCATGGCGATCCCGATAGAGATCTGGGTCACCCCCTTCTTCACTCTATCCTTTCCCCGCAAGAGTTGGGCTCACAACTCGGGAAGGATGGCTATGCTCTTTCCGTTCCATTTCATAATTAATATATTTAATATACAAATTCTTACATATAATTAATATATTTGCTATTAAATCATTGATAATTCATTCATATATTGAACAATAAAAAATTGAAAAAAAATATATAATTTTTTTAGCTTATTACTTTTGTGAATTAATCTTATTTAAATGATCAATTGTGATTTTTTTTACTTATTTAAACTATAGATAATCAATTCATTCATCCATAAAAGGAGAGTAGAGCTTAAGAGAAAAATCTAAATAATATTAATAGAAGTTATATTAAATGCGAAAGTTAATGTGTATAATTTTTTTTATGACTTTATTAAGAAAGAGAAAAGGAAATTAATTTTATTATTAATTATTAAATTCTTAAGAACAAAATTCTTATTTATTTATATGTATTTAAAAATCTAGAACGTGAACAACAATTATTTAAGTCATTATGTGTGGATCAGAAAAGTCTATACTGTTTCAATATATTATCTCTATCTCTTCTATTTTTCAAAAATACATTATTCATTTATGCTTGTTTTTATCTTTAAATAATTTGTATTAACTTATTTATTTATTTTGTATATGTTTAAAATTGTAGAACATAAACAACGTTGTTTAAGCCGTTAAGTGCAGAACAACAAAATCTTTTAAAAAATTAATTATTCATATAACTAATTTTTTTGTTTTAAATACTATATTATCTAATTTATCATTAAATTTTTAACAAACGTGCAAAATAAATATAATTTTATTAATAGAAAAAGAATTTTCAATTAAAAAAATGGTTTCAACTATTGAAAGAAAAAAATACAATCAGAAACACTTAAAAATATACCCATATTTATTCACCATTATTTTTAAAAAAAAAATAAGCAAAAGCCAAGCTTCACAAGGCAAAGTCTTCCCTTCATGCCATAAACCATGCCTTCATGCACTCCAAAAAGCCTAATGAGTTCCATATTGCAATGAACAACATCACCAAAATGCAAAGTTTTTACGTGACATTTTTTTTTATATAAATGATTAAAAAAATCCATCAATAGTGAGATGAGATCATTTTTTACACAAAAAAAAAAAAGAAAAAAAAGAAAAATCATTTTGGGTATAAGAAAACAGTAAGAAAAAGGCAGGGGACTTGAAGTTGCAGGAGTTGGCTAATATAAACAAAGGGCAAATGGCATTCAAGAAGAGAGCACAAACACACAAAACAAACAGAAACAGATGCACAGGAAATGATACAGAAATGGCAGTCAAGGTTTTCTACACCTCTTCCCTTGAGTCATTGCTGCTTTTCACTATGTTATACTTGCAAAGTGGGCAGGTTGCATTGATGTGAAGCCACTTATCTATGCACGCACAGTGGAAATGGTGGTCACAAGGAAGCTGACGGAGCTCGACCCCATCGTCGTACGCCGACAGGCAAATGCAGCACTCCTGTTTTGGTCAGGATGTGAGAAACAAACCCATCAGGATGAAGAGAAGAACAAATTATTTTTAAATATGAAAAAAAATTATGCGTTTGATTATAAACATAAACCAATCCTTGGATGGATTCTCGATTACCCAACTATTTGAACATAGATCAGACATGGGTTTGAAAGATGCGAGTTTTGGTTTTTGATTCGCACTTCATCTTGAACCAATTTGCATCTTAGTATTACGGCATGAGCTATTAAAAGAGCATTCGGAAAAACAAATTATTCATTTGATTATAAACATAAACCAATCCTTGGATGGATTCTCGATTACCCAATTATTTGAACATAGATCAAATATAGGTTTGAAAGATGCGAGTTTTGGTTTTTGATTCTCACTTCATCTTCAACCAATTTGCATCTTAGTATCAAGGCATGAGCTATTAAACGAGCATTTGGAAAAAAACATTATTCATTTGATTATAAACATAAACCAATCCTTGGATGGATTCTCGATTACCTGATTATTAGAACATAGATCTGATATGGTTTTGACAGACGTGAGTTTTGGTTTTTGATTCTCACTTCCTCTTGAACCAATTTGCATCTTAGGGTTAAGGCACGAGCTACACTTGCAAATTTGATATTTACAGTGCAAGTGTTAGAGAATAGGTAAATGTTTTGTAAATTTCATAACATAGATGTTATGGCATCCCCTTTATGATCTATTATATTGATCCTATTTCCCTGGTTCAATTATTTCATGGATTGGTTTTATTTAATAAGAAGGATAAAAAAATAAGAATAATATAATAAATTATTTTAAAAAAAAATTAACAAAAGAAATGCAATGATAAGTGTTAATCTAGTGATATTGCATTGGGATGCAATTTAAGATTTTTCCTTCGCTAACTGTTAATGATGATGGTGTTATAGAACACGAGACATTTTTTCAAGAGGTAAGAAAAAAAGTTTTAATTCGATGTCTTTGTGATAGAAATGAGATAAATAATCTAACAATGAATAATGTTACTAATTGTACTGGTTATGTAGCAAAGCATAATATGGATCTAAAGATTATGCTCTAGATTATAAAAAAATGATTTTAAAAGATTTACATAAGATGTTGGATGCTAAATAGGAAGAAATACCCACATATACTTTCACAAGCAAAATGAATAAAACAAAATATGTAAATCAAATAAAATATATCAAGTATGATTATCATGAAGTACTAACTAATGTTGAAGATAAGATATTAAATATTAGCTTGATTAGTTATTTTATAAACATTCTTATAAAGATTATGATAAAATAATTGATTTAAAAGACAACATATGTTTAACTAAAATATAAAATTTTTTTTTAGCAATGTATTCGTACATCAAAGAAAATAAAATATACAAAAAAAGGTGAAATCTATATACTATCTTTTATAAAAGTATGAAGATTTATGAGAGAAAAGGGTATTTCTTGATTTGCTATGCAATATTATTTCAAAGACAAAATGGTATTGAATGAGTGAATCAAAGGTATTTTAATAGATAAAAAAAAGAAATATTTAAAATTGTACTTATAAAAGAATTAAATTGATGTATTTCGAATACATGGGAGAGAGTGATGGAAAATAAATTATGATATGAGACTAATATATCCCATAATGAATTTGATTTTATGCTAGGAATATCAAATGTAAAAGCTATACATTTTCCAAGAGAATTAACAAGCAAGAAAAAAAAATAGTTAATTTATGTTTTATTAATCTAAAGAACATATCTACACATTGAATAAGGATTAACTAAATGTTTTACTATTATAGTTGAATTTCATCAAGGTTATGTTTTTTTAAGTCCTTATTTTGCTTGTAATATTTGTGGAGTGCTTACTAATCAAATTTAAGAACTATATAGTAGCAAAAATATTATGGATGATATTATTCTTGTAAAAAAGATCAAGGGTGGGGCAAAAAAAAAAAAATGGAAGATTTCATCTAGCCAAATTTAAAACCAAATATATAGAATATAACTTTAATCCATATATCAACACAATGATAATAGATCAAGATTAGAGATAAAAAAAAAAAATTTAAAGAATATGCGATTTTATTATTTTAGGTTTATATTCTAAAATGATAGAAATTTACAAGAATATAAGCGATTGGATGAATCAAAAGAGTAATCAAATTGTGTTGTATAATCAAAATATCCCATTTCAAACTTGGGGTTATATATTATAACATTCTAATGAACCTAACAATGTCATATGATATTAAAAGTTGACTTATGATATCTAAACGTAATAGTTGAATAATTATTGCTAAGATAAGAATAATGAGAATAATGGATATGCACAAAAGGACATCAATAAAAACAAGTTCACTTACTAGATTGTAGTATAGTATAAAAGGAGGATAAGATTACAAAGAATTGGCTTAAATGATTAGGGTAAATTAGACATAAGCCAATTAATGCCCTCATTAAAAGATGTTAAGTTTTATAATTTTTAAAGTGATTAAAGAAAAAAGTAAATCTACAAAATACAATAAAGGATTATTCTAAAAACATAACAAGGATATTTTTTTGAATGAATGACCAAGGACAATAATTTATAGATAACTACGTAAAGAAGCAATCCTTAAAGAGGATGTCAACAAGAGTAAAGAAACCTAAAATCCAAAAAATAAACCTTGTGTACACAAACGAGTAAAAATGAACACCGCTGAGGGTTGAAAACAATCAATGTTGGTAGAGTCAATAGAATTAGCAAGGAGGCTCTAGAATAGATCAACAACAATAGTAGAAGAGTCCATACTCTCGATCCAAAAGATAATTTAACTATCAGCTAAAGAAGCAACGAGATAAAAAACTAATTAGGCAATGTGGAGCTCAACTTGTGTAGGTTAGTAAGTAACTAGCCTAATACCCAAAGTAGCAATTAACAAAGCTAAGAAATCCCTAGAAACGTCTGTAATGCCCTCCACACCACTAGATGAAACCAAGCCATCAAAGTTTGCCTTAATTTAGTTTGAAGGTGGAGGACATCAACAAAAGAGAGGGGCCATTAAAGCCCAACAAGAGAGAGGGATCGCAACTCTTTGGACAAGTAATCAGGGAAGGGGAGACAATGGCACAAATGACCACCGAAAGAATTGATAGTGAATATATCAATTTTTTGTGCACCTTGGCTACAAAATCCAACTAAATGTAGTGGCAACATGGGTGGCCATGGAGTTGGATTGGCTCATAGGCATCCACATCAATTAACAAAAGAGCAAAACTTTCCAACCAAGGGCCATTATCAACAACAAATGATAATGAAAAAGCAAGGAACCCTAATACAAGAGTATAGGATATGCAAGAGGGGTTTCAGTCTTGACAACCATTGGGGCAAGCATTACAAGAAACAATGTTCCTTCAATGAAGGTAGTCTATCGTGGGGACCATGATATGGCAAATTCTCCAAATAAAGGTGGGAGATCTTGGTTGCATCTTCAGCTTCCATGCCTAGCTTTTTTAAGAAATGATACACGTTCTCGACATATCTAAAGAAGCCACGAGTAAGACAACCAAAAAAGGTAAAAGTCATGGACAAAGGATAAAGAAATAAGAATGAAGTGGAAGAAATAGATGACCAAGATCATATATAAAAGGTTTGGTACAGCAAAGACAGTGACTGAAAAATAATGCACCTTAGAAAAAATTCATATTGTTTAAATGAAAGTTCATGTCCACAACAAGGAACCAAAGAGAAGACAAACTTCAAAGTTGTCTCATTGAAACAAGAGAATATTTAAGATGACTCGATGAGAAACATTTTTTTCCCAAGAGAAATAGTGACCATGGTATAACAGTTGCAATTCATTTATCATGTGGTAATTAGTACATCATATAATGTAAAGTTTTCACAATAGCCAAAAATTTAATAAACATTTTAACCTATGAAAAGTCATTACCAACTCCCACAACTTCTTGGGGAAAACAATTGTCATTAGGTAGTAATTAGTGTTGTCTCTTAAGGATATATTAATAATGGATATGATGGATAGAGACTAATAGAGAAAATAGTAAAATGTCAATCTTAAGAGTAATGATTCTTTAGAATAAGAAAGCCATTGTGCTTTAGATAGAGTATGGTGGGTGACATAACCATTGCTTAGAAAGGACTCAGGTGTTGCATAAATCAAAGTATCTTGTTGGCATGAATTGATCAAGAAACAAATAAAGTGGGGTGACTTGGCTTCCCAATGGTCCTCAACAGTAGTGATGCATTGTGCAATTAATCCATACTAACAACAAAGGTCATATAAAAGAGTCACAAATCTATTCCTAGAAGGCCAAAGGGCAAGGGATTCATGTTGCTCCCACATAATATCGAATCCAATACAATGATGTGGTTCAACATATGCCTTTTCTAAAGTGTATAAGATTAAAATGTATAGCATAGAGGCGAATAGGAGCAAGTAGGTGGGAAAACAACTGGAGATTGCCCACTTAAACCCATCTACCTCCACATACAAAAACTTGGAAGGTCTTGGTTTTGAAGGCAATATCTTTTGAGGAGGGTGGACACAAGAGACAAAAGCATCAAAATTATTACCTAAGAAAACAACTTGGAACAAGATAATGAAGTGCGCTCAGAGGTAGCATAAGCTACACATGATGGATTTCCAATCATTTTCCACTTGTATATAAAGTAAGATATCTCCATACTTGATGGGTAGCACAAAAGGAAGGTTGGAGCCAACCTCCATTTCAACATTGATTCTTTTAAAAGTGAGAAGACTATTAGTCATCTTATGTCGATTCGTCACGATCAGGTTAACAATCAAACTCAAAGGGGACCCCTCTCGAAGGAACATATATTTAACTTGCAGATAGTGAGGATGCCCTCCACTATTCTAGATCCCGACTTGAAAAATATATAAGAGGTTCCCTCCAAATAGAATTGGAACAAAGAAAAAAGCCAGGATGAAGACCAAATGCCTCCAAGCTCCCTTTGGGCTTCCATAGTTTATATGCTTACATGACAATCTTCTTTCAAAATAACAACCAAAAGGAAACACCATTCAACTTCCTTGTAAGAATCACATCATTAGAGAATGAGACCATTCTAACATAGTAGGTGTTCCAACAATTGGGAGGATGGAGATTTTTTAAAGAAAAGTGCTTACTAATTCGATTCAACCACTCTCGGGAGCTAGTTGGTGTCCACACCTTGGTTGTTCAAGCCAACAAAAAGGTTCACTCAAAAAAATAGTGGAAGTTGCACAATCTCTAGACAATTGTTTCTAAGTCATAATCGAAGGCTGACTAAAAAGGAGAGTATTGCATGTTCTTACCATTGGAAAGCTAATGCAGGACAAAAACATAAAATTGATTAAAAAAATATAGATAACATGAAATAGAAATACATTTTAGACTTAAATTATATAAAAAAATTATTTAGCATAAGTCATCACATAAATCATGATAAACAGAGTTAATCATAACCTAAAGAAGCCAATCATCACCAGAATGTTACTTATAACACCCATTAAAGTGTTACAAAGGAAAATAGAAGCCACCAAGCTTCACCTACACTCACGTTACCAAAGAAGAGTACAATAAAAATAACTCAAAACCAATAATTTAACGTTTTTATTCCAAATTTATGAATCTTTATATAAGTTAAAAGGTTAAATTATTGATAACTTCAAACCTACGATTAGCCATCAACCATGTGTCATCTACTATGAGTTACCTACTATGAATCACTTATCACCACTCTAATTTCATACATCTAGTTACTTAACTATTCTAAAAACTTCATTTTAAATTAAAAAAGTTAGTCTAATATTTTTCATGATTATTTAATTACTTCTTCCTTGATTGGCCCATGCCAATTCCTTTAGTCAATGATTTGCTCCTCTTATCACGGTTCATGTAATAGGTCTATGACCACTTGCAATTCATGATCTCTATATTCTTGTTCAACTGCATGTTTTTGTCTTGCATTAGAAAGTTAATTATCATCATGAGAATTTTTGCTACTAAGGAAACAAATTAGCTCTCAGTTGAGGTGATTAAGGACGAAAAGATAATGACAAGGGAGGAGAGAAAGAGTTAGCCCTTGATGGAGGCTTCTTGAAGTGATGTCGGAGAGATATTCGACAAAAATTCCATAAAAGTGAAGTATAGCCCACTAACACCAAACAAAGAAGGGAAAGTTGACAATTGCGTAGAGCTCGGATATTGAAGTGCATTTAATGGGGTGGGTGGGACATGGAGTGTCGTTGGGTGGGGTGGGGGTTGTTCAACATAAAGAGGGGGTAGGTGGAAGAACAAAAGGGGAGGAGATGATAGAGGTCAATGTTCATACAAAGGGCTCTATTAAGTTTTCTACTTAATGTTGTACTTATTCCTAAAACCACTTAACAAAATCAAGTTACAATAAGAGAAATTGGCCTTTGCATGAATAAACAAATTATACACATAAATACACACATTTAATTATAATCAAATGGAAATGACTAAAATGGAATCCCAATTATGTCAAGACCAGATATTCATAATAACAAATATAAATAAATTAATAAATAATAAAAATAACTATACTAATCTCTAATACCTCTCATAACAAAAAACAAAAAATGTAATTAAAATATCAATCACTAATGATAATCCTAAAGCACAAACTAACTTATATAAATAGTAATCAAGCACAAAATGTAATGTAATAGAACTTGATCAAACCTAGTATCAACTCAATTTTGGAATTGGAAAAGAATTCTTACCGCATCCTCTGATGAAAGAACAACCTCATTATGAGGACTCCCACATTCAGTCATTATTCCTTCATAGGATCTTGAGATCTCACTAGGTTTTTCGGATTCTTCAGTTCGTCGAAATTTGAACTTAGGAAGTCGACATATGTCTTCTTCTGATGCGCCCTCCTGCTTTACAGAGGGGAAAAAATTATCAAAACAACATCAATTATCATTGCATGACAACTAAAAAAAGTAATTAAATTAGAAAGCAAACAATATAAGATTTAAGTTTAAAAAATTAAAAATGAAGATATATTCTTATCAAACATTGTTTAGTAAATTAGCTAAGCTCTTTTGATGCTCATCCAGTAAGGGACTTGTGATTATGAATGCCCTGAAAGGATAATACTCGACTAATAACTTCCAAAAGTAGCAAATATTGGTCATAAAACATTCTACAATAGATAACAAAGAAGCAATAATTTTGAGGTACAACCCAATAGCTATCAAGCATATATGTTCCTTGTCTACTATATTAGATGGCCCAAATCCAAACAATCACCACCAAGGAACTAACCTAAAAGATTCACAAGTAAACATAAACTAAGTTACTAATCTTGTTAAGCACCTAATGCAGTCATTAAACAAAACCTAATGGGCCTTCAAAACTCATTGACCTAGAATAGAAAATAGAAAACAGTCAAAATACCCTTTTTTTATGACAAACCGGAATATGATTTAATTCTTTTAACAGCACATTCTTCACAATTACAGGAAACTGGCATTCATGATGCCGAAAAAGAAAAAAGAAAAACCTAATGGCTCATATGATAATGGGTTGTGCTTATAATTGTAACAATGAAATAGACATATTGGCAAAAAGAATATGACAGGAAATAATGATAGAATGCATGTAAAATTACAAAGTTATGCATCATACACATTCTAGGATCACACCTAGAACAGATGATTTAGAATAAAGAGTTTGAGACCCAATGTAGTTTTGTTACAAAAAACATAAGACATACCAATCTATTGCCATATAAGCTTTTTCGTAAAACAACTCCTACCAACACAGTGTGGTGATACTCTTAGTTGTATGTCCTACTAAGGGATATTGGCAAGACATGAATGCTACCAATTAACACCATGATTGGGTTGTGTATTCATTTTCATAAAAGTATTTTTTTGGATAGCTTTAAGGTCCCAAAACACACCACATGATAGCACATGCATATCTATTGCACCTTTACTTGCATGAAAACTATCACTTGTGGTCTATTCCACCTCATTAAGTGCTATTAGGTTATTGATGCTACTGCATGCCTTTAAACATCCATTAAGCCTTTTTCCAATCGCAATTAATGTGTTAGTATGGATCCCATGAGTTTCAGGTATATTCTTTTAAAGTGCAATTAATTGTTTGAGCTATGTTACCATGGATCCATTTAAGTTTCAGGTCTAAGAAGTACTTAAAAATTATTTCAATTTTAAGCATATTCAGACATCTTTCCATTCATCTCCTTGCTCCTATTCATAAAGATAGACACAGATCAGCGAAAACCAACACTCAACACACTTAAATGAACCTTTTTCAATGATCGCCTAGTATGTAGAGTCCTCTTTTTGTACTTCATATCATTGTATCTTTGAGCATGTATGATAGAACAATTACGCAATCTTATGAAAATATTATCATGCTTGCATATTGGGGAGCCAACATCATGGAGATTGCATATGGATGGATCTCATGATTGAAAGGATTGGATGCATATGGGGAATTGCCGAAAGAATTGAGTTTCAATATTCTACAAGAACTGCAAACAATGTGCAAAATAGGAATTGAAACAAGATAAATATAAATATGGGAATTTACACAAACTTGTATGCATGATATCAAATGTAAGTCATAAATGGTAACCTAAAACCCAAGCTCAAATTAATCTGGATTACCTTGCACCTTGTATTCCCATGCTTGACCTATAATAAGAAACCAAATCACATGGCACCTTTTTAAGGTTGGGTTAGGTCATCGCATATAAGTGTCATTCCTAATTGTTGAACTAAGAGATTTATGATGCAACTGCCAAGTAACAAAAATCCATGGTTACAAAGGAGGTGGAAGAGACAATGATGATTCGAGATGGAGCATGAGTATGCAAACTAGAGTGACGACGACACCATTGAACATGTGCTGAATTGCCAAGGGCTCAGGTTAAGGCATAAAGAATGTAAAGCTTCAACAAAGTGCAACATAAACTCGCATGAACAACTATTAAGGCACCTCATTGAGGAAAGCTTAAGTGTACCACTAGTCAATCATCTATACATCAAGCCTTCACTTACTGCTTCGTCAAGGAGCATATCACCACGAGAGATTTTGAAGGTCACATAAGGCTTGATAAATAGGAGGATTGGTCCCAAAGAAGAGCAAAACAAGAAATTCTATATAAAAAAAAAGAATATGCAATTGAAAAGAAGAACTCTATGTAAAGAAGCAACCCTTAATTTATGAACTTGTTACCCCTCATTTTTCAAATTCTTGTAAAATTAGCATCTGATCAACATACATTTAAATAAATGGACCACTTTTACAAATGCAAGTCCTCCAATCATGGTACATCAAGCCCATACTATATGTGACTTGATTTTCTCAAGCATTTATCAAGTTCTCACTCAAAATTCTATTAGATTTCCTCCAATTGCACAAGTTACAAGCACTATTAATGCCTTTTGCACTTTATCAACTTGGTCTTCCTATGCTTGTAGAGGTTGTCAAAGACCAAACACCTCTCTTCAGTATGCTTTATGCACAAAGTCCTAAGTCTGGAGTCAAGAAAACAGAAAATAGAAGCTTTGAATCCTTCATAATCTCCTTTGTATGGTTCATGATGCCACGAGTTATAGTAAGGGAGAGGCACTTCACTTTGCCAAAGTACATTTCAACCATAAACTAGGCCCAAATAGCCCTCCTTCAACATTTGATCACTCACGCTCAATTTAAAGACCAGGTTAGGAAAAAAAAGTTCAGGGTATAGTTAAATGGAAACATGGTTCAACTAAAACAAACAATACCAAGTGCAAAAAGAAAATCCTTGCTTTAGCCGTATGTAAATTGGTTTGACTAAAATCTAGTGTTGACATTTGACTGAGAAAGTAATCATGTATGATTCAAGCTGGGTTCAATAGAGACGAAGATCCCCTTGATGAGAGAGTTGAATTGTGGGGTTTTGAGGGCAATATACAAGTGGGACACAACCAAAAAGCTAATGGATTGATGAAATCAATCATCTAATATATAGTGCTCAGTTGGCACATTCATTTATTGTTCAACCAACATGTGATATCAGGACAAAAGTTCACTTAGGATCAACCAACACAACCCATTTTCATAGGGTTGACGAAAATATTTTACTTCATTGCTTAATCCAATTTGTATTGAATGATTGATGAGTTAACCCAGTTTGAAATTGAGAAACCAGATGCCACTGCAAGTGTAGGCTTAGCCAAACCTTGTTGGATTACCTTAATTGACTTGTGTGTATGTGTGTGTGTGTGTGTGTGTGCATATGCACACTAGCATGTGTCTATGAAACTAGGGCTAGTTGACCCAATTATACATTTGCACAAATTTTTATTTGGTTGGATTAACCAAGTTAACATGGCCAACCATACACACAAGTCTAGAGTCATTTCAATTGTGCAATCAGTAGCTTGACTAAGGTGACGAAAGCTATGCTAGAGGAATTAACAAGAAGAATTGCTGTGGAGAAAGAAAAGCACACGCCATAACCCGGCTCTTTTTTTTCTTTACAGCTGTTATGAAAATTCACAGCAATAAGTTTGTGTCTTACCTGATCTGCAACAGCATATAAGATTGCTATGATACATGGGAGACAACAGCAGACAGCTATCCCAATGATGCATGCAAGAGCAACACATAAAACAACGAAGAATACATCAAATGCTAGAAACACAATGCATAGCCTGCAATATAAAACTCTTAAACAATTAGATCAAAAATTAATTTAAAAAGCCACTGCTGACCAAATAAAGGGTGTGACTGAAAACTACTCATACCAATAAAGTTGAGGGGCATCATGAGTTAAGATTGGACCTCCAGCAGACACCCAATAGAAACCAATGATCCACCATATGAATGAAAACATTGTGTTCACAGATTCAATGTGCCTTGCAATACTGGTAACAATCAAAATCAATTATATTTAGATTAGAGCAAAGGCATAGAGAAAAGAAAGGAAAATCAAGATAAGCAACATCATACTATGTACATTTAAATAAGTTCTACGACTAGGTCAACAACGTTCAAAATGCTTATGCACAAACATGTGGCAATTGTTCTTGCAGATTCACTATGCCTTGCAATTCTGACATGCAAAATCAATTATATTTAGATTAAAACAAAAGCATAGAGAAAAGAAAGGGAAATCAAGATAATCAAAACTATACTAAATACATCAAAATCAGTTCTATGAATATGCAAATATCATTCAAAATGCTTATTCACAAACATGTGACAATTGCAATGCATGGCATGTTCTATTACCTAAATAACCTACATTAAATGCAAGATTTTGCCCTCATCTTCTCAAATAAACAATTTAAATAGATGACATTTGAGAAGCACCCATAGTCTAAAAATCCTATTCCCAGCCCAAGATCAGAACATATGCTTTATATCTAATAAGATAATTACTGATCTTGATATTATAATATTTTATGCTTCATATCTAATAAGATAATTATTGAGCTCGTTATTTTAATATTTTGGCTTGCTCGTACTTTTAGGTTAATTCCTTAAGCTTGGTTGCATACGATTCTCAGGTTTCTTAGCTTTTGCATACACATGGCCCATGCAATTTTCAAAGGACCCCCTACCATATTTGCCTCACAATGGATTCAGTTCCTCAATATTCCTGCATCAAGTTCAAAAAATTAAAATATTAAATATATAAACATAATTAAAATTATTAATTATCTATTCTAGTTATATTTTTAACTATTACAAAGCATTTAATAGAATTAGGTATTAAGAAAATGAAATTATCTATTGATATAAATCATGGTTTGGAGTTCCAGTTTTGGTTTTAGTTTTCATGCTTCTAATCAAAAGACCAATTTTAGTGATTTCGATAGTTTCAATTGGTTCCAATCATGGTTTTAGTTTTGATTGCAACTTAAATTAATTATTTTATTATCTTTAAAAAACAAACATAAATATTGAACTCTATAGTTTTACATTTATTTTATCCTTAAATTGATTAAAATATTATATCACATGAATTTAATTAAAAACAAACTAGAAATGAATGATCAGAAAGTTCAAAAGCCTATTTTTAATTAATGCATCCTAAAAATGAGTTTAAATAAATAAAATACTATATTTTTCTTAAAAAAATATAAAATAATATATAAATGCAAAAATTTGAGACCAACTCATCTATTATTCAGAAAATTGAATTTATCACATGACTAAATGTTTTCATTAATCTAATATATGTCAAAATCAACATAATAAATTGATTTAAAAAATAAAAACATAAAAATACTTGAAATTGGATGAAATAATTCTATTACATAAGCTAAAAGCCTAAAACACCTTATTAACTAAGAAAAAGTATTTATAAAAAAATCTGTAAAAACAATAAAAAAATAAAAAATAACACAAAATTTATAAGAATTTAATTAAACTAGTTTACCAGACAAACTAAAATATTTAACTAAAACATTTAAATAATCATAAAAAAATGAATCAATTCAAAACAAACAAAATTAACATGAGCTAATCCCTACATAGGCAAAGGAAAGCATATGTTCCTACAATCGGACTTCCTTTCCTTTTTTCCATTTGAGAACGAAGAGGTGGGTAAATCCCACACTTGCATCTGCATCTACTTCGCTTTTCTAGTCATTTGCAGTCAACATTAGACTTGGGCCACAACTTGACTCAATTTTTGGTTCACCAAGACCAATATTTCTTCTCTTTTCCCTACACTACTCTGATGTCTAGAAAATCATCATAGCCACATTCTATATGACAAAAGCAGCTATGAAACATGTTGTCTCAACGCTTTCCTGTCTCTCCAGCTGAAGCTAACATCTCTATGTGCTCTTTAGCAAATCTTAGCCAGCCAAAGTATGCTTTTTCTCTAGGTAAGCTCATTGAGCCAACACCACTATAGTTTTCTCCTTCTAGCCCCATCCTCTTTATTCCTCTCTTCTCTTCTCCTCTACTCATTTCCCTTCTTCTCTCTTAACATTTATTTATTTCACACTAACATCAAATTAGTTATATTTTAATTATTCTATTATTAAGTAATTGCAATAGTTATATATGTAAGCATACTTTATGTTTAATTTTTGATTGCCAAAGATACTAGAAAGGAAAGCATGGGCAACTAATCAAAAGCTTCTTGAAATATTTGTACCCAAACAAAATATGAAATATATGGATAACATTAGCCGAGCCTAAACTTGCACCTTTCAATCAAATTCCTAAATTGGTACTTGCCTTGTAGTGAGGTCTGCCAACATGTAAGAGTGAAAGCAACAACCCATTGAATTTGGCTTCCTAATTGTTGCATGCATTGAAGTCATGGGACACATACTTAAGATCGGATTGATTGAGGAGATGGATGAGGATAGAAGCTTCGTGCCATGTTATTCGTTGTTTTTATTGAAATTTCTTTCAAAATGTCTAAACTCTTAGTCCCCATGAAGGGGGGGGGGGTGTGGAGGGATGGCTTTTAGATTCCTCAATAGATAAATGAAAGAAAAGGAAACCATGTTTTTCATCCTTTCAGTTCAACCACGAATTTTATAGATTTCCAATTTGCATCATCTCCATTTCTTATTTCTCTATCCAAAGAGGTAGACCACAGTTATGCCTCTCAAGATGAACCTTTCCTTCTAGGCTTGATGAACCAACATCCCATCAAGGGCCAATATTAACTCACAAGACTTCAACCACTTGAAAAGTTTATAAAAAAAAGAAAGACCCTTACAACAACTTTTCTTTCAAAAATAGAGGAAACAAAATACACACAAAAAATGGTTCTAGACACCATCAAATATGCATCGACTTGTTCAAATTAATGTAAAACTATTTCTATTTCAAAAAAGCTATTATCGAGTAACTATAAAATATGTATGTTAGCTTAATTTAATTAAATCACAAATATTAAAAAAGTTAGAATAATTCATTTGTTTGATGTAAATTTATTTTTATGGAATATATGCTTAACCAAAATATTGCGTTTAATAAGTTCAAGTTATCTTCAGTAGTTATATGGTCATAGATCAACAAAGATTTGACTAACATATTTCATGGTAACTTTTAGCTATTAAAGAATGAGAATTCTCTTAATTATAAGTTCTCTTCTATTATTTCGTGAATCATATTAATACTATATCATTCCTAATAGCTCTATTGTTTATTATATCAATACTGATTGACTACTTGCTCTTATGGTTTATGATAGCCCTTTAATGCATATGATTGGCTAACTCAACGAACTAAAAAACATAGTTTGATAACAAGCATGCAACGGACCTAGCTCGTGGCAGATCAATGCTTACGTAAAACTGCCCACACACCAAAACTACGTTGTGCCCACATACACCAACAACCACCAACATATGAGTAATGCGCGCAACCAATGTCGCACATAACATATACCGCACTACACATGCAACAAGTGTACCAATTCATATTGGAATAGCCCATGTAAAAAAATCTTGTCAAAAGCAGGTAAAAGGACCAAAACATTCCTTCTTATACAAGTATAAATAAGTGTTTGAGCATCCTATCAAGGAGAAGCAAAAAATAAGATAAAAAACAATATTTGTTTTGGAGGAAAATAACGAAAGAAACAAAATATTTATTTGGCTGTCATTTTTGAGTTTTGCATTCACTATCTCTTTTACATTCTCTTAGTATTTTCAAATCATTCTATGCCTTATTTTTCATTGTTATAACTCTAAGGATGTCTATTGAGAGCTTGGAAAAAAGCATGTCATAAACAAAACATATTTTGATATGAAACTAATCAGTCAAAATGACTGTGAAAACACGTTTTGGTATTAGAGCAATCAATTAATATATTTTAATATCAAAACAATTTGTCAAGAAAAAAATGCTGATATAGTATGAAATCAAAGTAATCAGTGAAGAAGATTGTGCCAATATGTGTTGGTACCAAAGTGTTTCATTTCTACGCAAATGATAGAAGCTAAGAAGAAGTGAGTTAAAGAATAAGCCAAGAAAAGAAAATATGAAATTGGTTAAGCTTCGATCATAATGATTGCGTCAATAAATCAAACAACCAAAAGAATCAAATAACTCTATTGACACAACAAATGCATAGGTTATTAGAGATAATGTTGAAATACTAATCACCTCTGACGACGAATCCAGAGGGCAACTTGCAAAACAAAGGAAATGCCATCAATTAGAGGAATTCTAGTTGGAATATTAACCTAAGTGTAAGTAAACATGACGATGAAAACAATATCACCAATCTCACTCCTCTGACATTCGTGAACCAACAATGTCTATTTAAGATTGAAGCTAAACTTTACCTACCCATTTATGACAATATAACCTCAAGAAGAATTAATATCTATTCCTCAAACTTGATTTTCAATAAATTTGAAGACCTTAATATGAGAAAAGAAACAATACACCTAGAGAATTTGGTTGTATTTATAAAAAATTCAATGGGACATGAATCAGCAAAACAAAGGACTATGATTAGATGTTCTATTTTAGATTGATTACAATAGAGTTAAGAAATTGAGTTGCATTTAAAAAAAAAGAAAATTTGAAAGGACTCCAATCATCAAAAGAAAAAGTATATGATTAGGAAATTTGTTTTAAGTCCAACAAATTATTGAACCATTCAACAATAAGGAGACCTAAAAAAATAAAATAACTTTTCCATCAAGGAAATTGGCAAACAAACATCAGCATACACATTGAGATGCAGCACACATGCCACATAGGGCAACCATGGAACGTGTGGCATGTGGTGCAAAAAAAGGCATGTGCATTTTGTAGCTTGCTAAGTGAGAGAGAGCACACGAGTAATGCTATTCATAAACACAAGACATTGTTCAAACTCATGGAACTAAGCTTACAGTAGACCACACACACATAAAATTAGGCGCACAGTAGAATTGCATTCACAGTGAACCAGACGCATAGCAAACCAACGTAGGTAGTAGACTACGCTCATGCAAAATTGCGAGTGTAGTGGACTACACTTGCAAATTGCATAGCGCCCGCTTGCACACACCTACCAATGCACGGTAGTTGTGGAATGCACCATGTACCAGCAACACAAGTAATATGAGCAACCAGTGTCACACAAACCACTTACCGCATGCACGCATACAATAAGTTTATTAACCGACCTTAGAATAGCCCATGTGAAACAAAACTTGTCAAATTAATACAAAAAGACCAAATCATCATTTTTTGTATCATTACAAATAGATGTTTGAGCCTCCTACCAAAGAGGTAAAAAATAAGATAAAAAAAATAAGAATTGTCTTAGAGAAGAAAAGAAAAAACAAACAAAACATCTCTTTGAGTATTATTCTTGAGTTTTACATTCCCTCTTTTTCATATTTTCTTAGATTCTGAAATAATATTATTGTTGAAAATTTGGAACAAAATACCTCACAAACATATCAATACAAATATAAATAATATAAAAATGATAATTTCTTATCATAAAATATCCAAGAAAGAGAGCTTCTTCATCTTGAGTTTATAATAAAAAGAACAAAAAAAATTAATAATGATGTCAATTATATGATCCAAGTGAAGTGAATATAATGTACTTCATTTGGTGTACATTATGATTGAAACATATACAAAGTTTGTTAATTTTATAAGAATATAGAGAGATTGACAACATTATATGATACTCAATTTAATCTCATAGTTTATTAACATATAAATCGAATAAGTGTTATAAAAATGGTGGATTTAGATAAATGAGTTGCTGCACTCGAAAAGATATGATTAAGAATGCAACATAAAAGAGAAGGTTACCATAAAATCGACAACTCATTAACATTTGGTTTGAATATCTTAGACATGATAAATAACACTTAATTCTCATGTAAATTATTGGAATTCTTCTTTACACATATGAGAAAAGGATAACCAAAACATATGTGGTAAGACATAATTACAGAGAAATTTAAGTGCATGAATTTTAATCAATACACACAAATAGATACGGCACAATGATATGAGAGGATTCAAGTAATTAATCATAATGAGTCAGATTAAGGCTCCTTCTTGTTGTTTCATATTGAAGCTAAAAAGCTTTATTTCAAAATTATGAGCCAACTAGAGTATGTAAATATTAGTTCCTCACTCCTAAACCATATACTCCATTTAGCAAATCAGATGTTTTAAGCTATTCAAGTACTTAAGACATTAACCTTCTTGAAACATATAATCACATGTAGGTTACAAAAAGAAAATCATGTGGAAACAATGGAACGTAATGACACCGAAAACTATAAGCCCAAAGCAAACGACCCTTCTTGGAAGCTTTGATAAGGTACAGGCACACAAAAGTAATGAACTGTAATTCATGTTATTAATTTCAATCAAGGGAAAGAAATCCCATCCCTCCCTATGCTACTGTCAGTGGTGTTGCTGAAACAAAGAATCCCTTTGTAAAACCAATCTTTCAGACACGAATCTTTAATAAACTTCCATTGATCTATGTGCCTGGAAATACATTAACAAACAATAAGCTGAAACACTCACCTACTCCCTTCCTCTTCCTGGCTCAGTTCCGAGTTATAACTTCCACCAGCTGCTCCTCTTTCCTCGAAATCCCTAGGCGAAGTCGGACCCGAACCCCCCCGATTCCTACTCCCGTGGCTTCCATTCCCACCAGACTCCAACCCCGAAGCCACCTGCTGTGGCGCATGCCTCCTTTGATACTCCACACAAACGCAGATTGCATGGACAACACACTGGAGCGCATATCCTACGATCCACAGCCTCAGTGGCATCGCAGGCCTCTCGTCCCTGCTGACGATAAGGACACCAACGGCCACCCCCACAAACACCATATTCCACAAGACATCCAAAAACACCACAGGCCTGGAGTAAGCCCAGTCGCTCTGCCGCTCCTCCAGCTGCTCCGCCGCCGATTCCCTCACCAGCACCGAGGGCTCCCTCATCAACCTTCGACTGCTAGCCCTCCGCAGAAACCTCGCCGCCCCTCTCAAGCTCGGCCGCCGAGACTGCCAACGCCCGCGCTCCTCCCCTCCGCCTCCGGCCCGTGCACCGAGGAGCGGCGCCGGGTCCACGGCAGCTCCGGCCAGCGGACTGAGCGCCCTCGTTGCTGACATCTAGTGTACCCCGTTGGCAAGGAAAAGCCACTCTCCGACAAATCAAGGATGAGAGAAGCGGCGAAGGTCAGACTTCTTGAATGCAAAGCATCGAACGCCGTTTCGCGTCGGGAATTCCCTGATCGATGGATGGGGCATGCCTATTCATGTCATCGAGCTGTCGATCGGATGATTCGAGGATAAGAGATGCTCAAGGAAGAAGTTCATCCAGCGGCATCTGGGCCGCACAACATTTCGAGTTATATGACCCGGATTAGATCCGTTAAGGTTCACTTCACAGGAATATTTCAGTTTAAAAGAAAATTTCTACAAAAAGTAGTTTTTTTGAAATTATGAAATTATGATTTATCTAAATGAAAAAATTATAATCATTTAATAAAAAAAAGAAATTTCAATATAGGCTTTTTTGAAAAATATTTTTCTTAGAAGATGTGCCAAAGAACATCTTAAACATTTTTTTTTTACATAAGTGGTTAACTTTAAATGTTTAACAAACTCAAGAACCCTTGATCTTCACTTATGTGATTAAAGATTTAATTTTTCATATCATCGCTTTATTATAATAAGAAGTTATCTATAAAAATATTTATTGTTACATAAAATGGTAGACAGAAATATATAATTCAAAATTTCAAAATTAATGTAATAATTTAATTTATTTAACGAGTATAATAGCTAATCATATTTTCCTTTAAAAATGGATTAATGTAGAAATATTTATCAAACAATCTTTGATCTTCTAAAAAGAAGAAATGCCTACATAAGTTGACTAAACCCAATTGGATGTTTGGGATGATCCTCAATTGATTGATAATAATTTTTTTTGTAAAAGGCATTGAAAAAGAAACCATTGATAATAGAGATAATCAAAATAATTATAAATATACTAACCTAATTTGTTGCTAAAACATCTAAACAATCAACTAAGCAATCAACTATCTTATCAAACATTTATATGTGAATAGGGATCTACTTGACAAACCAATCTCTTAGAAACACAACCAAAACAATATCATGTGTATGTTCTTGTTCTATGATTGCAATATGATGAATGAATTAAATTAATTTTTTATCTTTTTTTATTCCCTTATAATAAATAAAGGAAATACTAGAATCTCCAAATTAATAAAATTTCTATCATATCCTCATGAACCTTAACGGTTAATTTGATTCAAACAAACCTTCAATTGCTTATTTGCAACAAAAAAAGTTCATCAAACAGCATTAAATGACCAAAATTTATTCAAAGCAGCATGCAGCATGCAGCATACAGCAATTGCAGGTGTTTTATTCCATAAGCAAAAATAAGAAAACTCAGGCAAATCTTTTCTCTTTATTCTATTTATCTCCTCTGCAGCAATCACTCAGGCACCTGCAAACATACACAGCAATAGATAAGCCAAAGAAAACAATGAGATGGTTTTCAATCATTTGAAGTAGTTAACCAAACAAACAAGTAGATGCCAAGCTTACCACAGCTCAACGGGGGCAGGTTGCAGGAGCTTGGCAGCTTGGAGATGATGCTGAGGGTGCTGCAGAGGCAGTCATGGTTCACACCTTTGAGCGCATTGCAGCATTCCGGAGACGGGTTCGGCGCCTTGCCTCCTGGACCCGTGACCACGAAGGGTGTGCACACCGTGACGTCGCTTAGCCCCGCCGAGCAGTCCTGTGCGATGATGGGCGTTGCGAGGACCGCGACGGCCATGGCCAAGAGAAGGAGGGTGGAGAGGAGGGAAAGAGGAGCCTTGGTTGCTGCCATTTCCTGTAGGGGCAACAAGTGATGGAGTGTGCTTTGGAGGATCCAATGATGGGTTATTTATACATGATGGTGAGGTTTGTTTGGGGGGGAGGTTGCTGCATTTTTGCATGGCCTACCTGATTGATGCTTGTGTCAAATGTGTGAATCAAGTGTGAGAAAAATTATTTCAACTCACAGCAAAACATGACCATCATAGAAGAGTATGTATAACAAGTGTTTATAGTTAAGAAAATTGAGTTATTTTTCTTTATAATCAAGTGGTATACATAAGAGGATGATATTAAAAGCACTGCAAAACACATAATGCATATAAATGCACCTGCATAAGGAAGTAAACACTCTACAGAGAAATGAGCAGAAGCTACTTTGTTCCAGTAGATTGAACATTTCATTTTGCATCACTCACTTGGAATGTTTATTGCAGCTCACTTGCACAAAGCTCTAAGGCATGTTCAGCTTCTTGCAAGAACAAGCGTGTAAGTTGCTTCTGCCCCCTTCGATACACTACACAAGACCGCCTGTTCCTTGTCATGGATTTCTTGTCATCAAGCTTGTTCCTGCCGCATGTCGAGAGTGAATCAAGTCGTTCGAAAGGTTATGTATGTTATGAATGTAAAAATCATCAGAAGAAATCTAACAATGCCAAGATTGATGTTCTTCTCATGCTAAAAGGGCAGATAGCTTGAAAGATCACTACATGCTTGTGGAAAGGGTATAGTCATCTTAAGAACAACTTCACAGAAGTTCAATCCTCCTGGATAAGAAGGTAAATCTACCATTCATCTATGTTGGGCCTTTGGTTAAATAACTGGGAGCCAAGACATGGCTATTGGCATGCTGGAAGTTTCATGTGTTCAGACATTAGCCCTAACAATCTGATGTTTAGGGTTCTCTTGATGCAATCCTAGGGATTTGTTTATTAATGGGGAATGAAGATGTTACAGCATAGAAAGATAGTCCCACCTTTTAGTAAATTCCAGCAATTGTGTTTAATGTTTGATCTTCTGCCATGGAGGGAAGGTCCTCCTTTCACAAGGCTTCTTGTTTTTGTTCCAGTCTCCAGACAAAAATTATAGTACAAATCCTAATGCAATATGCTGTGAAGTTTTTTTTTGTTACAACAAACATCAATGTATTAGTTTTCTTTCCATTTTTTAAGTTTGCATAAGGAAATCAGTGGAATGGATCCTCATCATTTAGGGTTTCTTGACTTATTGTTCAAGTCAAATTCTTCATTGCCTTCTTGTATTTTCATAATTTATTCAGCTTCAATGTTTGAGGGGTGAATATTAACACATAATGACTCGTTATCTAGATCAAATTGCAGCTTCAAGAACATGTAAAATGCATGCTTGCTAAACTTTGCGATTTTTGTAAAATTATTATTCCTTCACTTCCAAAAAAAAAAATTTAGAATTCGTACACTCTTTGTTACACATGATTTCTAGGTCTTATCTCTTCAAAAGTAAACTATTCAGATACATCAGCTTAGAATGACTAACTATTTGTTTGCACGCTAGATCTGAAAAATACTAGAAACATTTTGTACTTTTTAATTAGTTAAACCTATTTGGTTTTATTTTGCATTAGCATTAGATGAATCCAAAATAACATGCTAAAATAGCTATACAAACCTTAAAAAGGATTAACAATATAAGATTTCTATCAAATAACCAAAGTTGAATGGTGATGTTGGATTTATCTAAAGCTGATTGTTATAATTACAAATACCATTAAACAAAATCCATGAAAGCATAGAAGATTCTCTACAAGTAGAAAGAACACAACATAAGGTATTATTGAGCAACTACTTGTTACAAGGATATCCATGTAATAGCAAAATGAGAATACCGCAATTTCCATTCAAGCTCCAAGTTGCAGAAGTCCTCGAGAATCTTTGCATCATTTTGTTCAGTTCCTGACCCCTCTTCAAGTTCCAGCATCCTGGCATAAACAAAGCTGTAGTTAAAATAACTACCACACAAATGAATAGAAATGCATTATAGATTTAAAAAATGTTCTACTAAAGATTAACAAGAGAAAGTCAAAAGAATTACTAAGACTTTTGTCCTAAATTTGATATAGATTATAGATAACAAATTGCTTTAAACAAAGCATGCATTAAACCATATTGTGAGCCATTCACACCCACGTGGGATTGAATGTTAATTTGGGTAGGTCTAGGAGCGATGAAGACATCTCTACATTTAATTGAAAGTCACATTATCAGTCACTGACAAGAACCTCTCCATGATGCTGGGATAAGGTCACATTGACTTGTTTATATCCTTCATCAACAGGAGTCTCATACAATGGATATAACCCTAAGTATGAAGTCACATCACACTGTACTATAATGATTTGCTTAGTCAAAATCTGAAACTTACATCAAAAGTTTAAAGGGAAATAACTAAGGTATTGAGTTCGCTCCAAAACCGGATAAAAACTAGGATTTTGAATAAAATGATTAAAATTGGAAAATCTATCAAATGAAAACTGGTCTAAAAACTCGAGCTTCAACTCAAACCGGGAAACCTTCCTATTATCTTCCAAACATACATGCACACAAAACCACTATCAAAACCTCTTACCTGCCTCCTAAAATCTCAAACGTAACCTCTTATTATGGCTATGGCACAAGGGTGAAAATGAGGACATTTTTATTGGTAGCTACCATAGAACTTCTTGCAAGAGAGATTTGTGAGGATTAATGACATGCTGCCGAAATGTGAACTTGATACAAATTTACATCTTTTGCTCTTTCACAACCAATTTTTTTGTTGTATTTTCTCTCTTTCAATTCTTAGTAACATTATTTTCCTTCTACATTTATGATAGTCCGTTGCCTAGCCATATGAAAAAATAGTGGTCATTTCAATTTTTTTATTAAATTTTATAATAACGTTATTTTTCTTCACCCTTTAATTTTTTTTAGTGATTCACAACCTTGCCACATATACAAGGTGTGCAACCACGCCTCTTCTATTATTTGTAGTTCATTTTTATGCCTCATATACAAGCAATAGACACTCTTTGTTTTACTAATATTATCATTTTTCTTTTTTTTGATCCATTATTTGGTCATCTGAATAATTTGTGATGATACAAGATAGGTTGCATGAAGATTATGACATTCAACTGATTTAATGAGTCTATATACAATTTCTCTTAATTTAATGATATTTTTTATTTTATTTGGATTATAATAGGTCATATATACAACCTTAATGATATTTATTTTCTTTTATTTTATGTATTTTTTGGGCATTTAGTTATTTTACATTTGGAAATCATCATAATTGGATATAATCAATCTCATGGCTCAACAAATCACAATAGTGCAATACATGACCAATAAATTACACCATGTAAATGGCATGAGGAGTACAATACACTTCTTGGGCATGTAAACTCCAAATCCATGATTATAACAATGTTCTTCAAGCCTATGGTCTTAGAAGGATGGTATTAAAAGGCTAGAGTTATGAAAGATTCTTCAACTTAAAGCAAAGATATAGCACCCTAACAAACATATAATCATCTCTGTTTCTCACAACAATAAAGAAAATAAACTAAAAATTGATCTCATAGGAGAATGGATTATTACTTGATGCGGAGAAGATCCACAAGCAACTCTAAAGCAGCATAATCCCCACAAGATTCCCAAACAGCTGCTTGCACCTCTGCTTCAGATGCCTGTCTATCCTTTCTTGATTCAACAAGCTATATAAGAAAATGAATCAGAACTATTGTCAACAATCTGCAATCTCATTTCCATTGAATAATTTATCAATGTTTACAGAAAAGAGGAAGAACCATATGAAAATATTTATATCCCACTCAAAAGCTTGCAATGAAGCACAAAAGTGGATAAAAACAACACACATACAAATACAAACTTCATAATAAACGATTATGTGTCTTTCAAGAGTTCTTGATTAATAGCTCAGACACAGGGAAAAGGAAAAAGGAAGGTTACCCTGAGAAACCTTAGGACAATAACTTAACCAAAAATTCAGTTTACCAAATAACCTTATGGCATGATTCACTGCTTCGGCTTTGGGCAAAAGTCACTATTCTTTGACATTCATATTTTGTTTACAAAGTGGCAGCACGGTTATGGAGAACAGCAATAAAGGCACTAAAAAGAAACACAAGTTTATCAAAATAAACATGCATTGCCATTAAGCTTTAAAAGTCATCCTAAAAAGTAACAGCATGACCAAGTGATAAATAGGGCATGCATCAAACTGAAAGCAATTTCTCACATCTTCTAACAGTGAGGTGGCTTGTGTAAGCTCATTGTCTTTCATTGATACCGTTCTCAATGCTGCAATGAATTCTTGAGGGAAGATCAATTTATGTAAATATGATGGAACCTTGCGCTGGCCACTCCAGCTAAATGAGTTATGCAACCTGCTGTTATCCTTCTCATTACAATCACCAAAGAACCCATTGTGAAGAAGACTTTTTGGCAGGAGGCATCTCAATTCAGCTTTCTGCAAGAACAATGCCAATCAATATCCATGATTAGAACAAAGTTGCAACAAACTTTTCAGATTAGTCTTTGGCAGAGAGTCCATGTGCAAAACTAATAACACGTCAATTCTAAAATGTCAATATCAAGTTTTTAGTTCAAATTTCAGCCAAGCTTTGCAAGTTTTGGTTTCATTAAATTTAGTTTCAATTAATTTTTTGATGAACTATACATTCAAAATAACTAAACGATGTAAACAATGCATTTATAGATGCCTACAAATGTTTTTTTGGGTATTATAATAAAAATATGCAGCCTTTTTAATCACCATACTCTTAAGGATAAATTGCTAATGCACTTCAACATATCTACTTGCTCCCATAAAGTATAGGTATATATTACTTTATGTCTTAATATGAGCTTTCAACCTAAGCTATACTAACCAAGTAATCTGCTGTTGCACATGAGTTGGACCAAACCTAGTGATATTTGTTTGTTTCAATTTAAGGATTTTTTGATTGTGAAGAAATTGCTAAGCTCTTCCAAACATCACGTTCCTTGAGTACTTATAGGCAGTCGTGAGAGGTAAAAGGTAGAAGTACTAAAGTCGATGGCAATATGAACATGCCCTGCGTAAGGCTTTTTACTAATGGCTTGGAAAAATTCTAAGCTTATCATCTGAAAATAGAAATATCCTTCAAGACTTGGAATCTTTTTTAAGGAGGTCCTCAAGACCATATTTTCCTATCTCTAGGTCTCTCCCTTGAGACCATAATAAGTCCCAGGATGACGCTACATGGAGAGAGAACTTCCCTATAGAATTAAATCTTCATTGTTGACTTTCCTTGAGGTTAGTATGATTCTTGAAAAAAGTTAGAAGTATGGCTTAAATAGAAGCGAATCTCAAGTGCTCCTAAAGAAATATGAATATCTCTCAAGATATTATTTGGCATTTAGCCTTTGTTGAAATAACCTTAAGTTTTGGAGTTAATCTCTTGATCACTTGTTCAACCAATACAATGAACAAATAAATTAATACTACAACAAAGCATGCAAAAATCATATTAATTCATGCAATTGGCTACCTGTAGCATTAGGAGCTTTTCTTTAGCTTCTGATGAGGATGAATTCTGAAAGGCCTCGGTTGGGTAATGAACCTTACAATAAACTTATTGCATTAGAAAGAAATTATGGCATGACCATATTAGATTATTGCCAATGCTAAGAAAAGAATACGAACAAGCTGAACATAAGGCACGAAAATAAAAAGTATGTAATTTGAAAATTTAAAAAAGATAATGGTTTTACCATTAGAAAATCACTGGGATTATTGTCAATGACAAATCCATATAGATATAAGAGTTCCTACAAGCACAAGATAAAATCCAGGTTAAGAGATCAGGTCATAGTATTTACAAGAAATTACAAAGCATTGGAAAAGAAAATTGGAAGCCTTTCGATAACAACAACAAAAAAAAATCAAACTGCAAACCTCCAAGGAACTAAGATTTAAGGCATTATTAAAAAGTTTAAAAAAAGCAGAGTTAATGATCCAAAATTTTCAAAACATCAATCCTCAAGGCTTATGAATATGTTGCATTATTGAAAACAAAAGATGCCAAAGATTCTCCACTAAATCCTAAATGTGCCTTCTCGTGTTAACCAAGGTTTAAAGTTTTGATTTTAATTTTTTAGTCAGAAGACAAATTTTGCTGGTTTTGATCATTTTAATTAATTTTGATAGTAATTTTGGTTTTAGTTTTAGTTAACTTTGTAATATATTTGATTTAGTTAGGAGCATTTTTAAAATAGTTTTACTTAAAAAAATATAATATATATATATATATATTAGAAAATAAAAACAGAAGTACTTGAAAAATGACAACCTGACATTTATTATAAAAATTAAATACCTCCACAATGTGAGCTAAAAAATATTAGAATTAATTTGGTTTAGAATTTTTTTTAAATTGTTCAATTAAAAATTAAACAGAAAATACTTAGAATCAAATCCAACACATCTTTCAGAGATGAAAAGCCTTTTCACATGATCGACAGTGATTTTCTAAAATGATGATTTTATGATCAAGAAAAGTCAAGTTTATTAGAATAAGAAACTGATTTTTTAAACACAAAACAAAGCTAGTTTTATAAAAAAAAATTATATGCATTTTGTGTAAAACCATTTTCAAATTTAAAAGAACCTTAATTTATTAAAGAAACAAAAAAATATCTACGTTTATAATAAAAATAAAAACAAAGTTGAATTTACAAAAGGCTTATTAATTTTGTTAAACTAAAAGAAGTTTATTTTATTAAAAAAAACACAAAAAACCTATTTTTATAATACAACTAAAAGACACCCAACACTGGTGCTTGAATGAAACACCTCTTGCTTCTAGGGTATGTAAGGAACACCCTTGGACCACTAGGCTGGTGCTATCTTTATTGCCAAGCGTGGACACAAATTAGAAAATATAGTAAAATCATGGTTTTGGTCCAAAACCAACTTTGTAGTTCTGTTTTAGAACAGGCTGAACAGAAATCAGTTCAAAAAAGCTAAAAATCTAAATTTCAACCCAAAACCATGAACCATGATGCTAACCTAGCCTGTTCCTGCAATAATTATTGGCCAAGATAACACAATAGAAATTCTTATACCAAGGCTCACTAACAGTTTAGGAGGATCATTTATGAGGTTATGGAATATATTGGTTAATTTTAAGTATTGAAGCATGATTTTCTATTGGATCCCTGGTTTTTGAGGTAGATGGTCCATCTACATAGTAAGAGGTTAGTGGGACAAACATCAAGTGGGTAATTGATAAAAGTTTGCAAATGCAATCAAGAAGAGAGGCAGGATTGACAATAAGGAGTTAACCACTCCATTTTACTGGTAAAAATGAAGGGTTTCGACAAAAGGTAGCTAAGCATAGGCATGCTTAATGAGATATTTAAAATTTTTAAAACTTATTTTAGAAAATTCATATAGTTTAAGAATTTAAAGAGATTACACAATTTGTTAGATAGACTTTTATAGATTATTCATTTAATCTAATATAAAGTCATACTACCTCAAAATTACAAGTCATCTCATAGCTACTAGTAGCTTTTATTTTATATTTTAGTATTTTAACTATTGCTTACAATCCACATGAATTTAAATGAGATTAAACAATACTAATAATCTAGTGAGGATTTATCCATATAAGTTCATATCCATTTAAATTTAAGATGAACTTTAATTAAATGAACTCATATAACTAATTGGAAGCACCACTCATTTAGTGCCCATAGCAAAGCAGGGCTTACACGTTAACTACACTAATCAAGTACTTGGTGTCCCATTTTGTATTGTTATGGTGTTTGGACAAAAGCAAAAAGTTAGAGATGAAGAAAAATTATGCCAAGGAAGTCTTTGATTTGATATACATGAAAAAGTGAAAAGCAACTTAAAATCAAAATCAAATCATTATGAGCCAACAACTCAAGCTTTTAAACCTATTGACTAGATTCACAATAACCCTAACCGCTCTAGAAAATTCACCAAACTTGCTAATATCTTTAAATAGGATGTAGAGTGTACAAGTCCATGTGGAACATTTTGGAGAATCAAAAAATTAAAATCTTAATGTTTCTGCATACTTTATACAGGAAAAACTACTTACTATCTAAATATGGTTCATTTGAGAGTTTCTCAACTTTTACAATTAAAACAAGAAAACATGCATCAAAACTTACATAAGTGTTAAAGTATGAATCTAAATTTAAAATTGTTCTCCATGTAAGCCAAATTAGGGTGTGTCTTCTCCCAAAGAGGCAATTCTTGAGATCTTAAAGCAAAAGCAAATATTGCCAACAGCTATAATAGTAAAATACAAGTAATTCAAGTTCTTTTGTCTTTCCCGTCTGTTGGTAGATAGAAATGCACCTTAGGAGGAATGGATGTTATAAATATCCCAGTGCTGGTTAGTCCCTTCTTGTCCTAAATTACTAATGTTAAGATTTCATTAATTTCAATGTGTATTTAAAAGGAACTCATATAAAAAGTGGTTGATGTGGCTGCCTCCATATTATACATATATGAATTGGATGCATACCCAAGTGTTATGAAAAAGACCAACATAAATGTTCATAAACCAGTGTTACTTAAAGCTTGTCATAAACAATTAAAATGGGTCTATTAACTTGATTGCTATATTCTAAAGCATTACAAAATTAGCATCATGTATCTTGATTAGATCGTTAATAACATTTATTTCTTATTTTAATCTTTATTCCAATAAATGATATGTTTATAAACTTCACTCACTATTTAACATTGTATTCCCTAGTCATACATGAAATATCATCCAAGGAGGGTAAATCAAGCCGTAAGATCTTGTTGGACAAAAAAATTGATGAACAATAGAAATAACATTTACTCTAATCAACAATAAATTAATGAAAATCTACTTGAATTTTGAACAATTCATATTCCAGTCATACCAAAAATATTTCAAATTCTAGTAGTGTGATCAAGCAATTAATCAACCATTATGCTTACAAATTGTGATGACTCTAGTACTCTACCTACTGAGCTGAACATCTGCAGTTAAATAAGATCAACACTTGTATTATACAATAATACATTAAGCATACACTTAAAGTATATGTGGCCTAACTATCAAGATATGTAAGAAAAATGCTAAATATTTGCATCACAATAACATATACACCCTACATAGCTCCAATGAAATCCTTGCATCTTCCTCTGTTCAACCTACTAACTTCATCACATCATCCAACTTCGCATGTTATTGGAGAGATTAGACTTTAAGCAATTCATCATCTCTGTTTCCATGCCTCTTGCATTTCAATTTCTACTTGTCATGTCAGCAAGCTTAACTACACATTCCTAAATATTGTTTAAATTTGCTACTAATCATCTCTGTAGTGCAACCAATGATAGATTAACTTTGGGCCTCTCCTTATTATTAACTGCTGAAAACGGAACCTCTTCTGCATTCATGAATTCCTCAACATCTTTCCTGCCTTTTCCCAAGAAAGCTGACCTGTTCTGGATAATTAAGTAAAATTGCTGCCTTCCTTTCAATAAAGAAGCTCCTACAAACTCAAATAAAGCAGTATTTAAATGCCATGTCTGTTTCCAAAATGTCAGAATGGAAATTCCTGATCTGATTTGCAATCTTCCACGGTTTACTGCATTAGATGCCTGCAATACCACTTTTATTTAACGTTTCTAATTCAACACCTAGGACAAAAGGAAACTTTCACTTTCTTTCATTTGAGTGAAGCAATAGGCATAACTGTTAACCACTAGCTGTTGGTTACAAAGAAAAGCATTTCCTCAATATGGAACTGTTCACTTAAACATTGATTAGCATAATTGAATTCTTGAGCATTCCCATTTACTAAAATTAACTACCTTGAAATTTACTAGAACTTCTGACCAATGTATGCATCATTTGGTTCAGATGACATCGAACACTTATAAAAGAATTGGACCAACAATACTTTGAATTTATTGCCCTACCTTCTCCTTACCTCAGCTGCCTTATTTGCAACAAGCATAGTTTCTTTTGGTTATGCATGATAAGGACATTCATGCATAGAAAGTGGCTAGACTCACATGTCCAACCCAAGCAAAAGAGATGATTTTTATGTCCCATGGAAAAGTCTGTTTTTGATTTGAGTCATACAATTGATTGATCTATACTCCATGAATGAGTTTAGTTGGGCTTACAAGTAAATTATTACCCCCAATTGCTTATTTTGTTGATACCATTTTTAAATGTTTCTTTTTTGTCGTAATTTATACAAAGATATAAATACATACATATTGTTGAACATTTGATTTTTGTATCACTTATTTGATGACAATAAGAATATTATGTTTTTTTTTATGTTTTTCTTTCAGTATGTTCAGATCATACATCTCAACAACAAATAGATTAATTATAAAAAATATTTTATCAATTGACTCAATGAGCTTAACAAAGATGTTTTAATATAAACTATGATTGACATCAAAAGAAACACAAGCTTGAAAAACACTTTAAAAAGATCTTTATTAAGTCTTCTTTATTAATATTAATACATTAAAATCTATAACAATTTTCTTAAGACATTAGTAAAGATTAGTGGACTGAAATCTATTACACCAATATGATATAATTTTCGTCTCGATACAATACTATTTTTCTTGTAAGGCCTAGCTTTGGACTTAGACTTTGAATGTGCGGATTTGATTCATATCATATAAATACAATCTATTATGACCTATAAGTGAGCTACTCATAGAACTCATTGTATTACATGATCATATATCATAAAAAAAACCCTGAGCTAAGAAAAAATAGATGTGAAAGATTTGTACTATTTGTACATGTAAAACGTCCTCATTACATAAGTACAATATATTTTGTATTGAGAAATGAACTAGTCGAACAAATATAATAGGTCAGACGATGTGTTAATGTTTGCATCAATACTTATACGATTCCTTGAATCGAACCGTACTATCAATTCATAACAGTAAGTACCAACTAGTTTAACTGTTTTTATAGAAATTAATATAAATGTTAGATGGATGATTGAAATCATTGGAAAGTTTAGAAATATTTATATAAAGAGATTCAAACATAGGAGAAAAGGTTGATATTAATTTGCATAACTTTGTGCTAAGCATCACTTGAACATCTTCATTTCTAAGAGAAGAGAGAGCAAGGTCTTGACTTCTATCATTGATCATTCTTCACAATTTTCCTTCATGAGCTAAGTTCTATACCATTCTATACTTTTTTTAAGCAATGTTTATATCTTTTATATTTAACATCTTATTAGTGTGCTTCTTGTTTAATTCTGCTTCAGTTATACGATCACTGCATTTGAGTCTTATATTTGATTTTTTTATCCTATTATTGGAACTTTATACTTGTTCTTTTGTATTTATCTTTTAGCCATTTGTAGAATATTTTGTCCTAGTATTGTAAACTTATCTAAGCCTGTACTACAAACCTTTTTAAGTCGGTGTTGTAGGCTTTTCTAAACTAGTATTATGAACTTTTCTAAGCCGATGTTATAGGGTTTTCTAAGCCAGTGCTATAGACTTGTCTATGCCGATATCATAAGGCTTTTTTGTTCGGTGTTTAGTGTTTGCTCTAAACTTTTGGCTGGGGGTAGATACAAGTCCAGTTTCAAATTAAACCACTTGAAATCTTTTTGTCTTTATCTTATTTGTACTCTCACACAAAGTGTTTTTGAAGTTAAATAAGATTTTACAAAACTTATTTATAGGATCAATTAAGAAAAAGAAGAGACATCTATTACTACATTTTGAGTTGAATAAAAAATTGCTTAAGTTTAGAGTTTGCACAATTCATCCCCCTATTATAGACATTATGCTCCTAAATTCTCAATAAGTACATATATATACATATGTAAATAACAATAATAATAATAATAATAATAATAATAATAATAATAATAATAATATGACTACATAATAAAACCAACTACACTTAACACTAATTACTCCTAGAGAATATAAAATCATCAAAAAAAGATAATATGCAAGCAAACAAAAAAAATCTTCTGTTATGTTATCAAGCTTGGAAGAATTGAGAATCATTTGAATAAAGGTTCTGAAATGGACAAATAATAACTATTTTTTCCATCCATCATATTTGAAGTGAGAAATTACAAAACTATAAGAACAATGGAATAATTCAAGAATGCAAAAAAAAAAATCTAGGATCAATAATATCAATATAGTCTTCTCACCTATTGAGCAAAATAGAAGATGAAAATAGAAAAATCCTAAGTACTGAAATCATTAAGTATTAGACCAAAAAATATCTATTCAATCATAGAGCTAGAAAATTTACCACTTAAATTTGCTAATGAAGAGTTCACTTCTCTGAGTTATGTGGATTTATGTTGTTATAGTGTGAAATATATGAAACATGTGAAACAACTAATATGGATGAGTTGGTACTTAAAATGTCTCTTAACATGTACTCTTGTTGTTTTGGGTTACTAACCACTTTATACAATGATCTCAACCATGGTAGAAATTAAATACATATATATGTGTCTCAAAATGCCCAAGCTGTTCAACTTGGTCTAGCTCCATTTTAAAAGGCTTGTAAGAGCTTCCAAAACCACTTGACGACAATCTAATTAATTTCAAATGTTGGAATTTTGTGTCTTTGGTATGCATCCTACATATGGCCTATTTGCTCATAAGCAAAAGAGGGGAAAGATTTCATAAAAAGAGACCTTTCAAAAACTCATATATGGAAGAGTTAATGCCATAGCATTTGGCATCAAAGTCTACACTAGGTTGATCTTAATGTATAAAGTTAAACTTAGCCATAAATTTGTCAAGAAACATGGGTTTTCAATCACATACCTTAACCATTTTCGATGCAATAAGATGAGTAAATGAGAGCGGCAACATTTGCTGTTTAAAGGATGCTACGAAAGCATAGAAATTTATTATTTCCATTCACCAAGAAAATCTACAATCTTAGTTATTGATTAGCAAGAAGTTGTAGTGTAGTTAACAAGAAATGAAAAAAAGTCAAGAATATACTAAAACAAAACTAGAACTCTACTTGTCTAGAAGAAAATATAAAGATAAATACATATAGAATTATTCATATTAAGCAAACAAGCATTCCCAAATACCTCATTTCCTTTATTTCCATAGCTAATATTGATCTCCTTATGAACTTCCAAGTTTTCTGGAAAAGCTTTTAATGGACAAAAGAACAAAAAATCAAGATTAATAAGGAAAAACTAGAACTAACTAAAATGAACAACAAAGGCCGTCATGAATGAAGATACTTTTTCTTGTAAGGTGTTATATGATAAAGAAAAGCCAAATCATTAGAAACCCATTCAAATTTGCCATAATTGGCTCCTTAATTTAAGTTGCTCTATTACTATTACTCGATTGGTGCTTTTTTGTTGAATGGCTGAGGGTATCTCATGATTCCATTGTTATAAGTAAATATTTACATATGGGGATTTACATCAAATGTTAAGTAATAAAAAATATACAAAATTGTAAGTTCACCCAAAAAGGATTGCCAATCTAATATCCAATGAACAAACCACATTCAACCCCACTTAAAAGGAAAACCAAGAAAACCATCACAACCAAGACATAGAAGTTATTAAATGGTTTAATGACAATGCAACCTCAACAACATAAGGAACAAAGTTTTCACTCACCAAAGTATCAAATGAGGTCGAACGTGCATGATATGGATGTCACCTCTATCTAATCAAAGATCACATGGTTTGAAAATAGAATTAACCAATGAAATTATTATTGTTATGACCCACCAACAAAAGAAAATGAATAGTTTCAAAAGTACACGATGAAAAGGAACCTTTCGAAAAGGGGTTAAATTATTCAAGTTACGAAGACCTTGAAAGAAAATGCACCATTGGCACAATTTGGATGACCTTTTGAGCCATCTAAGTGTGGCACAAGTGGTTGATGATAAATATAAGGCTCTTAAGGGAATCACTAGTATAAGCTATCAAATCCTACCAATTTCAATAAATCATTCTATGAGCATTAGATTTATTAGTTCTACCCCAACAAGCTTGTTAAATCTCTAGAGGAACTTATGGAGGAGCTCTTATCCACTTGTCTCATATTGATGAGACATATTTAACTATTTAAAGGTGGAAAAGGCTGAAAAGAATATCTTACATCAAGACTTGAAGCTCTAAATAAGGGAGGTTGGGAAGCTAAAGAACTAAAACCAAAGGATCAACTAGAGTGCAACTACAATGTAAGGCTTGTATAGAATTTAGTTGTTGCTGCTCCATGATATAACTAAACATTTTCTTAAAACAATCCATTTTTTCTACAACATTTAGATGAGTTGCTCAATAAATGTTGGACCTAAAGCTTTTCCAATCTACTAAAAAATACTCCCCTTTATCCAACAAATGATGTTTCTTATGCAATTGTTGCTTTCAAATGACACCCCTGATCTTTTTTTCCTTGAATGCTTTTGGTTTTTTCAACTCCTTGAAGGTGGAAAAAGTTGAAGAGTGCCTAATCTCTCATGCCTAGTTGAAGTATAGGGATTGTGTTATTTATCCTCCACATCCTTCCCTTTGAAATGAAAAGTAAGTGAGTGAATTAAACACAGTTGGCCTCCCAAGAAAGCATATTGCAATCCTTACTCCTACAAATGATCTTATGATATGGACATTATCATAAAAACATATTAATAACCTCATTAAGCATCCCCAGGCTAGATTCTACTTCTCAATATGGAAGACAATAAATGACATAGTCCTTGCTGCAAATTGGCAATTATCCTTATTTCCATTGGGTATGGCAAGCTATAGCTAATGAAAACAATTTCAGCCACCACAATACCTTTCCTTTTCATTCAAGATCAAAACTTGTGGTTCTCGATCATGTGCCATCTTGAAATCATTTCGAGATTTCATCCTCGTTATTAGGTCAGATCATATTTTGTATTTTCACTCTGTCATTAAAACTTTCATTACCAGAGACAAAATCCTCACTATGTACAAATAAAAGTAATCAGATCTGTTTTAAGGTCATTTTGTTTTGTTCCCTCTATCAATTTAATTTTGTTCCCTCTATTTTATCTACTTTGTTTTCCACATATCTATATTAAATATATTGCAATCTCAAATTATGATACTTGTAAGATGTCTCATAAGCCCAGATACATAAGACTTTACATCATATTTGCTTTCAAGATATCTTTTAATTTAAACTTTGAATTTCTACCATTAACAACAAAAATGTTCATTCATATATACTTTTATTTATCACATTATGAGCAACATAGTTATGCATTTTAGATTTAGCTGGACAAGCATACGTAATTTCTTGTAACTCAATACAAAATTACAAAGAAGCACATCTCTCGTGATCATTATGATTAAGTTCATGCTTTACATTCTCAACACTTTTGAAAAACACCTATGCTATCTTTGATATGTTGAGATAACTTTACATTTTTCATGATATATTTTGTTGTTGATTTTAGTAATCCTCATTATATGCATTTCATTATTACATTACACAACTAAAACTCATTTAAGTAATAATAGTAAAAGCAAAAAAAGCACAATCATAACATCCATTAGGAATAATAGTACAATTTCATCATAGAATACAACAAGAGTTCATTTGGCACTACTATTGTTGTATAGGAATCTCTAAGTAATAAAAAACAGATTTTGAAAGTATGATTAAAAGTTGATGTTTGGTAATTAGCAATTTATTAAGTTCTACCAGTTGGATTTTTGTTGTACAATGATCAAATTATCCTGTAGTCTTTTACATAGAATACAACAAGAGTTCATTTGGCACTACTATTGTTGTTTATTAATTTCTAAGTAATAAAAAACAGATTTTGAAAGTATGATTAAAAGTTGATGTTTGGTAATTGGCAATTTATTAAATTGTACCAGTTAGATTTTTGTCCTACAATGATCAAATTATCCTCTAGTCTTTTAAATAAAAAATAACAATTATTATGTTATTTTAGAAGAATAAAATGGTACTTTGCAGTTCCAAAATAGTATGAGGGAAGAAACGATGGGGAACTATGCATTTTGGGTAAAATGCAATTTCCAAATACAGCCAGCCAAATAGTTGCTATATTTGGAAATCATGTTTTGCCCAAAATCCAGGTTTTCAGAAGCAAGTCCAGACACAGATAAATATTTAAGTTTGATCACATTATACCAAGCATGAGATACATTGAGAAAGGAGCTCCAGTTGTGGATCCAGACACAAATAAATATTTAAGTTTGATCACATTATACCAAGCATGAGATACATTGAGAAAGGAGCTCCAGTTGTGGATCCAGTCTGATCAACTTCCCATGTAGCCATTGGTTCCAAACCTAAAGGAAAGCACATATAAAGTGAAAATTGACCTTATTCAATCATGTATAACACAAAAGACATGATCAAATATAACCAAGTTTATTTGAGCACATTATATTGACAAAACAGATTACTCACCCAACTATAATGATCCAGGGACCATTTTATTGCTTCAAATCATAAACCTCTACTTGACAACCAAACAATTGGATATCACATGCAAACTATATTATTAATCAGCATACCAAGAGGTGGTTTCCCTAGTCCCAACTTCGACAGGCACGAAACATCCACTCCAATTACAAGAAACTACATTGTAAAGATATGAACATGAACAACAATAAATATTAATTAGAACTAACAATAAGTCATGTACTTAGTCCAAAGAAATTGGATAGGAAAACGTTTTCACAAATCTAACTGGCTCAAGGTAAGTGATTCCTGGTTAATGAAACCTACAAATCTAAGCATTATTTGTACAAGTTTATGTTACTGTTTTCCTTTAAAAAAAAAACAGAAATGGTGCTGTTTTGCGTGCAAAATAGAATATCAAGCAGTAGTGTTGCACATTTATGCCCCTACAGTTTCACAACCACAAGGAATGCACTTGTGGAAACTTTAACCATCTTTGTAACTAGAAATGATTTCATCTTAACCTACAGAACATATGAATGATGGAAAATTAACAAATCAAACCCTTGGTGAACATTTTCAAATGATGTCCAACTAAGCAGGATATAAAACACTTCAATGAAGAAAAAAAGGACCAAAATAAACTATAACTACATAAGAGTAAAGGAATTGTAAAGAAAACAGAGAAAGTCCTCTTTATCCTTAGACTTCAAGTATATGGAAAACAAAACCCCAATATTCTCTCCTTTGACTTATGGGAATTTTCAGCATATGAAGAATCTGCAATATGATGATAAAATAGTTTCTGGTTTGTTTGAGTCCCAGTTTCATGGTTGTTCTAGAATCATGAGATTTGATATTGATAGTTATTATAATTCTTGTCAGGGAATTCATTTTTCTTCTTTGTTTTTCTGCTTGCTCTGTAGTTATAGTATATAAACAATCATTCTACAATCAACTGAGAACAAAAGTTCCATTTGATTACACGCATCAGAGCATGATGCTTCCTAATAAAGGATGTTCCCCTTCAGACATCACTGCTGAACACCAAAACAGCTCTTAGTTTTGCAGAACGAACACCCAGGAAGTTGACACAGCTTAATAGGGTCACATTCTAATATCATCACTTGATAATCTGGATAGATTTATTTTCCCTTCTCTCTACCTTCGAATAAGTTATAAATTGCATCACATATTAATGGTCATTCAAAACCAAGTATTTCAGGAATAATAAAAAATGCATCATCCTTTGGACCTACTATTGATTTAGCTCCAAAAAGATCAAGTAAAGATCTTGAGATCATGAATTCAAAATGCAAAAAAAATTTTATAAGCTATCTGTGGTGATCACAATTTTAAACATTCTTGAAGGCTTGAGAAGAAATTAGTCACTCGGAGAGGATTATGCAATGATTACAATTTCCTGCATGGGCCAAAAATTACTATGTGATCATGCTAAGGTTATGGAATTCAGCACAGTAAAAAATAAGCCCAAAGTGAATGTTTATCCTAATAGTACATGCCATTTAAAGACACCCTCCAACAGACAAACAAATAGGATCTCATAGCTGTTCGTGTTGCGAAAAAAGACTTCACCGAACAAGTTAATCTTCCAGTCACAGAACATATAGCTTAGCACCTTGAACAAGTGAAAGATATGATAAGAAAAGAGAGGCAGTTACTTGTCTTACTCTCAGGGTGTTTTACTCATAGGTCGGCTAACGTTTATTCTACATTAATCCATGTTTCCCTAAATGTTCAAGAATATCATAATTGATTGTTTTCAGTGTGATATATATGAACTGGTTGACACAATGAGTCGTTTATATTTTTCAAGTCTTTATTCTATAAAATCATAGTAATTTTTATCAAATTATCAAAAGAGAAACTAAGATTCTCCAAAACACCATAGAACAGAAATGGCAAAGATGCATCACAAACAGAATAAAGGACACCTGAACAGATAAGCCTTCCGTGGTTCTGCACATATAGGTTGGGTTAACACATATGACTCAAACAATAACGTAGCAAGAATTGTAGAGAATAAGTTCCATTGGCATTAATGGAGGAGACCTTAGTTTCATATAGGTTGTGAAATATACGACCTAAGCAATAAAACAGCAAGAATAGTCAAGAACAGATCCTATGGGCATGAGACCTACGTTTCATATGTTTTCTTGAAACTGGAAGACTGAAAGCAGCTTTAAGAATTCTGATGTTTATCTACTAGATAGTATCACTTCTCCAGTTATTTTCATTAACGATTACTAAATGTAGAGCAAATAAACTTTATAGTCATTCTTTTGAAGAGAGATCACCAAATTGTAATTAAAGAATGTGTGTTTTGATTGCACCATAGAATTCTAGGAGTTAAATTAAGAAACAAAAGAGACCAACTTGTCAAAGGTAACACAAAAAATGAACACTCCCATTTTTTAATAAAACAATTCATGTAAAAACCAAATCAATTTGGATCTAGCAGCAAACGCATAATCCTCACAAAACAAATTGAAGCCTACTCCGTATAGAGTGATCATTAATTAAGGTTCTTTAGGATAGGTATGCGACATTATGTGTGACCACCAAAACATTTCTGGCCTCAAAAAAAAAAAAAAATCTAAGAGACCAATTCCATGAAGCAAATAATTGTCCTGACTATTGACATACACTCAAAATGAAAAGACACATAACAAAGTATATAAAGAACTAATTTACATTATGAACGATGAGCATACCATGGTTACAGAAGTCAATGCCAGGAACAAGACCCTCAACCCATACGGTCTCTGCAGATTTTGAGTTTAGATTTTCATCACTGCTTTCCATGTCTACAGCATCTTTAGTCTCCTAAAAAAACAAAATTTTCACTAACTAAACATAGTAAAGAGGACTTGCTAAAGAGAAAAAGTGTCCAAAAAGCAATTTCTGGCAATTTTGTGTACTATTTATATACAAACAAATAAATAAATAATGGCATATATATCAATTAATACCCAAGCATGATATGTAAACCATCAACCTAAAGGTGGATATTTGTGAGCAATTCAGGGAGCCAGGTAAAATTTAAATATCAATACAAATGATAACCTTGTGTCTCACGTTAAGTCTATCATCAGTAGTTTCACTAGACGTGTCAATCATGGGGGAACCAAAAACACCATTATGACAAACTGGATTGATCTCTTGCTGTTCTAGGTGTTCAGGGAATACATACGAGCGAGGAAAGGGAATGCTCAGAGCTCTACTCCAGAAAATTGAATTTGCCCTGTCACAATGCATCAAAATTCAGTAATATGTAACCAAAGAAAATTATCAATTGATTATAAGTACAATGAAGCTAGCAGATACAACACTCGCATTTCAAGAATGTTACTTGTAGACTACAAAAAAAGGCTTCATAGAAGCAAGAGCACATTACTTTTGCACAAGACAAAGTATAGATATAGGGTGCAAAGTTTTCAAACCATTATATTATAAGTAAAAAAATATCAAAGCAAGAGTTCTGACAACAAACTCAACAAAAGGGACATATGATATACAAACTAGTTGTGAGACCATAGATTTTTTTGTTCTAATTATATTTATCTATTTAAATGATAAGAATTCATAAGGGTGCGAAAAATTTTAATGCATAGCTTGTGAATATTTGGAATATGAGAATGTAAAATGGGAGGAGAGATACTAAATCTTGCAAATTGAGTCGAAAACCAAGCTAGTTAATGAAGTATTCCAAATTGTGAAAGATTTTTTTTTTTTTTATAAAACACGTCAAGACCCAGCCAACAATATTTTTATTTTAATTTTTGAACTTAATATACAATTATTATCATTTTTGGTAGAAAATTATTAAAAAATGCTACTTCAAGTTTGAAAAGAATATCCAAATATAATTTTCTCAAGCCCTAACTGCCCCACTGAAATAAGTTGTACCCACAACCATGTTGGAAACAAAAGGAAGAAGCAAACAAAGATTTAAACATGTCTTTTCTGTTCTAAATTCCATTTTTCTTAAAAGAATTTAATAAAAATCAGATATCCTAGGAAATGTTAAAATGGGATTGTTTTAAAGAGGGTTTCATTAATTCTTATCTTTAGATCTATTTTCATATGAGAAGAATAATGAATTATGAATGTTTGGTACATGGAACTTATGATAGGGAGAATAGATAAGAAATTAAATGAGTATATGGGAAGAAAGAGGTTCAAGAACAATGTTTGAGCTGTGCCAATTCGAGACAGGTGATAACTTACAGAATCAAAAGATCCAACTAACCGATCAAGCCATCGAATCAATGGTGATTCAAGAATGTATCGAATGTATTAGTGAGCAAGAAATTGAGAAAATAATAAAATTAATTGCTAGGTGATCATAATAAATAGATAAATCTCTTGGAATATTTAAATTTGATTAGCGTTGTCAGCTTTATGTATTGTGTAGGACCCAAAGGGAGATTTAGATAGGAGATAGAACAATAGTATTTGGTTTAGTAGATGGATTGCATTTTTATGATTAAATATGATAACTGTATAAAATTATGTCTATATTGAATGGTACGCATTAGTAATGCTTGTGTAGGACCCAAAGGGAGATCCAGTTGGGAGATGGAATAACAGTATTTGATTTAGACAGATGGATTGCATTTTTGTGATTAAATATGATAATTGTATAACAATATATTTGTGTTCAATCATTCTTATCAGTAATGATACACATGATAATATAGTAGTTTTGTAAAAATAACTTAGAAGTATGATGTGTATATGTGTATGTATATTTGTGTATATGAGTATGTATATTTGTGTGCAAGTGCAATGATCTACACGATAGTATAGGATGGTATATGAAACCATGTCCAAACTATATAATGTTGATAAACTATTGCATACATGATACTTGAGATGGCTATACGACCTCATGCATAAGATGGGTAGTGTGTATATCTTTCTTGCATATTGCAATGTTATATTATATTAACATGATGTATATGAGATGCATGATTGTGATAGCATGGAGTATATGTCATGATGTCATGATGCGATATAAAGCTATGTGATAGATATAGTTTCATATGATATTATCCCCATTTGCTATTGAGATGAGACTAGTATACGTGCAATGGTGGGTGCTTATGGGGCATGAGACCTCCTATGATTATCACTAACTTAACTTGATGGGTTGGTAGAGAGATTGAGTGCGGGTATAGCCCATGAGGTAGCCATCAGACTTATGAGCCACTAGATGATGAGCAACACTAGAGATGATAAGATTTGTAGCTAGTGATGTGATGGAAGCCTATAAGTAAAGGTTTGCCTCCTTGGAAGTTTTCTATTGAGGCTAGGTTGTCATATTAGATGTAATGATAAGTGAAAGATAATAATCATAATGGGAAGGGAAATTAACTTTAAATTAAAAATTTGACAAAATGATATCAAAAAAAAGAAAAATAAATGAAGATTTAGAATGAACCATATTACATAAGTTTATGTTATTATTGTTAATGCATTACAAAGCATAACTGGATGCATTGAGAAATTTACTTTACATATTACTTTTATAATTGTTATACATACCATTATCGTTATTTGCTAATGTATTGTATAGTTCATCTAATCATAGGCTCATGCAATACTTACATTGAAGGGCATGCAAAGGCAACACACTGAAATGAGGGGCCAAAGGAAGCCGAAAGGTTCTAAGAGATGTTTATTTCTTGAATAATCTTTATGTTATAACATAATGGTATTGTAGAAACTTATGGTAATTTGGGTGGCATATTTATGTTAATGACATACGTATATAAATGTGACTATTTATGTTAGAAATATACGTGTGTACCATTATTAGTAGATGTTGACGGCATCATCCTTGACATGTCATTGTTTTACATGTTATTATTTCTGTTTTTACCTATGTGGTTGTGGAGGATTATCTGAATTATATATGCATATATTGTTATTGTTGATGAATCATTAAGTTGGGCCAAATAAGACATCACATAATTAGATTTAAAATTTTCTTGTATCATAAAAAATTGTCTAGGAATTAAATTTAAATAGAAATTTAAGCATAACATATGCTTCTAAATCATCAACAAAAAATAACTTCAAATAATCCCAAATTATTTTAAAATACAAAAATAAAACTATTTGATGATTTCTATTAATATATTACAAATCATATGTTCGTCAAGATTGATCTTTAAAACATTAAAAGTGAGAAACAAATAATGAATTAATGTCCATTGTCTATTCACCAAAGAGGAGACTACAGTTATATTTATATGAGAGATAGATATTACCTAACACATATAATCATTAAAAAACATGCTAAATAGAATGAGTAAATAAATCTTCTTATTGATTATTATTTGCATAACTCAAAGTTTAAGATTACATATTAGTGAGATACAATAACAAATTTGTCAAAAAAAAAGATTAAGCATTTATTATAAAAAAAAGGCATGATAAATAAATAAAAATAAAAAATACAATAGCATTATTCTCAACATACATACCAAAGAAAATCTTCATATTTGACCTCCCTAATGCTGGTGAAGAAATCCAAGTGCCAATCACCAAGAAAAAAAGTAAAGAAATAATCAAATTAAGGCAAACCAGTTTGGATAAAATAAAAAAATCTCAAGAATTTCAGCTATTTGATAGAATAAAATCGAACATAAGCATTTGAAATCCTCGTTATGTTTCTACAAGGTATCAAAACTTCATTCTATAAATGTAGCAATCAAACATTTATACCAACAAACAATGAACTTGATTTAATTACATGATGTAATATATATCATCTCCAATATAAAGTCAAGAAATCACAAATTTGCAAGAGTTAAAATATAATGTGGCTAGTCCAACGAAATAGTTGTTCATCAAAATAAACAAAAATAGCATCGTGCCCCAATTAAACTACTTAAATGTTGTTGTGACATCCCTATTAAAATAAAAGCATAGACAACTTGTAAAATTACAAACAAAAAGATAGTGGTGAGTTTGAGCTGAGAGCATTGAGAAAATCTAATCTATAATCAGATTGTGTTTTAGATTATTGATAAGAGATTTAAGTCTATTTATAGTGAATTTGTTTTAGGTTTTTCTCTAATTAAAGATTAAAATTTTCAAATATAATACTATTGTATTTTTGTTTATCTATTGTGTTCTCTATTCAAATTACTATCATTCTTTATTGTCATTCTCTGCAACCTCTCTTGAGTAAGACGAATCATATCACATACTATAATAGAGAATAATTATATAAAATCATATTTTATTTTTTATTTAAAAAAAAACCTTTTTAAAAACTTTATAAGTATATACATATCTAAGATAATCAAAGCCTAGAACACTAATTACATTCATAACTCATCGTTTCAAGAAAACTCATCATATTTTTGTCAAATGATGTTTACTAAATAATCACATAATTTAAGAAAAGATATAAGCTCCAATTAAGATCTCTAAATTTTAGATTCATTGCTTGACAAGATTTCTTTAATGATTTGATCTCCTAATCATATTAAGACTTGATTTGTCCTCCCTAAATAAACAATGATTAGATACCCTCATGTTATGAAAGCATTAAACTGTCAACCAAGTCGTTGTTACTCGAGCTAACACTCACCATAAATCAGTATATTCATCCATGGTTGGGGTGGTGTTTCCATTTAAGGTGGAAGACAACAAAACCAATATCTCTATAGTTCAAATCCCCAAAAGTGCTACCATATTCTGTGTGATACTTAAGAGCAATACGATGCTCCATTAGATCATGTTGGACGTGCCCCCAAGGATACTATAAACGAATGCAATAGCAATGAATTAAAATGAACCATTTAGTCATTGAAATATTCCTTAAGAAGGTAAATAATTAATATAAAAACAGCACCTACCTCTACACAAGAACTAAACTAAGAATTCCCTAAATGCCTGCACAACTTTACCAAAATACTACACATCAAATTGTTAGGAAAAAAAAATATTTCCAGAGAATTTGAAAGTGTTAAAAATAAGAACTTTTACTGTCACAATAATACATGAAATTCTTTGTAAGCTAATCATTAGCAACATATGGTATCCTTTGGCATGTAGTATATATTTATTGCAATAAACTACATGTTTTGCAGAAATAAATCTATACATGGGTAAATAATTAAAAGGAGGATTGGAAAAGTACGCCAAAAAAGTTTAGTTGAAACAACCAATATGAATTAAATTGATAAAAACCAACAATATACAAAATTGACATTGAAAGAGGAGCAGAACTCAGAACCTCTTGTCACCTGGTAAAAGTTCAGCTACTAAGACTTTCACTTTATCATTATATAGAGCTTGCAAGTTCTTCCACTGCAAAAAGGTGGTATGAAATTAAAGTTTTGTCTACCGCCATTAGGAGACTTTATTTCACACAAGACCTTCAATCCTCACATAGCCTCAAGGGAAACAAAGAAAAAACAACAATTAACTAAAATATCAAAACCATGATTAAAAGCAAGTAACTGGAATTTTAGTTTTAATTTTCTTCATTTCAGTAAATGTTTGCAGTATTAAGCACTCATACGCTGAAATCTGTCCACCAAAAACAATATGTTAACCGTGCTTTGTACAAATTGAAAAACTTGGAAATTAATAGCCATAAAAATGATTGAGAGAAAATTTGGGAATGCATCATGCAAACATACAATGGCACTAGTTTCAAATACTAGTAAGTGCAGCATAACTCAAATAGTAAGACAGCAAGTGAAAAATGCTATCTTCTACACTGGGTGCAGTGGGAATTTGATTGACGTGAGTCTAGTTGAGAGGCTCATATTAGAGATTATATTGCATCCAAATCCATGTATGACATGCTAGATACATGATCATGCAAAGATAAAGGTGGAAAGATAGTGCTAATTGAAATTCAATATCCCTCTTGAGTTTATCAATGAAGTAGTGTAGAACCGTGATGTTGTTTACTCTTGAAGACAACAAAGGATGAAGAAGTATGAGGGGAGGATTTACCAACTCAATGGAAATCAAGGTAAGCAATCTACAAGAGCCAAGCAAGGAACTTGTTTAAGGTATATTAGTTCATGTGAGGTTGAAGCATGAACAAAAAATGAATAATAGAAAAAAGCACTAGGCTTTGAATGTTTATCCAATGAAGGAAGCTGCATGGCCCACTGATGGGATGGATAACAAGGCAGTGGCGAAGGTGGTTTGGATACTTGATCTTCAATGACTAAGAGCCTAACTCAAAATAGAAAATCTATTCTTCAGAGAAGGGATGGAAGATCGATGTGAAACATGATTTTCGAGAAGAAAATCTCTCAAGTGATTTCTCAAGTCTTGATAAAGTTTCTTGTGGGATCAGCATGACTATACACACGAGAATGGCTCATGAAAGATTAGAGGAAGGTCCTATGGAAACATTTCCTAAGGTGGGTTAAAATGAGGCAGGCTAAATTGAATAAAGTAGGAACTCAAAATTTGAATGTCATAAATACTAAAATTTATTTTGGCTTTCGATTTTAATAATCAAATTTCAAGCTATGTTGGTAAGGATTCTTTTTAAACATTATTTCTCATCATATTATTCCAATGACACTTACAAATTATAAAAGAGACCCTTAAGGGAGATGATAGAATTTCATGCATAAGTTGAGTTGTGTGTTCTCATATTGTGTTGAAGCCAAGAGGCAAAGGATATTTACTCTAGAAGAGATTTCAAGTTTTGGGGTGTGCCAAGATAAAGAGCAAGAGTTTAAGGTGGTTTTCCTTAATATGATTTGAATTTAAGGTTGTTATCTCGAGTATAGAGAGATGAAACTCAGGTTCGGGGCAGGGGTTATGAGTCCTGGTTGTTTCATGGAATCTATTTCATAAGTAGCTTCTTTAGATATTACAAAATTAATAAATTGGACTTTTCTTATTATTTCTAGTGTGTTTTTGTCTTACTGCGTTATTGCATTCATGCCATCACATTGTGTTATGTTAATTTGTTTGAACTGCTCAAGTGTTGAATTGGAAATAGATCATAAAGCAAATGATTGAGAAGGCAATAAGGAAAGCAGCCAGAAGATTTTGTCTGTGCAAGTTAGACTTGACCTAAAATTCACACGCATGTCAAACAAAACTCTACAGAAATAACAAAATATAAAGGTAGTAGAACACAATAATGAGAGTGTAAACATCAACAAACCAGAAAGGACATCAGAAGTCAAAAAAGAAGGAAAAATGAGGGAAACTAAAACGAAAGTACTCAATAATCCGTTGCTTCTGCTCCATTTTTAATGTAAAAAAGTTTATACAGTGACCACCCTATCTGAGACGCTTCATAAGATAACTACATGCATTTTTTTATTGAAGTATAGAAATTTACCATGTAGTTTAGCACAATACTACAGACAAACATGTAAAAAGCATCTGAAAAAAGCAAACTTATTAACGGGCGTAGTAATGAACAAAACCATTAAACGCTATTCGATACAACATTTCACCTGCAGAACACTTGCTCGGTATAATGTCGTCCCGTTCAATTCAGCAAGCTCGTCCTCTGTAAACCAGAGCGGATTCCCGAAGCTTTCCGGAAGCATATCAAGATACCTAGTCATCAATCACACACGAACCTTCAAAAAATAATTAAAAAGTAACTGAACTTGCCTAAAACCCTTTCAGGTAAAATGAATTATCATCAGATGAGAACTTTAGTGAAGGTTAAGTACGGCTTCCACAAAGACCCCCGCCGGAGTCGCTCCACGGTAAGGAAGAGCATAATCAGAAACCGGTCGTCGACGTCACCTTCCTCGAACAAAGCCCTGCATCTCTCACCGACGAAAGGGTCTTGCAGAACACGCATCGGAGTGATGGCGAGATCGAGTGGAACCACCATGGCAACCCCTGCGTTAACGGGCCCGTTTTAGAAACCCAAACCGTTCGCATGACTGTTATCGGACATGAAGGCGCCAAGATATACCATCTGAGGAGGAAGAGAAAACTCCGAAGCCTTTGTCAGGGCCACAGTTCTTGATGGTGCAGCAACGAAGTTGGCATCCATTGGCCTGGTTTTCCAGCAATGGATGCAGTTAGATGGATGAAAAATTGAATGGTGACAGAAGAAAGAAGGAAGAAAATTTCACCTGCAGCCATTGAAGGAAGAGTTGGAGCTTAGCATCGTCTTCTTGAGGAGCAGCCATGATCGCTGGCAGTCGATTCTACTGAGTGGGATACACGGGTAGCGCGATCGAAAGAGATCTGAAAGGCTGCTTTTATAGTGAAGTTTTAGAATTGTCAATTAATTAATCAAAGGCAAGACAAATATGTTTACAAACCACAAAAGTTAGAAGTTTAACTTACTGAGATAGTTAGTGTTATAATATGAGAGAAAATTCAATTATTTGTTATGATTGATATTATTAAAATCAAATTATTTTGTTTTAATAGCAACGAATAACTCAATTATAGGACTTACTAGGGATACACTTTAAGAACCCTAAGATCAAATCATCAATGGTTGAACAAAAACTATTATTTCAAATCTCTTTATTCTTTAGTGTTTAATCTTTAATTTGTAATCTTAAATCTCATAATACGTAACATTGAATAAAAGATTATTCAACGAGAAATTAGACCTATTTTTTTTTTTTTCCAAAGAAACAATGTTTTTCAGCTTGTTTAAAAACAATGTAACAATAAAACGTTACAAATAATTATTAAAAAAAACAATTTAAAATTTTAAAATAAAAATCATAAAGTTGCTATTCATTTCAGCTCAATGCTCAATAAACTTATAAATTCATTGATTATTTATATTAAACAAAAAATTAACTTCAAATGAAGAAAAACAAAATACAACTAAAAAAATCTAATAAAAATTATTTTTAATTTATATTATTATTAAAATATGAAAATTTTATCCTCATTTAATGTTTTATTTAAAGTTACCTATAAACTATCAATTATAAATTAATTTAACTTAAAATAAAACATAAAAATATTTACAAATCTTTAACCCAACAAACATCTCAAGTACAAACATTCCCCCTCATACACATTACACCATATTTGACTCAATTTCACTAAAAAAAACGATTTAAACATTACATTTTGTGCATATTTATTTATTCAAAAAGTAAAATAAAAAATACAAAAAACACTTAAAATCAAATCCAATAACTATCTTGCAAGATGAAAATCTTTTCCTATAGACTACAGCATCATCAATTTAGTTCTACTATAAAGTTAATTTTAAAATTTATTCAAGCATGCAAACCAAGCTAAAAAAAAATCTTTAAAAAAATCATTTATAATTTTTCCATAATGAAAAAAAAAATTCTAACATAAGTTACATCAAACCAAACAATAAAATCAAACAATTTAATAATCTTAACAAAAAAAAACTATAGGAATTTACAGGAACATTCATCACATTAAAATGTTAAATACAGGAAATAATTAAAGAAAGTCCATAGAACTTACAATAGTCCTAGTCATGCCTCAGTTTCTTGGTCAAATGGAATTCTAGTCATGAGCACCCCATCATCCCAAACCTCTTTCCACCTTAAAAAATAGAAATAAAATAATGCAATTATGATGCCATAAAGAAAGATATAATGATGTGGTACTTCACATCTAAATATTTAACATTATTATTGACACATTAATCCCAAGCTTAACTTATGTATGATTTTTTACTATTAGAAGGTACGTTACGATTGACAATAAAGTGAGGTTTATGATTCTACATATTTACAACTTTGGATTCAATGATTTTTTTGTATTTTTCATATAATTAAAATTGTAACTAGATCTTTGGATCATGTTATTAAAGAAAATGGGTTTACATGTCATAAATTATAGATAGGTTTATAATATTTTGTCTAAATCTTGAAAATGAAATATTAAGAATGCCAACTAGGTCTTCTAGTTTTGTATGAATTGCAACAATGCATGACAAAGCTAATGGAAATAACATTGTTAACATGACCATCTTTATTTCTCCCATCATTTTAGGTTCTCTGCGTACTCTAATTTTGCATTACCCAATGCCATTGTCGCCAATGCTAGCTCTATCTCTGTCTTCACCATTGTTCACTTTCATCTCTTTGTCTCTTTAATTATTTATTATCACAACGTTTTAACCTCCATTATCTCGATACCATCACCACATTATGGGTAGTGAAAGAAAATTTTAAGAAAAAATGTAACATATGCATCCTAATGGTCATACAATGATAATGAAAGTCTCGACAAAGGTAGAGGCTTTCAAGCGGTTTACTAAAAGACTCGGACAGAGGCAATGTTAAGAAACGTTGAAGAGAAGGTTTCAGGTAGGAAATGTGTTGAGGCATAGGCAAAAGAAGAGCTTAGGTAGTAATGAAGCCTCCAGAAGAGTGAAGCATTGGCAATAATGGATCTTTGAGCAACCAAAAGATTAAGTCATAGGAAGTTAAAAAGTGATTATTTAGGGCGAGTTTTTGAGTGATGCCTCTAATGAAGATTAAGGAGATTCTATGTTGTCACAGGTTGGGTGGCAAACGAGCTAAGGTTTTTAAGTGGCCCCTTTGAGGACAAGGAAGAAGGCTTTGTGTCAATATGAATCACATGCACTTATGAATGAACTCTGCATCACCTTTCATGGCAGCTATTAGCATGGCTATGGCACTGAGATGCGAACGAGGTGTAGTATGCAATAATAAGGCATTGTGCATTCGATAGACATCGTAGCCTCTTTTTTTTTTCTTGTATTTTTGTCTCTTCAATCAACATAAAAAATTTCATAGATGTCAACTATTTGTAGACTACATATAGATGTGTGGCACTCAAAAGGTTGAGCAAGAATGTAAAACATGTCAATTGAACAACATTTAACAAACTCATTTGAAAAGAAGATTAGATCATGCCTTGTTGATTTCACTGTAGAGTAATTTTTTCAACAATTGTAACACAATTAGCTCAACTCTAAAATCCCATTTTATGATGATTGAAGTATTAGAAGAAAAGCAAGCATTAAGATATTTTCAATCCATTAAAGCAAAACAAAACAGTAAAATTTTAAATCCCCAAGTGAATCTAATTAAGCAGTGCTTCATTTAATTGTTCATACCTTTGTCCATTAACATCGATGCAAATGCTATCGCCGTGACGCCAACCATCACGAAAGCAACCAAAGAAAACATCTCCATCTTTTGAGTAGAATCTTCCCTCTCCATTAGCCTTGCCTTTCCAGAAGTTTGCAAACCAACGATCACCTGTATGAAAATAGAACCAACCCTACACAAGCAAGGCTATCAATTAGTTTGCATAAATTTTACAGAAATGTTCATTACTTAATTAAAAAAGTTTACATCCACACAAGTAATGTGAAGAAAATATGCAATCAAACAACATTTTAGTCTTTTAACGTGCAAAAGGGATTTGTATAAACCTTGAAAAATACAAAAGAAAATGCAGAAGCAGTTATCTATTGCATCCATGGAAGAAACTCGGCATCTTCTGAAAAGAGAAAACCAAGGAAGCAATCCAAAAACACTCCTTGCAGAAACTAGTTTAATCTTGGGATAAAAACTGGAGGAATAGATAAGATCCATGAGGAAGAAATAGGTTAATGCAACGTCTTGATAATAGATTTCATACTCTAGTAAAGTCATAGTAATTAAACAGCCAGAGCATGGATCTTTTCAAAGCAAGGAGCATCCGGCATCTTGTTGAGAACTAAAGAGGAGATAAGATATGCCTTAAGAAACCAAACTTTTATAAATTATGATTCGTTTGAAACTCTGGGAGAAGCATGGATAGATTCCAGTGATGCAAATCAAAGCTAAAAATCTAGCCAAACTTGCAGAGCAATGAACAAAAACATGGAGTGAATACTAGCATTTATCTTTGGTTATACTTAGGGATTTCAAATATCATGCTTGGGAAGTATTTCAAAGACCTATGATTGGTTTACTGCTACACTCTCAAACATTACTCAACCCTGATTTTAAAAGAGCTCCCTTGACTAAATTATTTTTTTAATTGGCAGAGAGTTTTTTGTATGAAATGTTCCTAAGCTCAAATTCTACAGATATAGACCTCTACTTCTCTTTACCATCTTCAAAACTTCCATTATCAAAAATGACAGGGACAAGGCTATTATACTTAATTCAATCACATAATGGATTTTGCATCGTTTTCATCTTTCGTTCTTTGTGCAGTTTGCTTGTATGGACCATCCACATCCTATATACCTTTGTGCTACATTATTATTCAGCTTGACACCACACAAAAAGCACTGCCAATTGCTTAGTTCTTTCACCCACAGCCATGCTAAGTATTCATTCAGTTAATTGAATTATGACCACCTATCCATATAGTAGATCCATAATTAAATTTCTATTTAAATCCAAATAGAAATGTATTTTGATACCTATTTATATGAACAAAGAGAATGTTCAAACTTATGTTAATTATGAAAAAATTAAGTTCATGGGTCATGCTCGAAACTCTAGGAACGAATGAAGGAACAAAGATTATGATACGAGACTTCAATATCCAATAATCAAATTGGTTTTTTTGCTATGGTCAACCATTAGGCTATTTACTTGCTGAAAGGTTTAATTGAGAAGTTAAGGTTTATAAAAGAATTCTTCAAATTTTATTAATTTAAAGAAGATTTGATAGACAGCAGTAGAAGTTTTTGCAATATCTTTAGCATTGCAGGTATTGAAATATTTAGAAAAATGTATAATAAAAACATAGTATGTGCATACATTCAAAGAGGATTGACTAAACGTCTGTTGATTATTGTTGGATAATAGGACTACATTAAAGCTTTGTTTTATGTCTTTATATTTTTGTATTAGTTATAAATGCTCTTATTAATCAAATTTAATATATAAATATCATAATATATATATATCTATATGTGTGTGTGTGTGTTTTTTATAACAATATTATATTTTTTGATAAAAATAGTAAAGGAACTAAAGCCAAATAAGACCTATAGAGAACGACTATGGAGTTTAAGGAATTGTTGCTTTATGATCCAACATAAAAAACAAATTACATAGAGATTATATTAGGGATGATTGAACACAAAAGAATGAGAAATTTTATTATCATGGTTCTATACTTTAGAATGATGAGATTTGATGATGATGCAAAAAATAAGATCTATGCACACTGGATAAAATGAAGGGCCATTGGTGTGTTGAGTGATCAAATCACCACTTAAAATTAATGATAAAGTTTATAAGAATATAATGAGTTCTACGATGCTATATAGCATGAAATGTTGGCCTATTTATTCCAAATGCACTAGTAAATGAATGTTGTCAACAATGCATGTTAAACAAACACCAATTGATGAACACAAGTTGTTGAACTTTCGTCTCATTAATACAATAACAAGTGATCCCAAAACGGCATGGCAAGAGACTACTAAAAAAAATTAATATGCAAGAATACAAATGAAGAGCTAATGGAAAGAATACAATAATGTTAGTGGATTAACTAGCAACATAATGGAATTGAAGCTTGTTGCTGTATTCATTATTGTAGTTACTTACCTATCAATTTATTAATTAATTGAAGTCATTTCTAATTGCCCCTTCCACTACTTTGTTTTTGCATTCCTCTTCCACTTATAAAGGAGAACTCGAATAGTTTACCAAAAATGTTCAAATAAGAAATGAAGAATTATTGGAATTCCCTCCTTTGAGAAGGGAAAAGAAAGAAAAATAAAAAAAAAGCCCCTTATCGAATTTGACTAACAATTATGTAACAAAAGGCTATTCAAAAGGACTTCATACATATTAATCTTAATGAACAACCCTTAATGGAAGAGTATAACGGCATCAAATGATCCATCAAGTTGACCGTAGTGGAAAAAGTTAAGGTTGCATGTTGTTAATATTGTTGTTCTTAATTACTCGTGCACTGCTGGTTTTTTTTCCTTGTCTTCCAGTTAAAACCTTTACACATAAAAACCCCAATTTTATTGTTTGTGAAGAAATTTAGAACTATTGGCAATAGAGTTAAAAATTTTACACCAGAGCTGTCAAGTACATTTTTTGGATAGCAAATCAAAGATATTTTTGGTTTGAATTCATAAGAGGAGTTGCAACTACTTGTACAGAGTTTATTACGTCTTGTTATAAGTTTATTCCATTTATTGCAGCTCAAAAGACAAAAGATTACCCAATGAAGAGAAGAAATTGCATGAATCCATAGATTTACATTTGGCCAAAAACAAGAAAATTTTCACAGAAATTTTGGCTTATACAAAGCTTATTTGAAAGAAATCACACATTCTAAAAACAGTTTTAAGTCCATTAAAATAAACAAATCAAGCATTCATTAATTAATCCTACTAGCAACCTACTACATGTTCTACAAGAATGAGTCCAAATTTACAGTATTATCTCTTTCAAAAAAATATAAAATGAATCATTTTCATTCGCGTGAGAGTTATAATTAAATAAGAAGAGGATCATTCATCTTTTAAGCTCATATCAAGCTCGAGCTAATATTTGGTAAGCTGTGTCTCTAACTGGTAAAAGATATCTAATGGAGCCCTTCATCTCTCAGGCTAGCCCTTCAACTTGAAATAACCAGTTTATTGTCTTCCAAATCATTCTTGGCTCAATTGTGTCACCTCAAATTTAAACCAGCTAGGTTCAAATATATTTGAGTTAGACTAAGGAGTAATTGTTGTAATAAGAGTCTCCTCTAATATCTTAAAAAGGACATAGAAACCATATGGGTTTTGTAAACAGATAGATAATAGTCAATTGAGACTTGATACTACTCGGTTCAGCTTTAACTTAAAATAATCAATATATTCTTTTCCAAATCATTCTTGGTTCAATTATGTGTCTACTCAAATTGAAACCAGGTAGTTTCAAACATATTTCTGACAATTTCTGCGTTGATATTGCAGAAAGCCATGGACTTAGCTCCTAGATGCAGACTTATTGGTGCCAGAAATGTCTTACAGATATTAGGTTACCAATCAGTATTCAAAAATTGAATGTTCTTCATCCAGTACGTTTCAAAATCGCAAATGCTAAGCTTTGGTTAATATTTCCCCTTTTGTTTTCTATAAGTTGATGGATTGAAATGTTTTGCATTTGTTTATAGTCTTTTGCATCCTGGAGCAGGGCTTCACATTATTGATCAGCATGGGTTATTACATGCTTTATATCTGGATTATCTACCCTATATCAACAATCTTTTTAATTCTTTACCAATATAATATTTTGATGAATTCTTTGGGTGGATAATTCTAGGTGCACCTTTATAAGAACAGAAAATTGTCTAACTTCCTTACATAAAGACAAAAACAACATTTTGTAACCTGGATTACCTGAATTCCTCTATCGTGTTGGCTTGGGCAAGATAAGACCAACACATTCTTGGGAATGGAAAATAATATCCTAGCGTTATCAATGCAACAATTCAGCATCAACAAGAGAACCATTCTACTTATGGGAAAGACAAACCTAAAATTGTCAACAAGAAGGTATTCACTCTCATGGCAGTACGTTAACTGACTATAGGATGTGCCAATTCACCAAAACTTCCATTATGCTTAGAGTAATAGCTTGCAAAAGTTCTAAAATGATCTAAGGCTCTGCCTTCCTAGAGTGTGAAAGAATCATAATAATGCATTACAGGTCTCATAGAGTGGAATCGTTCAAGCATCATGTTAATAAGTAAAAGAACAAGTGGAGAATTTGGAAGCAATCAAAAATAAATTTCATGAAGATCAGCTGAAATATCTACCTTCCCATGCATAAGATCATCCCTCCATGGTCCCTGAAAAAGATCCCCATTACTGAAGCAGAATGTACCCAGACCTGTCCTCTTACCAAACTTCCAAAAGCCATCATAAAAGCTTCCATCCATTAGGATTAATCGACCCTACAATGATATAGAAGTAATGAATCTGATTATAACACCTAAAAATGTATTTATTACTGATACTATTAATATTGTCCTGATAAAATAACAGAGTTTGCATAACTATACCTTCCCATCAGGAAGACCACCTTGACATCGGCCCCTATAAATCCCTCCTCTATATTGAATTTCTACTATAGGATTCCAACTTTTTTGTGGTTCTCTTTCTGCTTCCTGCATTTGATATTAAAATTCAAAAAGATTTTTTAATGCATCATTAAAATGTTCACAAAACTACATGTCTGCTACATCAAACTTAAGAAAAAAATGCCCAGTGATAGCACAAAAAATCAGACTATTAAACTTCCAAAATGTCAAAATACATAAAATGTTTTTGAAGTTAGAGGTTCATGCATTAGTCATATATTTATAGGATGAAGAAACGACCACAAAAAATAGCATGAAGTTTAACAAGTTTAATAGTTTAACTAAATTATATAAGTTCAAAAACCATAATATGAGAGCCATGACAAAATTCCATGCTAGTATAAATGCTTCCAATTTCATCAATGGTTCAGGGAGCAAAATGCCAAAGAAATTAATTATCAAATAGACTATTCAAGTTTTGTTTGGTTCTGTGAAGGTTGCATTCCTGTTTAATCCCTCTGTTTAAATATTCAATATTATCAGGTCTACAACAATTTGAGGTGCATTACAATACACAGCGAAATGTTCAAACAGTATGAGCATGTTCATGATGCGACAAGAGGGCATAGAATGTCAAGCCAACTACTCTGTCTATTTCTAGAAACAAAAATTGATAAATGTTACAGCTTAACGTTCAACAGTGCTGATGCCCGAAGGATTGGAATGGCATTCACGGTATTATTAGCGCATTTAAACAATAGGGCATGTCAGCTGTACTAGTTTGACTTATTTATTTAATTTCTCTTATGCCATTTCAACTCAGAAAATTTGCATGCAGTGGTTTGGTTCAAGTTGCATTCATCTACAATAAATCTTTTTTTTTTGGCTTGTCCTACGTCTGACTTCAGCAATTGGCATTAAAGCACAGGTTAGGAAAATACGACTACAAGAAAAAAGTGCTAATTACAGACATCGTTAAAGAAAACTAACATTCTTAAGAATTATAGACAAAGATAGGCAACCAGATAGGGTAAGAATTCCAAAGAAACACATATGACCATCATTGCTAAACAAGTTTGCCAAGAAAATGTTATTAACTTCTCAATTTTTTCTGGAGAGAAACACAAGTAAGATTGCATGCACATGAACCAAACATAATAAAGCAAAAAGCTGTCGACCATAATGGATACAAATGCAAAGAAGCATTTCCAGATTGCAAATCTTCCATAAGTAACAACAAGGAGAAGATTTTCCAAATGAACTAACCATTAGAATGGACATTATTATGAGGGCTATGATAGCCCGTTATCTTCATTCTAAGCACTTCTAGTATGAAGATGAGACTGGCAGGCAAGAAAGTAAGACTGATTTTCCATTTTTAAATGTTAACCTAGATTGAAATTGTTCCACTAACCAAAGGATTTGCATCAAAGAATACTTGATTTTGACATGTAATCATAAAGTAATTCATATGGAAAAGGGAAGTTTGAGAAAACATCTAATGGCTTCCCATTATTGTTGTAACATTTTTAAGTTCTGTTGGAATCAAATTTATTAACATGTTCTTTTTTTTTAATTTTGTCATGTGATAATTATAGTATTCAGTCAGAGTTTGCCAGCACATTTGCTACGGAATTTTTGTGTCGGTGATGTCAAAACAATAATATTTGCAAAATAAGTTACGAATTTGAAGCACTGGAGTACAGTAACTAGTTGCCACAAATGTAAGATGTCGGGTTTCATTGTCTTCCAATAAAACATTTGTGAGTATAAACGGCACCTTTTACGGTTTTGAGTTCATCAAAATTCTTCTGTTCTCTTATAAAAATCAGCAATATTCACAAGTTATATCATTCACTGCTAGTTGAAAATTTGACTGTATGTGAGGGTAACATGCCATTTTTTCAATTTGCCTTGAATCATTCTGTTAGTATTATTCATTATATGGTTTAAGATTACAACATTTATCTTTTTTGTTGAAAGAAATTGTTTGTTGACCATTTAAATGTTATTGCAAGGCATTCTAGAACAGGAGGGTGGCACAAAAAACAATGATGTGTGCCTTACACCTAAATATCAGATAAACTCTACCACAAAAAACAATGATATCTAGGTGGCACAAAAAACAATGATGTGTGCCTTACACCTAAATATCAGATAAACTCTACCACAAAAAACAATGATATCTACCTTACACCTGGATATCCATGAATTATGCTAGGGTTATATTTTCCATCAGATTGAATTAAACTCTTTGCATGATTAGGCCCCTTGTATATATGCATTTAAAAAGGTCTTTAAATTTTTTTGTAGATTAGACATTTCGATATTAATATGAGCTTGGAATTTTAGTAACAATTTTAGGATTTTATGAATGAACCAATTTTACGATTTTATGAACAATCCTCCAGCAATTTACATAAGAAAATAGTAAATTCGTTGTCATTGATACATGCATAGTTGTTGTAAGATTTCTGGAAACTTTTATAACTACTGCCATTTTTCATGCTAGGTGATATTGGATTGAAAGCATCACATGTGCCATAAATCATAACTACACGTGATATCAGATAGTAATCTTTATTTGGAAGTTCTACTTTTATTATTAGATCAATTTTGAAGTGCACCTCAAAGTTTGGATGTTTTTGAAGTATTAATAAGATAGCACGAAACAGTAATACATTTTTTTGAAATTCAATCACACAATGGGCTAAGAAAATATGCATATACATTCATCATATTAAATAATAAATAGTTCTTGAATGAGGATTAAAGATAGAATTGATACCTGTAATAATGGCAGTAAACATTTTCTTTAATATGAACTTTTCACTTTCAAGTTAACAATAACAAAAAAAAAAAAAAGTTAACAATAACAATGTTAGGACCAACAAATTATTTTTTTCCTTTTTTTAAATTGCAATAAATCATGCATATAACTCCAGTTTGGATTACACAAATATAATAAGTAGGTCTAGCATGACTACCCATGCACACAAGGTCATGAATCAAAATAGTTTTTGACAACGTATTTAAGCAATTTAGTAAATGATATAAGCATTATCTTGGATAAATAACAAATAAATCCCTCTAATTAAGGTCTGTGTAATTACATCCCCCAAGTTTTCAAAATACCCAAAAAGACCCCTCTAATTTTTTAATTACAAAAAACAGAAATTTTAACAAAAACTATTAAAGTTGATGATTTTTTTAATATTTCATAGAATATTTGAGGTCTAAAACTTTAATATGCCTAAGCTACCCCTTTCTAAACCCTCTTAGTTATCATCTTCATTTGTTGTTTGAGCTAAGACTTCAGGTTAATGGATGACAACTATGCTTTGCTTTTTTCAAAGGTATGTCATTTGCATTATCTTGTTTTAGCGTTATTTCTCCATGTGCTCTTTTCAAAAGTCCAACTGGGAGGGTTTCATTGATGTTATGAGGTGATTCAAATCAGTAAGGGCAACTCAAGTTGACAAGGGTGATTTCTTGAAGAGATCTTTATAGAGCTGCAGTTAGTATTGTCATGGATCTTATATGCAAATGGCAATGAGAAAAGAGGTTTGAAGGTTATGACAAAATGTTGTGAACAAGATGTCATGCAATGGGTGTCAAAAAAGGTGTTTAGCATTGCGTTAAGGTTGTTGACTACAGCAGGAACCTATCTGTTATCATTCAAAACTTAGAGAGGCCCACTAGGGCAATTTGGAAATACAAAAGTTCTAATTGCACATAGGCCCAAACTAAAAGGATCTATATGTTATTTTTTGCATCATCTTTTGTCAATTAGCTAAACCATCATTATCTCTAACTCAAAATATACTTCTAATAGACTATGATAAATGAAATGGAATGTTTGTTCTGTTACAAGGGTGTAACCATTAGTGCAAAACTATTGAAATAATCTTCCACTATATAGTAGCATGATCTTCTTCATGACTAAATATTTCAAAAGTGCATGCTTATAAATTCTTTGTGAATATCAATGTTAATCATCCTCACTATATGGAAGAAATAACAAATATTGAAGTGGCATAAAAGTTGGAACAGTTTCTTGCATTAATTTAAATCATGTATGCCATTTATGACAATCATCACATATTATAACTTTCATTCCATCTCTTAAAATAAATTGCTTCACTTCCTATTAGTAGTTATACTGTGGATTTACAAGCGATCTATTCTCTATGATCTCAAATGTATGATCATATATTGATTATAATGTATCAATCATGTACAATTCAAAATTGTTTGACATATATACTACATTTGTAAACATAGTTCTTGATATTGTTGACAAAGGATACAACCTCATTTGCATTCGTTTTCTGCTTTTGTAAGTAATTATTAGAATAAGATTTTATGCCTTTAAGATCTTCCATGCACACCCTAAGAGTTACTTAAATAGAAGTAAATTATAGTAAAATACAATGTCATATCATATAAAAAGATCCAATTAATAAAATCAATGAACTTGCAATCGTTACGCTATTTATGATCATTGATATGTTCATGGGTTATGACCTAAAAAGATTTTTTATTAAATAGAGTTTGAGTTGCACATAAATGAAGAAGAAAAATGATGATACATTTCTTTCCTAACAAGTATAAACACTACTTTCACTTGTAAATTAAAGTTGAGAAACTTATCATATTGGAGCACGGTGAAAATAAATACACTTGAGGTTATATAATGAGCAGGAAAATTTTGACCTCTTTCATACCAATTTTTTGAAACAAAGAGCCAACACCAATAATATAAGACATCGTAGGACATTGTATCAAAAAAAAGCATTACCAAAGTAAGCTTCAGTAGGAAATCCTCAAGAAATATGAATCAATATTTAATTCATATCTAGAGTTATATCAATAACATATATTTTAAAACAATTTCAAATTAAACAAACTTTATTATTTAAAATTTTGTTTTAAAGTTAGTCTCCTTGTTAGATAGTCCTAGAAGTTTAACTTATTTTTTAGACTTTAAGATATAATAAAAATTAGTTAAGTTATATATTATACTCTTTTCTGATTTGAATTTAATTTTTTTTGCTTAGAAGTGAGTTGAGCTGCTTTTAAGAATTTGTTATTTAATTATTCTAATAATTATCCAACATGAGAATTGTAAATGTCTTATTTTAAAACTAGTAAACTAACTTTTGCTTCAAGAAGAAGATCTCCATTAAGAGAAACTAGAACAATTGATTGTAGATTCACCATTCTTATGGATTTGCATTCACTGGCAAAGTACACTAATCAATGTTGGTTTTGAGATGTCATATAATTATCCCTAAATTTCACACTTTATCTCCATTTCCACTTTATATATTATAAATATTTGGAGCCATAACAAGTTCTAACTACCATAAATGCCTACAAAAGCAGCCAAAAAATATCCCAATGATTTCCCAAGCCTTGAATCCATTAAAACCCTCACCTATTCATGCCTTGCTACTAGTTTTCTTGGTTTGCAATCCAAGGCATATCAGACTTACTAACCTTTTCTACATGAAACCCAGTGGAAAAGCTACTTAGAAAAATTAGTCAAAAAGAAAATAAATAATAAATACAACCTAAAAGAGTCTTGTTATCACACAATCCAAGATAAAAGACAAGTTTAGTCAAAGGATTGACAAACCTTCCCATCCACTGGTTTTAAGTTGAGTATAACTTCGTCTCAAGTGGAGTTATCACAAGTATGTAAAGAGGCAACACCAATACTTTAGACATTTCTAACACAATCAGTATGACTGAGGCCAGCCCTTATTTTGAGCGGCCATATCTTAGCACCAAAAAGGAAGCAAGCCATATGCACTTAGGTTGAATCCCTTTCTTTGCATAAGTTTGTGTAATAGTCTTATTTTAATTGATCTTCCTAGGTGACAAAATAATCTAGAAAGCAATTAAGGAATGTAGAACCATGCTAGTTATGTTTGGAATTCATTTTAGTTTGTTCACCCTCAATCAAGGTTTCTTTTTTGTTCAAAATTTCCCTCGCCTCCTTTGTTGACGAAATTCAGCAAACTAGAATTTGGCTATGAGTGCCATCCTCAAGAGAAGGGATGAGTGACTAAGCAGAAAAGGCTTATATGTGAATGATAAAACTAGCTTGGGTTGAGATGAAACAACCTGAAGAGATAATTTTTTGACATAGTGAAACCAAGATGACAAACAACTATATTTTCTTTTCCCATGAAGGTTGGAATGTTACACATCTCCCTTTATATGAGCTTTTCATGATAAATTCTATAATTTGTTGACTCTAAGGTTGATCTCCAAACCTAGAACTCTTCTTAAACTAGACATCCCATCATCGTCTTTAAGTTTGTTGTCATTCATCATTGCCTCTGCTCACTTTGAGATGCTTCAACCAGAAGGAAGGAAAACGACATGTCTCTTGGTTAGGAGCCTCCTTGTCACCCCCTGGTTGACCTACCTAACCATTCTCTCCTTTGCTAGCTTTGTCCAACATGGTCTATCTTTTTTTATTTTGTTCTAGTGGTTCATGATCTATTCTTTTTCATGGTTTTGCCTGACTTAGGTTTATTGCCACATTTACTATTATGCTTTCTTTCTATTACAACTTTTTAGCTATTGAATATTTCCTTCTAAGATCCATAGATCCTAGCTTGTTTGTCTGTAACCTACTTCAACAATTATAAAATAGGCCTATGCCCTCACCATCTAAAAAAAACTGAATATCTTTTAGCACGAGAGGATACATGGGTTGATTTCCCTTTCTGCCTGAAATTTGTGTTCTAGTCTTGTTTTAATTAATTTACTTTAAAAAAATTCTAGAAAATTGAGAGGACACTATAATGAAAAACTAGTTATATGCTTGTAAATTGTAAGGACACTTCTAGGCTTCAAATCATGACTTAAAGAATTCTGTCAAATTCCAATCCCTTCTCCATGGTCATCCACAACAGGTAGAACAGCTCAAAACATAGAGACCAATGGAAAAGGTAGACTTCTGAAAGCTTCTTTCGCAAGGCATCACCACAATCTGGTGTTCAAATTGAGCACAAAAGGATGTTACTAGGAGCACATCAGCACAATAATGTGGTCAAGAAACAAAAACAAATGAAACCCACTGTACAAATTTACCCATATGCTAGCTTGTGTTCCATTCAAACTTCGTCTCCTAGGGATTCTCTTATAATTGGAGTGAAACCCATTACTGATGCACGCCTAGTGAGTGAATCTTTCATACTCAAACTTGTGATTTATTAATGAATCAGAAGCAAATATCTAATCCTTGAAAGAATATTCCAAAAAATCAACAAGCTTCTCATAATTAATAATAAAGTATACCTCAGTATCCTATTCGTACCTATTTGGCCAAAGCAAAAAAGCTTGAAAGTTCCCAATTTTTATGTATACCACCAAGAAATTGTGCTAAAACATGAGCCAAAAGATCCTACATTGCAACAGCCGTAACTGATTATTTAATTCATCCCCGAAAAACAGGTCAAAACTTTCACTATTTCCTGATTTTGCAAACGTTGACCCTTTTGATATTCTTTATATTTTGATCATTGCTTCATAATCTAGCCAACAGCTCTTAACTGACAGAATAGTGATTTTAATTTCCAGGCAACTTTAAATCTTATGTGCTTCAAAACTTTTGTATAAAACGTTCACCAATCTCCATAAAATTTCCCTAGATATCATAAATGAATATTTAGCTCATATCAATAACAATTTTGCATTCAATGCAGTGTCGTAATGTTGTGCACATTTCAAGCTACGAAATATTTTAGGCAAAACATGAATAGCATCAAACATGCTTTCATCCTAAAAAGCATACAAGATTCAAATATTAAATGATAATACCGTGTGTATGCCACCAAAGAAATTAAACTTTCAATATATTTCTAATTTATTCTCTCAAGAGTGATTAATACTGAATAAGAAATTATATAAATATTAGGCAACTTACAACCATCAAAAGAATGGGGATTTATTAAAGAAAGAACAAAAGCGGCAAGATTATTCCTCTTCAAGTTCAAAGACACCCAAGTAATTGCAAACTGATATCCCTAAAATTTGTTGGTACCTACAAATCTTAAGTTCGTGACGTTCCAAGCTAGTGAGAGGCAAAAAAGGCAACTCACAACAATGGGGGAAGAACATCTCTTCTAAAACAAGGAAAGAAACAATTAGGAATCCCTAAAAGATGTCCCATTCTAGCAATGTTCTTCACCTAAGCATTATTATGACAAGGTTTTCAAGAGAATACAAAGATGAAATTAAGGACTGGTTTTGAACATGACCATCACTGTTAAAAGTTTTTGGAAAGGGTGGGAAATGAAATCCAAATAAGAAAACAGTAACCAAGATAAAGTGAAAAAAAAAAGTAGTGAAAGCTGATATTGGAAAGCATGACAATTGTAATCAACACAACTCAAAATACAACCATGAATACACTAGTATTTGTAAGAAGATGGACAAGCTATGGTAGTTGGATCAATTCAAAACTGCCAATCATATATGTGTGCAACAATTCCAAAGTTTCAAGAAGATTCAGAAGATTAAATGTAAATTTTACCAGCATCATAGCAGCACGAGCAGATAGTGGGCTCTCTTTCTTACAAATATCAGCTGCTATCCCACCTATATATGGCACTCCGATAACGTTAATCATTCAACCTTCAATTCAACAGAAATGACTACAAAAACTTATCTTTAATACCAGTAATTTCCAGAATATAATCTGAATCATCATTTAGCATGTGATCAATATACAAGGTTTGGCCTGGTAACCATTTGGATGGCTTTATACCCACAGGAAGAGATAAACCCTTCATGTTATCATTTCTTCTAGTTTGAGTTCTAGAACAATTTTTGGCCCATAGTTGAGCAATGTGGAAGCCAGGACCGACATCATGATTACTCTGTGTTTCAACCTGAATAACTAGTCCATCAGATGATAGTAATACATGTTAACGGAGTTTCTTAGGATTTCATAGAGGCAAGAAATAGAGAAAGAGGCTGCTACTTTCATCAATAAAAGAATTCATGTGACAAACAACAGAATAATAAAAAGTGTTTTTAATGGTATACAACATTCCAAATCCTATAATACAAATACACAACCTAAAATAACAATATTATCATGTGCGCTCTATAGGGTTGATAAAATGGTATGCAAAAGGAAACAGGACACACCATCGCTTTGCTACCAAATTTACTGAAAGACTTGCACTTGGTTTCTGTTAATTCAGCTGCCCCTCCAATAGATTCACCAAATGATTCTCTGCAACAAAAGGCTAACCATCACGAAAATCATTTCACTACAAAGATCATTCATAATTACAACAAAATGAAAGCATTTGTCATTTCGAAATGGCTATACATGCATAGTAGCATATTATTGAAATCATTAGGAATGTCCGGATCTGGAGGAACTTCAAATTGATAGGCATCACTGATCAAGCCTGTTTTGCTCTCTCTATCCGATGGAATGAGTGTATTACTGCAAGAATTGTTCAACAAAGTCTCCTTTGTATCCATAGAGTCACCTCGAAAAAAGGAGGAAAAGAAAGAAAGATTCTGAACAAGACCAGATAAGAAACCCTTGTTTTGAGTGACCACTTTATCATTGTAGCTGAGGATTACAGCAAAAAGAAAAGTGAGTATTAGATTTTTCCAAATTCTAATAGTAAAGCAAAGGGGCAAGAACAATTCCAACCATGCAAAAAAGAACTATACAATTGTCTATTACAGCTCATTGTAAACTCTAAAAGGAACAGGTAGAGTTCAATTAACAACTTGAAGGTCATCCAACACAAGCATGAGAACAAATTAACAATAAAGAGTCAAGCAGGCCTCATCACCATATTATGGAAGAAGCTTGTTATCCTTTGACCTTGTTTATTGCTTTAGTTTATCAAGTGTCAGCGAGAGTGGCAAAACATTCTTCCTTGAACGTGTCCAGACATTACGTCATTAAGAAAAGAACTTCTAGTAGAGATGCTAGCCACATTCCAGTTAAAGAAATCAAGCATAGTGAAGATCATTTCGATAAATGCAATAAAAGCATTATGAAATATAGTTGCAAAGGCTGCAAAAAGATAATAATGCATGAATTTATAAGAAACAACTACACAAACAATGGTCTATTGGCAGAACATTTCCAGTTTACTACACTATTCTAGCTAAAGGGTTTCTCAATAAGGATGTCAAACCTTGGCAATTTCTTTCCACACTTAAGATGAGAGGGTAAACAACACTGCACCAAGCTACTACAAAATGCTGCAGTTGGTTCAATAAGAATGCATAAACTACTTAAAAGTCACCTATCTGCTCAAAGCAGGTGTTGATCACTTTACTGGAACCACAACTCAAGCATAAATTGAACCATTATAACAGTCACCGATCATCAAATCCGCCAATACATCATCCCAAAATACCAACAGCAAAAATTTTTGATCTATTACTAATCAAATCATGTTTCACCACAAGTTAGCACCAAGACAAGTTGATGGCATCCACAATCAATGAACAAAGCAAACAATGGCAAAGTTTAATTTAGTTCAAAGGTTCAAGGCAAAAAATGAAATGCCTAAAACATACATTACAAATATAATGATTTTCTAATTGTTGGACGCCTAGAAATTGAAATTAATAATAAGTTTCTCTAACCACATCTAAAGTTTAGTTAAAAAAAGTGAGTAGAAAACAAAAATCAAATGGCGTTGGCAAAAGTGGCTAAGGCTGTCGAGTCAGAACTAAGCTTCAAGCAAAAAGTAGTTAGTGGAAGATGCATGATATTTTTAATATCCAACATAAAACAAACTTTGAAAGGCTGTACAACGAAATACAAATGCAGATGTAGGGTTTGGTTATAAATGATACAAACAAACAAAATGCACAAAGATTTACTCGTAGGATAATTAGCATGGGAAAGATTACTACTGTTGAATTATACTAAATCCAACTGAGTCAGCAAACCAGTTTATGCAAGAAGATTTCTATGTGAGAAAAATAGAAAGCAAGGAAGAAGCAAAAAAGCGAGAGAGAAAGAGGGAGGAGAGAATTTAAGGAAAAAATGAGTCATCCCTAAAATAGTCCAAATGGATCAAATCCTTAGTTGTCAATAGCTCTATTAAGCATGTCATCATTTTCTTCTTCTTCAAGAAATAAAAAGAATTGCGGTAATTCATGAATAACTGGAGTTACAAATGTCGTAGAAGTGATTAACAATAGAATAGGACAAAAAAATAAATGGCTTCCTAATAGACTTTAAATAGGATGTTGTTTTCTTCGAAATCAACCAAATCCTGGACATTGAATTCAGCCTTGTGTTTCTGTGATAGAAAGCATATCATGAAATTTTAATCTTCAGCAATCAGTCTTACCACTTGCCAACTAAGTCAACATGGGAAAGGGTCTGAAATCAACATCAAACTTCAATCTTTCCCATCCAAATTTTTTTTCTTATGTATACATAGAAGCCAAAATGTTCTCCACAAGGATGAATAAAAGCCAATTAGATCATTCATCATATAATAACTACTATATATTAAAAAACCAAAATAAGCATATAGATTTGACATATGGATAAGCCATAAAGAGTACATTTCAATAAACTGTTTAAATTAAGAACGAAACAAAACAGACCACGATTGTGATTAAAAGATATGGTTAGACACAGAATTAACAACCCTTAAAAGTTGTTCAATTAAATAAATTCACAATCAAGACTAACGATTTGATCATACCATAGCAGTTTTTATGTGTTTGTAAATTTAAAAGAAAAAACTTTGGTGGTTAGACAATTACATTGTTTCCTTATATACAAATTGCTATTGTATTGTTATGTGAAAAGCAAAAAATTATCAATTTTAAGGTTTACATATGCATTAAAATGCATTATCTATTCCTCAGGTAGAAGAACTAGGAAAAAAAAAAAAAAGCAAACTTCAGTAGGAAAACTCCAATGCATAGCCCATATATGGCAAAATTTCTAAGTAAAGCAATACAGCACAAATATTTTCAGTTCTCAAAAGTTTATGAAAGGCATCTAAAATTAAGGCAAGTTAAACATTTATTGGATCAAAAACAGACAATCCTGCGAACAAATTTGTGCAAAAATGACTCGTCAAGGCTAATACAAACAAAATTGTTTTAAGTCAAAAGTAGGAACTAGAAAAGTACTTATAATTGCAACAAATAAATATATAATAAGAAACCAAACAATACATGTCCCAAGTTCACCAATGATAATGGTTGTGAAGGATAGGGATAAGACAACAATCAAATGTGAGCAAAAACTAAAATAAAACAATGACGTCTACTCTACAAGCATATTTCTTTTTAAGACACATTAGTATGGCAAACAAAGTTCTCATATTTATAAAGCCAACAATGCAACAACTTAATTACACTTGCATACAAGTGAAGAACTTCCCATGCATGAAAAGCAGACGTTTACCACTTATAGAACAACTTCAAAAGTTCTACTATATCTTACCCCACAATCAATAGTGTCGTCACAACAAGATTTGCCTCCAGATCTGGTTCATATACCTTCGAATATAAAATATCACCTGTATAGCTCGTGATATGACGAAAGCTAAGAATGATGTGGGGAAAATCACCCTCAGCAATAGTGCAAGCACTGGCATGTGTGAAAATAACCAAACCATTGAAATCCTACACAGGTAAAGCCAAGGATACTATGAGTAAAACAAGATAGCGAACAAGATCAACCACTATGTAAGAAGATTGAAGAGGATATCGAATGTCAGCAAAATGAATATTCAAACTGCAAAATGCAACATTCCATGTCACCAATGCATAGCCACTAACATGACAGATTATCTTAATTCTGATTTTCTTGTTTTATTTCAACTTTGCTTATATGTACCTTATAGTGCCTCAAATTAATAGTAATTGTTAGTAAAAGGATAATATTTTACATTAAAAATAATTACATTCACATGAGAGTTAAAATTAGTTCAATGGTCATTGATAGAATATGTCAAACATATCGGAAATTCCAATAAATTTTGTAAAACGTTTAATCTTTGGACAGATTATTACATATAAATTAGATATACAACACAAGTTGAAGAAAAAAATTGCTTCTTAATGCTCGAGTAATGCATAAAAATTGCCACATTAGCTACAATATGTATTTTTCATATCTGTCATTTAAATATAAGTTTAAAGGTGGTGCTCAACCCTTCAAAGAGAAAACATTATTCCTGCATACCAAGATTAAAACCACAGATCAATTAATTTGCATGAGATGACTCAAAGTGTTTAGAAGTGATGGATAACCATAGAAGTCACAACTCCTAAGGATATGTAAGCACATTCACCACTTAAACAATGGACCTTCAAGCTATATATAACACCAGCCTCTAACAAAGTTTCTCCAAGGAGAGATGCCATCATTCCCAAGTAAAATTTCACGCAACAACTCATAGATGGTATGCTCCATCAAAGTCCTAAAGAGAAATATTACATAGTATGATAAGCGTTTTCCATAAACTAAAATGTTAATGAACCATTTGTAGGGCAGTCTGCATTGTAGCAACATGCAATACAAAAATAACAAACAATCTAGGATAGTACCTTCAAACCAGAATCACCGTAAGGGCAGTGTAAAATAGCCTGTTTAATGGCCGCGTTAACACTAAAACCTGCTCCGCAACAAATCTTCACTTCACCATAGCTTTCCAAAGCCTAATTATTGAATTTTAATAAAAAAATAATAAGTTAGCTGCGGTATAGCAGAAAGCAAAGGAGTAACCTAGAAAAGCTTTTCCTTAGCATGAAGAACACATCATATGATTGCAACCTACTTTTAAAATCTGAGACGATTTGACATCCTTAACTTTACCTTCAGCTGTACTTAATTTTGCTAAATGTAGTTTCTGCAGGATGCAAAGTACACATAATTGGAGAATAAAAAAAAATGGAAAAAAATGTGAACCATAGAGGAAGTGTACACACAGAAATCATGTTCCAGATGGTGTTTACAGCTAAAAGGGCAGTATTGTTCGCACTTTCTAAAGCCTCTGCAAGAGTCCCCATTTCTAGTTTGAAGAAAGAATCTGCTTCAACAACTACAAAATAAACAATCCACTGGACTTTAGCACGTGAATATTTAACACAATGGTAAAAAAAGATATTTCATACTAAACCATATTCAAGAACCTACGTTACATAAATACCCAAAATCCAGAAGATGAGCATCATTATTAGATCAAATAGAATTTCTATTTAATGGAACAAACCAGTATGAAAACTTCAACACCCAGCACCCAGTTCCAACTACATAGAAATCTTTATAAAGTGTGCATATATCCAAAAAAAAGAAACAAGAAATGATGTTTACGTTGATAGTGTTCAACAATTTAATTTTCTAGAAATTCTCTATAATTGCTAAAGCTTCCTAAAGTAAATACCATTAGCACCACAGTGAATCCAACTAAGAATGCAGATACAAGTGCTTCAGGCATCAAGTGATGAAAGTTCGTCTCCATGTCGGCCAAGAAGTGAATTAAGTCAGGGTATATCTCCAATACCACACTAATGCAATAAAAAACTGGAAAACTGATCATTTCATCAATTATATTTAACAAAAAATGACCAAAAAAAATCTTCATAAAAACTGATCCATCTAAAGTATATTATAGTCATTTAGCTCTTAAAAAGCTAGTTGCATTTTTTGTGGAGTCATCTTCTACCCTCAGACAGACTACGTCCTCATACAGTATTTCATAGTTTTAACCATTTCCATGGTAGACAGTTTTGCCTATCCAACTTCTCCCATTTTTTAACTTTGCAAGCAATCAGCCACAAAAATTCCTTCTCCAAAAACCATGTTTAATACATAAATCAATGAAACTATTTCTTTAATGGATGCAGAGCTGAAAAAAAGCAGGTCACTGTTTATGATGAAAACAAGACAAGATTGTTTCTACATGAACTATTTCAATTTACCATGAGTCTGGAGCTGGGTCATTTTGTTTTTTCTAGTGTAAATTTTTGTAAAGCCCAGAGCATTTATTTAACACCCCCACGAATTGGTCACAACATACCTTTCCCCATACACAACAACTCTAGTATTTTGAGTATATTAAAATAGTTTCTATAAGTCCTAACTCTAGATAGGATGAGTTGTAGCACAGTTATTTTGTTTTTGTTGGAGCTATAATCACAAAAGAAGTATCTAATGAGGTTTATCACATGATGGATCATGAATCAGGGATCAAATCGACACCATTACTTGAGATCTAGTCTAACTTCTCAAAACATTGCATCATCTAGAAGGTACACCCTGAAGATCATCTAGAAGGTACACCCTCAAGATTCTTATAGCCACAAAGCCAAGAAAAACCATAACAGATATACACTCAAGGAGGTATATAGTTGAGAGCACACTGCTCTTAAGACCATATGTGACCTCTAAGGCGATCTATACTCTCCAAAGGTATACTTTCAAGACCATGGTAGCCTCGAGGTTTACTCCACGAAGGGTATATAGGCCTCTTTAGGTAAATCTATCTTGAGAGTATGACAGCCTTTAAGTCCTTTGGTTACTGTGCTATGCAAGTGAAACTTGGGAATTGTCCCAAGGTTGAGTTAATGACTCAGTTGAACCACCATTACATTAAGTCTAAATGACTAAAATACCCTTACATGCATCTATATAAACCCATGGTAAGAAAATGTGAGAATAATCAATGTAATAATTTGAAATCCCAATTCCTTGAGTAGAATCCAAGGGAAAAATTTCTTCAATGAATGTAGTTCTCACAATTAGAAATCTAGGAATTAGTAGATTGACAAAACTCCTTAGTTCCATAGAAGTTCAAAGTTCAAAGCAATCTTGGATTTGGCGATTAATGGAAGTGTTAATTGAGATCAACATGACATCATAATATTTTGGTATCAAAACATTTCAATCATAGTTGGAACCAAAAGGACAAAAAGAGCAAAAAAGCAATCAAATAAATAAAATCGAAGATTGGAAAAAATCTGCTATGGTGAGTAAAAGAGAAGGTTAACATAAGAATTTGAATATCACTAAATTAAAACAATGAAAGATCCTTATCAACATGGTATCGTGCCAAAGAGCCAATATTTTCCGATGATTGTCCTAGAAGAAAAGCCAAAAGAGATGGCGACAAAGAAGATGCAAACCTCACATTGCCGCTACTTGATAGCAAAAAGAGGATATTCAAAATAGAAGCAAAGATTGATTTACAAATAATGGAGAAATCAATATCAAGAAACTAAACACCTAATTTTCTCAATTTAAAGCAAACTTCACCTTTAATAGTTATTTATCAACCAACAAGATTTACTTGACGTATTCAAAATTATCTCATGCACCTACATTGTGAAATGCATGTTTGTGTTAAAGATTGGTGCACAAAATCTCCTAAAGCCAACTTAAGAAGCTCATTCTTAAAGAGTTTTATACAAAGATTTATCTAAAAAAAAGATGAAGTGAGACAATCTTCGTCACCCATACTGAAGGAATACACAAGATAGTTCTATATATAATAAGTTGCACTTTGAACTCCATTATATGAGATGCAATCACAAATGAGATATACAATGGACCCAATCCCTAATTTTTCCCATTCAAATTCTTAATAAAGCTAGCATGTTTGCAGTAGAGAATAAGAAAATAACAACTCTACAATAAAAAGTCATTCAAACACCAATTTGTGAAATAGCTTTGGTCCTAACAAAAAGGATAAAGAAAAGTACTCGATAAGATAAAGCTTAAGCTACAACAATTGATGTCTCATATTCTACATCGATAATAAAATTATTGATCTACCAAAGTGAGGTCCATAAATAAGGCATGTGTTGGAACAGATAACCTAAATTTTTTCTAAAAACATTCAAGAAGAACTAGAAAAGACAAGTGATAAAAACTAATTAATTAGAACCAAACCTTGGCATGATTCAAAAGGATGACTTAAGCCTGTCACTTATGGTGAAACTAAAAGGCAACACTCAAACATCCTCAAAGGTAAAAGAGAGGGAGAAAATATTCATTTTATATACTAGAATATTATATATTAACCATCTCAATTAATTCTTAGACAAAAATAATAGGCCTCAAAAATGGTATCAAATTGGTTTCCTTTGAAAGCTTCTTTCAAGAGTTTCTTTTTCATGTATCTATTAAGTAAATCCCTATAAAATCTCTTCTCTTCGAGATATAAGCAAAAATCCAACACCATAAAGCTAAACACCACACCCTAACCTATCTAACCATACCATTCTCATCACTACCACTAACCCTACATCTCTACAAACCATCCTATCTTGGAAAAGAGAGATAACCTAACTTCTACAACTCACATATGTCAACCACCCCCTCCCCTTCACCATGACAATCCCTTGCCCACCTAGCCCATGCCCCTATGCAACCCTACGATACACCACTTGCCACCCTCTGTAACCCACTACGACACCTCCACGACTCGTGATGACCCATTTGCGACCCATGATATCAACTCTATCACCCACATAACTTGTGGCAAGCTCCTCTCCTCTTTGTAATCATTCCAAGGCCTCGTTTGATTCACTCTTCTCCTCAACCAATCTATCTAAAATGTTCCTTGCTTCTCCAACTTCCTTCACCACTTCTTCCATGAAAGTGATGATAGTGAGCCCTTTTCCCTTCTTTGCCACCTCCCATGCTACCACGCAAGTAATCTTTAGTTGTTATCATCTCAAAAAAAAAAAAAAAAATCTAACAATATCACATATACCATCTTCCCATTGAATGCTTGATCTTTAATCAGACATAAAAAGATTCACCCATAATCCATTATTTGGAATCTTTCTTTCATATGCTCTATGTCCAACATGATAATATCCAATTCAAACACATTTATTGCTAACATAACAATCAAGTTGAGCAGTTTACAATACCTAATGTGAAAATAACTATTCAAAGATCTTGTTGCTAACCAAGAAAACTGAGCAATTCACATTTCCTCATATTAAAAGTTTTTGTTGCTAACCAAGAAATTAATATTTCTTTTAGACACTCCCTCTAGCACTAAGTACAAGAGTTCTAACTCTCACAAGGTATACAAAAAAAAAAACTACATAATCATAAGTTAGCTTCTAAATAAAACAAAATCTTATATTTCTTTCACTATTATGTTTTTTGGCCCTGTTAAGAAGGTTTATAATATGCTCCATAAGATGTATTCCCAAACAAAGAATACCTCAAAAGCATTTCAATTACAAGAGAAGATATTCAACTTACAACAAGAAAAATCTTTCTCTAAGAGTACTTTGGCACTTTGCAACTTGCCCTGGATCAAGTGCTTGAATTTCATCCATTTAACCGATGGGAAGATTTCATTGTTGCAAAATTCCTTCATGATCTTAAGGGATCCATGGTTGATTCAGTATCAAATCATTGCTAAAGGAGGAGTCACATCTTTTTAGAACTTCTACTCAATTTTTTGATGGTCACAATTGCGGTTGTAGCCAAGCTTCTAAACTTAGTTTTAATGGACAATGCCTAGGTTCCAACCCTGCAAGACTTCTTCATTGTCTCTAATTGTGGTAGTACCAACCATGTTTCTAAAAATTGATGACTCAAATTTGGAAAGTATGAGTGGGTCAATATCATCAATTGTAAAGCACCTACAAAACCATTGACTAAAGATGCTGACCTCACTCCATCTTGAGATAATTACGAAAAGTTCAAGCAACTCCAACAAATGTTAGCTGCCCAATCCTCTACTCAAGTTGTGTCTATTGCTCCAAATGTCCTCAATGCTGCTTATGAAGAACCCTTAATTTTAGATAATGGTGTCATATTCCACATAATTGGTAATTGCTACACCTTTTTTACATTAACCTCATCCTAATTAATACATTTTGTTGACATTGTAGAAGGTTTCTATTTTTTTATTACAAATATAAGTTCCATTCCAACATCTAAAAATTTCTCCCTTCACTATGTTCTCTATACCCACAAATTCCCAATGACTCTATTATCTATTAACCAACTTCTAAAATTCCTTTATAACTACTACATTGAACACTGTGTTTTTTAGAATCTAACCACAAGGTTGTGGATTTGTGGTAGTAACAAATGATGAAGCCTCTATTTTTTAGATATTTGTGTTACTTCTCTTTTTCCCAAGGTGCTATCGTTCCAATGGCACATCATTTAGACCATTCAAGGATGCTATCTCCAACACTTAACAGGAAGTACAAAATGCATCCTAAGTGGCCACAAACTGCTAGCATTAAATGTCTTTCCTCACCTCTCGCAAGATGTCAGAACCAATTCAGTCTCCTTTAGATCCAAATATTGTTGTTTATTGATAATTTTTTTTATTTTTAAGTACAAGAAAATTTGTACCATTTATAAATACAAGGCTTGCATAATTGTTAAAGGCCTTGCTCAAACAATAGAACTAATCAACACTAGATTTTTCTCCTATTTCATGTGTTAATGTGATCTATACCATATTCTCTCTTACGATCAAGGGTAGCCTATGTTTTAACTTAATGTTAAGAATACCTTTCCCTTTGAAACTCTTAAGAAAACTATCCATATATGGAAGCATCCACTGAATTTGTTGCTCATGATAAAGAGTGGATTATTTTTTAAATTTGAAAAAAAAAACTAATTAGATCTTAAAACAAACTCATAGTTAGCTTCAAAAGTCTAGCCAGATTTTTATTGCCTTCAATCTTGATGGTACTAGACAACTCATTTCGTGCTCGTGATATCATCATCCTTGTTATCTATTTAGATAATATTTTCATCACTAAAAATGACTCTTTTAAGAATTGAACAAACAAAAACATATCTGATGAAGTATTTTGTCAATAAAAATTTAAAAAGTCAACAATACTTTCTTGAGATTGAGATAACTTATAATAAGCAAAAAATTATCTTGTCCCAATAAAATTATGCACTTGATTTACTACAAGAGGCAGCTCTACAAGACACCAAAACTACTAAGATTTTGAATGATACGAATATGCAATTTTTAGATGATGATAGAGAGCCCTCGGAAGACGAACCTTGTTTCTAATGATGGGGAGGCAAATTAATCAACTTGATTATTACTCAACCAAGCATTGGGTTGTTATAAAAAAAAAATTAAATACATCGAAGGGATGAGCAAAAAAGGATTGTTGTTTTCAATGCATTCTCATCTGCATATTGAGGCATGTTATAATGCTAACTAAACAATCGACTTGAGGGTATGAATCCTTTTAAGAAGAAATCCAGTCCATTCTAAAAAAAATAACATGATGCTAGCTCAATCTAGTGATGAAGCTAAGCATTAAGCCATAACTCATATAGCCTATAAGAGGCTATTGGTGAAACATTTACATATAGAATTTAGATTTCAATATCCAAAGTTTTTTCCTATCGCAATGATAATTAAGCCACTATTTATATTACAAAATATCTAGTCTTTCACAAGTGAACCAAACTCATAATAAGAAAAATAATGAGTAATAATCTTGAATGGAAATAAAGATCAAGCTCCACTAATGCTTCATTAATATTTGGGAAGGTTGAGATTAGAGGAATCACTTTTAATTGGTGATTGTGTAAGATACAAGAAGCCATCTTAAAAACCTTATTGAGAAAAAAAATTCAATAATTTTCCATACTATTAAAGATTCACATGTGTATTTTTCTTCATATGTTCTACTAGAGAAAAAATTGAAACTACAAGAAAGAACATGAGAATCAACCAAAAATATCTAGCAAGGTACAACAAAAAAGATGTCCTATATATCAAGCCATGTCCCATTAAGCACTACTAACCACCATCGTGAGTAAAAGCAATGAAAGAACAAATGATCATTAGTTTTTGCAAATTTGCAAGAATGGGTACAAACTAACAAAAAATGTGTGCCATATCGTCAACAATATTCAGTTTGAGTTGAATTGTCAGCAAAAATCAATAAATAGAACTTAAAATTTGATGTAATGAAAAAAAAAGAAAATAATAAAGAAAAAGGGGCTTAATAATAGAGGGAAAGTGGAAGGATTCCCAACAAGATTTTCCAACTTGTTTGCACGCAAAGGATCTTAATTTCGAAGTTTAACCAATTAATGGAAAGGGAAAAAAGTTCAAGCAAGCAATTTGCAATGATTACAATCAAAAGTATAAAAAATTTTCATATTTCTTTAAATTTGCAGAAAACAAAAGTTGCAATGCTTGAAGATGCACATCAAAATTTCCATTATACTAAGAGTTGAAAAGCATTCAAATATATAGGCCTCTAACTATAACATCTTGAATCTCTCCTTAACGGTTTCTACTTAGATATTTGAGATTTGATTTTAATATTTGAATGACTTATAATAGGATAAAATAATATTATTTTGGACATATCTTATCAAACAAAGTATTTCAGAATTAATCGATAAGCATGTTAAGAGCTTATTAAAAGAAATCTAATGGTATATAGTTTGTAATTTTTAAAAGTCAAATTAATTTGAACGATGCTGCCAAAGTTTAATGGCTTATTTTTAAATTTCAATGATTTTATAATTAAGATTGGTTTCTGTTTTGGGAATTATTTAAGTTTGCAAGGGGATTAAATTCCCTTAACATTTTCCTTTGAAAAAAAAGAAAGGGTAATTAGGTCTTTTAGCAAAAATACTATCTTAAGAGTGCTACTTTAGGGCTAGAAGCTAGTGGAGTTTTTTGCATGCAACTCTTAGTAGAGAAATTAAAGAAAATAGTGAGTACCAACCAAGAGGAATAAGTGAAAACCGGAGGAGAAAAGCTGCAGTTGGCATAAGGAAAGAAGTACTGCTGCCTTGAGGTGAGAACCAAGGAATTTTTTGTGAAACTTTTTGCTAATGTTGAACTTCTTTTCTTAATAAAGTTGTTGCTGCTGTGCTTAATTAGAGAGAGAGAGAGACAGACAGACAGAAAGATTTGAAAATCAAATAGAATGCGAGCTATTGCAATGCTGAACAGGCAATTGCTATAGTTGATGAGGGAGAAGAAAAGAAAAAGAAGAAATGAAGAAGGTAATGCTACATGCATTTCTTTGGGTTATGCAATTGATTTTCCTTATGCATTGCTGTTTTTGAAGTAATTTTTTACTGGTTTGCTAGAGATTTGGCAATAGCTACAGTAAAGTTGTAGGGAATCCTTAGATCAAAAGTAACGTGAGCAGCTTAAGTGTGAGAAGGCTAAGCAAATTAAGTCTTGCATGTGAATTTTTCGGTAGACGTATTGCTGAACTGTATGCACGAAGCTTAAGGTCACCTGATTTGAAGTATTGGCTGGGAGGTGAGCATATTGTACATCAGTCTAGGCATATTAAAGGAATAAGTGAATATTTGGGAAAACTTGAGTTGATATATTGTCACAATTCTTTAAATTTGAAGTGTTGCATTTAGCTTCAATCGCTCACAACTCACGGTCTGACACACTTGCATACTTTGATTGGCTTCTGACAACCAATTTTTGTATGCAGCAACAAGATTTTGGTTGATGGAAGCTGCGTACTTGTGCGGCAGATGTACTGTATATCAGTCTAAATGTATGACACATATATGCTATTGTGTATAGAGAATTTGTAAAGTTTTAGGTGCATAAGTAAAATGAGAATTTGAGTACTTATTATGATTAAAAAAAGTGAATATATTGTGTTGATTTGTGCCATGTGATTGTGTAAGACATAAAAGGCAAGAAGTTAGAAGGAGAACCATCCTAGAAGAACTAGATAAATAAACTTATATAATTATGATTTAAGAATTGCTACATATTTATGATTCATTCATATGAACTGCATGGCATTACCTTAAATGAGTAAGCATGTATTATGAATTGAAAGGGACGTGTTTATTAACATTACATGTTGCATAAGACATAATTAGATACGTGCATGTATATAATATATCTAATTTTTGTGTACTAAAACATGTTTTGAAAAAATTATTAATGAACAAAAAGAAGTTGATGAAAATCAAGAGCCTTAGAATATTAATATTGTATATGATGAGAATAAATTATGTTTACAAATTGAAATTATCACTAGCAACAATACATTGTTATTGTTACAGATTAGAGTAGAGTGACATCGTTACGGCTTGATGAGTGGTTCGATATTAAACCTTTTTCTCAGTTATGTTTATGTGTTGGATGAGCAGAGATAATATAATACCATTATCGTTACGAACTGAATAAGAGGTAATAAGACAATATGTCTACAGGTTGAGGTCCTACTATGAGATGATAACAAGACAAATAGATATCAATGTAATAGAATCTCATGAGCTGAGCTAAGAACAATGGTCATTTGGAGAAAATCAGGCCTTCTTTTGAAAAAGAAAAGAATAAAATAAAAACAGAATGAGTAAAAATAAATGAAAAAAAAAATTAATATAAAAAACTTGATTTGATTATACATATGCATGAGTATAAGCATGATATACATCATACCCTAATGATATTTTTAGCGAGTATGTCATATATAACATATAATTACTATAGCTTTATTATTATTATTAATTAATTAACTTTATTACATTATTTATTGACTTATTACTTGCAGTTATTAGTTTATCCACTGAGTTGTAAAATTCATTTTGCTACTTACATTACAGACCAACCCACAAGTGTGCATCGAGCAATGGAATCTAGTGGCAACCAACATAGGCTTTGGAGAGGGTGCTATGGGTAAGTTTTGATATATATATATATATATATAGACATACTGAGACTATATTTGGATTTTTGAACTTTACAGTTTGGATGTGTTTTATCGTAACTTTTGTCATGGTTCTTTTGCTTTTGGACAAGCAATTTGGAATTAACACAATGTTCTAGCATCACTCTCGCTTCTGGAATTTGGTGTTCTCAATATTATTAATTACACTAATGTTTCTTGATTTATGTTTTATATAATAAAAACATTGGGCAGAGTGTGATTGATTCTCAAAAATGGTTTCATTACCACAAGTATATTGAAATCAAAAGAAATTATTACTCAAAATACTCCCAATGCTGAATCCAATTGACCCAAAAACAATGATTAGCAATGACCCTCATTTTGATTAACAAAGCTAATCCTAATCAAATCATGAATGCCTAAACCAGATATTCTTCCAAGATTGAGCTTCATCTATAATCTGTCAAAAGGAATAAATTTGTAGCAAATAGTATGAAAAAACTTCAAGAAACAAAAAAAATAAAAAGATGGTCATAATGGTATTCATCAACATATATCTCTTAGTCATGGATTGAAAACAACCTTTACATCAAGTTGGCCTTGATCATGTCTAAAAGGACAATACAATGGATCATCTCTAGTTACTGGAGATAAGTGGAGATCCGATAAGTCTCTAGTGATCTAGCTAACAAACCACCCAAAAGGATGCAACTAAAGGAATAGAAAGAAGAGAAAGGGAACAGGGGGAGTGGTAGTCACTAGAGATACAGGAAACAGATGGAAAAGAAAAAGACAAGAGTAAAAGGACTCAAAAGCAAAAGGAAAAGGAGACCAAGAAATAGGAGGACCACCATGCAGCCTACTAGCCCCAAGGTCTTGATGTTATAACCTCTCTAATGCCTCTCCCTGCTCCTGCTCCCTAGACAGGACCTACAGTATCCATTGCCCACCACTGCATCTCCCAAACTTGCAACCATACTGGATGCAAATAGCTTCGCCAATGTTGAGATCTGTCCATGGGCATCTACCTTGCCTACAACCACAACAACCTTATAGGGGAATCAAAGCACCCCCTTGACCCAAGTATCGCCTCCTCAACACTGCTTGAGGTGATGCTTCTCATCTTGTAGTCACAATCAACACAAGCCTAGCCCAAGACTCAAGCAAACTTGACCCAAGTCACCATAGTGCACTGCCATCACCAACCAAGACCAAGATATTTCCTTTTTACTAGCCCGAGATTCCATTGTTTGTGCATGTTCAAGCATGAGTTTCATTTCATTGGTCATTGACTCCATTCAGGTCCAATCTCATGTCACCTGGCTACCTTACTACCAACATCCTTAAAAAGGACAAAAGAGTAAAGAAGTCCTAGTCAAAGAAAGGAGAAAAAGAAAAGGCAATCACCTAATTTCAACATGTCTGTTAGTAAAAAAGAACAAAGAGAAATTGACATATTTGAACCAACCAATTTGTCCATCCATGCAAACCTGAATGAGGTGATCACAGTAAATCAATTTGTCAGTATTCTAATGTTGATAATAAAGTTCATACCAACAAAAAAAGGTGAAAGTTTACAAATAATTTGTGAAAGTTAATGTTCACCTTATCCTTTAATTAAAGGATAACTCATCTCGTTAGAACCCACGAACCTACTTTTATGGTTGTGCTTGAACTTACACAAAATGAATGTAGAACATCTCCATACAATGTATAAGGTCCTTTGTTGGATATGTTTTCAAGGAGATATGAGACACCATAATTAAAATAATACAAACAATTGATACATCAGTAGTGAGTTGTTGACTTATTTTGCATAATCTTTATTTTTAATATAAAACTTTGTTTGTATGGCATGGACAATTACATTACCCCTAACGAATAGTTTTACATGCATATATGTATTTGATGGTCACACAAGCACCTCAACTGTAAGTTGAATGGATGCATGTATAATTGTTTGGTAAGAGACGTACCAATGTAGAATTTTGAACATGATCTTAACTTCTTCAGTAAGGCATTCATCTGCATTCACAACAAATTAACATCACCATATCAAATAAGAGCATGCACAAGAGAATTTCTTGTATTGTTCAAAAAAGAACTAACATAACTAATAACAAAATACTAAAAGCACTAGAATATAGAGTTTTACAAGCAAAGCATCTTTTAAAGGCATACAAAGTGCAAAAGTTCATTACTTAGACAGGTTAACTAACTGAAAACAAGCACTAGCAAGGGATAATCATAACTTTCATTTAGTTGAGGGAAAAAAATTAATTACCAATAATCAAGTCCCTTGAATGACGATAACAATAACAATAATAATAAACTTAATCTCACTAAACATGAATACCTTAGCGCCATTACACTCTACCTATTTAAAATATAAGCACGCCAAACATTTCTTCAGCTTACTACCACTTCTTTCTTGACAAACTAAACCTCTATCAAATCACCATATAGCACCTTTATTGCATAAGATAGAGTCCATAACCATTAGATCTAGATATGCAACAAAATTTGACAACCAAATTGCTTCAAATCCCACATGCACAAGAAACTATTAATGCCATTACACGATCTAACAACAACACTCTTCCTTAAAATATAAAATTGTAAAGCATTTCTAATAGTTTATTGTCACATTTTTTTTGACAAACTGAACCTCTATGAAATTATCACAGGGCATTTCTACCAAATGATATAGAGTTCATAAACTTTAGATATAGACATGTGATGAAGCTTCACAACCAAATTTCTTCTAATGCAACATCATACAACTAATTCTATATCCAGGGTGAAGGTAGTGATGGTATCCTGCTTCTCATGAAACAATTGTGAACTCTATGGTCATTCTCCATTACTCAATTTTTGAATTAAAACCTATGGCTTCATGAATAAGTACAATATCATATACAAAAACTATACACCATGACACTACATATAGAATTTGACAAATAAGAACATCTAGAATTGATACAAAAAATAAGAACTTAATTAGAGCCTTGATAAAGTCTAACTATTTCAAAAAAAATCAATAAGTATTTTTTGATTATGTGCACTTTTCATTACTTCATTATAGATCCCACTAGTAGCTTTAGTATGTGTGATGCAAACAATTTTGTTTTCCATAGCCTTTTGAAGTACTTCACTTGGGATTATATTATAGAATCAACAATTATCACATAAAGTTCCTTTTTTTGCATTAAATTTCTCCAAAAACTTATCAGCAGTTGTATGGATTTTGTTTTCAAAATATTTAGCATAAAATCAAACTGATCATGGAATACAATAGCGTCGTATCATATAGCAAAATCACTCTCCTAAAGTTGCAAAATATGGTTAATCAAAATTTCCCTATAATTTGTGCAATTCTAGACATCTCATTTGTTATTTAAAAGGGAATCAAAATATTTTCTTTCAATTATCATGTGATATTTTGGTTTTTAAGAAAATCGAATAATCTTTCAAACCAAGGGAGACTTTCTTCTCTCATACATACATGTATATAAGAATGCATATGAACTTACTGTTACACATTTATTCACCTTCCTAAAAGTTTACTCGCTTCCATTTTATGGATTAGTCACAAAAAGTTTTAGCTTCTTTTGAAGAACTAATCTCCTTAAATCAACCACATTTTTGTAGCATGCATTGAAAAGCTCTTGGAAATTATTCATCCCTCTAGAATTAATGCCTTAGCTATCAATCCATGCCTTTTAATCATTGTAATTGATAGATTATATTTGCTAAAGCATTTAGTTTTTCTCTTGTTTACTTTTGCAAGTCTATTCAAATAAGCACACATGCATATGTATGCATTTCTTTTTCCATCTTTAACATCCAATTTCTTATATAAATCCTTGAAAACATCTTTATTTGCATCATTAATCATTTTTCAGCCTTCATTGATCTAGTTTAAGACTTTGCATACAACTTGCACGGTTAAAAGTCATTTTAAAAAAATGAAAAATGCTTTGGAAAATGTGTTTTTTGTGAATAAAAAATTGAGATATGAGAATACTTTTTCAAACTTTTTTGTGCCTAAAAGTGTCACAAAAATAATTTGTTTTCAAATTCTACAAAAATGCAGAACCTATATCCCTCAAAATTCTTTGAATTTTTAAAATGGAAAAAAATTCATAACACATTCTTTTCTTTAACCTTTTCTAGTACTCCCACCATCAAACTTCTTATAACTTTGGAATTTAAGATTCTCCAAATGCATAATTAGCTTTCTCATAAATACAAATAGTAACACAGTTTCACATAGGATTAGCTCCCTGATCTCCATGCTAAAGGCTAACTCAAGACTTTACTTTTGAATAAAATTATAATTTGTTAGTCACTATTCAATCTTATGACATAGTTTTATTTATCTTCTTTTACAACTTGTAAAGACTAACACCATTGGTGTTGTCAAACATTCTCCTATGATAAGCTTACAATAAAACAATCTCTTTTACTCAAAATAAAATAATCAATTCATGTTCTGATTGACTCATTTTTATAAGTAATCAAATAATCTTTCCATTTCATAAAAAAGGTACCAAGAGCAACATCATATTCTGAAGCAAATTCCAAAAGATTTTTGTCTCTTTCATTAGCTTACACAACCTAATAATCATCATGAAAAACCATTAAATTCTCTTGTTTCACTTCATACTTGCTCATTTAATTAATTCCCACAACAATATTTTCAATTGATGAGAAAACTTGATAATTTGTAACAACCAAATCTTATTTAAAAGACATTGTCTATCTATTTCAATCATTGTCTATGATTCTATGATAATTTCTTTATCCAATGCATTCCAAAACCTTATCAAACATCATGCCAAATGCATTTCCTATCTCAATTCACACCTAATCATCAAACTTGAATGCTGAAGGATCAATTTCTTTGAAACACAAAAACACAATGCCAAAGGCTTCACGTAGCTCTAATTCTAAATGAAACATGTGATTCGATGCATTTAAGCTATGCCAAAATTTTATTTGTGAATGTGAGGTGCACTTCATAATGGTGAGTCACTAGTCATTGTGGCATATTGTCAATTGGTTACTTGCTTAATTGGTTGAAAACTTATCACTGTACAAAACACGACCATACAACAGGATCTAAAAGTTGACATACCCAAACAACCCAAAAAGGAAAATAATTGAACATAATGTAAAACTAGATATTGCTTGTGCCTAGTAAAGTTTCAACTTTGCACCTCTTTTCTCCATTGGAAAATTTAATAACAGGACATAATCACTGCTCGGTCTGCCAAAACAGCAAATTGTAAACAATAAAATTGTAAAAGAGTCAACATATTTAGTAAACAACTTAAATACTTGCAAAAAAAAAAGAGGTCAAATAAAATCAATGAGCAAGATGGAAGGCTAGAAAAAAAGTGTTTAAAGATTTTGAAAGAGCAAATGAAGCTATTTAGAAACAATAAACATAATGCAACCGAATTTTCAACCATTAAATATGTGCAAATTTTTTAACCCTGCCTCAAAACAAAACAAAACAAATGTCATTTTAAATAAGTGCAAACAAACTGCAAAAAAAGCTCTGATAAGATATATCCCAAGAACACAAGACACAAATGGAGCCGTTAAATTGCAAAGTAGGAGAAGGCAAGCTGAGCTAAGGAAATTGCCGAATAAGTAGGTACTTATTGGCAAAGTTCAAGATTAACGCAAAAGATCAAAACAGAAAATAGATATAAAACAACATGGACAAAAATTATTTGGCTCTGAAATGGATTCAACAAAACAATAGTTAAGCAGATCTTTTTACACGTCAAAACAAAGTGTGCTGAACATAATGTCTTAGTTACTTAAAGTGCAAAATAAGCCCAGTAACTGCATTTAGACAAGTATGTTGTTTTTCCTATGCCAATACTATATTCCAACATGCTGTGCTACAAGCAAATATCATATGTTAATAAAAGTTTGCCATGCACCTATACTATGTCAAAGTGTCTTTAATCGTGCAAGTTCACAAAGCCAACAATACAATAACACAAAATATGTCAATAATTTCAAAATTAATTTAAAAAAAATATATTGTGTAAACACAACCAAAAGCAACATTAAGCTAAACATAATAATATATAGTGTATACACAACCAAAAGTAATCCATGGGCTCAGCTAGATAAGCTCCTTATAGGAGTAAAATATCAAACCATAACTCACAATGATTACAGATAAAATGGATAGTACTACCTCTTTCTGCCTTCTTTGGCCCTCAAAACTGAAAGGCATCATTATGATTGCAACAGCCAACCCACCAGCTATTTTGACATTATTTAGAAGATCAATTGCTGCAGTATGATCATAATCATGCCCTACACTGGCCACCTGTGACAAAAAAAATTATTTCAGACTACCCCATACAGTGAAACTTGATTATATGGTAAACAATATAAGCACGGTAACCCTACTAAATTAAATATTATTCTGTAAGGTGCACTTCTACAATAAATTCTTTCAAGGATTGAAAAAGAACCGTTTCAAATCAAAAGAATATTGAGAATTCCTTAAATTAACATCAGCAAATCTTTAGAGTATTTAGCATGAAGGTTGCATCTGATCCTATATATATTGGATCAAAGTATATAAGTTGTTGAGAAAATCGTTGTATTTTTTCTCTCTTACTTTTTGATGAGAAATACAATCCTTTATATAGGAGATTTGCTGGAGATAAAAAAGGAAACTAACTCAAATCTTATTCCTAGAAAATAGGCTAACCGAATATCCCTCAATTTAAGGGATTTAACAACTTGATTTTTCCTATTCTATTTACATCATATTTACAACTCGACACTCCCCCTCAAGCTGAGGAATAGATGTCTTCCATTCCCAGCTTGACTATAAGCTCATGAAAACTTGCATTGTTCAACCCCTTAGTTAGGACATCAGCCAATTGGTATTCGGATGGTACGTAGGACATACACACCAGCCCCGCCTCCAGTTTTTCTTTGATGAAGTGTCTATCAATCTCAATATGTTTCGTCCTATCATGCTGTATAGGATTATGTGCAATGTTGATGGCAGACTTGTTATCACTGTAGAGCTTCATTGGACCATCTAGATTGACTCTCAAATCATCTAAGATAATCTTTAACCATAATAGTTCACACAATCCTTGGGCGATGGCTCTAAATTCTGATTCAGCAGATGACCTTGCCACAACGTTCTGCTTCTTGCTCCTCCATGTCACCAGATTACCTCCGAGAAAAGTACAATACCCAGTAGTTGATCTTCTATCCACCACAGAACCTGCATAGTCTGCATCAGTGTATGCCTCTAAGACCAGATCCTTACTCCTTTTGAATAATATTCCTTTTCCAGGACTCCCCTTCAAATAATGAAGGACTCTGTAGGCGGCCTGTAGGTGAGGTTCTCTCGGGTCATGCATGAATTGACTGATCACACTTACTGAGTAAGCTATATCTGGCCGAGTGTGAGCAAGGTATATGAGTCTACCAACCAATCTCTGGTACATCCATTTATCAACAACTGGTTCTTCTTTAGCCTCTCCCAACTTATGGTTGGGGTCAATTGGTGTAGAGACCGGTTTACACCCAATCTTTCCTGTTTCGGTCAGTAGGTCCGATACGTATTTTTGCTGAGATATGAAGATCCCTTGGGTAGAGTAAGCTACCTCTATACCAAGAAAGTACCTCAATCTACCCAGTTCCTTGATCTCAAATTCCTTTACTAGTTTCTTCTTCAACTCAACCTTTCCTTGCTCATCATTTCCGGTCACTATGATGTCATCTACATAGACTAAAAGCGCTGTGACTCTCCCTGCAGCCGAATGTTTAATGAAGAGAGTATGATCACCTTGGCTTTGTCTATATCCAAGTTCCTTCATCATTTTTGCAAATCTCCCGAACCATGCCCTAGGAGACTGTTTTAACCCATAAAGTGCTTTCCGTAACCGACACACTTGATTGCTTGTGTCTTTTTCAAATCCTGGAGGGATGTTCGTGTAAATTTCTTCGTCTAAGTCACCATGAAGAAATGCATTCTTAACATCATATTGTAGAAGCTGCCAATCAAAGTGAGCAGCTAAGGACAAGAGAATTCTTACTGTATTCATTTTTGCAACCGGTGCAAATGTCTCCTGGTAATCCACCCCATAAGTCTGAGTATACCCTTTAGCTACCAATCTTGCTTTATACCTTTCAAGTGATCCATCAGCCTTGTATTTAAGTGTGAAAATCCACTTACAATCAACAATATTTTTCCCATTGGGTCTATCAACAATCTCCCATGTCTTATTCTTCTCCAATGCTCTCATTTCTTCTGCTATAGCATCTCTCCATTCCCTTTTTGACAAAGCCTCAGAGACCGTGGTAGGAATGATAATAGTATTTAGGCTTACAATGAATTTTTTGTGGGTTGGTGATAGGCGGTTTAGAGAGACATAGTGGAATAAGGGATATAGTGGTCTTTTTGTGCATTCTCTAGTTCTCTTCCGAAGAGCAATGGGTAGGTCAAGGTTTGTGGGATTGGTAGGTATTTCAGCAGGTTGTGGTTGACGAGGGAAGTCAGATCTTACCGTGGTCTCAATTCCAGGGTCTGAGTTGGATTCTTGAACTTGTGTTGAGTCTGGAACGGCCTTTCTCCTAGAGTACACCTGAGAAAACCTTGGAAAATCATGAGGGACACTGGTTGGAATAGAGGATGACTCGACAACAGGATCAGGATTATTTGGAACAAGAGAGGTCTCGGCTAGGACAGGAGACTCGGATGTGGAGATTCGGGCTGGAAGATGCGGAAGGTCAAGTGTGTGAAAAGGCTCACAAGGACTATCTTCTATCGAATTTTCCCCCTGAAGAGAGGACTTGGAGAAGAAATATTTGTTTTCTGCAAAAGTAACATCAGCTGAAATGTAGAATTTTCTAGATGAAGGATTGTAGCACTTATATCCCTTTTGAGTGGATGAATAACCAAGGAATATGCATTTGATGGCTCGGGGTTCCAATTTGTCTCTATGGGGACTGTGATTATGCACAAAAGCAGTGCATCCAAATACCTTGGGTGTAAGGCCATTGGTTGTTCGGAAGTGAGGGTAAAAACTGTTAAGGAGCTCTATGGGACTTTTATTGTCTAGCACACGGGAAGGAAGTCTATTTATGAGGTATGTGGCAGTAAGGACAGCCTCCCCCCAATAGGATTTTGGAACGCTCCCTTGAAGAAGTAGGGCTCTTGTAGTATTGAGTAAATGTCCATTTTTCCTTTCGACAACCCCATTTTGTTGAGGTGTGTTAACACATGATGAGTCATGAATAATGCCTTGGGCTTGAAAATATGGAGATAGGAATTGGTTGAAGTAATCCCTAGCATTGTCTGTTCTGAAGCTTTTTATTTTTACCCCGAATTGGTTTTGAATCATTGAGTGAAAATTTTGTACAACAGTGCTCACTTCAGATTTGTGTTTAAGGAGAAAAAGCCAAGTAACCCGAGTGCAATCATCAATTAAGGAGACGAACCACCTAGCCCCAGAAATATTTGGTAAAGTAGAGGGACCCCATATGTCACTATGAATCAAATGAAAAGGATGAGAACTTCTTTTATTGCTAATAGGAAAAGATACACGAGTGTGTTTTGCCAATTCACATGTATCACAATGGAATTCAAAAATCTCTAATCCTTGAAATAAATGAGGAAACATAAGTTTCAAAGACTTGAAAGATGGATGACCTAGACATAGGTGATACAGCCAAATGGCATCTTTATTTGAGGAACTAAAGAAAGACAAAGACAAATCATTCCTAGCAATCAGAGATGGCTCAAGGTAGTAAAGGCCGCTCCTTTCCTTAGCAATTCCAATCTTCCTCCCCGAGACCTGGTCCTGAAAAACACAATAAGAAGGGAAAAAAATGGCATAACATTTAAGATCATGTGTTAGTTTTTTAATGGAAACAAGGCTGGCCGATAACTTTGGGACATGTAGAACATCCTTAAGGATAAGTACAGGGGAGAGATGTATATCTCCAAAGCCGGCCACTGTCACTAGGGATCCATTGGCCACTACCATTTTTCTATTGCTCGGGCAAGGGGTATATGTGTGAAAAAGCTTAGAGGTAGGAGTCATATGATCTGTGGCACCTGAATCTATTATCCATGAGTTGGCATAAGGAGTTTCCGAGGCATTCATACAAACAGGGAAGGAAGGTTTACCTGACAAGGCTAGAGAACAGGTACCGGAAGGCTTCTCAAGGGACCCCAACAGATTTTTTAACCTCTCAATGTCCTCACTGCTGAATTCTCCTACGGCCACTGCTATTTTTTCTTCATTTTTTGGTTGCTCCACCATGTGTGCTTGTGGCCTCGGCGGATCTGTCATGTATGTTTGAGGCCGTGACTGCCCTCCTCTGGTTCCCCACTCATGGCTGGGTGGCTTTCCATTCAGTTTCCAGCACTTATCCCTTATGTGTCTCGGTTTTTTGCAATAAGTACACCAAAGATTGTCCTTGTTCTCCTTCCATTGACCTTCTCTACTCTGATATTGCACTGGAACGTCACTCCTTCCTTTTTCCCGATGGTTTGCTTTTGCTACTAGGGCTGAGCCGTCCAAGGTTTGTGGTTGAAGCATGACACCCCTCCTGCTTTCCTCTGCACGGACTAGTGAGATTGTTTCTTCCAATGGTGGTGTCTCTTCCTTGCCAAGGATTTGAATCCTTACCTGATCAAATTCAGGATTTAATCCAGCTAAAAAATCATAGACTCGGTCCTTTTCAATGAATTTCTTCAATATGGCAGCATCCTCTGGACTTTTCATCTCAAACACTCGGTAATGATCAAGTTCCTGCCACAGATTTTGCAGTAAGCTTGCATACTCTGTGACAGATTTGTCTCCTTGCTTAGTGACTGCTGTTTTGACTTTTATTTCATATACTTGCGCTGCATCATTGGCTTTTGAATATGTGCGGCGAGTATAATCCCAAATCTCCCTTGCTGTACCAAAAAACATACATGCATCACTGATCATGGGGTCCATAGAATCCCATAGCCAGGACATGATCATTGAATCCTCCTCATCCCATGCTTCAAACTTTGGATCATTCTCAGCTGGACCTGTTCCAAGAAGATGGCTAAGTCTCCCCTTGCCTTTGAGATAGGTACGAATGAATTGAGACCATTTGAGGTAGTTCTTTCCATTGAGCCGATTTGAGGCCCGAACATTCTGCAATTCTCCAGTTTTCTGAGCAGAGTTCATTTCTTCAGGCTGGTTGGTAGACACGGGAACTTTTGAGGCTGACATCTTTGAGGGCTGGAATATACAGCAATGAAGGCTGTTTGAAGAGAGAAAAAATGCTCTGTTTTGATCTCAGGAAACAGGGTAAAACATAGCACAAAAGAAGAAAGGAAAAAGCAGGGCTGAGAAGAATGGCTATGCTGTAGTGGTGGCCGCTTGAGGAAGAAGGGGAAGAAGAGACCCCAAAAAGAAACCTATCTCTGATACCATGTTGAGAAAATCGTTGTATTTTTTCTCTCTTACTTTTTGATGAGAAATACAATCCTTTATATAGGAGATTTGCTGGAGATAAAAAAGGAAACTAACTCAAATCCTATTCCTAGAAAATAGGCTAACCGAATATCCCTCAATTTAAGGGATTTAACAACTTGATTTTTCCTATTCTATTTACATCATATTTACAACTCGACATAAGTTTATCAATTGAATTCCTGCCTCCCAGGAAAGATCCAATCATCATCCCAACTATGCATTCTAATGTATAATATTGTTAACCAATTTCCCACCTCAACAATAACTTAAGAAGGGTCAGTTGTGTACAAATAGTTGTTTAAATAGCTATTCCGATAGAATGGGTTTTGGCCCAATCTCATATACATCTCTCTATAATGGTCAGAAAACCAAGTAATTATAATTATATAAGCGTACAAGTTTCTTATCATGTATCAAAACATTCATAAGAGCCCCTTCTAGGTGCTTTGTATGCTTTCATCATTTGCCCTCTCCTTCTATGTTATAGCTCTTATGCTAGGGTATAAAAGTGTAAAAAATAGATTCTTCTCTCATTTTTCATCATTTAGTTTTCTCATTTGACTAGTCCTTACTCATCAATCTTTAATTCAACACCCCCCCACCTTAGCATATATACTCGATAACAATGGTTATTCTAATATTCTTAGGTTCAGTAAAGGCTACAAGGGAGAAAAAGATACGAAACTTTACCCAACTAGGGATGGATGTAAACTCATGAGCTACCGAGAGTAGGGATAATCGTCCAGGTCTTTTTGTGAAAAAAAAAAAGCCACGACACCACAGCTTCAGGTTGGTTCCTCTGTCGTCACCAGCCTTTCCATTAAGCAAACAAATTATGACAATATATAGATGGTTTCTTACCTTGTCATTCTTCTATCTTTAATAAATTCACTCAACCCAATCCTTTTTAGGAGAACTAGATTTTTCTAGATCAATTGCTCATGCAATGGTCATTGATTGCCTTACTTTTGCTCAGATTATAGTACTTCCATTATCTCATGGGATATGGTCTTCAATTGTGATGGTTCTACTCTTGCTCAGGTTGTAGTTCTTTCAAAATCTCATGCGACATGGTTTTCATTTAACCAAACCTCGACAATTCAAAGTAAAACAAGATGTTTAAGCATTATGAAGTCAATTGTTGTCTCTCCCTAAAGGCTCTAAATTTGAAGGTTAATATCTTAAATCTACAAAAACTACTTCTCATCAATTACAAACTATTGCTAGAATGGTTTTATTTGATGATTAAATGCATTGTGTTTTGTGATCAAAGCTCAAAATATGAGTCCTCCACTACAATTAAAACATGTAACGTCTCTATTTTAACAATTAAAGAACATCATATTATGATCATATCCCAACAAGCTTATGTTAATCTTTAGTTTCAATCATCTGCAATGCTAGCAACAATTAATTTGACTCAAAACCTTAACCAATCACCAAATCCAAAAACCAATAACAATACAGGTTTCATCACTTGATCCTTTATTACTCGTGGTGATTTTTAGTACATCATGGACACCTTTGAAGACATGAGAATCATAACTCACTATTTTCTTCTCATGATGCTAACAATCCCATTTGATGTTAAGCCTATAATCATAATAGGCTCTTTACTCTTGATAATTACTTCCACTATAATCATACTTATGAGTTCCTACAACCAACAATCCTAGACCACAAATTCATCATGTCTCTCCTTAGGTATTGTCTAGGCATCCAAATTCTAGTGCCACTCATCAAAAATCTTATGCACTATTTTCAAAAGTGTCTATCAATTTAGATACATCCTCTTCTCATGAACATTTAGGTGATGGTTCAGGCATGCCCATCCTTCAACATGGTTCTACATTAATTTCATTTATTGATAGGCCTCTTTACCTAAAGAATGTTATCCATGATCCCAAATTCTCCAAAAATCTTATTTCTATTTCTAAATTTGCTTCAAGCAATTCTTATTTCATTAAATTTCATGCATCTCATTTTCTTATGAAAGACATTCAAACATGGACAATTGTACTATGCACACTAGCTCACGATGGTCTTTATAGTCTTCTATCCTTCTCAATAAAACATGTCTTCATTATTTCAACAATACCTTCTACATTAGACTAATGGAATCAATATTTAGACGATATAACAATGGATGTTGCAAACAAAGCATTGATTCAAACATCTTTATATTACCTTTTGTCAACTATAGCTATCTGTTATGCTTGCCAACTCAACAAGCATCACCGCTTTCCTTTCTAGCTATCAACTTCTACTTCTAATTCTTTATTCCAATTAATTTATACTAACATATGACAACCAACACCAACTACTTTCTTCTTTAATTTTTCTTATATATTTATTTCATAGATGATTACTCTAAATACATATGATTACTTCCTTTAGTTTGTCGTTTTGAAGTCTTACAAACTATTAATTCATTTAGAAATTATGTTGCAAATACATTTCGAACAAAGATTAAAGACCTTTAATCTCACAATGCAGTGGAATTCTTTTTTAGAACATCTAGACCTAAGCTAACTTTAAATGGTACTTCACATTGCTCATAATGTTATCAAAATCCATAGCAAAATAACTCAACTGAGTGCAAACAATATCATATTGTTCAAATGGGTTTGTAAATATTAGCTCACTTCAATGTGCCAATTAAACTTTTTAATTTTACCGTGAAAATGTTGTTTTCATTACTAATAAATTACCACCACATTCTCTTAAATAATTGTAATCACTACAAATGCTAAATGGTAACACTACAAAACTATAAATTTATATGCTCTTTTGGCTGCAGATGCTTTTCATTCATATAATTCTAACAAAGTTCAATTTCATTCTCAACCAGGCTTTTTTCTTGGATACCTAACGTATTATTTTGATTATTGATGCGACACTTTTAGAATAAAAAATATCTACATTTATAGAGAAATTGTTTTATAGAGATACTATATTTAATGAAACCCTTTTTCTTCTTATTGCTTTCTCCCTCCACTTTTATCATTAAATCCAATCACAATTCTCCAATCATCCTCTATTTTTCAATCCTCATTACTTACACCCTCCACCAATATTCCACCAACTACCCCATTTCATCCTCTAAAAATTCTGTTCCATCCTACTCATTCTATGACCACATGGTTTAAGAATGGCATCATATCTTGACTCAATTTTTTTATGATTGTAAAATATCCAATGAAATATCAATTTGTTTCGAGCATTTGTCAAGGAATACAACGCTTTAATTGCAAGTGGAACCCATAAAATTGTCCCTCCAAACAAATCAGCTCATACTATTGGATGCAAATTGATCTATCACATTAAATATAAATCTTATGGCCCCACTGAACTGTTTCAAAGATTGATTGACAGCCAAGGGATTCACATTACAATATGGCATTGACTATAATGAGAAATTTAGTCCAAACACCAAACCAAGTACTATTCAAACAATTCTTTCTTTGATTATTACACGGATATAAATGGAGCATCTAACAATTTGACACTAAGATTGCATTTCTGCACAGTTATTTAGATACTAACAAATATATATAACAACTACAATACTTTATTGACCAAGGTTTACCTCACTATGTCCACAATCTTCCAAATCCTTACAAAACTTAAAACGAGCCCCCTTGGACTTGGTTCATGCACCTTGGTACTCTCTTCTCCAAATTAAGATTTCAAGCATCTAAGATTGGTGTATCTCTCTCTATTCATTCAAAAAACAACAAACTATTCTATATCTTATTTATACGATGAAATTATAATTACCAGTTCATCAACCACACCCTTTTCAAATTTCTTGCAATTTTTACCCCAAAATTTTCAACGAAGAACTTTAAACCCTTAAAAACTAATTTTATAAAATTGAAGTTCATTTGCAAACCAATAGCATTCTACTTAAGATAACTGCATGCCACAATTCTTGAAATGCTAGAATAGACAGACGCCCAACCAATACATTCTCCCATAGCAACAACTTCTCCTATTCCATCTTTTGGATTTCCTTTATCTTCCTCCGTTGAACAAAGGAGTATTGTGGGCGCTTTACAATAGCTCAAATCAATTCATTCATGTACCTCTTTCTTGGTTAACTTCTTTTGTCAATATATGAATACTTCAATAGATTAGTATTGGACGATCATCAAGTGATTGCATAGATATTCCAAAAGCACTATCTCATATAGTGTGCAAATTACAAAATCATCTTTGTTATCAATGCATACTCAGATGCTGAATGCGTGAGTCCTCCAATCATCGTTCTATTGGTACATCTGTTATATATCTAGGCTCCAATCTCATTTCTTAATGCCCTCCAAACATAAAAAGGCAGATTTTTGTTCAAGCATCAAAGCTGAATATACGAGCCTAGCTAATACTACCATCAAGACCAACACTATTGCAAATACTTTTAGTGAAATTGGCTATCCCCCTGGCCCTATCATCCCTTTTTGATATCAACCATTCATCTTGCAACAAACATAGTGTCTAATGCTCAAATTATACAGATGTTAGAGAACATGTTACTCTATGGCAGCTACAAATTTGCTCCAAAGATCAAATAGCTAATATCTTCAAGGAGACTTTACTGTTACAAAGATTTCACTATCCATGCTCCAAGCTTTCTCTTTGACTCCCTACATTCAGTTTGTATTGAAATGTTAACCAATGTCCATCACATCAATAATTTAATGAGATCCAGTAGTGTGCATATAGCTGTTCCTGTAGCTATTCCAACTCTAATGGAATAGATGTTACTCTAATCTCGTGTGTATATCCCTATGTAATTATCAGAAAGCTAAGTGACAATATAAGTGTTAAGGTTTATTCTCGCATGCATTCAAATATGTTCCAGCACATATTCAACCAGACTGCACTACAAAATGGTAGTCCCTGTGGCATCAAGGCCAATCATAGTACAAAGATAAAGTTTACTGCATATTACTGCAGAAACATATGACACGCCAGGATGTGCATTACATTTTGCAATAATTCAAGAATTGCTTCACAGTATGTTAATTAATTGGTAGCAGAGTATGCAGCCTATTTATAGATGGGAGTCATTTTCTTTCTCGTAAGTAGTTTTTTAATGAAATGCAATTGGATAGAAATCCTGTTCTGCTTGAATGTGAACACATGTTTCCTGTATCAATTATTAAATTGAAGTCCAATGTAATATCAATATTTGATTTTATCTCTTTTACTTTTCATTTTTTTTATCCTATTGCCATAAATTGATAACTATTATAAGATTGGCTTGTAATATTAGAAAACAATAGCTCTGGCAAATGGTCTACAAATCTACCTGGATCAGAATCTTGATCTTTAAGTCATGCTTCAAGAACAACACAACCCATCTATTTACTTATAGTAATTCTAACTGTACTGATGCCTTAAGATCTTTTCATTGATACTCTCACGTATTATTGGCATAACCGGATTAAGTAGCCAATATCTAGTTTGCATGATTAATTCATTTCAGGAAACATGCATCTCTCTTCATAATTTTTTCTTTAGGTACTAGCACTGCAATAAGATATCAACAGTAACATATATTATGTAACTAAGCTTGATGTGCAGGATATATTGAAACTGTAAAATAAACAATAGTCAAACCACCTTAAAAATGAAATGACCATAGGCCACAAAAATTTACTTCTTTGACCAGATAGCATTGACAGACTCGTTGCCAATTATCCTTACGTGCAACTCAATATTAGTCAGAAAATTCAAGATTGGAAATCTACTTTGGATGTATCACTCAGCAATAGGTTGGATAACACAACAAAAACATGATACATTCCAAGCAGTTTGAAACTAACATGCTTTGGAAAATGTAAATCTATAAAAGCAATTTGCTAGCTTAGCATAACATAAATCAGCAATACCACGCATTGAGCTGGAGCAAACAAAATTACTATAATGAGATATAAAGAAAAAAAAAAGACAGCCTTCATCACAAATGGAAACAAAACATAAGGAAAAAAGATGATTTCACGAACAAGAATGGCAACCAATTTCCTTGAATGAACTGATAGTGGTAATTCAATATCTCTGATAAAAGCATCTGAAACAAACACAAGATATCATTAGTTAGAAGTATATAAATTACCAGAAAACAAAAATAATAAAAAAGGGAAATAACCACAATTTATGCATGAATCATATATACAGGGGACAGCAAAGTGGAGCAGATCTTTAAAGTCATATAGTAATTATTTATTCAATTATTTTCCAAGTGATCAGAGGCAAAAACTCTCACGAGGGCTACTTTGCATTAACTTTTGTATCCCTAAAGGTGTCAAATCCTCAGTGTTTAGTGGGGAGAATCAATGAAAAATTTGAGCTCTTAGTAGCTCCATTACACAAGCTTCCAACGTACATCAAAAGAAAAAATATTGATATAATAGAAGGGCTTCAAAAGATGAACTTTTTTAATAGCCATTAGAAACTCCACAAGTTGCAAAATACCAAGTTTTCAGCTTTATATAATGGGTATAGAATAAAAAAACAAACTACCTCACTAAGTAATCACATAAAATAAAGGCAAAGTAGTAAAACCATAGACAAAGCGTTACAACAACAATGGTTGCACTAAAGCACCCTCTAGATTAGTTTGTCAACCCTCATTAACATTGAATAATGATCTATTTTTTATGTCCTGAAGGATATAGTTTTTCAACCCTCATCAAACTCTCTTTGGAAAAAATAAGTCAAGCTCAGCAACTTGAAGAAATTATAAAAATTTCATTATCTACAATCAGTGGAGAATAATATATTTGATTGCCAAATAAGAAGAGGATTAAGCATTCACACTGATTGTTCCTAATAGAAGGCTCATCTGTTCAAGTGGTAGCCGAAATGATCCCTAATGAGGATATACCATGTTTGCAGTGGAAGTGAGATCAAATCCGTCAAATTATAACAAGTTAGAATAACACATTATGGATACAAAATAAAAAATGGAATTTATATTTTGTATATCAAATAGAAATTTCAAAGGTAATCCAAACTCAATAGGATCTCAATTACATAAAAACAAGCAACAATGGACATAGTAGGTTCAAATGCAGGATTAACTAGAGGTTGAACTTCTACAATAACAATATTGTAGAAAAATTCATGATTCATTCATAACTATCATTAAATCCCAAATTGTCAATGACATATATAAGTTTATACCATGGATCCCAACATCTTTGGTTGTTTTTATCAAGCAATAGAATAATCTAGAGATTGTGCATGGCCTTCCAAAGGATCAGTCTTAGTTTTAGAAAAAAGGTAGAAAATAGAAGTTTTAACAAGAATTGATGCACTAATGGAAGGCTATGATCCTGAAGATTTTCATATTAACATATATAATTTTCAAGAGCGAATTTTCTTAACAAAAATTAATAGCTATCATGCATGATATACAAGAGTGAATTTTATTAACAAAAATTAAAAATCATCATAATTATTAACCACACAAAGTAGTAGTGCATCTTGAAAAAAGAAATGATTGTGATTTGAACTTTTTCTTTCCATGAACCACTTAGCTAAGACTTTCTCCTTTACTTTACATCTAATATTTAGTTGTATACTTTAAATAGATATCTAATATATAGACAGATAATAGCCATGATTCACTTTATTTAAATTAATTTTTATGAGTACACGTATTAATGAATAGTTGAATATACAAATATCATGAACACAACGTGCATTAACTAGGCCAAGAAATCAGCAAGTACCCCTAATGTGCCAACGTGCATTCAAATCACACTCTCAGCTCCTTAAATTTGTTCCAATATTGGTTGGAAAAATCTATTGAACGGGCTAATGGCAATGTGATCCAATTAGAAGATAAAAGTTTGATTGGCTTTATAACTTAGAAGATGGAAGTAACTTCAACTTTTAAAAATGGCAGCCATTTTATAAGCATCTTTACCTTTATGTTTCAACTTTTAGGTCATAAAAACATAGTTATAAGTGAGGAGCTCAAAATGAAGAGAAAAGTCTTTGCACATGTAATGTGATTTCGATATAATTGTCACTTATGCTTAAATCGTTCCTGATAAAAAGCAAGATGTACTTACAGCCTTAAAAATTTAGTGTGATCGGGATGTAAGGGAGAACCTTTACTATGGCACCTTTCCAGTAATTGAACCTTTGTAGGATCTCTTGAATAGATAGTCCTAGAATAAATATTGTGTCACCAAAATGAAATGCAGAGCACCAAAACTCCAAACGCAAAAAGAAATACGAACTGCGGATACAATCAGTATAAATACAGCAGATGAATGGATAAACAAGTAAATTACCTCCATGTGAAAACTAACATATATATATATATTTTTCCAGCAGCTTAAATAAGAGAACAAATTGAAAAATACAGAAAAAAGAAATCCCGTATACTTACAAAAAAGAATCGACGTACCAGAATCTGTAGCGAGAAGTAGAAGCAGCTGGTGAAGCTAAGCAGAAATCAATGAAAGAGTCCCTCCTGCTTCCAATCCCTATCACGTCCACAGGTGCGTCGACGCGTTGAGAATCGAGAGTACAGACAGCACGCAGTGAAGGAATTCGGCTTCGCAGATGACCACACCATAAGCCGCCGCGTCCGGCAGGAAGGCTTAGAAGACTGCGTTCTTGAGCACATGATGAAGGTAAGACAACGGCGAGCGAGCTCCTTGCTGTATCCACCTGCATCGATGGTGGTGGGAGAGACGAGATCAAGCGGACCTCGACTGCTCAGGATAGCCTCTACTCGTGAAGCATTTTTTTACGCCTCTTGAACTAAGCCTATAAATGCTTGGGATTGGGTACGATTGTTATGGGCAAGGTTTAAAAATTTTAAAAAATATATAATTAAAATTGAACTATTTAATTATATATGTCAACCACTTGTTAAGAAAGAAGGACATGTCTTCTTCGATTAGAGGTCAACTAGTGTTCAACATATATTAGAATTGTCTAAACTATAAACTATAAAAAGGATGAATAGAGCTTTATAAGCTTAAATAACTAAGTTATAAGTCTTAAGATGTTCTAAAAATTATTAAAAATATTAAATAAATTTAAAAAATTATGAAATTGAAGCATATCACATAATCAATAAAGTTATATAAAAAGATTTAGACATGAAAAATAGAATCCATGGTCACAAAATTTAAGCAAAATGATTTTAAAATAATAATAAAATAATAATAAAATAATAATTATAATAATTTTTTATTTATAGATTACTTAAAATACTAAAAACACATAAAATATAAAAATTAGCCAATAGGTAGAACTTATCAAAGAAAATAAAATGAAATTAATAGACAAATTTTTTAGAATTATTTTGATAGAAAAATTTTTAAAAATTTTTTAATACCTAATTTTTAATTAAATTTTTAATTTATTTTATAAAATTTATTTCCCTACCAGACAAAATAAAAATGATTCAAAGTAATAAAAAATGCTAAGAAGAGGACGATGTAACTATTAGCAGTAGAAAAAGAAAGATTGAAGAACTGAAGAGAGTCTAGTGAGAAGTTGAAAGATGTAGGGGAAGCATGATCAAGGGTTTCAAAATGGGAGAGTTTCAATTAGGGTTTTTGGAAAAATCAAAGAAAAATAACTGTGTAACCAATCCAAGATAAGTTAATGGAGAAAAAAGAAGGAATAAAGAAAATAATAACAAAATTTAAAGAAATTCCTAAGTAATAGTAGTTAGACAAAAGATTATAAGAAGAGCATGAGTTTGTGAAGGGTAATTGTTCAATTAAGAAATTTTCTAATGCGAGAACACTATAATCAATAAATTGGTACTTGAAAGCTTAGTAACCTCAATTAGTAATTAAGATTTACTTATGAAAAATTAAGGGATGATAGATAAGATGTATTGCTTGTTATGTACTAAAATTAATTTTTATTTCTTATATTGTATAAGTAGAAAATAATGAAATGTTTGAGACACATTTTGTTTTACAATATATTGTATGTTAATAAAGCACCTAATGGTTGATAAAGAAAAGAGGCTTTTTGTAATATAATTAAATTGATTGTTATAAGTGAATTGGAGAAGAAAATATAGAAAGAGAAAAAAATCATAGTTTAATGAAAAGAAACATGATTATGATTTTAAAAATTAAGATGATGGATATCAATAAGGCATATATGGTTCTAAAGCTTAATCCGTAGGTGAAGCCTAAGGAATTATTAATAACGTGTATCTTGTTTTGTAGCACAATCTAAGGTTAGAGCTCAAAAAGTTTACAAAATGCATCAAGCCCATGTTCTTGAATTAAAATATAATGAGAAAATTAGAAAATTAATAAAAGGACAAGTAAATAAAATATTAAAGAAATTTAATTTATTTCTTCTAACAAGAAAAGGGGATGAAATTTTAAAGAAATATATATTTTACTTTTATATTTCTTGTCCATTATTTATAAGTTATGTATAATATGTGACATAACCCAAAAGTTTTACTACTTTACATATGTATTATATCATTTTTACCCATTAATTCAATGTCAATTAACTCATTCTACTTTATGGCCTAATATTTTTAAATAACAAAGAGTGAGACTCCATAAGAGCTTTGAGAGAGACATGCATTACATTATTATATCATAAATGCTTAGTTTGTCATTATTATATAATAAAAGATGTAGAGTTTTCTAATCTTATAATATGATAATAGATATATATTAGTATTTTATATTCATTGTGATAGTTTGTTAACTTTTGAGATGGCATATAAATATTTTTTATGTTATTTCATTTGGTTTTCAAAAATTAAACATTTATAAATACAATTTTGATCATTAATGGTTTTATATAAGGTTAAAAGTTAAAAAAAGGTTTTAAAAAAAGAAGAAGCAACATAGCAACACACGAAAGGATAGGTAATGCCATATTTAACCAAACCCAATTTGCTTATAGAAAGTGTGAAAAAAAGGGGGTAAAGGATATCCATCACTCTATTTAGAGTATATTATATTGTCTTATTATTTGTAAGGGCCTAATTTCTTGAATCGTTAATTTAACACCTAATGAGGACAATAAGTGAATGTTGGATGATATTCTAAAGGTAAGAAATCATTGATCAAATAATGAATATTGTGTAAGACATCTTGGGTACTATAATGAATTATTGCATAAATTTTACTAAGGGAAAAATTTTGTTTATATATAAGATATCATAGTCTTAAAATTTTTAGTTATCGAAACAAATTTACATAAGATCTCATAAAAACTCCATGATTAAACATATGAGTTTGGAGTACTTTTTGGATAGGTGTCCATACGAGAAGGGTCTCTATGAAAGTTAAAGCTTGCTTATATTGGAATGGGTGATTCAAAACGATGATATCTCGACATAGTGAGATTGGGATATCACAATTTAGTATCAAAACCAACCCTCTATTAATTGAAGATAAACTAAGTATAAGTCAGTGGCCTATAATGTTAAATATATTATCAAAAAAATTTTAAGATTGGTAACTATGTATAAAGATCTATCATGTAAAGAGTAAAACCTACTTAAGTTAAGAAAAAGAAATCTAATGAGATAATATCTTAATACAATGAGTCCAGGAAGTCACAAATAAGGTTATCTTTTATAATAAAAAGGATATATCATCGAATAATGAGATTTTATACAAATAAAAAAGAAAAACAAGTGTAAAAAAAATCTAATGACATGATTTATTGTCGTTGTCAATGTTTGAGCTAAGGAAAAAATGCTCCCTATTATATATAGGTTCATTGTTTTATGTATATGTTTAGTTGGTAAGGAGACAATATCTTTGTTGTTATAATCATTTAAGGCTTAAAGGGTCAAGCATTATATTAATTAGACCCATGTCTAATCTACTTTATTCCAAAACAAGATGATACTCATCTGTGTAAAGATTTGAGCATTCGCCTAAGTCTACATTATTTCCTCATACATATTTATAAGATCATTTTTATTTCCTAAGTCTTCATGCCATGTCAAACCAATGCATTAGAACATTGCATTGTCAATTGCTCCTTAGGTAACAAAGTCAAGTTTATCAAGCCCATAATCGATACCAGTAAATATATAATGACAAGGCTATAAGTAGATATAAGTGAATGTTAACTAGCTAATTAATCAGCTCAACAATTCATCCTAAAGTGCTTAGTAAATAACATATAGGAGAACAAATGTTATCTTTAAGGGTGAATCCAAATGAACTAACAACATCTCATATCTTTGTCATTGCCTATATAAGTTGATGCTAATGAAATCAATATGTTTGGAGCATGTCATTTCTTATTTTGGTTTTCTAAATATTTCATGAGTATTTAAACAACATTTGTAAGAACTTTTGTATTAACATGATATCTTCTTTTTTATGTTTTTTTTAATTTTTGCATATTAAATTTTTATTTGTGATTATTAAAGAACAAATAAGATGAGATTAAATTATAAATGAGTTTTTTACGATAAAGTTTGATATTTATTTTGGACAAGCACAGGTAGCAATAAGAAAAATCTTCTATAAAAGACAATGGAAATTCCATAGCCCTAGTGAGTTTGAAAACAAAAATTGAGACGAGTTTAATGTAATTTCATTGCAATCAAATAGCATTTAGATACTAACCAATCAATTGAGGTAAATGGGTAAATAATTAAATACTATGATTACATTTTAAGAACAATTTGTGCCCAATATTGCAACGAAAACCAAAGTAATTCATATTTTAAACATATCAATGTTGTTGGATTTCATGAAGGACAAAAGTGTGGAGGTAATAAACAAGTTGCTCATAAGAACATCCTTGAATCTAATCAATTAATAAATTGGAAAGCCTTTATTGAGACCAATTTAATGGCCAAAGTCCAAAAGTGAGAATGTTGAATTTAAAAAAGTTATTCATGTACTAGAAAATAGAAGTTGTTCTATTCAAAACGTTTTTTAATACATTAGAAAAGACCTTATTGAGATAAATCCAAATAATAAAAATGCATTACAATTAGATTTTGATTGGGAAGAAAAAAAAGAGATTAAAAAAATTATGTAATTTATTAGTAGATTGAAAAAAATTGTTTGAATTTAAAGAGGTTTAGATGTATTTAAAAGTGTAGCAAGAGTATAATATCTTGAAAATTCTATTTTGTATAAGATGTGTAATAAAAAATTATGTGTAGTTTATATAATAAAATTAGTATTTTGATAATTTAATATATCAAAATAAAATAGAAATATTTTTGTTATGTCTTGTAAAATATGCCAACATACAAAAATAATTTACAATTTAAAATTAAGTATATGATTAGATAAAGTTTTATATAAGAAATTTAAAAATGATTGTTTTATAAATTTTGAAATTCTATTTAATTAGGTATGAAGTTTTAGAGTTACAAGTCTAAAAAAATTGATTCTATTATAACAAACTTTGGATGTAATTAAAGAATAGTATTTTGGGAATTTGTTTGGTTTAGTATCTTAAGCTACTTATAGTTAAAAAGAGAAAAAGTGAAGTCATTAGGTTTCTTGCATAAGAAGAAAAAAGGAGTTAGGAATTGTTACTTGGAGGCTAAAGAGAATTTAGTTGATTGTTATAAGAGTTTTAAGCAAGAGAAAAGGAGTTTTTAACAATATAAATATTTGAGCTGAGGAGAGTATTAGTATCAAGGAGTTGTTATAGTTTTTTCTACAAGAGGTATTATAACTAAAAATAACAAAATAAAAATAAAGGAAAGCAGGGAAAGAGAACTAGTTCTTATAGTTAGAAAGATCTAAAAAGAAATCTCATAGATTTAGGTATTATAATAAAGAACAAAAGAGTAGGAAGGTGATTTTTATAAAATATTTTATTAAGCTTCACCCAATCTTACAAGAAGATTCATATTTGCATGTTTTGGTAGCAGAGTTAGTTAGAAGAACTTTGTTGGAAACTTTAAGTTTGGTTTGTTGTTAAATTAGTGAGATATTGTTTAAGTTGACAAGTTTGATGATAATTAACCATTATGGGGTTCTAGGGTTTGATCTATTTGAAGTTAGGAATTAATTTGAAAAAGAAATAAAGATATTCATTGTTCTCTTAGCCATCCAATGCATAATGTATGACATGTTAAGTCATTAAGTAGTGTATCTTAGTGGATGATATATTAATTTTTAGGAGTATTTTACAGTAGCTCACAAATAGTCTGTTGAGTTAACGGGCAATCCAATATGTTGACATAAGATATGCTTGAGCTACGAAGGAGATAATTGCATTATGATTACTTTATGATAAATATGTTCTTTGAGCATGCATATGTAGTAAAGGTTGTTACATAGGCTAAATTAGTAATATTGAAGAATATTATAATTTTATTTTAACTACAAGTATCTATTATATGAAATTTTCTTTTAAGAAAGAATTATAATTTTTGTAAGTAACTTCTTATTTGTATTTTAAAAAATGTGATTTTGGTCTTAATTTTAAAAATTTATTTTCAAAATAATAATGGATTTTAATGTTCCCAAAAAAGTGGGTTAGGTGACACCTAGGAATAAAGGTAGGGAGAAAACATCAACTAATGTTCTAAGAGACGAAACATAAGTCAAGGAGTAGCTCCTTGCAGCTTTTAGAAGGAGCATATAAGGATGAATTGTCCCAAATCAATTACTAAAAGAGTAATTCAGGTGTTTCAATGATATGTCATGATCTTAAGATGTTGAAAACCTTTTTGAGTAGAATAAAACTATTTGAGTTAGAATATGGTGACCTAATGGGGCTATACCTCATCATAATGAGATCGAGATTCCATATTTGGTATTAGAGTGAACCTTCTAATAGTCATGCAATTCAAGGATGAACCAAGAAGAAGATAATGGACCCATGACACTCAAGACTAAAGAAGGTAGGAAATAAATGCTAGGTGATATCTCGAGAAAGAAATTGCAAGCAAGTTGTGGCTCTTAAAAGGATTTTAAGTGGAGTATAAGAATAAATTATCTCTTATTAGCTAATAAGTGAATAATTATAGTATTTAAGTGAGATGTCATAGTCTTAAAATGTTAATAACCCTTTTGAGAGGACAAAACCTGCTTGGGCTAGGAAGGGGTGACTCGATGTGACAAAACCCCAACTTTTCAGATCAAAATATTGCACTTAACTCCATTATATTAATATATTATTCTCTTGAGTCACTTCATCCTAACCCAAATAGGTTTTGTTTTCAAATATACTCAATATCTTAAGATTATGATATCTTATATAAATACCAAACTCACTAACTCTATAACTAACATAAAATAATTCATCATTATGCCTCTTTACTTAGAAATCTATCATAAGTTACTCATTGTTCAGTGATTCCTCTCTTGAGACATCATTTGACATTTACTCTTTATTCTCTATAATCTTAAGGTTACAAAGCTCATTATACTTAGTTTAGTTCATCATTAAACGACATCAAACTAGTAAATTGTCAACTTTTATATCAAATACATATCTTAGCCTCATTTTGTTGAGATATTGTTTCTTTAAGTCGTCTCATCTTAACCTAATTGGGTTATACCCACAAAAGATACCTCGACATTTGGAGAAAATGATATCTTATATAAATACTAGAATTACATCCTCAGTAGTCAATGTAGAAAAATTTATCCTAGTATCCTTCTACTCAAAAAACATACTAAGTTTGCTCTATGTTTAGTGATTTTCTTCTTGAGATATCACCTAATATATACTCCCTATCCTCTTTGGTCCTCAATGTTACAAAGTTCACTAGTTATTATTTTGTTTGTCCTAGAACCATATTAAAGTAATAAAAGGTCAGTTCTAATACCACTTATATGGTGACCTTATCATACTTTTCTTAGGTTATGCACCACATTTTCCCTTTCTTTTCACTTTTTCTTCTTTGTCATGCACAAAGTTTGAAAACCTTTTTTAAGAAAGTGAAAGCAATATAAAACTTTCTTCAATTAAAAATAATAATGGAAGTAATCTTTAAAAAAACTCACATTATTTCAAAGCATCAATTTTAAATTGTAGTAGAAAATACTTAAACTAAACAAACTCATAAATGAGTTCCAATAAACTTTAAATTTTGATGAATTTAATTTATTTTTCCAAAACTTGTAAGTTCCTACAAATTTCAAATCCTTTATTTTAATTTATAAAAAAATAATGTATTCACCAATTTGATGTCATAGATTTTTAATTTTTTTTACTAGATTTTTCTACTTCCCTTCTTTGAGGTGTTTTACTTACTTTTAGTGATGTATATTTTTTTATAAAATATTATAAGTTTTAAAAATAATTAAAAATCTGAATAATTAAAAACAACTTTAAAGTTTTTTTGTATCTCATGCAATTGGCCTTTCATTCTTATGATCATTACTCGATATTAATATATCTATTTTTTATTAATTTAAATATTTGTAAAATTAAAATTGTTAAATACTTATTAAAATATTTGTCCTCACTTTTAAGGTGTTATAAGCATCCACTTCATTGAAATTTTGTGCGTTATGGTACAGTGAATGGGCAATTTTGTTTATTCGGAGGAAACTGAATGATGAGAATGGATAGGAACACAAATTATCTAAATTAAAAACTATCAAAAGAAGGATTTGATTATACAAGGAGACTTTTAGCATGTTTTAAAGATTTTAAGAGAATTGGAAACTATTGTAAGATAATTTAAGAGAATTGTCTAATCAGGCGTTTCCAAAACGTTAAAATATGGGTTTTTTCTAATTTGGGAATTTTAACAAGTGGAACCAAGGTAAGAAGGAAACTTTGAGTTCGGTGAAGCTCATAGGAAGACTTACTTGCAACAACTCAATTATAGGTGTAATCGTGATATTGAATTTTTGAATAGGCAACTGTAAACTTAATTGACATGCCTTACTTAGAATAATCTAATAAAACATAATAAAATACTTCTAAAATACAAATTATCAAGTAAATGAGAGATAATAAACCAAAAATTGAGAACACTAATAAAGCAAAATGAGTAAGGGTAGCAAAAATACTATGCCAATTTCCAATGTAAAGTTCAGTACAATTTCATCAAACAAAATCCATTACTAGATAGTTTGAAAAGTTAAAAACTAAATGTCGATACCAATTTGATGTTATAGACTTTCAAATTGTTTTACTAAATTTTCCAATAATTTTTTCTAGTGCATGCAACACTAATGACTTAATGCTAAATTAATATTTTCCTTTATTTATTAGTAATTAATGCTTTATTACAGAAAGAGAAAGAGATTTTTTTTTAAAATAAGCATAATATGTGTGCACAAGATATCAGAGGAATTACAACATGGAGAATCCCCAAATTGACCAAATGCAATTGACTCTTCAATACCTCTTAATAGGAATAGAAAACGTGGAAGCTAAATTGAAAGAATTTGGAAATAAGATCATGCAACCAGAAAAAGTCCATTGTAAGCCTACCTTATATGAACATGACATTGTTTATTGATCAAATCATACACCTCATAGAATCAGACAACTTAATAACTATATAAAGTGAGAAGTGGCAATGGATCATTATTTTTAATGGTTTAGATTTACTAAATGACAATATGTATTATTTTTTTGCATGAAGCTTACTAAATAAGCTTAGTTATTTGTAGAAATCATAGATACCAATTATTATCATAAAGGATCACCATTCATAAGAATTTTAAAATGAACTTAAGGAAATCCTTAAAGACAAACATATACCACTTACAAAAAATAGTTATTAGACCAAATATTAAGCTGAATGCATATATGTTAGAGCTGCAAGATGAGTATGGCATTCACAATATCTTGAATGTCTCAAATTTGGTGGCTTCCAAGGAGTTGATCAAGGTTCTAATGGGTCAATTGAGCTAACATCAACATCCCTTAAGGGTGAACCTTAATTGAGTGTCCATCAACCTATCATGGTAAGAAGAGTAGGCATATAAAAAAGGTACTAGATGATCAAACTATATTAACCAAAAACCAGAGTTATCACAGGTGTCTTATTCATTAGAAAAGTTGGCCAAACACTAAGAATGCTTAGATCACAAGGGAAGAGTTATAGAGATTAAACATAGACGTGTTGGAGATTTATAAGAGTTGATATAAAACAATTAACTTATCAACTTTGAGTTTTTCTCTTTTGGAGGAATTGGTTGGTAAGAACACCAATTTTATTTAAGATTTTTGATGCACACAACCTAGTTGAGTGCTCTCAAGTGCTTTTATATAGTCGATGATTTATTTTTCACGTGTAGGTACAAATGTTTATCCCAAAATGTATATTGTTCTCAAATATTACTTATGGACATTGTTTAGGCCATGACCATCCACGTGTAGCCAATAAGGTCTATTTTTCACTGGTTTTTGTTGACCCAGCGCTTGGGTCGCATTACAAGCCTTGTTCACTCATGGGATCATTTAAATTATGTCCACATGCAAGTCTCATGAGTTCATGCAACCCATCTATGGGTGCAATTCACTAATGTTCATTGCGGGTTCCTACGACCCCAGAGCACACATATTCCTTACCTCGACATTGGCCTTTAGACATTGACTTGCTCAAGTTGGTGCTGACTTGACCCATAAATTTAGGTGCTTGTCATGGATGCATGGGCCTAGATCCATAGTAATTGAAAGACTTCCACCCAACAACTGCTCAGAAAGAGGGAGAAAGTTCAAAATCTTGTTTAGTAATAATTTATAGTAGACAAACTTGAGATTTTTTAAGAATTGTTTTTATATTTTAAATGCTACTACCAATATACCCTTAGGTTCTTTGTAAAAGGGGAGACCCACCCTTATGTATGGAAGATTATTTTAACATTAATTAAAATTTTATTCCTTTCTCTATTGCATCTTATTGAGATGTTAAGTTGATCAATAAGAACTTAAACATGTTGATTTGTTAAGGCTCTCATATTAGGAGAAGGGAGACACAAGTGGTGAAATGTCACATAAATTTATTATTAAGTCAATCATAACATCTTCATACCACTGTAAGCATAACCATATGATTCTTCATTCTCATATCATTGTTAATAGTTTAACTCAGATTTTTTGCTATCATCATCTTACTCGATAACTCTAAAATGCAAACTTGGGTATTTATTACTTTTCTTTTTTCTTAAAATTTGGTTTCTTAGTATTTTTGGATTGACTCTTTGCATACAAGTTTTAAATACTTCAAATTTCTCTATAATGATTTGGTATAACTTTTTAGTACTTTCAATCTTTGTTAGTGTGACCTTTATTAAAGAATTATTTTTATTTGAGATTGATGTCATTAAATTATTTACAAGTATCTTGTTTCTACACATGAAAGAGGTTGTGGCCTTAATATACAGAGCTCCTTCCTTACATGATCCTAGTCTCTTGGGTAATATTACCTTAGATATTTATCTCTTATGTATTGCCCTTTTTAGATTTCTCATATTTATCTTTTATATTTTTTTGCTGCTAATATGTGTAAGTTAATGCCCTTTGATGCTCATTAATATGGTTTGTCACCTGTCCAACGTCATTTCTCCTTCCCTCTTTTTATCGGGTTCTCCTCACTCTCCCTCTTCTTTTACTCTAAACTTATATGGATGGTCAAAGTTTTAGAAGGTGAGGCTTATTTTTCAACTTTCTTTCTTTATTATGATACATCAGTTCACTAAGTGGTATCAACTTTTTTCTCTTTTTTTTCTTCTTTTTTTCTTATATTTACACATATAAATCACACTTCTATACATACACACACACACACACACACACACACACACACACACACACACACATACACACATATATATATATATATATATATATATATATATATATATATATATATATATATATATATATAGTAACACAATGCAATGATGATATCAAAATATATGCGAACAATATTTTTTCATGAAAATGCTCACGTCATTATACATTCCTTAATAATTGACAAAAAAAATTTAGCAACTAATATATATTATAATTATTTAGTTTGTCTACCTATAACTCTCGAAAGTTTCTTTCATGACCTTTCATTTTCACTTATTAGCTTTTCACATTCTATACATAATTTACATTATATTTGTTAATAATAGATTAATTTTATTTTTATTTTATAAGAAATCACTTCCAAAAGTTATTCCAAATTGTCCATTAGAAAATTTTTCATTTTTTCAATTATTGACTTCAAATAATATAATATAATTTCTTATATTATACTATATGATTCACAACATATGCTAATAAGACAATGATATCTTGGGCAATCCATGATAAGCATTCTAAGAAAGCATTGTACTAATTTTATTTATATTTTATACATGCATAATCTATAACAAATACTTGATTAAATAAGATAGCTAAATTGACTATATTTATTAACGTTAATATAAGCTCATTGTATTTTGTGTATGTATGATCAATAATGGTTACTTCATTGAATAGAGATTAAACAGACGATCTCTATTGAAACGTTTTATGAATTTATCGTATTTGTTCGATCTGCATTTTGTATGTGTACAATCCATTACAAATACTTTATTAGATAAGAGATCAGACAAACGATATCTATTAATCATATCAGTAGCTCATCGTACTTGTGAGAGCAACTCATAATACTGGTATAATGATTAGCTAGTTATCCATTCACAACAATCTAAGGGCTCATCACTAGCCCCCACTACAAAAGTCCTAAACGATATGGATGATCATTGTAGCCAAAAAGTAGCAACAACTTATTAATAGATACATATGCTTTTCAAGACGACCATTCATCAATATATCCTCAATTCTAGAACTAAAATACACATCCATAAATACTACTTTATTTAGAGGGATAATTGAAACTAATTAAATAGATTATCACACTTGTGGTGCTTTTGTTTGATGATTAATGCTTAAAAATTATGAGTTGGATTCTATAAATTCATAAAAAAAAAAATATTTTGATAATTAATGATATAATGTTTTGAATGTGAATTTCATGCTTTATATTATGAACCCATGTTTTACTATTCACATGTTGGATGTTTATTTATCATTCTTAGGCATTACATTTTAAACTATAAATTTGTGTTTATAAATCAATTAACACATATGATAAAGCTTTCATAAAATTAAAAAATGATTAAAGGCATGAAAAATAATCCTCAAGGGAAGAAAAAGAGGAATATATAATTATGAAAAAATGATTTAAAAATAGATTGGAATTATTGCCATAGTAGAATGACTAGTCTATGGGGATTTCGGATGAAAAAAGAAACCCATTGTAACATCTCAAAGTTGAGACAATTATTTTAGTAAATATTTGAGGATTTTTAGATGTTTAAATTTACAAAAAATAATGAACTCAAGGTTAATCAATGATCTTAAGAAGAGAGGATTTAAAATATCTTAAAATTATAAAAATAAAAATATTTATAAATCATTTTTAATTTGAATTTTTTAATGTTTTTTATAATTTTTGAGAATATTATAGTTTTAAAAAAATAATTATCTCGTATGATATGAGAAAATCATATGATATGTCATATAATATGATTAGAGCATTCGTATTAAATGTCATAATGTGTTTGATAATATAATGCTAGAATGGGTTGAGCAAGTTCGATAAGATAAGTGAGAAAGTATATAAATTGTATTATATAATAATAGACAATGTACATTATGACGGAAATAAGAAATAGATGAATAAACTAGATTCAGTCCGTATATTATGAAATTTTATAGTCTGACCAATTTAGAGGATTTTTCTTAGAGAGCATAGAATATGACATTAGATATTATACAATACAATAAAATGCGAATACCAGAGCTAAAGGAACTAAAATATATTATATAGGTAAAATTAAACATATTGTATAAATATGATTGTACTATTAATTTTAGATGAAAAGAAATATCAAACAACGTACAATATGAATATAATGATCATACATAGATGATGACATGAAAGTTTAAAAACAAGGAAAGGTGAACAACTAAGTAAATAGACATGGAATATAGTCCATTCAATATTAATTTGTTGGATTGGTGAGGGCAAGAAAGTGAGAATATATATATATATATATATATATATATATATATATATATATATATATATATATATATATATATATATAAAGATATTATCATTGGAAGAAGTTGAAGTGTCAAGAATGTAAGAAGACACTAATTGCATATAAAACCAGGGGAGTATGCAACTCGGGATGAATTTGAGAAATTTGAAATGTTTAGCTTCAACTGAGAGCATTGAAGAAAACAAGTGAGCAGTAAGTGCTTCCAAGAGTTTAGAAGGAATATGTAAAGATTTGAGCAAGGAGTAAAGGCAAACCAAGAGAAAAAGTTGGTATTATTGTACCAATAGAAAAGGAAAATTATGCAACTGGTAGGAATCTCATTTTGGCATGACCACTACAAATGTAAAATAAGATAGAAAAGCTTTGTATCACTTGTATATATATTTGATGTTTGCTAGAGATGTATAGCTTTAAGAGAAGATATAAAATAGTTGTTTTGAAGATGCTTCTTATTTTTTATTTTTAATGACTTGTCATGTTTTGATTTGCACATGGCTAGCTTGGATATAATAACATTGTGATAATTTTCTTACATGTCATATATATAATCATGTTATTTGTGATAAAGTGAATGTTACACCCCATTTTTCCTAGGCTGATTTTTGGCATACATTTTTTTTTTTTTTTTTTTTTTTTTTTTTTTACATATAGACAGCTTAGATCGTCCCATACCAACTTGAGTAGCCTACGAAAACATAGGATATAACACATCATTACACACCTACTTTCCTTTAACAATGTGGATCTCATCTCCCGGGTACACCGTCAAATCAGGTTCATGACTCCTGAATTAACAGATGGACTCGCGCAATGTTACTCCTACTAGACCCAATACTCCTAACCCATACGGGTAGGAGAACCGATCTAATAGAAGTCTGAACCCCCACGGTTAAGTTCCATAGTCATGTAATGACCTCACCATCAAACAAAAAGATATATAACATCCTCAGATAAAATATGGTACTCCACACACCATACTCCAAGACAATAAGGTAAGACAGTAAATGGAAACTACATTACAAGAATAAGATCCAAGTCCAACAAGTGCAATATTGTCCAATCAGATATATAAGTTAGAATCACCCTCACATAATACCTGACATATGAGAATAACAATCTCATTAAATACATCCAACAGCAACAATCAACTAACCAGAATATCTCAGACAATCACAAATCAGATATCCTCCACAAGCCTGCTGACCACGATCCCACCTAATCTGGTAGCGTCAAGTCTGCCGAGCCACTGAAAATATATAATACAGGAATGAGCTACGCCCAGTAGGAAAGACAGCTAGTAAAACTCACATGCAAGAGAAGGATAATAGCAAAAACATAGGAATACAGCATAACAATGTATGGTGGATAGGCACTCTCAGTCCCAGACTCCGACCAACCACAGTCACCCCTAGTCACACCAGAGTAGCTCTCCTCTGGGCTTCCAGGTAGCGTGCCAGTGGGAACGCCCATCTCGAAACACGCATGGCGCCTAAGCACCCGACACCGCAGCGTCTCTCGTCAATCAATCTCCTGGAGACTATAGACAGATCCAGTCACAAAATCTCTAGCCAACGTGAGACACCCCTGCCACCCTAAGGCGCGCAGGCCTACACACTTGGCTAGCCACTGCGAGACACCCCTGCCACCCTCAGGCGCGCAGGCCTACACACATGGACCAGGAGAGATCGACTCAGCCACCGTCCCAAAGAGTCCTCTACCAACAACTTCCATAGAAGCTCACGCCCCTACAGTCATTGCCAATCTCTAACTCCAAGATCCGGCAACATGTGTCCAGGTACAACAAGGCGCATACCAGTCCACATGTATACTGTGGAAGCTAAGTTTGAACCGCATAGTTACCTACCACAACTACCCTAAAACATCATATAGGGTCTATAGTAGTCCGGTCCAGTATGCCAATCCGTGAAATATGCCAACACTGAGTAAACTGACTCAATCCATGTCGTTGCCATCAAAGCAACACAACTGTCAATTACTGACTGTTCTGGTAGCATCCATGTACCATACCTCTGTCTGACTGTTTCCAGCTGTACTGTTATTACAGATAACATTTTTCCCCACTTTAGGCAATTTTTCTTTACCCACGGATCTCCAGAATTTTCGAAATTTCTCATTTCCAAATTTTCTGATTTTTCTTGAATTTTCCAAAATATGAATAATCCCTAAAACTCAATTATCGAATTTTTCCTAAATTCGAAATATCAAATTTTGCATTTTATCCATTTTCCGAAATTCGGAATAATTACCGAATTTAAAATTCCGTTTATCCATTATACCGCGCCGCACTTCCGTGAACCCGGTTCTCGCCGCCGGTTCGGTCTTCGCGCTGAGCCGAGAACCGCTTCTCACTGAACCGCGCCGAATCCCCTGAACCGGATCTCGCCACCAGTTCGGGCCTTCGCGCTGAACCAAACCCCCGCCGGTCGAAGTTATTAATCCGAAATTCGGCCGACGCTTAATATATAATATTAATAATTAATAAATTATTCTCTTAATAAATCAACTAATCCCTAATTAACCCTTAATTCGTCTCCTTCCTTCGCCCGTCGTCCGCGAAACCCTAGCCGCCGCAATCGCCGACCAATACGATCCTTCCGTCGATTTCCGGCGACTGCGAACAAGGAGAACATGTTCGTACTATCCTAACGTTCCAATAATGCCGCTAATTTCCTAAGGTTTAAATCAAAATTTTCTGCTGAGCAATTTCGTCTAATCCTCATGTTTGACAGTTCACGCAATTAAAGTCCTAGCATTATACAATCACCTTAACATGAATGAAGTATCATATTCAAATCACAATGTTTGGTAACATTTCCAATTCGACGAACAAATTAATTTGTCCCGAAAAACCCTAACGTGCTAAATTCGATAATTTGCATAATCAATTCCAAAAATCACATCCGCATGCTCAGGTAGCAGTTTGCAAAATAATACATGTTTTAATTTGCTAAATATCTAATTTAAAAATCTGAATTTCCTACCTCAAAGACGCCGGCGGCGGTGAAACTCGTCCGCAGCTCGCCGCAGCTCCTCACCGAACGAACCCGGTATCAATCGACTCTCCTCGGTCCCGTGAATCTCCAGGCACAAAAAGGCCCCTGCCAGGCCGCCGGAATCACGCGCCGTACGCCGGAAAACTTCCTCTCTATCGGTCGGTCGAACGAAACCCTAATCGTTCGCGAGGGTTTTATATTCCTGGCCGACACGGTGAAAACCCGTTACGCACCGTTGACACGCTTTCGACACGGTAAGCACCCGATACGCGCTGTCGACACGCTATCGACACGGTAAGCACCCGATCAGCCGGTTCAATCCCAACCGTCGATCACGACCGTCCGATCCGCTTATCAGAACGCACGCGCAAACTCACTCGGCGAACCGCCTCCGCCTCCGCTGAACCTTTCCGGTCCGGTTCACGCGCGGTAAAAAAACCAATTTCCGGTTTAATTTAAATGGATTTTCGAATTTCTAAAAATCCAATAAATCTAATTAAACAGGGAAAATTTCTTAAAATTTACCTCGGTGCTCCGAAAAATCCCCAGAAATTTCAGAAATTCCAATAGCCTCTAATTGAGCTCCTGGCTCATCCTACTGTCGATCTGAAATCATCCAAGTCAAAAATTAATTTATTAAAGATTAACATAAAAATTTTTACTGGGTATAACAGTGAAATTGTTGATTAACAAAAAAAATAAGAGCAAAAGTTGATAAATTAGGTTAAGCAAGATTATGAATCATCAATAATGGTTTCAAAAGACTAATTTGCTATTCATAATCAAATGTTTCTAAAAGTAAGTGATTTGATTTGTTATTTGAAAATAATTTTTTTTAAATTAAGGCCACCATCTAGAATAAGATATATCTAAGAATAGTGCAAAAAAGATGTAGTTAAGACAATTTAGAGTAATATGTTTTCGAACATGTCTAATTTAATTTGATAGATGTTAAAAGGTCTAATAACAACTCCAACTTAAAGTAGAAAGTAAAGAAACAACAACATGTGAAAAAGAGTTCAATGAAATTCACAAGATTCTTAAAAGTGAATCATATGTTTCAAATGAATTAAAAAATGATAATACATTTTTTTTATTATTCATATATTTGTAATTTGATATAAAACCAACATATAATATAACTAAAGTTGTTTGTTTATATTTATATTATATAGTTTTCTATTAAACCAATAATAATTAGCTCAGCCTATTTTTTATTTAACATGTTGATGTCAACAGTAAAATCATCATAAGATTATTGATGAATAGTAAAAGATAGTGCCATATTTGCTTGACATAAACGATATTTATTTTTCTTATCAATTTTATAGTTGTTGTAATTGTACTTCATTTATTGAGTAGATGGACATGTATTAGATTTGCATTTCTCTGCATTGTATTAAACTTGTTTTTTTTAAAATTAAAACTTCATTCTTTTCAAATATTATATGAAAAGTTGATTTTATTCTTTGATTATCTCAATTTAATAGTTTCTTCTATTTTTGTTTATACTATGATAATCTCAATTTATATGTTATTATATGTGTTATTAAATAAAAATGGTATATAAGATTTGAAGCTCACTTTTAGCTACCTTGGTTAACAATCCACATGGCTTCTTGTTGGTCCTAAAATGCTATCAATATCTAGTTGAAGTTGGAGAAAACTTAGTGATTATTATCATTAGCATTGATAATTTATTTTAATAATGCTCAATTAATCTCATTATTATTTCTTTAATTTAGTTTTTCCTTATACTAATGTTAGTCACTCTTATATGCCAATACGATCACTAACATTGTGGTGATTTTTTCTTTTTATTTTGACACTTTCTTTGATAACTTTTATATGATTCTTTTTTAGGATCACATATTTTTTTTAGTTTTTATATTTTATATTTATAAGCTAACTAAATTTTAATAAAATAAATAAAAATGGAATTTATGTATCAAATCAATGACATAGTCCTTTAAATTCATAAAATATAGTTTTTCTTAAAATATATTTAAAATAAATTTGAATTTTATTAAACACCCTTAATTTTTTTAGGTTATAAATGTGATCTTAAAAATACAATCATTTAAAAAAATTATATATATATATATATATATATATATATATATATATTATTTAAATAAAAAATAAATACCGCCTCCCGAAGAGTTCCAAACCGAAGACGCCGCCGCCATCCAAATACCCGAAGGCGCGGCTGGCGGATTCGAACGCTGCGACCATCTCTTCCCGCTTTTACAAGGCGCCTTTAGTATAATTCCCTGGCACAGAAACATAGCAAGTAAAAATAAAAAAAATATATATATAAAAAAAAAATAAAAACACCCATCCGAAATCAACTCTCGTGCGTTGCCTCCAAAATTAAGCATATAATACTCCCGCAAATCTCAAGAGAGCAGCGAAGCTGCAACAACCAAAACCTAATTGATTTCCCTCTTCCCTCCCTTTCAAAACCCTAAGCTCCCTTTACCTCGATCGGATCTCTCCCCTTAGATCTCTTCACCAGTTGATGCAGGTAGATCCCCGTCTCATGTCTGGCTTTGATGGTTCGAGTTTCGCTCAGCAACATCTGCCCCTTCAGTCGTCCGAGATCCCCCTGCCGCCTAATCGCCGCTTCAACTTGGCTTCCGCCGACTTCCCTGGCTTTCGATGCATACAACCGGGCTTTCTGGATAAGAGGAAGGAAGTAGGTTCATGTGTTGATCTGCTCAACTATGCTGTACTTGGGAACAGAGATTTTGTAATCATCTATTCCTTCGGTTACGGTGCTTTTCTAGTTCCTTGGGATTTGATGATCACCTTTTCGTGTGCTGTGGTTGTCGTATTTTTCTACCGTCTTCTTAATTGGTTGTATGGTTTGTGGTCGAGAGTGGTTCCTTTAAAAGCTCGCTTAGATTTGGCTTAGAGCAATGTGGTTATGTATTGTCAAAAGACTCGAATGAATGGCCTGGTGTTGGCTATGGAGACCTTACGACTCAGGCAAATGTCTGATCGGTTATCAGAATATTTAGGTGCAGTGACGGAACTTTCAAACTGTGCCCGTGTCCGATCCATCATCATGTTATTTAGATGCAGTGGCAGAACGTTCGCTCCGCAAGTTGCGTGTTATTCAACGTTGGCTATCCTCATTATACATATAAATTTACCTGTGAAACCTTTGGTGTTTACTAATTTTGAGTATTTTAGTTTCACGTTTAACTTGGCTTGTATATTGTGTGTAGAACATGGTAATCTTTGTTAACCTGACAAGGAAAAGTGCAAATTGAGCTTGAGGTTTTATTTAGGTGTCTTTATATGTGAAATTGTCATTGAACTGTTTCTCTTTTAAGTAATTATTTACATTGCCTGTGGAGTACTGCCTATTTTGCTAATGGATCGATGTTTTTGGTTGGTTATCTAAGCTATGTGCAAGCATACAGAATCTTATACCGGGAATAATTATATTCTTTGGAAAAATGGTACACTACAATTGTTGAATAATGTTACTCAAAGGTGTGTAGATTTTCTGAAGTATCTTGGGATAAAAAAGGAGTATATATTTTTATATTTTGTCTATTTCTTTTGGTCATTGACGTGTATGACATTGCACCAAATTACGGCTCCTTTGTATTAAACAGTAGACTAAAAGATACATCTTCCCTACAATTATTAATGATTCAACCTCAAGCTTATCTGATCCTAGTGAAAGATGGGCTTGAGGATTTTCAATTCAATCTGAATTTTATCCAATCATTGGATAGAAAAATGGTTGAGTTCAATTTGATTTGAACTTCAATTGTATTTCTTGATGGGATGGAATTGTAAATTAGTTAATAACTGAATTTGAAGCATAAGTTCACTTACAACCACTGGACTAAATAAAGCTTTCATCTTGATAATTGGTTCAATATCCTCTACAACTTGATTTACATAACTACCTTTGTTATTAGCTTAGTGTCATATTGAAATCTTTATCCTTGACTCTATTCTCTTTAGGCTTAATTTGGATAACACTAATCTTAGGATTGTTTTGAGCAAGATAACTACTTGAATTGGAAGTAGGGTTAAACCTATTTTTTCTTAGTATTTAAAGGTGATGCTAAAGTGTAAAGCTTTTTGTTTTTGTGTTATTGTTCATATTAATGGTGAATGTAATGTTGCATGATAGACTTCAACATCATTATGCTAACATTTGAATTTTGATGACTTGATAATGGTCCATAGCTCATCAAATTAAGGTATTTGAAAGTCCAATCTCTCCTTTTTCAACTCAATTGAGTTATCAGATATTATGTGGATAGTTTTTGTAGAGTTTTGTTTATCATTCTAAGCTAATGATTGGTTTAGGTTGTCATGTTTTAGTTGTGGGTTATAATTTCTATCTTGATAAGATTCCTTTTATTCAAGTAGGGTACCATAGTCCTAAACATATCATACAACTTGAATTTTTTTTAAATATCCAATAACTTTTTGAAGAAATCATTAAACTATATGACCAATTTGCTTTTTATTTTGATTATCACAACTCATATATGCTTGCAAAACTCATGCTCAATTGCAGGAGCAAATGTAATATATTATGATGTGCTTCCAAAATGTTACTTTCTTCATAGATCACATTGGCCCATCACACAAGTGATGTGTAGGGATAAAATAAGTTTGTTGGAATTCTTATCTTTTTCATTGTATCTGTATATTACTTTGCTTATTTCTTGACTTTGAATTTTTCATTGTTAAGGAAAACCAATTTTGGAACATTTGCATTGCCTATTATTGTCATACGTAGATCTTGATAGCTTTGGTGAAAGTAATTTCTTCTATTTAAAATGCAAGAGATGATTGTTATTCTATGATTATGTAAATGCATTAAAGTATGATAGCATAGAGTTTATATTTCTATTGTCATATTTTTTATCTTCGATTTTTCCTCAAATATGTCTTGTGGTTAGCTTTCCTGCATTGGGCTATTATTTATGTCATGATGACCTAAGTCTCATATCATACTTTTGATGCTGATATTGGCAGCAATGTGATTTTCATCTTTTGAAGTTTTTTGAGTTTGCTATTTTCTCTGTTGAACACATGATTTGACCTACAAAAAATCATATATTTCTTACAAATCTTATTTAGAAAATTCTATATAAATTAGGATATTTTTTAATTTTTACTTTCTTATCCTGCTATGATCATTTTTTCATCTAGTATACTTTAGCTTTGCCAGTATTTGTTTCCATGTGCATGGATCTAGATTGCTGATGTTCAATTTCATGTTCAGTATGGCTTATATAATTGCTTTTGTAGATTATTAACAAATACTTTGTAAATGTGGATTGTTGTTTGTCAATATTGATTACTTTTTGTGGGGAATGTTTTCCAGATTAGTAAGAATAACATCGCTGGAGGTGTAGAAGGTGAATGTGGTGAAAGGATGTTAAAATTAGAGCAGATGGAAGCAAGTGATCAAAACAAACTCCAATCTGAACATGGTAAAGTTCGCAAGAAAAGGAAAAAACTGAAAGCTCCAACAAATAAAGCATGCAAACCTCGAGCTCCTGAATCAACTGATGGTATTATGTCTTTTGTATTCTCTTCCTTATGGCCTGTGTTATCTCTTTTGATGTTATTTGATTTCCGTGAGGTTTGGTGTTTAATGTTCTTTATTTTTAGAGTAAAGCTTCTGTGTATTGCCTTTATATAGTTCTAGAATGATTTCATCGGCTAAGTAACATTGTACTGTATATAACTGTTTATTGAATCTTTAGCTACTCAAACCCTTTTCTTCAGACGCTCATTTTTGTGGAATGACTGCTTCAACAAGCTGCCGGTATGACAATTCCCTAAGTAAGTTACCTTTCTGTCCTGAGTATACTTCTGCGTTGGCACCTAATGAATATAGCTTGAATCAATCACTAACTATACCGGATGATGTGTTTGACAGGCTTGCTCACTAAGAAATTTCTTAGTTTGCTGTTGGAGGCTAGTGATGGCACTGTTGATTTAAATAAAGCCGCAAGAGAGTTGGATGTACGATAGTGTTGGTTTTGTAATCCTTAGTTCATTTCCTAGTTTGCTTCCTCAGTTTCCTCATAGAATATCACTAAATTTGTTCCTTCCTTTGATGCTGGACAGGTCCAAAAGAGGAGAATGTATGATATAACCAATGTTCTTGAGGGCATAGGGTTAGTTGAAAAGGGTTTGAAGAATATGATACGGTTGAAGTAATTATTGAATCCCTTTTATATCATATGCTGAGCAATTAAATTAATTCCTAATTAGCATTCTGATTTAAAGGGCTACTCACATGTCAAGACCGAAGGAAGTGGAAGACTACAAAGCTCGCTTGAGGGTATACATTCAAAACTAAAGTTTGTCTGACTAATTTTTTTTTTTTGTCTATTTCAATGATTTTGTGACCATATCAATATGAGCTACTTTAATAATTTACTGCTTTTAGTCATGAAACCTTGAAGGGATACAAGCTTTATCACTTTGCATGCTTCCAACAAACAAAATCTTGATATGCTAGTCAATTTGAAAGCAACTAAAACGGCAATATTCTAAATTTAAGCCTAGTCATGAAGGTTTGCTGTTCTACGTAATGAAGTCTAGAAGGGATACATAGATTAAGCACCTTCTGTTGTATGCTTCTGATAAAGAAAATCTTGATAACACTAGGTTGTTTGAAAGCAACTTAAGGCTGTAGTTTTCAACCGAACTTAGGCATGGTTAGTTATGGTGTTATATGGCATGCTTTTTGAGCTCCTTTATTCCCCGTTTCTCTAATTGAGCCTTTCTAACAAGTATGAAGTGTTTAAGCAGAAAAGCCAAGTGTTTTGGTGTTCCAGATGTTATTCTCTTGTACAGGAAATGAACTTTGCCTGCTGTCCTGCCTAATTTCTTTTTCAGCATATAGTGCTGTGAAAAATAGTTTGTGCAAGGTGTAATATATAAAACGTGACTATTTCTTTTCGCCTACTGCTCTTTATCTCTGAAGGTGTTATGTGGGTTTTTATTATACTATCCAAATCATTCTTTAGTGTTGCAAAAATGCTGGAGCATGTAATGATTCAGTTGCCTAAAAACTACACTGAACTGTTTTCATTGAAAACTTTAATATTTTATAAACCTACATGTGCTCTCTTATAGGTATAGTTCGTTTGTTGTCCAGCTCTGTTACATTTGTTTATATAGAGAGATAAATGGACAAGTATTAAAAAGTTTAGATTTGAATTCTCAATTCTCAGAAAAGCATAGGGAGGTTCTACAGAATTCTTGTGCTTATCTCATCAATAAGAATTGGTCCAAGCATTGACTATGGTGTGTGAATTGTTTGGACTTTGAATGAGCTCTTTAATTTGGGCTTTGTTTTGCTATATCTTTTGTGAAAGTTTTAAAAAGCCAGAATTGATCTGCCAAGATTTGATCTCTTTATCTTTTTGGTTAACATATTTTGTATGGTCTTTTTTATCTGTGTTTGCCCTTCATTATCTCTTTTGACAACTTTTTTTTGATGTTTTAGTTATATTTTTTTCCAAAGCATTTGCATATATATATATATCATTTTTTGATATGCTATTTTTCTTCTAAATTTTATTCTTTTCTACTTCATATTATGTTGCATCCATTTAATGTCATATGCTTATGTTATTTGATATCGGCTTGAAATTTAGAAGCTCATACTTGTGATGCCATAGAACCAATATTTACCTGGTCATTACCTTTAAATTGATAATAGGGAAGAATTAACTCCCAATAGTTGTTTGTGTGAGATCGACGTTTGGCTTAGTCCCTCATAGTAAATGAGTGCTAATGTTATTATATTAACATAAAGATAGTTATCATTCAAATTTTTGAGTCATTTTTTGAGAAAAAGAGTTTATGATTGTTATTAATATGTAGATGATTGCTATCCAAATTGTAGAGCCTTCATTTTAGCACAAAACCTATAGTTTTGTAAATGGAGATTGCAAGTATTGTTTAGCTCATGCTAGAATCTGGCATTTGGGTACTATTTCCCCGGATGGCTTTAGGCCTGTGGTATGCCGTAGATCTATGAGATTGAGCCACTGCCTAGAAAGGGTTTGATACCATGGTGCAAGTCATGCCAAACTTCTCATGGGGCATTGGGTTTTATTTGGAGATGATGCTCGTGAATTTTAAGGTGCCTTTTAAAGACAACATCAGAAGAGATCCAATAGCAGAAATGGGCAATGTCTATGGATTGTTACACCGGATTTTGATGAAATTCATCACTTCTGTACTATCCGGGATAGGATCAAAGATCAAGGATAAAGTTGTGGGGGACAAAGCAGAGAAAAATTTGTAGAACTATGAGATCTGTAGAATCAATGTGTGCGAGAACTACCGGGTGTTTGTAATAAAACGTATTTCCTGATAAGCTGCAACAACTCTTGGCTTTCAGTGCAAAGGCTGATCTTTGTGGAATCCTTGGTCAATATATTCACTTTGTGTACTACCTTCCTACTTCGTCAGTCTTAAATGTTACATTGATCGAAACTGAAATGATCTATTTATTTGTTTATTTTTTGCCCGGCCTTAGATTTCTCGATTGTCTTCTTTTCTGATTGTGATACAAACAGCTCATTTGACCTGAACCATTTATTCTCTGTTTTCTGTATCAGCCGGCTCTTATGAGTTAAAACACCTCACGTTTTTCACTGATGTCAAACTGCTAGAGGATTTTTATTCTTAAGAGAATTCTTTTGACATTTACTTGGCAAAATTCTCAGGCCGAAGTTGAAACTTTGCGTATGAAAGAGCATAAATTGGATTGGATGATCAGGTATAGCCATCCTGTTACAAACTAATTATTAGTCATTGTTTATTACTGGATTTAAACACGTCCTTTCCAACAGAACAAGACATGATCAAATAGGAGCTTTATTTGGAGACGAGAATAGCAAAAAGTAAGATTCCATTTCATCTATATTAAGATCATCTGTGTCAAAACTTTTAATCTTTTTTATACAAGCTTTTTTCTTATTACAGATTGCTTCATGTTACCCGGGAGGACATAAATTCCCTCCATTGTTTCGAGGTGTGGCTGGTTCTTCACACATCCCATTCTTAGTTTAGGTCTAAATTTCACAAAACTAGTCCTTGTTTTGGTGTGTTTCTTTCAGGATTCTACTCTGCTTGCAATTGAAGCTCCTCATGGTACTATAGTAGAAGTTCCAGATCCTAATGATGTAAGAAAATATACCAAGTATTTTTTTCTTCTAACATGCAGATCCCTTGACGAATTCTCTCATCTGAAACAGGGTCTGGATTTTCCTCAACATCATCGTATGGTATTGCGAAGTTGCATGGGCCCCATTCATTGCTACCTCATAAGGTATGCATTCCTTTATCTTGCCACCTGTTACTCTATGAAATTCGAGTATATGAGTTACTCCCAATTTGCTCATGTTCTTATCAGCAAACACGAAGAAAGCTTCGAAACTTCAAATTCCAGCCAGCTACCTGAAGCATCGGTGTTATGCAAAGACCACGATTTCGATGATACAATGGTCACGTATCACTCAAATGGAGTTGCACAAGATGGATCTCTGCAAGAACATGATTGCTCTGGCGCAGTAGTAAAAATTGAGCCTACTGATTTTGATGTAAGAATCATCGACAAGCAATTGTTATTCAGACCTTCGTTTTCCTGCTTATCTAAATGGCTTTGGTTTGCCTGTTTTCTGCAGAGAGAATCGGATTACTGGTTTCTTTCCGAGCTCGGAAACAGACTCGCAGAAATGTGGATTGGGTAGCAAGCAAATTCGACGAAGCAGAAACATGGGCTGACTCTTGAGAATTGCAGGATTTATTACAGGGAACAAAATATTATGCCTTGCCTTTGAAATATTGCATCCTAACAAGCCTGGCTAATATTGTTACATGTTACGAAGCAGCAGAAGTATATACGAGCAAGGAACAAACAGTTACGCATCCAAAATCCTCGAGTGGGGCTCGCTTGTTTAAGTTTGGTCCCAAAATTGTATATGTCAATAAGATGTGATCTGCTAAAAGGTTATAATAAGGTTCGAATCCTTCGTATTTTCAATCCCATGATGGGTAGGCATTTTGGTAAATAAGTGGTGTTATTTGACAAACTTGGCTTGAATGATCGTTTGATTTTTTGGTAAACAAGTTGTGGATAAATAAATGTCTTCTTCTGCCAACCACAAAGCAAGACGGGTCAGGATGTTGGAAACCATAGTCTTCTTTCCTTCAGCCTGCAACCTTGGGTTCACCATAGCGAAATCTTCCCACAGATCCGTCTCCTGTCTTAGTCCGCGCCGCGCCGCGGCTTCCCCCAATGGGAATTCCGTAGGCGGCAGCGATGGCGCGGAAGGAAAAAGCAACGACGACGCATCCAATGCTGCGGCCAACAGTCGGGCTGCTCCCTTCCGCCTCGAGATCAGATACAGGCGGCGGTCTTCGCGCAGAAAGGCGAAGGAAGAGCAGGTTCTGAGCGCGGCCCGGGCGCCGATGAAGAAGAAATGGGAGGAGATGACCGCGGTGGAGAGGGCACTGGAGTTTTACATGGGGGAAAAGGGAGTCCTTTTCTGGCTCAACAAGTTCGCCTACGCTGCCATCTTCGTTATTGTTGGTGGATGGATTCTCTTTCGTTTTGTGGGTCCTTCTCTTGGTCTCTACCAACTGGACTCTCCTCTGCTCTCTCCCACGGCCATATTCAACGATAAATGAGCCTACAGAAACCCAACTGGAAGAGCCGCCCGTCAACTGAAGCTATATCTCGTCTATATCAAACGTTTGATGTATCGTCTTATTTCGGCCTCTATGTATAAGTTTGCTTCTGTATTTTTGATTTTGGAGTGTTGAATTCGTGATTCAGTTAAACCTTTGGAGAAACCTTTCCTTGTAACAAATGAACTCACATAGCTTTAAAGTCCTGTAAAGTACTCCCATTCTCTTTCCTAATTACTTACTCACCCAGGCATAATAGTCCACTATAATTCCAAAAAATGCTGCATCTACAACAACAAAACATACATTTACAAATAGAGGTTTCATTACAACAAGAAGGGCACAATGAACTCATAAACACAGCACAATGCAACCCAGCAAACGAGTTGCTCGGCTCAAGTGAAGGAGGGCACCACAGAGGAAGTCGTAACCAGGCCAGAGAGCAAGCCGACAAGCACGGCACTATTGTATGTTGTGGGCTCAGATTGCATCGAGTTGTTTCGGTTGTCGATGTAGGAGTCGTTCTTGAAAGGTCCACCGACGAGGGCTCCGACGGCGACGTTTGGGTTTGGTTCGGTTGATTTGAGCCATTGGAAGCCCTCGCAACCTGTGTTTGCATTAACTGGAATTGAAGCTCCTCTGTGGTGTACTTGCTGTGGGTATTTGTCCCCATAGCCAACAAGATAGCTCATCTCCATTGGGTTATTACCCAAGATGTAATCCGCCTACAACAATGTAGAAGAAAGAAGGTAATGAGTCTGAATGATAGGTGAAGCAAATACAACTATTGCTTTGTTTGGCAGCAATCATTAAGAGAAGATGAATAAAAAAATGTTTTATATAAAGAAAAATAAAGTTATGAAAATATTCCATGTTACTGGAACCTGTGGTTTAGTTTCTCAAGATTTAGGGTATGATAAAAAAGAATTATTTTTTAATTTGAATATCCCTTTGATGTTTAATTTCAATTAATTTAACTTCTATAATTCCCAGAATATTATATAGAAAGCAATGATAAAAAATTGAAAATCAAAATTATATAACAAAATGAAATCAAATTTCTTGTAATTTTAATATCAAACAAACGAACCTAATAAACATGATTTTATTTGAATTTTCATTTCCTTTTCAGTTTACTGCTTTCATCTTATCTTCCTGCTTTCATTTCACTCAAACCAAACATAACTTAGAAACATGTTAATTTTTTTAAGGAGATGATTGCTTACCTGTGACATTGCAAAGCTTCGGAGATCAGAAGATGAAAATGTCACACCATTACAAGAAAATGATGGTGTCCTTGAGGTCATCATGTAATCACTGTAAAGCACAGCTAGGAATGAAGCAGCAACAGGGTGCTGAAGAGCATTCCATTTGTCAATCCAAATGAGCCCACCTGAAAATGGAAGAGAAGTCGAAATAGGTAGAAATGCAAGACAATCAACATCAAAAAGCCTATTTCTCAAGAGAAAACAAACATGATAAGGATTGACATTTAACATTGCTTCAAAATCCAATAGGGTAAAATGATGGCATGAAGTACAGTAAAAACCCCATTAATTAAAACAGTGAATCCTCACAAGAAGATTCACAGCAGAGCAAATGTGCACTTAGCTAGCAATCTTGTTCACGCACATAGTGCTCAACAAATTCACTCACCAGACAAAAGTACTCATGCTCAAACATGAAGTTGTTAAACTTTGTAGTCATGCCAAGCAAAAGAAACTTCTATTTGGTTGTTTACCCAAGCCACATCACCTACCAACCTACCCCATGGATAATAACTAGGAAGAACAAGAAATTTTACCTCATTGGCTCCATGATTTGTGGTCTTAGAGAAGTTCTGGGAGGTAATTTTGTGTTTGATCTGTGCACATCACATCAACACAATGACATCGAATGCTCGTCAACCCTTTATATCAAAACAATTACATGGTCCATCCGCAAGTCATATGGTCAAGTACGTTCCTTAGCTTGGACCAATATCCTTAACAGGGGCTTAGTTGAAGTTTATATTATGAGGCTCTAAAACCATTGGATGTCTACAAAAGTGGTGAGAACCACTGACCTCTAAAGCTCCCTAACCTTTCATAGCTAGCTGACCTCAACCGTCTCAATCAAACCGTGTTGGTTAAACTGAGATCCTTGCAGATGTGAATGACACATGTGACTGTCAAAGCTCTCTATAAAAGTGCCATTCAACGCCTAACACAACACAAAAAGCCCTGAACCATTAATGCCATTTTAACTCTTAAGTGTCAGAAGGTCTCTATTGGCCAAAACCTGATGAGATTTGATACAAATTTTCTTATTCAGCAGCATCTTGACGTTTACAATTCAAACCTCACATCCTATCTGTCCACAAAGGAGATCGAGCCTACGATTTCTTCAATCATTCCCAATGGAAACAGCAACTATAGAACCGACAAAATCGTTTCAAGACTAATAAGAATGCACTGACATACATGATAAATATGCAATCACAAAAACACACAGAAAACAGACATTAAGGCATATTAAAGTAGCACAATGAATCTCTCAAATTGGTTTACAACTTATTTAAGACTACATATATTTTAAGAATCCAAGGGACTAACCTATTTATTTGACGAATTCATATAGACCACCAATTTAATCTCATATAAAGACATCAATTTTTAAAAAACATTAATCATTTGAATGAACTAGTGTAATACTAATAGTTTAGTAATGACTTAATGGTTTTAAAGACTTTATCCAATTAACCTTTTTTAAAACAGACTTTAATTTAACAAACTCATGGGAATAAATGAAAACCAAACTCAGCACTCTTAGAGTTCATGGTTATGCTTTCAATGAAAAACCTTCTTTATGGTTGCTAGGAATGATGAAATAGCAAAGGTGAACACAAGTGTAAAGATGCTGACCAACAAATAAACAACTGGGAAATTAATTGCCCGAATTATTACCACCAATAGGCTAGAAAAAGGATAGGAAAATCAAATAAATGTTAATAATGGAAAACCCATGTAGTATTAGTTACCATCTGTCCTACTGGAAGTGGCTGTTGGGGAATCTGGCAGGAGACCGCACATGATGGCTTCAGCAGTTTTTTGGTACATCTGAAGACCTTTATTTTCTGCATTGGTAGATTCTTTCGTGCCAAATATGTTTAGCCTTGAAAGAAGAACCTGTACATAGATATTATTGCAATAGAAACATTAAATCGGAAAAACCAGTAAAGCTTTCGACCATCCCTACAATACCTTGAAGAAAAACATTTTGTTTAGGATCGCAAATTGAAGACATCAAAATCTTATAAATGTGTCGCACATTTCAGTTAAAAGAATCCTTAGTTATGACCCATGTGCATAAGATCCAGATAAAAGAGCAATTAAAATAAATAAATACTTCCACCAATGGACCAGAATTTAACAAAAAGAAGACTCACTTATTGATTTATTAATAGGTACATCATAACGAAACTATTTAACTTGAGAAAAAAAAATTATTAAGACAACACGAAGGAGAGGAATTGTGAGGTCACTTTTTCTTCATTACAGCAGATTGGATTGTTTAGTGGAGGTGATCGGACTAGGTTATGCTAGAAAGATATGATAGAATAGATTTCAGAGAGCATTAGAAGGCTCTAGGACCCATCTGTCCAACGAGCTCACAAGAGGATTTGATCCAAGCAAACAGATAATCCAATGAAGAACTCGGATAGTTGTAGCACAATGCTTATTTGTTAGCAAACAATGAGATCGGACTACAGATCAAGGTGGAGGCTTGAGGAATCTTTTTGCTTCAAAAACATTTTATAAATGACGAAGTTCTATTTTTAAGGCCCTAATCCAAGACCTATTTCCCTAATTCATAGTTTAGAAATATGTGCAATTATGCTCTTTTATGCCTTTCGAGAAACCAAATTTTTTACTGGGAAACTTCTCTTGCTGTAATGTGAGTTTTCACCATGTTTAGCATTTTCCACAAATCTTCGCATGTTCATTTTTATGGTTTTTCCTTTACTTTCTTCATTAAGTTTTTATGATCGTTTACACTTCCTTCAATATGTCTTCAGTGGATTGAGAGGAATTGCTCCCAGGAAGACGGCGTGAATTGTTGTCAATCTCTCCAATTCTCAATAATTGGTATCTAATAAATGGTATTTTATTTAGTCGATCAAAACAGTAAGAGTAATGATAGATGATGAAGTAAAGATTAATTGGTCAGAAGGCAAAAATTTCAGTCTTGAAATTTACAAAGTGAAGATCTTCTCTATCAAGAAAGAATCGAACACCTCTAAACAAGAGAGAATCCTGAATTTATGAAACAAGGAGGATTATTTAGACTAAAATGAACTCATTTGATGTTGAGGAACATGACTTTGAATATTGTCAATGCTCAGATCAGAAATGCTAAAGGAACTCATGTGACAACATATTAACGAGTTCAATGCATCCACAATTTAGTGGAATGCAATAAACATCGATTTTGATGATAGAAATAAATGCACTTATTTTGCTATCTTATTCACCTCAAAGTAGAGTAAAAACTTTACCTACGACAAACAATTTTTTTGGCCAAAAGAAGACGTTTAAAAAAAATTCAATTTTTGATTCTAAACATGGGATATTAATAGAAGTGAGCCTTTATTGAACAATCTTGAGTAGTGAGGTAAAGATAGAGGCCATTAATAAGGGTAATGTCAGGAAAATAGTCAATGTGTAAAAAAGAAAGCCTTGAAGTAAACTATTTTGCTAGGACTTGCAATAAGATTAAAAAGCTTCAAATACAATAAATCAGAATCATGGTGAAAATTTAATAAAAAAGATCTCTTAAGGATGCAATAGTCTTGAATGTTGATAGTTCTATTAAGTTTTAAATGTTAGACTTGGGCATTTTTTTCATTTTAGTTATTGCAAGGAGCTATCGCAAAAATTTAGTGTAGGAAATCTAGGACAGATTTATCTCACTAATTATGAAAATTTTGATATTGCAAGGGAGAGTAATATTCATATCAAGCACTACAAAAAGATATCGATAAAAGCTGTATGATGTGAAGTATATGAAAAAGAAATGTAAGTTCTATTACAAGTTGGATAGCATTGGATACAATACTGTCTTTGGCGATAGTTCCTAAAGGACATGAGAGGTGCAATAGTTATGGCTAGAGGAACATAATGGGTACTCAATATATAACTAAAGATAAGAAGGATAATATGGATGCTGCATGTACAAAAGGGGGTCCTACTGCATGGGCGAGAAGGGAATAAAGATAATGATATCAAAAGATTTTATACCCAAGTTGAAGCCTAAAGATTTAGGTCTTTGTGAAGATTGTGTTTTGGTAAGTAGGTTTCTCTAAGATTGTAAGATAACCAAAGGCAAGCAAACTATTATTGATTCACATAGATGTTTGGGATTGAATCGTTTTACATTATCTTGCAGGATCTTACTTTCATTGTTGATTCTACCAAACAAGTATGCATATATTTGTTGAAAAAAGTCTGATTTTTTTTCTTAATTTTAATAAATAAAAGGCTAAGGTAGAAACTAAAACTTAATTAAAAGTAAAGTATATGAGATGAGAAAATGATGGAAGCATAATAGCAAAGAGTCATGTGTGGAATATAGTATCAAGCTGTTCAGGATTATATTAAATAAACTACATCACAATGGAATTGAGAACTCTCAATATACATAAAAGAGGCATCGAACTTTAGTGAGTTTGTCTCAATCCTTATGAGCAAATGCAATAAATGCAACAACTTATTTATTTAATGGAGAACATGAAACTTCAATTAGTTGCTTAATGTCAAACAAAGAGTGGACAAGAAATGAGTCTAAAAGTTTTCAATTGTGTTTCTTGAGTTCAGGTGGATGCATAGAAAAGAGATAAATAAGATGCCAAAGCAATAAAGTGTTGTTTCTTTGGATATTGTAATAATTACTTTGGTTAACGATTTTTGGATGAATAGAAAAAAGAATAATTAGAACTAATGATAAAACTTTTAATGAAAGTGCTTTATGCAAGGATAAATATGTTTAACAAATCTAGTGATACATCAAAACGAAGAATAGAATTGATTTAGAGAGTTTTCAAAGGAGGTCCAAACTGGACTTGAACTTTTTGATGTAGATTCATATGAGGCATCTAGAACAATGTTAGACTCTCTTGAACCCATTTTGAGGAACTTTGGTAAAACTCTTAATAAAGGTATTCCTCAAAGATTCCATTAAGCATAAGTTGACAAAGTAAGATGAACTCAATGCACTTGAAAAGAACAAAGCTTTGAGAATTGTTGCTCTTCCAAGATAATGGTCCTCTAATCTAAGTGGTTGTATAGAATTAAAGATAATGCTAATAATAGCCAAAGGTACAGTGCAAAATTGATAGTTCAAAGCTTTTTGCAAAAGAAGGATGTGGAATTTACCAAAATTTCACACCTACAATTGAACAAACTAGTATATGATTAGTTTTGAGTATTAATATTACTAAAGAGTTGTATTAGGGGAAGTTAGATGAAGATTTTAGGTACTGATGAATAATTAAGCATTGAAAATTGTAAAATTCTCAATATTAGAAGCTAGATAGACATGCTTGTCAATATGATTACTACAAAGGAACTAAGGTTGTGCATTATCTCAATTGGTCTCCACATTGAATAGATGGGATATACCATGAAGAGGTTCTAGGACAAGGGATGGACTTGAGGACAATACTTATATTTCAAAGGTCATTCTCCAAAGAAGAGATTAGTGGGTGATGGAGCAAGATCTTCATTGCAGCAAGTTGAACCATATGATGGAGGTGATCATTGTTTGATATCTGTTTAGATCTTCTGATATGTATCTTGGATAATGATTCCACAAGAACTTCTAAAGAATTTCAGAAGACTCTAAGATCAGGTGATCGAATATACTTATATGATCCTTCAAAGTAAATCTACCATCCTAAAAAAATTGAGCAATGACAACGAAACACCTCTCTTGGTAGAAAGCAAGATGGACCATTTAATCTCAAAATCAAATTTTCATATCAAGGCAGTAGCTTGATGCATTTTCCTGCACCAGTATTTTGTTTTAAAGAAGAGAAATTTAATTTGTTTGTCTAATCAAGATTTGTGTTCCTTTTTGACAATTTAGAAAGGTGTATACCCATCCTCTTGCATGCTGTTTAGGAAACCACATTTCTAATTGTTAAAGTTCTCCAAATATGATGAACTTTTTCTACATAAATCTTGGTATGTTCTCTTCTACTGATATTCCTTTATATGCTTGGCTTAGAGAATTGTCTGCAACTCCTTGACCTGTTTTGCAAATGGTTATGGGAAGATGGTATTACATGTCTGCCAAATTCTCAATAAAAAGGACAAGCATAATAAATTAGATTCTGAAGAAAAATAATAAACTATGATTCAAAATGGCACCAAGACAAAAGAATGAAAAGTAATATAACAAGTTAGATGCCTAAGATGATTGACACTTGTAACATCAATAAGATATTCAAACTTCAGTACTTATCACTTAAACATCACTTATTATAGAACATAGTTATCAAATAAATATCTTTAAGATCATGCTGAATAATGCCACCTTCTAAAGAGCACAATAAGATGAGTAAAGTGTACTTGCGCTTACTCCAGTGAAACCAAAGGAAATATTAAAAGGAAGTATTATTACTGGTTAACGTATGAAAAATTACCACTGAATACCTGTGTTCCTGAGCGTTTATCATCCCAACTGAACCATGTAGGCCTTCCCCAGTCGGCATATGATTCTCCATTTTCTACAGTAATATAACTCAGGTATTGCTGATCCCTAGTGGCGTGATAAAGCCAGCTTGCAGCCCATAATAACTCGTCCTTATAGCCTGTAGAATTATAATATTTCTGGAGATCTGGAAAGCTAACAGTGTACGAGATTTTGTGATCATTCGCAAAAGTAAATAACTTTTTGGCATGCTGAAGAAGCAAATCAGAGTATGAGGAATTTATGCTCTTGAAGACCAATGAAGCAGCAGCCATAGCTGCTGCAGTTTCTGCAGCCACTTCTGTTCCTGGTTTTTTGTTGTTAATCTGCAAAAGAGGCCTTTTCTCTTTCATTTCTTCAGGTCTTTGCCAGCATTTGTGATCAATATCAGGATCACCAACCTAACATACATAATAATGAATGTCAACAACCATTTTATGAATAAAGCCTTACATCTGGGTAAATAGTTGGTGCACTAAAAGAAATGACCAAAGAAGAAGCCCTGGGCTTTATAAGAACAATCCTGTTTGAATTGAATTCAAGCCTGATTAAAACCACTTTGGTTGGCTTAAAGCCTATTTCAAGATGATTTCAAGTTTACCTTTATTGATTGAAATTCCATTTGGGCAGATTTTACTCAACTATGGCTTGAAAAAAGTTATTTCAAACCAAAATTCTTGATTTTGGTTAATTAACAAACATAGATAGCCCTGTACCAGCTGCACAAACATACATCAAGAGAATGCCATAAGGAGCATATACACATAAGATCATGATCAGAGTAAGATATCAGACTGCACTAGCTGTGATTGATACTTTAATTACTTGCCATACGCTTTACATTGTTTCCAACAGGATCTTTATCAGGAAATTGATCTACAGTTTGCAACTAGTAACAATGCCCCTTGTGAAAAATTGGGCCTAGAGGTGATTGTTGAAAAATGAGGATGCAATGAGTCTAGAGGTGGTTGTCGGGAACTTATTCGGGAGATAGTCAAGCAATCTACTTTGCGGTTGTCAAGAAACAGATGAGTTGATCCTGTCAAAGAATGTGCATCAGCTGTTCAAGTTCATCTCAAACAAATTGCGAAGTGTTGATCATCTAAATGCAAATTAAGAACAAAGGAATGTGATTTATCCGCACTATTTTTTGTCTTTGCACCAAGTTCTTTCTGGTAGTCTCATTGCATCATTTTTACTCTTTCTATATCCTAATTCATTGGAAAAAAATTCCAACAACCCCACCTCTGCTATGAGAACCATAGTTGTTTGTTCCTAACACACTTCCATAATCGGTCCCAAGACCAAACAAGATAAATGAAAAGTTGCACAAAATAATCAATAACCAGCATAAAACTAGACAAACTAGCACGACATGATTGTAGGAACATCAAATAGAAGTGAAACGAATTACATTTATAATTATAATAAAATATAACAAGCATAAAGCATGAAGTTTTGCCTTGATCTAAAAGTAGGTGCGTGTATGCCACCAAAAGAAAATAACAAGAAAGATAACAGTACAAAATCAAACTATGAGCTGTATTTTTCTATCCGTGGCTTGACACAATTGAAGTGCTCATTCCTTGGACATTTTCCCCTTGTGTGTTGGGCCATTGTTGGACATTTCTTATTGAGGTATGCTACGTGGCATTTCCAACTTTTTCTAACTAATATGCATTCCAAGTTCTAACTTTAAGTTATCCTGCAAATAAGTAAACTACAGTGGTGATAATGTGGAAAAACAGCATTCTTAGAATATGTGACAGTTTGAGCTTCATGCCTCGTCTCAAATGTTTTACAACCAATCTTGTACTGTAACAGCATCCACAGCATACAGAGCTCACATATACTGGGCAATTTTCTAAACGATTAAAGGAATCTTCATCCTGAATCATGCTTCTGAAGACTTCCATAGAAAATTCCCTTAGGATCTAAAGAGACAATCACTATAGCAATCTCTTGGGTGTTAATAACACCAAATGCACATTTAGCAATACCTTTTTTTTCATAATTTAAAGCTATTTGCATATGATGTGCAATAAGACTGGATTTAATACACAAATAGAAATGAAGGATCTGGTAATTGAAATTTTTTCAGTCGACTGACAAAAATTTCTATTGTAAAAGAGCTTAACGTAAAGAAATTCAAGACATAAGCAATGGAAAATTTGCACACTTTTTCAGGTTACCTGGATAAACAAAACGTTGTCAGAAGGATGAGCATTGATCAAAAAGTCAGTTATCCATTTGAGAGAATCCTGAGCAGAGTCTAGCTGTTTCACTGCACTCATCTGGTCTCCATACTCAAGGATAGACCATGATAACACCGTTGCTGTGAAAGCCATGGGAAATCCAAACTTCATATGATCCCCAGCATCATACATTCCTTTGGATAGGTCCAACCCCGCATCACTCCCATCATTCAAAGCCGAATCACCCCTCCACAAAATCTTGTTATTCACCAGCTTCCCGGCTAAAATAATCAAACGCAACACAACAATGCCAAAACACTAATTCACCATTGATGACACAATACAGAAGACGAGGAAATGCATACCTTTTTGAACTTGCAAGAACTGCAAAGCCACAGAAAGAGCGTCGGCGTATTTCTGCGTTACCTCTCCCGGCGGCCCGGGAACTGGACCCGTGCCGGAATGATGACTTTTCTTCCTAATGCCCACCACAACGGCTGTCACCACCAGAGCAGCGACTACCAGTACAATCAGCCAACCTGTGCAGCCCTTCGTGTATTTTGCTGCCCCCATTCTTCGTGATTCGTGAAACGAATGAGGAAATCTAGGGCTTCTTAGCCATGGCGGTGAAATTTGGAAACACGGCAGCCAGATCCTCCCCCGCCAGATCTGGAACCATATTTTTTCCTCCCCCGCCCTCCCTCCCTACATCAACCTCCGCATCCCACCAACTCCATCAACATTTAACAATTTACAAAACCAACCCCGCCGACACTTCTGTTGTTGACGTGGCATCAACTGGTTTTTTACAGCGGCATTTCTTTTCATATTTTTACCTTAAGCTTAGTGCTATCATTGCACGAACGATCGACCGACACTGTCGGATGCGCCCGTTGCATATTCTATTATTATTAGGTAAGTCATTTTTAGAAGTATTTGAATACCATTGAAAAATATTTTTAAATTAGGCAAAAGTTTTCGCGCCAGTTTGGAAACCACGTTTTAAAAAGCGCAACACAAAAGCTTTCAAATGTTTTCTTAAATTATTTGCTATTTTTCTAGTTTTATATGCTTATAAAAATATATTTCATATTATTTTCCACTTTCTCAATTTCACAAACATAAGTTTGACGTTTGTAGTTTTTAATGAGAGAAGATTGAATTCTTATTAAATATTTTTTTAAAGAAAATGAATGTTATTTACCATACAATAATGCAATTTACTGCAACAAAACTTATTGGTTATTTTTATTTGCATTCATTTAGATTTGTATATGAGTCTGTTGTAGAGTTGTATGATTGCATTGGGTATAATGATGAATAAGTTTATCATAAATATTAAAAATATATTTCAAAATATAGTTTAGTTTATAAAATAGAAATATTTGTTTCAATCACACAAATTGAGAGTTGAAGCATAAGTTGAATAATAAATGATAATGTTCTCAATCAAGATACATCTCAAAAATGCATATTTGTATAAAACTTTGTTGCAAAAGAAAAGGAACATATCCACTTTTTAAGTGGAATGTTGAATTTGGTGATGAAAATAATAATAAAAGATAATGTATTACAACACTAATAAAAGAGTTATATAATATTAAAAATAATAATTAATTATTTTATTGATTGTAATGACATAAATATGTTATTAACTTAAATAAGTGAAAATATAAATAATGCATGTCATAACATACATAAAAACAAAGTTTGTTAACATATCACTTTTAAGAATGAAAATATTACCACAACATGGCTAAAAAATGAGAGAAGAATAGGACTTCAAACATAGAAGTAGCATAGTGACACTTGCTATAATGAACAAGCCTTTGTTGAAACAAATGCCACTTTTTTCTACAAGAAAATTATATGCAATCTTCAAAAGGGAGTTAATTGATGGAATTTGCTATCATGCAATTTAGAAAACATGCAATACAACAAGATTTTAAAGAGCACACACTTAATGCATTTGTCAAATTCAAATCATACAATAGTTTGGTTTAGCTCGACACAAGCGAAAAATCTTTGTTCATGCCATCAACTTCAAGTGTTGACAAAAACCAATATCAGCAAAATTTCAGATAGACTTCTATTCTTGATATCAAAAGAATGAAACAATAGCAAAATCACATTTCTATGACATAGAAATGATGCAAAGTGCTTAAGTTCTAATATTTTGTTTAAGAATGTAACACAAAGGTATAAACTAGCAAACAAGATGATCAAATGCATCAGCAAGTGAACCATGTTAGATATAGTGAACAATGCTCTAAAGGAAAATAATCACCTTAAATACCAAAGACCCCTCCTATAAAAAGGCCTAAGTAATATTAATGCCTTTTAGCAACGGATAAGCTCTACACAAAGCACCATCAACCTTAAGATATTTAAACACATAACAAATCTGCTCTCATCAGTTTACAGTGATCCAATACACTTGGATGGCTACAAGCATGGGCAGCTTCCCTTTATATGATGTTGCCTCAAGAACTAAACAATTACAAAACAGTAATTGCCTAAGTAATGAAATGACAATGAAGGACTATCCTCAATAATAATTAAGAAAAAGAATACAATATTCTCCACTCTTCATGTAAAGATTAGTAACGACCATAGCCCGGTGGAGGTGGTTGTCTTCTGCTTGAGCTCCTATCAAACACTTGAAACCTGTTACTACCCTGCTGCTGGTTAGCAAAAGTTCTTCCTGCTTGCGCCTGATATGCATGTCCTCCGCGCGCTCCATGCCTGGGATCCCAAGGCTGCTGCTGCGCTCCATACGCTTGCAACCCACCAAAGCCATCCGCATACACAGGCCAAGCAGGAGAAACTCCGGCCAGTGGCGGCTGCACCGCTGATCTGCTCCGTGGGGGATATGCAGACGCCCTGTGCTGTGCGTAGCTTTGGAACAAAGCGATTCTTTGCTCCGAGTGCTGGACTCTACCTCCGTCATGCAAATCGTGGTGGCTGCCGCCATATTCGGTTCTTTCAAAACGATGATCGACGGTTGGCCTCTCGAGGGGATGGGACCTTTCGAGGTGATACATCGACACGGGAGCAGAGACGGCACGCCATTGCCCATGGCCGTTGTCTAAATGGCCTCCTCCCGGAGGACCGTTCCACTGTGATCGACCGACTGATTGCTGCTCGACAATGTAGTCGTGCGAATGATAACTTCCATTTGGGTATGGCAACAAGCCAGCTGCACCTGCATGGTATGAAGCTGGAGGAGCATGCCTTGTGTCGAAGTCATCGCGTTCCATTCGTACTTGCAAGCTATTCTTGACGAGGCGACGAGCTGCATCGCCGAGCTGCCTGCCAGAGCAAGATCCTGGAGGGTTTTGCCTGGGCGGCCAAGGAGATTCAACAAATCCAAAGTTGGGTTAATCAACGAAATAGAAACTGGTCGCTTACAGAAGTAGAATGGCTATACCTTCCATGTTCAAAGGGTCTCCTACCAGTATCTTCATGCCATAGAACAGGAGGAGGTTTCAAGTCCTCAATAGCAACAGTCTGCAACCACGAGGCAAACAGGTTAAGAAAGAACAATCGCAAGAGAAAAACAGATGATGCAAGGTTTGCTACCTGAAGTTTCCTACCAACTGAAGAAAAAAATGTAATCACTTCATGGACGATAGTAGAATGAGAAGAAGTAGATTGTAAGTTTAGATGCAGTAGTAATTCATGTGTTTAAATCATGTAAACAAATACATCTCTAAAGAGCTGATAGCATCATCTGATATATTTCTTGAAGGCAGTGGCACCAATTACTGGATTGTCAAATCCAATCCTCAGCCATTAGCATCACATCTTCAAAAGTGAATTGATTTAAGCAATGTACACAAAAGTGCAAATCAACAATATTTGTGTTGTGTATTAAAATAGGCAAGTTCAAGTGTTAGATGCATTGTAAAATTTAATATTGAAGCTGCACCTACATAAGATAAGATCAGCTATCAAAGATTCAAACGATGATTTTTAGATCCTCTTTTGGATTATAAAAAGAGGGTTTTGTGCCTGTGGGAAAGCAATGCTGTTGGTAGCAAGAAGCTAGATGAAATAAATTCAGATCCCATTACAAAGGAGACATGAAGAAGATGCTGATTCCTTTATTTTTATTTTTATTTTTTTAATTCTTTTGCATGTTAGAAGTTACTCAAACCAAAATGATTTGATTCACTTGCAAAAAAAAGGTTGCTTTGCGAAGTACCAAATTAAAAGCTGATTACTTAAAAAATACCATTCAAAAAACATCAATGCTTATAGAAAATGAAAGATGCAGCTCAGTAAAGCAGCCTTCCTAAAACCAATACCAAACAAGACCTAAATCCTTAACTAATATACTCTATATTAATAAATATGTACCATGATGATAACAACTTATACAGCAACAACTTCGAATACCAATGCAAAATGAGAATAATAGATGCATCTAACGCAACAACGATCTATCCTCCAAAAAACTAACAGTAATCTTCCATATATTTTACCACCCAAAAATACCATCTTAGTGAAAATAACTTCACAAACTTATAGAAGTTCAAAGGAGATGGGTTTTCATCGTTGGAAAAAACAAACAGTAATCTCCAATGTATTTCAACACCCATGAATACCTTCTTAGGGAAAATAACCCCTGCTGGTGGTTGAGTAATGTGTTTGTGAGCATCTGGAAGTTTGTATATGGCACAGCTGAGCAAAAGAAAAATCATAAATACATTGATTCTAGTAAGGGATGTTGGTTAACACTAGTTAAATCACTCACATGACTTGATTGTCCATTATATCTTCCAATCCCTTAATGGGAGACCTGAAGACTGGAGGGCATGGATCTCCCACACAAAGAGAGAGATATCCATTCATACCACCACTGCAAATGAAAATAAAACGACAAGCACAACAGTTATCTTCAACGGCTTCATTACAAAATTTAATTTGTAAACCACAATGCAAGAAACATATGCGGCAGACATAGAATATAAAATTTCATTTAAGTTCCACAGGGACAAGGAATATGGACCATGCAACACCTAATGACGAGGGCTTTAACCATAAAGTATACCATCAATTCACAACCAAGCCAGATGAGTAACAACGATCAAACAAAGAATATGTTAGTAGAATTAATCATGATTTTTAAATATCAACAACAAAGTATCATTAAGAGCTGCCAATCTTGGAAACAATCAATAATACTCATTAACTGTATGCCAACTAGCTTATAGTTCGTACAATCCCGTAAGTTATCATCAATATTTTCTAAACTTTTAAAATGTTATACCATTTATTTGAACTTTTATAAGACTACTCATTAAATCCCATTGGAATGCAATTTTTTTTATAATTTAATATGTCAATTATCTGTTAAATTAAAATGAACTTAAGTGATTATGACAGTTATATATATCTCAACAAATATCTATTTATTTAAGATAGACTAATTGCATAGGCTTATTAAATTAATTAAAAACCCAATCAATTTAGTAGTCCTAAAAATCTCTAAAAACAACCATAAAAAAGGACCATGTGTTGAATTAAAAAAATTACAACATTAAAAAAAAACAAAAAGAGAAAGAGAACAAAAAGAGGGAGGTAGAAGATAGGGAATAGGAAATAGGAAAGTGAATGAAAAACTATGGTAACCAAAAGGGAAAAAAATGCAAAAATGAGAAAAATACTAATAAAAATCAAAGAAATGAAAAATCCTCCCCATAACAAAGTTGCCCAAATCTTCCCCATAACAAAGCTCCCACAGTGTCACACACCACAACAGCCCCCTCTTAGTACTAGTTGCCTCAGAACATACATACATACTCAAACCTGTTCATACCCCTCTACAAGGTCACTCCAAGTTGCCTCAAAAACAAAGCGTCGTCAAATGCCCCTTGCTATCCCCACGGCAATCTTTTCCTCACTCAATCTTTGAACTCCCATCAGCTCTCCTGCTTTGATTCTCGTATCACCACACATAAGATGACATTTACAATGGAGTTTCTTAGACAAACAAAAGCTCATTGAGGAGAACAAATAATGAAGATATACCTGAAAAAAACGGTTGCTTAATAGTTGGTTGTAACTTAAATCAAGCAATTCCTCACTTTACTCAAATCTACCACAACTTCAGATCTGGCATTGCTAGGGCCTAACATTCATGTGGAACCATATGATCTAAAAGCCTTATTGAACAATTTCAAATGGACTGTTACTTATTTTCAGCGAAGTTAATCTCTACTGGTCATGCAACCTACATATTTAAAGCTTATTTATGCATCCTGACGTGTTGTAATCCTTTTTAAAGTATTAGAGAAAATCTTTAGTAAGAAAAATTTTTGAAGAACATGAATAAGCTCATGAATGCCACAAAATTAGATGAATAAAGCAAATAGAATCCAACTAGTGAAACACTTAGTCAATAACAAAATATTCAGAATAGATAACGTTTTTATGTGAATATTGAACACCATAAAACATACCTTGCAACAGGATCAATTTTTTCTTTAACTTCAGCATGTTCTTTTTCTGATAATTGTTCATACTGATTGCTGAGAGAGTATATATAGGGAGATAAAGTATGCGAGACATTAACGAAAAGCAATTCAAACATCACACTATTCCTTCGAGCTTCTTCATTCTGTATGGCAGTAAATTAAATATTTCAGATAATAAACCAAGACTTTAATGGTCGCCAATGTGCACAAGTCCTCAGATATATACCGTCAAAGTATGTTCCACATTCTCAATTTGAGCGAGTAAGCGCTTCTCGTCAATAAAAGGAAGCTTAGCAACACCCTTCAACCCAAAAAGTAAAACAAAAAAAAACAGAAAATTCAAGAATCTTTCCCAAATTAAAGATGATATTCAAAATTAAGCTGACCTGCCAAGAATATCTCTTTCCATTCATGTCAACCTCAAAATCTACAAATATAAAAAAGTTTGATTGTTAGTGCAAAGTAAACATTATGGTAGAGCAATAATTGAATGGTTAAGAGCAACCTTTGGGATAAAAATCAATAATAGGTGAATTTGGATCTGTCATCAATTTCCTGTAATGTAGTGGTAGAGCATGGGCACTGCAGATATATGGAGAAGGTTAGTTGGGCAAAGAAAAGTGTACACTCATGGCTCAGGAGATGGAGGAAACAGACGAGTCAACCTTGCAGCTGGAAACACTCCCATTAACTGATCAAATGGTTTAAAAGGGGTTCCAATATTGAATTCTATGTTCAGCTTACCAAGACCTTTGAGATCTGAAGCAAAGGGTGCATAATGATATGGGTAAAACCTGAAATGGTAAAATCAATTAACAAATTGACTTGGAAACAAATAAACGGGCCAAGGAAAAAGTCATAAAAGGAGCAAAATCATAATCAGTTCGACATAATTACATAATTGATTAATGCATTTACAACAAACAATATGTTCTTGTTTGAGGGTATAACCACAGCAGCTACCACGATTGCTGAGCCTTTTAATAGTCTATATTGAGTTCTATCCAGTTTCAAACAATAGACATCAGTTCTAGCTACAAGTATGGTTCGTTTGGTAATGGTACTTTAGATTAATGCCACACTGTATAAGTAAATATCATTATTTCATAAATGCACAAAGTACATAACACATTACATTACCATGGCGGTGAAGTCTTGGATGTGGTGCAAGCATAAGAAAGGGCTTTCTTGCAGCACATTTAGGGAGCAAATTCTAGTTGCTACACGACTGATTTTATTAAGCAACAAGCAAATTCCAGTTACTACATGACTGATTTTATAAAGCAATATTGACTAGACATTTAGCTAGATGAGCTCCATTTTTCTTCTGCATTATTTGATGAAAATTTAACTTATTATAGGTTTAGATGTATGCAAGGAAATGCAATGGAAAACACTAATGATATATGTTCAACACCTCAAGGTTCCAATATTAGGGGCAATGCACAAGTTGATTAATACACCTTCTCTGAAAGAGCAATAACACATGTGTTGCACAAATAACATGCAGGCAATAGTATTTGGCTGCCAGACTAAAAAGGCCAACCGTAAGCAATAAGTATTCTAAATGCATGATTCAGTTAAGACTCGGAACCATAAATTCAACCATAACCCAACGTTGTCAAAACCACACTGAATTGTGAACCGATTTGGGTGTTACATGCTACAACTGGTCAAAATGAATGAACCAGATCAATTTGTTGATGTTAACATGGTCATATATTTTTTAAGTAAAATTGGAAAATATATTCCATTGAATATAAATCCCCCAAAAGTATAAACATACTCCAAAAAAACACCAAAAAAATAATAACAAGTATAAACCTTACTACTTTAAAGTTCATGTTTTTCAGCAACTTAATTTAATAAACACCAGGTTGAACAGTCTAATTTCTAATTCAACCAGTCCTACCAATAAATAATCCAATTTTTACTCAAACATGAGAACCACCAAACCAATTGTATACAATGGGACGATCTTGTCTATACCACACTTTTCTATGCAATCTTCTGATACACATTCATAAGAGGATGGTTCCACAACCTTCTTGTGATATCGTAAGTCGGTCACAAAAACATTGCGACTGCTGCATCAAGGATCCCCTTCTCTCTTGTGACCAAATCAAGTCATTCGAAATCTAAAGATAATTGATTTTGAAAATTTTATTTACTTATAGGACCTAACCCTTAGTCCTTTCCAATCATACCACTCAAGTGACAATTAAATAGATCAGATCATAAATTCTAACATAGAGCTGTCAATTGAAAAGATTAAATACAAGCATAAAACGCACTTCCAAGAAAGATAAAATCCTAATAAAGAACTTTATCTGTATGGTTATTTCACATGCAAAATAACAAGTTAATTTAAGAAACTATAAGTCTAACACAAACTTATTACCATTGACTTGAAGAGACTTGACAAATTCATAATGAAGGAAACGATCTCGAGTTAACAAATTTGACATTTGAGATAATCATGCATTGAATTCATGACACCATAAAGAAAATGTCCAGAAAAATGAGTATGGGAAAGAAGATTGTGATGCAACCCTTCAAAACATGTCTATAATAAAAAGAAATGATATATAAAGCTGGAATAACATGATTAGATTAAAAGCAAGGTACTGCACATAATAAACAAGAGTTTATGATGTTAAGCCGGTTTAAATTTTGTAACACTAACAAAAACCCATAAAATTGTTTAGCTACTAGAGTCATTTGCAACTAATTAACAGCAACTTCTCATCAAACTCAACATATCCAAGAACCTCCTTTATAGCTCGTTATCGCCTACTTTGCATCCAATATACTCCTAATTCCTCTACGCATCAGGGCGGATTCCATCAATGCCTTTTCTTAATAGAGCATCTTAAGAAGCCAAAATAAACTTTAGCTGCCTCTTGCTAAACTTACTTTAAATAAAAGCTACTTCAACTATTCCATATAAGCACCAAATATAATCTTTTTCTTTCTTTTATAGTACCTAATCCATCTTAGCATCCTTATCAATGGAACATTCTTGTTATTTGTATGAACATGTTTATAATCCAATATTTATACAATACAAAATCTTGGGTTTAACCAGAATTATGAATTTTTTAATCTTAAGCAAAATGATTTTATCATTACAACAGACAAGATGCATACTATGTTGCATCCAACATGCCATCTGCATACTATTTATTTCTCCTAATCATTTGAACACCAATATCCTATCTTCACCACATCAATACACCTAATAGGACAAGTCTTGCACACCTTTGTTTTGTTTTACATCTGCCAAGGTAAAACAAATCAAACCATGAAGTTGCTTTCCACCATTCCATTCTTTTGTCTAAGACACTTTTTCTCTTTCATCTATAAGAATGTCATTGTAAAAAATACATGGACCATGATATCTAGTCCTCAATGAGTCTAGTAAGAGCATAACAACTATTGCAAAAAGAGGATCGAAAGCTGAGCCCAAAAAGATTGCATTATTTTTTTTTAAATGTACTCATCTTACCCCAAAAACATCAATTAACTAATTCACCAATTTGTTAGTCTGTTTTAATAGAATTTGACTATGGTTGTATTAAAAACTTATTTATTTAAAAAAATAATAATTTTAAATTAATAGGTATTTCAAATATAAATAGCCAATTTCTTAACTCTATCATGGTGAAATTTGTTAAGATAGATAAGCAAGGTGGTTAAATAAAAAAAATAATAGTTTTGAATGTTAAGCAATCAAGTTAAACAATTGAATGTTTTATAAGTAAAAAGACATATTTTGTGGTATACCAGTAAAAAATTTTGACTAAAAACTACACTTAGGAATTTCTTCACTGGTTTAGCATTTGTATGCAGACACCAAACCAATCATGTAGTTAGGACAGAATCATTTGTTTGTCAAGGTACATAAAAAAAAATAATAGTTTTGAATGCTAACAAGTGATTTAAACAATTGAATGTTTTAAAAGTAAAAAGATATATTTTGTGGTATACCAGCAAAAATCTTTGACTAAAAAATACACATTTTATGAATTTCTTCACTGATTTAGCATTTGTATGTGGACACAACAAACAAATCATGTAGTTAGGACAGAATCATGTGTTGTCAAGGTACCTTTCACCCTCAAATGCAATGTACATTCCCAAATTTTTTACAAACATGATTTTTATCTCATAGCAGTTTACACTTCACATTAAAACAAAAGATAATCAAACATAAGATAAATAATCCATTTCTTCCCTCCTAGCCGTGCTATGTATATGGCAATAACACACCTTAGCTGGTCCTCCACAAATGACGTGATAAGTTGAGGCTAACGGCAAGCTAATATATAAAGTTAATTATAGCCCAGAGCTATCAATATGCACAGGATCCTATGAATCCTCCATTATCCTTGAGACAAAAAAATGCTAGATCAGAAATTTAAGATCCTTATAGGGCTAACAAAATTATACTAAATGCCTTGAGCAAGACAATAGAAATATAACTAAAAAGATAAAAGGTGAAATATCTTCTAATTGCAAAAACCTAAAGTTCAATTTCTAGTACTTCTAACATGGAAAACTAGTCCAATAAGCACACAGGTCTTAATATATGGAAACATGTTTTTGTAAAAAGTGCATTTTGAAATATGGTTGAAAGAACAAACGCAACATTCAATAAAAATTGGAAAAGATCATAATATGATTTAACATAAATTGAAGATATTCATTATGCAAACATAATTATGCAAGCAGGTTCCTCATGTTTCCAAAAAAGCCTGATAAATCCAAAAGCTTCATAAATATCGTATCTAGGATCCCAAACCCTTCTCTTTTTTTTTCCCACTAAACCACAAATTAAAAAAAAGTTGTATAAGTCCTTAGAGTTAACATATGCACAAGTAGATTCTCCAAATTAAGTAAAATTTAGGCTAAAATTAGGTGAGGGAGCGAACTATAATATTTACTAAACTTATGGATCTATCCGACTTGCATAATTAAGTAAGCAAAGGAGACCTATCAATAATTAATTTTATGATTTAGGTTAATGTGCAAAAAAAATTTCATGAGATAACTAATTCCAACTTAATATATGATGATAACTTGCTCAATGAAGTGAACAAGTCAATATAAGGAATGCAAGAGGTAGTCCATGCCTACACAAATGATTTAAATAAGTTTTTCATTGTATAAGATGTCAAAGAAAAACAAAAATGCACACTACTTAGTTTTAAGATAGATGTATAAATAATATTTGTAATGAGTTGTTAAAATATATGATCTTTAGTAAGGCTGAAGCTTTTGTCATTTTGAGTGACATATCGACTTATTGATTCATGTATCAAAATACAAATTTAAGTATAAAAGAACTGGCCAACTATTTTGAAGATTGGTGCTTGAGATAAACCTTGGATGCAATTTAGGGAAGACACGAGTAGAATTAAGAAATCAAGCAACACAAAAATAGAATGAAGATAAAATGAAGTGAACCCAATGTTAATATTACCAATAAAATAGCAAGCAAATCAGACTGAAAGTCAAAAATACACAAAGGACATGCTATAGATTAATTCCAAGAGCCCTTCCAAAGGAAATCAAGGTAAAGGCTGACTGACTAGCAAGGATGACCAAAAACGAGATAAAAATAATAATTTCTTACAAAGAACCACCAGAAAGAAAAGTACAGCAGCTTTTAACATCCAACCAATCTCGACAAACAGTGAAGAACTACTCTACCAACCCATCGCTCTCTTGTTTTGTCTCATCTTTCAATCCCCTTAAAAGATACCCCCTCCTCCTTAAAAAGCACAAGGTGTAGAAATTGATTATTCCTAACAACTCTAAATAATTGAGATTAACTTAAATGACTCCTCCAAGACTCTTTATTAAGCAACCTGAAAATATTACATAAACAGATTCATATAAATACAACAAATAGATCAAGATACCCTTTGATTATCCAAACCCTTCTTAAGATCTAATGACAAAAAAGGATGACAACCTTCACGAAATCCATCAAATTCGTAACCATCCTTAAAATTAAACTAATCCAAAATAAATCTATTTCCAAACAAATCCTTATCACAAAGAATTTGAATCCTTGATTAAACATTAGGATGTAATTTAAAATTGTTAACAATCTCCTAAGGTGCCTTGATTAAATTGTCTCATCACTCAATTGGATGGCCCATGCCTTGCTCTCAAGAATATGAACTTTGATCTAAGTCAAAGGTGATCCAATCTTTGGTCATAATATTCTTACTCGGCTCCTTCGGTTGCTGAGTTTTATTTTCCAATGGCCCAAGGTGATCCCCACTTGTATGAAGCCTTCCACTCAAAATTCGACTAAATCTTCTTTGGCTCCTCAAAGACCCATCCACCATGACTTGACTTCAAGATTGCCATATAATTATTTACATTTATATTCTTGAAATGATAAAACGTTTTTTTAATAAAGTCTCAATCTAGTGTCTACAAATAAGAACATAAAAGATTAATAAAACAAGTTATTATAAAAGAGAACAATGACCCTTAAAATAGAACAAATTGAAATATTTTTGTTACTTTTTTTCCCCTAACCTCAAATCAAAATCAAGAAAAATTAAATCAAGTTAGATTTAAAGACCATCAGAGGAATGTAATCAAGAATCTACTTTAAGACAAAGATAAAGCATTTAATTTAAAAATCAAAATTAAAATCAAAATCCTATCCCATATTGGGATGTGCCTAGAGAACTCAATAATACTAATACACAATTTGTAGTGGAAAATCAAAGCTCACGTGCGCAGATGATTCAACAATAGCTATAAGGTTTCTTTTTCTTTATTGTCGATATTTATGCACCTGATTGTTGTTATGAGATTATAGAAATAGTTCATCAAGATCCTTACACCACCTTGTAAGAGACAACAACAAAATCACATGATACATATTGGGATGTACTCATCCATGTTGATATGCACATAGAGAATTTGAAAATACTAATATGCATCTTGAGGTTTACAATCAAAGCTCACATGTGTAGATTATTCTTGAAAACTAGTTGTAACCTCAATATTTTTAGTTTAAATCAAACAAAGTACAAAATGTGCTCATAGTTTCATCCAAGAGTAACAATTCCCTAACCCAAAATCTAATAAAACATAGCCATGTTGATAAAAAGCCAAACACCCTATTTATATTTAGATAAACCTGTGAAATTCAAATACTATCAATACTACACAAAAAATTGTGACATCCCTTAAACAACCTCATCCCCTTAGCCACCTCTAAGAGCACTAAGGATCAAAGTAATAGCAATAGTTATGTCTTCCTTTAGCCAAACACCTTTCACAATACCCACTTGGAACTAATGCAGGTGGATCCCACATGCCTTCGAGCAAAATCACATAAATAGCATATGAATAGATTCAACTTCATACTAACAGAAAAATATAGCCCTAAAAAGCATGCACTACAACACTAATGCCACCCACACCATTCTACATGATTGAACCATCAAAAATGACCTTGATTCAATGTGAAGTAGGGAGAATCCACAACAACAAAGACAAGCGATGCTCATCAGAAGGACAACAAAGCAACTATTTCTTCATATTAGATCAAAGGTTGATGCAATCAAAGAATATGCATATAGAAGAAATAAATATTAGAGAAAAAAATCTTTGGTTGTGAAGCATAAGTTGTCGTGCATGCCATAAATAATAGAAAGCTATTGCAACCCACTTTATACTCCTTAATGAAGAATAGAGGTCTTATATGATACAAGAAGAGCTTTATTTCTTCTTCTTTATCTATTATTTTTATGCATCTAACCATCATTGATATGAGATTATTGACACCATTCATCAACAAAATATACCATCCTAATCATAGCAAGAAGGAGAACCACATGATAAAAAATAAATCGCAAGAGAAAAGAAGCCAAAACAAGACAACAAAAATGACTTTCAAGATCCTAAAGAGGATTTAGGTTGATCAAATATCAACCTAAGATTTATTTGTCAATTAAATAATTTAAGAGCACCAAATCCTTGTTGCAAGTTGCAAGAAAAACACGGGTATCAAGGATCTTGAGAATCTTTTCTAACCTTCCAAGAATTTCAAAAACACTATTTTACATACCCAACATCATAGCACCAATGACGTGAGAGATCTACAACAGATTGTAAATTTTCTTGTAAGGCTATAAGCAAAATATATTTAGTTACAACAAAAATAACACTCAATTCCCACATGCTATAGAACAATATCTTTGCCTTGCGTCACTTCAAATAACCATCATACTTTCACAATTGTGATATAACATTTGCGTTAACAATTCTATCGCTATATTTCAAACAGTTAAATTAACAACTTGTCAAGCATTTGACAAACCTAAAACATCCATCTGAAATGAGTTTATTACTAGAATTGTTTTAAATCGCATGCATTCAAAAAATAAAGACTCACTATTCATACTCCTTTATACTTCATCGTTTGTGAAACTAGAAAAACATTGTCTTTCAATTTCACCTTTTCAATTTAATTAAATGAATGAATTTAATAGCATGGTATGAAGCATTGATATTCACAAACAACATCCACATTGATAATTAAAGCTATTGTTAATTACGTGAAAAAATCAGTTGCATCTAAGATCAAGGTTTTCATCTTATCTCAATTCAATCATTCCATGAGAAATGCTACAGCTTACATAAAATAAAATAAGTATACGAAGTTGACACAAATATTTTGTTCTAATAATAGATAAAAAGTAGCTAGCAGCAAGTTCTAAATATGATAATTCTATTACCTTTGCTTAAAAGGTACAAATTAAGAAAACCCAATTACATAATAGAAAAAGTGGTAATAACTGATGATAACTAAAGTTAAAACTTAAAGTCATACCATTGCCATGAGCAAACCCCTTCATAGTAATAATGCATAACCCAACACAATCCTTCAGTATACCGCAACACCTAATTAATTGAAGAAATATTATTGAAATATAATATATTACAAATGTTGGCATATAAATTTGAAGTGAAGCGATGATTATCTTAAGTTGATCATGCTTTTAACTTAAAAGCATCATAATCATGCATGTAAGTCTAATGAAGGATAGCACTCTAATTACCAAAAATTGCAATGATTGTGCCCAAACAAATCTAGGTTTTAAAACAACAAGATTATGCAAAATACATCAATGCAGATTTCAGGGAGAATATCAATCTCAAAGTAAACTATCAAACGAAACTAAATCTGAAGTTAAAACAACAATGAAACACAGTATTCACAAATACCTAAATTCGGAAAGGGTTTCACAACAAAAACTCACTCCTTCATGAAATAAAAAAAGCAAAATTTGAGTGCAAATAATAGTTTCAAAGACAAATTTAGTAGTTCATGTATGCAAATTAATAGGCAAAACTGATAATGATCCCAAGAAAGTAATGAATAAGAAAACAAATAAAAGGAATTTGGATTCATTTGGCTGAATTGTTGTTGAATAATTAAATTAGTTTGAAAATTATTACAGTAAACTGTTATTAAAAGATTGTGTTTGGCACTCAAATGTTAAAAAATACCTATTTGAATAATTTGACAAAACAATACTCTTAACTTTTAATTGAAGAATAAAAACAAAAAATAATATTTATATTTTTTGAGAACAAGTAGTCCTCTACTCTTCTATTAAAATGATAGTGAAAGCCACACAATTTAGGAAATAAATAGACTTTACCAAGCCATTTTGCACGGAATAATAATAAAGCCTTTTCAATCTGCAATACTTTAATTAACCAAGATCAAACAAATCCTTACACAGAAAGAAGATACACCAACTTAATAAAAAGGAGGAAACCTCATCACAATTCCACACGAGAGGTCTTTAATCAGTTCTATCACCAACGTTAATGAAAAAAAAAGTGGAGCAATTTCAGTAAAACAAAATATGAAATATTTCCAACCCTAAAAACACTTTAAATGGAGCTCACTCAAAAGAAACCTTTCAATAAACCAACCTTAAACTAGATTTTGGCTAATCTAATTAACAAATAAACTAAAAGTCATTAAAATTAACATACAGCATCTCTGTCATGCACTACTAAAGCGATTGACATCCCTATGAAATTAGATGGGATCATCCTAAGCAATATATTAATTCAAGAATCCAACCTATATGATCCATAAAACAAAAGTTAGTCTAAAATCACCTAAAACAAATTGCTTTGATCATCCCATGCGAATCAAGAAATTGTCCCGACCAACTAAGCACGACAACCAAGCCATGTCCATGTAATATGGACAAGCAGAGCAGCATCGGTTGCATCTCTCCCTGTAGCCCTCTACCATAAATCAACCTCCCAAAAACCTCCAAAATTGACTCTTATCAATTTTCCCCCACTTGGAAAAATTCATCTTTGCTGAATGCCCATACAATAGCTCTCCAACTTTTCTGCATTCTATCATTCCATGTTCTCTGCCAAGAACAATGTAACAACAAAAACAACTTGTTCTCTTTGAAAAATAGTTCTCTCAAATCCTGATTCTGTAATACTCATGGTCTACTCTTCAAGAATTATTCCATGACTCACACATCTTTTGGGTAACATGTCAACAAAACTTGGAATATTATTTGTAGGATTACATGACTTAGTAATAGAATCAACTAAGCATGCTCAATCAAATCAACAATAGCAATAATGATAATATCATGATATAGAACACCAGGTAGATCATGCATTAGATACATTTAATGGAAACGATAGATCTAACACTCTCTTTCTAAATAGAGCTACAAGGAGATAATGCAACAAGAAAAACCCAAGGTTTATGCAACAATCAAATTAGATACATTAAATGTGAGACTGATTACTCAATCTTGTACAATAGAATATCTAACCTAAATGCATTCTCACGTATGCTTTACAAGAATCTAAAAATGACCATTTATCTAATTTCTTTAAGGTATAATATGACACTCTAAAAAATTAAGTGCACCATCATGAAATCACCTACATTGTAAGCATGCTAAAACTCATGAGCATTGTCAAATAGTATTCATAAGAAAGTACAAATCATCTTCAAACTTCTACAAACCATGCATATAATGTTCTAAGTTTATTGCAAACTCGTTGGAACTACATGCAGCTATCAATGTTATTAGATCTATAGTAAAATTGACTTTATAACATGTGATTATATCATTTATAGACACCATTGACCTATTTTTGGAAATGTTACATGTTATTTCTTCTAGTATTAATGCCAAATCCAAATTACATTTCAATTCTCTCACTAAGCATCTAAGTCATCAAAAAATTAATTAACTACATAGGTTGGGCTACATTATAAAAAATAACAGTTTTGCATCCATAACATTCCACAATATCTTCCAAAAATAGTTGGAAAATTTCACACCTTTATTGAACACCATGATTCTAGAATTTCCATGAAGCTTAACAATTTCCTATAATATAGCATGGTTATAATTGATGCACCATCAATTTTGCTAAAGGTTAGGAAACTTGCCATCTAGAAAATCTATCAAGGACCACTAATATAGAGTCATAAATCTTAGACATGTGCATTTCTAGAAAGAGACCTAGACTCACAACCTCTTATACTCTTTTTGGTATAAGCGAGGGTATATATAATCTACTATTGTGCTTGCTAATGTTAGTAACATAACAAGTTCTACAATTTGCAACTTGTTTCACAGGACCAAAAAAATATGACTTTTTCTTCTACAAGAATAATGGTCTTCACTCCTACCAAAATGACTAATTAATTTTCCACCATGTGGTTCCCAAATTGTGAAATTTTTTGGGAGAACAACCCTCAGCAATCCAACAAGAAATAAAACTTACAACTATCACAGCAACATGTTCCCCAAGGTGAAGACAATAACACTTATATTCTATATGAATAATGGTCTTATCCTCATCAAAAAAACTAGTTAATCCTCCGCCATGTAATTCCTAAATTTTCAAATTTTGAAAGAAGAGTCAAGAATGCTCAAAACAATCATTTATTAATTATATAACATCTTGACATATGGCATTAAAAATGTTCCCAAATTCCTTACAATTGGGGTATTTTACCCACTAATTTGTGAAAATAACTAACAAAAAATCATCATATGAAGAACATAAATATAATACTCGAAGCACATTAATTAGACTACCTTACAATGTTTCTAATCATATGTATATTCTTGCACAAAGGATTCCTACTTGGTATGTTGTGTCGATAATTTAACTTAGAAATTAATATAAGTGATTGATGGTTAAAAAACCCCTTAAGCAAACGATAATAACACAAATATCTTAAATCCTACGCTATGGCACATAACTCTCACTTTGAATGACTAAACTTGGAACAAATATCTCGTATAATTATAGTAAAAACAAAAAACAATGATGAACTAACCTGAATTGTTTGAGGATCACCATCCCTGTCCCAACTTTAAAAAGACAATGTTCCTTCCCAATTTTTTTTATCAACCCTTGAACCACAATTGCCTTTCTTTTATTCCTCATTTATATCCCTCACCACAGTCTCTAACCTACTAATCTAGCTTCCACTTCTTCCTCACTTGTGATCCCAAGGTTGACACAAAAGACATCATGGCCACCTCCTTCCTCAACAAATATAACCATCAGTCCAATCAAAAGCTAAAGAGGTGTCCTTAGCCATTATTCCCCATCTTTCTATTTTCCTTTTCTACACCATAAGATGCAAAGCTCTTTGTTTTTTTATATTTTAACATTTCTTTCAGTCGGTTTGCTTTTTTATTTGTTGTTAAATTTAATTAAACTATATTACATGAAATAACACATGTTAACCTTCAAGGAATGTTCATTATTGTACTTAATAAACTAATTAGATTATCCCTATTAGGAGTAAAAGATTTATTATTTGAATTAATGTGCCTTGTGTAGAATAATGAAAAACCTAATGTTATGTTTAGGTTAAAGGAATTGACTTAGTTCACGTTACTTTGTTGATATTAGAATAGATAGAATTCAACTTGTGTGTCTTGATGTAGATGACTCATTAGAGTACAATTGTGCTCTACATTGTTAGGAAACTTTCCTTGGTTGATCAATTTAAGTTAAACTATATTATGTGTTAAAAAAATATAACAATCGTTATGGTTTTTTTAACATTATTCATTTTATATTAGGCATATTCTAGTACCATGCATGTAGATTTATTTATAGTTAATATATTTCTTAGGATTGTTGCAAGACCTCGATATGATGGGAAATTAAGGCAAATTGTCACATTGAGTTACTCGCACTTTTTACTTTATGTCAATAAAGATAGGCACATATTTATCATAGCACATAACATGATAAATAACAATAGTGATTCATATAAGGCTCATGATGTAAGCATGTATAACTTGTATCCTTGAAGTGGTGAAAAATGGTACTCATTGTAATATAATAAATATGGCTCGCCATATTGAGGGCCCATAAAGTGATGAGATTGTTAAAAAGCTTTCCTTCTATGCCAAGCTGGTATAATACATTTAACACATTGATTATAACAATAATGAGTTTTGAAGCATAGATTGTGTGGTGGACACATATGTATACATGTATTGTGTGAATAAATTACAACAATAACACACTCATCATCTATGATATCATGAGTATTGTTCTTATATGCATTGTCAATTTAAAAATCTTGAACTATGGGTATTAAAAATATTGATATTTATGATTAAGCATTGGATCATTAAAGCATTTATGCTATAAAAGATTATGTTGATTGATGTGATCAATTTGAATAATTAAATGCAAGTGACATTAGAAATTTTGATTTACACCATATTTTCATTCAGGAATATTATACACATGATATTATGTTACGATAGTTTTTCTTCTACATTATTCATTTACAAATAATAATGAATAAATTTGAGATTATAAAAGATATTTTTATTATGTACCATATGTATTCACATTATTCATTATGCATATTCATATCTCAGTGTCTTGTCATATATCATTTAGCAAGGAGTTTCATACATTAGTTTATATACAAAATTAAATATTTTACATAATTTATTAAATTAAGTTGCTTAATTTGTGGGTCCTAACGAGAGCATCTGTAGTAGATTATCTTTTTGGGTGAACAGTAATATGTCCTATTACAATATCTATGTTGATTATTTCTTAACCTTATTTTAATGATTAATTTATGTTATTTATGCTGTCGAGCTATATTATTTCATATTTTACTATTATGATATTTGTTTCTGGTCATAAAATTAAACCCATGATCCATACACACACACACACACCTATTCTTTTCATAATACAAAGTCAAATTATTTAGCCTTGATTCCCAACTTCGTCGTAAGGGTTAAAGTTAGGCTCCATTCATCATGCCCAGGTTGGAGATGGACAATCTTCCAGACAATATAAAGCAACTTCACATTATAATATATTATCAAATGATCTAGTAATATCTACACAATATGCATACAACATGCTCCAAATGCTTTAAAAAAATAAGAAATTTTAATAAAGGAGGTTGCATCATAAATTCCTTGACAATTGAAATAAATCTTTATCACTAATTTGGTCCCTTGTCCTTGAATGCAACATTTCTTTAGAAAATCAATAATGGGTGCCAAGATTGGAATAAAAACTCAGAAAAGCTAATTATATAAGTTCAAGAAATCTATGAGCCAAACAAAAATTTGTTGGTTCATACTACTCTCTATTAGAAAACTGTGAAACTTGCAAAACTAAATAACCTTAAAACACCACCAACACAATAGAAAAGTGCAGTCCTTCAAACTAACATATAATTGCCCTTTCATAAAAAGAGTAAATAGAGTTCTCAAATGTAGAGGGTGGTCATCCATAAATCTTCCAAATATAAAAAGGCAATCAAACAAACCACCAAAACTTGTTGACAAAGGGTTTTGGCACCAATATCTTAGCAAAACTACTAACAAAATTTGATAAGACAAAAGAAAAGATTAATTATTCATTGAATATCACTTTAATTAATTAACTTCCCTAATCCTTACTCTCATCATACCCACTCCTTAAGTCTAAAGCCTAACTTAAAAGAAAACAACTACTCCACACATCATATCCAATATATTATCTAGTGTAAGAATTGAGAATCTAAACCTTGTAATGATCTCATTAACGATCATTCTATCTACATGCAAATGACATGACCATTCCTTGAAATGAGGGTACAGCACGAGGGGAGTTCCCATACTCTCCTAATGAAACCTCATCTTTGTCTTAAACTCAAAGCATTCACTAGCTTGGGACAAATCTAATATGTTAAACTCTTTGTTAGTGGTAGCTCAATAAGCAGCTCTTATGTCTTCATACACATTCACAAAGTCTTAATATTTGTATGCAAAGCATTTTCATCTTCAAAGCTTCACTATCTGATAATAGCATCAAAGCCCAAATGATATCATCACTAAATTGTTTTCTCGCTCAATAACTTCCACTTACCATAATATGCAAAGGCTTCTTTTCAATTTGTAAATTAGATTCCTTTACTAAAGAGAAGAGTTGAAACTATTTTGGTTTACAACAATGCAATGTGATCCTTTTCCCACTGAATCTAAACAAATAAGCATTGGACTTTTCACTACATGTAGCATGTTGATCACATAAAACATAAGATATATCAATAAGACATCAAACCATATTGTATTTGCATAAATACATATAAACTATGAAACTAACAAACTTTGTGCTGTCAATATTGTAATCTCGTCTACCCATACAAAAAGTGTAAGAATGGGGATGGGGTTTAACCTCTACATTCGCTCTAATCAAGGTTTCTTTAGAAACTATCATTGATATAAAATCCCTTATCTATAACTAACATGCAAGTCTTCTCTCAACGCTTAAAGTAGGCATGGAAAATAGAAGTATCATGAGAGTGATCAATGGATTGGAATGCAAATTGAAATACAACTCACTAATATAAAATGGTTGTCCTCCTCTCTGTCACCACAACCATTGCCATTGACACCCATATCAATTTCATCATCAGCTTCCTATGCTACACTTAGTTCATAATCATTAACAATCTCAATAACCATGCTTCTCACATTCTTGTTCTTCTACTCAGGACAATCCCTGGCAATGCATACCCTTAATTATGAGTACTCTAGCTACAGGATTACTCATTATTTATTACTCCTCTTAGTAACATCACAATGTTGCTAAGCTTAATCATAGTTCTCACATACCACTTAATCTCATCTGTTTGAGACCTATGCTGTGGGTGGCTTACAAATAATTCTGTCTAAAGCTATGGTAAATGTTTGGTCAAGATCATGGAAACCATATTTCTGTAGTTTCTTTTGTATATCAAAACTAAGACTTATTAATCGTAGAAGGTGATACATTACATTCTTCTACATAGTTATAACAAATCAGAAGCTCACACAACTCCCTTCTACACTCATTCACAGTCCACGGTCCTTTCATCAGCGTGGTTAGTTAATTTATAATATACTGCTAGTTGAAAAATATTGTAATGATAACAATGGCTAATAAAGAAAGTAGTGTTCTTCTTTCCATCACAAATAACATATTTTGCTTGCTTCCCTAGTCCAATAATTATGGCGCTAAGTGAAGATAAAGCACAATTCAGTTCTCTCTTTCTTTCCAACACAAATGACATGCTTCACTCCTTAAATCCTGTCATTCCAGCCCTAAGACAAAACAGAAAAGAATTATCAACCAAATAGAAAGTTAGTTTGAACCCAACAGCTATTGAAATTTTTACCCGCTAGCAGGTAAGTGAGCACAATTTATCATTTGTTATCCATCCATCAATAATTAAAACTTTGAAACAAGTCAATTTGACATGCACCTAAGGAGTTTAATACACTCACACACACACACACACGCAAGCACTCACACGCACAAGCGAGCGCGCGCGCACACACACACGCACACATCCTTTCTCCATCTCACATGTTAACTCCTACACGTAACGATGTCTCTATGTATAATTATTAGTCCCTCTCTTTTCCGGGCCCCCACTTGATCATCACTGTTTCACACACAATCTCTAAAGGCTCATATTTACTTAACCATTGGCGATTATGAATGCTCAATTTTGAATATAGCTTGAACTTGTGAACCCAAATTAAGCCTTCCAATTATTCAGGTTTAAATAAAAAAAATCATTAAAATATCAAGTTGCTAGAAGGTTTTGCTGGTTTAACACAAGTTACTATCAGACAATTGCAGAACATAGTACAATAAGGAAACTACGAATCGTGTTAAAGTTAGACAGTAAATAACTAATAAATACCAGTAATTACAAATACAATCTTCCTATCTCTACAAAACAATGCATCAAAACAGAATAATGCCAATCAATCATAAATAAATGAATAACAGCAACAGACTCGCATAAGAATTATCAAATGTAAAGTGCATGTCATGCACAGTAAATAAAAAACATGGTTGAGAAACCGCAAAACAGTTCTATGAGTCACAAAACCAATGTCAGCAATCAAACAGAATATGCAACAGTAAAACCCTTTTATCATGATCAAAAAGAACAAAATGCACAAATATCGCCCAAACAAGGCTTCAAAGTGAGAAGCAATCAAATAAAGCGAATCAACGCAAACATACACCAGCAGCACTTTTTAAGTGATGGCAACATAAACAAAGCAAAACCAGGCTTCAACAAAAATCAAACTCTATTCTAGACCAACGGCACTAATGAATGAAAAAATAGCATAACAACAGTCAGAGGAGACAGAGGTTATAAATATAGGGAAAAATATTAGTCAAGAAAGTAAAAGCATTAGCTTACAACAGTACAATTTTGATCAAAAAAGAAAAAAAATAACAAAAAATAGTGCAAATGATGCAGCTTATCAATTGGAGTTGCATTATTCAAGAAGGCATGTAAACATAGGATCAAGCTCGGACGAAAGTATTGCCGCTTCAGTTTTAAGACAGAATGAACATTAATGTTTGAGGGAAAGCATACTGAAGGGATGAATAAAGAGCAGAGAAAACTACAAAAATGCCCACATTAAAGCCATCAACCATCGTGTAGATAAATGCCGTATGGTTGAACAGACTGAGGGCCCAAAATGCTTAAATGCCAACACAAAATGTTTAGATCTGACATATTTATGTACATAAAATACATGGCAATAAAGCTAATGGGGGAATTGTTATGTTTAATAAATAAAAAAGTTTAATTAATATGTTTAAAAGAACTTACAACATCACTTCTTATGGACTCAATTTCTTCAGAAGTTTTTGCAGAAAATTTTTCCTCATAGTATCTTTCTTTCCAACCAGCCTCCCCCAGTTTAACCTAAAAAATTAAGTAGAATAACAATCACTATATACAGACGACATACTAGCTAGAAAAGCAATTAAATGATGCAAGGTGCCACAGCTGGACAGATAAAAAAATAAAATAATTACAATCAAAATATTTCTCGCAAGAAAACAATAGATTCAGATTTCTGATGATACAACAAAACCGACTGCAGAGGTGTAGCTTCCAATTTCGATTCTATTATTATTAAAAATATACAGATAAGCAGCTGAACCTTGTCTTCCTCAGGGTTTTCAGAGTTGAAAAGATCAGATTTGTCTCGTAGCACACCTTTCAGCTTTGTTTTCAAATCTTCCTTGTTTTCTTGCATCTAGTGATTGGAGGATAATAAGTGAAATAAAAGACAATTAAATCAACTTCATCCTCCCAAAAATGAAAAGAAAAGAGAAGGATAATAAAGTTACCTCAACTTCCAGACTGTTTTCAGCCTCGACAATTGCACCACCAATAGTTGCAACCTCAATAGAAGTGCATGCAGCTTTCTGAGCTCGAAAATATGTGCCAGCCCCCTTAACCATAGTTCGTTCACTAGAGTTCTGCACACATATTGCTGAATTGGCTTGTCCAACACCTCTGTCCTCTCTAACAAGTGATGAATTACGTGGCCTATAAGAAGAGTTCGTTTGTTGAAATGGTGCAGGGTAGGCACCAGAAGCAAGACGTGAGCCCTCAAAACGACTAACGCGCACTATTTGATCTGGATCAACATGAGGTTCTATGTCATCTCCTCGCCTTGCTTGTTCTTTTTCGCGCTTGATCCTTTCTGCTTGACGCTGACAGAAGTTTGTGAAAAAATAATAAGAAAAATGATCAGTAACAATAATAAATATTGTTTTTTTATAACAACATGAAGTGAAGAAATCCATTGATTATAGACCAGTATAGATAATAGAAACTAACGGAATTCAAATGCATGATCTGAAATTCAGCTGCAAAAAACAAGCTAACAAGGTATTAAACAGAAGCAACAATCGCAATATTAATTGAGATACAAAGTTATTTACATACTCATTCAATTGATAAAAGAGTGTTAAAAATAACAATAACAAAAAATAGTTTCTTGCATATCACAATCACAAATACCTGATGCAAGCGAGCTCGTTTTTGGAAAATCTGATCTTCATATGACCCCACAGACTGAATAAAATGCTCAACTCTGCTCAAATCAGGCTAGCAATAAGAGAAAGAATATAATCATTTGATAGAAAAAAATACATAAACAGTTCAGTTAAGAATCTATTTCTATTAAATAAAAGGATATAAAACCACAAACCTTCCATGAGTCTGTCAAATAACCGCCAATGTTAATAAATTCTTTCTTATAGACAGCCATCAGCAAATTTATTGCACCCTGTTGAACAAGTAAAGAAACAAAATTTGGGTCACCAGAAACTTCGAAAGATAAACATGGAATGTAGGAAAATAAGAAAAAAACAGATGGCATACTCAATACAACAAGCCAGAGAGTAACATACTATTGAGTGCACCTCGCTTCTAAACAATTATGTTACTAAATATAGCTAAGTTCTAAAGCTAAACATGGCATCATCTTCTTTTTTCCATTAAATAACCATCACTTCAAAATTTTAGAATTATAGCATACAAAATATACATAAAACTTCACAATAGTAATAGACCTCACATAAGCAGCATACCTCACGAATTTCTAGCGTTGGCATATGTGGAAGAAAGTCATTTCCAACAAAGAAGCACATAAAGATGAAATCATCAACTATGCGCTCAAAATCCAGCTCAAAAGGAGCATTAGGAAACCTAAATTCATATTCCAAATACTCTCTAAGTGTCCAGATGTTAAGAAACTGCAACAAAAAAAGAATACAGGTTAAAATGCATGCATGAAACCACATGACTGATAACTTACAAACAAAAGAACAGACCTGGTAAGGTTTTCTTGCAACCACTGCCATATCCCCCTTCTCATCAAATTCGCCAAATTTTCTTTTTGCATTCCCTTGGCAATCAGCTGCTAAATGGCCAATCTGGCCACACAGGAAGCATTTGTCTTGTTGACCTGGGGTGAACACAATCTGATGTTCACAAGCAATTATGCTTGTAAGTTTACACTGAGGAATTAAAAGAAAGTAACATCCAGATGCATATTGCTTGCAAGTTCTACGTACAATTTTCAACAGGATTTTACTATGAGGAACCATAAATAGTCATTAGATGTTGGACCCCATGAGCCCAAAAGTCACACTTAATTTTGATAAAAATAACTCTTTAAAAGCATTATTTGGCGACTTAGTGTATCTACCAACTTGATTTTTGTATTAAAAATTAGATAAATAAAAGTAGTAATTGTCATCTTATGAAATCAGAGTGTACTCAAGAAAAGCAACTAGAAATCATTCAAAAAACCTCAAGAACATGAACAATCGGAGTACTTTGAGAAAGACATGAGTTCATGTACCAAAGTTGGCTCATTAGTCTAGAGGATTTGTGTAAGAATTGAGTTAGTGTTTACCAATAACTTAATAGCATACAGACACTCATACATTTGAATGTCGACATTTTAATTTAGACTATACCTAAATTGAACTTATCTGCATATATCACAACATGGCAAAAGAAACTTAGATTAAGGTCAAAAAAGGTACCAAGAAATAACATATAATATGTTTCAATTATCAACAATATCTATCATGAAGCAATGGCAAATAGAACATTCTTTAATTCAAATGTCAGCTTATTTAGATATTCATTGCACTCATTTCAACTCAAAAGAAAAACAAGCAAAGAAATCAAATTGAATTGACAAAAAAATCTTTGTTAGATGGTGCAATGTCATTCAAGCAGACTGATGTGTGCCCAATGAATGTCGGACCATCTAGTTTGGCAAAATCCTTTAATTAATTTTTTGCCTCTTTCAGAGCTTCTATTGAAAGGTCTATTAGACCATCCGATCAATGGAATGATAAAATTAGTCATAAACTTCAACATCATTATTCAGTTTAATAGATATCTAATGATCAATTCATTGATTTTTCAGATAAATGGTTTAATCATTTAGCGAACTTTAGTAAAAATTGAGCTAAAATTGAAATCTATATAAAAAACCTAATGAATTGTCCGATCATTCTTTACAAAAATCAAATCTTTGTTTGGATGGACATCAAACCGTCTAATAAATAGTTTGTTGATTCTAACAAAGCATATTTGATATAATTGAATTGTATGTCTATAATGTTGAAATATAATCACTTGTTACAAAAAAGTCTTCTTCAGTTAAAGGGGGAATTAGATCATTAGGAGAAGTTTAATTTTTGCAAAATTTAATTTCCTGAAATTTGAAGCTATTAAAGCAAAATTTTGCCATGCTATCTACTCAACATCATTTTAGAAGTGCACTACTGAAAAATTCTACTTATTATTGCAGTGCATACACACCTTCACCAATGCACCTACTCTTAATCTTTCTCTCTAGAATTGAGTTATGATTTTTTAAACAAAGATTTACATCAAATCTGTCAAAGAACCCCCTTGGCTCGACTTGTGAGCAAGGGAAGCTCCAACCTTAGTTTGGAGAAAGGAAAGCCCACTCTGGGCTTGGTGTAAAGAAAGAAAGGTTTGCTTTGAGCTTTGTGTAGAGAAAGTACATGCACATTCCATGCCTTGTGTAGAAAGTGGAGGGGTTTGATGTTTTATCATTTAGAAAGCAAGTTGTAAAGGCTTCTTCTCCTGTGACGGAGGGATTGGATAATGCTAGGTACAAGAGTTCGTGCTTGAGATAGAATATGCTTTGATTTAAAAGCTAAACTACCTAAAAATTGTTATATAATCTTTGAAATATTTTGCTTTTATTTACTTGCTTTAATGCTTTAAAATTAAAATAAGCAAGCTCTACAATAATTGTTACAAAACATTTTGAAAAATCACAAAAGCTCAATTCAATTACAAAACATTTTAAAAAATAGGAACAAGAGTTCGTGTTTGAGGTAGAATATGCTTAGATTTAAAAGCTAAACTACCTAAAAATTGTTATATAATCTTTTGAGTGTTTGAGCCTTATGCTACAGCATCAAAAGTGAATAATGAAACCTTATGCTAGAACATTTGTAAATTAGTAGATTAAATCTTTCTTAAAATGAAGACCAACAACGAGTAGTCAACAGCTCCTCAAGTGTATCAAACAATATGGAAGTCTTTAATCGATCAAAAGGAAACAGGGAGTGAAAGGAAAAGCAAATGGATAAAAACTGCCTTCTATTCTCAAAGTTAAAAAGCATAATTGGCAACTTAATTAAGAAGAGTGATGTCACAAAAACAGCAAAATACACTAACCTCTCTCAAGATAGAAAAATGCACCTCATGAGTAGCCAAAGCTAACATGATCAAATCTGCATCCTGTACAAAAATAGACCGAAGCAATAAAGTTGTATTGGGCTGGAATAAAATTAAAATGGAGACATTGCTAACCTTATCAGGTCCATATCATACAAAAATACAAATTTACTAATGAAACAAAAGAAAAAGGAGAACTTCTTTACGCATAATTACAACATATATTTACACAAGCTAGATTTCACCATAACAAAACAAAATTTACTTTCTTTTATTAGGAACAGCACAACATTACAATTGCACATCACTATCAAACAAAATCCCACAACCTTAAAACTAGTAGACTAATAAAATAACTAATAAAAACATATTTTATATGGCAATATTTTTTTTTATCTGCCTCATCTTCTCAAAACCAAATAATTTATTCTAATTTGTGTCAATAACAATGAAAGGAGGTCTCTTGTAGAATCAACACATTTTATAGCTTTGCAATCATGAGGAATAACCTTGTATGGTTGTAATGCAAAATATAAAGGATGTTCTCTTCAAAAGTATGCAACAACAAAGCATTTGCATACACCTCAAAGCATCATTATCACAAAGAATATGGAGAAATATCCTATTTTCTGTGTGACCATAAAAAAGTTTTTCTCTAAACCATCACCAAACAGACTATAAGTCCACGCCTTTAACAAAAACCCAAAATCACCCATAAGAATAAACTAACAAAGGAAAGTCTAAAATCTAGGTACTGTAGAGCGCCAAAGTTCCAGAAAGTGAGAATGACAAAATTGATGCAGCACCACCCCACACACCACTTCCAACATGGCACTAAGACACCACTTCCACATCTGGCTCACAAAAGAACTCCGTTTGAGTAAAAGTCTAGCTTATTTTACTTAGACCTCATTTTGTATACTTGTAAATGTCGCATGTTATTTTCAATTCTTCAGAAAAATGTGCTGGAGAAACCTATTTGGGAATGGTCTAATAAGGTTTATGGTAAGAACAAAGCAGCATGACTCATGCTATGCAAATTAACCTCCATAGTTGGCTGGCTGATTAAAAATTGTCCAAACAGTCACAAGAAATCAGTCAGTCACTGCAAAAAAGTCAGATCAGACCTTTCACTTGGGGACCATACCTTACAGTCCTATTTGGATAACAACCACCTTAAAGCACCTCAAAACCATCAGAATAAATTCCTACGCCAGCTGGCATATACTATTGTTCCAGGCTATAACTTTCAGTTAATTCATTTAAACTTAGCAAACCCCTTAAAATATGCCTATTCTACTTAACTAGTCTTAGTAGTCTTGTTCCTCAATTTCTCTTATGATGAATGAAAATAACAGAAACAGTTTAACTTCATTCTTGACGTGTTTACAAGAGAGTTAATTTCAATGGATCTTTTCCAGAACAAAGGAGCATCAGAGCAGCACCTTCAGCTTACCTTCTCCACATATTTCTCATTCCATTACCATGGTTTTGCCACCACCATTCCACTGCAACCCATCTTCTCCTCGAGTTTAACTCATGAACTTATGTAAGAGTTCAACTTACCTCCATTTCACTGTTGATAAGTTGATTTTTTCGATTTTTTACAAGAATGAGCATACTTTGAAATCTCTGCCACCACCAAACAATGGCAATCTATCCTATTCCTAGTGCTGACCAATGAACCTATGTAAGAACTCATAGTCACCTCCACGTTACATTTGATGAGTTTGCTTTTCAAGTTTTTTATTTTTTATTTTTTTGACAATGAGCATTGTGAACTTTCCAATAAAAAAAGGAAAGCAGGGTAAGCCAACTAATGTCACTTTTTTTGTAGTCATGTAAGAAGTATTTTCCTTTCCCACCAATGTCTGCCAATGATATCTAATCCCAGTATGAGTTCAACATTGAAATAAAGAAGCAAAATGGCAACAGCAGGCTGATATTCGGAAGTGGAGCACTTCACTCGGTGCGAAAAAATCTACAACTGGTCTCATCCATTAAGCCACAATGGCACACAGATGTGTGCATTGAGTCATTGGATTTTCATGCATAGGCTAGAGACACATTAATCACCATATCTCTTGGAAGTCCTGCAAGTTCATTTCAACTAGAGAAGGTTGGATCCTATAAAGCCAAACTCTGGCGATAATAGTAGCCTATGCATAAAATCAAAATTCGTAGGTCAAATCCAGTTTTATCATCTCATTAATGTTTTTTATAGGACAAAATATGCATTAAAGAAGGACAAATGCTTTCCATTGAAATTTTATATCCAGCAGTAGATGTGAGCATCTTGGCAGTTACAGCCAAAACATGAAAATGTGTTACAAATCTATCCAATTATAGCTCAGACACAAGGATTATATAAAAATGGTCAACATAAGATAAGAGATCAGAAAATCTTTATTTCGCAAGAAGCTGCTAAAGGAAATATTAGCAGCTTAAATATTTGAAAGGCTTTTTCACAACATGTTCACCAATGAAAGCAAAAGAACATCATATATACAACAGACTTCCACTAACTAGATCTACAAATAGAAATTTCTAATACCACATTTGATTAAATAAAATAGGAAGTCAGTGTGAATTCTACATCCACATAATTCTAATTTATGCATAGAAATTCCAGTTCTTGTTAGTTTGGTTAGATGTAATTATTTTGTGAATCAAAATTCACTGCATGGTAACCTCTCAAAAGCAATGAAAAACTTATTTAAATTTTTAAGAGAGGGAGAAAAAGAGAGACGGGACAAGAAGAAGAAAAGATGGACGAGGAGTGACAAAAGTTACAAGCCAAATCAAGTTTTGGGGATTTTTTATTGAATACCAAATCTTTCTATGGTCTTTGAAGAAATATACCAAATTTTTCTTTTGATTACAAATGCAAGATTTAAAATTTAAAAGGATTCAAATCATCATCCACCAAAACAATAAAATTTAATTGATGTTATCATTCTTCAAAGCATATATCAGCCAAACACATATGATCTATTTTGACTCTTTGTTCAGGACAAATTTAAATAAAGATAAGCAAGACATCATACCAAACCATATAAGCAGTGTCGAGTATTTGGATCATAACCAGGGAGATTACGTTGTAGACGTATGTATGACATAATTTTGTGCTCGCCTTCACCAGGAACATTTGCATCGGAAAGAATAACCTTCAAAAAAATAGAAGAATAATTTGGCATTCAGATGTGCAAAATAAAGAGTATACAGTACAAAGTTATGCACAGAAAGCAAGACAAAGCTTAAGCTATTAAGAGAGTGAAACCTGCAAGAACATACTTTTACATGTTTCCAACCAGGATCATAGTTTAGTCTCAGATGAATGTAGTACTGCAACGCAATAGACAAAACGGCCATAAATTCAGTTCCAGGTGTAATAACGTTAGAATCAAAAACTTCTGATTCCTTCTTTGGCGGAAGCTTTCTTCCTTCCTGTTCAAACTCAAGACGTAACCTTTCCTCTTCCGCAGCCTGCATAATCAGACATAAAATCAAAAGTTGTGGCATCAATGCAAAATTTGTCAGACCAAGCTATAGGTCCAATGGACATCCAATCAGGACACAAAAGGTCCAATATATAAGAATAAATTATCCAAAAAACATTTCATATGAAATTTTACTGAATCACAACAGTTCCTATATCCCAAGCTAACATAGGAAAAAGAAACACAGCAAGCTGACATGGAAAAAAAAAAGCAAGGAAGATCGTCTCAACAGCCAAAAATGTGAGGTGGCAATAGGAAATGAGAACTTGCAATAATTATCTGAGTACAAATCTAAACTTATTCTTATGCATCACTGAAGAAGTACAAAGTTGTTTCTAAAGCTTATCCTAAATTAATTATCTAAAATACATGCACAATTAATGCGGCTCCATGGTAATCAAACTTTAAATCTCTTAACAAGAACAAATAAAACAACAAACAGCATAACAATTACCCCAATGAAGAAACATAACTAAAAATCAGCTACTACCTAAATTGCGTTTAACCTAAAACTTCAATAAAATGATGGTCATGCAGGGATCAACAATAGATAATCAAAAGGCATGTTTTACAAGCATAGACCAATGATTGTCAACCAATTCAAAAAACATTCAGGCACTATGCCCGCAACTGCTCTCACAAAGCATTTCATGTCCATATTCATGTAGGAGCAGAAGATAAGGAACAAGCAGATGAAGAAGTTGAACCCAAAGGTGAGATCCTCGTGAAACCATTGCATGGTTCAAGAGAAACTGAGGAAGAAAATGGTGACCTCTCTCTCAATCTTTCAAAATGAGGTGGATTTTATCAACTACCCATGAAAAATAGGATTTGAAAAGCATAACTACTTTCCTAACTTACTTTAAGCATGGTGAAAAATTGTCTGAACGAGGGTGTTGCATGAATGTGATTTTATATATAATGAACTTAGAGATTTCCCAAGCCATACAAGATTATTTCACTTAACAAAAACACTAAATGTTAACCAACAATGCCAAGCGTTTGCCTATTTAGCTTGGACTATATACTGACCACGTATGCTGCTCTTGTTGATAGCTTAAGATACACATGCATCAACTCACATCTCAGTGGAGAGTTTCTCTCACTAAAGAAACTCTAATCTCAATAATTGTTTATTTGTTTGGTCAATTTTAAATGTCCAAATGATAGTTTATTTTCACTAGCACCTTTGTTATGATGGCAACCCGAAGCATGTGTGGCTCATCACATGCAAACTGAGCCCTAATTTGCACTACTCGAGGGGCTACATTTATTGAAAATGCTGATCCTTTTTTAGCTAATAGTGTGATGGAGCAGCAAGTTCTTACCACCATTCTACTTTGGTATGTCCCCAATTTTTAACTAAATAATTTGGAATCTAATATTCAATGGTTTCAAAGGCAAACCCTCAAGGATTAACAGAACAAGGTAGTGAACACCATGACTATGTTCTTATTCTTCTTCTCTCACAACAGAACCTATAAACTTCATTCAAGACCCTATATGGGACCATCTACTTTAATTTGTCACATTGTTCAATCTACAAAACAATTGAGCTATTTCCTACACTTGGATCACTAGGATTGCCTGGGCCATATTGACCCAACTTCAACCTCACCCTCTTAACCACATTTGATTAAAGGCTAAATTAAGCTAAAAAATGATCAGCTTAGGATTTGGCATTATCATTCGAAAGGCTAAATTAAGCTTAATAGCAATGCTACTTGTGAGAAGGATAGTAAGCCTAGGATCGGTATTATCATTCGAATCTTGGATGATCCATTACTCCTTGCCATTGACAGAGGAGAACTCTCTATTATTGCATCAATTATGAAGGACCATTTTTGCAACCTATTGAGCTGTTGTCCAAGAGCTTCAACTTCTCTTACAAATCTGGTTGGAATAGGATTTGTTGGAAATAATAAAAAACCTCATCCACTCTCTTGTCAGAAATGATATTAATCAATGTCTCTCGCATGCATTCTTAATTATTCCGTCCAGAAGGATTCAAGATCTCTCATATTCTTAGGGAAAGCAATGTAGTTGCTAATTAAATGACAAACTTTTCAATATTTCTGATTATACAATAAAAAAGGGGATGCCCTTGATTGCTATTTTTTGCACAATCTTGTCAAATAACTATTTATTTGAAACACCTTAAAACTCATTAATATAAGACATCAACCAATCTTTCAACTGAATAAATTCTATAATGGGATCAGTTTCAAGTTCAAGGCATATTATCTCGTCAAGACCAAGTATTAGAAAATTTTTAGAAGTGTATGTCCTTGAACTCATATAGAATTTTTAGGAGTAGGCATTAAAAAGTTAATAAAGATGACCTTCTGTTTTTTTATTCAATACAAACTATACATAAGACCCACTTTAAAATTTTCATCCTGCAATTGATAACAACTAATTGGTCAATGACTGCATTTTCTCATTCTAAGAGGACGACAGTTTTTACCTACTAAGGGTCTAATGTTGACCAGTTGCCAAAGTGATTTTTTTAACTCTAATGCTTGAATAAATAGGTCTTAAACCTTCCATAAATGGTGGCACAACATGATATAACCATGCCCTTTCAACAATTAAATGGGTCATCACAAATCAGGCCAAGTCAATTTTTTAACCATGATTATTTTGGGATAATATATTTATAGCAAAAGATGATTTAAATTCAATAATAAATAAAAAGTACAATAAAGTATAAATATAAAAGAAATTATATATTAAATTACTACAGTTAAGTTTACTAATAATGTAAAGGTAAAGAATAGTCCAGTAACAAAATGGTCGTTTAACCTGTAAATACACGTGTTCCCTTTAAAGGATGTTGTGGGACAAACAACACTACATATTGCAATATCCAAGAATCAAGAAGAGAAAACATATTGGTTACTGCAAACTAACAACAATATTCATGTATAATATCATGCTGCAAGTGTTATGTATGCCTAAAAATAGGACATCTAAAATTTTACAAGCATTTGCAAGTAGAGGTATAGAAAAAAAAAATTTATGAGGAGCACGTGAATATTTTGACCCAACAGCTTCATCACTTCTTATGTAGGAGCCAAAGGCCATCATAAATACTAGCTATTATTTATATTTCCTTCATGCTGAAGTCAGAGCACTAGATTAAGTAACCAAATTAATACCTAGATTTCATGGAATTCACCTTTGGTTCACAAAAAACCACAATTTGCATTTATATCACATATCTCTAATGTGGGAGGATCGAGCTTCGATTGCCTAGACCATCATTAGATGTTGAAAGAAAAATGATATGCCACGTGGTTCCACTGATGTGAGTTAAGTCTAACAGTCATTGCATATAGAAGGGCTTATTAAAGTGGTTTGTTTTTATCTGAAAATGTTGGAAACAATAAACAAGTGTGACAAGATATCTAGTTCAATTGTGTGCAATCCAGAGTTGTCCACTGCACATGGCATTTTGTTTAAATCTATAAAGAACATGTGACACCAGACATCCTATTGAAAGAAAACAGATGTTACATGTTGTAAGGCTTTCTTCTTGCAAACTTCATGAATACTCATTTTGTATGCCTTATAAACAAAAAAATATCATTTTACAAAAATAAAAAGGAGTTCGCAATGGGAGGAGGCATAGGATGGTTGTAATCAGGCAAACCATTATGAGACGTTGAAAGAAAAATTATGTGCTTAGTATTCCATGGTTGTAACTTTTTATCTTGCACTTAATAAACTCTTTTTTCTCCCATGCATTATAAGATAAAAGGTTCATTTTACTAAAAAAAATAAAAAACATTTCGCAATGAGAGGAGGCCAAGGATGGTTGTAATTAGGCAAACCAACCACAAAGGTTATAATGGTCCATCCAAATGTGTGAAGGACGGCTAGAGATCATTGAAGTGCATATTGCATCATTGACCTCTCCATAACAATGGTAACAAGCCTGTATCCAGCTGATGCCTCACATTTCAAGGGTTAAAAATTGAACGAAAGCTCAAAGAAGAATGTGGTTAGCCAAGGAAAAGGTTTAATCCCTTGTTCTAACCGAAACAAGTTATATGCTCCTTTTATGGAAACCCTTGTTACAAGGTATTCCTCAACCCAATTCTACCAATGCTCAAATAAAGCTAGTTGAATTGGTAGAATTTGGTAGAATTGGTATTCCTCAATCTTTCCTATGCATTATTTCCAGCAGGGTAGAAAAATTTAGAATGAAAGAACAAAAAAAATTACACACCGCATCTGCTGCATCCTTGGCTGCTCTGAAACGTCTAGAGCGCTGCTGATTCATCTTGGCTCTTGGTGCAACACCATCTGTTGCATAATGAGAATCACCATAAAAAAAATGCAAGAAAATTAATGTCTATATCATTAAATGTATGTCATAAAAAATTAAGCAAAAAACTTTACTTCTTCAGTGTAACATATAAAAGGGAAAAGGCAGCAAGATAATTGCAAAACATTAACTGCAGGTTTATGTAAACACATACCAATGGCCATAAAAAGAAGCTTCCTGGGACGCACCATGATAAAAAGCCTATCAATGTAGTCAAACATGCACTGGAAAACCTCATCAAAACTAGTGGGAGCAGGCTGCATTTGTAGAAGAAATTAGACTTAAAAAGGAACATAGAAATCATTGCATCACTTTCAAGAAATGAAAATAATAGAAAAAATATATCAAATAAAGGAAGTATATACAAAAGAAAAGGTCATCTACTTAACAAAACAGAGGCTTGTAGCCTGAATCACTATAGCCATGATGATCCAAAAACCCAAAATACAAAAGGATGGACAGCTTAAAGTTCCTTGTCGAGAAGCAATAAGAACAACTTCATTCATGTATAATAACCAGATTACACTAAACACGATATAATGTATTCCAAATACAAAAGCTCAAGTTTGTCCCAACAAACATAATGAAACTATCGTGTCAAAAGGAAACAAATGGATAGCTCTCAAATTTTTCACCCAAGTAGTAACCCACTCATGCTTATGGAAGAGTAGCAGCCCCACTTCCCCCTTCCCCATGGGCAAAAAAAAAATTAATTTAGTCATCCTGCCTAAAATATCTTGCCATAATCATCACATTTAGTAAGTTCAACAAAACTGGTACCAAATTGACAAAAAAAAGCTAACGTGCGGGTGTGTGTCTGTGTGTGTGTGTGTGTATATATATATATATATAAGTGCGTGCCAGCTCGGGAATAATATTGGCTAGCAAAATAAAATGTAAATTCTTTTGAATAAAGTGTTGGGACAGAAAAAAATTCCAAAAAAAGGACAATAAACCACTCTTTCACACATTTTAAGAACACTCAAGAACTCCTAACATCCCAAAACATGACCAAATAAATCTGATAACCAGAACAGTATTAAGCCTTCCTTGTTACACTCCTGTACTCAACATTTAAAGCTTATTTCAACCAGATCAGCTTGCAGTGGTATTGTGTTTGATTGCACACCGACCATTAATTTGGTTTTCCTAAAGAGGTCACAAGGATCATCATTCATATACATTTCCATATCCAAGTGGGCCCTAATAATGAAAATATTGATGTGAGATTCCATTTCAACTTTTTCATTAAACAATGTTGTAAGAATTCCTTTCAACTCCATCATTAAATTCAATTGAGAAGTGCAACAAATCAGCATCAAGGCCTTGAACCACGTCCACCAACAACCAATGTAGAGGTAATTAAATTATTGACCTAGAAACTCAAATGGATTTTTACACAAAACTCAAACTAATTAATATTCTAAACAATTTTCAATCCAACAGGACCAAATTGAACAATATTTTCAAATAAGTTAGAACATAGTGCAAAACTAAAATCTTATTGAAGCGTATACCAGCTCAAAAGAATTAAATTTAGTAGAGTCTATAACTTTCAGCAATTTTAAGATCATGATCACGAATGCATGAAAACGTGGAAGAATAGGATACTTCATGATCTTAGTTTTATATTCCAAAATAATGAAGAAATTGATGGAATGCCAAAAATATGATCCAAGCAAGTTAGTTGAAAAGGAATGCTTCATGCATATTGATAATATAACATTCAATTTAAGATTAAAGATAAATTTTAAAAGACTATGATGAAAACAAATGTCATATGATATCAGTAGTTAGCACAAGAAATCCAAACTCAAAAAGTTAAAATGGGTGTAGTAGAGAAGAGGTTAACAAGAAAAATGAGTCTATACTAAAAAAATAATGATTATAAATTAACACATCTAAAAGAAACTTAGTATAGAACTAATAGAGAATAAACCAAAACAAAGTCATTTTGATCAAGTTAAACATAAATCGTTTAGAAAGTGATAAAACCATTATGAAAACACACAAATACTTTACAAAAAATGAGAGAAAAGAGACTATTAAGAAGAACTTGTATGCTTGGATATTAAAAAAGAGTTTCTAAAAAAATGAACTGCAACAACATCAACATAATCATGTAGCCAATCCCACATAGCGGAATTAAGGTTTGTCGTTTTTGTACTTATTGCATGCATAAAAAAATTACACATTGATGAAAACAATACAAGAGATTTGTAATTTACAATTCTAGCTCTTTCTATGAACCTTGAGTTGATAAAAAAAACTTATTGATGATAATACAAGATCAAAAGTGTTCAAACAATAAGAAAACTAAAAAGTTAACAGAAACAATCATGTAGTATGACATGGTCCCCAACCACACAAATGGAAAGCATTCAAGCTAGGGGCAGCAGATAAAAACAGCCCTCAAATTCAACTTGCAAAATAAATTTTTCACGAGGCATCACTTCAAAAGTGGAAAGAAACTGAACACTATGGAAATGAAACAACTGTACTTAAAAAGTGTTGAATAAAGATCTATCCAAAGTATTGTACCCTTTGATGTGATGATCACAAAACCGCAACTAAGTGTTTACTAATTCCTTGTTGAGCTTAGTATTGTTTCAATTAAATCTCAAAGAGTATTCTAACAGTTTAGATTTGTTGGAGTAAAGACTTTAGCATAAATAGTGAATGCAATTTGATTGCTCAACCTACTGATTTTGAAGCTAATGACAATGGTCTTTGTGGAGTGGTTAATCCACAAAAAACTATATTTTTAAATCTTTATGGTTAACATATTAAACCTTTAAATTCTTCGCAATTATGACATATAAGATTAGCATCTTTCATACATATGTGAATTTGCTTCAAATTGCATTCTCTTTAAAGTAATTTGAGCTTTTGAAAATCTTATAAATATTAAAAATATTTTTTAAAAAATATTATTATTATTAAAAAAAATTGCCTAAACACCTAACCCCACTGCTAAGCCCAAAGGGCTTGGGTCAAGTGACCCGCAATACCGGGCACAGACTTTTGGGAGCTGCAAGCCAAGAGCCTGACCAAAACCAAGACGGGTCAAGCCCAAGTATAGGTCTAAGTCAAAGTTACTATTGCAGGTTTTCGATAAATCAGTTCAGGACATTACTCATGAACAAGTACATAGTAGCTGTACCACCTTCTCCATCAGTAACGGCTAGCTTTTCAAAAAGCTTATTCTACCCATTGGGTGAGTTATTTTTAGAATTTTTTCATTTCTATTATAAATAGAGTTTATTTACTTATTATTTTAATTAATTGAATCAACTTGAAAAAATTTCATAAGTCTAAGTGAAATTCAAATCATGAGCAACAAATTTCTATGCAATTATATGAACTATAGATTTTCATTGGTCTCTATTTCTCCTGTTTCCGCTTATAATCATTTATGTATTTCCTGGTAACATTTACTTCATTCATTAATAATATCACTCTTGTTTAAAAAATTAAAAGTGTAGGGAATTTTGTAAATGAAAATTGAAAAATTTTAAATTTTTTCATATAATCGAAATTTCTCTAATTTTGGTGTCTTATTAGAGCACCGGTATGTATTTGGTTTACCCCTACCAGCTTCGACAAAAATGAGTGGTTAGTGGAAACCTGATCGAGGATCGGGAGCGGATGTAAACATGGGTTTTGGCCGAACCACCTAAAAATCTCTTGTACATTTCGTTTATTATTAAGCAATTTTATGTCTTAATAATATTTAAAAAAATTATTTTAAGCTCAAAAATTTTTCTTCTAATTTTTTCAATCAAAAAATTTGTTAAACACACAATTCACCCATCCCCTCTTGTTTGTTTAGCATCACATGTTTTATAACTCAAAACATTTGATATGATATACATTCTAACAGCCAATAGAATAAATGAAGTGGGTGATACATGAACAAAAGCTACTTAAAGGATTCTTCAATAAATGAGCAACTCTATATTAGTTTCTAAGTAACTTATTACAGTTCATTATTCCAACATCATAAATATAGGCAAGTTATTGTATTATATATAGAATAAATGATCTCCAAGTACAAAAAATCTTGAAAACAAATTGAAAATTTATTTTGTCCAAGTGAACGAATCTTGCCATTTAAAAGCCACCATCATGGCAAAATTGCATCAATAACAATAACTCTCCAAAAATGATGTAATTTTTCATGAACCACACAAAAGATGGTAAGCAATGATACCTAGCAAAAAAAGCATGATGAAATCATCAAGAAACTATAAAAAAAATTAAGCAATGAACTATTACTAACATTCTTTACATGGGAAGGCAAGATTTTATTTAGCCAATGCAAAAGAAGGGACGGTTAACGCTAGACATATAAAGTACAATCTTCATCTATATAGACACTTATCAAGAATAATACTCTAAGATTAATATGGGACAAACTCCAAAGCAAAAAAAATACTACCACAATTATGGTTAACATGTGCACCACAATATAGAGCACAACTTCAAAAGAATGACAGAAAAGGTGATGATTCTTTTGTGTCCAAAATTTGGTGAAGCTTTTGTGCTTGTCGCATTTGTATCAACACAACTAAAGAGGAATGGTACCTCAACCATTTGCATTATTTCATCAAGTGATTGTCTAAGAAAGTGATCAAAGCTTTCTCAAATGTCCTTGTAATGATCTTTTCTCCTTTGCAAATGAAATTTAATATAAATCTAAACAATATTCCAAGAAATATATCTCAAAATAATTCTTAAGTCCTTCACTATTAATGGCTTCAACGAATTAGCAAGATTTTTTACTCCCAAATTATGTTTCACAATGCCTAGCTATAAATCATGTCATTTCATGATTAGCTAATTTTGACTGTGTTCCTATATAACATGTACATGCTATCGTAGGTGTAAACATAACAAATTAATTAACTTCCCTATAAAAGTAAATCAAAGATGGCAACTAATCACAATTGTTACTTATTCAACAACTCCCTTCACTATTCACCAAAAGTTAGGCTTCATTTGTCTATGTTAGGATATTGTTATAGCATGCAATGCTATATAAAACAACATTCAAATTCCATGGTCATACAGATGAATTGGGTACTTAACAAGCGTGTACTCAAGAAGAATAAACTGAAGGAGATTGAGAAACATTAGATTTAGCTAAAATCTATTGAATTTGCAATGAAAACAATGACCCGAGTGTGTTGGCGATGAATGTGTTGGTGGTGGTAAGAGGCACTATAATGATTGGGGTTGAGAGACCATGGCAACTACCCAAGGGGAGAAGATAACAGGTAGAGACTAGTTGACAACCCAAGCGAACCTAGTGGCTATACCTATTCATTGAAGAACCCAATGGGGAAAGACTGCCATCATGGAAAGATGGAATCAGAATACCAAAGACTTGGAGTGACATTGACCAATTGGCAATAACATAAGTTGGAATGTGCACGAATGAATATTTATACCAAAAGAAATTATCTCGGCATTAATTAAGTTGCGACCAAAAGGAGTTGTTTGGCATTGAATCTTGGTCAACATAAGGCAAGGTTAAACCACATACCAAGCAGTCCATTTGCCCCAATTTGGCATGGGGGTTATGAGTTAACACTATTAAGACTGTCAAACAACAGTTTTACCATAAAAGCAGTCAAAATAAGGTTAGACTTTAGCCCAACTAACCAAAATCATGTTGTTAAACCACTTTTAGATGCGTTAACTGGGTTAACACCATGGTATTAGCCAGACTGCCAACAGGCCTTCACCATTGCACTTGGCCTTCTCTTGGCTACCACAAATGTCAACCAGTGTCACCAACAGACCACTGTTTCTACACGCGTTTGACCATTTTCGTCGGCTGCTGTTGAGAGCGACCAATTTTGACCATTGCCAATAGTAACTCACACTCACCATTGCTGACCAGCCACCTCTGTCACACTACTAGCACTGCCAACGCCAGGCAACCACCTCCACCTACAGTGTCACCATCGTCCAGCCACCTCTACAGTTGCCATCATCAGCCTACCACGTTGATCGGCCATCACCATAAATTATTAGTCGAGTGAAACCCCACAAAACTGGGTTAGCAACCAATACAAAATTGCGCTAAATCCCTAATTCTTCCTTAACCCAACACTGCCAGGTTATACTAGGAGGGGCCTCGGAGTCAGAACACTAGGAACATACACAACATCGTGCAATGCAACTCATATTAGTCCCTGGGCAAATTTATCAGTAACCAACTCCAGACCCCTACTGCAACAAGGATGCCCAAATCAAGATTAAGGAAAAAAAAAACAGGCAGCGCAGATAGAGAATAAATCTTTCTTACGCGGTCCTCGGGGTGGAAGCAGGGATGTATGATCCCATTCATGTCGAGATAGAGATTATCGTACTCGAGCCCGTTTGGATTAGGCTTCGACGTATCAACGGGTACCTTGACGCCTTCGATCTCAATTGGCTCCTCCTCCACGACGTCTACAACCACCATAGGGTACTTCTCCGCCAGCCACCGGTAGAACGCCGGCACCCCCATATCTTCCCCGGGCAGGCCTAAATTGCACGACCGCTGAGGAAACAGGCGAAGTATGCAAACCCTAGTCGGCGAACTCTAACAGAAACCTAAAACAGGTCTTTTCCGCCCCCACCTAACTAGGATCTTGCACAAACCGAATCCAGTACATTGGATTCGGATTCGGCAGGTCAACAAGGAAGGTTTGCGCGTATATTGTTTCTAAAGTTAATTTATTATAAAAATATTTTTTAAATATAATTACATGATTATATGATCATAATTTAAAATATATTTTAAAAAATAAAAAATAATATATGAAAAGGATAATTTAGTTTTTTTAATTAATATTAAAATACTATGTTTTTATTAAAAAAAACTAATCTAATGAATTCATGAGATAAAATATTTTATTAATAATTTACCTATAACATATTTATATTATTAAGTATATATTTTTAATAATACTTAAAAAATATTTTTTTAATAATAATAGTCTCAATATAACTCATATATAGATTTTATTCAAATTTTTTTATAAGAGCTAATTCATTAATACGAATTTGGCAATTGTAATAATTATAATAAAAATCAAGTTATATCAATGGGCTTTAACTGAAGTTATCAATCTTCTTTCTATCTAGTTTTGAATAAATTTTATATTTTCATTCTTTATTTTGTTAATATAAAATATGTGCATTGCACAATAAACTTTAAAGATTCAATTGTTTTTATTGTTTTTTTTTATAATGTGTTTATTTTAATTTAGTAAATTTATATATATATTTTTTATTTTTATATAAGTCTGATGAGAAATGTTGTATTCTTTAGTTAGTGTGTTGTTTTAGCATATATATATATATATATATATATATAATTTTCTAACTTTTAATTTTAACAATATTGTAAATATAATTTAATTAATAGAAATCATATTTTGTCTATTTTATTATTAATATTTATCTACTTTACTAATATATATATATATATTCATTTCAAGTAATCTTATTTTTATTTTATTCTTCATTTTTTTATTTTATTTTTAATTTATTTGTATATATAACCAATGAAAATATCATATACTTTTTATTGGCTTTTTTCTCATAAAATATTATCCTAATTGAAATCATATGTTCCATATAAGAATTATTGAGATTTTTGTCTCAAGAGACTTTGAATAATATATGTGTTCTTATTTTTTTTGTGATAAGAGATGAGGCAAGGATCAACTCTATATCTTCTTTAGTAGCCTCAATAATTTTGAATGACACAAAATCATTGTTAGGTATTTAAATGTCTCAAGGAAGGATGCTAATCTTTTTTAAAGATGATAAGGGAAAGACTGACATTCATTATCACAAAGTCTTGAGATCTATTAAAAGGCCTTCGCAATAAGCATAAGAGTCTTATGATCTTCAAGATAGAGGAGGCATCTATTTCTGTGGTGTCATCAATAGCATATATTTGTAATATTCTTAATAAAATCTTTCAATTAGGTTCAAAAAAGATATGACATGAATGTGCATGTTTAATATAAAAGAAAATAAGATAATATGATGTTATAAATATTCTATATCTTATCAATGAAACATAGACATTAAGTGTTATAGTCTCTATCTTTAATAGTTTTAAACAATCAAACTAGTTCTACATACCTAGAAGATACAACAAATTAGACAAATATATAGACTACTTGCTTAATAAATCAAACTATAATTTAAGTAATAATAATACCTCTGTCACATAACAAGATTATGACATAGGTCAATGAAAATATTTTTCAAGAGATTGTGAATAGTATACGTGTTGTTATTGCTTTTGTGATAGAGAGAAGACAAGGATCAACTCGAGACTTTCTTTAATGTCCTCGAGAATTTTGAATGATTTTGATTGTCACAAAAAGTATTGTTAGGTATTTAAATGTCTCAAGGAAGGATGTTAATCACTTTCAAAGATGGCAATAGCTAATGCTTAAAGACTAGACAAGATGTTTCAAAGTGGTGTCATGTAGTTTGTTTAGGTTGGTGTGGCACAAGACTTCTAAGCCTTTGAAACTCATGTTCTCACATCCCGCAAAGTCGTTAAGCGACAAACAAAAGCATGACAATTGAAACAAAACTCAAATTCATGCATTAATTATCATTCCATCAAAACCACAAAATGTTTAGTCATTACAATCCTAATCCCAATTAAGGCATGCTTATTCCCAAAACACACCCTTATCAATATAATCACTTACAACAATGTTATGACATCAAGTTGGATTACATCCCCCAGGAAAAATACACAAGAGAGGGAAGTGAAGAAGGGTTAACTAATGAAAGCTTTCATTGAGAAGAAAAGACTTGTGCTGGTATACTTTTGGTGAACGTTGAATGTTCAATATAGTCAAGAAAGCATGTACAAAAGCACAAAATACATCTGCAATGATGGCTTCATGGGGACTCTCTGAAGCACTTCACATAAGCTATGCACACTTTGACAGCCAACAATCACCCAAAAAGAGGAGCTAATGAATTGCTTGTCAAATGGGTTCGACTTGTTTCGAAGGAAATGATCGAACACATGGCTTCCATTTGTTGTCTTGATATCCACTTGAGTTTTGCAATGACAGGTCATGGATTTTGATTATAGTAAGCTCCAGTTGGACTTGGGAGATTGCGGGATCCCATGCTTGCGGTTCTTAGGAGCCGACGGAATTCGAACAAACTTATCTTTCCATCTTTGTCGATGTCAGCTTCTTCTAATAGTGGATTAATAGAACCCTTGAGGCCTGTGTACTGCAAAGGGAATGGAATTTACTTCAATTAATGTCGAACAAAGAAACTTCCAATATCACGACATGATGGCTAAGTTCCAATGAAGTAGTACCATTCTGAGCTCCTCAGGGGTGATGAATCCATCTCGGTCGACATCAAATTTGTCAAAAGCTGCTTGAGAACGCACATTCCACCGTTCGGAGTCATGTTCTTTGAGCTGGTGCACATGGAAAGCTGCTGCAACAAATTCATGGAAGTCCACCAGTCCATCTGTGTTGCTATCAATCTGTTCCAAATTTTGGATTGGTTTCAGAAACAATGCAAAATGTTGAATAGCTATGTGGACTTCCCTAATCTCTAATCCCCCTTCAACTTTTGTGCAGATGAATATGTAATTTACAAAAGTTGAAAAGAACCCAAAACAAAGGAGGTGCCAGTAACGAAGATGATATCATCTTATGAAGTACAAAATGATTCCAATGTCCTACATCTTGGCACTTCAAAATAAAAAGGAAAGATAACCTAATTCTCACCAAGGATTACAGCCTATAGGTAATAGTTATTTGATTTAAACAAAAAAAAAAAAAAAGCAAACAAAGCAAACAGAATTTGATCAATTTGGTTCGATTTGAAAAAATGTTTAGTTTTTGCCAAAAGAAATTGATATTTTTTATTTTTAGTTTTCAGTTCGACTTTGTTATCCAACAAAATTAAACTGACCAAACTATCACATATATATACACACACATATACATATATTAAGAATTTCAATGTAGTTTGTTTGATCTTTTGATTTTTGGCTTTAATTTGATGAAAACTTTATTTTTAGATCTTCGACTTAATCCAATAGATAAAGTTTAAATGAGAAGTTAAATTCTTTAAATTTGATTTTTTAACAATATTCTTTAAGTTTCTTGGATATTTTAACAATATTCGACTTTTTTCGTCTTTTATATCGTTTGTTTGGGTTCAACATCCAGATTGGCCTAAACTGAAAATTGATTGGTTCTCTTGATCTATTAATCGAACCCACCGAATGAAAACCCAGACATTACCAAATTAAAATTCAATGCATTCATAGTTTTTGCATGAAATGAACATATGCAACCATGTTATATGAGTCATTAACGAAAACTTCAGCTCAGTTGATCCACCACCAAACGATTGTATTATGCAGAGTAAGTTGCTTTTAGCTTGCTATAAGAATGCACTTCATGATTCACAACCATGACTCATATTTTTGGGATTTAAGTATGAAATATCGAAGAGGAAAACAGAAATGAAAAATTTTGAAGCCCCCATGTCACACCTTTGTTTAATTTTAAACAAACATCAATCTGGTTTTTTAAGGAAATGAGTGCAAAATGGATGCTTCAAGTAGATCATACATTACTTAGAGAAGGAGCAAGTCATTTAGGCTGTGTTTACTTTGTAGACTTAAATTACTTCGGCACACTCATATAAACTAAACTATAGTAACAAATATGTCCCATGTAATACATAAATACATATCATTCTACGCACTTTTCTTTCGAACAATGAAATGAAACCATCACTGCAAGGGTTAAGTGTTATGTATATAATAGATGCAAGTACAATAACAATGTTATGTAAGCCATGCAAATCAAAGTTATGATTTGATAGGATTATTAAATGCAAAGAAGAAATTCACCAAATACATGTTAGGCTGTTAGATGATCTCGAAGATAGCTCCAAAATGTGTATAATAATCAATTTCTATTGGGCTTATATTATTGCTTGAAATTAAAAGCAGCATGCAATCCAACTAGCTTGAAATTGGATCAGTACTTAAACTTGTATGTATTTCTTTAAACTTCATACAAGCGCATGCATACATGCACACATCCATGTATGTGTACTTACATGAAATCATAAATATAACCTGCATAGAGCAAATATTTTACTAAATGACCAGAAAAGTTTAGCTTTATCTTGCTCACATTTATGTTCAAAAGGACAAACAAACCTTTACCTTCTAAGATGATTAGTTCAATATTGTTTTATTGAAGTACATTGAAGGCACAGCCAGAATAAAATTTGAGCTCAGCAAGTGAAGCAGGAAAATTCATGTTTATCCTCCAGTTTATGGCCTTCTAATCCCTTTTCTATATGTCACCATCAAACCTAAGAGACAAAGCTATGTATGAAAGCCCTTTCCGTTATGGCTTCTATTTTTTGTTTTCATCTCATGCCAACTTATTCTGAGAACTTTTCTTCTTTGCTTTGTATCAAAATAATGATTTGTGGCCTAAATCATTTAACAAAAATTGAGATATGTATTACTCGGCTGCTTTGAAAGTGGGCATGTTTAATACAATTTTGTTGGTCTATACCTAAGAAATCAAATTAAACTTGATGATGAACTGATTTGAAGAAAATGGCAACTTACAGCTTGAAGAATCTCTAAAACACGCGAATCTTTCATCCTCCATGGAAGGTCTTTAGCAAGAGCCTGCAGAGAGGTTTCATTGTCAAATTACTAGAATACTATTTAACAAATCATCTAAAAATCTCCCCCACAAACTATCAACCCAAAAGGATTTACATAAATCATTTGAGAACATTCACCGGGAAGACGAAGTAACAAAGTGAAAGGGATTCATAGATTGCAGCATATTAAAGAAAGAAATATAAGGTTTACTTGTCTCATTTCTTCAAGGCTGATTACACCATTTTTATCAACATCAATTGCATCAAACTGGTCTTTCAGATCAGATAGTTCATCATCATTAAGTGTGCTTGCTAGAGCCTGCTTTATTTTCATAAGAATTGAAACTTAGAAGTGATCGCATGAAATTATCAAGGGAAACCAATCAATGCAATCAAGGATACAACACTTTACCCTCAAGGCAAACTGCTTTAAACGGCTGTACTTCACAAATTGACGCATATTAGATAAAACAGAGATATCCAAGGGAATCTCCTTTGCATCTCCCCCTTCCCTCACCCATGGGTGTGCTGCAGAAAAGGATCCATCAGCCGAGTACCAAAGGACTACAAACAGAAAACAAGTAAAGCACAGCCAGCTCAAGCATGCTTCTCCATGTGTAGCAAAGAGGGTAAAGGTCAGACCACAAGATCACTTGGTTAGAGGGGTTACCCCAGAGTTAAGTTTAACCCAAGATAAATGCTGGCCAAACAACCTCAAACATCCCTAAATTAACCTATGTTAAGCCAATAGTCCATCTCAGGTTATCTTCAAACTAGCTCCTCTAAATTAAGAGATAACCCAACCTCTTGCAATGGTGGTAGAGCAATTGAGCTACCATTTCGATGATACCAAACATTTTGACAGTCATAGGTACAATAAAATTCTATTTTAAACCTGATTTTACTAAAAAAAAAACCCAAAAAGCTTGAGCTAACAATTCTACACTTTGGTTAGCAACTTAACAGAAATTTAAGTTAAAAGCCTCCTAACTTGGTTGAATTACTAATAAAATTAGGTAACTTTAGTAATTTTGACCCAACTCGTTCTAAAGCAGTCATATTAAACGCAGCCTTATTCAATATTTTGTAAAATATTATTTTTACAACTCTAACTTGCAACTTCATAGTTACATGGCAATCATTTTTATCATTGTTGCAAGGCCTTTCGGAAAAAGAAGTAGATCTAAATTCACATCATTTTCTCAGCATCAACTTGTGAGAATAATGACAAGAACTGTCTTCCCTTAAGGGTCATGCATGCAACAGTTTCAACTACAATAAACTTTTTATGAAGCATAACAGCATCCAGAATTGAAACGTACACAAAGCTTGAGCAGCTGTCAGCCTTACACGAGGATCTTTCGTTAGTAACTTCTGAACAAAATCTTTTGCACTAGTGCTTATGCTAGGCCAGGGCTTCTTCCTAAAATCAGGCTTGTTTCTTAACACCTACAAAAAACAAGTTAAATAAAAGTATCAGAGCAAACAATCAACAATATATTGTTCTTGTATAAAACAAAGTACTGATATCATATATGGTATATGTAAGGATTTGTGCTGTTGCATCTGATATAGGACGAGGACATTACAATGCTCAAGAAAGAAAGCCGGTCAAAATTAAGCATAACTTCAAAATGAAGTGAGCAAGCATCACAACACAGAATTTTTCTCTTAACATATGGAAATTTCATCTACATGTTAGCTAATGAGGCAGCATATGAAAACCAAATCTAGGGAGTTAACTAGAATTCCAGTAACAGAAAGCCTCTGCTGGAAAGAAATTATTAAAAAAAAAATGTAATACAGGAAATTCCACATTTGAGACACTATCATCGCCTAAAATGAATAATAGTAATAATAATAGTCATAAATAGACCTGTCATGTTTACCCAATTGTATAATTAAGTCCATGGTGTTTGCCCATTCCCTTCAAATCTTCCAATTTTAGAGTCCTTTGTGCGCATCTTACAGTCCAACCACAAGAAACTAGACATCAACACCTGTTTACTTTTAACTGAAGATTGGAAGGAACAGCCTATTAAACACTTTCATGTCTTTTGTTATAACCTTCAGGAACAAGTTCACGATGAAATTATCACTAGAATAAAAAGAAACAATGGCAAAAGTTAGCAGAGAGGAGCTTTAGCATATATTTAGTGTTCTTCATAATTGACTAGAGAGTTGAATATGCTACTAGACCAATTTACTTTTCTCATGCTAATCCAAGAACCACTGTGATGTTTATCCAGATAATTGGCACAATGTTGACGACAAAGTACATCAAGTTCTTCGTTGATTCAAGCTACAGCACATTTGGCATGTCTTCAAAGTTCATGGTGGTAGGATGTGGAACTCAACTACAAGTGAAAAGACTCATAAGGAATAGACATATATTTGTTACAATATAACTAAGTGACAATAACTGACTTGATACTTTAAAAAAGAGACCAACAAGCAAGCATGTCTTAGATGAGGTATGCACGGCTGTTGCAGCTTGTCCACAAGAATTGCTTGAATCATAACACATGGCAATGTTATCCACGTTGATAAAAAGAGGACTTTAATAGAATAAGCTCCGTAAAGAAGAGTGTGGGTGCTTTTGAGAGAAAATCATACTTCTCTTCTTTCTTCCTCCACAAATTATTGAATAGTTTTTGTCATTGTTAGAGTGAAGCTGTGAAAGAAACCGTGTAATTTATTTCAAACATCTAGTGAAAATCTTCTTAGAGAACTATTATAGTTTCTTTCCTGAATTTTGAAGTGTTTAGATTAATCTCTGTGCATATTGCTTTCCTGTATAGTTCTCTTCTCCTTTGATACAGGGCTCATTGAAAACCTTTTTCTTATTTTCTGTTATGTTTGGGAGAAGGGCAATCTATTCATAGGTAACTGAGTTTGAGAGGGATGTGGCTATCTCAAAGAGTTATCTACATTGAATGCAAGTCTGCATTCTTAACAACTGGTATCAAAGCAAAGCTATTCATGTAGCATAGTTTTTGTTAACGTCGACTTGTTATGGTTTTAGATGCCAAATCTGGTGTTATTCGCGTTGGAAAGTCAACTCACATTAAGAAATGAATAATCATAAAAAAAAAGGAAGAGTGGGAGTGCATCACAAAGGTACTGCATGCATCGGCATAGGTAATATTATGTATATCATCGTTTATATTAGGTCAAACATTGCCTATCCATTGAGAGTTGTATGGCTATCACTTGGAGGATTTCAAGGTTGAAGCATTGAGAAGTGATCAAGCGATTTCTCTCCTATCCGATAGCAACAAATAATAAGACACTATACTTGAAAGAAAACACATAATTTAATGAGGGTACTTTGATGTCAACTTAGGAGTAACAAATAATCAACATAACACCACTAGTTATATATTTATTATTAGTGGCATGACGACATGCATGCATTCAAATTATCTGGTACACTTATATGGAAGCTATTGCCACTTAAGATCACATGAATTCGAATTATGTGGTACACTCAGTATGGAAGCTATTGCCACTTAAGATGCCAATAAAGAAAAGTTGTGGCTCAAAAACCTATAAAGAAGAGCTGAAAAATGAACAATAAGATTACATCTTATTCAATGACAATCAAAACACTATATTTTATTATAAGGCAAAGCACATTCAAATCAAAGAACAACACAATGAAACTTTCAAAAATTTGATGGAAGAGTGGGAGTTATCACGTTCTTAACGCAAGGTTATCAAAAAGATGTGATAACTAAGGTGAATATTATCAATAAACTAGGTTTTATTTTACTTCAATTGATTTATGTAGAAAATAACAATAGTTGTGCCATGCTAAAGATAAGTTAGATTAGAGCAAAAGATTAAATCATGAAGCACAACTATTACTATGCATGAATAAAAGGAGAACTTAAACAAAATAAACTAAATGAAGAAGACTATGCGTACTAGAGAAAAATCCTAGTTCTCTTCTTCCTTCCTCTCTTGTAAACTATCAAAGACAATTGCTGCCACTATAATAGTGAAACTGTTCAAAAAGCATTGTAATCATTTTTAAACTTCTAATGAAAACCTTCCCAAAGTTTGATCTTTGTTTTTCCTCATATTTTGGGATGTTAATGTAAATCTTTGTGCCTATTATTTTTTTTGTATCACTATCTTTTGTTTTATACCTCTTGCTTACTAAAGACATTTTTTTATTATCTATTGTGTTTGATAATGAACATTTAATTGTGAGCAAACAAATACGAGACAATTTATTTGTGACTATCTTGAAGAGTCCTATGAACAAGTAGTAATTATATGTCTGCACTCCGAACACATGGCAACATTGGCCATCATATGATTTAGAAATAAAATCTATTTTTAGACACAGCATTATACACTTAAGCTTACACAATACTATCTTAAATCACATCCATTTTAGTACTCTATGGTCTCTACTTCTTCAAGGTTATTCTATTATTATTCCTTAGCAGGAGAAAAACGTAACTGAAGAAATATAAAATGCAAACATAGGTATAGATTGAAGTTAAGATGGTTCTATTATAACAGCAAGCATTATCAAAGTTTTTGAAAGTAACCTAAAGCTCTGTAATTATGAACAATTGACTAAATGACTTCACAAACTTAAGACACATCTTCCCTTCTAACACAAGACAACACTGGCCATCATATGATTTAGAAATAAAATCTATTTTAAGACACATCATTTATACACTTAACCTTGAACAATATTGCCTAGAAAAACATCCATTTCATTATTCCATGGTCTCTACTCCTTCAAAGGTGTATTATCATTTCTTAGAAGGAGAAAAACATAATTGAAGATATAGAAAACAAAAATGTAGGTATAGATTGAAGCTAAGATTGTTGTACTACAACCAACCGATAAACAAGTATTCAAATACAAAAAACAGAATAACTGCAAGCATGATCAAAGTTTTTGAAGGAAATCTAAAGCTTTGTAGTTATGAACAATTCATTATATGACTTCACTACATAACTGCAAACATTGACTTCACAAACTTGGGCAATGTCAATGTCAAGCAGATGTTCCATCTCTATAAGAGTAGTTTTACTACATAGCATAAGAAACCAAAAACTGTTATAGAAGAGGCCTAAGTTTCAAAGCATAATGTCACATATAACATAACAAACAGCTTATTACCTCCTTGAAAATCCCATCCTCAGTCTTATCCCAAAATGGCCGCCTCCCACATAGCAAAATGTATGTGATGACACCTATACTCCAAACATCAGACTCAGGTCCAGACTTTCGTTTCAGTACCTCAGGAGCAACATAATAAGCACTACCAACAATGTCATGGAACCTCTTCCCTACAAGGCCGTTATAAAAAAAATGAGCTCAATTATTCTTTTCATTGACACAATCACATATAAATAATAAAAGAACACAAAAAAAATTCTATACAAACCTGGCTTTATAAAATCTGAGAGGCCAAAATCTGTAGCCTTAAGAGGAGAATCCTTCACGTTTGATTTGAAAAGAAAGTTCTGTATAAAAAGTTACTTTCATGGGTTACAAAGTTTGTAAATTTCAACCCATTTCATCTATAATAAAGATACTACAGTACTAGATCATTACCTCAGGCTTCATGTCCCGATGTACAAGACCATGCAAATGGCACTCTGCTGCAACTTTAAGCATCTGCCTGACAACAATAGCAGCATCTTTCTCCGTATACCTGCTATCTTTTCTGTAAATAATGTCAAATATATAAATCATCACCTGAAATAATCAAACAGGGATGAACTTTAAAGAACGAAATTTCAAAATAATGCAACAGGAGCAACTGCCAAAGAAAAAAAAATCAAATTTATCCCAAAAAAGCATAAAGTAGCATTATAGATTCTATGAGTTAAGTATAAGACACAGTAATAGAAAATTGTGCTTACTTGGATAATATACGATCAAGTAGTTCGCCACCCTCACACAACCTGTTACAAGAAGATGAAACCAATGTCACTCACAAACATAATAAAAATTATTCAAGTTTTGGCAATCATTAATTAACTACCAAATAACTGACACATAAGCTGAAGGAAGCTTTATTATTCTATCATGGAAACATAACAAATTTGTAGGCAGAAACTTAAAACATAGTACAGAGATATTTGAAAAATGATAAATAATAATTCAACTACATAAGTCAAGCCCTTTATTAGTTCTGCAGTCCAATGTGAACCAGGAAAACTTGTGTCCAAGTAACACCTCATTAACAATATTATAAACCTTGGTATAAGATCTACAAGAAAGTTGAAGGTCAAGTATATTGAACATTGACAGAAGTCTGATGGTGTTATAGCTAGAGAATATAAATAGTACTTCAAATTAAACTGGGGATTTTCCCAATAAGGCACTTCCTTAAGTTCTGATCTTTATAGAAGAACATGGAGCGGGCCTTAACCAGTTATATGCATAGCTTTCTAGTTGATGAAGTTTCTCCTTTAAATTTTGGTAATAATTGCATTATAAAATTTACAGAATGAATTCCAAACTAACAAAAGAGATAAACATGGTCAATCTAAAGCTAATGTCTACCAATGAAACAGATGGGTTTCATAGTAAGTTATATTAGTCCATTCACATCAAGAATTGTGAACATTGGAAAACATGCACAAAAAAACTCGAGTTGACTATTCTTCAAGGAAATTAACATGCAATTAACCAGTTCTAGTGGTCAAAGAACTGTTTTTTTCAACAAAAAATAGACACGGATACTTACTCCATAACAATATACACATAATTATCATCCTCAAAGGCATTATAGAAGTGGACAACATTTTCATGGCCCTTTAGAGCTTGAAGGATCTTTACTTCACGCTTCACATCCTCCACAGCAATTGGAAGGACCATCTGTGCCAACAACCAAGCCTTCAATAAGTTAATCATTATGTATAAAGCATGTGCATTCGTGCACAAAAAAATAGAGTTTTTTGCAATATGCATGTATTACAGAAAAAGAAGCAGCTTCCATGCCTTCTTTTTAATTTCCTATAGATACTAAACTATGGTTCTACAGTAGGATATTCTTTATCTTTGGATTACCAGAGCATGGCAGATTCAATCTTACACATGCCAATCTAGTATGGAACACCAAACCTTACTTGAAGGACATTTCTAAAAAAAAAAAAAAAAGCTTTTATCATATCATTTTGCAATACAATTAGATCCAAAATTCACAAAAAACTCTTATAGTCCAAGACTTTTATTATAAAATGCTGACAAGTAAAAATCAATATTAATTGCAAAGCAACTTATCCAATTCAACAACTGAAGGAACAACATTATTCTAATCTATGTGGTTCGTTGAGAATCCACACTATTTGTTCTATGGGATTACAAACTTAGAACTTGAGAATTTAATGTTCACACCCATAGTTATTCCCATCTTGTCATCAGCATAATTCCTGAAGATGGCATGATAAAGCAGCAGTGTAAGTGCTGATCAAAAAGTGAAAGAAAGTTGGAAGGTCATACATAGAGCAAAGATTAAAATAATTTTTACATACTAGACATCAAAATTAACCATGTAGAAGTAAGACTGGCAGCAAACAAATCAGATCATCTAAAGTTTCCCTAAACGTCTAAAATAATTCAGAGATGTGACCAGAGAGAAGTACACCTCTTCCAAACTGCTAACCATTGAAAAGAAGTGTTTCAGTCAAAAGATTTCAGGACCAAATCACATCAAAACCAAACAATAACTTTGACCAGAATCATGAACCAAAAGAAATTGGTCACTTCATTACGACCATTTTGCGGTGTCCTTCCAGATCTTCCTAAAGCACTGTACGCCATTGATGTATAACAAAAAGCTTCAATGATAAACGATAAAAGCAATGACATAATCGAACTCGTCGAATTTCTATGGACATCAGTCATAAAATATCGATAAAATATGCGAAAGCAAAAAATCATTATGATTCATTCTGATAGCTAAACACATCGGGCTAAAATTGTGCTGCATTCCGAATCGAAGCACAGAATAAAAAAGTAAGGGATAAGGTACAAAATCATTTTTTTTCGGAAAGCACGAAGACTCGAATTACCTTGGCCTTATCAATCCTCTTGACTGCCACTGTATCCCCATTTACTCTGTCGGTGGCGACGAAGGTATACCCGAACTGGCCATGTCCTAGGAGCTTCCCAATTGCATAGCAGTTATCGAAATCCTTGGCGTAGCCGAAATCCGTCCTCTTCCCCCAAGGTATCAACCCGCTCGGCTTCTTCCTATGCCCAGTGCCGGCCGCCGCACCTTTCTCCTTGTCCTTCTCTCTCTCCTTCCCAGGTTGGTTCTGCTCCTTATTACGAATAGACAACTGCCGAAGCTTCTGGAAATTCAGACTCCGCCGTGCGCTCCCTCCTTCGGCAGCCGGCAATCGCGAGGCAGCAGGCTCTCCCGCCTCGCGATTGCCGGCGGAGACTCCGCCCGTGACCTTCCCTGCGGTCGAGAAACAGCAGCCCATCCTCTCCCTCGCCGGAACTCGAGCAAACAGAGGCAAACATCAATCAATATAAGGGAAGCGCGACGAAAGCAACCGTATTGGGGATCTAAGAGCGAAGTTTTGCGGAAAGAGAGGAGAAAGAGCGGTCGGTCAAATGAAGGGGCGTTTCGAAGGCACCGCCTCCCTCTCTCTCTCTCTCAGAAAAATAATAAACAATTAAAAAAATAAAGATTACTGAACAAGTTGACAGCCACGAGAGGAAGGAAGAAGAGATGGCGATGGCGAAGAAGGCGAATGGCTGTGGAAGAGAAAAATCGCACCTTTGGAACGTTATGAACTACATTTCTTTTTAAATTTTAAATTTTCTTCTAAAAACAAATTTTCTAAATTTCGTTATTAATTTGTGGAATATAAATTAGTTGGTCATTGAAGTCAGTACTCATCAACGAAGAATTTTTGAAATATATTTATATAATAATTAACTAATACATTAATTATAATAAAATATTAAGAACAAAAGGAGCATTAGTTCAATAGTGCTCCTCATGTCAACTTCAATTGTGAAGAGTCATCAATTATTTATAAATATATCATCTAAATTATAACTTTTTTAATTTTTATTTTAACATTATGCTTGCTAAATTTGTTTTTACATTTATATATCTATGTATAGATGTTAGACGTGTATAATTTTTAATGAGAAATTAACCCTTTTTATAATTAATAAAAATATATATTTAATATATAAGATCTTTAATTAAAATTTCTGTCATATAATCTCATTGATAGGATTAATGTCTAAATATCGTATTTAGTTAAAGAAAAACCCACATTATAAATATTTATATATAAGATCAAAAGATTAATATCAAAGACATTTGACTCTTTTAATAATTTTATTCATTTATATAAAAACTCTATTATTGTTAATTGGTCTTGACCTATGAATATGTCAAAGTTATATAGTTTATTAGGATTAACAAGGTATTATAAAAATATCGTAAATAGATTATCTCAAATAACTAGTACAATAATGAAATAATATAGAAAATAATTAAATTTGATTAAGATTCGAAATGTAAAAAAAGTTTTCAAATTTTGAAAAAAAAAATTACAATAATTGTTTTAAAATGATTGTTAATATAGAATTACAAAATAATTGTTTTAAAATGACTTTTTATTTGTTAATAAAATCTTAATTAGAATTAATTAGTTAAATAAATTATTAAAGCGAAATATATATATATATATATATATATATATATATATATATATATATATATATATATATTTATTTGGGTTTAAAAATAATTATTACGAAATATTGAACGGTATTATGAAATTTGAAAGGACGGTTCTTCGGTTACCGCGTCGTGAGACCGTCCAAACGCGAAAGCGGTGCGCGTCAACTGGTCCGACTGCTGAAACACGGGATTCGAACTGTACCGAGTCTGAATTTTTTTTTTGTATTAAATATTATATAGTCGAACAATGTTTTTTTAATCAAAATTGACTGAATGCATAGAAATTTTTATCATAAATGTGTTAATTATTTTTTTTTTTACCTGTCAGGCGTGCAACATAAGATTCTCTTAGAAAAAAAAAAGAAGAAATGATTAATTTATTGGCCGACTAAGATCTTCCAAATGAATAAGGTGAAGTCGTTGTTGAACATTAATGATAAGAAAAGTTGTCACAAAATAAAATAGTAATATTTAATATTTACATAAAAAAATAAATTATTTTAAAATTATATTTAATTTCTATTGTTTGTATTTTTTTAAAGACTTATCTTTCAGTAAAATGTAACATAAGGGACGCGCAATGAAAGATAGCAAGAGAGGAATCTGTAAGTCATATATTCTCTATGAAGACCTTTGTGAAATTTAGAAAAGAAATTAAAAAAATGATATTTAATATTTAATTTTTTTTTTTTGTGAAAAAGGTTTCTCTAAATAAAATAAAAAATTATGATAATTATTCAATAAGAAATAAGTATTTTTAAAATCTTTTATCAAATAAATATAACAATAGTTTTTGAAACAAGGGTTTATATAAATAAAAAAAATAAACTTTAGAGACAAAAATTAAATATTTTTTTATATTTTACATGGGTATGTTGTCACTACAAATGTTCCATTTGGCAGTATTTTCTTCCTGAGAAGGAAGTTGAAAAGGTCAATATTCTCTTATTCATAGTTATATTTACTTTGACCCTTTGTTAACAAGTCATCTTTAGCCCACATATTATTGCCTAAAAGAAGACTTATGTCCATAAGATTTTGACCAAGTAAAAATTACTCACACAAAGTGGTCTTTGAGCATTTAATACTTATATAAAAAAATTATTTCAAACCTACAAATTCACTTCTTAAAGAAGTTCATACAAAAAATTATCAAGAAATAATATATCTCAATCCTACAAAAAAAATAATCAACTAAATTATTCTCCTAACTATAGAAATGAGATATCAATGTACTCACAAACATATGAAGATAAGAAACTACTTGAGTGAGCTTATTATAGATGACCAATTAACAAGAAAGGCTTTGATGTCAATGAGAGCATGCTTCTCCATGGTAATAAAAACAATTAGAAAAGAGTATTCTTCATTAATCATTAAAATAGCCATCTCACAATTGATTTTAATCATTTAAAGGGTGGAGGAAACCAAGAAGAATGCACGAGTATATACAAAAATCACTTTTTTTAATCATATCCAAACAGAAGTGATATATCAAAACAGCGCTTTTCACAACGCACGGCCAAACGGAACACTAGCGCTCCTCGGACTTGAGAGGTACGCCTTTGTAGCGCTGCAGGCGCTCCTTGAGGGCGTCCCGTCGCGGCCGGGCCACCTTGTTGTTGGGGTCGAAGAGAAGCACCTCTTCGAACGCTTTGAGGGCGGACCTGAGATCCTTCTTCCTCTCGTACGCGTCGCCCAGGTTGTTCCACGCCGTGACGTAGCCCGGCTGAAGTCTCACGGCCCTCTTGAACTGCGCGATCCCCTCGTCCAGCTTCTTGTCGCGCACGTAGCTCACTCCCAGCGCGTTGTACACCTGTGGAGGCAGAGACATCTCAAATCAAATGCATTCATATTTAACTGTGTTCTCTTCTCTTTTCTACTATATTAATTCTATTTACATACCTGTGCTAAATCCTGATCATCTCTATCCCATTTATTGATTGCTTGTTGCAAGTACTTTGTGGCAGCTGGGTAGACCTTTCTTCTTAACATAATTGCACCAAGCTCAAAATACTCTGTAGCTGTAGCGCCACCACTTCTGACTAGCTCCTAAGAGACCAATGTTATAGTTCATCATAACCATATTTTGCCAAAGATTACAATAAAATACAATGTTTGTTCGAATTCCAACTTGAAAGATGAAACTTGTGTGAATGAAAACAAGGAACCCACAAATGAGTATTAAGTTGGTTTATTAATTGAAAGCATTGGCGTCGTTTAGTATTCAATGGATGTTTACTTGTAAGTTGATTAAATCTTCTTTAGAACATTCAACAGGGACTTGGCTTTTTTACCTCCTTTACCAAGCTTGGATCAGTACAACCCCTCCATATATCTTATACACACTTTGTATAAGATAATAAGCCTAAACACAACTTGACATAAGTTTATAGAAATAATAAAAATAAAACAAGAAAAAAACTTTAGGTACAAAATATAAGATGGAGAGGGTGATGACCAAGAAAAAGAAGAGCTAGAAGCATTAGTCATTCCTCATTCTTTCATCCTACTGAAAACCCAATATTTTTTAAATCAATATAAGCATATGAATGATGGTTCCCCTTCACGCTTTGTTACAAATCAGTCGTTGAAATATCTAAACGCTTGTATCGTTTAGAAGTGTTTGAGACCTTAGGTCATCTAAATTCTAGTTACAAGAATCCTTCATAGCAATTTCACACCTAAAAATAAATGGTCAGCAATGGATTCTTGTTTTAAAGCATGAAACGTTCCTTCATCTGTCATTTTCATCTTACTCAGCTTAGTCAAGCCTCAATATTTCTATCAGGTTTAAAAAACTCGATTTCGTATCATGCTTTGAGCATAGTTGAAGCATTTCAGAAGAAGAAAAAAAGAATATGATACTTACCTGTAATTCTTTGGCAGAGAGGTCCAGCTCTCTCCGAACAAGAAGCTGACGAATAACAAAGAAGGTGCCAAGTCCAAGAAGACCTACTAGCGTAACCAAATAAGATAGCTGTATTCCCAGTTCAAACAATTCCCCAATCTCATAAACAGGGCCTATCTTTTCTCCAACACTAGACTGTGCTACTTGAGAAAAACTAAACCATGAAGAAGTCGCACATGAGAATACAAACGATCTCCGGACAAGGTCCTGTTCTCTACGATTGTTAATCAATAGATTCTCTTGTCCTGCAATGAGAACAATATATCCATCATGACTTTCCACAAGGTACATTGGAAGTAAATGGAGGAACATGTGATGAATGACAAACCAAACATGCTAACCCTAGTTCCAGTTCACACGATCAAGCAATCATTACTAATCCATTGTGCTAACCCTAGTTCCAATTCACACGATCAAGCAATCATTACTAATCCATTATAACGTTGTCCAACAGGATTTATGCGCTTGTGTGATAAGAGCTTATTCCCATTTCAATTATTATGCCCAAGTCAAAACATGGGTTCTTTGATTCATTAGTAAATTCTAAAAACCCAACAAGGAAAATCAAAGCAGAAGTAAATGATACGAAAAACTATTCATTCTTTTATAGTGTTCATTTAAGAAAAACATTCTAATTAACTATGTGCAAAAAGAAAGAAATTTATGAAACAAGCAAAGAAAGACTAACCTTCATCAATTTTGAAGTTAGGGTTCTTCATCCCCAATTTCCCACTATGATTCTGCCTTCCGCAAGGGGAAAAAATAGAAATGAATTCTAAATAAGCTCAATTTTTCTTAAGTTGGCATCCAAATAAAACAAACTACAAATATACGGAAGTTGCCCAAAATAGTAGAAGGGGCTCAAATTATTGTTACTCCACTATTCAACTACTAAAAGTACTGGTGCAGCTAAGTAGGTACACTATGACATTGATTAAGATAGGTCATAAACTTTATAATGCATAAATAAAGATACGGAATTGCTGCAAAAGTTGATTATGAGCTTTGAGACAAAAAAAAGGAGACACCAAGCAGTCACGCTAAAATCAATCTCTAGTTTTCTCATACTTGAGTTCACAAGAACAAAAGCTTAAATTGCAAAATATCTACTATTGGCTACAGTTGAATGAAAAAAATGTTTCATTAAAGTGTTTTGAGTGTTTTGCAACCTTGGAAGTAATACACATTTTATTTGTTGTTACCAAGTCAGTAATCTGTGGAGACAGAATACGTACGCTTGACAACTTGATGCACATTAGCTTCATAAAGCTTTTGCTCATTTTAATCTAAAAAATTAATATAATATTTTATTCTCGTATATGAAATTTGACTAATTATGTAAAACCCAAACTCAATTATGTTTCCCTTCTTTCAACAAAATAATAATAACAAATCTTAATTTCAAATATGACAATATTTTGCTTTATATGCAAGCACGTTAAGACTTAATCATCTTTCCCTCTTTCCATATGAACAAAATTCAACCAAATGTAATTGTTCTCTAATCATTTAGGTCTCTATCTAACAATAAAACTGTTGGAGGTTCGCTTTCATTCCATAGGCTTCTCAAGGCTTGAGATGTCTGGTACATGATCTTCTTTAAATTATTCCTCCACACAAATTGAGCTCAACCCCATATTTTGGTTTTATAATCCCCTTAAGCATGGCTAAATTATAGTATGTAGAAGAAAGGTCCATAAATAATTTGATCAATGTATTTCATCGTAATCAGCACAAAGAAAATTTGAAACATCAAGTACATTTACATAAAAGAAACCATTGAATGTTTCAGATAATTAATACTAAAAAGAAGTTTCGTAAAAACACTTTCTTTTGAAGTTTCATAATCCAAAAAAAAGTACCCTAAACCTAAATTAAATTTTCCCAAAGAAATTCCTAGGATGTTTTTAGAAAACTGGCCAAGGTCAAACCACATAATTTAGGTGTGGAACACCCTTAAAAAAATAAGTTAAACATAAAATAAACACTGAAGCTTTGTACACTGTTTGCAAAACTAATTATTAAAGACAAAAATACATCATCAAAACCATGAATTTGTAACCACGCTTTGAGGTTATATCTGCATGTTCTTTTTTACAAGAAAAACTTCCATGTTGTAGCAGCAGACTACACAAGGATTCATTCAACAGCAATGATTCCCAAGGTTTTCTTAAGCCTGATCCAGTGTTTCAGATCCTTGCTTGGCAAAGAGTATGTTTCCTCAAAAAGAGAGAAGAATTTGAGCAGCAAATTTTTTCATGTAAACCATTCATAGGATTTCTTGTCTAAGATTGTTCTTAACACTCAACTTCTACTACAGTAGTAGCAAGCTTTAAACCAAAAACTTCAGGTCATGAAATATTCAACAAATCTGTAATGACTATGGCCTTATTTGGTAGCATGCAGTATTAAATTACTTGGAATTAGTTTAGCCATGTTATCCTTATATTTGTAGAATTAGAAAGTGAAATTCCGCTTGACTGTTATTCCAGGTTAGGCTGAGTTAAAGTGATTTTGTATTTAGTTGTTATCCCTGATTAAACCGTGTTAAAATAAATTTAATGTTTGGCAGATATCTTAGATTAATGATAAGTCAGATTTTTTGCAACTAATTTAATTCCATACCAGTAACCTAATTCATTCTCGCTCTAGCTTGGCTCAATCCACTGGAATGTACTAGGTAATTATAATTTTTTCTCGTAAATATGTACAAAATATAAAATATTACAAACTAATATTTATAAACATTTAATTATCTATATAACATTTATAATTTAAATATTACCAATATTATTATTATTATTATTATTATTAATTTTTTTATAAAAATACATTTGTAAATATATTAAATTTTTAATGTTTCATTAATAGTTTTTTTTAAGTAGTTTGATAAGGAATAATAAGGAAGATGATGAAATTATACAAGAGATTCAATGAGTTCTTAAATAAATTAATCACATAGCATCAAAAAATGCTCTACAAATCCAATGATATGTTTAGCACTCTCATTAAGCTTAAAGAGGAAACAAATGAAGTTAAGCTCTCCGATATCGAGAACGTAAGTTCTACATCGAAAACTCTCACAAGAGATTGGATTGTCATTGACGAATTTGATAGGTTTTGCAAGGAAATTAACTCCATGGATCCAAAGGCCAAGGAAGAACAAAGCGAAATATATAAAGGAGAAGGAAAAGAACATGGATGGCGAGTCGTTAAGATATGCTTCAAAAACACTTGCAAGAGGTTGGATCTCCGGTGGTGAATTTGATAGATTAGGATTTGTCACAAAAACTTTATCAAAATTTTACTTTGTCATGCAAGTTCAAAACTTTGTTTTTCTAAAATGTTTTAAACCACTTGTCTAAATCACAAACCATTTGTAAATAAAGTTGTAGTGAAAAGCCCAATCCTAACCCATGATTGAATTGTATCATCTTAATAAAATTGTTTTAAATACAAATTAACAAATTTAAAAGATTACAATTATTACTATTAAATAAAAAAATTCCAAATTTTGAATGAAACTAAAAAAGCTTATTTTGGCAACCTCATAGTTTAAAAAACACAAAAGAACTATGCATAAAAAGGCCAACTAGGGACATAAAATCTATTAGTAATCCCATTAAACCTACCTTAATTCATAGTTAGTGATGTCAACAGTGCAACTGTCCTCCCCCTCATCTCCCTCCTCTCTAATTCACATGGGCACTGGCTTCCTCCATCGGCCTCACAGAGCATGAACTCTTGATCCACCCTGCCTTGTCACTCTCTTCGTCGATCTCCATCCTCCTTTGACACTGTTGTTGCTTGCCCCTCACCTTGTTGCCATCCAAATGCACCTTTTCCAAGTTCCTATCTACTTTTCCGTGAAAAATAAACGTTCAACTAGGTTCCGCACAAAGAATAACACTGAGTAAGCTTGTCATAAGGATTGCTAACCCCATTTAGGGTTAAACGGCATTTACCTAGAGTTTGAGATTAAGGTACTTAATCCATTAACCCAAGGTTGCCCAAGAGGAGTTACAAGGCATTTTTTCAAAGTGCCTCCGCTTCTTACTTCACATGTGTTTTCGCATTGTTCCTAAGTAGAAAAAACTTCACTTCAATTGAGAACTTAACAAAAATTGAATTCTCTAACAACAAAATACAAAACTATTTATTTAATGCCAACCAATGCTACAACAATACTCTGATTAAAAAATTAGATTAAACATGAACACTAATTTGAGGATGGCTAACCATGATGTTGGTTTATTTTTCACAGGTCATAAAAACGTAGAATTAGATATTAGTCAAGCAATAATCCTTGACTTTTAGAGAATAAAATAATAGATAAATCTAGCTACATTGGATTGATACATATACTTTTTAGTTGGTAGTCAAAAACACCTTTTACTAAAGATAACTAATTATAACAACCAATTGTAATCTTGTTAGATGTAAGCGAGATTAAGTTTTATCAAATATTATATTAAGTATAACATTAGAACTTTAATGTAAGATTAAAATGATCTTTACTAACAAATTTAATCTTTTGGGTTAGTAGGTTTCACACCTGAATATATTGAATCCAACTTGAGCCCTCAGACAGTGAAGATCCTTAAAAAGTTGTATCAGAATTGATGGTTCTATTAAGATCAACTTCATGCAAGCTATGAGCCCTCATAAGTCTTTGAAACTCTTTTCACCATGATTAAGCATAGTTTTGGTAAACTCAAAAAACTATTCCATATGATGAGTAATCTTTCAAAGACTACATATATTTTGTTTGTATGATTGATAGATAGCTCTTGTGATTTATCCATTTATGTTAGAGCAATTGGTGTGATGAACAGGCAATGAGGAAGTCATGATGGAGCATGTTGGTATTCTTGGTACTTGCATAACACTTAACTCATTCAATCTGAATTTTTTAAAGCTAAAAAAAGTGAAGAATAATTTAGATAAGATTTTCACTTTCAAGAAAGATTTATTAAGTATAAGTGAGATTAGGTTTAATCTCATATTGTAAGTTGAACATAATGTAGAATCTTAATATGTAATTAACATGACTCTCACTACACTAAAAGTTTTAGTTTATTAGATAACCACAATGTAGAATTTTAATTTAATATTATTAGTTGAAATGATAATTATAATTTTTATATTGATATTTATGATTGTAGAGATAATTTTTTGTAAGATATTAACAAAATTATTTTCTTTTATTCTGTATATTTCTAAAGATTTTTTTTTTTTAAATTAGAACTACGGAGAATATAAACAAAAACTATCTTGACTGAATCTAACCCTATTACTGTAGCTATAAATTCTCTTGTATTCTCAATGATGAAGAAAAAAATAATGTAATTCTTTCATCTAGTTTTAATATGATATTAGAGCACTAAAATGTTGATGTCTTTCCCATGCCTCCATTCCTTCCTCCATTCCTTCTATTGATAATGCTATAGCAATGCTACAATACATTTCCATCCCACTGCTTTATAGTATTATTTCTTCCTATTACACTACAATACCCTCTCCATCACATGAAACTATAGTGGTGTTGATGTACCTCGTTTTGTCCCATGACTATTTTGAATGTCTTCCTTTTCATTCCATCACAATTATTCCTTCTTCATACTTCATCATACAACACGACATGTTCCTGCAAGCCATCGTGAATTTTTACTTCAACAACTTTTAGCTCATCTTGTGATTACCCTTCTTGATCCATTACACTTCACAGATTGCCTCTTTATGTCCTTTAGCTTCTCTAGAGACTTTAGCTTCCATTATGAAGCTATTTCATTTTCAAGAGTATTTGGTTGTTTTATACTTATCCATGCTCATTCGAATTACCAAAGATACTTGACCTTAAATCAATCAAATATAATCATCTAAGGTATTCTCTACATAAAAAATATTAGTCTCTAGTCATCAATAAATTTTATAATTTTATGAATATAACTTTCTTCGAAGATCAACACTATTTCAAAATTTTATTCAATGAGAGAATATATACAAGAATACTACTTCTGAGAAACAAATAAAAACACTCCAAATCCTAGTTCATCTTTTTTTGAACTCTATTCCTCAATTCCTCAAACAGAAGTAATAATCGTCATTTTTCCATCTGAGCTAAATTCTACATAACCTATTATGCAAGAAATGTTCATTGTCTACTCTAGGAAAAAGAATTGGGGGAAGATTGGACCACAAATACATTCTAAATTGGTATAAAAATCTTCACAAGTGTATGGTAACACCAATCTTGAAAATCAAAAATCATGTAGAAGAGATCTTGACATTCTTATTGCCTTAATAAAATAAACTAGATCATTCACAAATCATCCCATTTATAATTTCATTTTATATAAAGGACTCACTAAGTTTTTATACTTTTACTACAAGTCTCAATAATATTTAAATTCCTATAAACATTCAATCTCTTCAATCTTCTCAACCTTCAGGTAACACTAACATTCATATCAAAAATCACCTAAAAGAGATATTGACATTCTTGTTTCCTTAAAGAAAGAAATTAGATCATGCACAAATCATCCCATTTATAATTTCATTTTATATAAAGGATGCTCACCAAGTTTTTATGTTTTTACTACAACTCTCAATAATATTTAGATTCTTACACACATTCAATCTCTTCAATCTTCGCAAGCTTCAAGTAACATTAATCTTGCATATCAAAAACCATCTAGAAAAGAACTTGACATTCCTGTTGCCTTAAAGAAAGAAACTAGATCATGCACAAATCATCTCATTTATAATTTCATTTTATATAAAAGTGCTCACCAAGTTTTTATGCTTTTACTACAAGTCTCAATAATATTTAAATTCCTACAAACATTCAGTCTCTTCAATCTTCACAAGTTTCAGCTAACACTAATCTTGAATATCAAAAATCATCTAGAAGAGGTCTTGACATTCGTTTTACCTTAAAGAAAGGAACTAGATCATGAACAAATCATCTCATTTGTAATTTTATTTTATATAAAGGCTGTTCATCAAGTTTTTATGCTTTTACTATAAGTCTCAATAATATTTAAATGCCTATAAACATTAATGAATCCCTCAAAATTACAAAATGAAAAGCAACTATATCAAAAGAAGTTTGTGCTTTGGAGGAAAAATAAAACATAAAAAACTTGTAGAATTATGAAAAGAAAAATAGGTTGTTAGCTGTAAAAGGATATTTATTGTGAAGTACAAGGCAAACACAAGCATGGAAAGATTCAAAGCTCAATGAGTCACAAAAATCTTCACTTAATTTTATGAAATTGATTATTAAGAGGCATTTGCTTCTATTATTAAATTCAACACAATTAGATTTTATTATCATTAACAACTAACCTAAATAGGTCTTTTCATCAATTAGATATTAGAAATATATTTTTAAATAAAAAACTAGAAGATAAAGTCCAAATAGAGATCTCTTCAAGTCCAAATTCATAAACCAATGCTAATAGAGTTTGTAAACTTAGAAAGTCTCTATATGGCCTCAAGCAATCTCTTCAAGCATGATTCAACAAAATTTCAATAAGTAATTAAAAAGAATGGATACTTGCAGAATTAAATTGATTACACAATATTTTTTAAGCATTCTTTATAGATAAGATGGTTATTATTGTGATTTATATTGATGATAATATCTTAACAAAAGATTACATTGAAAAATTATATGTTTTCAAAAAAGTCTTTGACAATAAATTTGAGATAAAAAACCTTGATAACATAAGTATTTTTTTTAAATAAAAAATGCATAGTTAAGGAAAGTGATAGTTTTCTTACAACATAAGTATGTCTTGAATCTCTTGTAAGAAATAAAGATGCTAAGATATAAGCTAGTGGACACTTTTATGGATCATCCAAAGAAGCTAAGAGAAGATGTTCCTATCAAGAAGGGCAGATATCAAAAGCATGTTGAAAATCTCATAAATATCTCACATGCTTGATTGTTATTTGTTTCTTTATCAATATAGTGAATCAATTTATGAATAATCCTATAGAAAAATATATAAATGTAATATATTGTATCTTTAAATATCTTGAAATGATACTAGAAAAGAGACTCTTTTCCAACAATCAACAAAAAAAGGGGGTTGAGATTTGAACTAGTGTTGACTGTGCTAACTCTATAATTGATCAAAGATCAATGTTAAGATATTGGTCCTACCTATAAGATAATCTTGTTACTTGATGAAGTAAGAAGCAATCTGTCATAGCTTTTAGTGCTGAATTTGAGTTCAGATTTATGGCTTATGGCATTTGTGAAAGAATCTAATTGAAATGGGTGCTTGTTGAATTCAATATCACAACTGAAGGTCCTATGAAATTAATGTATGATAATTAATCTACAATTAACATTGCTAAAAAAATACTTTATCATAATAAGAAAAAACGTGTTGAGATTAATTGTCATTTTATAAAAAAAAAATATTAAAAAATAATTTATTTGATTTATACTCTTAACTAATCTTTAAACTATAAATATTTTGATCAAAGTTCTAACAAGAACAAAAATTAAAAATTTGAAATCCTTGTTGAACATACTCAACATATACAACTCAACTTAAGTGATAATGTAGAACTCAACATTTATTAGTATAATTAAGTATAATAATAAATATAATTTTTTTACCAAATTTGACATTAACATAATTGTTATAAAGATATTTTTTATAATATATTACTAAAATTATTTTACCTTATTTTGTGTATTTATGTAAAACGATTTCTTCGCAAATTAGAATTACAAGGAATAACCTACCATTGCAACTATAAATTAACTTGTATTATAAATAGTGAAAAAGAGAAAAATATAATTCTTCCCTTCGAATTCCACACACAAAAAGGTACATTAGGCCCAATTTGGGGCCCCACATGGTGAAACTCTCTTAAAAAACCTATGACAACCTTATTTGAGATTTGATTAGAAATTGTGGTGGCTAAGTGGATATTTTTCTTATGATATGTTTATTAGACCAAAAATCTAGCTTAATCAATTCATGTTATCAAATCAAAGTTGACACAATCAAGTGATAAACCAAATCGATGCTATGACTCATTACAATGTGCTACATACCTATATTATATTTAATGAAACTTCATATCATAAATGGTAGCTCTAAATGCAAACATGAAGGTTGCTCCTTTTTACATTATTCTTGCAATTGCATTGAGTAAAACTTTGTAGGTGATTTTCTTGGACTAGATCATACCTATGGTCAAATTCAAAAGGGGCATAATCTTACACAAGTACATCTTCTATTTTCTACATTTAGTTCAATCCAATCCGAATATGAGCCTTTTGCAAGCCAAGAAAATGTATTGCAAGAAACAATTGAGCTCTAAATTATGATGTAAAAGACAATTTAATAATATCTCATGAAAAAATAAAGACACAAAATGTTTCAAGTTAAAAAAAAAAACTTATAATCATCTAAACATTGGATCAATTTAAATATTTAAAAGTAACATAATTGTATTCCAAATTTTCACTTAAAAACCATTACCGCTATTGTTTCATTAATTTTCTATGTTAGAGAAACATTTACTATCAATTGCATTTGTGATAAGATTTGCATCTTTTTTTTATGCAATCTTTCTTATATGAGATCTCTAGGTTTGCATTTGAAACGGTATTCGTGTTTATCATGAAAAAGAGAGAAAGATAGAAGAGCTTCATATTTTTAATCTACCCAATAGGTCTAAAGAGTCCAACAATTTTTGCCGAACTACTCTTTTTTTAGTTGTCCTCTATCAAATTCACACATGGTTTATAGCATGAATGCAATGGTTAAATATGATAAGAATCCCATTCATCACTTAAGGAATGCAATAAATTATCCAAATTACTATTCTAAAATGAATCCAAGAAAAAAAAATTTCATAACTTGAGAAAGATAGAAAGAAATATTAAAATCACAATTACCATCTGACGCAAAATAAGTTACATCAAATTTATGATGTTGAGTTGATCTAATAGACCCATATAGGAGTTTTTTTTAATTTAGTAGTATTTTTATTTTTTTTTAAGTTATAATGTATCATATATAAAACTCTTATGATGTTTTTTTTATATATATTTTTTATATTTTTATTTATTTAGAAGAGTACTTTTATCATTTCTTCCTTTTGGATTAAGTATTTAACATTGTAACATATTTAGACTCTTGTGATGAAATGAAAGAAGAGGAATTGTTTTTTTGCTTGGCATTGCTTATCATCAAAACTATGATTTTTTATTGTGCATACATTTGCATCTCAACCATTGTCGTCATTCTCATCATCTTCATATCCCACCCCTGATCTTGTTGCAAGCTTTTCTTCCTGCCCATTTTTCATCAAATTTGGTATTAAAGCATGATTCGAAGTGAGCTAAAGATTTTGCATCCTACTCCTTCTCCATCACCATCCCAATTCACCAATTCTAATGAATCACACGATAATTTGACAAAGTTGAATTATTGCAGTGCAAGGTACAATGCTAGGTGAGTTCTGATTAACAAACAATTATGGAGTTTTCCAAATGGGAATCAGGCTCAGCTCAACCAAGTATTGGAATAGTTTTTTGCTTAGCATTTCTTATCATCAAAACTATGATTTTTTATTGTGCATACGTTTGCATTTCGGGATTGCAATTCAAGTTCCTTCAAGTTGCAACCCAAAGATATTCAAGTTGCAGTTCGAATCTAACTCAACCATTGTCGTCATTCTCATCATCTTCATCTCCCACCCTTGATCTTGTTGCAAGCTTTTCTCCCTGCCCATTTTTCATCAAATTTGGTATTAAAGCATGATTCGAAGTGAGCTAAAGATTTTGCATCCTACTCCTTCTCCATCACCATCCCAATTCACCAATTCTAATGAATCACACGATAATTTGACAAAGTTGAATTATTACAGTGCAAGGTACAACACTAGGAGAGTTCTGATTAACAAACAATTATGGAGTTTTCCAAATGGGAATCAGGCTTAGCTCAACCAAGTATTGGAATAGTTTTTGCTTAGCATTTCTTATCATCAAAACTATGATTTTTTATTCTGCATACGTTTGCATCTCGGGATTGCAATTCAAGTTCCTTCAAGTTGCAATTCGGATCTAACTCAACCATTGTCGTCATTCTCATCATCTTCATCTCCCACCCCTGATCTTGTTGCAAGCTTTTCTTCCTGCCCATTTTTCATCAAATTTGGTATTAAAGCATGATTTGAAGTGAGCTAAAGATTTTGCATCCTACTCCTTCTCCATCACCAACCCAATTCACCAATTCTATGAATCACATGATAATTTGACAAAGTTGCATTATTGCAGTGCAAGGTACAACACTAGGAGAGTTCTGATTAACAAACAATTATGGAGTTTTCCAAATGGGAATCAGGCTCAGCTCAACCAAGTATTGGAACCATTCGCCAGTAGTGTTATAACGAGAATAGTCGTTAATCCTCAACAATCATATTAGAAAAGTAGTTTAATCTATTAAAATTAAAAATATACAACAGTATATAGACCATATGAGATGATAAGAATACCTGGACAAAGTGATGACACATGGGCTCAGTCATTCTGCTTCCATGCAGCCGCACTTTTCTCTGAAAGGAGCAAAAACCGAACGCACTAAAAAAGCCGAAGAAAGAACATCCACACTCGAAACAAGAAAAGGGGCGTGCTTACGGCGCCCATCAAGAACCCTTCCTTTACGAGTCGGTGATCCCAAAGCGTTTCAAAATAGCGACAGAAGCAGCGCTTCGGAACGCCATTGGGTTTTCTGTGAATGGGAGTGATGGCTTTCGAGAAGGCCCAAGAGCAGCACGACGGTGATTCCATAAAAGCAGCTCAGAAGCAGGACGCCGCACTAGGATTTCCCGTAGGAGACGACAAGAAAGATCATCATCTCGCCTCGCCGTCTCCCTCTCGCTCTATCTCACTCTCGCACCGCCGGTCTCTCTCTTAATGCAGTTCAGCTCGTCGTTTTGCTTCTCTTCTTAAGAGAAGTGGATAAGCACGGGGAAAAACGATCGCCCACTCACCCGTACGATCTTTTACAAATCGTGCAGTACGGCTAATTTTATAAATAAATTCATAAAATATTTTTAATAATAATTTCTTTAAATAAAAATGCACTTTAAGTCAAGCATTTTAACTTATGGTGTCGCTTTTGAAATAAAACAATAAATAATATTTATACTTGATAGGTCTGATTTATATTTGAATAATGGAACACATTTACTTGATTCAACACTAAAGTTTAAAATTTAGACTACATTGTTATTCATGTTTATTATTAATAATTAAATAATTAATATTTTTGCTTATTATAAATATAATATCTTATGTACCTATTTTCTTAAATTAATTTATATTTTTTATGCTAATGTTTCTAAAATATATGATACAAGCTCTGCCTAGAATTCTTTAAACAATTTTTCAAATCACAATTGTTATATTAAATGATTTTTTTTTTGTATATAAGAAATCCATGAGCCACTGTTATTAAAAATATTTTATTCAATATTATTAAAATATAAAAATTTATTTTAATCATCAATTATAATTTTTCTCTATGTTTTGTTAAAGATGTGAACTTTTAGATGATCTATTATATTCTATACTAAATCTATTTCTAATTCTCTTGATTATCTTTGAACAATTAAAGGAGAATTTAAAATATTATTATGCAAATAATATTGATATATAAATATTATTTATCTTGTTATTAAAGTATTTAAAATTTGTTGATAATTTATTTCATTATTAGATATAATGCTCTCCAAATGATCTTTTATTCTTAAATTTTTATTTTTGATATAAACATAACTAATATCTACATAAACAACAAAATAGATTGAACTTAATATATATTAATGTGAAGTGTGAATAAATTATAAACCAACTCAAACCCAAATCAAGTTGGTGAGTTGAGTTGAGTTGAGTTGAAATCAATTTGACATATTACTTCTTGATTATATCTCATTTTAAGTAAAAATTGATCAGATTTCTAACTTATTTTTGATCTTTTAATCAAAATCTTCTTCATAAATGCATAAAAACATCCAATTTTCGAACAATCTTCGATCATGCAGGGACCTTCACACAGCTTAGCAAAGGGTACAGGGTTGGTTTCTTGTTCTTTGGTCTGCACATTTTTTGCCTAAGTAAAAATATGGGACTACCAAAAGCCAGACAAAGAACTGAAAGGTGATGATCATGCCAATTGGAAGGATGAATGTCATCTACATCAGTAGAATTCTATCTTACATAAGCACATAAAGATCAAATATTAGTTGGCTTAATAGGAGTTTGATGTTAGTAAAATTACATGGAATGCATAAATGCTTAAGCAAAATAATTCATCATTGTCATACTTGAAATCTCTTTAGAGTCTTACAATGGGATGACAAAAGACCATATATCATCTCTTCATCAAGTAGCTAACATTAAGAAAATAATTTGTGATCTATATGACATATTGATGTAGTGTATCCAACATGATTGCTTCATCCATAGTGCTTTCAGTGTTTTTGTTAGAGTTCAATAGTACTTTGTTATAATTTGCTATATTTTTACATTTCAATCTTCAACTCATATTGTTATATCTCCATATTACCTTGAAACATCTTTGGTTGAATCATGGGTTTTAATCATGAGTATCGGGACATTTTTTTAGGTTTATCGAGTCACTTTGCCTCGAAAATGTGGAATTTGTAGTTTTAGTTTGGAATTTGAAGTTCCCCAAATATGTTTTTCGAAGCTTCAAACATACCTAAAAATTTGGATTTGTTAGACTTAAGCCTTTCTTAGTCTCTAAACAAAGATTTAATGCATTTTAGTATTGAAAATCATGAAAGCATGATGTCCATACAAGAAGAGAGATAAATTGTGCAAATTGTAAATTCAAACAACTACAAATATTGCAACAAAAGCCTTTTAAAATTCTTAATTGATCGTGTGAATTAGTTTTATAAAATCTTGCTTAACTTTTAAACATACTTGATGTGAGAGTGCAATAAAAAAATAAATAAAAGATTTTTCGGTGGTTCAATTCAAACCCAAATTTACGTCCATGCTTAACCAAAATGTTAAGCTTTACTGAGGAAGTCTTTTGTGAAAGTAAGTTGCAAATAACCAACACCAAGCCAAAAAAAAAAAACCTACAAATATCTATCTAAAAGAGTCGACAACAATTACTCAGAAGACCTTATAAAACACCGGACCAAAGAATCCAATAATCATCGGACCTAAAGAGCCTACAATACTTGATCAAAGGAAGTTACATATCATCAGGCCAAAAGACCGTAAAAACATAGCCAAAAAACTAATACAAGTTCAATTATAGTCCCAAAAATTGGGCAAAAAACCAAAATAAAAACTCAATTACAAGGTTCTACAACTCAATCCAAATTAAACAAAAGACACACTGAAATGAAATAAAATAATACAAGAATGATTTGTTTTTAATAAGAACATGAACATAAAAAAATGCCATAAAGAATGAGATCAATGCTAAAATTCAGTGGCCTTACTTTTTCATTCTCTTTGCAAAGATGATCTTCTGATACCTTTTCTTAAAAAAATACAAATGATTATTAACTTTTACACTAAGTTTAAGCTACTAAAATCTCGCAATGATTATAATAAAAATTCTATCAACTAATTTTTTACTCGCATTTTTTTAATTGATTGAACTGTCCAATCTAAAAATCATACAAATATGATACACATAATATGTCATTGATTTGACCCTTCAGATTGGTTCAACTAGCTTATTTCATTAATGATATAGGATCATACAAGTGCGATCTCATAGCTTATTTGATTAATAATGTAGTATCATCCAACACCTAAGCCTTAAGTTCATCTCTAAAGCTTCAAATGAATCATATTAGTATGATAATGAACATCGTATTGTACGAAGATCCTTCGACTCTCATTTTATTTAAATCTCAATCCATCTCCTAGAATTCATAAATTCATACAAATACGATAAGTTATATCATATTGTATAAGACTATTCGCTCTTGATTTTAAATAAGGGTTGTTTAGAATTCTCTCAGGCATAGATATGAATCGTTACGAAGAGGCAATTTCTCATACAACAGTAAATAGAAATACGATCATACCATTCGATGAACTAAATCAAACAAGTACGAAGCTATATACAACATAACTCAATCAATACCTGCTCCGTTAAAGTACAGTTGTAAATGCACAATTAGGGAATTATATTATACTAATATCCTAATATTTTAGCTTAAATACCTGATCACTAAGTTCAACAATATGTTTGATCGCTCAAATGAACATATCATACAAGTCTCATTATTTGCCTGATCATATAGTAGAATTGCTTATATTGTACAATGAGACTATCATACAAGTATGACTAATACTATTTTGTCAAATCAACTTAATTCATACTCTTTTCGATTTTTAATTTATTAAATTTTACTAAATGATGTAACTTATTAACTTTGTTATATTTTAATTCATATTTATAGAGTTAGAAATCTTAAATAAAATACATATTTTATAAAATCCTATATGAATGAAAGAATAATTTTAAAAACTTTTGATCACTCATAGTTAATCTTATTGAATCGTAATACCTCAAAAAAAATGAGTATAAATCTAACATTCTAAAGCAAATAATGATAACTCACAAAAACTTTTCTTCTTTTTCACTTAAGTTTTGTGTTTCTTTTGATACTAATTATAGTTAACACAAAAACACTACTAATAAATTTATTGAGTCTACGACTAAGCTCTTCAAATGTCTCACCTATTTAATTTTAAAATGTATAATCTAAAATAATTTAAAAAAACATTAATAAATAAAAAAATTGTATCAAACTAGTGATACAAAAATCAAGGGTTCAACATTTAGAGCTTAGATTAAAGTACTATTTTAATATGCTTCGCAATAGTATACATGGGATTTTTATAAGATTTCAATATTTGGTCGCATTTTGATTCCCATTAGTTAAAAAAAATTAATTATCAAACATATGTCTCAGTTTTGTTTTCCAATTTTTACAAATCCATCAAGTATGAAAAACTAAAATTAGCAAGATAGAACTTTAATCCTATTTTAAAACTACTTAAGAGTTAAACAGAAAACTTACAATCAGTCGGCTTAAGGTTCAATCAATACACTTTCTACATCATGTTTGAACTTCCCAAGACCTTATTTGGATCAAAAACTAAATGCTTTCAAAAGCTATAAGGGCTAAAATATTGGTGTAGTGAAATCCATCCTCAAAAACTAGATTACTTTAAGCCTCAATTTGCAAGCAAGGCAATCATTAGGGTGGTCAAACATAAAAACAAAGAGTTGTAATTTTTCCTACACATGATGTACATCAATCTTTCAATCTGTGCCACTTCAAATATTCCTTATAACACATCTACCTCCTGATAAATCCTAAATACACATCTAATTGCATACCAGCTTTGTCATCAGGATATGTTGCCAATGAACCTTCAAAGTTTTTACGATCCATGTCAGCACTTGCTTCAATCTTCATTCACATAATCTTTATTGTCTTATCTTAAGGATAATGTATTGACCACACATAGAAGATTAAGCAATCTGATTATGCTTCTGCAATTATGAAAATCGTTCCAATGAACAAACTGTTTTGCTACTCTACATAAAAAGAGCTGTTAAGGAACTAAATAATTAATATCCCAAAAAACCTTAACATATTCTGCAACTAAAGTCCACCCATTGGTACAACAACAAAGAGATGGTGAGTTGACCATGCTAACTTATTGCACAAACTTTTGATAATAATACAATTGCTCAAATTTCCCCACCAACAAATGCATCTATGCAGAATTCTCTACCACTCTTTCATGAACCATAATTTAAGGGAAAAAAATGATGCATCGGCTTAAGAATCTTACTTCAGGTTCACCCACGAGCAGGTTTCTGCAACACTGCTGATAAGTATACTTGGTTCTTCCCGGCGTTGCTTGCATCAGCCTTCTCTCCGACCACCCACTTAAGCTTCTTGTAGCCAAACCTTTCGATAAGCCTTGTGACCATCCTCTTCCTCTCATCATCAATACAAAGATAATTATCAAGCCAAAAAAACCCACCTGCTCTCAAGATCCTGTCAATATCAAACATCAAGAACTCGAGGGCCTCCCACCGGGTTTGCCCCATGCCGGCCACACCTCCTTCATCCAATCCGCTCATGGTGTGAACGAGGTCGAAAACCGAGTCATAAAAAGGGAATATTTGTGCTGGAGAGAGCTGCAAAGGGAAGACACCCCGTGCAGCCACGAACTCCCCCACAAGGCCGCCAGAGTTCAGTGTGGAGGTGATGATAGTGACGTTCCTCTCGGCCATCCTGGCTGCAAAGTTGGCAGCCCCACCGTCAATGTCAAAACCGATCCGGATCCCACCGCCACCCAAAGCCAACACGTCATTGATCAAAAAATCATTTTTCCCCCGGGGCTTCACCCACATTTGCGTGTCCACAACCGCGACGCCGGTGGAGGAAGGGGTATTCCACAGTGATTGGGGCAAGGGCAGGAGTTGGCGCGGCTTGGGCCGGGACAGGCATCGGCGGCGAGGAAGTGGCTCGCAACCGCGAGAGATTAGCTTCTGGGGCAGATGGGAATCTGCGGAGGGGCAAAGGGCGTAGGGTTTGTAGGACATGAACTGGGCGAGGAGATCGGAGGAGCGGGAGCAGGAGTGAGCAACCGAGGAGACCATGTCCGTGACCTTGGAACGGGAATCGGGGCCTAGCGGAAGGGGGTGGCGGTTGAGAAAAACCTTGAGCTCCGATGGGAAGGAGGATAAGGAAGAGTCAATCGTGTCGTACCCCGAGAGTTCGCGCTCGATCTGGTGGAGGCGGCTCTCCGAAGACTGGATCTCGCGGACGATGGCAGCGACATGCTCAGAGATCACGGAGAGGTTCCTGTGGTCCAGAAAAGAGGGGGCGGAGGATGAAGGATTTGGTGCGGAAGTAAAGGCGTAGAAAGCGAAGAGGTTGGTGGTTAGAACGGAGGCAAGCATGACGAGATGGAGTGCAGATGAACAGACGGTCGCACGTCTGAACCTAACGGTGCCATCGCCGACCTTAAGCGAGACTGATCCCATTCCCGTCGGCTCCTGCAGGGAAGGGCACAGGAGGTCGCCGGCGGCGTGGTGGCTGGACGGCTTCGGATAAGGGAGAGATCAAGGCAGCAGCTTGGATGTTAAGGGTGAGTGAACGATGGAGTGTAAGCGAGGTGTAGCTCCGCGTCGAATTGCAGTCGCATACGGACTTTATTTTATTTAGTAAATCATATGGTTTTTTTTATTTAATAAATAAAAACAATTCATTTTTTTGTTTAATTATAAAATTTAATACTTATGTTTTCATAATGCAAATACTAAAAAAAACAAAACTTTAATACTTAATTTAACAAAATATGAGACAGAATAATTTTAATTAAATCTTAAAAATAATAAAAGCTTGTTTGGCAATATTATTGGAGTTTAAAAGGTACTTTTTATAAGAAGTTTTTGAAAAATGATTTATATGAATTGATGATTTTGAGCCAAAAAAATAAATAAATAAATCCTAAACCATATTCACATTTAGATAACTCAATAGTATACTATCTATCTTTCATCGTGAAATTTATTTTTGTGTTACTTAGTTATTAGTTATTATTTGATTATTTAATAATTTAATTTTGTAAATAAAATAAACAATTTTTTCATATCTAAATTATTTTACCAAAATGAGAACCAAATTATAAAAACACGTATAAGAAAATTTGTGATGCTTAATTATATTTATAAGAGTTAATCCTAAACTGACTTTTTCCAATTGGATCTTGAGTTTTATTAGAACATAATCAATTATTAAATAATGAAATTATTTATATTTTTAACTATTTAAAAAAATACTCATATTTTTAGCCCATAATTATTGTATAACTTACGATACCATTTATTATTGTTGTTCTCTCAAAAGCATATTGTGATTAGGGTTGTTAACTTATAGAACATATCAAATGTTTTGATTATGCTCCATTTCATTGGCTTGCATATTAAAGTTTCATGTTGAAGATGGTACCTAGTGATATAATTATGTAACATGACATGATAATGTCATCCTAAATGGTGAGTGCATGTTGTTTCATGATGATCAACACTTAAATCCATTAATTATTTTTTGGATTTGTATTAGCATGCTTTCTTGTTGAAAGTGTTTGTTATTTGCTTGGATTAAGAAAGTTGAGTTAACTAAATTTTCTAAAAGTTATTGCTCATCTAACAATCCAACCTAATGTCTTTTATCCACATACTTAAGATTTCTACCTTTTTGGTAAGGGCACTTGGCATGGCATGCCTTACTAAAATGTCTTTTGGCATGTGTTGAACCATTATGTCACACTACCAATAAATTATGTCCATAATATAAGTCTATTGAGTTAATCAAAACTCGTAATATGAAAATAAGAACATGTGTTACTAAAAATGAACTAGAGTTATATAAAAATTCTATTAATACTAAAACATTTTAATAAAAATAGTAGCAAATAATAAAACAACTATCGTACTATATAAAAAGTCTAAAAACTAGTACTAATATAATAATCTGAATTGAGATATGAATGTCTTCGCACATACATAATTCACTCACACTCATAAAATATCATAGTATTTCATCCCCTTGATTCTAAATTATCCTCCAAAAACTCTTAGTTTGATGATTGTTAATATCTTGTTTTATAATGTAAGAAATGAGCATAACATGTAATAAACTAATATTCAAATAAATAAAGTAACTGAATAATAAAATAAAACATTAAATACAACTATGCATAACAATCTTTAAAGAGAGTATAATAACAATGGATATATGGCTATAAACATATATCCAAATCGTCATAAGCATATAGTATTTTGTCTTACTTTTATTTCTTTTTTTCATTCAGTTTATATTCAATTTTATTTTTCTTTTTTTATTTTTATGCCTTTTGTATATTCATTTTTTTCTCAGCCCAAACTCTTTCACAACCCTTATCTTAGTATTTAAATATCTTATATCATGTCTAATCATTATAAGATTTAACACTCTGAAAAATATCATGGTCTCACTTCTTAGCACCATGATACTAAAGATTAAAGTATCAAATCATCAATAAGTCTCGTCTCAAGTGCAAGCATTTTGTGTTAAAAGGGAACAACGTGCTCAGAATATCAAAGCCTCTTCTTTCAATGCTCACAACACCCTAGAGTGAAGATTTCATCATCATTAAGTTTTGCACCCTTATGTCCATATTTGTGCTAATGGGAAATGAGATAATTTAGAATGCTAAAACCAAATCTCTGATTGCCCACAACACTTGAGAGGACATATCTCACTATCACTAAGTCACCCCTAATGCCAACTTCCTCTGTTGACGAAGAAAGAGGTGCTTGAAATACTCAAATCTAATATCTGAGTACTCATAACAAAATCATGTAGTTATTGCCCCCTATAGTCAACATCTAGTAATAAAAGAGAAACAATATTGCTTATATGTTTGAGCCTCATATCTAAGTACTCACTTACATGCCTAAGTGCTATATCACATATATCAGGTCACTATTAGATAAGTCATGCTCTTTTTCAGACTATGCTAATTTTTTTCTTTTTCATTTCATTTGTATTACCAGTGTGTGTGTATATATATATATATAATAATAGTCATAAAATATTATAACAAAATTAGAACATATTGAAGAAATATTATCATAAAAATCCTTATATTATAATACATTGCACAAGAAATAAGAAGGGATTTTTGACAATCTACATATATAACGATTAATTAGTTTCATTATTTGTCAACTTTGAGAAGCTATTTTTATCATTTTTTCATTTATTAATTCTTCTCATTTTTTATAAAATTTACATTTATTATTATCGATAAAGAATTAATTATTATTAAGAAAATAATTTCTAAAATTTTTATTAATCATGTAATAAAAATACTCTTTTTTATTTGTTGTCATTATATCATATAATATGAACAACTTTATCACACTATATAGTTAATATTTTAAAAGGTCAAACCACTTATTACTCTAATTATACCAGTTGGATCTTTTGATCGTATAAGTACAATTCATGATAATTATTAGATCGTATCAAGGATTAGATAGACGATCTATAATAAACTTATTCATCAAATAACTATATTAATTTGATTCCAATTCCATACATATACCTTTATTCTCTTTTTCATTTCATATGTGTGTGCATGTGTATGTATGCATATATCAGTAGCCATAAAGTACTATATTAAAATCAAAACATATTCAAGAAATGTTATGTTATACAAATGCACATATCTTCATACATTCCATAATAAATAAAGAATAATTTTTAATAATTCACATATATCACAATTAATTAGCTTGACTACTTATTAGTTTGAGAAGTCATATTTATTATTTTTTATTTATTAATTATTCTTATTTTTTTATGAAATTCACATTAATTATTTTCAATAAAATTTAATTTTTTTAAGAAAATACTTTCTAAAATCTCTATTAATCATGTCATAATAAAAATATTTTTCATTTGTTGTCATCGTATCATACAGTATGATCAACCTTATTATACTATATAGTCAACGCTTTAAAGATGTTGGATCAATGCATTATTCTGATCATACTAATCTAATAACCTGATCATAATAGTACAATTCATGATAGTTACAAGGTTGTATCAAAGATCAGATAAACGATCTATAATAAAATTATTTATCAAATAATTGTACTTATTTAATTACAATTTTATACATAAACTTCATATTATAAGTTTTGATATCTCATATTATCTAGTATCGCTAATGTCTGATGCTAGTTGGATAACGAATTATACAATAGATCTCTATATAGTAGTTCAAGAACTTGTTATACAAGTCTAGTTTAGTCCTCATATTAATACGATAACATTATATTTTTAATAATTATTTATATTACTCAAATTCACCTTTTGTACTTATATAATTCATAATTTAAAAGTAAAGTGTCATAACTAGATCATACTATCCAATAATAATATCGTATAAGCAATATTCAGAATCAATATATTATGTATTAGTGTATTAGTTTGATATATGAGTTGTACTGGTACGATCCATACTAATATATATGTAAATACGATCAAATAAGCAATCACACAAGATAATATTTTGATTAAGTAGTACAAAGCATATCATATTATCTTATTTTCTTTGCATATTAATATGATTATCAACATCCACTCGTGTGTCATATTGGTATGATCATTATATTAAATTAATATGATACCAAATCTTAATCTTATACACCACAATACTAGTATGATAAGCTAATCACACTAGTATGATTTTTAGCAAATATCTTTTTGCACTTAGGCCAAAAAGCTTATAGCTCAATCTGCAAAGGTCATATTTGTATGAGCTAAATGACCATCTTGTACGATCATTAAAATTGAAAACTATAATAGCCTCCAACCCTTTCAACTTATTATTATAACTCATATATAGCCCTTAACATTTAAATCAATTAATACATGCTTTAAAAATAGAGTTTAAGTAAGATCCTTACTTCTCCATGTTATGCCTACAAAACAAAACGAGAAATCCTTTTATTTCTTATAGGTTTGTTGCTTCTCTTTATGATCTCTTTTTTTTTCTTAAAAAGCAATACCATGTTTCTTTCTTTCTTCCTTTTCAACTCTCCTCTCTCTCTCTCTCTCCCAAAGTTTCCAGATGTAGCCACTTAATCTTGGTCAAGGAGAAGCTTATCATTTTTATTAAAAAAATGGATTATAAAATAACCTTTTTATTGATATTTTTTTGTTAATTCATAGAAAATTCAATTAACATATGAAAATTACAAATCACATATTGATGAATTTCTCATGACAAATATTTGTAATAGTATGACCAAATATAAAATCTAACTACCAATATTTTGGCATAATTTTCAAAGTGCTCACAACTTGATATATTTTATAATTTTTTATTTGAAGTACTTAAATTTGGTACATAAAAATATGCTTTAAGAGAAAATGAAAGTTTAATTATATGAATTATTACACCTTAGTTGTGAATTTGTTTTTAAAGCATAAAATCATCGTGTTATTATTTCTAATATATTTTCTATTAGTGTATCTTGAAATCATGCTTCTTAAGATCAAATAAAAATTTATTAATTAGAGAGCTTGATTAAATGCTTTATAGAACAAACCATTTATAAAGACATGTCAATGAGCATTACTAGTTTTATTCAAGCTTGATTCAACTCTCAAATATTTTTGTTATGATAATTAGAACTTTATTAAATATCATTGCATGTTATTTTAAGTCCTACACAAATATTAGTTTTGAAAATTTTGGTTTAAAATATATAAATTCAAGCCATGTTCTTCATTTCATACTAATCATACAATATGATGGTTAGTATAATATTTGAACAATCACTTTTTTGCTTATATTTGCACTTGAAAGTGAATTAGTGTCTAAACCATATAAATATAGTGTATCCAAAGTACTAGTGTAACCATTGACTTAATTATTTTTTAGTGCTAAAAAATGGTTATGCAAGGTATCATGTTATATGAACGACATCTGATATGTGAGAGTTGAGTTTACATTTGCATCGTATGTATACGAAACATGTTTCAAACAAATACATATCTTATGTTGATACATTTTTGTTATTATTATATAAATATGATAATGCATACATATGAGTACAATTTGTTTTCTAGTTAGATTAATCTAAGTAAAATTTGTATCGTATAAAATTTTATAGTATATGATCATAGTGCATAAAAATTTTTCAACAACTTGAATTTTGTAAAAATATGTATTATATAATAGTGATCTATCTTCAGCTAGTAGATTAATGTCAAAACTTAATGATTGAGTTTGAGTTGTACAGTATAAGATCTATTTTGGATTTGTTTGATATATTATTTTAAACCTATCCATGCTAGTTGATAAGCACTATGAACTTCTTGTACAATGCATTTATACTATATAATCATGCATCATAAAACATTTTCTCAATAGTTTAAAATTTATTTTTATTCGACTTTATGAAGTTATTATCATATTTGTATAATACATTTGCACTAATGGGAATAAACTATTCAGATAGGTATATTGTTGGGGCAATCATTATACCAACCTTGTTGCCATGACGTGATGCCCTCTACGTATTAGTGCAATCAAAATCTTTATAGTAAATGGTTAGTTGAAACTTCTTATTAATAGAATTTTAATCATTGGAACTTTTAGATTTACATTTATTTCATTTTCTTATTTAAATATACATTAAATAATAAGAAATTGATGATGTTTTAGTTTGTAATACTTTTAGGAAAAAATTTACTTAGTAATATTCTCAACTTATGACTATAACATTAGAATTCACTTATTATATCATTCTAAGTTTTGTTTATATTTCATTTTTAATATCTTATCTCATACATTTTGTAATCATGTCATGTGTTGCCTTAAAGTATTGCGTTATAAATTATTATACAAACTATTAAAGTGCCATGTATCTTATTACCTTATGTGATTGATTTTGTCATATGTGTGTCCAAGTTGGGTTTCTTTATTATTTTAATATTTTATGTATAAATATAATATTATCAAAACTTGGCTTTATTATATCAAAATTCACTTCATTTTAATTAAATTGGCTAAATTTCATTATTGATCACATTAAATTTTGTAAGAATAGGGCTTTATATTGTTGGATAAGGGTTTTCCAGTGTTAATTAAAACTTTTAAAATTGATTTATAATTACAATCAAGATAATTAAGAGATCTTCAGTTTAAAGTACTTGCATTGATTAGATTGAGCTTAAACTAAAAAAATTCTTAAATATGAATTAAGTAGCTAGATTCTAATTATATTTAATAATACATATAAAAATAATAAAAAAGAATTTTATTAAAAGTATTATATTTTTTGTTTTTATTCAATATCATTTGGTATTTATCTAATTTTAGATCTGAGAGAATCAAGTGTTATAGATTAAAAAAATAAATTACATGATTCATCTTTTCTCTTGGGTTGTCAAGTTATTTTCATCATGTTCATATAAGATTTACACGATGCATAAACTTTATGGTATTTGTCGTTATTAATTAATTAAATTGAATTTTTTTTTCATTTCATTTATTTATAAAAAATATAATAAGACAAAAAATGTGAGCACAATAAATTTTTATAATCATTATGAGGTGCATCAATAAAGGATACAATATGAAATCATTTCTTTATCAAGGATATAATATCATCAGAACTTCATACAAAGTATTATATAATAAATCTTATAATCATATTCTTAAATTAAATAAAATCATCTTTTAGAATAAGTTAAACCTCTGTCAAGATTTCAATAACAAGGTTATTCATGTAATATAATATATCAAATTATTGTTCACCAAAAAAAATCACTTGAGCTAAGCATTCCTTTTGTAGCATTTAAGCTTCTATGTATATATGTTAGAAAGTTGCTAAAAAGTTAAAAAATATGTATTCAACTTTTGAACAAGAAGTTGAGAGTTGCACATGTAAAAGAATATGTTTAAAATAAACAACTTATGACAAAAGCCATAACATATGCAAGTGCATAATAGAGGAGTTCTTGATAACATACAACTATTATTTGTTCTTATAATAGGTCAACAACTAGCCATACAAAGATCCCAAATATTTAAGCATAGAACACTAAGAAGATTTTTGGGATGTTACGAGGAGAATTATTTCTCAACTAGCTTTTGAATTTATAGATGAAATTCTTCACATAGATTATATTCTTTATTGGTTTGTTTTTGCATGCATGATGTTCTGAAGTTGCCTTGACTTAACATGAGGTTATTTGCATAGGATAATGCTGGCTCTTCACTTAAACAAAGCATTTTTTTTGCTTCCTCTTCTTTATCCCCTCTATTGTAAATAACAAAAGCAAAAGTTTTAAGCTCTCTTATCAATTGAGTAGTGGGAGATTGGTATATAACAAAAGAAAATGTGAAGGCGTTCGAAATAAAAGGAGTAGAAGGTGTTGGGTATTATGATAAAGTGTCAAATATTCATAGGTGCTCTTAAACTCATAATGAAAACCCAAAAAAGAGAAGGTGGTGATGTTTGAAAGGGATGTTTGGTTCTTCAAAATTTTAGAAAAAATGATACTTCTTCTAGAGTCTAAGAGAATAAGAGGATTAATCATAAAAAAGATGATGATGGTTTGGCAAGTACTTACTATTGTAAATGATGTTAATTTTGAATTGAAATAATACGAGACACTCAGTATTAGATAAATAAAATATTATCATTTTGTATCTATTTTAAAATAATACAAAAAAAGTTATTTATCAATGACATTATTATCATTTATGAGTTGACTTTGATTTTTATTGCCTAGCTTTTTTTTCTTGCTATCAGAGTTATATCTTTAATTTTTGTATCTATTTTAAAATAATACAAAAAAGTTATTTATCAATGACATTATTATCATTTATGAGTTGACTTTGATTTTTATTGCCTATTTTTTTTTACCTATAAATGCACAAAAAACGTTAATACAAAAATTAATCTCTATTCATTCAATAAAAACTAATTGTAATTAATTATACTTAATATTTATTAATATAAAATATCAAATGCTAAGATATGTCATTAAAAAATGCTTTAAAAATTGCATTGCTAATGTTTTCAAAATTTTCAAAACATTAAACATAGGAACACAAGATTAATGTGAATGCTATTTTTCTATTTTTCTTTCTCACTTTGCAACATTTTGCTCTGTATCCTTTTCAAAAAAAAAAAAAACATTTTGCTCTGAAAACTAATATTTCAAAAAAGCCCTCTTCGATTTACTAAATAATCTAGCTGTCAAACACTTGGGACTTTTTTTAATGAACTCAGTAATCCGTAATAAATTCCATGTTGATGGGGGTGTTTCTGCAATGGGACCCATTTTATAACATTGATATTACAGTCTCCGTAAAATTTGCTCGAATCTACTTTCCGCGTTGAACGCCAAGCAACCGACACGTGTCCTTCGCCTACATTTCCAGAATTTCTTTTCCTTTTCCTCCTCGACCCATCTGTCTCTCTTCCCTTTCTTCTCCGTTACCTGCCCTGCCGGCCAAAACCCCTTCCCACCGCTAAAATTAGAAGGAGCTCATCTCGATCCTCTGCCAATCGTCGTCGACCTCTTCCAGCCGTCTTCTGATTGGTCGCTTGAGCAATAGATGAACTTATGCTGATCTACCTCACCTAAGGCAAGCCTGATCCAGTTCCCTTTGCCATCTGAGTCAGGCCTTCCCGCCCTCCCTTGCACTGATTGTGGTAGATCTCATTCCAACCGTCAGATCTCTGTTTTCTATTGAGTTGGCTGATCTTCGTTAATTTTCATGATTCTCCGCTTTCTCTGTGCCTTTAAGTTTGTTAGTTTTCGGTGTTTTTGCCAGATGTGTTTTGCTTCGTGAAGGAACTTTCTAATGATTCGGTTTGGATTGTACATATGGTGTCCAAGTGTATGCTGTGAGGATGACTTTGCAATTGCGGTTGCGCAATTGTAGGATAGTCTTGTAGTCTCCGATTTCGGTTTTGATTTTCGTTTCTGTTGGTTTAATCTTTAGATTGGCGAGGAACAACGGTTTTGATTGCTTTGATGCCCTATGCTTTGGAGTTAATAGGCCCGCTCACCCACCCCCACAAAACCCAAATCCCCAAAATTTCAATGCCTAATGTGTGCTAGCTTTGAATTCTATCGATGTAGTCTAAGCATTTCTTTTGCATAAAATAGCTCGCTTCATCATGCTGTAGATGCTCTCAACCACAGTTTGATGAATAATTGTCTTGGAGAAGGTGCTTTTTCAGTTCGTAGTTATAAAGAATTGGCTTATTTCTTTTTTTCACTTAAATGAGATATGGTTATTTTATCAACTTCCTATCAAGATATGGATTTTGTCCTTTGTGAATATGTTGTAGTACCTCCGTTGTTACTTATTCTTTATTAGATTTTGGATGTTTTTTTTGGCATTTGCTGATGTGTATCTCCCTACAACGCTGTAATCCTTGTTTCCAAGACAAAAACATTTTTCAGTGGTACATGCCATTTGATTCTTTTTGAGTATTTCTAATGTTTTCATTGTAGAGCTATCGGAGCTATCAGTAATTTTTATTTATTTTCTTGGAAACATTCCTTTTCGTTGGAGTTCCTTTTTCACCAGGTTAATACTTTTTGTGCTCATATTAATTGTCTTCTTAAATCCTTGGTTATACTTCCTAGTTAGCTGGTATTTCTTTTAAAAATATTCATAATGTTTTTTTGTTTCATGCATTGTTTTTGTACTTTGCTTGATGAACTCAGGTGTCTGCATTTAAACTGCAAGCAGTATGAAGAAAGCTTTGGACCAAACTGTTAGAGAACTGTGAGTACTCTCATTATTTATAATCATATACCCATTCATATTAGCGTCTTACATTTGAAATTTATTAAGCTTATTTTCTTTTCATTAAGAAAGGCAGAGTTTTAAAGATTTAGCATCCACTAAGAACCTAAATCAGCTATTGCCAAAACCAATATAATTTTGTTATGTTGGACTGATAAATTTTGTCTATACACTTTAATAGTATGTTATTATGTTTTTTTTTCGAAGTAGGTAGTTTGTATTCTGCTGATATTGTTTTTGGTTTACTGTAGAAAGAGAGAGGTGAATAAAAAGGTTTTGAAGGTACCAGGAATTGAGCAGAAGGTAATTGCCGTACATCTTGTCCTACCTAGAATACATAAGTCGTCTACCCAACTTTTTGTTATTTCTAATTACTTATAGAGATGAGTAGTTATTACCATTAAAAAAATCAAGTAGAAACTGCAGATATGTATGTTGAACAAAAGCTTTACGTATAGCTTATTAGTTTCTATTTCACAGTTCTAATTTTTAAACGTTTTCTAGATGGTGCTTGGGGATAGTTATCATGCTTGTTTCTTTCTTTCTTTCTGTTTTTTTTTGAAGACTGGTTGTGATGCAAAAATGTTTGATGAAGATTGCTAACAAAATACTGGATATAATGTTCTGTGTTTTTTTAGATTCTTGATGCAACAAGCAATGAACCTTGGGGTCCTCATGGGTCTCTTTTGGCAGATATTGCACAGGCTACTCGAAACTAGTAAGGCTTATCTTATCGTATTTTTTTCTTTTATTATTTGTGGTTCTCCAGGTTTACTTTAGTATTACATTGTGCTAATACAGTCATGAGTATCAAATTATAATGCACGTAATATGGAAGAGGCTCAACGATACTGGGAAAAATTGGCGCCATGTGTATAAGGTTTTGCCTTTAGTGGCTTTCATGATCTTATTTTGGTTCAATTGATGGTTGAGTTTCCGATTGTTTAACCTTTATGGCTCTTTCTCTTCTTCATTCTAAAATTTCCTTCTATTGTTTTGTAGGCCTTGACTGTTTTGGAATATATGGTTGGACATGGATCTGAGCGTGTCATTGATGAAATTAGAGAGCATGCTTACCAAATATCTGTAATATGCTTTTTGTAACCCTATAGTGTTTTGTTTTATCTACGTTCCTATCTTTCTTTAGATGAAATGGTACATTTCATGATTGGATTTTTACATGACAATGCAGACACTATCAGATTTTCAATACATTGATTCTAGTGGAAAGGATCAAGGGAACAATGTTCGAAGAAAATCTCAGATTCTTGTTTCACTTGTTAATGATAAAGAAAAAATACAGGAAGTTAGGCAAAAGGCCCTAGCTAACAAAGACAAGTAAGTGTATGGCTAAAATGTTGAAAATCCTTGAGCATAAATTTTTTTGCATTCATAAGCATTCTTTTGTGTTTCATAGGTATCGTGCCACATTTTCGTCTAGCGGGTCATATAGGCCTAGTTCAAATTCAATCGGTAGTGGTTATGGTGACCGTTATGATGATGATCGTTATGAAAATCGTTATGGAAATAGAGATGATGACCGAAATGGTTATGGAAGAGAAAGAGATTTTGGTTACAAAGATGATGACAGGTCTACAAGAGCTGGAGACTTCTATCGTGATGATGATCGATATGGTAGGGATACTGATGAGAATTTCAAACAAGTTAGTTTCAAGGATGATGACCATAGAGGAGGGCAGGCCAATGATGATCATCAAGTTGGCCAAAGAAATATGAGTTTTGATAAAGAGAAAGATCATTCATATGAAGATGATGATAGTTATGCATATCGGTATGCCAACCTCTCACATTCGACTCATATGCTTTGATATAAAAAAAGCCTAAATAGATTGCCTGTAGGCTTTCTTCCTTATTTCAGCTGAATAATGTAATCTTTTTTTGTCTAATTATTTAATTGCAACTGTGAAGGATTCTTTTTTCTGTTCATTTGACTTTGGACATATTTTCTATCTTCAATTTGGTGCAGAAATGGTGGCAGGACAAATGATGCTTCCCCAAATGAAAGGTTCTATCCATAATCTTGCTTTTTTACAAAAAGTAAACTGTTTAGATCAAACAATTATGTTTTATGAGTTTTTCATAGGAAACTTGAGCGCAAGCTTTCTGAACAAAGTGTTGATGCACCTCCTAGCTATGAATCAGCAGTAAGAAATGATAGGTATGCATTTCTATTTCTGTGTTTCTCTTGTTGATAGATTGATGTCACCCTTCTTAGCATTTTCCTTGGTTTAAGGGATGGTGGGGTTGAAAGAACAGCTGTTTCCAATCCATTTACACCTGCAGCACACAAAGCCCTCTCTCCTCAAAGTACCATCCAAGACCATCACAATACCATTGATAGGGTGAATTCATCAACCATGGGCACAGACGATAATTCTTTTGATGAGTTTGATCCTCGTGGTTTTATGCCAGGTAAAAGAAACTTCATATTTTTTTCCAAGTATTTCATCTATGTTGTAATATTCTTCTTTTGTGGTTTTAGTATGTGGAATCATGCTTTTCTTTCCAATATGCTTAATTTTTAACTGATATGTTCCACTTGTGGCAAGTTCTAGCTTAATTAAATATACTCAAAGATGCAAGTCTAATAACTGTCATGTAATTGGATATCAATGACATCTTAGCTTAAGGTATTGGTTTCTACTATTCTAGATGACAATGTCTTTTGTTTATGAATGTTTTCAATAGCCTTTGCATTATTTTTCCATTTTATGCTGCCTATGATTTTTGTACTGCTTTTAATGGTTGCTGCAAGAGAAAGTGCATAATTTTGTGGCTAATAACTTTTGGAGCATTTTTTGTGGTGAAAAATCGATATTGGCGATTGACCATAATGGCTGCATTTGTGAAGGGAACCACCCCTTATATGGAAATGCACAACAATTGTGAACCTTTATGCATATGTGGCATTAATGTGTATGAAAAGCAAATGAGATGATGGGGAAGAAAATAGAAGATCATAGGTGGTGGAAACCACTTAATCAACAACTTCGACTTCCAAGAATTGTAAAAGAAGATTTAGGGGGAAAGAAAATCTCAGGGCACAAATCTTTTGCTTGTGCTAGTTTCAAGATTGCTTTAACTTGTAGAGTTTAAACTATGTTGCCTTATGTTTATTTGGATGCAAAGGCTAAGAATTTGAAGAGTAACAATTGTGGGGTGCAAGTGTATAGATTATGGGATTGGGTGTATTTGGGAAGTTAGCTCCATTATGGCCATATGTATGTTTTTTGTGTGTTGAGTGGGCATAATCTTTAAAATTTTCCAATTGGAAATCAAATGATTAATTTGTTCTTGCCATAGGTTCATGATCATATCCAGTTTTAACAAGCATCAAAAGTCACTCAAGTGACTCCAATTTTTTTTGTGAAACATTATTTTTATGTCTTACATTTTCTTTACCATATACTTAAGATGTATTATGTTGTGCTTGGTTTTGTTGGACAGCCACTATTAATGTAGATGGATATTTTGATATTTTCTTGGTGCTTTTAAGTCATGTGACCTACTAATTGTAGCAAAAACTGCCACCTATCCAAGTATCTTCTTAGCGACAATGACTTCCAATGATCAAATCATTTTTTATTTGAATTTTTTCCATCATCGGTCATTCTATCACATCATCAATGTTTTTTCATTCCCATCAACTATTTACTAGAACTAGCCTTCATTGTTTGCATCATTAATGCTCAGAACTATTGGTACTTGAATTATTTTTGCTAACCAAAGAGAAGAGGAATCAAAGGGTTTTGTAAACTTATGTGGTGGTTTACTCATAATAAAACATTAGCACTTATTTATAGCTTTAATTAGAAGTTTCTTCCTTGAGGAAGAGATGGATGGCTGTAGGGTTTCTTAGAGAAAGTTAGTTGCATGGAAGTTTTCTTGTTGACTGTGATTATTTTGTTTTAGTTTCAATACTTGCATACTCTTAATTAATGTATTATCCTAAGAATATTTATGGTAATTTCTGAAGGTTTATGTCCAATGGATTCAATTAGGTTTTTACTTGTGGCATCACTTCAAGGATTAGGCCAGTGATCATACCCATGATTGTAATTGATTTTGCTCCATTGTGTTCACGACAATGAATCTAACTCGATGTCATCATGCATACGATTGTGACGGTCAATTTTTCTGTTATGTTGTATCTCTCAGACCTTCTCAAGCTTGTTGTTTTGGATTACCTTGAGCTGTTGTCCATCTTACCCATGGGTTTCATGGTTTTCATCTTGAGGCCTCTTGGCTTGTCATATGGTGTCATTGCCTTCTCTTGGCATTCTTGCATATTGTGCTCAACATTGTTGTGATCCCATTTGCTATAAAGAGATTGCATGTCTTTCTTTCCCTCTTGAAATGTTGTTTTAACTACTGTCTCATGATCATGATTTTTTTTCTCCAATTTAGTGTTATTTTGAAGTGGCATCTTGTCTTAGTATGAGGCCATGCATTGATGCTAACACCTCATGTGGTTTCAAATCCAACATTGGTTTGAGTGGCTTCAAATTCCTAATATTTATTGATAAGTAGATTTCATTTTGTAATTGCATATTTGGCAAGCATGCTGATTAATCTTTTTTAGAATTTGAAACCGGTCATGTTGTATCAGTACAAGCTTCGTTCCTTCACCCTTAAAGTACTCCTTGCAAACATATATGAATTCTTTTACCTTGACACGACATCCTATTTGGTACCTGCCGTGACCTTTTTTTTACTTCTTTTATAGCTTCTCTAACTATTTATTGACATTAGACTGTATCTTTGGATGTAATTGAGGAACTTTTGTGTTCGCTGTGTCATTGTGCTCTCACATTACTGGATGTTTAGATTTGGAACCCATGTCAAATGGGCCTCGAGTGGTGAATCCTTAGTTGACCTAGAATGGACAACTGTTAGTATCATGGATTGCTTTGTTGCGAACAAATTGGATGTATATGGTATATTTACACTCTTTTTCGGCGTCTTATATATCTTCAAGTAGAGGTTATGCCATTCTCCACTAAAAATGTCATATTATTGTCAATTACAATTGAAGTAGTTAATTCAAAATAGTTATAGGCTTCTTCACTCTTGTCAATACATTTTATGGCCATCTTTATAAGTCTATACAAGACCAAAAAATGGGTGGTTGTGGCTGCCTTATTGTTGATATTTCCTCTTAGAAATCCATTGTGATTGTTGATTTAGTAATAATAGTGGCATGTGCAAACCTTGCTTCTTGTTCTTGGTATTTTTGCGTGGCAGAGCACACATCATTGCATAGATTTGTTTGTTTTCAAGTTCTTACAAGGCCATTACGTGTCCATAGGTTTTAGATAGTTTGGTGTCTCAAATGACCATTTATTGTTGATGTATGAGCCTCTTGAACCATTTTAATTGGTATTTAACTTGAGATATGAGTGTTGTCTCCCTTAAGAGAGTAATTCTTCTTGTAAGCAGAAATTGGATGGCTTCCTTGACTTCACGTCTTTTACGATGCACTTTAGATGGAAGTTTGTTCATATGCATACCTTGTACTCCTTTGATTGGAGCCACATTTGGTTGTCTTTTTTGGGTTGTGACACTTCCGACTCTCAATTGCGTGAGTCAAATTACATTACTTTAATATTTGTGATTAGTTATTTGTTTGAAAAATATCAGATCTACATTTTGTTGCCCTTCTTTCTTTCCGCAGTTGGTAGCTTTGAACTCCTCTAAATTAGACAACTCTATTCCACAAGGGTCTGAATATCATTGGGCAAATTTTAATAGGCACATTTTTCTATTGCACCTCATCAATATATTTCATGATTCCAAACTTTTACCTGTATCGCCTCTTGGTTTGAGTACTTTTGTCTTGTTGGATCTATCTTATGGAGTAAGGAAGTGGGTGTGGGGTTTTCGAGAGGCCATGTTGTTGTAAATAACTTCTTAATATTTTATTTGTTTTTTCACTTGATATTGGAGAATGAATAACTCCTTTTGGATTTGATTAGGGCATGACCGGAGTCTTTCTCCATCAACTAGACCATCGAAGGTGGGCTTGAGTTGTTTTGTTTTAGGAACTCTCGAGTTCATGCCTATGTTATGTGATTTCTATAACCCTCTTTTTTTGTCCCAACTCTTCCTGAAATTCTTAGAGAACAGTTTTGGGTGCAGTCTTGAGTATTTATCTTAACACCTAACCATCTATTTTGCATTGATCACAATATTTAAAGCGTGCATGTTGGAGTTCATGCTTTTATTTTGGGGGGGGGGGGTCACTTTTGTGTTATTTCCATTTTTCTTGACAATCGTGTTGTCTTTTTTGAATTAAATCAGTTGGCTTCTTTTGCTTCATCTTGTTTTTCTTGATTTTTACTACAAACAAGTATTTTGATTTAGAGTTATGGATTGATAAAATTGTGATGACTTCATTAGTGTTGACCCCTCATCCTGTTGGATACCAAGTTCCATGGTTTATTTTTAGAGCTTGATTGTATATTCTTACATTGACTAAACATTATTGTTGTTGTAATTTGTGTCATATCTGCCATCCCTCGATATCCTGTAATATATAGCACATGTTGGATCATCTTTGTGCTCTTAATCCAAGGGGCATGTCCAGATTCAATCAATAAATTGCTATCTCCTCCAAGACACATTCTGCAGCATATGCACATTTCACTTCACTAAACGTTGTAACATTAATGGGTGTGTAGCCATAAAGGGAGAAATAAGTCTCGATTTAGTCTATATATGCATCTAGCTTCTTGTTGTTTATCTCTTTGTCATATATTGATGAATCCACCTTTTGCTTCAGCTTTAAATTGTCGATGTCTACATTTGGAAATCCAGGGAGCAGTACTTATGATGTTAACTTTCTACACATTAAGTTCTTCATGTGACCTAGAGTTGGTATTGATTTTTCTCTCAGTTTGCTTGGTGCCACTTGGTCTCGGAGAGGATACCTCTTGGGCTCTCTTCTTGTGTCACAATGGACGTATATAAGTTTTTCTTCTGGTGTCACTACAAGTGTAGATTACTGCTTCAAGTTGATCTATTTTGGGTCTTGGACTTGTTGCATAAGCTGTTTTCTTTGCTGCTCTAATGTGTAGCTAGATTTTTCATCCCATGCTGTTGTGGTTTCACCTTCTTTTTTTCTTTGATTTTTTCAAAATGTTGAAATGTCATCAATCTTGTTCGTTTGGTAGGTTGAAATAGCTATAATACCTAAACATGATTTTTCCACACTGCATTTTGCGAAGGCTACTTGAAGAGAGAAGGGATCGAAGGGTTTTGTGGACTTTTTTGGTGGTTTGTTTTGAATAAAATGACGTGCAGTTGAGTTTATAAAAGTTTCTCTGTGTTTGGTGAACTTTGATGAGAAGTTCTCCTTATGATGCAGTGGTTTTCTTGGAGACCAGTGTTTACAAGGGAAGCTTTCCATATTAATCGATATTCTTTATCTTTTGTGTTTGTGTGTCATGAATATACTATCTTGCGAGTATTTATAATGGTTGCTTAGGTTTTGCATTCGATGGATTCAATCTTGTGCATACCCATGGCATTGCTACTGATGACTTGATCAATGGGCATGCTTGTGTTAACAACTGATTTCGCATTATTGATTTCAACTACTTAGTCTTTGATTTATTGAAAAATTCAAAATTCCTAAAGCAAAGCAATAAAAAAAACACATTAGAAACATTGAACCTCATTCTAAAATGTAAATCTGTGATGGTTCTCGTGATGATGATTTACTAACGAGCTGAGTTTGACCTTTGAAAAATATAATTTATGAGTTTGTCAAGCAAATTTAGTTTTACAACTCGTTATAAACTCTAGTGGAGTCGTGGGTTTGGTTTAGAATAGGAATAGAATCTTGGCAAACTCTGGAGAAGACGATTCAACTTATTTTTCTTTGTTAGTCTTAGTAAAGCGTGCAATAAGTGAAGCTCTGAGAGCCCTTTCTGCATATTGGATCTTACATCTTGTCCATAAGTTGTTTCGTAGATGAGAAGGGTATAGTATCAATGTTAGGGGTGGACACTGTATGCTGATGCTTTTTAGGATGGTAAATAAAATAAGCACAATACATCCATTTCTTACTCAGACATATTTCTGGCAGATGTCCAAAATATCATTATAAACAGTAACAAAATAATGTCCATAAGAAAGAGACACCAAGTAACCTCCATAGTATTCCCATCATGGAAATCAATGCATCATGGTTGAGTATGGGATGGAGAGTAATTCTGAAGTATTTACAGCCTATCAAGAGATTTTGTTAATCATACTAGTTTGTTGATAATAACATGTAGTTTGTATAGATGATCATGCATGTAATTAGTAAATAATCCAAAATGATTAACATCATCAAAAAAAGGATACTCATTATTAATAAAACTTATAAAAATGTTTATTCAAAGTTGCTCCCTTATCTTCATAAATAAAACACAAGTGAAAGTTCATAATTCCAAGGTTTTAAAGCTTTAATAGGTAGATAAGATGGTAGAGATAAGTATCTAATGGACATTTTTGCAAGCAAGAAGGATCTTGTTGATGTGGAAAGGAGATTCAGAGAATTTGAACAAAAACTTGCTTAAGGCAAAATCCTAAAAGCTGATCCTATAAGAGATGTGTTTTTGAGTTCTTTATTGAGACCTCTATGTCACTTATTGTTAAAGTTAGAGTGAAATGGTGCAATTCAAACAATTTGGTTTGGTTTGGTTTGGTTCAACGCATTTGGTTCAATTTAGTGTAATTCGGTGTGATTTGGCCGTTTGGTTTGGTCAAGTTTAGTTTGGCACATGTTAACCGAGTTCAGCATAATCCATGCTTGGTTTGGTACATGTTGGCCAAGACCGATGCAATTTGGCGTGAATTAGAGATGAATTGCACGCAGAATGGTGCAATCGGGCACGAGTGGGATGTGTTCGAATGTGTTTTGGGGCAACTAGACACGGTTTGGCATCAGCTACGGGTGAGGGAGCACGCGGTCAGGTGCAAAGGGAATAGTCGGGCACTGTGAGCGCGATGCATCGAGTCATTTGAGTTTGTGAGCAACTGGGACACAGACGGGCACGTTCCGAGAGATCTAGGTAGTGCAAGCAGCTTTCAATTTCTTCTGTGGCAATCGTTGGCAGCGCGTGGGAGGCACAGACAGGTGCCAATGGTGCGGTGTGGTTTGTTGCTAGCGATTTCTAAGCTCAAATGCATTTGGGCATGTTTCAGAAAGCTTGGGTAGTGCGGTTCATTAGTCATGGGCAGACTCCTGGGTAGAGGCGTGAGCAACTTGTATTAGCAGAAAGAAGGGAAAAAGAGTTTCGGGGCTAAAGAAGTTGTTGGAAAAGGATGAGTAGCGCAGGGTTGGCAAGGTGAGTGGATCCAATTGGGGAATTGTGAAGGGCTTTGGGAGCTTCCAACCTTAATTCCCGATAACGAGTGAAGTAGCTGAAGGCCCCGACCGAGCTTAGGCTAAGTTTCTTGAGGAAGAATTTAATTGTGGAGTATTGTGCATTTGATGCTTCGAAAATTAAAGGGAGGGTGTTTCTTATAGCCATGCTCAGTGAATGGCGCTAAATCCAACTCGGATTCTCTTTATTCCCGTATAAATAGGTTCTTTGGTGAGGTGCACTTGATAGATACATGGTTTGCACTTTGACATTTTCTGTTTTTTTAGATCTCAAGTAAAAGAAATTGAACTTAATAGCAAGATTGAAATAATATTTCATAAAGCATATGCAATACCTTCTCACCAAGCAATCAATAGTTGTCACTATAGAGCACCAATGGGGTCGGTGTAACAGATCTTTGAAGATCTCTAATTCTTGTAGCATATGTATGGAATGCAAGTACAATAATCTATAACAATAACAATGCCAAACCCAAGCTAATGATGACCACAAGTAAAAACAGTGCAAAGTAAAATTATGGTTTCAATTTTTACAGTCAAAATAACATTTGGCCTCCTTTTTGAATCAAACAAAATGCAAACACCTATGTAGTAGATGTTCTAGCTATTACACTAGAATCTCTAACAAAAATATGATTTCTTTCAACAAGAAGAAAGTGGTAACTAGTAGTGGTATATAAGGAAATTGGGTAGTAAAACATATAATGGCATTTAGAGTAAGAATTGTCGGGTAATAAGGGAATTGTATCCTAGGTACCAGCTTGATGTGGGCCTGTAAGGAAAAGGTGTGTGATTGTTGCAAAGAGGAGCAGTGGTGGAAGTGATAAGGAAGATGTGGTAGAAGCAAACAGGGAAAACCGTTAAAAAGAATAAATTTAGGGTAGATTTTGGGATAATTGGAACTCAAGCAAATTGGCTTAATTAGGGAAAATATTCTACATGAAATTTTTATCTCTATGTGACTACAAACTTGCCTAAAAATTTTAGTTTAATTAGACAAGTTTTGGTATGATCTCTAATTCAAACAATAGACTCATTTGAAGGAAACCTTATATTTAGATTTTAGTAGATTTTTGTGATTGAAACTATCATGAAATAACCTTAAAATAAAAGTTTATACATCAAAGATGTATGGGTGTTCTAGATCTATCAATTTATGAAATTTCATTAAGAGCTCAAATTATAAAATAATAAAAATTTTACAATTTTCTACGGTTAAAATTGAGAGAAAGGTTATTTGTCTTAATCATTATCACATGCAATGGTTCTTTTTTAAAAGTGGGTGAAATTAAGAGAATAATATTCTAAAAATATTCTTGAGTTATATTTTGGCTCTTTTATGAAAATGATAAAACTTTGGGACAACATATATTACAGCAAGCACAAGAAGGTGACTCAGGACGAAAATTTGTGGAAATTAAAGAAGGAATTTGTGAGATAACTCAACGATGATTTTTGGCAACATTGGTGTGCCACATCATCAAATGTGATAAACCTCTAGTAGTCTTCTCTTATGTTGGATTCGCTTCATAGAAAAACCTTTGTTTGCAAAGTGGCCATCAAGCTTTCATATTTTTATTGGAGAGGCAAAAAACTTTCATTCTTATGGTTACAATGGTTTATATAGTGTTGGGTATTACTTGGAAATAAGAAACGTCCCAAGCATAGCTAAAAAATCTGGCATAAAAAAAACCAAAACATGCTAGACCGCCTGGCGTAGTTGGCAAACCTCCTAGGCTGGTTTGTTAAGAATTTATTGGTGTTATTAGTTGGACTCGATCATAATAATATATCAACCAAACACGATTTGGAGTTTAGTAATATTATGGTATGTTCAATAATTACATAAGATGGTCCAAATAATCATGAAAATTTTGATAAACACCAAATAATGACATTTCACACACTAATGGTCACAACATCATGTTACACGTATAAAACTTAAAATACATCGAGATATATCTAAAAACATGAAGCATTGATAGAAAATGTGAGCAAACTCAAGAATAGTTGTAGTACACTATCATACTGTGGGCATCTTTTAGAATTAACACATTGAATCAAAATCTATAGAAATTATATACAAAGGTTGTGTGTTCTAGAAATAGTATAGAACCCTACGGCATCTTGTGCATGATTGGAGAAACCTTGATGATTTCAAAAATTGGTTTGTGTCCCTGATATTCTAAAAAAGGTACATACAATTCAAATAGATGTCAAATACTTTCAGTATATACAATTACAACATAGAAATATTGAAAATGCTATAAAAATTGTGACAAAAAGTTAAGTTCATCTGATGGCCTAATGTTATCTATAGAATTTCTAACTGGCTGTGGCAATGAACCTGGGGCCGTAGTCTTATGGGCAGTTATAATTATAACCATCCCACCATAATGGTTAAGAAGAATATAATTTTTCAAGAAGACCATATCATTTATGTCAATGATTGAGATCATTCCACATGGTCAGCCTAGCGTAGGCATTATGGGTGGCAATTTGTATCTGTTCCTGTTAAACCCCATTGATTCCTAATGAGATGAGAATGCTAACTCACCGATTGGTATGGTTTGAAAAACAAAACCTGTTTTGCGTTGGGTTGGATTTAGGTTTGAAACTTGAAATGCCAACCTGCTTCTCCCATCTTTTTTTAATATCTAATTTTTTAATGATTTTTTCTATTTTATAATGCAAGACGGTTTGAGATGAAGTTGGTCTTGATTGGTTTGAATGGGCTTAGGGCAGGTAAGAGCTGTTGTCAAAGCAAGGCAGGCCTGGTTGAGTCATATTGAATTTAGGTATGAGTTGAGTATGCATGCACATTTCAAATGGGTCTTGTCTTAGTCGAGAAGTTTCAGGCAACATTTATAAAGTTCTGCCCTCTGCTTGAGAACTAGAGGAACTTGATGCCCTGTAAAATTCATCTGAGACATCGGGGTTTCACTCATAGGATTGTCCATCTGTAATAATATTTCTTTGCCTGTCCATCTCTTGCAACAAAGAAGCGGCATCCAATGTCTTCCATCTGCTGAACAATAAAGAGTCCTTGGTTTTCTCTTCCGGTTGATGGTTTTCTTTCCTTGGGTTGATCAATAAATCTTTGTGTAATTATTCCTCATCTCCAATCTACTATCTACTTTTCCTTTACCCTTGTGTTAGAATGGTTTCTGTTAGCAGATACTACTTTCTTAGGGCCAAGTGATTAATAATGAAGAAACTTATGATTAAGACTATAGAATCATAGCCAAAAAAGTTTATCTGCTTCATCAGACGCTAATAACAATATTATTTGCTGCAAATGAAAAATAACAAAGTTTTTGGTTGGTGTGATGTCACAGCTATTGAATGACAGTCAGGTCCTCATTTTCGCTTATCATATTCATTAGAATTTAATAATTTCTGATTGCATCCTTGTTACTGTACAATTATTATTTTCTTTTTCACATGAACTACAATGGTGAAATTTCCCTCGAGTAATTATGCATTGTACCACTGGTGATAGTCCTGGCTTTCCTATACACTGCTACTCTTATTTTGTAGTTAAAGTTTCTTTCTTTATATTTTGCACTACAAAATAAATGGATAGAGTGCTAATCAATTGACATTGCATATCTAATGAAGTATGAGAGTGCAGGTGCAATGTCAGCTTAATAGAAGGTTTTGCATACAAAATTGATTGAGGGTATGTTAGGCTGTCTAAAGAAAGCTCAAGAAATGCTTTGTTAAATAGTCCAGGCTTTCTTAGACTCTGCAAATATTATCTGATGGTGAAGTCTCCTTATTGATATTTTGCGCTACAAAATAAATGGATAGACTTTTAATCAATTGACATTGCTTGTCTAAAGAAGTCAAATGCGAGTGCAGGTGCGATATCAACTTTCTATAGAAGGTTTTCCACAGACTTGGCTATTTCAAGCAAGCTAAAGAAAAGCTTTGTCAAATAGAGCCTTGTATTTTTGAACTGAAGTGATGTAGTGTCCTTTAATTTTCGCCTGCCATGCTTTTGTGGTTTGGTTATGAATTTTTATTAACTGTTATACTAGTTGTATAAAAGAAATTCATGTCAATTTATTTGTGTTTGTCAGTTTTTCATATATGAATAATTAAAAAGTGTTTATTAACGCTTTAACTAATTTATGGAATGTATAATTGCTGTTTTTGCAATTCAATTTAACATGTATTTAGGTGTTGTAATTGTGAAATGTATTTAATTTTGATAATCTCTTTATCAGCTGCAAATTTAGTGCCACCAACCGCCAGTTCAGCCACATTAGCTGCCAGTGGTTCGGATATAGATCTTTTTGGGAACTCTTTGCCATTTGATCCAGTGAATTCTTTGGCCTTGGTGCTCTCCAGTCCTATTACAAGCAATGAGACAGAGGTAGTCACTTCCAATTCACCTTTTGGTACAAATTTTGTGGCCTTGTCATCGGCATCTATTGCACTGAGCCAGGTATGATTTTTTCTGGAAATTGTCTTTTTTAATAGGAATTTTTGTTCAAACATATCAATTTAGTGTGGTCATCAAATAGTTTCATTCTGGTTTTCTGGCACTGAGATTCTTGATAACTACAAAAGGATCAAGAAGCTTCATGTACATGTAAGGAAAATAATATCTTTTAATTAAGAGTTATATTCTTGGAATGAGGGGTTGTTATTGGAACCTAACATGGAAAATGTGTAGCCTTTCGCAAGTTGGTTCATATTGTCATTTTTCTTTTTTTCTACTTATGACATTGTCAAAGTAAATGATCTTTGGGTTAACATTTGTGCTCATATTGATAGAGATCACTTACGAGTGGATGATGCAAATTTGACATAGGTTAAAAGAGCATTGAGGGAGACCCTCCCCCTAGAACTCCATTCCTAGATTGGGTTATTGTTTAAAATCTTTCAATGCCAATTTCCATTGGAGTTGGTTAAAGTAGAAGCTATGGACAATGTCGCCTGAGTATAGGGAAGCGTGTGGGAAGGAAACTAAGTTAAAGAAGGGTTTGTTAGTGTTCTAGAGGAACTTGAGTAGAATGAATGATAACTAGATTAAGCTAATGGAGAGAGTGACCTTGGGAATGTGCAAATTTAATTGTTGGGAATTGTAGACACTTGACAGCATCACCTTCCCAAGAATGGCTTACCTCAATGTAGTAGAAAAACAGAGGGAGAGCGAACTTAGATAAGATAGACAAATAAAGAAAATAAGTTCAAGAGAGAACAATCGAAGATTTATGTGGGAACAAATCTAAGGAAGTCACATTGCACTAAAGAAATCTTTGCCATCAAAATAAAGTTCCCACAAAAGATGCTAGAGAATGTTACATACTTTTTTAAGTGGTCATAGATAAAGATCTTGAGTCAAAGCTAACAAAATAAAAGTAATTCATTTATAACAAATTTCTAGAACAAAAAAAGCATATTAAGCTATGGCTTTGATTGAATTGTGTAATATTAGCATTTTTGGAGAAACAAATATTCTTTCACCATTATTCAATCGCTTGATTGAATGGTCAGTAGGTCCATTGGACTGTCTGATCCTAAAGCCTTCTGAAACCACGTAAGAATTATGGCTCATGTGAGGTCCTTGGGCATTCAAGGTAAACCAATGGTAAGCAAACTAAAGCACATCTCTACAACGAAGATCGCTAGTCCATGAGAGAAAAAACTTATTTCATGTGGGGCACAAATGCTAGGCTTTACCCCAAAAACCTAGTCAAAATTTCAGGCTCACCAGAGCTTTGTGGTGTAGTGTTCGACTCGTTTAATTTCTACTCTAGAAGAAAGCATAGAAACCTTACTTTTTATCTTCAATTTCCTTCCATTTTTCAATTTAAAGGTGGTTGAAACGATTTCAAGCTGTCAAGGGTTATTGCAGGTTCATGTGTTTCAAGGATCTGAGGAACATGCAAAGATCCGCTTGCATGAAAAATGATTTTCTTATATAATACCCGATCATGATGACGTTGCATTGAGATTTGTATATGTACTTACTTCCATTTTTGACCGATGGACACAGAATTTGATCAAGGATACCTATCTAATGTCCAGTTCCAAGATCATGAATACAAGCTGGAACCCACCAGGGGTCATAGGACAGGAGATTAGTCTTTTAGGGATGAGTTATGTAGAATACCATGTCATTGCTATTGTCGAAGTTTTACTCTTCCAAGTCGACTTTCTGGTAGATTTCTTATCATTTTAAATTTGGATAAAACAGCCATTGTTAGGAAACAAACTTAAAAGTTCTAAATTGTCGGATGTCAGTTGGAAGGTGGTGATCCAGTTCTATATACCATCCCAAAGTCAATGAGATGATTTTCCATTCACATTTGATAAGCTTTTCAGTTTATTTATTTATTTTTTTAAAATTTGGGATTTACTATGGAATAAATAATTGTTTTCACTATTAATGCTTTCTCATATCTACTGTAAAAATTAAATCTTTCTTTTCTCTCTGAGTTGTTTTACTGGTTTGACCTCTGCATGAATACTTAATATTTACAGCCTACTGAAGATCCATTTGGAGATTCCCCTTTCAAGGCTACTCCTGTAGAGAATCCTCCAAATCATCATCAGAAACCAGTACCTGTGGCTTCTACATCTCCATTGCCCCCAACCACCAGCTCAACTCCTGTTGCTGAACCCATAGCACCTGTTCCCCTAAACCTTGATCCATCAGTTGGATTTGAGTTTGGGGATTCATTGGGTGGCCTAAACTTCTTGCCTACCGTTCCAAATGGTCCACAAACTTTTTCAAATCAAGCACTCCCGGTGCCTGAGTTGTCCCTACCTCAACCAACCAATGTTGCCATGGGTGCACTTCTTGGGCCATCCAATGTGCCAATAACGAGCGCAAACTATGGTCACGGTTCATTCCCGATGTCGGGGCCTACATCTGCTGTTTCGTTACAGGAATCTCAACCTGTAGCTTCCACAAACTTTCAAACACCGAACACCTCCTTTCTTCCACAGCTCGGCCCATCAACTCCGCAGGTCCATTTGAATGTACCTGCAGCTCCTTTGAATTATCCTCAGCAAACTGGACTGACCCCTTTAGCAACTCAACATGCTACTAACCCTGTTTCTGGAAGTTCAAACGTGAAACAATCGAATGAAAAGTTTGAGACAAAATCGACAGTTTGGGCTGATACTTTGAACCGAGGACTTGTTAACCTCAACATATCTGGACGTAAGTGTTGACCCTTCATACTGAGCTCAATCTCGATTCATGGCTCCTTCTCATTTCATTTTTTCTGAACCCCTTTCTTCATTCTCTTTGTTTGCAGCCAAAACCAATCCATTGGCAGACATAGGAGTGGACTTCGATTCGATCAACAGGATGGAAAGAAGAAAAGAAAAAGAGAAGAGTTCGGCAAATCCACTCTCTTCCACGGTTAGCATGGGTAAAGCCATGGGCTCGGGATCTGGGCTCGGCCACACGGGCGGGGGAGTCCTTGGCCAGCCTGCAAGGCCTGCCGTGGGATCTGGTGGAGCGGCCATGGGCATGGGAATGGTTGCACCTGGTGGAATGGGGATGGGGATGGGTGGTTACGGTGGAGGCATGAATCAACCCATGGGCATGGGTATGGGTATGGGCATGGGCATGGGCATGGGCATGGGCATGGGAGGTGTTGTGAGGCCTCCTCCAGGCATGCAATCCACTCCTGGTTTTCCTGGAGCTCCCTACAACTCCATGGCTGGGATGGGAGGTTATGGCTCTCAGCAACCATTCGGTGGTGGCTATAGGTGAAGGGTTTGGATGCATCCATCAGGTTTGTTTCTCCAGCTTTGGATGTATCTAAGAGTCTTATGGCTTGTGGGTCGACAATGTTCTGCAATTATCTTTTTTTGACCCTAAAGCTTCAACTTGAGGATTCAACAGTGCATTGCTTGAGGGTGGGCTGGGGAAGAGACATCACAGTTTTTATAATAATGGACAACAGGATTTGTCATTGTAAGTGTTGATGAAGTTATAGTTCTATGCTGTTATTCATTATATTCTTGTGCTCTGAGTAAGAAAGAACTACTTGTTAGGGTGTGATTTGGTTAGGATTTGTAAATTTGGAGTAGCTGAAAGACTTTGATATTGGGAAGTTTGTGAATTATATTTTTCCAAAAAAAAAACTTGTTTAGTATATGTTTCCAAGTTTTTGTTCGAGTGATTAACACATGGTGAATAAGAGATCTATTCTAGAGTTGAAGCATTGTCTTTAGCAAGGTTAAAATGAAATAATAACCTCTTAAAGGTTTTTTAATCTTCTCAAGAGGCCTTGTGAAGATTTGTTAGATTCTTGGAAACATCTTTCTTTGGCTTCAATGAGTTTTAGTTGCAATCCTTAAACTTAGGAAGGTGCAAAAGAAGATGAGTAACTTGTGGCTCACTTATTGAAAGATCATCTTTGAAATCATCAATATTCTCGAGAGATCAATTTGGAGTTAACCATTCACCCTTTAAGGTCCTTAGGGATGTTGGCTTGTGAAGATCTTGATGGGCACTCTCTCCTCACTTGAAAGATTATCGTCAAGATTAGTTTAGATTTTATATGTTAATGGTTGTACAAGGTCTTGAACATAACTTTCGAAGACTATTTTATTTCGAGACATCCTTCTTCTTGAGGGTTAGTTCTCAATTTATTTAATGAGTTTTAAGAGTCGTTCAAACTATCACCATGTGCTTAGGTGCAAAGGTTTTATCGATGATGTTTGTATCAAATTTTTCTTGAGTATCAAAAGAATTTAGTATATTTATTGATCATTTGCAAACAAAAATTTAATTCTAATTATTTTGATGTATTTCTAGTTGTGTAATTAAATAATATTATATTATTTTTTAAAACAATTTGTTCAAAACAAAAAATAAAAGGAATAACAATATGTATAAGTTCTAAGTTGTTATAAACTATAAAATAATTGTCACATTTCTTATTTTATTTTAATATTTTATTATTTTATTATAGTTAATAAATAAAATATTAACATGTCTACTAAAAATATAATCTCTTTCAATATTATTTTTTCTGTCTTGAAATATGCATCATCTATACATGTGTATGTTGATAAACATATATTGAGTCAATCTAAAAAATTCAGTTGGCTAAATAATAATGTAACATGTGATATGATAGATAAAAGAGCATGATATATAAAGAATATGCATAATGGTAATAAGAATAATAATCATGTTTCACATTACTTTATACTTGATTTAATAACCATATGATATACACTTTTTATTTGATTTATTATTTACTATATTTTTGTCACACTTTTCATGGCATTAGCACCACTCAAGATATGTCATATCTTACTGTGGCATCAATGCTATTTTAAGTCGTGTATACTTTATCATAACATCATTACTACTTAAGTCTTGTACTTTATCTCATTGTGGCATTATCAATACTGAAGACTTATCTTATCCTTCTTGTGGTATCATAATTTATCAGTGATATACCTCACCCTTTCATGGCAATAATACGACTCAAGGTTCTCACTTATCGTGGTATCATCAATGTTTAAGATTATATCTTACCTTATATAATATTATGACCACTCAATAACATATTACTTTATATAAGATGTTTTACTTAATGTTCTCTTAACTTATTATAGAATCACATTTATGTAATTTAGTACATAAATTATATATAAAAGTACGCATACAAGCTTGCACATACACGTACAAACGCAAACATACACACACGCACATGTGCTTAACAATGCTAAATAAACTATTATTCAATATTTCATCAGGTCATATGCACATAATAGATTATACAAGATACCTATCTAATTGTTACAGATTGTGATATTCTATTTTTCTTTTTAATTTGATTCTTTTATTACAATTTTATATAAAACTTATGTCGATATATATTTATTTACAATTCTTATGCTCTATCATGTTTATTACTCCCTTAGAGTTTAACAAAATTTTTGCACGTAAATAGCTTTTCATTGTCGAACTGTTTTTTGGACAATTGGATCATTAGATTCCTCTTATCGAATTTTCCAAAGCGCATTTGGAGTGTATTTATGGCTAGCTCACTTGATCTTTCACATAATCAAGTCTCTAATATGGTGATTTCTAAGGACTTATACATGTTGATGTTAAGCATAATACAAAATTGCTTAAACTACAACTTTTTTAGGCTAAGATTTTCTTAAGAAGCTGTACCGATATTGAATAAATTGCATAAATGGATTGTTTGAATTGATTTAATTGATCTTATTTAACTTTTATTTAGTTTATGATGATTTGTAATGGATCACATTTACGAAACCCTCATGATATTTTTATTTTATCTATATATTTTATTATTTTTTTGTGTTTTTTAAGAAACATATTTTTGTCATTATTGTTTATTATAAGCTTTATTTTATACTTTTATAAATATATTTTATAAATTGAAAAAAAAAAGAAAAATATTATTTGCTTTATATTATCTCTTGATTGAAACAGTGATTTCTTTATTATGCATGCATACATATCCATAAATTGAGATATATGTTTATTCGATTAGCAATCTAAAGATATTTAAGTTGCGATTTAGATCATTCTTTCTTTACTTACACTATTATCTTTGCCATCATCATCTTTTGCCACAATATCCTTTATTAATTTTGGTATCAAATTTGGTTGAAATTTAATAGTAAGTTTCACTCCTATTTTTTTCTTCACTATTAAGGCTTCTCATAACAATTTTAATTTTAATAAACTAATAATATTTAAAAATATTATTTACAATTAATGTTTTTAATAATTTTAATGATTATTTATTAAATAACAACTTACTTGTATAGATGTTAAATTACTACATTCTAACCTTATGTTGAAACTCAATTTTATTTGGGGGACTATGTTCTCAACTTACGAGTTTTATATCATTTAGAATCCTCAACTCAAATTTAAATATATTTTTAATCTTTTTTATACTATTATTACACATTAGTCTCTCTTTAAAAAAATAATAAAATAATTTAGTTCATATATTACTTGACTATTAATAAGAGTATCTTTCAACTATCTTTTTATCAAATCATATTATATTTTATTTATAAATTTTCATTAATTAACTAAAAAAGCATCTAAAAAATAAAAATCTATAAATAGTTGTTCATGGTCTTCTTTTATAGATAGCATATTTAAGTACACAAATATTGCATGAATAGAATTTTATTTATTTATTTTTTATAAAAAAAAGTATATATTCAATTTAAACAAACTATGGCCAACCGAAGGAAAAAAATCAAGTGGAACCTCACCTAAAACACAATTGCACTGAAACAGGAAATGGAAATTCCTCTACTACGTAGTTCAATGCAAAAAGAAAGGTCCTTTCATATAAAGATGTCTCCTTTATGAAGCAAAATAAAAGACGATCTTTCCATAGTTCAAAAGCGTTGCCAAAGTTCGGTAGAAGCCATTAGAGAGAGATTGGAGTGATGGATTCTGACGAATAGCTGCTTGCCTCTGCAACCAAATATTTGAATCAAGTCAATGAAACCGTCTTCTTCCTCTCTATTTAAATGTCTTATTTGTCTTGATATCTGTCAATGGAGCTGGCCTTTTGGGTTTAGTGTAGCCTTCTTAATTGCCTTCTTCTTACTCTTCTTCTTTATTGGATTGAATATTGCTTCTTGGCATTCTGGTGAGATTATTGTTCTTTCGTTGACGGTTATTTGTTCGATAAAATGCCGCATTGATCATTAACGTTAGCCGAACATGTATTTTCAATTACTAAAGCTCATTTTTTTTTCATCCTCTTGTGGTCGTTCTCTCCTATCTCGAAGAGTCAAGGTGGCTCATGGATCGGCTGTGCTGCTTGTGAGGGAGACCGAGTGAGAGAACAGCTCTGCAACACATTGTAATGAGAAGGGGAGAAGGTAACTCGTAATCCTGCCCAATATGCAATGCTTACAGGGAGCCCAAGCTTTAAATGAGTTTTTTATGTTTGCTTACCTCCATGGACTTGGCCCATTACTCCTTTTTAACGTTCCTTTATGTTGGAAGTGATACATTCTACATTGGCCATGGATAGAAGAATACATCCTTCGCTTAAAATTTCCTTCCCATAACTAAAAGAAGATGAATTGTATTTTCTCCAGGTTCTTTGCTCGATTCATGAAATGAAGTCAGTTCAAATCCCACCGGTCATGAAAAGTGGGGAGCAAGAAGAAAATTTTCCCACAAATTATATACCCACAAAACCCAACAAAATTACAGCAAATAAGAACAACCCTTTCATCCTTGTTACTTGCCTAACCTGCCTGCAGCTAACTTTTGTCATATATGCCACCTTTCTTCTTCACGTCATTAGTCCTTCTGATCTGCAAGCAACATTGGATTCCTCTTTGGCTACTCGAGTCAACAAACGCATCATGCTCTCAAGTATACAAGAAAATCCAGCTCCTGGATCCTATTCCGAGGAGTGCCAACATGAGCAGATCGACTTCTTGCAGAAGACATCCAACGACAAGGTGATGGTCAGACTCAAGCGAGAGCTCTATGGAGAAGTATTGGAATTCCAGAAGAGGAATCTGAGGCCTGAAACTCTTGTTGAACTCATGAGCATGAAATCCAAATGGACTAGAGGTGGCACTAATGTTCCAAAAATCACTGTTATACTGAATCATTTTAAGCGCAAGACACTTTGCGCACAGCTCGACTCGATGCTGAACCAAACACTGCCCTTTCACCTTTTGTGGGTTCTTTCATTTGGAAGTCCCAATGAGGCTTCACTAAGAAGGATTGTTGACAGTTACAACAACTCGCGAATCAGCTTCATAAGCTCAAGCTATGATTTCAAGTACTATGGAAGGTTTCAGTTGGCTCTGCAGTCGGAAGCCGACTTTGTTTATATCCTGGATGATGACATGATTCCTGGTTGGAAAATGCTCGAGATCCTGTCTCATGTCGGGGGCACTGACAAGTACAACAATGCAGTTCTTGGGAGCATAGGAAGGATCTTGCCTTTTAGGAAGAATGATTTCTCATTTCCAAGTTACAGGAGTCCACATTCCAAGGAAGCAGGACTCTATTTGCCAGATCCTGTTTACAATATAACAGTTGACAGGATAGTTCAAGTGGATTTCTTGTCCAGTTCATGGTTTTTGTCAGCTGAACTTGTGAAGGCATTGTTTGTGGAGAACCCTCTTACTTTTAAGACTGGTGAAGACCTGCATCTCAGGTAAATCTCTCCATTTCCAAGTTCTATGATTGATATCTCATGTCCTTCCTTTCCTTTTAAGCTTACGCACTTCTCTTGCGTTCGGTACTATTGGGAATGAATGCAGAAAAGTGTTTGTTCTTTGTCATCACTGTGTGCAATCAGTTGGCATCAGCATGATTGAATTCTTTTCTTTTCTTATTTAATCAAACACTGAAAACATTGATGAATATTCTTCAAAAAGATGTAGTGCATACCCTCTGTTAATCAAATTTGATTGAACTGCAGTTATCAGCTACAGAAGTACAGAGATGCTTGGTCATATATATTACCTCCTGATCCACATGACAAGGAAACTTGGGGAGACAGTGAGCACAGGCTTGCCTTTATCTCTGAGACGACAGTAATCTATAAGGATATTGTCCAACTCAGAGATGATCAATGGTGGAGAGTCCTGTCCTCTGGCTATGTTACCCAATGGGCTAAAATGTACCCTCAAAAAATTGATGCCCTCTTCTATGCTCATTCTCTTGAGGAAGTGAAAGTCTTTTCCCCACTTCTTAAGAAGTTTGGGTCCATTGTTGGAAGAAAAGCCTACATTGTGGTCTCAGGTGGCACCTTATGCCCTTGTGAAGCAGCTGCAGCAATCCTTAACTGGCCTGAGGGAGTTTGCAAGGAGAGGCGATTTAAGATCATCGATTTAGGCATCGGAGCTAATTCGGGAATCTCTAACTCAGAGGTTCCAAATATGCAGCCCCTGCACTGCAGCATGAAAGGGATTCTCAGAATTCACAATCCTGGTTTGCTCATTGCAGCAGCTGATATTGATTCAACTGTAAAGAATTCACTCAAGATGGCCATTGAGGGCAGTAAGAACAACTCCACTTTGGTTCTGCTGCCCAGGTCTGAGGTGTCAAAGGTTCTCTGGATTGCAGATCTGAGACCAACTGCTCTGCCATGTACGAAATTTCAAAAGGCATTTTAAATTTGATTCAATTAAATCATTAATATTGGTTTGTTGTGTCCTGCTTGAGATAGCTTAAGAGTTTTTCAAGCTTGATGAACTAAAGTTGTATTCCAAGTGTCTTCATCTTAACAACGCAAATTCCATGTCTTGCAGACTGGAATAGGATGAGGATCTCAGTGAACATCATCACCCAAAACCGTGCCTCCTCCCTTCAACGACTTCTCCATTCACTCCAAAATGCCTTCTATCTTGGGGATGAGGTCCCTCTCAGCTTCAACATAGACAACAAGGTTGATGAGAAGACGCTCAAGGTAGCTGCATCCTTCGAGTGGCCTCATGGACCCAAGTCCATACGCAGACGAATTGTCCAAGGAGGACTGATTCGAGCGGTGAGCGAGAGCTGGTACCCTTCCTCAGACAACGACTTTGGACTTCTCCTTGAAGACGACATCGAAGTTTCGCCATACTATTACTCGTGGGTTAAGTACGTTCTCTTGACGTATCACTACGACCCTCAAGTCTCCCTCCCTGAGCTCTCCTCCATCTCCCTCTATACCCCGAGGCTCATTGAGGTGGTGAAGGAGAGACCCAAGTGGAATGCGACGGAGTTCTTTAAGAGCATCCACCCCAACACCCCTTATCTCCACCAGCTACCCTGCAGCTGGGGAGCCGTCTTCTTCCCCAAGCACTGGAGAGAATTCTATGCTTACATGAGTTCGAGGTTCACAAAGGATGCCAAGAAGAATCCCGTTCAAATACCAAAGTCGAGAACAAACGGGTGGCAGGCTTCTTGGAAGAAGTTTCTTATCGACATGATGTACCTCAGAGGTTATGTCACCCTGTACCCCAACTTCCCCAACCAGAGGTGCTTCTCCACGAATCACATGGAGCCTGGAGCGCACATCAGCGCAAGGGACAACGTCGTAAAGCACGATAGGACCGACTTCGAGGTGCCATTAATGGAGAAGGACTTCGCGGAGCTATTGCCAAGGGGGAAGATGCCGCTTGCCAACAGGCTTCCGGTGCTCAACTTGTTCAACCAGGCAGTGTCCTTGAGGGGACTGAAGGCTGCCGGAGCAAAGCTCCGGCAGGATGTGATCGGTTGCAATGAGACCAAGATTGTAGTTGTAGACCATGGAACAGGATTGCCAAGGAGCTGCATTGCTTTCTGAATTGGATTGGATTTTGCATGTCTGTATTGTTGTTGATGAAATTTTGAATTTAATGTATAATTTGTTGAATATCTTCAATTATATTTAAATAATATTGGAATTCGATTTTTTTTTGGAAATTATTATTTATAGATATATTAATAGTTATTTAAATAATTATTGCAATAAAGTATACACATAAGGATTCAAAAGTGTTTGTTCCTAATGATATAATAGACTCATGGAAATAATGTGAACTGAATGCACATTGATGATCTTTCTCTTAGATTTAACAGCTAAGATCTTCGTACCTTCGGGAAACTTCATTAGCCTGTCGCTTGACTTGCTCTTGTTCAAGTCTAATTCACTATATTTTATCCTCTGTGCCAATTTGTATTTCAACGCTTCTTGTCAATGTGTTTACCTAATGTTGAATTAAACTTGTTTAAAGAATATTTATTAGATGCACTAAGTCAAATTAAGACCATTTTATTTTGTCTCATTAGCTCCTTTTCTTCCTTGAAGTTTGGCTAAACCCCCCCCCCCCCCCCCTAATGAAAAATGATTAAGTCTTATCGTTTAGGATGCTCGTCATCTTACTCACGTTTTAGATATAAAATTTTCTATTCAAATCCATCACTATTACCCCACATTTGATATACTTGAACAATAAGAGTATGCTTAATGCATTGGATCTTCTATTGATTAACAATAATATGACAACTTGTCACTCGTTTATCTCATCAGGGATCAATCAATTTTGACAAATTTTGACTTCCTCTATTCTAATATTCCAAGAAGTTTGTCAATTAGGTTTTCTTGATTCTATTCCCATATTTTAAGTGACATGAGATTAACATTTATATGCATATGAAAGATACTTTCTAGCTTCGTCATGCTCACGTATTACAATTGGAGAATCTTTAAACCATAGAATCAATAATCAAAGTTGTGTTTCGATGAATCATTGAAACTATGATTCTTTCTTAGATGACGACATAATCAAATTTCTATTGATTACTATATTTTGATAATGTAAGTTCAAATTAGACATAATATATAAATATTGATTAATGAATAAAAAGCAATACTTACATATCAATACACCAAGTCTTGATAAATATTAGAACAAGCAAATTTGCAAAAAGGGTTCACCTATTTGATCACTTTCCTAGCAAGCAATCAACCATCAAAAAGAATATAAGCTTCATAAAAATAAAAATAAAAAAAATAAAATAAAAACTAGGAATTTTCCTCTTCGACAAATACCTATGGATAATCCTAAGCTAGAGAAAAAAAAAAAAGAAAAAAAAGAAAAAAAAAAAAAAAGAAGAAAAAAAGCTCCAACTGCTTCCTAAACTTGTAATGGTTTTGCCTATCGATCATCGTTTCTCCTCTCCCCTGCTCTGTACAAAATCACAGAAATCAGATCAATCCAACAGAAACCCAACTAATCTCGCATCCTGATGTACTCCATCAAGTCGCAACTCTTCGCCGCCGCGGTGCCCTCCGGTGGCAGCATCTCGTCGGCAGCGTCCTGGGACGCCCGGAGGCGCATCTCCACCACTTTCTTGTGGGAATTCGAGTGGATGGAGGGGACAAAGGTCGGGCTTGCGGCGGGTCGGTACTCCGGAAAGAGACGGCCCGATTTGTACCGCACCCCACAGGCGTTGCACAGCGACTTGGGTCCCATGGGCCCCGCTCTCCACTGCGGAGTCTTCTGTATCTCGCAGTGCGTGCACTTTCTTGGCGCCGCCGGCGGAGGATTATCATCGTCGGACTCCCCTGCCACCGCCGTCTTCTTCTTCTTCTTTCTCTTCCTCGTTGGGTCCGGGCAGGACTCGCCAAAGCTTTCGGGCTCGGTGGGTCGGGTTGGCGTGGGGACGAAGATACGGGTGGAGAAGAATTGGGGGCGGGGGCGCTTGGTTCGGGCTCGGGCCGGGACAGGCAGGGTGGAGGTGGTCGTTGGAGTCGGGAGCCTCGGCACAATGCGGCCGCCACCGCTAGCAGAGGTGGAGGAAGAGCAAGATGAGGCGGAGGAAGAAGCTCCGCCGCCACCAATGATGTTATCATGCTCGAGGACGGAGGTGGGGCTTAAAGATCCGAACAAAGGATCGTCTTTGTTGTCGGCGTTCATATTGGCGGCAAGGGCGGCGGTGGTGGGGAAGTTGAAATTGAATTCGGAGTCGTCGTCGAAGAAATTGGACAGCCACTCCAGATTTATAATGTCCAAATCATCGCACTGCAAGTTCAAAAAAGATTTTTAATGAAAAAAATCAGATTTTTTTCTTAAAATTTACAATTTTTTCGTCGTAATTCGCGGATGAGCTGAAATTGGTATTTACCAGACCCAGAGTTTCTTCTTTCGAGTTCATTTCCCCGGCGGCGACAGTCTCTCCGCCGCCGACAGTTTCTCCGCTGCCACTCCCCGAGAATATCGCCGCCGGAGCCGGCGGCGAAGCAAAGGGGCCGTCGTTGCCGCAGTCGTTTACCATTGCAAGCACGTCCTCGTCACAGGGGAAGTCGAGGAGGTCATCAATGGAATCAAATGGATCGTCGCATTTCATGTCGGCAGCTGAACCCTCCAAGCAACCTTTCATGGCCATCGCCTTTCCTCCCACACTCAAGCTATCAAAGCCCTAAATAGAAGCAATTGAATGATGGGAGTAGTACACGACAGAGTAAAGAAGAAGAAAAGACGAGCTTTTCTTTTGGAGGAGAAGCTGTCAGAAACCCACCCTGTTTCGCGAAGTAAAGAAGAGAAACCAGAGAGTGAAATATAAGGGCAGGGGAAGAGAGAGAGTCGCAAGACAGGTGGGAGAGAAAAAGAGAGGGAGGATGAAGGGGAGAACGTGAAGGAGGTGAAGTTAGAGAGAGAATAAAAGAGATAGAGAGAGAAGGGAAGGGGAAAACCCACTACGGTTGGTAAGGCCTCCTCTCTCATAGCTAGCTGTCATCCCAACTTCTCACTGTCGTGACGTTGAAGTCTTTTACCACATCTTTTCCCCTTCTCTCTCTCTCTCTCTCTCTACCTCTACAGCAAAGGGTCCCCCATGTTACCCTTCCTCTCTCTCTCTCTCCTCGCCCACACTTTCCTCTTGCGGTAGATTGGTGGCGGTGGCGGGAATTGTCGGCCGTAGCGGCGGAGGTGCCGCGGGATTGCAATAATTCTCTCTGCGCGTCCACCGCTTCCTTTATTTCGTCGGTGAGAATTAATTAATTAATTTTAAATGGTAAATATATCATTTAAAAATATTAATAAGTTAAATTGCTTTAATCGATGTGACGATCTCGGATGGTACCACGTACCTTTAAGTCATAAATGTTTATTTACTTATTAATTTAAGTTTTTATATAAGGATTATAAAATACTTATTTATTCTATTACCATTTTTTTAATAAATTTTATTTTTTTTATCTTAATTTACTGTATTACACTTTATAAAATTAAATACAACCAAATAGCCACGTGACAGTGGGGCCATACCAGCGTAAAATGTAATTCAACACATGTGGCGAAGATATAAAAATGAGATATTAACTATTATATGAAATTAGTTGATTTTAATTATTGTTGAATTATTTTGTAGTTAAAAAGAAATAAATGGTTTTTGTATATTCCCTCTCTATGTCACAAGGGGAATGGCGGCAGCCAGCTGGCATCGGTTAGGGAAGTCGCACGCAACGTGGATCCTACGCGGTGGAAAGAATATAAATAAATTATTTTAATTTTAATAATATCTATAATTATTGCTTTTTTTATCTTAATATCATAAAATTAAATCGTTATGTATGATCAAATTGTAATCTTTTTTTAAAAATAATTTTTTAATTAAAAAAAATTAAGTATTATTTAGGACCACAATAAAATGATATCAAATTTTAATACAAAAATTTTTATTGTCAAGTAACAATCGATGTTGATGTTTAGGAATTAATTTGATGTGAGATTGACATTAAATAAGATTTTTTTCGTCATAAAATGTCCTAAAGTCAATGAAAAAATATAAAATATAATATGAAAAATACAATACATTGTACATTTGAGGAGTTTTGAGCTTTCACACTATGAATAAGGCTTTGAGATCAAGGAGTTTTAAGGACGATAACATTTGAGACAAAGAAGGGGGATCCTTTTTTCAACTAAGTCGAAGCAAGAAAATAATGGAAGACAACTAATAGATCTTGTACATTGAAAACCAATTAGTAGAAGGTGTTTTGTTCATAGATGATTTTTGTAATAAAAATTTTTTGTTACAAAATATCTATTAAAAAGTTTCATAAACTATTATAGAATTGATGCAATGTAAAGAAATTTGTTTGTTTTTATAATAAATTTAAATGGTTTTATTTTTTTATTTCTTTGATATTAATCATAGTATAAATAAAATGATAACAAGAAAGATAATTATTTTACTAAAAGGTAACACATTTTTTTTATCAATATCATGCACAAAAATAAATCAATAAAGAGGAATTGCAATTGAATAATGGGGGTGGGAATCCAAATGTGTGTCATAAGATTTTCATTTAAAGAACTTAGTAGAATTTTGGTACGAACCTCAACAAAAGACTCACAATAAACATTGATATTTACCCATAAATTCATTTAATATCTTATATCAATCTAGATGATTGCTCTAAAGAATCATTGAGATGCTAAGGTGTTTATTAAGGCATTATCATAGAAGCATTTTTGTAATGTGAGAATTTGTATGTCTTAATTTCAAATAGCTCCTTGGTTATCTCGTACAAGACAATCAGGTTGTTAGGTTTTTGAAAACTTAGTCTCATTAATAACAATGTGATCCTCTCTCTAAAAAAGATGTCTAGGGTTTTTGCTTAAATTGAAAGAAAGAAAATACTTCTTAAAAGATATTTTATGATTGAATTCAATTTTGTCATAGATAACTAAATTCTAAAGTTCATTTCATATTTTATTGAAAATTTCTTACCAATTAGTAACAAAAAATATTTGTCATAAATAGGTTTTTTTATTGTCATTTTAAACTAATAATTTTTTAAATTTAAACTCTAATGACAAAAAATATTTGTCATGACAAATAATTTATCAAAAGAATATTCTCACATCCCTTTTGTTATTGAAAATATTTTTGACACAATAAGTAAATAAAGTTTTGTAAAAAAATCAATGAAATAGTTATCCACATTATTTCATCACAAAAAGTCATTCATAGAAAGTTGACATTTGTCAACTAAGTGTAGATTACTCTTCAAATGTATATTAGGATAGTAGATTGATCATACAATCTTACTTATTTGAAACAAGTATTTTATATCTTTTTTGTATAATTTTATTCCTTTATAAGTGGTGTTAAAAATTGTCTTTCTCTTATGACAAAAAATGGATCAAAATTTGACTGTATCATTTATCATGTAATAACTTTACTACTTATGTCGATAAGATAGAAGTGTAAATATTGTTTATTATATTTAGAATCTCTTGAAGGAAATATGACACACTAGGCTGTTCACTTAGAAATTTAAATACAATCTAATGAGGTTCAAGATGTATAAGATGAGAATTAACTCTTCTAATTGCCATGGAATTGAAAGGTATTTCTTGTTGAATCAATTTAATGAGTTGTTAAATCGATTGAGTTTGCTTGTTAAGTACCAAAAATATGACACACTAGGCTGTTCACTTAGAAATTTAAATACAATCTAATGAGGTTCAAGATGTATAAGATGAGAATTAACTCTTCTAATTGCCATGGAATTGAAAGGTATTTCTTGTTGAATCAATTTAATGAGTTGTTAAATCGATTGAGTTTGCTTGTTAAGTACCAAATTTGATATACTTGGTTTGCCCAACACATACCGAGTAGTTTCATGTGCGATACTTGTATCCATAGTGAGATCATCGAGTAATAAATAAGTTAGTATAATATGTCTTTCATAGCTTTACTACCTTATTGATTGTGAAATCATTACTTTTATCACTATATATATGTATATATACATATGTATATATAATCATTTTTACATATTTTTTTAAACTTAATAAATTATACATAAATAAAAACACAATTTTATACCAAAAAACTTCAAATTAATTGAATATTTGAAAAACAATTGATTAATGTTTGACAAGCGAGTATTCTTATTCATAAGGAGATACGCAAAAACCAAGTTTGTGAAGATTTATTAATAAATAAATATCAAAATAAAATTTCAAATGAATGAAAATTACATTTGATTAACTTATTTAACTTACTTTCCGCCACTTATAATTTAGCTAAATTTATTTTATAATTAATCTGTAATCATTTGAAGAATTGAAAAAGACATTTGATACTTCACAATGCACATGGGTATTAATGACATCATAATTGAAGAAATTATTAAGCCTATGTCAAATAAAAAAGAGTATAATATTCCTTTTTCAATGTCATGGGCATCTTGGAAAAAAAGATATTCATATATATATATATATTATTGAGAAAAATAAATTTTAATTTTAATTTTTTTACATAAAAAAATACACATACACACAAATATACATAATTATAATTTATATAAATAAGTTCTTAAAAAGAAGATTGTTATCGTTTAGATAATTTCTAATGATTTCTATTTGAGTATTGTTAATTCATAATTTAACTTGTTCACCCCTTTTGGTGATGGGGAATGCAATGAGACATCAACATGAAAAATTAGCATTTAATCAAATATGTTTTTGGATAATAATATTTTTCTTTGATTCAATTGAATTTAACCAACATTTATTTTCTTAAATGATTAATTAAATTCAATTTATGGTAATACACAATGCCACCGACCCAATTGGATTTCGGTTGAATAAGTATACATGTTCAATGACTAACGGGATAAAAAATATTTTTAGTACATGGATATGTTGCTCACAAGTGTGATGATTAAAAATGACGAGGCTTTTAATTGTAACAATCTCTGCCTTTCATTTGTTTGTCATATTATATTTGTTAATATGGACCTCATCTTTACATCAATTTACTTTATATTCTATTTTTATGTCATCAATATGATGAATCTATTGATAAAATAGTTAGATCATTCTTATTGAGCATAGATACAAAAAGAAGTCTTTACATTATATACCTTGGGAAAAAGCGTATGAGGTCAAGAATGTTGAGGACATAACAATTCACGATAAGCAAATGTAAATGGATGTACTAATGACCAAGTATACTATCAAATGCTACAGAGTTCAATATTGTTTATGGGTGTAGTGTTTTAAAGAGAGTATGACTCTTAACATAATATTTTTTTTTATTATATTAGGAGACCATTATTGAGAAGGATTTGTGTAGGGTGAATATATTTTTGAGGATTATATGAAGTGGATAATGCATAGTGGCTAACATGTCTCAATTTTGGTAGATAATTGGATAGACATTCTCTTTCTTCCTTAATGACTTTACTATGTCGACAAGGATGTGTCTCTCCTGCTTGTGCTTGTAGACTTGATAAAAATGGTGATTGAAATTTACAAAACCTGTATTGAGGCTTATTATTATTAACAAGGTAATCAACTTACTTGGCATTTCTTGTGACATATTAGCGTCTAGTACATCATGCAGTGGTTTTACTTGGAGGTGTACTAGTCTTATTTGGACTCAGAATCATGTCAGGATTAACCCATTTGTTTCTTATTAGTCTCCGTTATCATTATCGTTTTGAGACTTAATTATAGTGGAATCTTGTTTATTGCATATTTTAGTTTATTTTAATTAATTCATCAAGTTATTTATATCTACAATTTCATTTCAATTATTTGAAAAATAATTAACTTTTTAGATATTTTCAGCTTTTTGTTCAATACTGGTCATCCTTTTAGTAGTATTGTAATTTTATTGGTGTACAATTTTGTTGAAAATGACTTTAAAAAGGCTAAAAATAAAATTTGAGCTACTCTCGTCATTGTACAGTGTGGTTTTGCCATCATATAGCAACCACCAGTTATTGTTGTCGTAGCACGCATTGACTCTCGCGGCCCTCGTGACCCGCATTGACCTATCAAACTTAGTTGACCTACTCAACCTACGTCTACAATCTATCCATGCCAACCCATCAATGCATGCAGACCCGATTCACGACTCGCTTGACTTAGAATGTGCGTGTCAACATCTCAACTAGTGCTGACCTGACAACCAGACTCAAGGCATCACTCTCCTTTCTATTTGCATCATTCATGTGTACCACTCATTGCTTCATTGTTCGTTGTTACCACTGCTTGAAACACATGCTATCTGGGAACTACTTAGGATAATTTTTTTTTGTAGTTTTTTAACATATTTTTTTGATAGAATTTAAAGTATTTATTTTATAATTTGTTATGATTTTTTTAATTTTGAAATGTCTTTTAGCATTAAAAAATGTGTCATTTAATACTCAAAAATATATATTTTTTTATATTTTAGATTAATAAATTACTATTATATCATTGAGGTCTTTATAAATAGGGTTTTTCATCACATTATAAAGATTAATTTTTTAATAAAGTAACGAAGTGTTGGTGTCAAACTTATGTGATACTTGCGTATTGTGTGTGAATAACCTACGATGTGATTCTAAAGGTGCTATGAGAAAGTAAGCGAGAGGTTTAAAATGAGAGATCCTAACCTATTATCCAACATCCATAAAGAGTATCAAATCACAAAAAAAGTCCTTAGTTGCTTTATTTTATATTTCGAAAAACTTTAATCGTTGCATCTAATTTTCTAGTATATGCATGTGACCATGTAATTTCTTATTTTGACAGTCTACAAACTCTACTTGTATGTATACCATGCCACTTTACCACCAACGTGAGTACTTTGATATGTGTTGTGCAAACCACTTTTCCTTATGTCGAGATCTCTTATGTTAAAAGTTAGTGCAAGTTATTGACTTTTGGGAAAGTTATTACTTGCTTGATAATTCTATGATTTTTTATTTTAGACTTATAATACCATTGGTAGACTATTACATATATATATTGTTTAAACTTTAGCACATTTTAATTGTTTATGAGTTAAAATAGGTTTTAACATATCATTCTACATCAACTTTGGTATGAAAACATGATTAGCTTCCTACATCATCCTTTTATAGAGACTTATTTGTTAATATTATTGTCTTGATGGTTAGGTTTGAAAGATCAAAAGTTAATTAAGATTTATCTTGTTTCTTTTACTTATTTTTAATGAATTAATTTCTATTTCCTTTAGCTCGTTAATGGAGCTCTAATTAGCCACATCCCTTGCTCATTCTTGTTTGTGATTATGATCTTTAAGGAGATGAACTTTCTTGATTATCGATTGCATTATTCCTTTATGTTTTGGAGATACTTCATGTTTTGGCCACTCGTGTTTGTTATGATGCTCCATATAATCAAGTTTTACATATTATTATTGTAGATTTTAGTTGATATTCTTAAAAAAGGTGTCTTTTAAATCTGTCAATTATTTGACATCATTTTCACTATTATAAACATGACTTCCATCAAGTTGGCTTAGTCTAGTTAAAGGCGATGATTCCTCTCTTCCCTAGCACATGTTATTAGTCATGTACCATAGAAGTCCCTATCTATACAGTCAGCTAAGCTCAACTTTCGTTGGTTTCTTTAGGTTGTTGGTCATGTTAGTGCTACATTTATCCTACAAGATCATTATTGAAGAATTATTTATTGCATGGGGTGGATAGAATTCACCTCCTAGATTGGTAATGTGGAGCTCTAAGGCATATAAAGTGTTATGCTTTTTAGACCTTAGGCTTTTACTATTACTTGTATTGGTTGGAAGATGATGTTGCCTTCGTTATTGCAAACATTTTTTCATTGATCTTAAAGATTCTATTGTTTTGTCGTTGTTTTGCAAGTTGAGGATGTCCCAACTCACTCAATGTTTATATTATTTTTTGAAGTTTGATGATATTTAGTAGATCATTAATTCATTTTCAAAAAAAAAAAAAAAAAAAAAACAAACCCATCTGATCTAGAATTTGTTATTATATATATATATATTTTCATTTGAAAACATTTACTTATTTTTTAAAGAACACATCAAATACATAAAATTATAATTTATACTATCTCTAAAAAGCTTCTTAATATTTCATATTTTAGCTTTAATTTGCCGTTGGCTTTGATTTGTTAAAACTTGCACAACAAATCAAACCTACAGAAGTGATAATTCTTCATAGCTAAACAGTAAAATATGTAGTAATCAATAATAGCTATGGGAAAGGGAGATGAGATCTAAAGGTTAAGTGACTGCATAACAGAAGGTGGTTTAATTAGCTTCTCAAATGATGCTCTTTGACTTGTGTTTCACTCCTTCCCTTCAAACTCTCTTCTTTATTACTATCTCTACTACATATAACATCCTTTATCTTTTCTAAACTTAGATGTTTATGGGAAAAAAGCTATCTAAAATTCATTTTATCTTTGTGTAGGAGACATTACAACTAAAAATTGCATTTGAGAACTCTAAAAATTGCATTTATATACATTTATCACTTCGAATAAAATATTGGTAATGTTGGTTGCGACAAATGATGTTTTTCTTTAGAAGTTTCAAATGTATCTAAGGCAACTATGATAGTGCCAAGATATAAAGATATTATTTATATTATGAGGATTAATGTCATATAAAGGTATTTTTAATTGTTTAGTCATCACTATATATATGTATATATATTTCTATTTTAAGCATTTAAAATAATTTCTAAATTTGGTAAATTATTTTATATTGGTTCAATGTAGCATATATCTTTTTAAATAAATATTGATGATAAAGATGAGGGTAAGGACAACTATGAAGGGATGAAATTTGATTCGATTAGAAAAATATCTCACCCACAAGGTTGGAATGTTGTAATAAATTTTATGAATTATAATTATTTTTTGATTATGTTTGTGATATTATTTGTTATATTGTTTGAATGATTTATATATAAAAATAAGGAATTGCATAATTTTTTAGATGTTTTAGTGATGTAAGAAAGTGATGAAAACAAAGCATTAGTAAATTTAGAGTATTGGTCATGGTTTAAGAAACACTTTGTCATGTCCTACATAACCATTATCTCATAATTCATTCTTTTTAAAATATATTTAAGGAAAGAACAAAATTTTAAAGTATCAAGACATAATTAACTTACCCAAGTATGGAATGACAGTTGATCCACTCTAAATCGATCCTAATCCACTAGCTCTTCAAAATTTGATTAACGAGAGTTTTAAATTTCAAAAAATAAATAAACGAAGTATTCCCTAGAAACTGTTTGTCTTCATATACGTACAATTTAATTTCTCAACTATATCAATAACAATATATACATAAAATAAAATCAATAATCATCGAATTACAATACCACTATAAAATTATATTATTAGGATAAAAGCTCAATATCAGATTAAATATCACAAAAATCTCATTATCATGATAAATATTACATCATCACAATAAAATTACATCACTATGACAAAGAAAACTACATTACCATGATAAAATCCAAATCACAAAATCATTAGAAATTTTAATACATGTGTGTATTAGAGTGCTTATTACTAAATAATTATCTACACAATATACCACTTCTAGTCTTAGATATCTATTTATATATCTCTAAATATCTCCATACTGTATGCACTTATCATACCTTACAATGCAAGTAGAAGAGTGAATATAAAAACTTAGTAGATAAATTGATAATATAAATAATCAAGAAAAATGAGTATGACAAAAATAAACTTGATTTCCAATTTTATGTAAAGGTACATAACATCAAAAAGTGAAGTCATATCTCTATCTTTATAATAATAAAATAACAAAAATATTTACATGCAAAAGCTTTCTATGCCAAACCTTTAATCTTCTAAAACATAATCATTTTCACATTCCTTTATATAAACTAACTTATTAAATAGTTATTTATATATATCTTTATCGAATTCAATTCAAACTCAACCTTTTTCATTGTTACTTAATATCTCTTTTTAAGTAATAAGGTCCCTAATTTTCCTTAATGGCTCTACTCTTAAGATTTTCATCTCATCTCTCTTGGTATCTTATCACATCCATTATTTGATCATATAACAATTGGAGTGTATAAACATTATCTCTATAAACCTCAACTGTCAAATCATAAAGCAAGAGGTAGTCGTCAAATCATATAGAAAGTGATAGTTCTTAATGACACAGTAGGAAGCTCAATCTATAATGACCATAAGAGAAACTCATTTTTAGCATTAACTTTATTTCTTTTAGAGTACTAAACTCAAAACTTGAATTTATCTATCTGAATAATTTGAGAATACTTTGTATCAACTTTTTTTCTTCACTTTCTTTATTCAATTCCATTATTCTCCTTTATGGTCCATAATTTAACTAATCCCTTTTCTAAAAATTTTGCATAACATTTTAATGATTAATAAATTTCTCGTACATTTTCTTGGCAAGTTTTATCTTATGATTGCCATGAATCTAAATTGGAATAAATACATGAAAATCAAATATTGTATGTTTACCTTCTCTGTATTATTGCAATTCATGGTAAGACCTCTTAAACATTCTTCCCTCACTTTTCAATAAAAAACATTTCATCGAACTATTTTCTATTTCTCTTCATTGGCTACAAAAATAACTATATAAGAAATGCACAAAGGGATAAGACTCGACTAAGAGTTTTTGAAGAATCTCTCACTCTCTACACAAATACCTCACTCAAATCACTAATTGTATTGAAGGGACTCACTGTTACTACTAAAGATATTGTTGAATCCCTTGCTCATCGAAAGGATGCTTTAGGCGCTTAAGTCACTAGAACTGTCATATTCATTTTGTTGTATTTTTCCTTTTGAGACTTCTTCTTTCCTCTCTTGGACTCACACAACAACCCTTTGAAAAATAGATCTCAAGGAGGCCAAGCATTTGGTCAAGAAAGATGGAAGTAAAATTATGGCTGCAAGAAAGGAACGAGGATTTTTAATAAAAGCAAATAGAAAATTGTGTTAAGAATTTTATATCCATTACTTTTTTTTAACAAGTCATGAAAAATTTAAATGATTTTAAAAAATTATGATAAATGTATCTATAAATTCCTTGCAACTTAATATTTTTTAAAATATATTCATAGCCAAGTTCTAGAGTATTGGATCAAACATGTTTTTCAAAATATAATATAATACCATTGTATTATGTTTCAAAAAAAAATTTAAAATATTAATATTAAATATCCAAGTTATGAATAATACTAAAGTAATAAAATGTGGATTGTCATAACCAATCTAATGATGTTTGAAAATGAACAAGTGAAATCTTGTCAGCTTAAACCACTTGAATAGAGTGAGGAGTGGATGTTAGATGATGTTTTGATATAGACCAATCACTGAGCAAAAAGTGGCTCATGCAAGGCTTGTAGGGGTCCAAGATTGAATCTCCTACATCGATTATTGAGGGAAGGATCTTAGTGTATATATGCAATCCTACAGCCTTAAAATATTGAAGTACATTTTTATGACGAATTTGTATGAGATCTTATGAGATCTCTATAGTTAAACGTGCTGAGATTGAATTAGTTTTGTGATAGATAACCATGTAAGAAAAACCCCTATGTGAAAAGCAAAACTCTCTCAGACTGAGATAGGATAACTCCAAAGAATAATACATTGATATGATAAAATTAGAATATCATACAATCCTTGGTTGACTTATGCTAAACCTTCATGTGATTGAGTAATTTGTTGTGCTCGTGATATATGATATTAATGAGTTTCCTTGGATGTACATAGGCTTCTTTCAAGTAATTTATGCATAACTTTTATGATTTAGTCATTTATATTAAAACAATAAGTGTAATCCATATATAATATTAATGATGTAGTGGGACATATTAATGACCTTGATGTATAACATGATACTTGATTTGGTGAACTTTCACTTTTTTGATATTGAGTTAAAGATTATAAACTAAAGACAATATCAATATTTTCTATTCTAATTATTAAAATACATTCAACATAATAAATTCTTTTTTAGAAAATAATATATTTTCATAAAAAAAAAAATAATAAAATAATATATATTATAAACTTGCTTAAAAAAAAAATTATTTGATAATTAATTAGTGATTTATATGGTAATTATTTGGGTTATGCCCAAAGTTTAGTAAAAAAAAAAAATGGTTACGTGGTCACATCGCAACTATTCATAGTAGTTAGCTGCACCAATCTTATCCTTTCGATACGAGTACATGTAGTACATTACGTGGCATACGATGTGCTCCACATCGTACATCTCATGTGAGATCGCCAAAATATAAAAATAAAAAAACAAAAAATATCTTCAACCTTCATGTGACACTCACATGCTGTTTGGACAACGCGGTTAGCACGTGCATTGGCCATTCGATTCCCGCCACATGCACATTTATTATTCTTTGACCATAAATCTCTAATTTATAACTTAAATTAAGAGATTCTTATTTTGCCATAAACATAAGAAAAAATATACAATTTTATAATTAAATTTCAAATATAAATAAAACATTTTGAAATATTAATATACATATCACATTTTTTTTTTTGTAAAATTTCATATGAAAAATTCATGTTTTTTGATGTAACAAAGATAAAAATAACTAAAAATACTAACTTAGAAGCTTGGCAAAACTTATGTTACTTAAACTTTTTGACTATTTTTTCCTTTCTTTTCCTCTAAAAACGTCTTCAAGAGATCTTTTGCTATGCTAAGGTTTGAATAAGTGCTCTTTGTTAAGGCTTTGTTTGTCTCCTCTTTTGGGTGTTGAGCAACTTTCTAGTCCTCTCTTCTCCATTATTAGGGATTGCCTTATCTAGTGTATGTCAATGTCCTTTTCTCTTGCACAATGATGAGAGAACAATTTTATAGGTTTTGCAGTGAAACACTACCATCTTCAAGCCTTGGTTGGTTGACGATTTAGGAAAGTGCATTTGAGTAGTATTTACTATATTTTGAAGATTTGTTCAAAACTATAAGGACTCAAATAATACTAACTATTAAGTCCTTTATTACATTGTTCTCATCCATTGTGGGAGTTATGATGAGTTTTGCTCCCAAAAATAAACCTTGGGCTAATCCCTGTATTATCTCCCAAAAGTCAAGGCCAACAAACACTACTAAGGTTGTGTTATTTGATATTTGCTCTCCTATGTTACTTTTATAGACTCTATGAACCTAAATGTCACTTTTCTCTTAGTTTGCCACATTCCTTTCAAATGTTCAAGGACTTTTGCCTTTTAGCCATCTAAATGTTGTAATATCTTTAAAGATGACAACGCAGTTGGTGAGTTTAATTACTTATTTGCATGTATGATTACTAATCGAAGTGGGTTGAAGACTACCTTGCTTGTCATTGCTCGTTTGAGTCACAAGAGGCTATGGAGATCGCCATCCTTGCATTGCTAATAGAGTACTTATGGCTTGGTGTGATTTAAATTTGTGATAGCCTTTTCCAAGGATTCTTTGATGGATGAAAACTTGGCTAATGATGATGAAGCCAAAGGCATCAAACATGAATGGATGTTGAACTAGTATTTTTTGGGTCCTCACCATCAACTTAAAAATTTTATTAAACAAGTAAAATAATGTAGAAATAATTCTATTCTTATTATTAAGGTTTCTAATAAAAGCAATTAGAAAAAAAGCAACATAGATAGAACAAAATAATGCAATAAATTTTTTTGAGTTAACTAAAATTTCAAGAAAAAATTTTTTAAAGAGAAAATTTTTAAATTCCAAATTATCAAGTTTAAATAATTAAGTTTTAAACTTAATTAAGTTTATAATTTTTAGAGGGAGAATTTTTAAAAACAAAATTATCAAATACAAATATTTCTAAGTTTAAAAACATTAAGTTTTTTTTTTCTTTCCTATTATATTATAAATTTTATTTCATTATAAATATCATGTGTAATTATTTCTAATATAGTTTTGTTGTCTATTAGAAAACATTAAAGGGGTGTTATTTTTATAACTATCTTAAAATTTGAAAATTGTGATATTTTTGAAAAACACTAGTTAAGTGAATCCAATAAGAATGATTTCATTAAAATAGAAGTTCATTAAAAATTTATATAAATTTTAAAATAAATATTTGATTAATTAATTATTATTATAAAAAATATATGAGGGAGTTTAAGTTGATGATACGATAACAATTCGTCCCAAACAAAAAGTTTTAATTGGATCTTAAGAGTAAGATATAGATAGATAGATAGATGGAAAGAGAGAGAGAGAGAGAAGATGTACATGAGCAATAGAAAAAAAGAAAATAACAACACTCAAGACTTAAGAGAAAAAAGAGATGTAAAAGATTGAATATTTGTAGATTAAGAACAAGAGAATAAGAAAGAAAAAAGAAAAATCAAAGTAATTATTTTGATATAAACAATATTTTTATTTCTTTTTTAAATGAAATAATTAATAGTTTGAAACTATTTTGATTAGTTAAAAATATAGATTTTGGAGAGATTTTCACAATTTTTATTTTGCATTCAAGTTTCTTTTAGATTTAAGAATGTGTAACATGTCTCACTTTGACTTAATTTTGAATTATCAAGATAATTATTTTAACTTAAAATGATAGTCATAAATTTCATCAATGGGAAATATTTCTTAAGCAGGAAATGATGGTGAGATAGTTCCAAACTTACAAATTATTTAGTAATAACCTTGATATTTAAATAATTATCTAAAACTATGATATCAACAATCTTTTTTATTAGCATTCACATTAATTATGTCAAAACTTATGAGAAAATCATAATATGCAAAACATACAATTTTATTACACTCAAACTACACATATACAATATATCACTAGTATCGATATAACATATACATTAACAAACTCTCTAACACACTCAAATCAATATTACTTACTATGACAATCATCCATTTTATTATGATCTACCTCATTGTGTGATACAAAAATATGTCTTATGTTTTAATTATCTAAACAAGATTTTAAAAAACTCAACAAAAAATAAATGAGTAAAACATGTTATAATAATAAGAGTAACATAATAACGTTAACATAAATCAATATTCGATGAATAGTAAAACAGAAGAACTTAAGGTACCCATGTATAAAAATATACCAAGAAAATAAGTTAATATTTCTTTTATTATTCTATGTTTCCATCTCTTATTGAAATAGTATTTTTATATAATACTTTGACTTCTAAGGCCTTATTTTCTTTATACACATTATTTTTACTTTCAAATATATGACATCTTATAATCATAGAACTTCTCTTATATGTATTAACATAGTTAGTATCCAAATTATATGAAGATATGACTTCAATAACAACACTTATCTCTTTGGACAAAATAATAAAGACAGATCAATAATCAAATAAAAGTGTAATATAAGGCCATTACTTGCTGTCTTATATAGAATATTAACAATCAAAATAAATGAAGTCATTTTATATATAATATCATCTCATACCAAAGGATAATGTAAAACTAATATTGGCAATCATGTATAGAGTACCAATAACTTCCACAAAAAAATCTTAAATGTTCATCCTACCTAATGAGATAATGTCCCAAGGAAACTTATGTTTTATGCAATATACAATTTCATATTTCTTAAAATGGGTATTGTGTCATAATATCATAATATTATAGCAAACTCTATTTATTCATTTCAAATTATTTTACCCAAATACCATTATCATCTTAATTATCTTATTGATATTTATAAAATATGCTAAATATTACCAATATAAAGCATATCAAAATAAGATACAAAATAAAAGAATAATATATAATAATCAAGACACTATATGTATAAATAAAATCCAAGTGAAGTTGTATTATATGTCATAATAAAGTATAAGAATATCAACATACTAAGGATAATATAATAACAAATCTCTTACATCATAATTATTAGATTTGTCTACCTCATTTCGATGAGAATATTTCTTATTTAGTTTATCTCTTTTTTTTTTGTTTCATACTCAATGACATTAAACAAAATTTCACTATTATATATATATTTTTTATTAGTAGCATATTTTCATTATTCTCATTTTATTAAATTTTAAAAATTCAACAAATTCTAAAATTCTTTTTCTTAGACATATCATGCATCCAAATTAATGTATTATAAATCCTAGCATTGCATACAATGAGTTAGAATTGGTCAACCATACAACCCTTATCTTTCAACCCATGTATTAGCCATTTAAGTGAGATATAATACATCCAACTTGATTTACTATATTTCAACTTGGATTAATTGTATGTAAATAATCTGATGGACACAAACACTAGAATTTAACTTTATTTTCTTAACCTCTATTCTTTCTCATCAATATAAACTTAAATAATGGTTCTAAAAATTAAAAAAAAAATTAAATATATCATTAATTGCAAAGAATATCAAATATTTAACAAATGAGTTTTTCTTAATCCCTTAATTTTAGGCTTTATCTTATTACACTTTAATCATTTTGGGTTTCCTATTTTTAACTATAAGTTATAATACTCTTCCTTGTTTCTTCCTAAATTCTCAAGTAACAGCAAATTCAAGATTTTCCTAATCAAAATTGAGCTCTTCTATGGTACTTGAGATTGAATAAGGTGGGGAATAAATATTAAGTGATATATGAGAGAGAAATCACAAAATATAATAACTATTGGTAAACTTCTAGATGAAAAAAATATAATAATGAATTATCTTATATTGACTAATTGAGAGAATAATATTGATATTTATATGAAATATTATGATTTTAAGATATCGAGATACCTTTGAGTACAAAATTTACTTGGGTTTAGATTACGTTGTCTAAAGGAATACAATTTCAGCATAATGAGACTAGGATATCACATATTCTTTTCATTTTTATACCAACAATTCTTCTTCCTTCTCCCTCAATTTTTTGATTTTTTACTTCTCTTGTGTTATAGCTTTATCCTCTTTTCTTCTCCTTTTTTGCCCCATTTTTCATAACTTTCTTACCTCCACACCTCAATTTTTAAAATTATCCATTAATACTATTAAGTGATGGCTAGATAATTTGTAAATTATAATAATATCTTTCATAATTGTCAAAATAAAAATTAATTTTTTTTATTTGAAAACTTCAAAATGAATTAATTAGAAATTAAAAATTTTAAAACCAAATACTTTCATATTACTCACGAGTAGTTCCTTTAAAAAAATTGTTTAATTTAAAATTCTAATATATTTTTGCAAGCTAACACACCTTTCAAAACATAATAAAAAATTAATATTTTAATTAATGTAACTCAAATTTTGTAATATCAATCGATTCTTCAAAATAATTGTATTTATCTTCGTATTATCATAAATTCAAAATATTTTATAAAAATAAAATTTTGAAATATTACAATTTGCACATTATTATTAGCATTGAAGAGCTCTATGCAACTTGATTGCATGGTTCAATTGTCTGAGTTAGATGATTTGATCAAGTGGGTTGTTAGTGGTTGAATATAAAATTTTAGTAGAATAATCCAACTAACTTAATGAGATAATTAGTTGTTGATTTAATGATTTAATAAATTGATTGGACATTTGATCAACCATTAGATTAAAGGGATCAAGCAATCTATGTATTTTAGAAAGGAAACTAATTGTTTAAAAGAATTTGATGCTTAATGCAAGATGATGAATTTGAGAGATTCACAACCCTTGTTGATATCTAGATGCAATTTATCAAAACTTGTAATTGTAGGATCATATGCCTATATATTCTTCCAATACTGAACAAAAATCAAGTAAACAATTTGTACATGAAATCCTCATAATTCAACCAAGAAGCGTTAAAGAGTAGATCTTTTCCTTCGGTACTTTCTTCTCCACTATTTTTCTTTGCACTCATTTTGATAAGGATTGATAAAAGAGTAAAGATAATATATGGAATAAGTTATTACAAATTTTTTGTTACTTACTTTGGAATCCCAAAACTTGTCTCTCTCTCTAACTATCCCTTCTCCTTCCCTCTTCTACATGCACACTCTTGCATATGTCTTGTTGAATATCACATCAATGTTAACTATCCTTAACATGTAAAAGAGAGTTATACACGCATATATGTCTAAACTCTATTATGAAAACAACACTTACAATTGCAGAATCATCTACCTATATGACTTACTAACATGAACTATAAATTTGATAAGCAATTGGACATGATAATACACTAAATATTTTCAAAAGATGGAAAAAGTAGGTTTCACTTTTTAACATTTTCTTCTCCACTATCTTTGTTTATGCTCATTTTGAGAGAAAATGATAATAAAGTGAAAACTATACATAAAGAAGCAAATTATATCCTTTTTCTTTTTCTTTTGCTACTTATATTGCCCTTCCACCTAACATTCTTTCATGCTCTTTATCCTAATCACGAGTGATTTAGCATCATAAATTGGATGACAAGACTTTCTCCTTCTTCTTTTGCCATGCATCCAATGATTTCTTTTTTACATAATTGTCATGAAAACTCATTCATCTAAACCTCTATCATTTATCTTTATCTATTATAAATTTAAATGAAATTAAATCCATCGAATTAAATGATGTCCTAAATAATTTCACATTTCAATGATTATGCTTCTATCAATTGTTTCAAAAACTAATTGTACCTATGTTGAATATTGATTCTAATCTAAGTGCTCATAACATAATTTAATATATCATCAAAGTACATGTTCTATAGTGAAGAATAATCAACAACTCTAAATACAATCAAACTTCAAAATATTAATTAAAAATTCTTTTAAAAAGAGTAGTCATGTTGTAAAAAGTTATCCATTTTTTTAAAAAAAATATTTTTTGAAAAAAAAAAATTTAAAAACCATGTTCACATATGTATAATGTCTAAATTGGTGTCACGTTGCATGCAAGAAAAACTTTCATATTAAATATATAAATATACATAAACGTGCAGAGATGAGCTTCCCATGAAGCCATGTTGAACTCTATTTTTTTTTAATATAATTCTCACTAGTTCACGTGGATCCTTCTTAAAATAATTGATATATCTCATAAAAAAAATCAACCGTTAGACTAAATGGACGGTTATAAGTAAAGCAGTGACAAAATAGCATATATAAAAAAATTTATCAAAAATATTAAAATTTATAAATAATTTATTAAAATTTCGTCAAAATTAAAATGAAACATGAAGTGACAGAATTAGGCAGCCAAATTATTGGCTAAGTCAGCTCACCATTGACAAATGCTATCATATATGTGCCACAAGACAATAAGAGATGAAAAAACATTTGAGTTTGGATATGAAGTGAAAGTTGCATTCAACTAATATTCTTAGAAATTCAAAATTGTGATTTTTTTTTAATTTTGAGAAAATTTACTTATTTGTTTTATTATCATGATCAAAATGTGTGTTTTATTATATATTTGTTTTAATTTTGAAAACATAATTAAAAATGTGATCTTTGTGGAGGTAATTATTTTCAAAGTATGTGTTCAATTATGTTTTCAATTTCTTTTGAAAGTGATAGATAAGAAGAAATTTTTTGAGACATTCTTTAGTTAGTTGTTGAAATGAAAGAGGGAATTGAAAGATAATGATTGAAGCTTGGTGATTGATCAATGGATAGCGAAAGAGTGTGTTTTGATGGTGATGATCAAAATAATCTGTGGTTGCTGAAAGGCAATGACATCGACATTTGGGAAGGGGAGAATGGTGCAATGAATGATGTGAGTTGGTGATTGTTAATGTCAAATTAGTGGGAGTTGGCTTGTAGGTGGTCGATCAACAATGGAAGCACAGGCAACTTGCACGTCGGTTGATTGGTGGAGACCAGCGATGATGAATGATAAATAATGCGCAATAGGTTACGAGGAAGGGTGAGGGAAGAGGACAATAGGGAATAAGTAAAGGTAACGTACGATGACGTGTAGAGTTTGAAGTCGCAAAGTGACTAATACAACTTCATGAGTAGAGCGGAGAAAAAAAACAAGAATAAGACGACATTTATGGTCGCAAGATGGGCAAATCACTCCACATATTTGTTACTGTTAACTTTTAATTATAATGAAACTAAGAAATCTTTCATTTATTTTTGAATATCATAATGATATAGCTTTGTTTGTTAATCATGTTCAAATATACTTTTAAAAACTTAATTTTATAAATTTTGTTTCTGATTAACAAATTTTTATTTCTATTAACAATATGTTTCATTTTTTTATACCAACAAATTATTAACAATCTTTTTTCTAAATTTTTAGAAATATAGGGTTTTTCTGTTTACTTTTGATATTGTTTTAATATCTAAAGGGGCAATGGCATTCATCACTTGTTGAAAATGGCTAAGCTGGTCTTAATAGGCCACAATGCAGTGGGCTTAGGGACTAAAACAAAAAATAAAAAATATAGAACTAATTAAACAAAACATAATCTACAAAAATAATAACTTTATTTTTTAATTAGTTTAATATTTTTTATTAAAAATGAAATAAAAAACAATATATTAAACAAAAATCAAACAAAATTCATCAAAAATAACATCAATTGGATTGATCCAATAAGTTTATAAAAAAAATTGATTGAAATAAAGTATTTCAATAAGAGAAATTCATTTTTTTAACAATGGCTATGATGCTGAGCTTTTCTAGTGATTATGAACTAGATGCAAAAGTTGTAATTTTTTTAGAACATGACACAAAACTCATGTGAAAAGGACATTCAATTTCATTTTACATTATCAAAATTTGCATTATTAACTAAGTTGATATTGTTATAAATCTAACAAACTCTAAAACTTTTAAAATAAATATAATAAAATGTGTATCTCACAAAACCTTTTTGTAATTGCGATGCCTATTCATCGAAAGAACAATAGAAAAACATTGATATTAGAGTCTTCCCTTTAGCCAAGCATCTTCGAATTAGTCTATTTACTAAACAACCATGAGCATAACCTTGCAAGCACCTTTCAACTTAGCAACAAGGAAAGGGTGTGAGTAGATCATTGTAATCACACCTTCAATAAGGTTAACCAACAAGAACTCAAAGTTTGGCCCAACATATCTTCAATGGATACCCAATAATTCAAATGCTTATGAGCATTGTTACATAAATTACATAATAAGATTCTAACAATATGCACAAGTCATAGTACAGGGCTAAACTAAATTTTATTTACACATAAGCTTCTCATCTATATTGTCGATCGCTTCCTTATTTAACTTCGAAATCTTCTGACTAACTGAGTCGAATGTTATACCAAACATCAGAGATATTAATATGTTCCATTACACCATCCACACTGCATGTTGATTATGCCATTTACTTCATCATATGAATGGCCAAACAATGAAAACCATATATTGATTACTCAAAAATGATGCAGATCATCGTTTCATCTTCTTGTATCAGATATGTGTGCCATGAACATTGCAAGTTTCATTAGTCCAAATAACTGAATCAAAACGAAACCAATAAAGGGTGAGAAGTATCAGCTGCAGGAAACTCGTGTATTAACCCGTCCATCTCAATCCAACTACAACCCGGAATGCCCTTTAGCACACTCATCCCTTTAAGCTTCCACCTTAAAGCAGCGACCTCTGCCCATCTGTTTGCTTTGGCAAACATATCAACCAAAAGCATGTAACTGCTGCTCTTCTTTGGATCCAAAGCCATCAGCTTGTCCATAGCAAAGTTCCCCACTTGCACGTTTTCATGGACTTTGCACCCACTCAACAAAGCTCTCCATGCAACCGAGTTTGGAATAAGCTCCATGCTTCGTATCAAATCGAGTGCCTCTTCGAGGAACCCGGCACGAGCTAGAAGGTCCACCATGCAGGTATAATGCTCCATCTCAGGCGCAATGGAGTGATCCATTGTCATGCTGAGAAACATTTTCCTACCTTCTTCCACCAAACCTGCATGAGTGCAGGCGCTGAGGATGCTCACAAAAGTGACACTATTAGGCTTGACATGAGACTCTGTCATCTTTGAGAAAATGTAGAATGCATCCTTAGCTCGACCATGCATCGCAAGCCCATCAATAACGGAATTCCAGCAGAAGAGATTCTTTTCTTCCAGCTTAAAGAAGATGACCAACGATCTCTCTATCCTCCCGCACTTGGCATACATGTCCACCAGGGCGGATCCGATGTATACATCTATTTGGAATCCATTTAGTATCGCAGAATGATGTGTTCTTCTGCCCACTTCAAAAGCTCCCAGGTGAGCACAAGCAGAGATCACAGCGGTCATTGTTACCTTGTCTGGGCTCATCCCTGCTTCCTTCATCGCCTCGAAAGTCTCCAAAGCTTCCTTGAACAGCCCGTTGTGGGAATAACAAGAGATCATGCTCGTCCACGAGATCAAATTCTTCCCAGGCATCTGTTTGAACAGAGAAGCAGCAGACTCTACATCCCCCAACCTCGCATATCCCGCAATCATCGTATTCCAGGAAACGGTATTCCTCTCTACCATTTCATCAAACAACTCATTTGCAGTTTCCATATCACCGCAGTTGACGCAGCAAAAGATCATCGTGTTCCACGAGAACGCATCCCTGACACTCATTTCATCGAACACCCTTCTGGACTCTTCCACTCTATTCGAAACCGTGTAGAAATTAATCAACCCGGTCTGCACAACGAGATGACAACCAAAACCCATCTTTCTGACCTGCCCATGAACGGATTCCCCCATCCCAGTCGCTGGAATTTGCGTACACACCTTGATGAGGTGGGAGAAGGTGTGACACGTTGGAAGCATTTCTGACTTCAGCATTTCCACGAACAACTGGAGGGCCTTAATCGGCTCCGTCTGGTGGAGGAAGCTTCCGATCATCGCGTTGTACACAAAGACGTTGGGTTCTTCCATCTGTTTGAATGCAAGCAAGGCACGGTCGACTTGGTTGAATCGGCTGCAGAGAGTAATAAACTGGTTCATGGTGAAGGAGTCCTGATGGGATTCGCTCTTGATCATGACCGCGTGTACGGATTTCAGGTCCTTGGGTGAAGAACATAGTCGCAACGAAGAATGAAGCAGACGCTTTCGGTGGGGAGTTGCGTTCAAGCTTGCAACCTGGAAGAATTTAACAAGTGCCTTCCCCAGAGGAAGGAGGCGAGTAGCATTCATGAACTCGAAGCCCTCACAACACTGGATTAATGGAATTAAATTCAATTAATCCTACTAATTGAACCTAATAGCCAAAAAAGTAGGTTTAGTGTAACCAATTTAAGGCATAATTTGCATTTTTTTTATAATTTATTATGTTGATACATATTTTATTAAAAAAAATTGAGATGTTTGATCCATTTATTTAATTTTTTAATTTTTTGATGAATGTAATTGAATAAAAAAATTGTGGTATTCTTTTATTTATTTATTTTTTTATAATTTAAGGTTTTAGAAAATAATTTATTATTATTTATTTTAGTATCATTATTATGTCTTTTTTGGTTAGTAAAATATCATAATTCTATCTTATGATAATAAACATAATTTGCATTTGAATAACACATGTTTCAATACTTTTTTGATGTTAACAATTAGATTATGTTAAACTAAAATCTAATTGAATTTACATGGACTTGGCTCTTAGTAATATGTAAAATAATTTGTGTATTTTATGAACATTTTTGTAATAGTCCACTTTGATTACTTTTGGAGTACATTCTAAATAATTTTTCTCACATTAGATTTAGAGATTTTAGATCCAAAATTCGAGGATTATCATTATGTGAGCATGCCAAATTACATGCAATGAAAACAATAATAAGATTCAAAATTTGAATATAATACTATGAAGATATTGACTTGAGAAATTCATAAGTACATAGCTTATAAATTTTAAAAGTCATTTAAATTGTTTAGTAATTTTAAATCTATAATGACAAAAAAAGGATAACATTAAATAATCTTTTATGTTTTTATATAAGAGCAACTGACCTATTCTCTCTCTTCTTTGAGTGATCATTTAGTCATGAGCAATGTGCAAAGGAAGCTGGGCAAGACGAGAAAAAAGGCAATTCAATTAAATCCAACTTCGATCGTTTGTGTAATTCAAAGACATGAGAGAGAAGAACAAAGAAATTTGAAAAAAAGGGGTTTAAATCTCATTCATGATGAAACAACACACTAAATGTATGATTTCAATTAAGTTTCTTTTCTTGAGTTAAATATTTACTATTTGAGATGTTTAAGGAGATGGATTGTTATGGATTTGACAAAGACTCATCGGGTAGCTAATTGTTATTTTTGGTTGCATTGATCATACCAAATGATTTGATTGATTGTCATGTATGATTTGTGTAATTGGGTCTAGTAAAGGGTCATTAATATGTACAATGGGAGTAACAATCGGGTCTACATAAGCCCCAAGTGATCGTATAATATGATACACCAATCAAGTAAGTATTATTAGGTTCACAAAACACATAATAGCAATTGTTTATCAAATTTCTTACCCCATCAATGATTGTCAATGATATATGGTACAATGCATTAATTAAACAAATATAATTAAGTTCAAGAAATACACAACATTAATTGTCTTTCTAATCCCTTATTTGATTAATGATTGTTAATAATCATATAGTATAATGTGGTGATAAAAAAGTTTGATTAGTTCTTAAGTAAGAATAAAAAAAGTGATTGCTAGTTCAACCCTTCATACCTGAGCAGTGACTATTGGTAATCATATAATATGTTGTAAAAGGTAGGATTCTATTATTTAAAATCTAGAATAATAAATTTCAATTTATTTTGTAAAGTTTATGGTGATCATTTGGAATAATTATTAGTAAGATATTATTCTATAGAAAATGAATAGTTTTATGGAATTAAGAGGAATAGAAAATAAAAAAAATAAATGTATGAATTTTTTTAAAGTTGCAAATAACATCTAAATTGTTATTGATGAAATAGAATAAAAATTATGCAAGAAATAAAAAGAGACCATAATGATTATGGAACAAACATCTAAAAATTATTAGATAAATAAACTATGGAATCGTGATATAAAATATATTGATTTATTAAATTTTTTAAACTACTATTATAAAGCACCAGATGGTACGAGTATTTGTATAACATGATATAACCTGATAGATTCTTTTATAAAGAATAATAAAAAAATAAATATAAAAAAAGTAAAAATAATAAAACATGACCCACAAGATGCATTTTAGTTGTCACAAAATACAAAGAATTGGATATTATGTTAATTAATGCATAATAAAAAAAACTTAATATTGAAGAAAATGTAACATCTAATATCGATAAAGTAGAAGAACTAAATGTGATGATTAGTTTCAAGAATTGAATATCTAATTAAGCCCTTTTATTAATGGTAATATTTTCTTATTGACTAAAATGGATAAAATTATCTTTTTTAAAGCTCAAACAAACTATTAAAAGAAATAAATAAAAAAAAAGACAAGCTATGTTTTAAACTTATAACAAAGCCAAACTCATGTGTCACACTAAAGCCACGCCTTTTATTCAATCAATCATTTCTCCTCTTCCACCACCTCCTCACAATCCAGCATATCCTCCAACACCTTGTCGTCCAAACACTCCAGCTCGATCACTCCCCTCACCGCCTCCTCTGCCCCCGACGACGACGTCTCCCCGCGCACCTCCGCTGCGTACCGCTCCTCATCCTCCGGAAAGTTCAGCACCGCCAGCTTTCCCCTCATGGCGTACGCCGCCCGGTCGTAGGCCCGCGCCGCCTCCTCCGCGGTGCCGAACGTCCCGAGCCATAGCCTAGCCCCCTGCCTCGACGAGTCCCGTATCTCCGCCGCGAACTTTCCCCACGGCCGCCGCCGCACGCCGCGGTAACGTGCGTCGCCTCTTCCCTCGTTCTTCTCCATCGCCTGGGATTCGCTGAAGGCGCCAACGGCTCTCCCCTGCGTTCGTTTAAATTCGGTGGGTCGGCACATCCGGGGAGAGGGCCAAAATGGGAAGAAAAGTTTCACAAGTAAAAGGTGAATTGGTTCGGTGTACATGGATGCGTCAAACGGGTATACCTTTCTTCACAGTCAAACAGGTAGAGCTTTCACCCAAAAAAGGGGTTTCCTTCAATATTTTTTAAAACTATATTTATTTATTTATTTGAATATATATATATATATATATATATATATATATATATATATATATATATATATATATATAATTTTTATATCACGTGTATTTTGGATGTCAATTCAAATGTTACATAATTGAGAATGATGTAAGTCCTTTTTTGTATGTGGATTAATTTATAATGCTTTGTAATGTGGAGGTGTTGAAATATTTGTTTTATTGTGAGGTAGGACCTTATGTTGTTTCTAGAAATATATGTAATATTTCAAGTCAAAGCATGGTCAAAGTTTCTTTTCTTAGAAAAAAAGTAGTATTGTAGTCTAGTATTGTTAATATTAACTTCATATGTTAAATGTCTGTAATTAATTAAACCTATCAAACATGTCAACCCATAAACAAATCATGTATAATTCAACATATCTTAAAAAGTTAAATTATAATCCATGTGATCTAATAAGATGGTTAACCCAATTTATTTTTATTGGGTAAAATGTTAACTGTCTCAATATAGTTGTACAATCATTTTTAGATGGTTATCATAGTTATATATATATATATATATATATATATATATATATATATATATATATATATATATATATATATATATATATATATATATATATATATATATATTAAACTATGATAAAAAAAACTTTAAATAAATACTATTCAATTAATTTATTATGAAATAGTGTATGTATTTTTCATTAATATGAAATTGAAAATTTTTTAGATTATTTGATAATAAGTAAAAAGATAATCATTTATATTATTAATTACTTATATAAATGAATTATGAACTATAGATTATGATAATTTACATTTTTTATTCTACATTATATATTCCATAGTTATAATGATTATGCATTAATTTTGATTATCTTATATACTGTTTGCAATGTTTGTGTTTATGGATGCTCTCTACTCAATTCATGTAGTGGTGGTTGTGTAATAAATCAATTGGTTGACTCATTATTGCTTATACCTTTCTTTGTAAACGTAACTAGAGGAAAGCACATTCCCATGATAGGATGACTACACCTACTTATGCTTTAGGTTTTCATCTACTTAAGTGTAGCTTTATCTTTAGTATAATATAAACTAAAGATTCTATAACTTTGATTATAGTTTTTCATTATTATATTAACTCATAAGTTATCCTAAAATTTTAAGGCTTAATACCTACCAAAATTTTGGATGTAATAAAATGGTATCAAGGCATAGGTTATAACCTTTAAGATCATAACATAACTCATATTTATCATGTTTTTCCAATAAAATACCATGATTAATATTTTAGAATTCAAAATTAATTTGTATAATCATATAAAAGTTATCTTAAAGTAGCTTTCCAGTGGAAGATAATAATTGTCATGCCTCACCTAAGCAACTTAGTAAAACACAAATAATCAATATTAAAAGCAAATAAATTTATAATGAAGACATATAAAATCTTAAGTAGAGAGTTGATGATGAAACAAAAATAAAAACTTATTAAATATCAATACTTATTTTTTAAGGATATAAAATAAAAATCTTAAAACATAAAATATAAACTAAAAGATTTTAAATTTAGATACAAACTTTATGAATAATATCAATACACCATCTATATACATCTAAAACTATAATCTATATATCTTAATATCAGTAACTACACATAATATTTTATTGAATTAATCAACTAATAAGCAAAATTTTTATTTATGAAAAACTTTCTTATCTCTAACCATAGTAGTGTATTAATTATGATATAAATATTTATAAAACTCTTAAAAATTTATAAAAAATCTAAATAAGTAACAAATCATAAAAATATTATAATAAGATATCTCAATATAAAAAAAAAGGCCATAATAATAAAATAATAAATAACTATACAAGAATAAACCACTATATAAATCATTCTATAAGCTAATAATTATAAATGAACTACATAAAATGTAAGCATATATTTTGTTATTTGTATTTTTATTTCTAGTTTCTCATGTATTATGTTTTATAGGTCTAATTTTTTTTAACTATTATCCTCTGAATCTAATAACTAATAACTATATGAATTTAATTGACATCCAACCAAATAAAAAATATCCTAACCAACATAGACAAAGTATTTATAGCTTCTCTATCATATCAAAAAATGTTATATCACTCATAAGAATATCATGACCTTAAAAATAATAAGGGTAATATTTTTAAAAAATATTATTTATTATTTTTCATTCCCTTATTACTAAATAGTCATGTCTAATATCCAAACATCAAATTATTTCTTTAAATCTTTATTTTATATGATTATCTTATTTTATTAATATATTCATATAAATTAGCTAAGTATAATAGGCCATAAATGAATGAAATATAAATAAAATTTCAAAAACTAGTAAAATAATAATAATTTAATTTATTAAAAAATATATAAATTTAATATTATATTTATATCATAATTATCAAATTTATTTGGCTAAATCTAAGATAAAAATTTATTGACCAATTTGTTCCTCTTTAAAATTTTCTATAATATCTTGCATGTATATTATAATCAATATAATGTAATTATCAAATATTTTCTTTATTTACATAACCAAAGAATCCTCTCCATTCCTTATTCTATCATCAACATATTACATTGTATGAATCCACACATCGTATAATATAATCACTATAGTTTCATTACTTATCAAATTGTTTGATCTAACCTCTTTTCAACCTTTTAACTGATTGTATAATATGATCAATCACATTATATAATAAGAAGGTACAAGAGCACCTAAAAATGCTAAAGATCATCTTGCCAAGCATAACTTAGTTTAAACTTGGAGTCACTCTTACGTCGATTCCATTTGAATGGAGTGGCTAGCACGACACTGAAACACCTAGTGTCGATGGCATTTGATATTATCATAAGACTCTTCTAGTTGAGATCACTAGCTCACTGGTTGACATTGCTCTTTTGAACCACTTCCTATAGACGTGTCAGTCATTTGGTCGAGTTTTCATGTTGGCCACACTCACATTTTACTTTTTGCTCTCTTTATATAGAATATATTGGTCATTTTTATATTAAATATTTTAGTTTCATATTATATAAAGGAACACTTAACTTATGGGAGAAATTTATATGAATGAGAGACTATTAGTTCACATTTGTATTTTCATTTCTTTAGTTTTAGATCATTTGTTAGTCTTTCACTCATGAGAATGATTGTTATATTTAATTATTATAAGAGCTATTATGATCATAGTACATTAACTATTTTGCTATCAAATTCTCTCAAAATGTGTTATGATCATTAGAAGAAAAGCCTGGTTAATATGACTTCGACGGTGTCTCAGAAAGGGTGAGCATAAGGCTTAGAGTGGGACATCTCTACCTAAGCTATTTTGAGGCGTAGAGTATTTGTTTAAACACAATTTTCTTTTATAATATATTTTTTTTTATCTTTAATATTAATCTTGGCTAGTTTACTTCCTTCTAATTTCTTCTATTATTTTTTTTGTTTCCCTATTAAAGTTA